>OX456984.1:216952454-219355472 GCA_949752695.1 Melanostoma scalare
TGAAAACATGTCATGTCTCGAAAGATGACCACCTGTCATTGGCGTTCTTTAGAAAGTTTCGTTCTATTCTGTTTTTGCTCTAGTAACTTAAGAACTTAGGTGTTCGTTTCGCTGGAATTGAGTGCTGCGATTTTCGCAAACTTTTACGACATTTCATTACCTTCTGTCGTTAGTGCATCCAATATCCTAACTGTTGCTATCTTTTTCACAGTCAAACCAGTTCACCAGTTGATGCGATTAGGGAACTCGAGATCATTTGCGACTAGGAACTAAATTTTCTCTCACATATCAATGATAATATAATAAAGACGAGTTCAGCACTTGGGTTCGTTAAGCGATGGTACAAGGAATTTTGCGACACGTACGTAATCCGATCTCTGTTACCTCTGATCAACCGATCCTTGAATACCGGCCAAGTGTGATTTCCTTGTTACCAAGTTCATATTTCTAAAATTGAAAATAATCAACGCCGTTTCTTTCTATGTTGTCTTCTTGTTCTCTCCGATGATACCTTCTTGTCAAGACAAAACAACCATTTTCAGCAACGTAATATCAAAGTTAAAGAGACATTGTGATAGAATTTACTGATTTCTTATTATTGAACTCAAAAACGTCAGGCGAAATCGCATTGTTATTCAGACATTTACAACTCCATCTTCCTTGGCGTTAATGACTGGATCACAATCACGCTTCGGCTTCGAAACGTTACGGGCTTGTAATAGCTTAGAATTGGCATTATGATTTTGTTCTTGTTTCTTATGTCGCATACCATTGGTCTCGGGGTAACACTCATTTCAAAAATCATTGGAACATCCAAAATTGTTTCTATTTAGTTTAATGCAATTGCCATTGTGTGAGTGAAACAAATTATACGGCTCATTGAAAATATTTCTTGTGAAAAATATTCATTTTAACATTTGAATAACATTACAAACACTAATGCGTTTCTTTGTATAAAGAAACTATAGTAGCACCATAGCGGCTGTAACAAAACCTAAAGTAGAAATAGTTCCTCTGCCTGAACGCTGCGAGTATTTGACAGATCGCCATTTTTTGCATATCTAAAAGGGGGCAGCCATATTAAAAATCGCTATTTTACACCTACAAGGGGGCAGCCATATTGAAGTGAAAATCGCCATATTTACACCCCTAAAAGGGGGCAGCCATATTAAAAAAGGTAGCATTTCCGCTTTTCACTATCTCATCACTTTTTTTCTGAAATCCGACACGAGCACGACACGAGGCTGCATTAGTTTTCTTTATTTTTGTACAAAGAATACAATTTTTATACAAAATTTAAGCCCCACAAGTGGCAATAAAGTTAATTTAAACTAAGCTTGAATTTTTATGCATTTTTTTTCTAACAAAATCTTAAATTTTTAAAGTAATTATCAAAGTAAAGTCAAAAGTGTGAAAAAAGCCCGTGTTCGTTGCAAAAGAAAAATGTCGATGCCGCAACAAGACGCCAATGAGACGGAAGATCTTCAACAAGCCGACGATGTGCAACTGGAGCAACGCAAACCAACGGATTACACTGGACAGCAGCAGCAGATTAGCCAGAGAAGTTCACAAGGCCGACGAAGAGAAGCGACCTGCTGTAAAATTTGTGGAAATGGCTACAACGAGCATATGGTGCTATGTGATGGGGTATGTAAAAAATGGTTTCATTTAGATTGTGTAGATATTAGTAGTAGTCAGGCAGAGGAATTATACAAATGGTTTTGTGAAGAATGCTCGGTTTTACATGTTAGAAAATTAAATGCATTGCACACTAAGATTGTGATGCAGGTCAAAGTAGTTGAGCAGAACGTTTTAGAAAAGAAACGTAAAACAACTATTGAAAGCTCGTATAGCAAATGGTTAGGTTTGAAGAATGATTATATTAAATTAATGGGGGTATATGAAGATAGTGCTGGGAACCCTCTTCCCGAGCCGAGATTGTATACGAATGAGGCTGCTAGGGCAACAAGTGAGACGGATAGGCACTCAACTTCATCCAAAAATAGTATGTCGTCGCAAAGAAGTTTACGCTTCAACCTTCTACAGCAACAAAGAGACATCCTCAAGGAACAGCGTGATAATCTTCGGAAGGATGAAGAGCTGCTAAAACGGCAGGAAGAAATCGTTAATGATTTTTCGGAGGAGGCAAGTGATGACGAGGTCGACGACGGTTTGGGTAAACAGCGTGCATTAGTGAAGCGAAGCTTAAATAAATCCGCACCCACGTTTAGTCCGACACCGGCAACAGAGTTCGCAAACGCAGTTCAAACATTCACGTCAACCGCTCCGGCATTCAAACCAGCAGAGTTTAAACAAGTGGGTCCAGCTTTCTCAACAACAGCGTCAGCATTTACATCAGCGACACCAGCATTCATACCAACATCGTTCACGTCAACAGCTACATCATCTGTGCCAGCACCGTTCGCCAAAGCAACCGCGTTTACATCAGCGACACCAGCTTTCGTACCAACATCGTTCACGTCAGCAACTACATCATCCATGCCAGCACCGTTCACAACAGCAACCGCGTTTACACCAGCATTCACATCAGATCCATTTACGTCTACAGCATACTTCACCGCACCAGCACTCAACCAAAGACAAATAGCTGCAAGAAAGGTTTATAAGGAACTTCCAGTATTCACTGGTAACCCAGAAGAGTGGCCGCTTTTCAAACGTATGTATGAGCAGTCGACTCAAGCATGTGGGTACAGCGTGGAAGAAAATCTTATGCGTCTTCAACATGCCTTAAGAGGTAGGGCACGGTCATTAATTTCAAGTCAACTGGTTGAGCCCTCATGTGTACCGCAAATTATGAATAGCTTGCAGATGGCTTTCGGACAGCCAAATATTATTCTGCAAAGTCAGATCGATAAAATAAATAATCTCCCTGTGGTCAAAGCAGAGAAATTAGATTCGATTGTGGAGTTTGCAACAGCTGTCACGAACCTTAATGCGGTAATGAAGGCGTCAAGTCTTGAGAGTCAGTACGATAACCCCTTGCTGCTTAAGGAGTTATTGAAGAAGCTAACTAACGACATGAAAATGAAGTGGGCAACTTTTTCGTGGGAGCACCAATCAAAAGGAGTATTGGCTTTCGGTCACTGGCTACAATTAGAAGCTTACAAAGTTTTTGAAGTACTTTCAAGCTCTGACATAACTTGGCCGTCGCTTAGTGCTGTTAACAAAAAGGAAGTTGCACGCAACGATAGAGCAAATAAAGAAAATAGAATCAACGTTCATGTTCAAAGTGGAAAAAGCACAGAGTGTCTGGTATGTGATAAAAGATGCAGTGGTCTTGAAAATTGCAGTGTGTTCAGAGGAATGAATTCTCTTGGCAAGTGGGAGAAAGTGAAAGAGCTGAAACTTTGCCGTCAGTGTTTGACTGCCCATACAATGAAATATCCGTTTGTATGTAAGAAGGCAGTGAAATGCGACGTTGCTAACTGCAAAGCAAGGCATCATCCGCTGATGCATCAAAGCATTGACACCACTGGTATCCCTGCTCCTTTAGTAATCACATCACAAAACAGTCACACAAATGAATGTGATAGCATCCAGTTTCAATATATTCCAGTGACCGTACGCAATGGTAATAAGAAAGTGAATACTTTAGCTTTTCTGGATGGTGGTTCTAGTGGTACGAGAATCGAAGAGAGTGTGGCGAATCAGTTAGGTTTAGTGGGGCCTAAGGTCATACTACATCTTAAGTGGACTGCAAATGTTCAGCGCCAAGAAGAGTCAAAGAAGGTTTCGATGTTCATTTCTGGGGTTTATAATGGGGCTAAGGAGTACGAAATTCCTGTGGCTCATACTATTAAAGAGCTTAATTTACCGAAACAGACTCTCAACTATTCCGAACTGGCAAAGAACAACCCTCACATTCGCCATCTTCCAGTAAATTCTTATTTTAGAGAACAACCAAGGATTATGATAGGGTTAAGCGACTGGCATCTCGCGGTACCTAGCAAAACCAGAATGGCTGAACGGGCTGATCCTGTGGCTACCAAAAGCAAGCTAGGATGGTCTGTGTTTGGATCGGGAAGTTCGTCACAAACTCAGAACGTCAATTACCATGTCGAAGAATATGCTGAACAAGAGGATGAAAATCTTACGGAGATGATGAAGCAGTTTTTTGCGGTGGATAGTTTGGGAGTAAAGATACCTACTAGTGATCCTGAGTCCAAAGAAGAACGCCGAGCCAAAGACGTTATGGAGAAAACAACTCGATTTAATGGTGAACGCTTCGAAACCGGACTTCTTTGCCGATACGATGATCCAGAGTTACCAGATAGTATGCCTATGGCTAAATTCAGACAAATGGCACTAAAACGAAGGCTAGATAGATCTCCTGAATTAAGAAACAACATGAACCAGCAAATCGCAAGCTATGTAGAGAAAGGTTATGTACGCAAGCTATCACTCGAGGAGTTGAACGAACACCACAAGGCAATATGGTACCTGCCGCTGTTTCCCGTCTTCAATCCCAACAAGCCGGATAAGCTAAGAGTAGTTTGGGATGCAGCAGCAAAGGTTGGCGGGGTATGCCTTAATTCTTTCTTGTTAAAGGGTCCGGATCAACTTTCATCGCTTTTCGGCATTCTTTTGAGATTTCGACAGCGTGCAATAGCAGTCAGCGGAGACATATCAGAGATGTTTCATCAGATAAAGATTTCAAGTGAAGATCAACATGCCTGCAGATTTCTATGGGATGATGGTAGCGGTCTGGAAACATACATCACGCAAGTTATGACATTTGGGGTGACCTGTTCGCCAAGTAGTGCGCAATTTGTAAAAAACAGGAACGCCAATAGATTTCTGCAGGACTACCCTCGGGCAGTGGAAGCTATCGTTAGAAATCACTATGTCGACGATTTGCTTGATAGCCTTGATACTCCAGATGAAGCAATCACTCTAGCAAAGGAAGTAAAGATGATTCACGCCGCTGGCGGATTTCACATAAGAAAATGGAAGTCCAACTCGAAAGCAGTCATGGTCGCGATGAACGAAGACGCTTCGAACTCCAATGAGAAAACTGACCTCGATAAAGAACCCGTTTACTCCACTGAAAAGGTTCTTGGAATGTGGTGGGATACGGAGACTGACTCCTTTACATTCTCCTTGAAGTTTAACAAAGGTAACAGAGAAGTTCTCAGCGGAGAAAGAAAACCTACGAAGCGTGGAATGCTTAAAATAATGATGTCGATTTTTGATCCGCTTGGTTTGATTGGACACTTTACAAGCTATTTGAAAGTCCTGATGCAAGAAGTATGGCGATCGAAAGCTGGATGGGATGACGAGATCGAAGATGATCATTTTGTTGACTGGTTGAAATGGTTAAGAGAGTTGAAGAAGGTAGAATCTGTTTTTATCCCAAGATGTTACGCAGTCGAGGCAACTTGGCAGTTCACAGAAGCTCAACTTCACATCTTCGTTGATGCTAGCAAAAACTGTAGCGCGGCAGTCGCGTATCTGCGAGTTCAGGCAGAGAAGAAGGTAACGTGCTCCTTGATTGGGTCGAAGACCAAGGTAGCGCCAATTAAACTTATGTCAATACCCAGGCTAGAACTTGTTGCAGCACTAATCGGTGCAAGATTCGCCGATAGTATTAAACAGTCGTTTTCACTTCATCTCAAGAAAATCATATTTTGGTCCGACTCAGCCACGGTACTGAGCTGGTTGAATTCTGATGCTAAAACGGTAAAGGGTCAATTCATAGCATTTAGGATAGCGGAAATACAAGAAATTAACAGTCAGTTAACAATCGCTGATTGGAGGTACGTGCCATCTGAACTCAATCCCGCAGACGATGCAACGAAGTGGAAAAAGGGACCCTCACTGAGCATGAGCGATCGATGGATGCAGGCCCCGCAGTTTCTTTATATGTCGGAAGAAGATTGGCCTTCCGTATCTCCAGAGCTGTTTCATCTGAGTTCTGAAAGTGTGTCGGTCATTCCTACTAGAGAATTCAAGAGTTGGAAGAAGTTGCTAAGAGTAACAGCATATGTTTGCCGCTTTCTAAACGCCCTTAAAGGTATCAAAAAAGGAAACCTTCCCTTGTCAGCTGAAGAGCTAGAGCGAGCAGAGCGTGTGATATATAGACATATTCAGGCTGAAGCATTACCATCGGAGCTTGAATTCGTTTCGTTACCGAGTAGTTCTACAAAGAGAGTGAAGTCAGCCAATTGTTCGACTGTCATTCTTTCAATGAAACCGTACCTTGATGAAGACGGGGTAATGAGATCCATGAGTCGAATTGAAAACGCAAAATTTCTCAGCATGAACACCAGACGACCAATCATTCTTCCCGACAATCACCGAGCTACGAAACATTTGGTACGTTACTATCACGAACAACTACGCCATATCAACCACGAAACCGTAGTAAATGAAATCAGAAAGAAGTACTTCATCCCAAGACTGCGACAACTATTGAAACGAGTGAGGAAACATTGTTTTCGTTGTAAACTAAACACGGCCAAAGCCACGCCTCCCGAAATGGCAGTTCTACCAGAAGTTCGTTTATCAGCATTTACACCGCCCTTTACGTATACCGCTGTTGATTACGGTGGTCCGTTTGAAATTGTTCATGGTCGAAAGGTAGAAAAAAGGTGGATTTGTCTCTTTACGTGCCTTGTCACAAGAGCAATTCATATAGAAATCGCTCACAGCTGCAGTACAGACTCCTTCATTCTTTGCTATAGAAACTTTTTATGCCGCAGAGGAACAGTGAAAAAAATGTTTAGTGACAGAGGAACAAATTTCGTTGGAGCTGAAAAATTGCTGAAGACAACACTTAAATCAGTAGATCATCACCGTATCGCCGAACAGTTTGTAACCTCGGAACTCGACTGGCACTTCAACCCTCCCGCCTCACCTCACATGAACGGATGTTGTGAAAGGCTGATAAAATCAGTAAAAACCGGATTATATGCTGTAAGCAACGTCACTCGCTACAAACCTAATGACGAACTTTTTCGAAGTTATCTCATGGAAGTGGAAGATATGGTAAACTCGCGACCATTAACATACTTGCCATTAGACAGTGAAGAATCGGAAGCTATAACACCTAACCATTTTCTCCGACAGTCACCTAGCGGAATGAAGCCACTTGGGGAATTCAGTGATGACGCGAAGTTACTTAAGTCGAATGTGTTGATGTCACAACTTTACGCGAGACAATTCTGGAAGCGTTGGATTGCCGAGTATTTACCTACTCTGACCAGACGACAAAAATGGAACACCCCTGCCTCTCCACTATCAGAAGGAGACATCGTATTAATAATTGACGAAAGAAACCCACGTAATCAGTGGCAGAGGGGAAGAGTCGTCAAAGTATTCCCTGGGAAAGACGGCCAAGTGCGCAGCGCCTCAGTACAAACTACGACCGGTATCTACGAAAGACCAGCCATTAAGATAGCCAAGTTAGATCTGTGCAAGGAAGGGGTACATTTACCATATCCCTTGGCAAATGTACCGGGGGGAGAATGTAACAAAACCTAAAGTAGAAATAGTTCCTCTGCCTGAACGCTGCGAGTATTTGACAGATCGCCATTTTTTGCATATCTAAAAGGGGGCAGCCATATTAAAAATCGCTATTTTACACCTACAAGGGGGCAGCCATATTGAAGTGAAAATCGCCATATTTACACCCCTAAAAGGGGGCAGCCATATTAAAAAAGGTAGCATTTCCGCTTTTCACTATCTCATCACTTTTTTTCTGAAATCCGACACGAGCACGACACGAGGCTGCATTAGTTTTCTTTATTTTTGTACAAAGAATACAATTTTTATACAAAATTTAAGCCCCACAAGTGGCAATAAAGTTAATTTAAACTAAGCTTGAATTTTTATGCATTTTTTTTCTAACAGCGGCGAAATCGCTGGTGTCGCCACCTTCAGTCTCCATTAAAGGATTTATCGGTTCAAAAAAATTTGCTGTTGTTGTTCACTTAGGTGGATGCTTTATTGGTTGTAGATGGTGTTTTCATCAATTATTAAATGTACTTAAGTGACTTTCAAACAACTTCATGATACGCTAAACGCAAAATAACAGACTTTTTATCATTTAGAATTAAAAAGCACATCACCCTTTTATATTGCTAGCACATTTACGAAGCAAAGCTCCCCTAGCAAAAACAATAATATATTATGTGTTGGTTCTAGGATTAACTTTTTCCGATTGAGAAGGTAGTACGTTTAATAGGGACTACAGGTTGCGATAGCAGCGATTTCCTCGCCATCGTTTCACTATAGTTTTCTTATAAAATGTTCTTGAGTTCTCAGTTCAAATCGAGAATTGGCTTTCAGTTCTCAGAATCATGAGAAATGATCTTTTTGCACCAAGGGAATGTTTTGAAAAGCCTATAAACGCTCATAGACGTTTCTTTGCGTCCAATGGAAATCGCTTTCCATTATTGTCAAAGTGAACAAAAGTTCAACCAAACCAAACTTTCTGCTTTGAGTTGGAGTCATGTTATGTTGTCTTTGTACAAAAACGACATTTTGATAGGATGTAGGTACTGATTTCCCATCATTGAAGTCATAAACATCAGGCGAAACTGACATTGTAATTCAAGCGAAATCCTCGTCTTTTTATCTACCTCCATCGGACATCACATGATTTAAATGAACCTATTTCTAGAATGCCGAGTAATGTTAATTTCAAATTTAATTGTTTTGATTTCTACTTAAGTACTCTCTGTCAAACACCACTTTTAAAGCCGACCGGGTCATTGAATAATGTTAGCTATAAGTTTCTTAGTTTTAAAATGGTGGTTTAGCCCTGACAAACATTTTAACAATTATGAACTTTACTTTGCCAAAAACCGGCCACCAGAATATCGAGTCACAACCCAGACTGAGACGTGAGTTCTTACTACAACAAGCTTTTTTTTATGTAGATATGCTTTAATATCTTGGAGCCTATTGGAAAAAACGAACGACTTCTTAGCTTGAGCACCAAACTCATCGCATGTAAAATTATCTTCACCTGCCTCTGGTTTCTTCATCAGTCACTTCAAAATTTTGCTTGAGAACACTTCCCATACAAAAATTCACAACA
Source organism: Melanostoma scalare (assembly GCA_949752695.1). Classification (NCBI taxonomy): domain Eukaryota; kingdom Metazoa; phylum Arthropoda; class Insecta; order Diptera; family Syrphidae; genus Melanostoma; species Melanostoma scalare. The sequence goes on from OX456984.1 coordinate 216,961,519, forward strand.
ATCACTCAAGTTAAGGAAGTCAAGATAAGCGTAATATCTCAGCACTTGCTTGTATCGCAAAGCGTCACAGTTCTTCTCTTTTTATCAGCTCTATGCGATAATTTGCTTGATAGCATTTGTCAAGATTACGTTAACTTGCGCTAAAGAGATTTGATGAAATTTAAATCAGTATAGATATAACAATGCCTTATACTCATTTCTCCATAAAGCACAATCTCAAGTAGCTTACACCAGAAAAACAACAATAACAACAACATTGTAAAGAGCACACCCGAACTGACCCTGAAACTTGCTTTTATGGATACGAAGAATATGAATGAGGGGATAGTCAACGGATTGTCGTAATATTTTCTTATGTGTTCACTGTTCATGTGCCGATGTGCCCCTATATATAAAATCTGACTTCCGGCCAGGGGATTTTTTTCCCTTTTCTCGCAGTTTTTTTCGGTTTAACACAATATGCAGGTTGCTCGTTCGTTTCTTCACCTTTAACACACACGATATGTGGAGAGGGATACTCAAAAAGCGGTTTGATTAAATAATTCACTTCTTTTTTCTTTTTTCTAATTTTAGCAGAACGGATGCCCGCGTTAATTGTTGCAAGTTACTGCCATATAGGTACACGTTTTTCAATGACACATTGAACCGGACAGTATTTGTAGTGGAGAACTATTATTTATTTTAGTATCAACTCCGATAGTAGGCAAATCGATAAGAGAGACTCACAATTGTGTTAATACTTCCTACCATTACTGTAGACATATTGTTTCTGTCTGTCAAGGCAATCAAAACAAAGGTGGAACTGTGCTAGAAAAATACTAGGTGGCTACTCCCTCCACATGCTCCATGTGTGTGCGGCGATTATTGTTATCTAACCAGTTGCAGTTAGATAGCGCGACCAAGGTGCGATGACGAAAGCAGACATATCACATCGATTGCGTCTGTGGGAAGATAAACTTTTTATGAATAATCATCATTCACGGGTTCATCATTCTCCATCGAAACTGCATTTGCATTTGCATATTTCTTCAATGGAATTTCGAGCTATTAAACGCGAATATGTATTTTATAATCACGTAAGAAGAAACCCCGGAGATGCGCTCATGCAAGCAAAACACAAAAAACAATGTAGATACAAAAACAAACACAAAAAAACAAGCCTTTTCAAACCACGAACATGACGTGACGGGAGGAATGTGTGCTGCAGCAGTGCAAAAACTTTCTTCTCCCTAATTAGCAACAGTAACTTAGTGAAGTCGAAGCCGAAGTCTACTTGCAATTGCAATTAATTCAGAGCAGCAAACAGCACTTCGCAGACTATAGAGATATAGATAGCCTTTAGCCAGCCAGACTCCTAGCCTGAGGGAGGAAACAAAAGCGATCTTTTCGCTTCTTTTTCTTTTCATATTTCTTTTTGCTTGTGTGCAGATGTGTACCTTGTGAAATTTGAGAAAAGCAACAGCAGGTGCAACTATGCAGCCGCAGCAGCCCAAAATCCAAAAACAACAAGAACGGCATTGTGATCAAACATCAAACAAAAATCAAAGCATTTGTTCCAATCAAGCACATGAACGCATTAAACATATGTATATTACTCCCCTTGGGAACTATGTAAACACGATGACATTTGGTCAAGAGATTTGATGAATGTAGGTAGGAATGTAGGTACTTACCGAGAATTTTATTTATCTGATTTTTCTTGTTAGGGATTTTCTCTGTATAGCTGGCCAGACACTGGGGAATTTATAGTTCGATGTTGATACGATTTTACTGCGTCATTTTGTTTTATTTGTCTGCTCACTTGTGAATTTACTAAATCACTTTGAAATTATTACTTTTTCAATATCCACATTGGCGTTAAACGCGTGAGATTCTTGGAACTTCGAAGCAAATAAATTATAAATGCGAAAACACAACAAATAAATTGAGAAAAATGGGAAAAAACCTCACCCTCTCTTGCACCACACCGAGAAAACGAGAACGATTTTACAACAAAAAGTACACTGAACTGTGCAAGAGTGAAGTTTTTTACACACAGATGGCTGACTGGGCTGGCTCTAGCTGGCTTGGCAGCTGTCACCATTATTTGTTGTTGGTAAATAATGGCGAATGTAGCAAATACGACGTTAGATGGCAGGCGAAACAATTGAGAGAATTTGTCATGGGCTTGCATAGAGCAGTCACTCTGAGTATTTATTTTGAATTGAAGTCTCTAAAACTTATGGTGGACTTACATGCAACTGCAAGTGCAGATGAAAATCGGAAAAAGACACAAGATGTAAAATTCATACTTGTCTGATAGAGAGGGAACGCACCATCTGCACTTCCTTAGTTATGGTTGCAGATGAAAAATTATGGGTGCAGATGAACATGTTCATCTGCAACCATAATTTTTCATCTGCAACCATAATTCTATTTGTCTCTCTTTTTAACTTGTGTACTTTATAATCTTCATCCGTCCCGCTTTACTTTTCTGCACTTCCGCAGTGGCAGATGCATGTAAACCCAGCATTATACTGGGTTTACATGCATCTGCAGCTGCAGAAGTGCAGAAAAGTAAAGCGAGATGTATGAAGATTATAAAACACAAAAGTTAAAAAAAGAGACGAATAGGATTATGGCTGCGGATGAGGGATTATGAATGCAGTGCCCCTGTTCTGTAACTATCGCCTCGGCGATAAACGGTGGAAAATGGAACGAAATTGTATGAATTTAGTAGGATTTCGTTCCATTTTCCACCGTTTATCGCCTGCTTTTATCGAGGCGATAGTTACAGAATAGGGGCACAGATGAACATGTTCATCCGTTTTTCATCTGCACTTGCAGATGCATGTAAATCCACCATTAGGATTGAATCCAACATTAAATCGAATTAGCGTCGCAGTGAATATTTAGTTCGAATCGAAATAGGATTACGTGATCTGATTCGGCTGCGAAAGCTGGCTCCTTGCCAAGCCAAGACAGCGTCTTATGGCTTCTCTACGAACACCTGGCAAGCTAACACATATTAGGAGATTGCTATTTGGTTTTTAGGGGTACTGTACCCCTGTTCTGTAACTATCGCCTTGGCGATAAACGGTGGAAAATGGAACGAAATTCTATGAATTTAGTAGGATTTCGTTCCATTTTCCAATGTTTATCGCCTGCTTTTATCGAGGCGATAGTTACAGAACAGGGGCACTGGTTTCAACTACACCGGATCGAGTGGTCCATGTCCATAATACTGGATTTACAAGTATCTGTTACTATACAAGTGCAGAAAAGTAAAGCGGAACGGATGAAGATTATAAAACACAAGAGTTAAAAAGAGAAACGAATACAATTATGGCTGCAGATGCAAAATTATAGGTGCAGATGAACAGGTTCATCTGCACCTATAATTTTTTCATCCGCTTCCTATACCTAAATGTGTCTTACCTCTCTATCAGACAAGTATGAATTTTAAATCTTGTGTCTATTTCCCTTTTTCATCACTTGCAGATGCATGTAAAACTACCAAAAGCTTCCTGTACACCACAGAGGAGATACAACAAGAGGGCAAACAGATATTGCAAACACCACTTTATTTTCAGATTTCAAAACCAGTTTGAAATCCGAAAATAAAGAGGTGTTAGTAGTTTCACTGACACGACTTTATATTCAGCTGAATGCGCGTCCGGTCCGTAGCATAATGGTACGCATGTCTGCCTGCTATGGGTAAAGTCCGTAGTTTGAATCGCAACAGAAAAAAAAATGTTTTTAAACTCATACTTACATGACTCATGACCTTTGAGTTTCGTCTATTGCTTCGGAATTGTGTAAAAAAACGATCCAATCCGTCGAATGGCTTGCAATTTTTGTTGTGGCCTGCCCTACCACCCTAGATACTGTTGACTGATTTATACCAATGTCTTCATTAACTCCGCTTTGAAATCCAGGATCTCCTATATATCTCAGAAAAATCCTCATTTTTTCTTCATGGGTCAGAACAAGAACCAGGGTTATGCAAAAAACTCATTTTTCAATAATTGCACACCCTCCTCACTCAATCTGCATACATACTTTTTTTAAATCTTCAGCATTTGGAAACCTTCTATTTTTATAAACACGATTTGAACAAAGTTGTTCTGAAACTCGGCCATTTTTATGATTGTTTGTGAGCTGAGCAAGAGAAACCCGATGCTTAACAATCAATGAAATCGACCTCATGCAATTAATAATTTACTAATTTTTTCACATATCACAACTAAAACTTTATCACATCCAGCGATCCAGCTTTCATTAAGAGATCGATCTTAGCACTCTGAGTTCGAATTCAGGGCTTGGGATCGATCTCAGTCTCTGAATTTATTTTGCATACCACTCTAGGAAACCTCTCAGAACAGTGAGCAAAAAGTTCGAACTAATCTTTTTGCTTATGACCCCTTATCTGTATATTTTTCATATTGTCATTGAGTCTTTGCTCAACGGGCTCAACGCAATGTTTGATAATGTTAACACCCATAGTACATGTTATCATTGTCCTCATAACAGCAACATTTTCATCTCAAAAGGGTACTGAATACATAAGTCAAACGAATACTATGTTACACAACAATGTTTATTTTTGGTTTGATAAACATGTACCTCTTTCGAAAAAGATAGATATAAACCCAAAAACAAAACACATACTTTCGTGAATGTTTATTCCTTCGACATTTTCCTTGTGCTTAATTGTCAATTAAACATCAAGCATGCCAATAAAATTTATCACTTTCGACAATTCTGCAATTATTCTTTAATATCACTCATAAAAATCATCTGCAATGTATTGTTTACAGCAAAAAAAATGTAAAATAAAACAAACAAACAAACCAGGGCATTCCGCTCTGAAATCGTCTTCCCCGAAATCTTATCACTCACAAAATTTTTGTCAAAAACTTGGGCTTACAAACAAAATAAAGGTGTGCTGCGAGTATGCAAACCAATCCAATATTTATGACGAAAAGTTAAAGGGGTATAATCGCTATACCTGAGGTGTGGCGTAGTATCATTGAGTTATCCAGAAACCAAACCATTCACCTCAAAGTTAGTCTATCCGAAGACGATTGAGAAGATCGGTTCGACAACAGTCTAAACGTTTTTTTCTTTTTAAACCTGAAACTTAAAACGTATTTCATAGTGCATTGGTTAGTGGAATCATTAGAATCATTTTTATTTCTTGATTATTTTGCGTTAGTAAAACAGAAATAACAGTTCATTTGCCTACATGTTATGTAAGCTTTGAAGGGTCATTTTTCGTGTAAATCCACAGAGCTAACGCTCTCCATCCAATATATGTAGTTAAACTTATGAAAGGAAACAAACATAATCATAACGTAGGAAGAAATCAAAAACGAAAATATAATTTAAGTTATAACTCGAAAAATAGTTTAAACGCAGTGAAAAAAATAATAATAATAAAAAAGACAATTCCGTATTCTGTTGTTTCTTTATGTTAATTTATTAAGTGTTTTTAGAAACACTGATAAATAACTTGTAATTTATCTAAAATGAATTTTGAAAACAAGTTCTTTGGTACACTGTAAAGAAATAGTAGCTTCAAAAGTAATTTTCAAATTTCTAAAAAGAGGTAATTTAGGTTGATTAAATTTGATTTGATAGATTTGTACGATTCCTTGAAAATACGAATTAGGCAAGTAAGATACTTTCTTTGTAAAACTTTAATCTCCCAATATAAATTAAAGAAGTTAAGTATTTTTACCATTGTTTTACCGTTGCACTCATGTTATTGTGATCGTTTTGTGATTCCAAATGAAGTTCAAACACATGGGATCTCTCCCTGGAATCACTATATGGTGGTTTATGCTTACAACGCCATTCGTTTGCCTGAAGGTCATTTATAAGCATTTTGGTCTAGTTTTTTTTCAGAAAGTAGTGGAAAAAATTTCGCGGGTGAAGAGAACAAAATAGTCAAAATTTCTTTTTTCAATAAATTGGTACAATGGTACTACATACAAATTTATAATGATAAGATTTTCAGCTGACTCCATTGCTTACTTTGTCAGTGGCAGCCGCTAAGGTCTTACGTGTTTTTATGATATCGGTGAGTTTCCTTTGCTTAAAGAACTGAATCAAAGAATTTGTATCAAATTTTGTGTAAAAAATTAAATAAGGGGTAATAAAGTGAGTGAAATGTTAACTTAAGCTTGTTGCTGAGTTTACGAGTGGTATAAGAGTTTCCAAGAAGGTCGTGAATACGTTGAAGATGACGAACGCCTCGGACGCTGAAGTTGCTGATGATATTGGCATATCGATTGGCTAGTGCCATGAAATGTTTTCGAATATTTTGGGTATGAAATGCGTGGCAGCAAAATTTGTTCCAAAATTGTTGAATTCTGAACAAAAACAGCGGCGAATAGAACTTGCTAAGGAGCCACTAAATGAAGTCAACGACGATCGACGATGCAGAATTACTGAAAAGTGTTAAAACACATGAGTTTACGGATATGACGTTGAAACTAAGAATCAACAGTCCAAGTGGAGGCATCCTGGTTCGAAAAGACCGAAAAAGCAAATAACAAACGTAAATCGCCGAGCTCATAGAAACACGTCTACCTTCGCGGTGCCAAAAAGCACAGACAAATGAACACAACTGAAAATAAAATGAATGCCTTATATTTTAAGAACATTGTGTCAAAAACTCAAGTGGATTATAGCTAAATTGACAAAGTTACTAATATTTTTATACCTATCGGTATAGTGTTTTCCTGTTTGTGTTTTTTTATTGTTCAAAACTTTAAAGCACTTTTCCCACAACTCACTTTTTAAAAGTCGGTGCCCCTCATAACTTGAAAACTACTGCACCGACCCTTTTGATATTTTGAACACAATTTCTGTAAATAATTTACAAGGTAGTGACGAAGAGTATTTTCAAATTCGTTGATAATTGTTATTTAACAAAAACAAATTAGCCAATTTTTTTCACGAAAAATCGCGTTTTTCCCTTCAAAGTGTTCCAAAAAAGTGAAAAAATAAACGAATGAATTTAGATTTTTTGATTTCCGATGATCCAGGCTCAAGTTATGAGGAGCACCAGCAACTCGCTTTTTTTCAAGGCACGTCCGAATAATTGTTGCCATTGCCGTATTTTTAAATATTTCTTTGTGAAAATTTTACACAACATTCTTAAAATGTCACTTTTTAATGTGTAATTGGTTTTAATAAAGAAATTTTAACTGGTTTCTCAAAAATATTCGCAAAAACATGCCCTTTTTAACGAATTAACGTTACCCCCCCTTTAAGAAAAACATATAGTTTTCGTTCGGCATCAATACTATAACTGACCAAGTCAGCTGTTTGCGATGTAAAGCTAATTTTTTTACTTCTCAAAACAGGAAAAAAGAGATTTTGAACTAGTACAGCTCAAATTCGGCATTTATTCTACATTCATATCAATTCGATCATTTTAGCTAGTTGAGTTGGATAACATCAAAGAGATTGCACGGCAAAGTTTCCCTTATTGTTTGTTAAAATATTGATGAAGCTTTGCCACCAATGAACGTTATTTAATCGAGCCCAAATTGTTGACTATCTAAAAATCTTCAAAGGCTGACGACTTTATAGGGCTTCTCCCAAAATTACGCGACTTTGTTTGTTCGTTTTTGAGAAATGATTTCCTAAAAGTTGTATTTTCCTTTTTTCAAAGTGTCCATGAAAGAGCTGCAGCTGCTTCAATTGCTGGTACTGTTCTTAAAAACAAACATAAAAAATAGTGCTATACGTTTAACGATGTATTTTTTCTTCTTTCATTTCTTATAATATTGAAGTTCTTTTGTTTCTGTTTCGATATGAATTTTTCATGATTTTCCTCAAAACTTCGGAAGATTTAACTTTTTCTATCAGTGCGTGTCCCCTACTATCCACTGTTTTGCCATGTTGAGGTTTAATCTCCGAAAAATAAAAATAAATAAAAAGGGTGGTGCAACAGAACGGGGTGCCTCGGGGCCTAGCGCATTTCTCACAACCATGAATTGTAAAGGAATGGAGGGGACCTTAACTTTTTTTACCATTTTCGAACGGAATCGAGGAACGGCTTTTCATGGCAATGAACTTATATCAGAGGACTTGTCAATTCCACGCGAAAAGCGATACCCGTGGAAAAACATTTTTGGTCCCTGTTGGGATTCGAAGCACAAGCCTTCCGCGTAACAGGCAGACTTGCTAACCATCACGCTACGGCTACCACTCTCTCACGGAATCTCCGAAAGCTAGTCACAAAATACGAACAATGATGGTATTCTTTTAGATCTCCGATAGCGAAAAAAAAGTGTCCACTTGAGAGTAACTGTCAAAAAATGCGAATGTCGAGAGTAAAAGTCAACTCTCCAGTAATTGCTCCAAAGCAAAAGTCTGTGTCTGTGTCCACTTTAGAACTTGTTCTAGAAAGTAGCCTAAGAGATACTCGCAGTGTTTTTGCTCTCAAATGGACTCGCACTCCTTTAAGAATAACATTTTCCGACTTTTCTACGTTCATAGTTTTTTTACCTCCTTTAAAAGGTTCCTAACAACTGTAAGCTTTCGTCGCTGTCCTTCCAGTTTTTATTATGAGCTACTGTGTCTTTTTGGCTATTCTCAATTGACTGCAATTTCAAAGAGGTTCCATATAAATGTATTTGCTTGGCCAATATTTTAAGTTTGTTCGTTGAAGCCCTTGGTTTGCCCGGTGGTCACCACAAAGCGTTTTTCGAAAAGCTTAAACTTATGTCAAACTGAGCATTTTATGAGCCCTCGAGTTGCCCTCTACTCGCCCTAAAGTAGTCGTAGGTTCATTTCTGGGGCAAAAGGCATGTATTTTTCTTAAAATGACAGGGATTTATGGTGATTTCGTGGTTTATCGTTTTTCGAGAACCGAAAACCCTGTTTTTTTTTAAATTGTAGCGCTGTTCAAATCACCTGGGTCAACCCTGGGTAAACTTCAACTAACAAATCTATTTACAATACCTCATATTGACGTATTTTAAAACATTTGAACAAAATCCAACCAGATCTTGTCCTCAAATGACTATAGCCTCTATTCTGTAAGGCTTTATTCCCCTTCCAAATAATAAAAAGTTGGTTGCTATAATCTCAACGCACAATATTTGTTTATTGATTCAAGCTAATGATTGTTTACTAATTCGAATTTTCTATTAACCTATTATAAGCTTGATTGCTTTCAATCAGACGCAACTTAAGATTTATCATTTATAATTGCTTTCTGAAACCAAAATGCATCTCTGTATGTGTTTATTGTAGATGTGTATAAAAGGTACTCTTTAAGCTTATTCGCTCTGTTTTGATTAACACAGCTCATACCAGCCTTGGCGGGTATTCTAATAAACCTAAACACAGTTCACCTGTTCAAATGAACAACCTACTGTTCCGGTTTAGATGATTGGATTTAAATCAAAATCGTGCGTCAAGAAATAAATAATATACTATGCACGAATAATAAAAAGAAAAGATGAGAAAAGTGTTAACTTTACTATAGTTACCCTATTTTGAACGGTTTGTGACCTAAAACTTTTACAAAGAGCGGTTAGGCTGGTGTTTTTTTCTTTCAAGTAATTTGTCTTCACTGGAAAGTCGCAAAAACGAATGTATACTGGCCCTGCTGTAAATGCAATCTATAATGGCTTTTGAGATCAGCGCAGCGGTGTCATAAAAAAACAAGAAAAATGGGGGTTATAAAAGCCACGTCCAGTCCACCAAACACTATTTTATGAGGATGGGGGTATGAGGGGCTCCTCGCTCCTACCTTCGCAGTTTTAATCTCTTGAGGAAATTTCAATCGTCTATTAATTTGCACAATTAGTTTTGAGACGGGAGCGGAGCTATGTATACTAAGGATGAAAATCTCAAAGCATTTCTCTTGTGTCTTTCAGCTATGGAGAAGATATGGTATCTGTTGAACCCTGAAAAAAATAAACACATCTGCATTGTTAAAAGTTAACAAAAATTTCCTAGGCTACTTTTAAGTTTCTATGTGTTGTTGTGAAACAAGAAGCATATCATTTACCCTATTGTTGAGCAGTAAGAGTTAATAGAAATGCAACAGAAATAATTACAATACTAATAATTGGCAGCGTGTTATATCGCTTCGATGAGAGCTATACAAAGTTTTTTGGCTTTAAAGTTGAGTTCATTTTTTCATTTATTCTATGAATTCTCTTGGTACTAGATGGGAATATGGAGAATAAAGGATATACTGGAGATATTTCACAAACTGGTACTAAATCAACGAGTGTAAGTTCCTTTGAGTTTTCAAAACACAATAATTTAAAATTATTTCTTTTTAGAATCAAACTGCCGAACTAGGAAGTGTTGATGATGACGAGAAGGCCGGACACGAGCAATGGGACAACGACATTGAATTTCTTCTCTCATGCATAGCTCTGTCGGTAGGATTGGGCAATGTTTGGCGGTTTCCTTTTGTAGCTCTAGAAAATGGCGGTGGAGCCTTCCTCATTCCATACATAGTGGTTCTAATATTGGTTGGCAGACCATTTTACTACATGGAGATGATAATGGGACAGCTCTCAAGTAGAAGTAATGTCGGGATCTTTGACTTTGCCCCTATGATGAGAGGTAAGTATGAGGGTGTAAGCCGGGACCTTCTGTTGAACGATTGGGTCTTCTTCTTTTAGGTGTTGGATATGGAATGGTTTTTGTAACTTCGATGACTACAACTTATTATGCCAGTTTAATGGCATTGACTTTTCGGTATTTGATATCTTCTTTTACTGCGGAGTTACCATGGAGTAAATGTCGAGAGGAATATGGTCCTACCTGCATTAATTCAGATTTAACAGGAAACATGACAGGAAGCGAAGGAAAGAAGGTGACATCGGCTCAATTTTATTTCTCGTAAGTGATAAGTTTCTAATGGCTTCAAAGTAGAAAGTTTGGGTTTTACTGTCTGTACTTAAACAAACTCATAATGAATGAAGTAGTTTAGGTTTATGCAAAAAATTAAACAGAGTATAAACAGAGAGTTAACAGCGCCAAGATAGTGCCATTTTGCATACAAGTAAAGTTCGACCGAGAATCCTCTATACCGGGAACCCTCAACGGCACTGCTTTTAATCAGTTGGTTTATAATGAATATGAAAGTGAACTTTATTCGTATATATTTGGTAGTGTCGCAGTAAAGAATGCAAAAAGCTTCAAAGTGGAAACTAAACTATAAAAGCGGAAATAATGAAACTTAATTGCAGCCCGATATAGCCATTAATTCAAATAAAACGTTATCTTTGATATCACCTCAGAAAAAGGGGTTCGATTTTACTGTCTGTATCAACTTATTTGTGGCAACAAATAATAGTGTCTTATATTTTATCAAATAGCAAACATAAAATCAGACGCAGTGATTGATTGCTTAATCTTTACTCAATTTGTTTCGTAGGTAAGCCAAAAAAAGCATAGGAAATATCAAACCAAATTCGAGAATAAAACACAATTATTTTAGAGTGGATTTGAGGGCGGCCGTGGTGCAGTGGTAGAGTGTTTAGTAGATAGGCCGGACGCGTGGGTTCGAATCCCGCTCTGGGCATCTACTTTTCTTTCAGCCTCCCAGTTTCAGTGAAATTACTAACAACTTATTTCCAACTACTGCAACACCAGAAAAAGGGAAGGCTGCTACTCTGGTAGTACAATGGACTGGATATTAGGTCTGAGTTCTCCAGATTAGCATATAAGCCTAAAAAAAAAAACTTAGAGTGGAAAATGACCATAGCTCTGTTTTTGTTAACGAGTTTCCTTTTCTCTCGCTGTTTCTTTCCAACACAATATTTTATCATGTTTTTTTGGTCTATTCTAATTCTTCTTCTTCTTTTCATTTCCGGCGTTACGAGTAGTGATCTTGAAGCGATCACAACTCTCCCACTTTTCTGCTTCACACTAGTGATCCGCCTGTGGGGTACGCCGCGTTGACCTCAGAAAGCGTCGGCAAGCCTCCCGGTTTTGGATTGTTCCATGTCTGAGGCCAACCAAATGCTGCTGTTTTTGCATTTGCTTGTACCAGGAGTGTTTTGGCCTGCCTTTTCTTTTTCGTCGCGAATTTGTTGAAACGTTGTAAGATATTGCCTTTTGGACGGGGTTCTGAGGATCTCTCCTTCGAACATGACAATACCAACTGAGCCGGTCGTGCTGAATTTTGTCCAAGATGGTACTTTTGACATGAAGGCTTCCACGGATCTTAGTACTTCTAATTCGATCAAGCTTTGTTACTCCCGCTGTCATCCGAAGCATCTTCATTTCGGCTGCCGTCAATTTGCTCTCATACTTTTTGTACATTGTCCAACATTGTGAACCGTATGTCAGAGCTGGACGGACAACTGCTGTGTAGAGTCTTCCCTTCAGCTTAGGGGGCATTTTTCGATCACAGAAGATAGCGGAGTTTTCTCGCCACTTCATCCACCCTACGCTTACTCGATGATTGATGTCGTCATCACAAGTTGCTTCACTATTGATCATAGATCCCAGATATTTAAACTTTTCACACTTGGGAAGCACATTTCCATTCAAATAAATGTCTGGAATAGGCTTGTCTGGATCAGAAAAAGGGCAGCACAGGTATTCAGTCTTTTTAGCGCTAATACGGTACCCATTTCCTTCCAGAACATCAATCCAAACGTCAAGTGCTCGTTGCAGGGATGTAGGATCCTCGCTTATGATGGCTCCATCGTCAGCAAAGAATAATTGTTTTACTTTATTGTCCGTTACTTTTCCTTCGAGCAAATAATCCAGAACAGCAATAAAGAGCAGTGGACTCAAGACACTTCCCTGATGTACACCTACTGTTATTTGGAATTCTTCGGTGACTCCAGCTGGGCATCTCACTTTTGTAACTGCTCCCTCGTACATGTCCATAATTATTCGCACATAGGCTTCAGGAACTCCTCGGTGTCTGAGGGCCACCCATATCAGATCTCGTGGTTGTCGATCGAATGCTTTTTCGAAGTCAACCAACACAATATGCAAATCCTCTAAGGCATCTCGGTGTTTTTCCATAATGATCCTTATACTTTGGATTGCGTCTGTAGTTGACTTACCCGCGACAAACCCGCATTGGTCATCAGAAAGCCTTATTATTTTCCGCAGTCGGCTATCCAAGACCCGCTCAACGATCTTCATAGTGTGGGACATCAACTTGATCGAACGATAGTTGTCACAGCTTCTGGTATCTCCCTTTCCCTTGTACATTGGAAGGAGAAAACTTTCCCTCCATTGATTAGGCAAACTGTCACCTCTTATAAGTTTGGAGATGAGAATCGTGAGCCATCTCAACCCGATGTCTCCCATATTTTTCCAAAACTCATATGGTACCTCGTCTGGCCCAATCGCTTTGCCTTTTTTAGAGTTCTTAACTGCCTCCCTAACTTCTTCGACTGTGACGTCGGATACTTCCGTAAAGTTAGGTGCAGCTGTTGGAAAGTGGCGCCGAGGAAACTGTTCGTTCAAAAGATCATCACAATACTGTCGCCACCTGTGAAGAATTTTGTCGTCATCCACAAGTAGCAGTCCTTGAGCATCATTTATAAACTTCGGCGAACGAATCTCCTGCGCATTTCTCCTTCTCTGAGCGGCTATTTTGAAAATGGTTGCTCCCTTATTCAAGTTGCTTTGTCTTAGCTCTTGGATTGCCTGATTTGCTTTAGCATCTGGGGCAGAAATCTCTTCCAGCTCACGATACAGGCCCTCCGTGCTTTTTGCTTGAAGTTGGGCGCACTTTTTCTTCGCTTCTTTTCTGCAGCTCTTGTATTCCATTTTGAAACGCGCTTTTTCATTTGTATTTCTTGAGGGGCACTTCGACCAAGCTTGGAAAGCTGCTTTAACTTCATCATCCCACCACCAGGTTTCTTTAGCTTGTTGGTGGTGTCCTTTTGAGACTCCTAACAGTGATTTGGCTCTCTCTAAGCAGGCTCGTTGTAGGCGATCCAACATATTTTGTGCCGTGATTGCATTTGAAGCTGCGTCGATGGTATTACACAGCTGACTTTGCATATACGAAATGAACTGCTGTCCTTTGGTTTTCTCCAGATTGTACCACTTGATTCTCCTAGGAGCCTTTGTTTGTTTGACTTCCTTCACCGCATCCGTAAAAAATTCTGTTAAAAGAAGACGGTGTTGTTGAGCGGCAGCTTCTCCTAGTATCACTTTGCAGTCTTTCACCCGAGATTTCATATAATTGGTTACCAAATGGTAATCAATCTGGGTTTCATTTCCTCCACTGCTGTAAGTGATAATGTGTCGGTCTTGTTTGATGAACATGGTATTTAGTACGATTAGACCGTATGACTTGCACATATTTAGAATATCTTCACCAGGAGTGTTCCTGGTGCCGAATCCCAAACCTCCATGGCAGTCTTCATAATCCTCGTTTGTCTTCCCGACATGTTAATTCAAATCTCCTCCAACAAACAAATACTCTTCTTTTGGGATGTTCTTAAGTAGGTTATGAAAATCAAGCCAGAATGCATCTTTTTCCTCCTGCTCACACCCTATTTGGGGAGCATATGCACTGATTATATTCCAGACCTTTCCTTCCATCACCAATTTAGACATCAAACGGTCACTGGACTTCAAAATGGTCAACACGCTGTTATATAAACTTTGGTCAAGGATGATACCGACTCCGTTCCTACCTTGTTCTGTTCCATAGTAGAACATCTTGTAAGCCTTGGTCTTTGCATCTAAGAAACGGGCTTTGTTTGCTGTGTTTCGCCATTTCGTTTCCTGAACACACAAGATGTCCACTCGCCTCCTTCTCATCATCTCTTCGAGTTCGAAACTTCTACCAGTCATACTTCCAACGTTCCAACTCGCGACTCTAAATTTTCGTCCAACTCGTCGCATTACTTTGCTAGCCCCCGGAATCCGTATAGCTCTGACCCGAACATTGCTGCTCGGTCCAGGATCAGCTCAATGCATAGCAATGGAACTGCCTGGCGGGGTAGTGCTTCTTATGTTTGCAAGTACTTCCATTATGCTCAAAATTTTTCAAAAATTTTCCTTTCACCCTTTTCGCTCCATTTAATGAGTTTGATTTCCCTTTTACTACACCGGTGATCTCCAGTCGTGTAAGCCCCGGGATCTGCATGCATACTTGGGGAGAGTTTTTAGGTGGTATGTGTGTCGCTAGACTCACTTTGATGTTAGTCGTCTAGATATGATTGTTCCTTTAGTCGCCTTTTACGACAAGCGGGAAGGCGCTGCAGTGCTATTCTAACCCGACACTGCACGGGGATTTGGTCTATTGTAATTATATGTATATATGTATATATACTAATATAATCTATATTCAAATAAAAAAATGGCGAAGAAGCGTACAGCTATTCTGAATTTTGACCAAACTCTCCCTTACACAGTTTCAGTTTATTGAGTAGCATAAAATAATTTGTAACACTTTCTAAATTTTCTATTTGGCAAGAAACATATTTAGTAAACCGAATAGCTTGTATTTTAACAGGTCTAACCTTGATTTTCCATTAAAAAATGTATGTACTTTTCTAACGTCGCCGTCGCGTCGTTAGAGAAACTTATAATGTGCGTGTATTGCTGATTTAAATATGGCGTAGACATCAACAAATATGGCAAGCTCAACGTCATGTCACTGCCAAGATCAGGGAGATCAGAAAAAAATATAATGAAGAATTTTCGTTCTGAACACTAACTATATTTCATTTAAATAATTTCAATTGGAAAATTCTATTGCAAAAATTTATGTAGCAGTGAAAGAATTTTTGAAATCGGCCAAGTGTTTCTTATTCTTGTTTTACGTTTCAGTTCCCATTCCCGGTTCCGAGATAATATTCGGATGAAATATAGCCTAATTCACTTCTGAGGCTCTAGAAGTTTCATTTAAGGCAGCTCAGTATTTTTGGAGCCTTTTCAATACAACCAAAAACAATCAAACTAATGGAATTGGACTTTTCTTAAGAAATATATTTTGATCTATTTCTTTCCAGAAATAAACACACAGCCAATTTGATTGAATGTAATGAGCAGATTGAGAGTATTATTATTTTCTTCAATTGACATAGTAAAACTATAAAATAATATACAAAACTAAGCTTGCTGGAAATTATTACATTGAAGTTATTTTTTATACTTTCCCACATTCCCCCTAAAATTCAATGTTAAATAATATAAAAAATACCAATTAACTTAGAAAACTTTGCATTTTCAATACTAGAGAGCGCCTTCGTAAAAATATCAACAACCATGTTATTTGTGTCAAAAGTTTTCAAACATATTTGGCGGTTGACTATTGTCTCTCGAACGAAGTGATGACGCACTTGAATATGTTTAGTTCGCTGGTGATATGCTTCATTGAAAGCAAGATCGTCTGCACCACGGTTGTCGCAAAAAATTTCTATTGGTTCTGTTTTATTTTTAAATAGCTCTTCTTCAAATTCTTTTAGCCACAAAGCTTCTTGAACTTATGCTCCCATCAACAACAACAATATTGCTCCACCTTGTCAGAGAAATAAATACCCTGTGACTGATTTTCGCTCATCCAGGTCTTCTTCTTCTTCTTTTCATTTCCGGCGTTACGAGTAGTGATCTTGAAGCGATCACAACTCTCCCACTTTTCTGCTTCACACTAGTGATCCGCCTGTGGGGTACGCCGTTTTCGCTTATCCAGGTCATTAGCAAAATCTGCATCGCAATAACCTTTCACTGTTACATTTTCATTCTTGATCTTGAAACTGAATTATAAGTTTGAATTCAATTGTTCCTTTTAAATATCTCAAAATACGTTTAGCAGCCTTCCAATGTTCCATACCTGGGCTGCTGTTCAAACGATTTAGAAAATTAACTGGGCACCATGAAATAACTTATACGGAAATAACTTATATAGCAGTTATTACGGTTTAAACCGTAATAACTTATATATGAATTATTGCGTTTTCAATCCGCAATAACTAATATATAAGTAATTTCGGTTTTAAATCGTAATAACTTATATATAAGTTATTACAATATGAAACCGAAATTACTTATATATTAGTTATTGCGGATTGAAAACGCAATAATTCATATATAAGTTATTACGGTCTAATGTCGAAAATTCGTGGAAAATTACAGTTAGTCTCTATTTTTCACTCCTATGAAGGAAAATGCATTCATTGTTCTTCTATATTGAATTAGCTTATATATAAGTTATTTCGGTTTCATGTCGTAATAACTTATATATCAATTATTGCGGATTCAACCCGCAATTACTTATATATAAGTTATTGCGGATTTAAAAACGAAATAACTTATATATAAGCTATTGCGGTTCCATATCGTAATAACTTATATGACCGTTATCATATAAATTACTACGGTTTGAAACCGTAGTAACTGCTATATAAGTTATTTCCGTATAAGTTATTTCGGGGCCCCATTAACTGCATAGCAAATGTCAGGACGAGGTAACTGCGGTGCGAACAACAAACTGCCTATCAGTTCTTGATAAGGAACTTTTTCCAAGTCCACTTTCTCTTTTTCCGTACTTGGACTTTGGTCTTTACCTAGCTTGATATTTACGTCCATAGGTGTACTGACTGGATTACAGGATTTCATTCCAAAACGATCAAGCATCTTTAGAATGTACTGCTTCTGATTAATTGATGATTTATTTTTATAATCATATTCTAAATGTAGTCCCATACATAAGCTTTTGCAACTTTAACACTTTACCATGAGGAATTTCAAACCATCTGGAGCTTTTAAATAGATTTCCTTCTCTGCAAAAACGCCGCGCCGTAACAGCATCTAGATGATCAATCCGCAAATCCAAACTTAGCGCCAAAGATAAAAGATATCGCATTGAATTGTATCGAATCACTGGTGAATACGTCTCCTGATAATCTACGCCACAGCGTTGTGCACATCCCCTTGAAATTTCACCTTTTTCGTTTCGTTCAATTTAAAGAATTGACACTGTTGATAGCCTGAAAATAATCTTGAGGTTCTTCATCTGTATCATTGCAATCAACAAAGTAGGTCACATAGTCACTCATGTCAGGTTCTTTTCGAATTCTGTTTGTTCGACGGAGAACATTTTGTTCTTGCTCTTAAAGTACTTGTTCATGCATCTCAGGGAATTGGACTTTTCTTAAGAAATATATTTTGATCTATTTCTTTCCAGAAATAAAAACACAGCCAATTTGAATGAACGTAATGAACAGATTGAGAGTTTTATTATTTTCTTCAATTGACATAGTAAAAATATAATATGGTATACAAAATTAAGCTTGCTGGAAATTATTACATTGAAGTTATTTTTTATACTTTCCAACACAAACAAAAAACCATTCCTCTTTAAAATAGTGTAAAACAAAGTATAAGTATTAAGTATAGTAAGTAAGTAAGTAAGTATTCATTTATTAATTCGATGTTTTGATACATTTGTTAACAATTGAATGAATTTTAAGCTATGGTCTTGCCGTCAGCTCGGTTAGCAATTTTGAATAAATGTATATAAAAGATTCTTTTCATTACAAAATAATAAAAAAGTATAACTTATCAAATTCTGATATTAGCAACATCCTATACTTGGATATTTCTTTCAAGAATAATGCGAGAGTTTTCCAGTTCGTTTCGTTCAAAAGTTTTGCTGTTTCTTGCATTGTTAGACATCTTTTCCCATAATATGATAACCGTTGGGATGCAAAAACTGGACATATACTAATGAAATAAAAGCAGTCTTCCTTGGATTTAAGATTACATAAAGAGCAAAATTGGTTGAAACTTATATTGTAAGGTGCTCCGTTGAGTCCTAAGAGCTCACATCTTGCTTTAAATACTAAGGAGATCTCGTTGTAGCTCAATGAGTATTTAAAGTAATTTGCTTGATTTAAGCTCAAATTGAGTTGGGAGTACAGGAATCTACTAATGGACTGGCGAGCATTAGCTTTAAATCCATCACGCACAGAGTTTTCATATTTTCCAATAATGCGATAGAGCTGCTCTTTCAAAACAACCAAGTTTCTTCCATCCATCGATATATCTTCATCAAAATTGATTGCCATATCTTTCCATTCCTCATCCACCAATCTTCATTTCTTATTTCGTATCGAAGCATTATTTTGGACAGCCGTTCACCTGGTTGATCAAAAACTTTAACAATATAGTCCGCTTAAGTCTTCAATATATGTAACATATAGAGGCAGGTTAAAAAGCTTTTTTAAGAAGTTTCTGTGGAATTTTTCGATCGCTTCGTACTCATCCATACCCCACACTTGAGCAGCATAGCAAAGTATGTAACATTGTACGAACACTTATAACTCGAGATTTTTGTTTATTTAACGAAAAAGATGGATGATCTTTCAAAAGAAAGAAAGGTATAGAAGATGATGCAAAGTTTCGTCATCTCTCACATTTTCAGATATTAGTAAAATAGAAGAGATGATTTTGAACAAGTAAATGAAGGATGTACAAAGAAAATTCATTATAATTTTCTATGTGGATACACGACAATGAATTTTTTTTCCACTCGTCTAATAAGGGTCATAAAATTTTTTCAGTGTACAAATGTTTTAGGGAAATATTTAAATACAAAACAAAAAAATCACTCATTTTGAAATTCCTTTCCTTTTTCTCTAGAGAGATCGTGCTGAGGGAAAAAACTCAAATCGATGATGGCATTGGATATCCAAACTGGGATCTTGCACTTTGTCTAGCATTTTCATGGATAGTCGTTGCCGTTATTATGATAAAAGGAGTCCGTAGTTCTGGAAAAGCTTCCTACTTTCTCGCCATATTCCCGTACGTTGTACTTTTTATACTACTTATCAAGGCGATGACCCTTCCCGGAGCCGGTACGGGTGTGTTGTATTTTTTGACACCACAATGGAACAAGTTGCTTTCGCCTCAGGTGTGGTATGCTGCAGTTACACAATGTTTCTTCTCTTTGTCGATTTGCTTTGGAAGCATTATCATCTATTCGTCATACAACAAATTTACACACAATGTCAACAGGTACATATTCTTTTTATAAATACTTAATACTGATTTTATTTCGTCCATTCTTGTAAAGAGATTCAAATATTGTTACCTCACTTGACACGTT
Source organism: Melanostoma scalare (assembly GCA_949752695.1). Lineage (NCBI taxonomy): Eukaryota > Metazoa > Arthropoda > Insecta > Diptera > Syrphidae > Melanostoma > Melanostoma scalare. The sequence continues at coordinate 216,981,584 of OX456984.1, forward strand.
CACATCTCTCCTATCTGGCATTGTAATTTTTGGAATACTGGGAAACTTAGCACACGAAACTGGAAATGAGGATATTTCAAAAATCGTTCAAGGAGGAACAGGTTTAGCTTTTGTGTCATATCCAGATGCTATTTCGAAATTTACTGTGCTTCCACAGGTAAGTCAATGATATCTGACAGTTTCAAATTTTAATTTTTCTTGAAGCTCTTCTCAGTTCTGTTCTTCCTGATGCTGTTTGTTTTGGGAATCGGAAGTGAAGTTGGTCTTGCGACATGCGTCATGACTTGCATAATGGACAAGTTCCCAAACTCCAAACATTGGGTTATTGTAACAGGAATTGCAGTTGTTGGTTTTTGTATCGGACTGGTATATGTGACGCCAGGAGGACAGTTTATTTTGAATTTCATTGATTACTATGGGGTTACGTTTGTTGTACTGGTGGTGGCGATTGCCGAAACAATTGCTTTTGGCTGGATTTATGGTAGGGATAGACAATTATTATTTGTAATAAATCCATAGCTCAACCTTCTTGTACATTTTAGGTGTGAAACGAATCTGCAACGACATTCGATTTATGTTAAACCGTGAAACCAGACTGTACTACCGACTGTGTTGGGGTATAATAACTCCTCTTTTCATGATCATCGTGTTAATCTATACAATTGCTGGATACGAATTACTTAAATACAAAGACTATTCGTACACCACTGGAATGTATAGTAAGTTATGAATACTTAAAGATTGTTCGAAATGAAAAGAAAAGAGTTCTTTTCAAATTTTTCATTTTAGTTTTTGGCTGGGTGATTTCGGCGTTTGGTATCCTCCAAATAGTCTTATGGGGTGTAATTGGTTACTTCGAACAACCTGAAGGCAAACAGAGATTTCAAAGAGGATTCCAACCTATGGAAGACTGGGGACCATTAGAAAAGAAACTTTTGGTATCATACTTAGCTGTGATGGAAGAAAACAAAAGACTTAGTTTGCATAAACAGAGTTTGTGGGCAAGGTTCAAGGAGAACTTATTTGCTTAGGTACGAGTATACTTAAACTTCCGAATTTATATGGATATTTTAGAAGAAGAGCAAGCTAACACATTTCCCAGTGACACAATTTATTTGACTTTTCTGTCATTTAAGGGTGTGTTAGCATATTCATCTTCTAAAATTGATTTACAAATACGGCTTTAAATGTTTTCTTCTTCTTTTTATTATTAACTATAGTTTATAAGTCTACTGTTAAGGTTTTACAATTACTAATTGCAAACAATAGAACAAAAATGAAACAAGTATGAATTATTATAACTGGTATAACATTTGTTGGTTTCTATTTTCTTCAAAATAAAAATTATTGCAGGAGATGTGGCAATAAGGTCTAGATTAGCAGGTTAAGATTAGCAAAAAAAAAAACAATGAACCCAAATGGGAGCCTTGAGGAACAACTCTTTTTAATAGGAGTAAAGGAGGTGGTGCATATTTCTATGGAGCCTGGGCCCAGGGCGTACACCTATGAGACTAGTACCAAATGAAAGCTTACGTTCAGCCCAATCAGTCTGTCAAATATTTTTGAATTCGGTCTTGGTGATTTTGAGATAATTAGACTTGAAATTGAGCGCCGGAAATGGGAAAAATCTGACATTTCTGCAAATAATTACGTATATCTCGATGAGTATAGCACGTAGGACAATGATTTAGGTATCATATGAAAGATCATCAAAATATCTTTCATTTCATATTAAACGCGTTTTTTGAAATGCCTTATATTTCGAAAAGACAGACCTAAAAGTTGTTTGAAAAGAAACATTTTCGTTGACGTTTGCCAGCCAATATCTCGAAAAAATCAGTGATTACCTTTATTTTTTTTAAGCACCACTGTAATCCTTAATTGGTAAGCTTTAATTTGATATATAATTACGCTATCATACATAAAGCATATCACGTACATTATACACAATTCCTAAAAAAAATTAAACAAAAAATATGGTCCACAGCAAATGCATTTTTTCATTGAATTTTTCGCAGTACCTACTCCGTTTTTTACAAAACATAAGACCAGAATACATATTAATGCTACAGATGCAAAAAAAAACTAATCTTCGTTTAGATCTATCAAAATGCCATTTAAAAACAAAGCTTGTGTTATATTTATTACTTCCTGGTGTCTTGTGTAGCCCAAATACCAAAAAATGATCATGAAATGAGCGCAACAACCAACAATCCTCATTCCAACGTGACAGTTACAATAGTAAGCTTTTATTGCGTTCGAACTATGTGCTGCGTTTGCTTCGCTATCCAGAAGGAACAAACTTATTCCCAACGGACTGTTTGCAAACATTAATTCAAATGAAAATGATCGTCCATCTATAGTCATTTGCGATGGAACATAAGTGTACCTTCAAAAAAGTTCAAACTACGGCTTTCAGAAACAATCATACAGCCTACATAAGTGTAAGAATCTGGTTAAGCCTTTTGTGATCACAATGCTGTGATGGGTACATCCTGGACGTTATAGCACCTTATGCTACAACTGTATCTGATGCTAGCATAGTGAAACATCTTTTCAGAGACGATTATGGAACGTTCAGGCAATACTTTAGACAAAATGATCTTTTTATTTTGGACAGAGGATTCAGAGACGCAATCCCACATCTTGAATCTCAACGATATAAGGCTTACATGCCTGAATCTGTTGCTGAAGGTAACTTTCAACTTACCACAGTGCAGGCTAATAGATCCAGGTGTGTGACTATGGTCAGATGGTCGTGAACGGACGGTTTAAAAGGGATTTTAAACTATTTCGACAAGATTTTTTGAATCTAGCTGCTGGTCATTTGATGGACGACTTCAACATTGCAGCTGCACTTCTTAATAAGCTTCATCCAATTATTGAAGACAGTGCTATTGCGAACGTTCAGCTAGAACTGGCTTTAAATCGTTTGAATACTCCTAATTATTTAGGTGCCTATGTAAGAGAAATTAATCGATGGTAATATCCCGAGTTTAAGTAATTTCCCACAACTCACTATTTTAGAACTTCGTATGATATCATTGGGGAATTACCAAATTAACCAGGCTCGATCCTACTCTGGTCAACATTTAAAGGACCAGGGAACCTATACAATCGAAGTCTGCGAAGATCGGATGCGAATTACCTCTACTGCTCATCATAGTCTTGTAGGCAGCAATAACTTTTATTGCGAGGGCGAATCAAATCCAGGCACGTAAGTAAAAAGTGTATCTCACTTACATCTTAGTGAATAGCGAAGCAAACGCAGCACATAGTTCGAACGCAATAAAAGCTTACTATTGTAACTGTCACGTTGGAATGAGGATTGTTGGTTGTTGCGCTCATTTCATGATCATTTTTTGGTATTTGGGCTACACAAGACACCAGGAAGTAATAAATATAACACAAGCTTTGTTTTTAAATGGCATTTTGATAGATCTAAACGAAGATTAGTTTTTTTTTGCATCTGTAGCATTAATATGTATTCTGGTCTTATGTTTTGTAAAAAACGGAGTAGGTACTGCGAAAAATTCAATGAAAAAATGCATTTGCTGTGGACCATATTTTTTGTTTAATTTTTTTTAGGAATTGTGTATAATGTACGTGATATGCTTTATGTATGATAGCGTAATTATATATCAAATTAAAGCTTACCAATTAAGGATTACAGTGGTGCTTAAAAAAAATAAAGGTAATCACTGATTTTTTCGAGATATTGGCTGGCAAACGTCAACGAAAATGTTTCTTTTCAAACAACTTTTAGGTCTGTCTTTTCGAAATATAAGGCATTTCAAAAAACGCGTTTAATATGAAATGAAAGATATTTTGATGATCTTTCATATGATACCTAAATCATTGTCCTACGTGCTATACTCATCGAGATATACGTAATTATTTGCAGAAATGTCAGATTTTTCCCATTTCCGGCGCTCAATTTCAAGTCTAATTATCTCAAAATCACCAAGACCGAATTCAAAAATATTTGACAGACTGATTGGGCTGAACGTAAGCTTTCATTTGGTACTAGTCTCATAGGTGTACGCCCTGGGCCCAAGTATGCACCACCTCCTTTGAAAGTACATTGTTGGAAAAAATTGCTTGGGATATGCTGGTCAGACATGAGAGGATAAGCTGAAGAAAAATGAAATTGGTCACTTTGTTGTCATCTCAATTACTTCTTATATCTTTAACAACGTCAATCAAGGACGTTGCACAGCTATGATGACGCCTGATTGATTGAAAGATTATTAATTTTGATAAAGGTTTTTATTTAGTAGTTTAAAAGTCTTTCAGAAACCTTCATAAGAAAATGCAAATTGATAAATGATTTCCATCTCTACTTTTGAGAACAGGTATCTGGTCATTTAAGTATTAAAGAAAATGTAGTTCATGTATCTGAGTACTCTTGAAAGAATGGCTTTAAGAAAAAAACTTGATGGATACCATCTGTTGCAACGGTGTTAGATTTCAAAGCAGGAAAACATTCTAGAACACAACTATCGTTAACTGGTTTCTCTTTTGGTTAAAAGAGAAAAGATCGAAGCTGCTTAATATATTTGTTAACACAATGCCATTGGCAAGAGGTCCACAAGAGTTTAACCACCAGAAAAAAAGAAAAAGCTTAAGGCAAACTGGTAATATAACAGTATATTAAAATCGTCATCACCAACTGACGAACTAAACGAAATTATGACCATGTTCTTACTTTAGCAGACTGCTCGTAATTCTACATACGAGTAAACTATCTACGACGACTTTGTTTACTCAGTAGAGAAGCTGAAGTTCGATAAGTAGGGACTAATAAGGGAATCTTTTAAAAGCTGAGGTTCCCCCGAAACCCTCAATAATTCTCTAGCCGAGAGTGCTGTTGATCACCAGTAGGTAATACAGAGATGCAGCTCGTACCCCGTTGCCTGAAACACTCTTAATATTTATCTGAGGTGAAGTCAAAGATAAAGTCGTATTTGAATTAACGGCTAAATTCGGCCACAATTGAGTTTCATTATTTCCACTTTTCTTAGTGTGGTTTTTACTTTGATGGCAACTTATATTTAATGCGGTATTTTGAGTGAAGCTTTCTACATTCTCCACTTTGACAAACCTGAAAAGCTCTGTTCACTCTGTACAATTAGTTGGACAGACTTGGGCTTGAACGACCAATGCTTGACGGAGTGAACCCTTCAGACGACCGCTTGTCCAACTTGTTGGATGGTTTTCAAATTTTTTTTAAAATCTGGAAGTTGGATGGAGTGGAAGGGTATGTGACATAAAGTTGGACGACAGGCATAACCAGAAGAGTACGCATCGCGAGGCTACGATGGTTGGGTCATGTATAGAGCGGATGAACCCAAACGCTCCGGCTCGACGGGTTCTCGAAAGCACATTGCAGGGAAATCGCGGAAGGGGAAGACCTCGTCTTGGGTGGCGCAAACAAGTGGATGAAGACCTCAACCGACTTAGAGTGCGAAACTGGAGAGAGCTCGCCCGAAGTCGAAGTCGTTATAGAAGGATGTTGGTTGAGGCCCTGGTTCACCCCGAACTGTAATGCCCACCTAAGTAAGTAAGTAATTGGCAGCAAAGAGAAGGAAACAAATTTTTTTGTTCATCAAATCGACCCATATAAACATTCCCATTCGCATGTTTTTGGCCCACAAGTGTTTATATGCATTATGCATTCAACGCAATATTACACGAATTATTTGAGGAGTAGAAAAGAATCGTGTAGTTCGTGTTCTTTCGTTTAACACGTGAGTAAATTTTGTTGATAAAAGTGAAAAACATATCGTGTTAGATCGTTTAAAACGAAACCACTCAGTATTTTTTTTTTAGAATCAGGAAGCGTGCGCTACTTATAAGCTTCAACTAGATCTAACGCCGCAGTAAAATCTGAGTTCGTTTTCGGAGGTATTGTCATTTAGATTATCCTTGCCGACAGTGTTACCAAACACGTCTTCCTTCCCTTGTTGTGCGTTAAAATTGTCAACGATAATCAGCAATTTCGAGGAACTCGTAGGAACAATCTGTGGATTTATCGTCACCCTCTTCTATGTTGGCGGAGTGGGAGCATATTAGGCTAATGTTGGCAAACTTAGCACATGTGATAATTGTCATAATACGCTTATTAATCGGATTTTGACTCATAGCCCAATTCTGAAGTCGCCCCGTGCAGTGTCGGGTAAGAATAGCACTGCAGCGCCTCCCCGCTTGTCGTAAAAGGCGACTAAAGGAGCAATCATATCTAGACGACTAACATCAAAGTGAGTCTAGCGACACACATACCACCTAAAAACTCTCCCCAAGTATGCATGCAGATCCCGGGGTTTACACGACTGGAGATTACCGGTGTAGTAAAAGGGAAATCAAACTCATTAAATGGAGCATGCATGTGTCGAAAAGGATGAAAGAAAAATTTTTGAAAAATTTTGAGCATTATGGAAGTACTTGCAAACTTAAGAAGCACTACCCCGCCAGGCAGTTCCATTGCTATGCATGGAGCTGATCCTGGACCGAGCAGCAATGTTCGGGTCAGAGCTATACGGATTCCGGGGGCTAGCAAAGTAATGCGACGAGTTGAACGAAAATTTAGAGTCGCGAGTTGGAACGTTGGAAGTATGACTGGTAGAAGTCTCGAACTCGAAGAGATGATGAGAAGGAGGCGAGTGGACATCTTGTGTGTTCAGGAAACGAAATGGCGAAACACAGCAAACAAAGCCCGTTTCTTAGGTGCAAAGACCAAGGCTTACAAGATGTTCTACTATGGAACAGAACAAGGTAGGAACGGAGTCGGTATCATCCTTGACCAAAGTTTATGTAACAGCGTGTTGACCATTTTGAAGTCCAGTGACCGTTTGATGTCTCTTAAATTGGTGATGGAAGGAAAGGTCTGGAATATCATCAGTGCATATGCTCCCCAAATAGGGTGTGAGCAGGAGGAAAAAGATGCATTCTGGCTTGATTTTCATAACCTACTTAAGAACATCCCAAAAGAAGAGTATTTGTTTGTTGGAGGAGATTTGAATGGACATGTCGGGAAGACAAACGAGGATTATGAAGACTGCCATGGAGGTTTGGGATTCGGCACCAGGAACACTCCTGGTGAAGATATTCTAAATATGTGCAAGTCATACGGTCTAATCGTACTAAATACCATGTTCATCAAACAAGACCGACACCTTATCACTTACAACAGTGGAGGAAATGAAACCCAGATTGATAACCATTTGGTAACCAATTACATGAAATCTCGGGCGAAAGACTGCAAAGTGATACTAGGAGAAGCTGCCGCTCAACAACACCGTCTTCTTTTAACAGAATTTTTTACGGATGCGGTGAAGGAAGTCAAACAAACAAAGGCTCCTAGGAGAATCAAGTGGTACAATCTGGAGAAAACCAAAGGACAGCAATTCATTTCGTATATGCAAAGTCAGCTGTGTAATACCATCGACCCAGTTTCAAACGCAATCACGGCACAAAATATGTGGGATCACCTACAACGAACCTGCTTAGAGAGAGCCAAATCACTGTTAGGAGTCTCAAAAGCACATCACCAACAAGCTAAAGAAACCTGGTGGTGGGATGATGAAGCTAAAGCAGTGATTAGAAAGAAGAAAGCAGCTTTCCTAGCTGGGTCGAAGTGCCGCTCAAGAAATACAAATGAAAAAGCGCGTTTCAAAATGGAATACAAGAGCTGCAGAAAAGAAGTGAAGAAAAAGTGCGCCCAACTTCAAGCAAAAAGCACGGAGGGCCTGTATCGAGAGCTGGAAGAGATTTCTGTCCCATCTGCTGAAGCAAATCAGGCAATCCAAGAGATAAGACAAAGCAACTTGAATAAGGGAGCAACCATTTTCAAAATAGCCGCTCAGAGAAGGAGAAATGCGCAGGAGATTCGTTCGCCGAAGTTCATAAATGATGCTCAAGGACTGCTACTTGTGGATGACGACAAAATTCTTCACAGGTGGCGACAGTATTGTGATGATCTTTTGAATGAACAGTTTCCTCGGCGCCACTTTCCAACAGCTGCACCTAACTTTACGGAAGTATCCGACGTCACAGTCGAAGAAGTTAGGGAGGCAGTTAAGAACTCCAAAAAAGGCAAAGCGATTGGGCCAGACGAAGTACCATATGAGTTTTGGAAAAATATGGGAGACATCGGGTTGAGATGGCTCACGATTCTCATCTCCAAACTTATAAGAGGTGACAGTTTGCCTAATCAATGGAGGGAAAGTTTTCTTCTTCCAATGTACAAGGGAAAGGGAGATACCAGAAGCTGTGACAACTATCGTTCGATCAAGTTGATGTCCCACACTATGAAGATCGTTGAGCGGGTTTTGGATAGCCGACTGCGGAAAAGGCTGTCTGATGACCAATGCGGGTTTGTCGCGGGTAAGTCAACTACAGACGCAATCCAAAGTATAAGGATCATTATGGAAAAACACCGAGATGCCTTAGAGGATTTGCATATTGTGTTGGTTGACTTCGAAAAAGCATTCGATCGACAACCACGAGATCTGATATGGGTGGCCCTCAGACACCGAGGAGTTCCTGAAGCCTATGTGCGAATAATTATGGACATGTACGATGGAGCAGTTACAAAAGTGAGATGCCCAGCTGGAGTCACCGAAGAATTTCAAATAACAGTAGGTGTACATCACGGAAGTGTCTTGAGTCCACTGCTCTTTATTGCTGTTCTGGATTATTTGCTCGAAGGAAAAGTAACGGACAATAAAGTACAACAATTATTCTTTGCTGATGATGGAGCCATTTCTGATCCAGACAAGCCTTTTTCTGATCCAGACAAGCCTATTCCAGACATTTATTTGAATGGAAATGTGCTTCCCAAGTGTGAAAAGTTTAAATATCTGGGATCTATGATCAATAGTGAAGCAACTTGTGATGACGACATCAATCATCGAGTAAGCGTAGGGTGGATGAAGTGGCGAGAAAACTCCGCTATCTTCTGTGATCGAAAAATGCCCCCTAAGCTGAAGGGAAGACTCTACACAGCAGTTGTCCGTCCAGCTCTGACATACGGTTCACAATGTTGGACAATGTACAAAAAGTATGAGAGCAAATTGACGGCAGCCGAAATGAAGATGCTTCGGATGACAGCAGGAGTAACAAAGCTTGATCGAATTAGAAGTACTAAGATCAGTGGAAGATGTCAAAAGTACCATCTTGGACAAAACTCAGCACGACCGGCTCAGTTGGTATTGTCATGTTCAAAGGAGAGATCCGCAGAACCCCGTCCAAAAGGCAATATCGTACAACGTTTCAACAAATTCGCGACGAAAAAGAAAAGGCAGGCCAAAACACTCCTGGTACAAGCAAATGCAAAAACAGCAGCATTTGGTTGGCCTCAGACATGGAACAATCCAAAACCGGGAGGCTTGCCGACGCTTTCTTAGGTCAACGCGGCGTACCCCACAGGCGGATCACTAGTGTGAAGCAGAAAAGTGGGAGAGTTGTGATCGCTTCAAGATCACTACTCGTAACGCCGGAAATGGAAAGAAGAAATGGAAAGAAGAAGCCCAATTCTGAAGTCCTAACGACTCAGCTACAACATTCAATTAAAATTAAACTTCCGTCAAAAGGAAGTGTTCACCGAATAACCAAAAAAGTCAAATAAGCCACGTTATCAAATATACCCCAGTTTTGCCTATTAACCTACGTCATTCTCATTCATACCCATAGTTTCTACTGAACTGATGGCACATGCATGACACAATTTTTGAACAATTAGGAACAATTGAGGCTCATTAGGAAATTTTGTCTCAGTCATTATCAGTGCCACATGCTACCAATACCTATTCCTAATGAATTCGGCTTTTTTTAAGATCATGCTAAGAACCTAATTCTCTCAATCGACTAAAAGTCGTAAGTTTTTATTTGTTCACTGACTCTTTACTATTAACACGAAATTTTTATGAAGTATAAAGAAGTGAATGAATATTATTTTTATTGTAGCTGAATTTATAGTAAATAGTACACATACATTGTATCAATTTTTTTGACAAAAATGCATCTAATTGAAGAAGATATCTTTGTTTATTCAGACTATCAGTTTTTCCCTACTTTATGATTATCAAAGCACATGCCGGCCTTGGCGGACATTCTAATAACATCAAAGCTGCACTTGTTCAAATTGAAGTATTGTTTCGAGTAGTATTGGGTTCGAGTCCAAGCTTTGTTTGAAAATTAACGAAATATTGGATATACAGAAACAAAAGGAAAACAAGTTCTAATTTTTCTGATTACCCTATTTCCAGCGGTTTGTGAGCTGAAAATGGTGCACCAATCTTCGGTAAAACTCGTTTGACAGTTGAATTTTAGGAACTTACTTTTTATAATTTTTTTACTGCTTTAATGTCGAGAGCAGTTTTGAAATTGTTTCCATTGTTGCAAACATACCTGTCTTCTGTCTATTTTGAATCTTAACAAAAACTTTTGATTGTGTAGAGAAGAGATAAAGAAGGTAAAGGCAAATGGATGCAAATACCGGATATTAGAGTGCGTTTTTCTTTTTTTTTTTAACTTGAACCGTGTTGAGTTAGGGGCCAGTTACAGCTATCATGAAAACGAAACAGGAAAAATTTTTAAATGAAATATTAACTATGTTTTTGTTAGAATTGAATAACAAATGTTATTCCAATCGATGGCAAATAAGCCAGAGAATTTTTTTTGCAAAAAAATGTTTAATTGAAGTATTATTTTCTGTTAAAATTGTACTTTTCCATTTTCCTGTTAAAATTTCATTTTTCGTGGAACAAATCGTTCCAATTATTTGGATTCGATTTTCCATGTATTCCACTGACAGACTCACAGCGGATTATTTTTTTCGTGTCCTTTTGCATAAGGAAAACTAGTTGCTATAAACGCTCATCAGGAAAAAAATTATGTTTCCATTTGTATCAACTTTTCCTGATGGTTTTTCCTTATCGCTATAATTGGCCCCTTAGCTGTGAGTTTAAAATATGGAAATGGAATGGAATGGAAGCACTACACGAAGGAGAAACTATTCCTTCATTTATGATCCTCTCGGAACTTGGGGAATTGGAGAAGCAAGATATTTCTCCTTGAAAAGTTCAATCCACTGTAAGCAGGTTGACAAAGTTTCCAATCTTTTGGCTATTTCTAAAAAAAGGGACAGCCACAAATTTGTATTTGTAGATTACAGTTACAAATTTGTATTTCCATGTTATTTTTACAAGCTGCAAGTTTTCAATTTAAAAGCTTGTGATCAAGGCAGACAGGATCCTATATAAAGAAAATGTAATGTGCTAAAAACATCAGTCTAATCAAGCAAAGCATTTTCAAATATCATTTCATTGGCTGCGATGCCATCTTCGGTCAAACATTTTTGCAATAAAAGTGAAGTAGAAACAAAATTGTAAGAACAATTACATGTAAACTTTAACTATTTACAAACCGAACAAATTTAGTAAATACATTTTTTTTTTTGTAAGCTGCAACATTCAGAAATTACTTTAGTTTCCACAAGTCTGTTACTCGCAATAAGCCGATGCTTCATCCAAAAATAACAAGCACATAATTTACCCTACTTCTAAGCAAAAAAATTTACTGGAATTATAATCCTTTGTTGAATGAGTCTACGCCGCTGTCAATAGTTAAATTATCGAAAAAATTTCTATTCAACCAGACGTATTCAATGTTTTTTTTTGTATTTCGGTATTTTTGGTTTAGTAAAACTTTTATTTAGTCTATGATTACTCTGGGGGATAGTTGAGAAGATGGATAATAAAGGGTATAAGCGAGAAGATTCACAGAATGGCTTTAAACTATCAACAAGGGTAAGTTCTTTCCAATATTCGAAATCACTGTAACTCTGAGATTCATTAATTAGAATCAGACTACGGATGTAAAAACGACTGCTGAAGAGAAGGACTTAGGACACCAACAATGGGGCAACGGCACCGAGTATCTACTTTCGTCCATCGCTCTCTCGGTAGGCTTGGGCAATGTGTGGCGGTTTCCTTTTGTAGCTCTAGCAAATGGTGGCGGAGCCTTCCTAGTTCCATACATGGTGGTGGTAATACTGGTTGGAAGTCCATTTTATTACTTGGAAACGATAATGGGACAGCTTTCAAGTAGGAATAGTATCAAAATTTTTGATTTTGCACCAATCATGAGGGGTGAGCTTGAATTAGGAAGCTGATATCATTTGCTGAACTATACTAAAATGACTTCTTTAAGGTGTTGGATATGGAATGGCATTTGTAACTTCGCTTACTGCAACATATTATGCCAGTTTAATGGCATTGACTTTTCGGTATTTGGTATCATCTTTTGCTGTGGACTTACCATGGAGTAAATGTCGAGAGGAATACGGCCCTACGTGCATTAATTCGGACTTATCTAGCAACATGACTGAAGTTGTAGGGAAGAGGGTGACATCAGCTCAGTTTTATTTCCGGTAAGTTATAAGGGCTCAATAGTAAATTTAGAAGTGAGTGTGATTTCTATGTTTTTTCACAGAGGGAAACCTTTTAGGTGCGGTTCACTTTTTGATTCATAAAACAATTACCTTAAATTAAGAATCGTTTGGAAAATTTTTTTTTCCACAAAAAAAAACCCAGACATAAAGACGCAGCATTCAGACATTTTAGTTAAAGAAAACATTTGATTTGTCTGATTGATCTCAACTAGATCTTTAAAATTTGCATCCGGTGTGTTAATTGACTAATGTTTCCAGTCAGTTTTTGGTTCATTAATAACCTTTCAGTGAAAACTTCACTTTCTTCATATAGCCGGTTGAAGTGTGAACAGAAAAATAAAGTTTCCCACTCCAACATTAGGTGACTCAATGCAAATCAACCCCAAAACACACTTCGTATGTTACTTTTATGTGTCAAGGTTTATAGGAGATAGAAAAGTACGAAAATATTACTGTTGTTCTAACGGAGCGAATGAATGAACTTCAAATAGAGCATTTGGATTTAAAGGTGCGTCAACACCGACCGGTAATCGGATCAATTTCTTTCAGTTAGATTCGGGTCGGTTTTCGATAGGTAGAAATGCTGATAAGGATGACCGTTTGGTGCCGTGGGGCATAGGATGCATCTTAAGGATATACGCCTACACTCCTAAACGGACGGAGACACGATTTGTTTCTTGTCTTGATCTATCCGTCCTAAACATTTGTCGCATCTGATGCAAATAACCCTGTGTACAGAGCCTGGATTCCATTAATTTTTAGACGACTATCGTCCGAATTTTATGTATCTTAAGTGCAGGTTAGTGATCCAGAACCTGAAAAAGTTAAACAGCTTTCAATTGCCGAAATCGAAGCTACATGAAACAATCTTTTAGCGATAAAATCGAAGATAGACGATTGGATGATAATTGTCTGAAAAGCTACGGAATTCAGGCCCAGAAAAATCAAACGTCATGAGGCACAGTTTGTATTTCTGTTTATGTTCGAAAATTTAAGGAAAACTCGACAGTGTGATGGGAAAATGAGAAACTGTTAGTTTGACAAAGCTATTAAATGTTTAATTTTTCAGGAAGATCATACTTAGAGAGTTAACTCAAATCGACGATGGCATTGGATATCCAAACTTGGACCTTGTAATTTGTTTGGCATTTTCGTGGATCGTTGTTGCCGCCATTTTGATGAAAGGAGTCCGTACTTTGGGAAAGGCTTCCTATTTTCTGGCCATATTCCCCTACGCTGTCCTTTTTGTACTTCTCATCAGGGCACTTACACTTCCCGGAGCCGGAAGGGGTGTGTTGTATTTTTTAACACCGCAATGGAGCAAGTTACTTTCACCACAGGTGTGGTATGCAGCAGTTACACAATGTTTCTTCTCTTTATCGATTTGCTTTGGAAGCATCATTATCTATTCGTCATACAACAAATTTACACATAACGTCAGCAGGTAGATCACTTTTCCTAAAGACAAAAGACAGATTTGACGAGGTTTTCATTTGTAGGGACGCCAATATTGTTACCTCATTAGACACATTCACATCACTTCTATCGGGCATTGTTATTTTCGGAATACTGGGGAACTTAGCACACGAAACTGGAAATGAGGACATCTCGAAAGCAGTTCAAGGAGGAACAGGATTAGCTTTTGTGTCATATCCAAATGCTATTTCAAAATTTTATGTGTTTCCACAGGTAAGGAACTATGATGTTACAAATTTGAGAATCTCGTGCTATGACTTTTCTTGAAGTTCTTTTCAGTTCTGTTCTTTCTGATGCTGTTTGTTTTGGGAATAGGGACTCAAGTTGGTCTTGTAACATCCGTCATGGCCTGTATAATTGAAAAATTTCCCAAAACTCAACAATGGACTATTGTAACAGGAATTTCAATTGTTGGTTTTTGTATTGGGCTGGTGTATGTGACGCCAGGAGGACAGTTTATTTTAAATTTCGTTGATTACTACGGAGTTACTTTTGTGGTTTTGGTAATGGCTATTGCAGAAAGCATTGCTTTTGGGTGGATTTATGGTAGGTGGAGAAATCAATCAACTGACAATTTCATGTATTTACCTCTCTGTAAATTTAAGGGGTGAATCGTATCTGCAATGACATTAGATTTATGTTAAACCGTGGAACTGGAATCTATTATCGACTGAGTTGGAGTGTCGCAACTCCTGTTTTCATGATCATTGTTCTAGTCTATACAATCGCAGAATACCAACCACTTAAATATAAAGACTATACGTACACCACTGGAATGTACGGTAAGTGCGAACTTGTATGATTTAAAAATTCTTGATTAATTTCAAATTTGCTAATTTAGTTACTGGCTGGTTAATTTCGGCTTTTGGTATCCTCCAACTTGTTTTATGGGGTGTAATTGGCTACTTTGAACAACCTAAGGGCAAACAGCGATTTCTAAGAGGATTTAAGCCCAAGGAGGACTGGGGACCGTTAGAAAAGAATATTTTGGTATCATACTTAGCTATGGTGGAGGAGAATGAAAGACTAAATTTTCCAAAACAGAGTTGGTGGGCGAAATTGAAAGAGAATTTGTTTGGTTAGATACATTAACGTCTTTTTATTGTTGTTTCCAGTGGTTTTATGTCACTTTTTGAATATTATAGATTAATGATTTTTTTATATAAATAAGAAATTTAAAATTTGAAATTTTATGTTTATTATATTGTAAAATATACAAATCTGAAAAAACCGATAATAATAATAATTATTGATAATTTTTCATAGGAATTTTAGCTACTAGACCGCTATTACTGTCACTCTCCTGCAATGTAATGTAGTTTCTTATAAGCAAGCTATCAGTTGATGCGTTCGGATCCGCCGAAAACGTTGAGACTAAAAATTTAAAAACGGTAAAAAAGGGAGTACAATTTAAGCGAAAAGGTTTTTTTTTTGTCTATAAGTGACGTGCGTGTGGTTCCAAAAGTATTTGACAACAGGTTTTAATTTTAACACAAAAAGAACTTTAACTGCTGTGTTTTTGTGTAAGGCAATAACTGAGCAAATGTGTTTATTCGTGTTATTAAAGAGAAAAAACGGAAATGTAGTCAAAAGAGTGCCATTTTCGCCGCTTCTATTTTGGAATTTTTTGAGTGACAACTGTCTTTACTATTTTATAAATAGCTAGCGAAACCCGGTGCACTTCGTTACACCGAAAAAAAATTGTGAAATTATACTATTTCGGTTACAAAAAGATAATATGAAAGCTTTTACTACTAATGATTCAAACTTTAACATAACATCAATATAGCGTCAGTTCAGTTTGTATTAATGCTGAAAAATGAACATAATTATTTGTTTCAGAAAATTATAAAAACATTAAAGTGAAACCAAGTGTTGTTTTTTTGTATGAAATCTTTAAAAATTGTTGAATTTCGATATTTATGACTTCTTATCACCGAACTCAATCCAATACATATTGATAAACAATATTTTTTGTATTTCTATCCGGTGCGTATAAATGAATAAAGTGCTTGGAATGACAACTCTTGACTGTGCGAGAAGCACGGCTGTTCCAAATTCAATCCGAATACTTGAAGCGTTTGTCTTTGCGCCTTATTGATGGACATGGCAAATGACAGACGCACAGGAAATTGTAAACGCTTGAATTCGAATGGCATATCTGTTGTAGTATGGAAGCCCAAGAGGGGATTTTGCGCGTTACTCGAGCGCGTCAGAAAATCATATGGGAGAAACCTTGCACCCTGTAATGTACTCCTACCATATATGAAACCTTAATGTTGGGGCGTTCGTTGAGGGCAGCCCGTCAGATCAGTAAAAAAAAAGTCGATCCTCGGAAATACTCGAGCGCGTCAGATTAAGAGATGGTAGGTTGATTACATCCAGAAGAGTGTATATTTCAACAATCTGACAATTTGAGCGTAGTAGGCGAGTCACAAAGATGTAAAAAAAATCGACATTTTGAAATACTCGAGCGCGATTAATGTTTATTTTATTTTAATGGTAATCTTATCAGGATTACGGAAAACATATAATCTGACATTTTGCTTGGGGCGATTTTGGTAAAATCGTCAATAAAAGGTATAATACTCGTATATGATGGTTAATATCTCGGTTAATATTGATATTATCAATTTGGCCCAAAAGACCTTTTTTGTAGGAAACTAAATTCTCTACAAGTTTGTAATTTACAATTTTCCGTAGCTTTTGTTATTTACGAGATAACTGCGAAATAACGTGAATTTTATGGAAAAATCTGGTTTAGTGGCCCGTACCACCTGGCCGGTATGAATAACGACTTTGCCAATATAAACATTTTTGTAGAGCGTTCAATTTTGAGAAAAAATTATCTTTGGTTAAAGCGATCCCATGAAATGCCGCAGAGCTATAGAAATTTAAAAATTAAAAACAAGAGTTTCTGTGTATTTTCAATGGGAAATCTTCACACCTTTCGATAGCACTTAAAATTAATATTAAGGGCTCAAACTTTCAGGGGGTTTTTTTTATAGTATTTTCAACAAAATTTCAAATCAAAATTTGTATTGTACATATGTGTACATATTTTTTTTTATTGCATCCAGTACCTAATAAAACACAGAAACGACAAATAATTGTTACTTTGAAATTGTCAGACTAAGAATACTTCTCCATATAATTGTCAGATTATCATCCTGGAGGACGAAGACATCAAGTTGATCACTCTGTATAAAAATTTGACGCGCTCGAGTATTTCAAGGTCACTTGGAAAAACGCGTTCAATCAGTTCCACTTTTGATTGGAGAATTGTACAGAAATTATCTGACAAATTAATCAAATCATTTGTATTATCGATTTGAACTTTTCCATTGCCGATTTCTAACAATTGTTTCAAGAAACGATCTGCAGATTGATCATTGTCCAACTGAACACGCATGTTTATGTGCAATGTGCATCCGCTGCGCTGGTGTGGATCGTGCAATCACGGGCAATTTTTGTCGAAAATCACAAACAATAATATCAATGCACCACCGAAAAGTTGATGATAGCCACGTAAATCTTTCATTGAACGATCTACTGCTTCCAGTGATTTGTTGTGGCTCATTATGCTACTTCTTGCAATACTTTTGCCATTGCAGAAGTTTTTTAAATATTGCATGTGGGATGTTCAAGCACCTGTAATTTCAATAATATTTTAAAGTAAATTTAATCAAATTAATTTTCAAAAATACATTAACGAAACAAACCAGAAAATGTAACGGCAATTTTAATGCAGAGTGTGCGGTTCTTTCGCCCTCTAACAATGTAGCAGCAATCCCAGACGAAGCAAGTGCCAATGCAATTGCCACAATCAGTGATATGACGAATGCCTTGCCTGTTCCACCATGTGCATCCAAAAAATACACCAACCTTATTTTGTACAGCTTGCATGATGGTACCATAAGCGTGTTTTTGCTGGTCATTCATTTTGGAAATACTCAAATTGACAAATGTTTGCAATTCATTTTGTTGATTACAATTCATTTTGTTGATTTACGTGTACTTTGTATGGACAAAAGTGACTGTATAATACTGTATCATACTGTATGCTCATAATACTGTATGGTTAATATTCTGTATTTCAAAATACTGTATGATCAAAATACTGTAGGTCAAAATTCTGTATCACCAAATTCTTCATCTCAAAATGCTGTGCTCATACATTGAGAAACACTGTATCTCAAAAGTCCGTTTGTAAAAATACTGTATTTTTGTATAATTCTTTTTCTGAAAATCTAAACAAATGTACAACCAGAATACATTATTAAGTCATACATAAGTAAAGTATAATAAGTAGAAATTTATCAACAAAAACAAAATAACGAAAGATTCCAAAAAACACACACAACAAAATCACAAAATTCCTTGTACTGTAAGTCAAAATACTGTATATCAAAATTCTGTATTGCAAAATGCTGTAAGTAGGCTGAAAAATAAAAATTGTTTTGAGAATGTAAAAAAGTGCGCACTTTATCAATACGTTATTGAGTAACGTATGACAAAGTATTAATTGTGAATATCCTTTTCTTTGATAAAAAATCGTTAAACCGCTGTCTTTTTGCTAAATTACAACAATAATAAGACTTTTACGTGATCCATGTGCAAGTGGCCACACCTGTTTTTGAAAGAATTGTAAAATCGATCTTCTTTTGATAAAGCTATGTAACTTACAAATTATATTTTTTTTTTCTTGAAATGAAAAAAAAAATTAGACGATGAAATGAATGAGTTATGAAATGAGGATATAGAAATCGGTGTAATGAAAGACTTCTCCTTTTCAGAGACTTGGGAATGTGTCTGACTTGATTGAGAGATGAAAAAGATACTGAAGTAAACACGCGGTCATAGAACGGCAAGAACACAATTTCATCGGGGACAGAGGGAACGCCCTGAGTTGAAAAAATCAGCTAATCAGATAGGTTGATGGTATTTACTTTGCTAATTGTCCATATCACCTTGAAACAGAATCAATGATTTTCTTTATATCATTCCAAGACAAATGAAAAACTTCTAACCAGCCTCGTTTATAAAATTTATTAAGTACATACATTAAACTCTAATAAATCTGTTCTTTTATCTTCCCAAAAAGAGATACAGTCTTTGCAAACATGAACATAAGCAATCGATTGTTTGTTCATTGGTTCAAACTTCGTCATAAATAGAAAAGTTGATTATAGACTTTCCTGCTTTTAATCATATAGAACTTTGGATCTATCAATTATTCTTGCTTTTAAGCATTTTGCATTAGACTTGTTTCGAAACTTTCAGTTTAGACTGACTTTGGCAAATTTTCAAATAACCTGAATACTGTTCACCTGTTTAAATT
Organism: Melanostoma scalare; assembly: GCA_949752695.1. Taxonomy (NCBI): domain Eukaryota; kingdom Metazoa; phylum Arthropoda; class Insecta; order Diptera; family Syrphidae; genus Melanostoma; species Melanostoma scalare. The sequence goes on from OX456984.1 coordinate 217,000,855, forward strand.
GAATAATTGTTTCGAATTGAACAAGAGCACAAAGAAATAAGGAAACAACATGCGAAACATACATTTATTCTACTGTGCTCGCAGTTACCCTATTTTGTATGGTTAATGTGCTGAAGCCAGTTACCTAAACCTTAATCAATGTTTGTCATTTCCACAGTTGCATTACTACTGAAATGTCATGCAACATATCCAAAAGCAAAGTAGGTGTGTCGATTACATTACTTTTGGGTTATGTAGAAAGTGAATTGAAGTGTTCGTAATATGACCAGAATTACAATTTTATAACTTTTTTGTTTTCGAAAAAGGGTTTTCAACAAGGCCAATTCTATCCGGCAATTTATACACCCACAATTTGATTCACTGGTCCTTATCTATCGAATAAGCTTAAGTACTTACATCTAATTTATAAGAGCTGACTCCCTTTGACTTATCCAAACCAAATTAACCTTTTGCTTCCATGTGTTGTAGTATAATATATCACTGCTACCCTACACTTTATAAGAACAATTTAATAGCAAATGGAATTACAATACTAACCGTTGGCATGTTAAGTCTATTTTGCAGTTTGGAAATAACCGTGAATGTTTATCAGCCTATTCGTGCAAAGTTTTTTGAGAAAAATTCATTTGTTCTTAGATTTCTCTCGGTGTTAGATGGGAAGATGGACAATAAAGGGTTTGTAGGAGACGATTCACAAAATGGCATTGAACTATCCACGAGAGTAAGTTCCTTTTGAATTACAAAAACACTGTAACTTGAAATTATTTTTTTTATAACAGAGATACGGAAGCAGAAAGTGTTATTGAAGAAGAAGAGGCAGGCCACGAGCAATGGGGTAACGACATTGAGTTTCTTCTCTCCTGCATAGCTATGTCGGTTGGCTTTGGAAATATTTGGCGGTTTCCGTTTGTAGCTCTGGAAAATGGCGGAGGAGCTTTCCTCATTCCATATATAATTGTTCTAATATTGGTTGGCAGACCATTTTACTACATGGAAATGATAATAGGACAGCTATCAAGTAGAAGTAATATCGGAATCTTTGACTTTGCTCCCATCATGAGGGGTAAGTGTGGATATGTCAAATAGGACATTTCATTGAACAATTGGGCCTTCTTCTTTAAGGTGTAGGATATGGAATGGTTTTTGCGACATCGATGGCTACAACTTACTATGCAAGTTTAATGGCATTGACTTTTCGGTATTTGATATCATCTTTTACTGCGGTTTTACCATGGAGTAAATGTCGTGAGGAATATGGTCCTACCTGTATTAATTCAGATTTAACTGGAAACTTGACAGGAAGTGGAGGGAAGAAGGAGACATCGGCTCAGTTTTACTTCTCGTAAGTACTCTAAAGTGAATTAAATTTTGGCTTGAAAGCTTCAGACATTGAGTTGTCGATGGCAGCGATCATTTCGGTGCAATTAAAATTTCTGATTTATACAATGATAAACGAAAATCTAGGCAGTGCATCAAGCAGCTGTGTCTCATTCTGAAGTTTGATGGAGTTGTTTTTTGACGGTTCATACGGAATGGCGCACCGTGCCACATAGCTCATGCCAAAATCCATCTTTTGAGCACTATAATCCCAAATATTGTTGTCCACCATCATGGTGAGATCAATCGGCGTTTCTAAGTTGTGAGTTGAAAATTTTCACTATTTTTTGTGAGGAACTATGAAGGCTGATGTTATGTCAACAACAAGTATACGATTCAATTTCATCAAAACCAATAACAGGGTCTTGGAAAATTGGAGCAAAAGAATGCGCTTCTGCGAGGCCAGCCGATGCAGTCACTTGAACGAAGGTGTTTTCCATAATGAGCGGGAATGTTTACTTTTACTAATAAAGCTACAAGAAGCAACTTGTACATATTTGGCCCACCCTTTTAAGGACGTGTACATATGTAATCAATCGCTCACATTGAGTCAATTTTAATTATTGTTTCAACCAAGCTCAACCCGAGAGCTTGTCTGTGTAATAAACAATTAATTAGCCCGAACCTCAATCAAATCGATCTCATCCTTGGGCCCTCCCAATGGCAAACCCAACAATCACATTAAACTGTGTCCCCATGAACTACAATCGATGAAAAAGAAATCCAAAGAGTTATGACATGACGGCGCGGCGGTGATAGATTTATGTACTTTTTTTGGTACGTTTTAAAAAATTTATGAAAGTGCAATTTTTACAAAACGATACCCCCACGATAGCCAAAGTAGTATAACCTCTTATGATTGTGCACAGATAAATTTTTGAAAAATAAAAATGAGTTTCCCAAAAAGTTCGATAGAGCAATCGTCAAAAAATCACACGAAGAGATATACTATTAAAAAATACACAGTATTTACCTAATAGATACAACTGCGGTCAGAATCGAAAAGTCTTCTGGATTCTGGAACTCTGGCGAATACTGTTTTCAAGCTTACTTACTTACTTAGGTGGGCATTACAGTTCGGGGTGAACCTGGGCCTCAACCAACATCTTTCTATAACGACTTCGATTTCGGGCGAGCTCTCTCCAGTTTCGCACTCTAAGTCGGTTGAGGTCTTCATCCACTTGATTGCGCCACCTAAGACGAGGTTTTCTCCTTCCGCGATTTCCCTGCAATGCGCTTTCGAAAACCCGACGAGCCGGAGCGTTTGGGTCCATCCGCTCTACATGACCCAACCATCGTAGCCTCGCGATGCGTACTCTTCTGGCTACGCCCATGTCGCGGTACAGCTCATACAGCTCGTTGTTGTATCTTCTTCTCCACACATTGTCTTCGCATACGGGACTAAAGATAATTCGGAGAATTTTTCTTTCGAAACGACCAAGAGTTTCCTCATCCGCTTTCGATAAGGTCCATGCTTCCGCGCCGTACAGCAGGACTGGGATGATTAAGGTCTTATACAAGGTTACCTTGGTTTTTCTGGAGAGGGTTTTTTTTCTCAATTGCCTTCTTAACCCAAAGAAGCAACGGTTGGCAAGAGTTATTCTCCATTTGATCTCCGCACTGATGTTGTTGTCCGTGTCTACAGCGGATTATAGGTAGACGAAGTCCTGTACTACCTCGAAGTTATGTCTGTCTATTGTGACGTTTTGTCCAATTCGTCGATGTTCTGTGTCCTTGTTTGACGACAGCGTATACTTCTTTTTGTCCTCATTAACCATCAAACCCATTTTTGCCGCTTCTGTTTCAATACTCGCAAAAGCACCTATGACATCACGCTTTTTTCTTCCCATTACGTCAATATCGTCTGCATAGGCGAGTAATTGTACAGACTTTTGAAAGATTGTTCCTCTGGTGTTGACGTTTGAGTTTCTTACAATCTTTTCAAGTATGATGTTGAAGAAATCGCATGACAGTTTGTCGCCTTGCCTAAAGCCTTTTTCGACATCAAAGGTCTCGGTGAGTTCTTTACCGACCTTGACGGAGCAGCGTGAATTCTCCAAAATCATCCTGCATAGTCGTACGAGTTTTGCAGGGATGCCGAAACTAGACATGGCTATGTACAGCTCGTCTCTGTAAATACTGTCATACGCGGCCTTGAAATCGATAAAGAGGTGGTGAATATCGATATTATGTTCTCGGGTTTTTCCAAGATCTGCCGTAATGTGAAAATTTGGTCTATTGTGGACTTCTCTGGTCTAAAACCACATTGATAAGGACCTATCAAGTTGTTGCAGTGGGGTTTCAGGCGTTCACATATTACAACAGACAAGATCTTATAAGGAGGCTGTAATTGGCGCAATTGTGAGGGTCTCCCTTCTTTAGGATCGGTGAAATTAGGGTCAAGTTAAATAAGGGCTAAGGTAAGTTAGGGACAAATGAAATTAGGGCCTAGTGAAATAAGGTCTAAATGAAACTGGGGACAATTGAAACTAGGGCCAAGTGAAATTAGGGCCAACAAAAATTAGAGCTAAGGGAAATCAGGGCGAAGTGAAATAAGACTAAGTCCCGAAAATCGTCCTCATTTCACATTTGAAAATTACTCCAAATTCAAATACCTGCTATCTATCTATCATCTGAAAAGGATGTCAATTGCTAATAGAAGGGCAACTTACAGTCAAAGCAAAAATTCAAAGTTATTCGCAAAACAAATTAACAAAAACAAACGCCTCTCTATAATGTTCCTTGAAATTCATTCACCCTCAAGAGCTTGTGAGCTCATTGCATTCTGATACAATGCAGAAGCAAAGGAAGCGCTCTATAGAATATCATTAGGGAAGGCAATGTTGAAAAACTTACCTCTACCAAATTTATCATTGAAATCCAGGGAGTTATACCAACAGATATCTACTCGTAGTTTAAGCCCTTCAGATACACTTTAATGAAAGGCACCGTCAATAGCTCAGATTCGTGAATTTTTTTTTTTGGAAAAAATTATTTAGTATAGAGTTTTATATATAGATTTGCCAGCTTATTTTATATTTCATTTCTCTTTTCAGACAAGTTGTACTCAGAGAGAAAACTCAAATAGATGATGGCATTGGATATCCAAACTGGGATCTTGCACTTTGTCTAGCATTTTCGTGGTTTGTTGTTGCTGGCATCATGATAAAAGGCGTCCGTAGTTCTGGAAAAGCTTCTTACTTTCTCGCCATATTCCCGTACGTTGTACTTTTTATATTATTCATCAAGGCGATGACCCTTCCCGGAGCCGGAAAAGGTGTGTTGTATTTTTTAACACCACAATGGAACAAGTTGCTTTCGCCTCAGGTGTGGTATGCAGCAGTTACACAATGTTTCTTCTCTTTATGTATTTGTTTTGGAAGCATCATCATCTATTCATCATACAACAAATTTACACACAATGTCAACAGGTAGTCGAGAATTCATGATGATCAAGGAAATATATATGATTTTTTTTTCAATTTTAGAGACTCAAATATTGTTACTTCACTTGACACCTTTACATCCCTCTTATCAGGCGTTGTTATTTTCGGAATACTGGGGAATCTGGCGTACGAAACTGGAAATGAAGACATTTCGAAAGCCGTTCAAGGAGGAACAGGACTAGCTTTTGTGTCATACCCAGATGCTATTTCGAAATTTGCTGTGGTTCCACAGGCAAGTCATCCAAATGCTGCTAACCTGACCTGGAGTTTTGACTTTTCCTGAAGGTCTTTTCAGTTCTGTTTTTCCTGATGCTGTTTGTTTTGGGAGTAGGATGTGAAGTTGCGAGTATAACTTGCATCATGACTTGTATAATGGACAAATTCCCGAAAGCCAAACATTGGGTTATTGTGACAGGAATTTCAATTGCTGGCTTTTGTATTGGGCTGGTATATGTGACACCAGGAGGACAGTTTATGTTGAATTTCGTTGACTACTATGGAGTTACTTTTGTTGTTTTGGTGGTGGCTATTGCAGAAATTATTGCTTTTGGATGGATTTATGGTAGGGATCAATAATAATTAATTGCCAAAAAGCTCAGTATTTCTGCACATTCAAGGTGTGAAACGTCTCTGCAATGACATTCGATTCATGTTAAACCGTGAAACTGGACTATATTATCGACTCTGTTGGGGTGTAATTGCTCCTGTTCTCATGATCAGTGTGTTAATCTATACAATTGTCGGATACGAACCACTTAAATACAAAGACTATACCTACACAACTGGCTTGTACAGTAAGTTTGAAGTTTGATTAAATGATTTTTATTTTTATTAAATTTGTTCTAAATTTTAGTTTTTGGCTGGGTAATTTCGGCATGTGGAATTCTGCAACTAGTTTTTTGGGGTGTAATTGGCTACTTTAAACAACCTAGGGGTAAACAGAGACTTCAGAGAAGTGTCCAGCCCATGGACAACTGGGGACCTTTAGAAAAGAAACTTTTGGTATCATACTTAGCTATGGTTGAGGAAAACGAAACACTTAGTTTTGATAAACAGAGTTGGTGGGCGAGGTTCAAAGAGAACTTACTTGCCTAGACATGCTTTAAATGCTTTCTTCAATTTATTTGTAACTATTATTTATAAGTTAACTGTTAAGTTTTTACAATTAACTGCTAACAATAGAGCGGCAATAAAAAAACGCGAATCAACCACTACATAAGCATAAATAATATATTTTTTCATCGCTATTGCCGAAAACAGGATATTTTTGAATAATGGAATCCAACCAACAGCTGTCATTCTTCGTTATTGAATCATCTTCTCCGTACATCGTCCTTTTTAGTTTAAAATTTTTAGGAAGCTTTCAGCAAACCAGGTGTGAGAGAATTGTAAGAGCATCGAACTGTTGATTAAAAGGCCACACTTAGAATCCATTAAAAAGCAAACTGCTTTATCGCACCTATTCACACTCGTCGAAGAATTCACAAGTTCTTTGAAATTAATACTACCTTCAGAAGTGGTTCCTCTTTCAGGTCAGAATCGGAAATGATGAAATGTTTGAACTAGTGATTTTAAGCTCTTCCTCTTTCAAAAGATATCTTTAGTACATAATTCTGATACCGGTTGTTTTTTTTTTCGAAAGCGGCTGTTACGATAGAAAAAAAAAAGTTCAAGGTTATATAGCGATAAATGAGGGCACCCACACTGATGCGACAAGAGCGACACCGCGTTCATATATTTGCAGTGATGCAACAAACGACAAAAATCCTATCAACATCGTGTCGGCCGCTGTCGCGACTGTAAAAGCATTTTGGCTTTGGAGATTCTTAAAGGTGTCAAAATTTGATTTTTTGCACATTTCTACCGATGATGATGATGATCTAAGTGCGCGCTCTCCGCTCTCAATCTCAAAAACGATTTAAAATAAAAAATGTTTTTAACAAAAGTTGTAGGAAATTGCATGTCTTGGCATATCGGCGAAAACCAAAAAAATTGTTGCTGATCTCCCCTCGGGACCTCTTCCGCATTTTCTGGACGATGTTATTTTCGCTGATTCCTCCGATACTTCTGCTTATTTCCTGACGGAAATAAACAAAACTATCGGAAGTAACAGAAGTTTGGCACGAAGGGCTTCTTTTTTTCCAATCTTGTGCACAAAGGCGTTGATGTACCCATGTCCGGTGAGGTACTGTGTGTAACGTTAGTTTTCGATCAGCCTAGCAGTTCAGCGGTCTCTGCTTTCCGACTCTAATCGTTCCTCCCACTTCTGCTGTATTAGTGCTTTTGCTTTCGTGTTCGCCGAATTCTGCTTTCTTTTCGTGTATGTATTTTTTTAGTGCTTGCAGGGAAATCAATTGGTGCGACACCTGAACCTCCAACAATGGCTGGCTCAGACACTATGCAGTACTCATTTGGTATTTGCAAGTCACCGTTCTCTGTTCCCAGTACTTTTCTTGTTTTAGTGCTTGAGCTCAAATCTTGCTTCCGCAGAGTAGAATTGAATGTGTTGTTGCTAGGAGATGTGTTCATTTGATCGCAGATGGTACACCTTAGACATCAGCCTGGGTAAGCCACCTTGACTTTGGATGTGCGTTCTGCGCCCGTCCATATTTGGTCTGAGAAGTTCAGTTTCGTATCAAGTTTTATTCCCAAGCAGGTTTTTGTAAATTGAAAGGTGTACCCATTGCGTACTGGTTTGGTTCGCATGTCTGCTTGATACGTGGGAGGTTCGTGGTTCGAATTCAGAAACATAAGAAAAATGCTCTTCATGCGCACATATCGCCTTTGGTAATCAATTGGTTTTTCGTCCGAAAGTAGATACACTGCCATGAAAAGCGCTTTCTAACTTAGCATAAAATTGTAGATCTATAATATTTTTTTTGGACCAAAGTTTTCATAAATCTGTTGTTTATTTATTTACTAGGTGTGCCAGCGACTTCGACCGCAAGAATTGGCTTAACTTTTTTATTTATCAACCGATTGACATGAAATAAAAACTAAATGTTAAGTGAAGCTTACCACAATATATTACTGAAAACCCCATCTAGATAGAATAAGCCGTTTCTGAGATTAGCGTGCACAAACAAACAAACTGTTACGTTTTTATTATATGTATAGAGTATAGATAGATATAGATAGAATATAGATATAGATTTAAATTGAAATGTAAAAAAGATACCGAAGCGAATCATAGAACGACACTAATATAATATACGGTGGGACTCCATTGGGAACTGAAGAAAAGCAACCGTTGAAGATGGTAAATGCTGTAAAATTTGGTGTTCGTGAATAGGGATAACTTAATTTTTTTCAAGAAACAAATACAGGAAATCAGATAGGTTTAAGGGACGTATTTACTTTACTATCTAAAACCATATCACCTGGAAACAGAATCACCGAATCTTTTAGATTATTTTAGAACTAGTGAAAAACTTATAACCAACCTCATTCTTCACCTTTAATAGGAACAATAAATTTCTAATTTATCTTCCCAAACAGAGATACAATCGTTGCAAATATACATACATACGTAGAAACGTCATTCTCAAATGATTGTTTGTTCATTGATTCATACTTCTTCATAACTAAGCTCTTTATAAAACTCATTATAAGCTTCACTGCTTTCAATTATACGGAACTACGGATTTTTCATTAATAACTGCTTTCAGAATGCAATAGATGTGTATAGCTAAGTATCGACACTAAGCTTATTCTCTGCTTTGAGATTATGACTACCACAACAAATGCTGGCCTTGACTGGTTTTCTAATAACAAGAAAAGTATTCACCTGTTCAAATTGAAATATTATTTCGAATTAAACTGGATATAAATAAAAACCAAGAAATACGAAAAAAACGGGAGCTATAGTTGTTTATTGTGTTATGTCGCCGTTACCCTATTTTATATGGTATATGTTTTGAAACCAGTGCATAGTTGGGATATCTAAATCTTCTTTATGGTCATTTGTGAAGCTATAGTAAGACTGAATCATAAGAGATTGAAATAGCCGGTCTTCTTCATCAGTAAGATACAAACCTGTTTAAGTTCTAATTGCCTGTGGTTTTGTAGAAATGCGAAATGAAGTTAGAATGAGTAAATTATAACTTTTCTAGACTACCAACAACGGGTTCAGCCGACAAAGCGAATGAAAATATTTAAAACGTCGTTCATTTTGCATTTACGAAAGCAAAGCTAAATAAAACACAAACAGGAACACATTTTTGATGAAAATATTTATTATTTCATTGTAAAGTTTGGCCTTAGTCATCTAAGCTTAAGCTTTAAAAATAATATCATTCAAATGACTGCTTTAAGAAGATTCGCAGCATGCGATTCTTTTGAAGTAATTTTCAACCACTTTTGCACATTTCGTGCGGTATCTCTGCCATAATTTGAGAAACATTGATTTCCAATGCGTATAGAGTTCGGGAATCATTCGCTTTAACACGGTCTTTTGTGTTGTCCCACCTAAAAAATTCTATTTGTTGTCAATTGAAGTCGCAAAAACATGACAATACGCGACCAGAAGTCTTTTCACGCAATAGAGCAATGATTGGATTTGTTGTGTGGCTTGTTGCTCCGTCTTGTTGGGACCACATATCGTCCAAGCCATGATCTCCAATCGCTGGCTAAAAAGAATAATTCAATTGTTGCGAATGTCGAGAAATCGATAAACTCGAGTCATCAGCAATACTTGCACTTACTTACTTACTTAGGTGGGCATTAGAGTTCGGGGTGAACCTGGGCCTCAACCAACATCCTTCTGTAACGACTTCGATTTCGGGCGAGCTCTCTCCAGTTTTGCATTCTAAGTCGGTTGAGGTCTTCATCCACTTGGTTGCGCCACTTAAGACGAGGTCTTCCCCTTCTTGAATACTTGCACTTGCAGCAGCAATATTTTCGACCTAGCGTGGATTACGATCATGCACAAGCCTTAAGACATCAGATAAATTTCTTTACAATTTTACCGATTGATTGCGTAGTTGGCCGAATGGAATGACCATAGTCATGTATAATGCCCGAAAAGTGGCTAGGTTTGAGTCACCTTTTTTTTAGTAAGTTTGTTCACGCGTTGTTCAGGTCTTCAGGGATCCACTTTTGTAAATGGCAAGCATTCAACTAATATTAAGACAATTCGGCTGAGTTTGACAGGTGTGTGAAATGCTAATGCTTGAAACGTGAATTGAATGACCATGTGCATAGTTGCGAAGGAGGCGTTATCTATCTGGCCAATTATCTTCCCACAATTTAATCCACTGCTTCTTACCCCTATGAAAAAAGCTTAACTACGTATATCAAGTCCTCGACGGTTCACTAACATTGATTTGTCCAAAACCAATCAAAGTTTCTCCAATTAAATTTTATTTTTATGTGTTGTATTGAAACAACAAACTTACCGCTTACCCTATTGTCGAGAACAAAAGTTAACAGCAAATGGAATTACAATACTAGCTTCCATCATGTTAGGTCTGTTCTGCAGTTAGGAAACAACCGTGAACATCTATCTATCTATCATTTTGATTAGCGCTATGCAAAGTTCTTTGACATTTATATACAGTTGATCGGCAAATTTCATTTCTTCTTAGATTTCTCGTGGTGCTAGATGGCAAGATGGACAATAAAGGGTATGTAGCAGATGATTCACAGACCGGCTTTAAACTATCAACAAGAGTAAGTTCTCTTTAAGTTTCAAACTCACTTTAAAATATTGATTGATATTATAGAACAGAAATACTGAAGTAGAAAGTGTTATTGAAGAAGAAGAGCCAGGCCATGAGCAATGGGGCAACGACATTGAATTCCTTCTCTCCTGCATAGCAATGTCCGTTGGTTTCGGCAATGTTTGGCGGTTTCCTTTTGTAGCTCTGGAAAATGGTGGTGGAGCTTTCCTCATTCCATATATAGTGGTACTAATATTCGTTGGCAGACCGTTTTACTACATGGAAATGATAATGGGACAGCTATCAAGTAGAAGTAATATCGGGATCTTTGACTTTGCTCCAATAATGGGGGGTAAGTGTTGATATGTCTATTATGACCTTTTGACTATTGAGTCTTCCTCTTTCAGGTGTGGGATATGGAATGGTTTTTGTGGCTTCAACGACTGGAACTTATTATGCCAGCTTAATGGCATTGACTCTTCGGTATTTGATATCATCGTTTACTTCGGATCTACCATGGAGTAAATGTCGTGAGGAATATGGTCCTACCTGTATTAACTCAGATTTAACTGGAAACTTGACAGGAAGTGGGGGGAAGAAGGAGACATCGGCTCAGTTTTACTTCTCGTAAGTACTCAAAAGTGAATTTAATAGTGAAAGTTTGGCTTGAAAGCTTCAGACATTGAGTTGTCGATGGTAGCGATCATTTCAGTGTAGGTAAAGTCTCTGATTCATAACGACCAATTTCTATTTAAGATTTTGCTTGACAAGTAACTGTTTCAAATTACGCAGTCTATCACACTTTCTACCAAATATTTAGTTGAAAATTAAAAATATTTCCAAAAAACGCGAACAGAGAGACACAGCATTACGACCACATAAGTAGAAGGAGACTATTTCTTCCGATATTCAAAACAATACGAATAGGAATATCTTCTAAAATGTTAAAATAATCGACTAACCATAGATACACTTTTTGCAGACACCTGTCTATACGCACCTAACACGAGCTTGTACGAAACATTTAAGGGATAAAAAAGGATGGTGTAGTTCGTGTTTGTTCGTTTAAAACGACATTTTGTTTGATTTGGGGTGAAAAAACACATCGTGTGACATGTGTTTGATCGTTCAAAACCGAAACCACTCACACATATTTGATGAAGAGGTGAATTTATTGTAAAAAAAACGTTTCAAGTTGCTTAAAGTCTTAAAATACACATTAAAATAATATTTTCTGAAATTGTTCAAAAATCTGACTGCAAAGGCTTAATGCGTTTATTTGTTTGATTCTCTACAAACGATTTGAACTCTTTAAAACGAACAACAGTTTCATGTTTTGTAAAAAATAAACAAAATATTTCCTCGTGAAGTCATCCACGAATGTTAAAATGTATCGAGCACCACCCAGACGTGCTACCTGTATTGGACCGCACAAATCTGAATGAACTACTTCTAGTACTTCACTCGCTCGTGGACCTGTACGATTAAATGGAAAGCGGCATTGCTTCCCTCGTAAGCATACTTCACAGTTCCTGTTATCGTTGTATGGGAATTTTTTACTACGTCCAAAACGATCACTCATCAGTTTTAGGCTGGCTGTGTTTAGATGTCCCATCCTTCTGTGCCACAACTTATACTCCGTGTTAACATTGCTAGTGACCAAACATTTATCATTCACTGGGCTATCCAATTCAAAAACCGCATGTTGTTTGCAACCACAACTTCACTGGTGGTAGACTGACTGACATCTGACATCAAATATGAATTAGAATATGTGTTGATGCTCCGGAGTCAATGTACATGCATCAGGCTGCATTGAAGAAACAGCAATAGATGTGTACAGAGCATTTGAATTTTGTTTATATGTACTACCTTTCCATTTGCTTTGTTTTGAAGGACAGTCTCTTTCGAAATGCCCATAATTATTGCATTTGTAGCATCTAGTTCCAGCACTTCGATGTTTTTAGAACTGTTTTTTTTTTTTAAATTAGCCTTTTTTTAAATTGCTTGCGTTTCCCATTATGGCCATGAAAAGCTACCGCATCGACTTCTTCTTCAGTTTTTACGTCCTGTAGGATCTGGGTTTTAATGGAATCACCTGTGATACTTACACCAGAGCTTTCAATTCCCATAATCATAGGCTTATACTGTTCTGGGTAAGCCTGGCAGCAAAATACTCTTCAACAGGTGAACTATTTTCTAACCTTGTTTCTTAGCAAACCTACCCTACGCGTTAATCCGTTGTCTTGAAAGGCCTTCTGCAAACTATCAAATGCTTCCTTCGCCGTTTTAGTTGATTGAATATGTGAATAATTCACCGGATCAACCAATAAAATAATTTTCGATCTTGCCATGGATATTTTTCTTGCATCTTTCTCACCTTCCTTTTCAACGCATGGCCATTAGTCCTCATGTTCCAAATATGCTTGAACAGCAAACTTCCAGGTATTAAAGTTTTCCCGACCCTTTTAATCTTTTAATTGCAGGAAGTCCAGCTTGAGCCATTTTCTTAATCGTTAATACAAAACTAAAAATTCTTTAGGTTTTCAATAAAATTGCAATGGCGTATATATGTACGTAGTCTGGGCCCATAACCTGTAGGAATTTATTAGTTAAAGAGCCAAAGAAACTTCTCGAAAATAAAACACAGAACAATTAACTATACAACAGTAAACGAAGAAGAAGAATAAATTTTATTTTTCACAAAATATAGCTTATTTGCATACGAAACTTTGATTGATTTTAATACTTCTTGGTACAGTGTTTAGCAACAAGTGTTTTTACATTCACTTTCAACACAATTTTCTTTAGTAAATATTTCTTTTGTAAGTTTCATTTCATTCATAACCTTTACTTATATGACAAATTACCGATAAAAAAATCAGAGTCAGTTTAACGCCACGGTTCGCGACAAAAAACTAGCCGAAAAATACCAAGTAAAGTTCAATTGTAACATAGGCTCTTTACGCTGACATGGCAGCTCAAGAAACTAAATATAGTTTTTCATTCGGCCCTTTTGACAGAAAAACTGAATTTGTTAGAAAAAATGACAGCTGATGAATTAGGAACTGAAAAACTTACCGTCTGATTAATCACTGACCGAAAAAGTTAGCGTAAATAACAAACAATTTTTTTACGAATGTGCTCATTGTATTTCTACTTTTACAAATTGGCGACATTTAAAGGGGAGTATATCATGTTGAGGCGTAAGAAATTTTGTCCTATGACACCCCATTTTTTTCTGTGTTTGGAAACAATTCTGTTTTTTAAATTTCATAATTTCTTCCTATTTCGTGTTTTAATTCTCTTTTTCAGACAAGTCGTACTCAGAGAGAAAACTCAAATAGATGATGGCATTGGATATCCAAACTGGGACCTTGCACTTTGTTTAGCATTTTCGTGGCTTGCCGTTGCTGTCATCATGATTAAAGGCGTCCGTAGTTCTGGTAAAGCATCTTATTTTCTGGCCATATTTCCCTACACAATACTATTCGTACTACTCATCAAGGCTCTCACACTTCCCGGAGCCGCAAAAGGTGTGATGTATTTTTTAACACCGCAATGGAGCAAGTTGCTTTCACCACAGGTGTGGTATGCAGCAGTTACACAATGCTTCTTCTCTTTATCGATTTGCTTTGGAAGCATCATCATCTATTCATCATACAACAAATTTACACATAACGTCAGCAGGTAGTCTAGAATTAACGATGATAAATGAATTTTTCCTATATTTTTTATTTTTATTTTGTAGAGACTCAAATATTGTTACCTCATTAGATACGTTTACATCCCTGCTATCAGGAGTTGTTATTTTTGGAATCCTAGGGAATCTGGCGTACGAAACTGGAAACGAAGACATCTCGAAAGTTGTTCAAGGAGGAACAGGGCTAGCTTTTGTGTCATATCCAGATGCTATTTCGAAATTTGCTGTGGTTCCACAGGTAAATCATCAAAATATTGCTGATCTGAAACTTTTAAGTTCTGACTTTACTTAAAGCTCTTTTCGGTTTTGTTCTTCATGATGCTGTTTGTTTTGGGAGTAGGATGCGAAGTGGCGTATGCCACTTGTGTGATGACTTGTATAATGGACAAATTCCCGAAAACCAAACATTGGATTATTGTGACAGGAATTTCGATTGCTGGCTTTTGTATTGGGCTGGTATATGTGACGCCAGGAGGACAGTTTATGTTGAACTTTGTGGACTACTATGGAGTTACCTTTGTTGTTTTGGTGATGGCTATAGCAGAAAGTATTGCTTTTGGGTGGATTTACGGTAGGGATCGACATTATTTCTTACTTTCGAGTTCAATTGATTCAACTATCGATTTGATGATTTAATATTTTTGGACATTAAAGGAGTAAAACGTCTCTGTAATGACATTCGATTTATGTTAAACCGTGAAACCGGACTATATTATCGACTCTGTTGGGGTGTGATAGCTCCTGTTTTTATGATCACTGTGTTGATCTATACAGTTATTGGATACGAACCACTTAAATACAAAGACTATACCTACACAACTGGCTTGTACAGTAAGTTTGATGTTCGATCAAATGATTTTTATTCCAATCCATACTTTTCTTTATTCTAGTTCTTGGCTGGGCAATTTCGGCGATTGGAATTCTGCAACTACTTTTTTGGGCTGTAGTTGGCTACTTAAAACAACCTAAGGGTAAACAGAGACTTCAGAGAAGTTTCCAGCCCATGGGCAACTGGGGACCGTTAGAAAAAAACGTTTTAATATCATACAAAGCTATGGTAGAGGATAAACAAAGACTTTCTTTCCCTAAAGAGAGTTGGTGGGCGAGATTTAAAGACAATTTGTTAGGTTAAGTAGAAACTTAAACTAGGTATCTTTATACTTTTTTCTTATTTATATTTTGTATGTCATACATTTAGGTTTAAAAAAGCAAAGAATAAAAATAGAAAATTATTTATTTACTATTCTACTTTGTGTATTATGACTGTATTCAGATCAAAAGGGAATAGCAATGTAATTTTTAATTTTTAAATGCTTCCAAACTATGCCGGACGTCAGCAATATACATACCGATCGGAAATATCGAACTAGTCTGAAAGTCCTAATCGGTCTTCATAGTCAGCAAGAGATTGCCGCTCGGCATAGTGTGGACGCACCTTTTAACCTCACAAACTTATCCTCTTAAACTCATCCTCAATTGATTCTTCTCTTTTAAATTAGCTGTTTCTTGAAAATAATGTATGAATGAATGTAGCTTTTTTTCTGTCCGGAATGGAAAAGACAATATATAATAATCTCACCACTTCTACAGACAGTGCGTATCATAAAGAATCAGTTTTGATTGAAGACATTTTTAATTGCTAAGGATATCATAAAACTAGAAAATACAACCCAATAATAAATGAAATCACTAATCGCACTTATCTAAAAATAAACTAAAAAATATATGACCAAAAGATTTGATAGATACCGCTTGTTTATAGAATTATAATCGAAGACAACCATAAAAATTAACTTTATTGGAGCAAACACTATGTCACCACTCTATGATAAGATTTTTTATTCGAAGATACAATATTCCCACAGTTATAAAGTTTTACGAGGGAACTTTAGAGAGTATAGTATAGGTTTCGACTTGAATATAGAACCTTCTAAATGAATTGCTTTGATTTTTACAAGAGTGGACGCTTGTTTGGATGTTCGCTTTGCTCTTTAATCGCGTTAGAACAACAGAACGAGTTTTACCATATGTTTTCATCCAAAGAGTTCGTTTAGACACAAAAAAAAAACGAGTGTAGAAGGTTATTCTTGATGTGGATCCGAAAAACTTGTCAGACTTTCCCTCTTTTACCAGAATATAAGGGACTTCTTATTAAAATTCCTTTCTTTCATTAGCTCTAGCTCTCAAGCTTTTGCCCATGTCTTCATTATTCTGACAGAAACCTAACCTCATCCATGCATTCTGGCAAACAAATGCTTTTTAATCTAAAATTTCAAGTATTTAGAAACTCATTGATGGCAAATTTCGTCTTCTATGAAAAATGGGGGCAAAAAGGACAGAGAATGCATTGAAAACTTTTAAAAGGAAAATAATCCAGTCAAAGATTAGCCACAACATGCATTACTGGAAGCATGCAGTTCACTTCTACGTACGCTGTTAACGTTATTCTAGGGTTTTCACAAATTCACCGTTTTATAAAAATGGAAGCAAGACTGGCAACCAACTGGTCCAATGAAGGACATATCACCTCGAAGCCAAACCCGAAGGGACAACATTCCTTAATGGGCATTGGACAGTCTAGAAAAACTCAATACCTTTAGTATATGCTTGGATGCAACTATTCCAGTGTACAAATTTATGAGAATACATAGCCCCACCCTTCAAGACAAGACATGATCTTAAAACTGACGGTTTTCAGCGACTCTCTTAGAACGAACTTGGTATTTATTCGTCTATTTTCCAAGCTGTCTTTGCAATTAATCATTGTTCGAAAATAACAAGTTCATCGAATACGACAAAACAAAACAATCAGACAGCCAAGCTGCCCTAAAAGCACTAAGCTCACCTGTCATAAGATCCAAACTAGTCCAAGAGGCAATCACGTCACTCTCTGAACTAGCAAGGAAGAACTCGGTCATCCTCCACTGGATCCCAGCACACAAAGGCTATGATGAACGAGAAGGCACACATCCTTGCTAAGCACGGTACATCTAATCTAAACCATTCGTTGGTCCTGAAAACTTCCGCACACAGCCGCAAAACATTTTACTGGAAAAATCTACTAAAGCTTAGTGTAACTCATCTGGTCAAACTTGTTCAAAACTTATTGTACCAGAATGTTAACTTCTGGTTCAACTTAGGAGCTAGAGAACTGCTCTGAAACTTCACATATGGTTGGCACAATAGGTTACATCCAGACACTACGGTGTCCAGAGCTGCACAAGCTTAACTTATTGTATAATCTAATGTGATCTAATCTAGCTTCTCTAACTGTAATTTGAGAGGTTCGCTGTCCAAGCCCCAGACACATCAGAAAAAGGAAAAGACTTTCATGGGTATCGCTTTTTGCAGGAAACTGTCAAGTTCTCCGAGAGTAATTACACACTGCTATTTGAAGCCCTTTCTAACTCAGCCGCTCTGAATCGACATAACATTGCAGTTCCTTGAAATGCGTTAAGCTTCGGGGTCTCAACAGCGCTGTTGCGCCACAGTATTTTTTTTTATTTATTTATTATTCTTAAAAATTAAACATCCGCGGGTTCCTTTTTTTCTTTCCTTTTTCAACCTTACGACGGGATCACTGATCTCCCAATAACGGCCCCTATCATAAGGCCCGTCGTAATAATTTCGGAGTACGAATGCCAAAAAGGAAGCATCATAGACGCCCACGTAGCAAATAATTTGCTACGTAATTTCAAACTGTTTATAAAATAACTAAAAAATTCTTAATATCTGCTGCAAAACACTCGTTACGAAGGTGTTTCAAGTTCATTCTATTTGTCATTCGTAGTCCGAAATTGTTACGACGCGACGGGCCTTATGATAGGGGTGAATACATATAATTTCACACTATTGATCAGCTCGTGGGATGCTCCGATGTGCGCAGATGTGAACTTAACAAAACCACATTGTAACAAACTAAAACTCACTAAAATTTTTTATAAAAATATTGAATGCTGTGGCTGTGGGAGTAAGACAGCCATTATATCAATGGAAACACCGGTAAATTAACACAACATGTAGTACTTTATTTTGAGCTACTTTGAATTTCTAATTGTTAATCATTTTTATAAAACACAAAATTGAATATGAAGTAATTAAATTTATTATTCGAAATAAATCATCGAAACGAAAAGAAGCGTAATTGAGATATTATTATTTTCCTTTGGATATTATAATACATATAAAATTTGATATTGATAAGACCGAATTTGTTATCTCATCCGATTTCTTTGCCAAACTGATCAACAAAACTATCAGATTAGTCCCACAGGGTTGCGTTTGGCAAGTTGATGTAGATGTACAATATACACATGTACATATGTAGGTATAAATATATCTTATCATTAAATCCAAAGAACAAATCTTTGCAACCTTAGCATTTAATATCTTAATCGCTACGTAAGGCGTTACTTACTAATGTGTTTCTATATCTGAATACTAAGTCAAGTTCTCTGCATCTAATCCATAAAGATAACTTTTTATTAGCTATCTTATCAATGAAAAATTTCTGAAAGTTTCATACAAGAAATTAATTAATTTATAAAAGAACGTTGAAACACTTATGCACTTGTATAAATTCATTAAGATTTTAAGAAAATTGAAATGTCAATCAGTCTGTCGGTTCGCAGTGAGTTAGGTTCGTGTGTTTTACAATTGAGTGAGTAGTGTGTGACTTTTTTTCAATTTCCATATGTGTTTTTCTTTTCGAACAAACGATGAAGCAATATTTGAAGTGTTGTTTCTTAGGAATCGTCTCTTTCTGAAAATTTTTTCTAACTTTCGTTAGATTATGATAAAAGCTTGGTTTTGCATAAAAATATCGATTAAAATTTAATGAGGTTTTTAGACGCAATTACACAGAAAATGGATACTCTGCTTAATTTTGTAATAAAAAAAAAAAACTCAAAGAATGGGAGAATGCGATCAAAGAACAAAAATTTCATTTTTTCCTTGTGAAATATCTTCGTTAAGTTATCAAATTTTTTTTCAATGAGATAAGAGCGTTGAGTATGAATTGTTAGTATCTTCTCGATCGTGAAATACGTGATTTCATTTCAGTCTTTTAGCCTGGTGAACCCCGTAAGACCTTTTCTCGAGAAATTGTAGTAGGTTTCATTTTTCTTTTTCAAATGTATTCTCTGTTGACTGGACGATTAAAAGTGAGCATAATTTTAATCAATTACCTAAAAGTACCTTCCTTCTATCTAAAAGTACCTAGAAGGAAGGTACCTGGGATGACCATACATATATTTATATTTCTGTGATGTCTAACGTCACTTACATAAATTACGAGTGGCGCACCGTATGAAGCGTGGTCGGCCAGTGGAGAGCAACAGCATGCGTCTTCTTGCCTAAATCTCATTATGGTATAACGCAACACCTTCTTCCAAAAAAATATTATTCGCACGTTTTCACATATTACTAGTATAGTACGTGTAAGAGTACGCGCAACCGGAATGCACTACAAATGTTAAGGCTTTTTTCTAATACAACTTTCGTATGAAGAGAAAGACAGAACTCATGACGGAAGAACTAAGAATCGAAAGCAAAGAAAAGAGTAAATGAGGAGGGTGATTATGAGAAGGTGATTTATACAAAAAAAAAAGAGCTAGACTTCATATACATAGTTGGCCTTAGGAGAAGCATGGTTTTTCAGCCCATGCTACCCGAATTATTTGTCTTTGCGCTATGTCAATAGTAAAATTAACACTGAGTTTAATTGGAAATTGAAAAAAAGCATAGTTGAAAGTATGATAACATTTCCCCCCTCCAGTTAAAGTAGAAGCATCAATTGTGTGGTCAGATGGCTTGTTCTATTACGTAGTTGAGGAAGGATCCTCGAAACTGTGCTATAAGCCTTGGTTCCATCCGAGCAGACCCCGTTCCCATGAAAATACTAAAATAATGTTATTCGCTGAAAATTTAGAAGCTTCTCATTAATGATAAAAATGTTAAAATCGGTTCAGTGGTTTAAATGTAAAATCGCAGCAAACGAACAAACAAACTCTCTTTCGCATTTATAACATTAGTTAGGATATTGAGGTTTGATTGGAAATAGTAGGTGGTCAAATAGACAATCAGCGGGTTATCATAGAAAAGGAGCCATGTTGAACAATCTATTATTTTTTTTTACTAATTTTTACTTTGTTTCGGGTGTTACCACGGTTTTGTTTCGGGTGCTACAAGTACAAAAATTAAACACTTTATATGAACAAAGTCGGCGTTTTATTATTTAAGGTACTATAAAATTAATAGGGAACAAATAAACATAAATATGATGAACTCTCCTTTAATAAAAATTAGCAGTTAAAAAAATCTACTGGCAAACAAACACAGCTACAATAAATTTTTCTTTAATACAGCTTCATTATGAGCTTCTTTAAAACAAATAAAACTAAGTAAACAAAAATAAATCAAATCTTCTTTTATATAACAGATACTGTTTATTTCAAATTAATTTAAAATGTTCTTTTTTACGAATATTTTTCACAAGCTGAACCGCCCGGCGTTGCTCGGGTCTGTGGTTTTAAGGTTCCGTTCTTCCGCTTCCGTGAGAATATGGGTATAATTTTATATATAATTTTTTTTACTGTAGGATTATGTGGCATCCTAATGCTGAAAGAATTTTTGGAATCTGTCTAGTAGTTTCTAAGTTTCCATTTCCAACCCCGTTCTTGTGGGAATCTCCCGTTCCCATGGAAATATGTGAATGAAATATAAGCCTATGTCACTGAGGGATAATGTAACATCCCAAAGTTGAAAGAAATTTTTAAATCGGTAAAGTAACTTTAATGTTCCCGTTCTCGTTCCTGTTTCTGTTCCCGTGGGAACAGAAACTAGACAAAACTACTGATGGAAGGGGAAAATGTAGCACCAGAAAGAATTTTTGAAATCTTCGCAGTAGTTTCAAAGTTTCCGTTCCAAACCCCGTTCCTGTGGGAATATGGGGATCAGACCTTGACAGGAACCATCTCTGGATTATAGTTTACCCTGAAAATTTCATAAAAGTCCGTTGGGTGGTTTAGGAGTCTATACCGGACATATATACTTACATACAAACCTACATATGTACATCCTATTTTATATACATATAAAGATTGTCTAGGTTTCGTCTTTCCCGCATTCTCGTTAGTCTATGTTGATCTTCCTAAAAAAACCATCACCTCATGTACACACACACACCATGCATTGAAGATACAAGGAAATATGACGTTTAAAAAAAGTTGTAATACACGAAACGTTTCGGGTGTTACAGTTTTAAATCATGAAAAAAAGCCACCAAATTTGTCTCTTGTTGAATTATTAGTTAGTATTTTAAATCATTACTATCAGAACCTTACTTTTACTAAATATTATTAAACTAATCAGTCTGTAAGTTATAATAATTAAACAATAACATGTTTTCTCGCTTCGGGTGTTACAGTGAAAATGCAACAAGAAAACACACTTTTTACTTGATAATTATGAATTTTTTCAGGACTGTAACGTTCTCCACCAATGATAAAGTAATAAAATAAAATCACAACGCGGCAAAACGGTTGTCATATTGACAGTTCTTTTTTATTAATTTCCAATAGTCAAAGGTATAATAGTCATAAAACAATTTCACTATATTACAGATTTTGAAAGCTGATAAACTTAATAATAACGGTTTTTCTGTTTTTTTTTTTGTATATTCAAATTTGGAATGTTTTCTTTCTAAATTCATCAATTTAAATGCAAAAAGAACATATTATTTCTTTTACCCACAGTATCGTTTGTGATGGAATGACCCTTTGGTATATTTAATTTAAGTTTTTTTTTATTCGATATTTCATGTTAATTTACTTAATTTTCATAATTAATGTATAGTTGGCAGCCCTGTACTATTAAATATACAGGGTGTCCCGTAATTCGTTTTACATACTTTGGGATATGATTCTTGGTCATATTCTAAGAAAAAAATTGTTCTACAGTAAAGTCCGTTTCTCAAGTTTGACATCACTTTTTGACAATTTAAAAAAAGGTAACTTTGGTGTACCCTGACCTGTGTTAAATTCGATATCTCTGTCAATACTGATGATAGAGACCTAATCTTAGACTCAATTTTTTGTAGAAATAACAACCTTTAAGACTGTATTTAAATTAGGCTTCCATAGGTTTAGGGTTGCCAGATATTCAATTTTAAGTGGTGTTCAAATTTTCTTCCCAAAACAAAGTTTTGACTTTGAGGTAATTTTTTTGGAGAAAAGGCCTGATAAACATAGAGTTTCTTTATTTTTTACAGATGAACAAAACAATAATAAAGAAAAAACTCAGCATTAAGTTAACTCAAAAACCCATACATTTTATGATACTTGGAAAAATACAAAATGGGAAAAATTTAAAAAAAAATAAAAAAAAGTTTTTGCTTTGAGGTTTGTTTGAATAAAACAATAATATGATCACTTTTAGTAGTTTTTTTATGTATTTAATACAAATACAATTATAACAAGTGCTCAAAGCGCCCTCCTTCGTTTTGAATCCATGCCAGAGCCCGTTTTTGGATTTCATTGTGGATGTTTGCTCTAAATTTGGGGTATGAATGTTCAATAGGTAAACAAGTCGTATAAAAGATTAAGAAAACAAATTTGTTCATTAGTTTGTCAAATTAAGTCACGATTGCAGTTTGATCAGAGAGTTTTTTGAAATGCTTTCATTTACGAGAGAAGAATACGCAGACATTTTTTTTCTTATATGAGTTTTTAAATGGAAATTGAAGAAAAGCACAACAAAGGATACCAGGAACTTTATACTAACTGAAAATCTGGCAACCCTTAGCCTATAGGAGTCAAATTTAAATACAGTTTCAAAGATTACAAGACTACAAGTAAGACAAGAGTTATCGACAGTAAACACCCACAATGAAATCCAAAAACGGGCTCTGGCATGGATTCAAAACGAAGGATGGGGCTTTGAGCACTTGTTATAATTGTATTTGTATTAAATACATAAAAAAACTACTAAAAGTGATCATATTATTGTTTTATTCAAACAAACCTCAAAGCAAAAACTTTTTTTTATTTTTTTTTAAATTTTTCCCATTTTGTATTTTTCCAAGTATCATAAAATGTATGGGTTTTTGAGCTAACTTAATACTGAGTTTTTTCTTTATTATTGTTTTGTTCATCTGTAAAAAATAAAGAAACTCTATGTTTATCAGGCCTTTTCTCCAAAAAAATGACCTCAAAGTCAAAACTTTGTTTTGGGAAGAAAATTTGAACACCACTTAAAATTGAATATCTGGCAACCCTAAACCTATGGAAGCCTAATTTAAATACAGTCTTAAAGGTTGTTATTTCAACAAAAAATTGAGTCTAAGATTAGGTCTCTATCATCAGTATTGACAGAGATATCGAATTTAACACAGGTCAGGGTACACCAAAGTTAGCCTTTTTTTAAATTGCCAAAAAGTGATGTCAAACTTGAGAAACGGACTTTACTGTAGAACAATTTTTTTCTTAGAATATGACCTAGAATCACATCCCAAAGTATGTAAAACGAATTACGGGACACCCTGTATAATGATTACCTTGTGCTCAGTTTTAAGATTTTGATCCAGTCGTGCCCGTCTTTTTTGTCTCGGATGCAATGCCGCTAAATGCACATCTAACAACTTCATTGATTCTTTAAAACATCTCAATTAACCAAGATTTTTAGAATTCCAAATAAAAATAAGGAAGGTACCCAGGTACCAAATTTACTGTGAGAATTGATTTCTTTGTGTAGAATTGATCATAGATCCCACGAAAAATGGGAACAAGCAGCACTTTTTTTCACTTTGCTGTTGCATTTTTATGCAACAAATTTGAACCCATATTGGGCTATTTTTCTATCGGCCCATTTTTACTGATTATTAAGTTAAAGCCTAGGTGATTACTTTTTCGACGACATCACCGATTTAGCTAAAAAATACCCTTAAATTCTCTCCCTTTTCGTACCAAGTTCTCAATGGTTTGACTTACTGGGTGTTTCAACTCTCTGATAGGGACCAGAGGATGATCAACATTCTGTTCTCAGTGGTGTCAAAATGCACACCTAAGTGAGTCGGTCTCGGTATACTGACAGCCACATCTAACCTAGGTTAAAGCGGCTAAGAGCGAGTCATAGAAAAAACATCACCTTCGAGAGGATGGTTTCGTATTTTAAAATTTTAAAAAATATAAATGGATTTCTTACACCACAAACATACTCCTAGACAATTTTTATCAGATTTGATGTGATTCTCTAAGCTATTTTGGGAAATAGAGATAGAGGGCATGTTGGTGGGTGTGTCAGCTCTCTAAATTAAAGATGTTATAAGTTTGGATCTAACTATATTTCATGAAAGTTATCGCTTCCCAACTGTATTGGTTGATTTGTTTGGTAGGAATTGGGTCTTTGTGCCCTAGTGTGAGATGGCAATATGCGAGTAGTCAGGATACGGAATCACTATGATTTTCATAAGGATCCTATTATGATTGCTTAACAATGTTACTATACGATTTTAAAAACAACATGTCGAGTTAAAGACTGCTAAAGCACTGTCAGTCCTCTGGCGCTCTGGCAATGTAAGAGAACGTTTTTCCTTTGTTTTTATAATTAACGCGCACATTAAGGGGTTATGACTACCCTTATAATGTTATAAACACAGTGCGAGCATTTAGAAAAGCATTTGGGTAGACATGGGCCTTTCTCCGAAAAGGGTCCTTTGGATCTGTACGGCTGTAATAAGACCAATCGTCTCATATGCGTCAGTTGTTTCGTAGAACAGTCTCTCGCGTAAATACGATTGCCAAACTTTAAAGAACAATTTGTCTTGGCTGTACTGGGACCTTCCCAGCACTCAGTGTGCTGCTCTTGACGGACTTTTGAATCTTCCTCACCTTAATACCTGGATCATGGGGTGTACTCTCAAGACCATTTCTAGGTTAAAGAGATGTGGTCTCTGTCACAATTCGCACAGGAGTTGAGGAACTCGCAAGCAGCATATCTTTTGACTCACGTCTAATGGATACGTCGTCCGACACGATGATCCCAAGGCACAAACTGCCAACTTTCCTTCGATTCAGGACTGGTCCACATCCAAGTGACTATAAGCTACGTTATGAGCAATGGCTGGATGGGGAGAAGTATCTGTGTTTGCAGCGACTGCCAAGCTGTGTTTAAGACCCTTCTCAACTCTCTAACCACTTCGAAAGTGATCCAGGAATGCAAGAGCTCTCTGAACGCGGTCGGAAAATTAAATTCTTTGAGTCTCGTTTGGGTTCCAGGCCATTACCTCATAAATGGGAATGAAATCGCCGATGAACTTGCGAGGCAAGGATCTCAGACAGCTTATCAGGACCTGAACCGTCACTAGGTCCTCAGTAAGGGCTTCAATCAACAATTGGGTCTGTTGAGAGCGCAACCGTGGATGACATGCCTCAATTGGATGCAGACAGACCAAACGTATATGCTCCCCAACGTTGATAAGAAAACTGCCACGGGCACTTCTCTTTTGGACACCGCGGAGCACTTCCTCTGCGATGTACTGCTTTTTCTCGCATGTTCTTACAGATACTCGGCGCAGACATGGTGAGAGCTGGTAGCTTAGGCTCCTTAGCATGGCAGCGTCTTTTAGCTTTTCTACAAACATCTGGAACGCTATAACAAAAAGTAGGTTGCTATCTGGTAGGAGAATGGACCGGTATTTATGTAGGTCTGAGTGCATCAGCTGGTATTTGAAAAACCTCCAAACGTAAAAAATATGATTTTAAAAGCGTGAGACATCAGTTTGGTCGAACAGTATTGTGATGTCCTTTCCCAATGTACGAGTAAACAGGAAGAAGCTTACTCTTTCATTGATATTCGACATATTTCATAAGTCTTGAGCTGAGAATCAAGAATTGTTTTCCAAAACGCATAAGGTATCTAATCTGAATCAAACATTTTGCCTTCTTTGAGTAGATTAAAGTTAGGTTGTCTATAGTTGATGAAGAGGAATACGTTGGTTCAAAGGATCAACACTCTATGCGCTATACCAGCCACTTGCGCAACATTTCGTCTTGGTTCACGAGAAGGCGCCCTTGAGCATTGTTCACAAACTTTGGCAAATGCATCACAAAAGCAGTTCGCCTCTTTTGAACCGCAAATATTTTAATTCTTTTAAGTTGCTTTGTCGTAGTTCGAAATTAGCTAAGCTTGCGTCACCATCCGGAACAGACATTACTTTGAATTCCATAGATACACATACACACCCTCTTTTCTCTTTTCTTGATGCTGCTCAGGGTTGAAATTTCTACATCTTTTTAAGCGTTTTTTATCATATGTTTTATCTGAGGGATATTTTTACTTACTCATTCTTAACAAATTCTACTTTCAATGTGGACTGTTATGAAAGTTTTGTACAGAAAACTCTGCAATACCTACTCAATCATATTGTAGTACCCGTGGCGTGGTGGTTTGCGGGTCTGCTGTTAACCCAGAGGTTCTTGGTTAAAATTCCAGCAGAGGCAAAAATGTTTTTCCACGGGTATCACCTTCCGCGAGGAATTGGCAAGTCTTCTGTTAGTGAATATATTGCCACGAAAATCGCTTTCGATTCGCCGTTTGGAACCGGCAGAAAACTGAAGGTCCACTCTATCACCTCACAAGATATGGTTGTGAGAAATGCACTAGGCCCTGGGGCTAATCGCTCTGTTGCGCCACCTTAATTATTTTATTTTTACTCACTCACACTTCAACCGATTATATTTAACTTTTTCAGTAGTCCTTATACCTACACCAAATGCACATAAAATTTTGTCAACAGATAAGGGTGTTGATGGACGGCACCCATTTTTCTTATCACTTTGCAGTCCATTACCCGAGACCTTAAGATGTGACTACTAACTGACAATAAATCAATTTATACAAAACTTTATATGGACAAAATAGCGATCAATAGCGATCAATAAAGCTGATTATCTGATCAAAGAAATTGTTTCAAATCAATCACATGTGCATACTAAATTTTTATGGCATTTCTATGAAGCAGTTATCTCGTGAAAAAGTTCAGTAAGATTCATGATGGCCTTAGTTGAGCCCAATGCATTCTCAAACCCCAATCACATATCACCTAAGCTTATCTGTTAATTCAGGGCCGCACTTGATGTTAAAAGATCCCTTCCCTCATCACAAAAGCAGCGACATGTTGTGTATGCTGTTTTTGCAAGGCACAGAGTCACTGTTACACAGAGAGTAAAAAAAATGTATGTTAGCAAATCTTAATTTGTAAAAAGCAGTGTACAGTTGTTTGTGATCGCATCACTTGAGAACGGCTCGACCGATTGAAATCATTTTTGTGTTGGCTTAGGGGATGTTGGTAGATGGTTTTGTAGAAAAAATCTGAAATCGGTCGACCAGTTCCCGAGTTATGGCTTTTTTCCTGAATGTCATTTTTGACACCGACCGACACCGGGATACTTAAAACTACGGACCCGTGCAACTTGTATAATAAAAGTTTACAAATCAAAATATATAAAATTAAATGTTTTGTTAACTCCAGCTTTGGGTTTAATGAGAGATGGCAGAATTCGGGGTCGAATTACCGTATCAATGATCGAGTGAGTGAGTACTATTTTTCTATCAAAACTCGCTCTATATTACACAACATTAGTCTGCTGTTCATTTATCGACTTCAACTCGTTCAAATACTGATGAAAGAATGTCAAATTGTTGTCCTAAAGTGCTCGATAACTTGAGAAGTAATGCCAAAAGCACAGAATTCAGTCACGTATTATTCGATCACGGGTGCGGTATTTCGGCCCCAGTTCAACATAACTTTTGGGTTCGGGCATAGAGGTATCCTGAGAAACTGCAAAGCCCACAAACTCGCCAGAAATGGAACCGGCAGGTATACCGATCTCAACCAGAAGGCTGAACATTGGTATCCCAGTCGCTATATATACAATCTCACGCTAAAGCCAAGATGCCATGGATAAAACAAACAGTAGGTGTAGAAACATATCTTCTTATCTGGCAACAAATCAGATAAAAAACCAGATATATCCAAAAACTAGGCCGAAAATGTACAAGACACTTGCTATCTATAAGCAGAGTGCACATCGGCTCGGTGTTCCTTCAAACGACATCTGCAGAAGCTTTTTAGACAAGAAGAAAGAAGAGACAATCCCACTGCTCCTCTCTTCATGTCCTGCGCTCTCAATCAAAAGAAAATTGCATCCAGAAGATTCCTTTTCTTCGAAGATCCAAGCGATCTAATGAACGAAGATACCCTTCTACTTCTATCGCTTTATTGAAAGCTCCAAATCCAAATGGTTTAGCTAATTTGATGTATTCCCTGCTCCCTCACACTTTTCATAAGGTATCACAAACGACTTAAAACAGTGCTCTGTGTGTTAGTTGGTATCCTGACAGCTTTTTAATAATAACCTAACCAAACCTTTTGAGTTTTTTTGAAACAATAGTCTGAAGTTGTTAATGGTGTGCATTTTTGACACGGATATCGGTGATCGGAGAGGATCCCATGCCTAAGCAACATTAGTGTTACTCACATTAACTTTGAAATCAAACCTCTTGCTTTTTTGCTTTTTTCTAGCTAGACTTTATTTTTAGGTTTTCCTATGGAATCACTACTTGTGGTACCCGTGGCGTGATGGTTAGCATGTCTGCTTGCTAACCCAGATGATCGTGGTTCGAATCCCAGCAGAGACAAAAATGATTTTTCACGGGTATCGCCTTTCGTGAGGAATTGGCAAGTCCTCCGTTAGTAAACTCATTGCCATGAAAAGCGCTTTCTCAATTAGCCGTTCAGAACCGGCAGAAAATTATAGGTCCCCTCCATTCCCCACAAGGCATGGTTGTGAGAAATGAGCTAGGCCCAGTGGCTCCTAGCTCTGTTGCGCTACCCTATTTATTTATTTTTATGGAATCAATAAGGATTGCATTGTCATTTTGGCAAAATAGGTCAAAACTTTTAACTGATATGCACAGAGAATTCGATGGAAAACAGCTTTGCTAATCTTAGTTAATCTGTTCCTAATTGTGTCCCATCATAAATATTTTCTAGGTACAGATGCTCTGGTGCCGTAGTCACTTAGCATAAAATGGACAACAAAGGATTCGTAAGTGATGAACCAAAAAAACCAGCCCCTTCCCAAGACACTGAAGCAGCATCTGGCGATGTAAGTGCAAAAAAAATCAATTATATATGTTAAAACATTATTTATTATAAATGTAAATAGTTTAATCAAACTAAATAAACAAACTTAAACTAAACTAAAAAATTTATTTATTTAATTATTTATCTATTTATCTTCTTTCAATCAATAAATAATAAAATTAAAGGCAACTTCTAATGGTTCAGAGGACAACAACAGCCTTGAAGAAGTCCAACGCGACCAGTGGGGAAAGGACATAGAGTTTCTGTTGTCGTGCATAGCTCTTTCCGTCGGACTGGGAAACGTTTGGCGTTTCCCATTTGTAGCACTCGAAAATGGCGGAGGAGCTTTCTTGATACCTTATGTTATAGTCCTATTCTTAGTTGGCAAGCCAATCTACTACATGGAGATGCTCTTAGGACAGTTTTCAAGCAGAGGAAGTGTAAAACTATACGACTTTGCACCCATCATGAGAGGTGAGCAAAATTTTAGTTGTAATACATGATTTGAAGATTTTATACATACACAGGAGTCGGATTTGGACAAATTATCTCCACCGGAATTTTAGCCACATACTATGCTACTCTAATGGCACTGACAGCTCGTTATCTTATTGGGTCATTTTCATCGGTGTTGCCATGGAGCTATTGTCGTGAAGAGTGGGGTGATTCATGTATTGCTTCTGGATTCAAAGGCAATCTCACTGGGCAAGGAAAGAAGTACCCCTCAGCACAGTTTTACTTTACGTAAGTATCAATTGAAAATCAAAAAGTCAAGCGAATTCTACTTTGATTTGTCTTCAGGAATGTTATCCTTAGAGAAAAAGAACAAATCGACGACGGAATCGGACTACCCAACTGGCAATTAACCATCTGCCTTTTATTCACATGGATCATGATTGCAATTATAATCATAAAAGGCGTCAAGAGCTCAGGCAAAGCGTCGTACTTTTTAGCAATATTTCCATATGTTGTCATGATCATTCTACTTGTTCGGGCAATGACACTGCCAGGAGCTGGCAAGGGAGTTCTATTCTTCATAACACCCCAATGGGATAAGTTGATGTCTGCTAAAGTTTGGTATGCAGCTGTTACACAATGCTTCTTTTCGCTGGCTATTTGCTTTGGAAACATTGTCATCTATTCGTCCTACAACAAGTTTGATCATAATGTTTATAGGTGAGAGAGAAATTTGATGAAGTATATGATCTTTTATAATATATTTGAATTTGAATTAGAGATTGCAATGTTGTCACAACTCTCGACACCTTTACATCAGCGCTGTCTGGTGTGATTATATTTGGAATATTGGGAAATTTAGCACACGAAACGCAGACAGATGACATAGCAAATGTGGTGAAAGGAGGAACTGGATTGGCATTTATTTCATATCCAGACGCAATATCGAAGTTTCAACAGGTTCCACAGGTGGGAGGCATTTAGTAACTCATGTCATATAAAATTTTCTAACTTATCTCGAAACATCTTTAAGCGAGTGTAGCGAACAAAAGGTATTTTAACACAAGATAGATCGACTGAAGACAGCCCCCTCGACTACCCAGCTAAACCAAAGACTCACTCAAATATCAAAAAAAATATATGAAAACCTATCTCAACTTAATATTGCAAGAGAAATAAACTTGCAGTCTCACCTTATCCTATTTTTAAATGAAAAAAAAAGGTGGACGACCACCTCATCCCATCATAAAGGGACTTTTTTCTTACGTCTGGTTTTCAATCTGGCAATTATTTTGTCGGAGTTGGTCTTTTTGACAGCTGTCACTTGATTTATGCTCAGCTTGGTTTGCCATTGTCGAAGAACTGAAGCCACAGGAGCACTGGGCACTGAATACGTTCGGTTAGTTGTGTTGAAAATGAAATCACTGTTGACGCCGATTCTAACATAATTTCGGCTTTTACACCTATGAATTACCTCCAATAAGATCAGGCGATTTAACACCACTGGAATTTTTTTTTTGAGGAGTTATTTAAAGTCGCTTGTCTACGCAGATAAGCCCGAGATGGTTGATGCCTTGGAAGTATTTGAAGCGCTATTGCTGACATACGTCTCCAAATGCTGGAAAAATTGGTCGAAAATTGAACCTCTTGACTGGGATTTATTGGAGTCAACCGCGGTAGCAACTTGCCCGAAATCTTTTAATGGCAAATCCTTATTTTTAAGATAGCCACACGTATGGTACCCGTAGCGGGATGGTGAGCATGTCTGCCTGATGACCCAGAGGTTCGTGATTCGAATCCCAACAGAGGCAAACATGTTTTTCCATTTAGTAAGTGAATTCATTGCCATGAAAAGCCCTTTTTCGTTTAGCCGCTCGGAACCGGCAGAAAATTATAGGTCCCTTCCATTCCCTCACAAGGCATGGTTGTGAGAAATGCGCTTGAACCTGAGGCTCCTCGCTCTGTTGCGCCACCATATTTATTTTATTTTTAAAAGTCTAAAAAAATCACCCTTCACAAGCCTGGCTTATTTTTGAATGCATGGCGTAGCTTCAAGTCTTATTTATTTATTTTCTTATAGATTTTCTCAGTACTCTTCTTTTTGATGCTGTTTGTACTTGGCCTTGGCAGCAATGTGGGGATAGTGTCGTGTCTACTTACCGTGGCTCGAGATCAATTTCCCAAAGTCAAACAATGGGTTATTGTTATAATCATATCGATTGGCGGTTTCTGTATTGGTTTACTCTACATCACTCCTGGAGGGCAGTTTATATTAAATTTATTGGACTTTTATGGAGTAACTTTCATAATTCTTTGCCTAGCAATTGTTCAACTAGTTTCTGTGGGGTGGATTTACGGTAAGATAGAAGTGTTGTTCCTAATGACTCTTAAGACTAATAACTAATTCATTTAATTTCAGGCGTCAAACGATTCTGTGCTGATGTTGAATTCATGTTGAATAAGAGAACTAGCATTTATTACAGACTCTGTTGGGGTGTTATAACTCCAGCTTTTATGCTTGCCATTTTGATATACACATTGGTGAATTACGAACCAGTAAAATATAATGGCTATACGTTCACAGGAGGATTTCAGGGTTAGATATGATTTTAGCAATTTTTTTTTATCAAAATCTTACTAATTTTTGATTTTTTATTGCACAGCTTTTGGTTGGTGTTTATCTGCATTTGGAATTCTTCAAGTTGTCATTTGGGGCATCAATGGATATTCAAAAACTCCTAAAGGACCTTCCCGATTTCTCCGATCATTTCAGCCAAAGTCCGACTGGGGACCAACAAATAAAAAGCTCTTGAAATCATACCAAGAGAGTGTTCGTGAAAGAAAGAACAATGAGCCGTTGAAGAAAAGTTGGTGGTACAAGATCTATGACAATATCTTTGGATAGAAAAAGATCTCGAGAGAAAGTTTTTCTAAATTTCATAACTATAAATGCAGCGAAAGGTTTTTTGTTTAGAATAAACGTTTTTAATCAATTTTGTTGATCTTTTACGAGCATTAAGTCTAATTTTACAGCAAAATGCAATATAAATTCAGCAAGAACAATCTGCAACGTCTTTGACGAACGAACTATGTTAAAAGAAAAGTTTAAAATAATTTTTACAAAAAGCGCAACACAATTGTCCCTTAAGTTTCGTAAAGTGGCGCACTGCGCATGCGCACACCATCGCCAACACCAAAATTGAAACTGGTTTGCCCCATTGTCCCTTCATATATGCAACGAAACTACGAGTAGGTAATACCTACTAGGTATATCACCTTTACTGGACTGCAAATCTGTAGAAGGTGCTGCTGTCTTTTACTTGCGATTGAAGGCAAGTTTTGCAATAGTGCAGATAGCAATAAAAAATGACATTAGCATGATAGAAAATATGAAAAAAGTGCAATTCTGTGTGTCTGTCTGCCTGTTTGTCCTTATATCTGTGGCAACAAGGAGAAACGACATAAGTCAGTTTTTGCTACTTTTCAGGAGAGCGATTTGAATGTTTGGTTTGCAATTACAAATCAGGTACTAGACTTTTGGACGAAATTTAAACGTGAAATTGGCTCAAATAACCGTTAAATCTTATCTGAATTTATAAAGAATAATGTCGGTAAATCGACTGGCCTTATCCTACTCGATATTGAAAAGGCATTCGATAAAGTGTGGCATGATGGGGTTGTACACAAAATGGTATGTTTTGGCTTTCCCATTTATCTCGTAAATTCAAAGCTTTTTGTCCAATCGATATTTCAGTGTTTTTGTGAATGGCAGTCAGTCTGCTATTCATCAAGTTCCCAGTGGTGTCCCACAGGGATCAGTACTGGGTCCCTTTTTGTATAATATTTACACATCTGATATCCCTAGGCTACCTGAATGTCAGATAGCTATATTTGCTGATGATACTGGCATATACTCATCGCATGAATTTAGTCTCAACATAGAGACCAATTTACTTAATGCCATTGATCTTATGATTCAGTATTATGATAAATGGAAAATTAAGCTTAATGCTGATAAGTTACAAGCTATCTTTTTCAGTAGAAAAAGAAAACGTTGTTTTCTTCCTAGCAATCAGCTTAATGTAAATGGGGTAAATATCAAATGGGAATCATGTGTGAAATATCTAGGTGTCTATTTAGATCAAAAGCTAACCTTCAAAGAGCATATTACTAGAACTCTAAAGAAAGTGAGTATAGCTCTTAATATTCTGTATCCATTTATAAACAGAAAATCATGTCTTAGCGCGGATAATAAAATAATCATGCACAAAGTTATCTTCCAAGCAATATTGTTGTATGGATGCCAGGTATGGGGAAAATGTGCAAACTGTCATATTAATAAATTACAGGTATCTCAAAATAAATTACTCAAAATGATGCTTAACCTTTCTCGATATCATTCTACTCAAGATTTGCATGAAAGAGCAAGTGTGGAAATGATTTCCGCAAGAATTAGTAAACTGAATAATTCATTTTATCTAAAGTGCCAGGTCTCTGAAAATCCGCTAATCAATCAAATGACCTCTTAACCATGTGCCTGCGGGGAAAATAGCCTTTCGTATACATGTTAAGTGTAATTTTTTGTTTTTTTTTTTTACTGAAAAGTTATTATATTTATTTATTTAATTTATTAAACTATTTTGTTTTCTGTCTTTATTTATGAAGTTATTTATTTTATCCTATATATTAATTTATTTATTTATTTATTTATAGTTGTGTATATTTTCAATTATTTATTTATTTGTTTATTTATTTATTTATTTATTTATTTATTTATTTATTTATTTATTTATGTGTGTACATATATATCATTATTTATATATTCAATTATTTATTTACTTATCTGTTTATTTATTAATTTATTTAACTATTTATTTATTTATTTATTTTATTATTTATATATATTTATTTATTTATTTGTTTTTTATTCGTTTACTTATTTATTATTTATTATACATATATTTATTTACTTGTTGATTAAATTATTAATTACTTGTTTTAAGAACAACCTTATCTCTAGTCCAAATGTACCTGCCCTCTCAATCGTATTGAAGGTTTTTTTTTGTATTTTCCTTCATTTATTCACAGCCATATCTTCCATTAAACTATTAAAATGTAATTAATATACATATTCAGTAGAAAGATGTTATGTAAAATATCATATCTCTGTATGTAAACTGTGCGGTAGCCTACCAATGTAAATCATATACCAAAAATAAAAATCTATCTATCTATAATTTTATGTCGCTTTATAGCAGATTTTGATAAAAATATGACTTATGTCGTTGTTCTTTAATGAATACAATTAAATAATTTTGTTTAAGTTAAGTTATATAATTTTTTCAAACACAAAATAAAATAATGTAGTGTAATAAACTGACTTAACTCCTTTTTCCAAAACAAATTTGCAGAAATTTGCAGAAATGAAAACAAGAAAAGAAGATCTTGCACCTTTTCTCTTGAAATAGGAGATCTTCAGATCTAA
The DNA here is from genome assembly GCA_949752695.1 of Melanostoma scalare. Taxonomy (NCBI): domain Eukaryota; kingdom Metazoa; phylum Arthropoda; class Insecta; order Diptera; family Syrphidae; genus Melanostoma; species Melanostoma scalare. Next base: position 217,036,127 of record OX456984.1, read on the forward strand.
TGAGACTATTTCCGCCACGTTTTCTTATTGTATATCCTTAAATGGCTTATCCTCGTCCAAAATATTTTAGTAGGATAATGAACCAAAGTTGTCTTTGTGATATCTAATTCAAGCCCAGAATGTTTCTCGCCTTCAGTATTCACATTTCGCCATGTTCTTACCTTCAATATATTCACAAACGCATCTCCCTGAAAAAATATGGCAGATGGAATGGCTTACTGCCCATCGAATGCTATGAAAAACTCATTTTCGACCTAAGTCGTTTTTCCTTGCTGCCACAGATATGGATCTACAGCCTGAACCGCTTGATCGATGTTCTTCAAAATTTGCAGTTAAGGTCTGTGGAGCAGCGTATGGAGGTATTTTTGGAACTGGGTCTCTAGGTCTTGAAATAACGGTACCTGCCATGAAACCCATATGATAATACTTAATTTTTTCAAAAACGGCTCAAGCGATTTCGATCAAATCTTGTTGGAGAGATACATTTTTTAGTTCTCTTTCTTGTGATGTAAAACAAAATTGTTGTGCTTTATATGGGTAAGCGCCGTAATCTGAAAACAAACTTTGCTTAATCAGGCCAAAATAAATCAAAAATGTAAAACAAAATTTTTTGATTTTTTTGTTATACTTTTTTGGCTTTAAGTTTTGATATGTCGAAAACGAAGCGAGATATTGAAAAATTTTATTTAACTTTTTTGTTTTTTTTTTTTGGCAAATTCAAGCCATACTTATTGTCAGATTGCGGTGCGGCGCCACGGATGTCGTACTATCCCGAAAATGAGAAAAAAATGATTTTCTTGGTGTAAACACGTTTATATGTTCGTCTTTATTAAAACAAATCAAATTTAACCTCATTTTTAGAATATACAAAGAAGCACAATAAACTGATAAAAATAATTTATTGCTCAAAACTTCTACTTCTGCGCCACTGTGCGACGCGAAAGCTTTCTGATGTAAAAACGGCCAACTCTACCGTTGGACTTCTCGTGTGTTTTGGGATGCCATGGAGATTACAATATTCTTAAGGACCTACCTTTAAAGAAAGAAAAGTGAAGTGCTACGGTTACGGCGCAAAAGATTTGCAAAACAATTTCCTCAAACTGATCAATAGAAGTTTATCTAAGCCCTTTGGTGATATAGATACAACCGTCTAGTAAATTGATCATCTGCTAACTCTTCACTTCAACTACCTTCCACTAACATCTGAACAACGTTTTGATATACATTAAGGAGGGAGATCAATTAACAATTACTACCAACGGATTGATTATGAATTTCGAGGTGAATCGTTTTTGGTGGCAATATTAAGAATTGGTTTTATTGTTTTCTTCGTTTCATATTCGCCTAGTTATCGAATTCGATGGCCAGTTCAAAATTTCAATGAGCTTATAACATTTGATAGGCGAACATTTTACTGTTTTTCAGCTGAAACACTGCTAGATTTAGAATGCATTGCCGTCACCACCCACTTACAAAATCCAGACATTGTTTTACGTTTCCACTTGATTTTTGTCGATTAGTTTAACTTACCTTAATTAGGTGTACCTTTATTCTCTCCTTAAACTTGATGTTGTTTGGCATAAATTTAAAAATTTTCTTTTAATATATTATTGTAAATTTTAAACCAAAAATCAGACTACAATCTTAGGGCTAATGAAATGAATAATGAAATGAAATGAAATGAAATGAAGAAACTGCGTAGGTTTACTCAAAATATAAATCCTATAAAATAAAATTAATAAATGTTCAACAGAAATATAGGACTCAAAGTAAAAAAATATATACCCTGGAAATTAGCCGTTAAATGACTGCAATGAATGTTAATCTGAAGAATATGAAATCGAAGAGAGTCGAGAAGAAGATATCGAATTCCATGAACGGACGGAAACTCTTGCTTTTGTTTTGTAATGGTAAGGATTAAATGTCTCTAATCGAGTGCATTCTTCAATAACAATTCCTTAATTTTTAACTTTCTGAAAAGCCCTGTTTGTTGAAAAACTGTTATAAGCGGGAAATGTAGTTTTCTTATTTAGATCCAACCTACATTACACGCTCTAGTTTCTTGTCACATTTTATGCAAAACACCCTGTTTATCGAAATCTAATTTAATCCAAATCACATGTCACATGACTCCTGTCATATTTGGTCATGTTTTTTTTTTTGGTAATACATGTTTTTTTTTTTTGTTTGCTACTCAAATTGGCATACTTATAAGTGTGTTCTTTCTCCGCCGAATGCGGCTGCATTCGCAAATTTCAGAAGTCAACAAATATTCTCAAAGATTTCCGTATGTTTTCATGCAGCTTCTAGGTTACAAATGAGTTGTGTGGTTAAGCGGATATCACGCCGAAAAATAAATAAACATCAAAGAAAAAAACACCGTAGTGGTTCTCTTTTAAATTCAGTTCTTTGACAATATCCACTAACACAGTATATCTATCTCATCTTGTCCAAGGTTGTCTTGAATATAACAGCGGAGTTAGCAAATATATTAATTTCTTATGAGTTTTTAAAACAAGATTAGAAGCTCAATAATTCCTAACAAAAGCACGCATTTATAAAGAATTTTAATGTAAAAGCTTTATTCGGCATTATCATCTTCATCTAGAACTGTTTCTGAAGCATTCCAATATAGTCCGCGTTTACTGTCAACATACATACGTTTTCGCTCAACCGGAGCCCCACATCTGCGTATCACACTAGGCCCTTAGTATTTAAGGGTAGCAATGGTTATGATTGTAAGCTTGAGATCTCGAAATATAATGCAAGCTTTGCATGTTCACTGAGTTTGTATTTAAAGTGAAAAAAGAAATTGTAATAAGTAGAACATTGAATATTTTACTTTCAAAGACGCTTGTAAGTCTGGCCAGTGAGTTGAGTGAGCGATCATGCTGTTGTTAATATAAGGAAGTGATTCTAGAATCGAAGTTTTGTGATCGAAGAATGTGATAATACTTCGCTGATAATTTGTATTTAAGGAAATATTAAGGAGACATTTTATTCAAACAAAAAGTGAATAGTTAACGAGAAGTGACAATAAACCAAATTGGAAATTTTTGATATTTAAAATTGGACTGAAACATAAGAAAACACAAAAAAGTTGCGAGGAATAAATAGACATTTACTTGGGATTATCATCGCTTTTAGTAAGTTTTTCAATATTTTATGACATTTATCATTTCGCACTCACTCAGAAAGAGTGAAGAGCATCTGTGCTGGCTTGCCATATTACAAAAAGTGTCTGAAGTTTTATTTGGCTTATTAGTGAATCAGATGAAGATAATGTTGAATGCCTTTGTTATGCGATTCAATGCACCTTTCCGGCAACCCACCAACTATAAGAAACGAGTGTTACAATTTGTTCGTTCACTTGAAAAGCTATGCTCTAGTTTTGGACGTATGAAGGCTTTATAAATAGAGGCCAGATTGGAAGGGGTAAAAAATTTCCTGTAATGTCTTAAGAAACCTAAGCTTTTATTTGGCATGTGGTGGTCATTCTCACGAAGGTCATCATTTACTAAGTATTGACAGCTTTTCGGTTTCTTGGATGCAGATACCATTCATATATAATGGCAATGGGAAAATGTTTAACGACAAGAGACAGCGTTCGGTTTTCGAAACATTGAATTCAACTTGGTAACAATGCTGTCAAGGTTTGAATTCAATGAGCTAATCATATTGAATAAAGCAATTGCTGTTTCGAAAAGAGCTGATTTTCTTGCTTAAGCCCCTATCCTTAGATTTTTCGACTTTCAAACAGGATTGAATGATTTTAATAGTGCTCACTGGATGTTTTGAATAATAGTTCATTAAGTTAACTTAATTCTTTCAAGGACGTATTGTACGTACTTTTTAATCTCATTGTTTTATATCAAGTGCAAAGTAACATGGGGTGCCCGTGGTGCGATGGTTAGCATGTCTGCCAGTTGCACCGGAGATTCGTGGTTTCAATTTAAACATAAGACCCAAATGTTTCCCGGGTATCGTCCGTCTTTCGCAAGGAATTGGCAAGTTCTTCAATGGAAAATTCATTGCCATGAAAGATGCTTTCTCGATTAGCCGTTCGGAATCGGCAGAAATTGTAGGTCCCCTCCTCACAAGGCAAGGTTGTGAGAAATATACTTAAATTTTTGATTAAAACCAACACATCACAATTTGTTGACTTTATTGTTGATGAAGAAGTTTGAAGTCAAATATTTTGTAGCTTTCTGTTCGTAAATTTGTTATGGGAAAGGTATGAAATGGATTTAAATGAAATTTAGTACACACATTAATACATGTTTGAACAATCTTCTATACATATAATAAAAACGTAACAGTTTGTTTGTTTGAAACGGCTTATAGTATCTAGATGGGGTTTTCAGTAATATGTATATTGTGGTAAGCTTCACTTAACATTTAGTTTTTATTTCACGTCAATCGGTTTGATAAATAAAAAAGTTATGCCAATTCTTGCGGACGAAGTCGCTGGCACACCTAGTATTTTATAATTTTTCCACAGCAAAATATTCATTACAACTGAACTTACATGTACATAAATAAGTAAGGAGACATGTAAAAACTTTTTTTTGCGCTGACCGTGATTCCGCCTTCAAAAATTATTTGAAACAAAAAATTTAAAAAGGTATCGTTAGATAACATCTTTTTCTGGTACTTATTTATTTATTATTTATTTCTTATTTTTAGTGACATTTTGTATTTAGAATAAAGTAGTACATATTAAATACCACTAACATTTTACATAATTCTATTTTTCTATGAGTGTGTGGTGATTAATGCTTCAATGAAAAATTACAATTTTTTAGTTTTTAACAAATGCAAAATTTTAAAATGAAAACCAAAATTACATATTTGTGCAAATCTGATAGACAGAAAAAGGTATATACAATTGAAAGAAATATTCTTTATAAGAAGTTCAATATCAAGAGACATAGGAAAGCAAAACCTCAAGTGTGGTCAAATCCAAAAAGCCGGTTTTAAACTTTTTTAAAAATAAAGACAATGAGCGAACAGTACGAATAATTGCTGGAAACGTATTAAAGAGCTTACAGGACACAATGGAGTAGAAGTTTCTGAGATGAGTACATAGTACGAAAAGGGGGGACGATTACTTGACATTCAAAGTTGCTTCGCATACTACGAACATTAGAAATTGGACTTTGTAAATAGCCACCCCTCTTAAAAAATATTTTAGATAATTGATAATTGAGTTTTTATTGAGACTTTTTTTTTTTTTTTCATAGTTACAATTTTATGTGAGTAAAATATACAGTGTTTTATGAAGTAGCTGACTTTGAATTGGTCTAGCTTTTACGTAATGGTTTTGATTTAAAGAATAATTATTTAAATTAATACTTAAAACAAATTAATACATCAGATGAGAAAAAGAAAAAGTTTTTAAGTGTTGCTCAAGGATACTTACAGATTTTACAGTTTGTGATGGTTTTCTTAAAACTAATGATAGAAAGAACTTATTTACAACTTACGACTAAAATAATAATAATAATAACTTAGAACTAAAAAGGTGCTTAAGTCAATTCAAGTGAAATTACATTAGCACAATTCCGAATCTAGGAATGAACGAAAATAACAAACTACACATTTTAATGCAATAAAATAATGTTTAAATTAATTCAAGATGAATATTTAGAGAAATGTTATCCTCTATAAGTGACGGGATTGCTTCTCGCGAAGAAGCCAGAAAGATATTCGTTGTTGTTTAGTTGGAGGCATTGTTTGGAGGAGTCGTTAGCTAGGCTAATTGGGGACATATAATATCTTTCTTCTAACATAAAATTTATATTTTCAAAATACATATTTTTTATTAGAGGGTTTTCATGATAACTAAATTTTTGTATTCTTTTAATTGCCAAGTCAGAAAGATAATATAAAAGAGGTTGAATTTCGGATTCTTTATATAAAATTGAGTTTTTAAACCATTTTCCATTAGGCCTTCTATATTTGCGAAGACAATTTCTTAAAATATATCTCTCGAAAATTTGAAATTCCTTAGCTACTGTGGGAGAAATTTTGAACCAAGAAATAAAACCGTAAGAAAGTATGGGGCGAATAAGAGTCTTATACAATAAAAGTTTTGTATTTTTATTAATAAATTTAGATCTAAAAAGAAATTTAAGTTGACCAGCTGCTACTTTACTTTTATTGAGTGAGAGTCTTGCGTGGGGATTCATTCTTAGTCTATGATGAAGATTTATTCCTAGATATTTTATTTGATTTTTTAATGGAATTGGATTACCGTTGATAAAGAGTTGAAGCTGTTTACTCTCTTTAACAGCTAGGTAATGTCCTCTAGGGGAAGCATTTCTAAAGCAAATCAGTTCACATTTTTGAAAATTTATTGAAATTCCCCATTTATCAAAATACGAAATTACCTGCTCATGGTGAAATTTAATTAGTTTAAGTCCTTCATGGGGTCTTTTGTGAGGGGCATAAATGATTGTATCGTCAGCATATTGAATACTCTTTGAAGGTCCTATGGAAGATGGGAAGTCGTGAATAAATATATTATAAAGGAATGGACCTAGAAAAGAACCTTGCGGTACACCAGGATGAGTTTGAATATGATTTGAAAAAAGTGAACCAATTTTTATTTTAAGGTAACGATTGCAAAAAAAACTGTTTAGAATTTTAATAACATTAACTGGAAAATTTAGTGAAATCATTTTGAAAATAAGTCCGTCTGGCCACATTGAATCAAAAGCTTTTTTAAGATCCAATGCGCATGTTACCGTACATTCTCTTTTTCTCAAATTATCTAAAATATTATTTTCTAAAAGTAATATTGCATGTTCTGTAGAATGACCTTTTTTAAATCCAAATTGTGTATTAGGAATAATATTGTTTTCTTCACAGAATGGTTCAATTTGTTTATATATAGCTCTTTCTAAAATTTTACCAAAATTTGAAATGAGGGAAATCGGTCTAAAATTGTCAAGGTCATTACTATAACTTTTTTTCTTTATAGGGATAAGAATGGCTTCCTTCCAAGCCGTGGGAAAATAAGAATTATTTATACAATTGTTAATGATGATTGTAATAGGTCTTAGAATTGGTTTACTGCATTTTTTGATAAAAAAATTTGAAATTTTGTCAGGACCAGACGATTTTATATTTTAGATGTTTTGTAATAATAAAGATGCCTGAGAGGTAAAACATTTAAGGACGTAAATAGAGCCATAGAAGGAGTTAACCGATTAGCACCGTAAATCTTTCTCATTGCACATTTCTGTAAAACAAGTAGAGGTATGATATTAGTTTGGTATGCCCCACCCCAGCAGCTTATGCCATACTGGAGTTTTGAATGGAATATACCAAAATAAGCTGTTTTAAGTGTTGTGTTATTACAGAATTTTCTGAGATGCTTCAAAGCTGATATATGAATAGACCAGTTCATAGTCTGGTCAAACACAATCCCAAGGTACTTGAAATCATTTACTGCTTCTATCTCAAAACAGTTTGGACTGCAGTTTACCTCTAGGTCATAAAGTAATGAATTGAGACTAACATTACATGAACAATGAGATAGTTTGTATTTTAAACAATTTTTGGCATGGAAAACAATTTTCAAATCAGGATCATCACGCATTCTTAAGCTAAAGTACATAACATTAGTTTTGTTGCTCATGCAAAGTTTATGTTCAGCAAACCACATCCGCAATAAATGGACATCTTGATTCAAATCAGCTAAAAGATCCAATGCACTAGATCACTAGATGAATTTTAAGCTAGACCAAGATCATCTGCGAAAGCTGTTATTTTACCAAAGAATGGTAGTTCGAACAGAGAGTTAATGTAGATGAGAAAAATAATGGATTTCAAAAATTTCGATTTCAGCGCCAGCTTTAAACGGCCGTAACTTGTAGACTATTCATCAGATCTTCTTCAGATGTTGCACTATAATATTTAAAAAAAAAATTGACTTTTTTCGACACTCCAGGTGCGGACAGTGCCCGTAATTGATGCAAAATTTTTTTTTCAAAAAAGTTGTGTTGTTTTTCGTTACAGAACAGTTATTTTCTTTTAGATTCAATCCAACAATTGATTCAAAGAAAAAATAAAAAGAACAAGAATCTCTTAGTGACTTTTGATATTTTTAACTAAAGTTTTATTTGTTGATTCCATCCAGCTGGCTCCACCAAGGGAACAACTGCTTTCTATTGTAAGATTTAATTGTTGCAAAAAATTTCCGCAAATGGCGGACATTTTGTTTTATAAGCAAAAATGTGTAAAAATAGTTTTGTCTCTTTGATTTTGAATTTGTTCCAATTTTACTTTACAATGAGTAATTGTAATGTTTTCACACAAAATTGAAGAAATCCGATCCTTCCATTTCCAGTCCAGCAAAAAAAGGACAGACAAAATGAAAGAAAGAAATGATGAAGCTGCTGAATTGCGTTAAGACACTAAGGGCTATAATCTGTTCACTATGGATGTTCAGTATAGTGAAGATAGGATTTTTACCTCTCACCCTAATACTCACGTGGTTGTCGTAGTTAGCTTTACTAATTGACACAGTTCTCTCTTAAAATGTCGACGGAGTTGCCAACTGTTCGTTCAGTTACGGAAAATATATTCTCAGTTTTCTTAACAGCTTCTGTCTTATTCTTCACAAGGTCGTAAAATTTGTTGGTTGCGTTTATGATCACCTGAATTTGTCAGTACTTACGCCATTGTTATACAGTACATTCTCTATTAACGCAACTCTCGATTTGCGCAACAGTTTAATTTACATTATTGTTGACGCGGTAATCGCAACTCGTAAAATAATTTCGAATCGATAAGTTCAATTTATGTTTTTATATCCATATCTTTATTTACTCAGGTTCCTGGCTGCGCATGTTTTTATCTTTTGTTTTACATTTTATATCGGCAGTTATTTTATCGCTACTTCTGAGAAATGCGCTACAATAAAATTGTATAATTGGGTATTAGATTCAAAATTTTCTTATTGATTTTTTAGACATTGTTCAGTGATCATTTCCTTGTGTGTTCGAATAGTAAGTGTTACCAAAAAAATTGAGATATTACCAATTGAAAACAAAAGTGAAATTTTAGAAAAAAATAATGAAGAAGCTTCAATGAAGTCAATATGTCGGAAGTATAACGTTCACAAATCTGCAGTAAGCAGAATAAAACGAAAAGAATGTGCAATAAGAAAATTTGTTTTAAATGCTGAATGTGGACCGAGAAAGAGGATTACACTAATATGTGGTGAATACCCTAACATGGAAAGAACTTTGTAAAAGTGGTTTCTAGATTAAAGAAAGCAATGTGTGTCAATTTCCAGTGAGATCCTCAAAACAAAGGCGTGCTCATTGCATGAAAAAAATTAAGAGAGAACAAAGTTTTTCAATACGAACAATGACAAATTTAATTTTTTAAAGGACACGGAATAAGTTCCACAAGGAACCACAGAGAAAAAAAAAACATATTTTCTTCTTACAAACAGCGAATAAATGATGTTTGTTATGCATACACATGATCATTTCCATGAGGACTTTACTGCACATTCAAATTGAACAGAGTACCTACAGATATTTGTGCTTCTTGAACCTTCTAAAAGCTGTACGATTAAAAAAATCACAAAGTGTTCTTTCTTAGTTGAAAAATGCGTTGCTCTTATTGGTTTGGGTTGCAAACGATCTTAAAGGCTTGATCTGTAAAAATTTACAAAGTTTTTTTTCTTATTTTCTTAAAAATAAGTTGTTTGAATTGTGCCATTCCTTTTTCTCTTACATTCCCCTCTCTACAATTATTTATTGTTTTTTGACTCTGAACCCACTGATTTTTTAAAATTCTCTAGTGAATGTTTGCAATAATTCAAATAAACTTACAATAGAATAAACAGGACTCCAACGAACTCTTTTTTTAAAAAAAGGACTCTTTATTTAATATAAAATACAGCACTAACGATCGCAACGCTATAAAATGTACTTATTTCTGCTTTAACAGTTCGGAATTTTAATTATCACTTTTTTAGCCATCTACATACATTAAATTTTGAAGTTTAAAATTGTTGGTACATATGTCGAATCATAAAAAAAAGTTTATAAAAACTTTTGAAACCAGCTTATCTGTATTTGATCTTGGGTTCAAAGGCAGGTGAACATACATTTTACGAAAACTTTTTTTTTACGAAAAAATCAAAATCAATAGGAGAATATGACAACACTGCAGTATCAACATTTTCTATTTTACTTATGTATAATGAATTCACTCAAATTGAATATATTAAAGGCGAACGCCTTGGTGAGTGTTCAGTCGATAGGCCGAACGTGTGGGCTCGATTCCCCCTCTAGGCATCCACTTTTCTTTTAGCCTCCCAATTCCATTTGGATGACGCTCTTTGAGGTTATACGTGAAATTAAGGGGCTCGGCTAGTTTCTAATTTTCAAAAAATCGATTTTTTTTTATTTTTCGATATTTACCATCTCAAAAATGATGTCCTAAAATATTGGAATGATATCTTGGATATTTTTGAGATGGCAGAGTATAGAAGGGAAGCATCTCGGGCGCTCGAACTCCTGCTCTGAAAACTTTAAACTCGTTTTTTTTTAAACTACATTTTTCAAATTTGCCGCTGATGTAACTCACGCAAATATTAATGAATCGTCTTGAAATTTTAACTGCATACTCTCCATATATATTTACATACAGCCGTCTACAACTTTTACGATCGGATGAAAATTGTAATTTTGGCAGTCATCGAAAGACGATTTTTTTGGCGAAATTTGGACTTTTTTTTTAAATTACTACCATTTTGTCAATTTTCAATTTTTCACTATAATTATAGATCGCTGTATGGGAAAAAGGGTCTATTTTAACGACATCTTTTTATTTTCCTGTTACAGATACCAGAAAAATTAAAAAAAAGCGGCAAATTGACGTCTTCTAATTTCAAGGAGTTCAAGAAATGGTCCATATCTCTCTTGGATTTTAATATTTTAACTCGAAACTTCGTGACAATTTACATAATGACATCACGCTTATTTCTTCCCATTACGTCAATATCGTCTGCATAGGTGAGTAATTGTACAGACTTTTGAAAGATTGTTCCTCTGGTGTTGAAGTTTGAGTTTCTTACAATCTTTTCAAATATGATTTTGAAGAAATCGCACGACAGTTTGTCGCCTTGCCCAAAGCCTTTTTCGACATCAAAGGTCTTGGTGAGTTCTCTACGGACCTTGACGGAGCAGCGTGAATTCTCCAAAGTCATCCTGCATAGTAGTACGAGTTTTGCAGGGATGCCGAAACTAGACATGGCTCTGTACAGCTCGTTTCTGTAAATACTGTCATACGCGGCCTTGAAATCGATAAAGAGATGGTGAATATCGATATTATGTTCTCGGGTTTTTTCCAAGATCTGTCGTAATGTGAAAATTTGGTCTATTGTGGACTTCTCTGGTCTAAAACCACATTGATAAGGACCTATCAAGTTGTTGACGTGGGGTTTCAGACGTTCACAAATTATAGCAGACAAGATCTTATAAGCGACGTTAAGGAGGCTTATACCTCTATAATTGGCGCAATTGTGAGGGTCTCCCTTCTTTAGGATCGGATATACGATACTGAGGTTCCATTCATCGGGCATGCTTTCTTCCGACCATATCATGCAGATCAGCTAGTGCATGCTCCTTTCCAACTGGTCTCCAGCTGCCTTGAAAATTTCGGCATCAAGGCCATCTGCACCTTAAGCTTAACTTCTTCTAGGTCGGGAGGATGGCATTCTTGATTATCGTCCAAGCTGAATGGGATTCAGTGAATAGTTTTTGTGTAATAAAGTCTCAAAGTAAAAATTTTAGAATTTTTCTTCAAATAAAAAGGGCCACTTTCTTAATAATAATCAATGGTCTTATTAAATTGAGTTAAACCGAACCAATACGAGAAACCGAACGAAAAATTTTTTCTGATTTTTTGAAAAATTAAAAAAAAAACCAAAAAAAATCTGTCCAGAAAACCCTTTTTTTGCTGAGAGAATAAAGTCCAAACAACCCCACAAAATTTGATTTCAAGCCAATGAGTAAAATTATTAGTTGAAAAAAGGGAGTAATAATATTTAAAAAAAAAATTCAAGTATCAACATTCCAATACGTTCACATTGAGACTTCAAATATACATACTTCAAGAACAGACGCCAATGCAAACAATCAATTTAAGAATAGAGAATTTATTTATTGTTTCCGGGCTTAACACCTCACGGTGAGCTCCACCCTACTTTATTCTTATATTTGAGTTGAGAAAAAAAATTAGTTTCACATACCTACACAGATTGCCGGAAAAATTAATAATACAAATTCAATAAAAATTTCATTTCTAAAATATGCATAAATATTCAAATGGATCCCATGCCGCACACTACGCTTCTGAAAAAAGTTTACTGTTTCAAGGTTAAACTTTTTAGTTTATTGATGAATAACTGATTAGCTAGTATCATTTGTTTCAAGGATATGGTCACATAAAACTATCAAGAAATATACTTAAAGGTATGTTATTTCTAAAATAATGTTTTTCGGTGGTAAGTGTTGAGAGTCCTTTGAAACAACCACTATTGCACTTGGTTGCTATAATCGTTAGGAAGTAACTCTAATTTACCGGAAAATAAATGTTTATGTAACTTATGTCATCAAGAAAGCTATCGAAAGCAACACTAGGCCAATTAAATTAACATAACATGGTCTCCAAATGTGCAGAATAAATTATCGTCGATCTTAGACTTTGCATATACAAAGCCTTATTTCGCGGGTTAAAAGTAAAAAAACAAAATTTCCATTGTAATCGTTCGGTATTTCAAATATCTGAAGTTTATAGCTCATAGACATTGCTTTTTCTACATGCGTCACACAGAATACAGTGTACGTGTGTGATTTTTTCTCATCCGCAAATATAAAAGCATTGAATAACTGCATAGTAAAAGTGATTCATTGACAAGTTTTTAACCGATAATGAAGCTATCAGACAGTCCTTCGGGGCTTCAGGCCACTTTTTTTTCTTTGTATGCGCGATTGAACGACTCTATCACATTTCTGTTATTAATTTCTATTTATTTCTCACTTGATTCATTTTATTTCTATTATAATCTTATTTCTTTAGATTTTTCTTTTTTTTCACTCTTCTTAATTTTTGCTTTTATAAATAGTTAACTTTTATAATTTTCATTATATTTTGCTGTAATTTTTCTTTATTTTTCTATTTCAATTCTTCTTTCTCTTGCGAATAAGCATTTTTTTGTGAAACAATAACTGTTCAACCAATAGGCTTTCACGCGGATTTGATGCAAAAACGAGATGACGCTTACAGGAATTGGAAAAAGTATCGACTAATCGAGCTGCGTCGTGTGTTTTGTTCACTACGTAACCAAGTAGTAGTGAAGATACGCGAGGCCAAATACCAACTTTTTTCTAAACGGCTTAACACAAGTTCAAATGGTCGCCAGCTCTGGGAAGACCTACGCAGAATCGGAATCGGTAAAACAAAATTTGGGACAGTCGAGAAAATTGATGGCAACAAACTTAACCAACAATTCATTTCTTCTCTACCGTCACAGGTCTCACAACCTCCAACTTGTTTCACTGGTCAACGCGATCGTAACGAGCCTGGTTTTGAATTTTCTGCAGTAGATAGTACGTCGAAGTGTTATCGAAAGTGTTCTTTCCATTAAGTCAAAAGCTGTTGGGCTCGATGGTACACATCCTTCCTTTTTGTGAATGATATTGCCACTTGTATTACCATATGTATATCACTTTTGCTTTCAATACTATTTTGACGACCGTTCTATACCCAGAGTTATGGAAAGTTGCTAAAATCATTCCACTTTCCAGAAACGCTAAAAGAGATGAATTTATTTAGACTTATCTATGTATTGCCATTTTTATCAAAAGCCTTTGAAAGGATCCTTCAAAAGCAAATTAATGTTTTTCTATCTAGTAACTCATTACTCAGCTCTTATCAATCTGGCTTTCGGAAGATACACAGCTGTGTAACTGTCCTTTTAAATGTTACTGATGACATTAGAAAAGCGGTGGATAAAGACGAGGTTACATTTTTAGTTTTGTTGGATTTTTCGAAGGCTTTCGATTCTATTAACCATGTTTATCTATGTAGAAAGCTCATGCTAAATTTTAATTTCTCATCTAGTGCAACAAAGTTATTTTTTTCGTATTTAACTGATAGGAAGCAAGCAGTGCAAGTTGGTGACTATCTGTCAAATTTTTTGCCGAACGTAACTGGTGTACCTCAAGGTTCAATACTGGGTCCTCTTTTGTTTTCTGCCTATGCAAATGAACTTCTATCTTCATTAGTAAATTGTAGCTCTCATTTGTATGCTGATGATGTTCAGCTGTATTTCAGCTGTCCACTTGGCCTTATTGAACATGGAGCTTTCTGCGTCAATGAAGACCTGAAGAGAGAGGCTACTTGGTCATTGTCAAACGGACTATTTTTGAACCCAAAAAAATCTAAATGTCTTGTCATATAAAGAAAATCTCTTGACCTTTCTTATTTTCCACCGATTGTTCTGAGTAATGCTCCAATCGAATATGTGGTTACAGCAAAAAACCTTGGTGTGACTTCTAATCGTTTTTTGAATTGGGATGATCATATCAATGGACTCGTTGGCAAGGTTTATGGTTGGATAAAAACGCGTTTGTTTCTCGCTAAAACTTTGGTAATTCCTATCCTGGTCTATGGTTGTGAAATCTATTGTAACTGCAATTTCGCGAGCAAGCGAAAACTTAATGTAGCTTTCAACTCAATCGTTCGTTACGTTTTTGGACTGCGTAGATACGATAGGATGGTGCAGTGCAATAAGGCCCACGGCAATAAGACCCGCGGGTCTTATTTCCTCTTTGTTTTGGAAGTAAGGCCCACGGGGGTTATTTCCATGATGAAATGGCAGTAACAGCCGCGGGCCTTAGTTCCTTTTTCTGCGAACTTGAATACCATTTCGTAATGGAAAGAAGTCTCACCGTTTGCATTTAAACTTATTTTCAATGTTTAACACCACTTGACATAAGTCCATGCTCTGATTGTGGGTTATGACATACCAAAGAGGAACACACGTACATAATAAATATCTATGGAACTATGAATCATACATGTGTCTACTGCGGTCAATTCGCGCGTATTTCTTAAGTTCAACCGCAGGCACGTATTACACTACACGTAGGCAAATTTTGTTCGCTTTGCTTTTTACTCACGGATAGAATAATGAAGCTAAAAGCGAAGCGGAAAAATTTTTCTCAAGGGAATATGGATGTGTGGTGTAAAAATAAAAATTCGCGCGAATTTTTATTTTTACACCACACATCCATATTCCCTTGAGAAAATTTTTTCCGCTTCGCTTTTAGCTTCATTATTCTATCCGTGAATAAAAAGCAAAGCGCAGCTAACGAAATTCCCCTTCAAGTAGTACGGGCTTGGGGTTGAACATAAAAAATTCACACGAACAGAACAGGAGAATGTAGTTAAAAGCACAACAAACATTAATAAAGTAGATTTAGTTATTATGTGCGCAAAAGAAAGTGGACTGAGCTTCCATCCTATGTCCTATGTCACGAAGTGGGAGACAACGTGAGCTATGAATTCATATCCATGGAAAGCTGAAATAAGTTTCGAAATTTTGGAGCTTTGCTTTTCGGTACCTCAAAATGTTGTTTCCTTCAAATAAAAAGAATATATGCATTTAGATAGCGCATCCACTATGTTCTTCACCCTTTCTAAAAAGGAAAACTAATTTTAAGATCCCATGTTCATCAGACTCATGGCAATAAGACCCACGGGTCTTATTGCCGCGGGTCTTATTGCATTGCACCGATAGGATATCTGAATTTGCTCCGCGCTTACTAGGCATACCTCTCGAAAAATATTTCAAACCTCGTAGTTTGATTCTGCTTTCCGATATACTCCTCACACGCCAACCACAATATTGTTTTGAAAGAGCAAAAACTGTATCCTCTACCAAATCTCGTCAGCTAATTATCCCTTCTTATACATATTTAACATCGGAACATCATTTTTTTGTAAATTCTGTCAAGCTTTGGAACACTTTACCCCGTAATATAAAACAAAATCTGAACGCAACAGGCATAAAAAGAGTGCTTAGATCTCATTTTTCAATATGAATATTTAATCTCATTTTTCAATATGAATATTTAATAATTGATGTCTTTTCTTATGATAGTTTTAATAATTAAAGTAACTTTTTCTTTTATCTCGATCAGCAATATTTTTTTATAAGCTTACAACTACCTTATAAGATTTTAAATCTTACAGTTGTTAAGCATTAACGATATTGAAATAAAATAAAAAAAAAAATAAAAAAATAGGGTCAGTTTGTTAATGTCGGACTCAACTTTTACTTCAAATGTACCAGATTTGGTAGAATCTAGTCTAAGTCTAATCTTCTTTTCTCACGTTTGAAAGTAAGAATGAAAAGAAGTGGCGTTAAATGGCTGCCTTGGGTTACACCAGAAGCAACACAGACAGGGTTATAAAGTTTAGACAAGAAACAAAATTTTGTTTCTTGGAATTTTTTTCGAAGGCTTTAAAAAATCCATTACAACCATATGAAATTACTTGTTATTTTGTTAGGCAGGCAAACTCAAGTGGTTGTAGACCTACATCCTAGAAAGCCGCTTTTTAAGAAAAATGAGACATTTTGAAAAAAAAAAAAAAAATATATATGGATTGAAATGATGGCAATGGGAGGAAAATTGTCGACACCGCATTTTTTGGGTATTGAGATAATGAATTATACAGGTTTTCAATAGTAATAATTTCAAGAATTATTCGAACTATCTGCTCATTAGCGGCAGACAGTAATCTGAATAAAAAAAAATTTATAATGCCAAGCAATATTTTATCATATTTTTTCTACTTACAGTTAACAATAAAGAATAACAATGATGACTGAGACTGCAGCACACCTTTCAATAACAAAACATATGCTAAAGATTAGGGAGAACCATGCCCGTTTACAAAAGAAGGACTTCTCACATGTCTTCCGGAAAAAGTCAAATTTGGACATCTTACGACTTTCAGCGATCGCACTTGGTATTGGGATCGTGTATGCTGCCGAAACAGCTTTTGTATCACCGACATTGTTGCAGATCGGAGTTGATCACATTACTATGACAATGGTATGGGCTCTATCGCCAACATTAGGTTTCTTCTTTTCACCCCTTGTAGGATCACTCAGCGACCAATGTAAACTACAAATGGGTCGCAGGAGACCTATCATGTTGATACTGTCTCTTGGTATTTTGGTTGGATTTATACTTTTGCCATTCGGTAGAAACTTTGGTCAACTTTTTGGTGATGACATCAGTCTAAAGCTAGAAAGCATGAATATCACTACAGATGGCTTAGAAGGCGTCGAAGTGCCAGGAAGTAGAGGAAGCTTAAAGTTTGCAATTATATTTACGGTCTTGGGAACTCTGCTCTTGGATTTTGATGCTGAAACATGTCAAACTCCGGCTAGAGCCTACATGCTAGACGTTTGCATACCACAGGATCATGGGAAGGCATTAAGTTCGTTCAGTATGATGGCTGGTGTGGGCAGTACTATTGGATATGCGATCGGTGGAATTGATTGGGAGACAACGACTCTGGGAAAGCTTATGGGAGGAAACATTCAAACTGTTTTCATGATCGATACTCTACTCTTTATTGTTTGTTTCTTCGTAACCTTTTTAAGCTTCAGGGAGATCCCATTGACTTTAATAGAAAAGGACGAATTACTTAGGCCACTGTCTGCAGATGTAATGACCCATGAGGTTTCAAAAGACTACAATAACCATAACAACTTTTATGTAGAGGTGAGTAGCAGAAAAATTAATAAGACGCGAGTAACTACTTTCAAATTCTTATCCTTAGACCAATACTTTGTCAAAAACATTAAGTGACCAGGAATCTCTACACCCGACAAGTCCTTCAAATATTTCCGGCAATGAAAACCTCGAACATGTTTCTTTCAGTGTGTATCTCAAAAGTATTTTCATCATGCCAAGTTCCATCAGGATCTTAAGTCTGACAAATCTTCTATGTTGGATGGGACATATTTGCTACTGCCTATACTTCACAGACTTTGTGGGACAAGCCGTTTTTCATGGAGATCCAGCAGTACGGACACCTCTTTTAAAATTTTGGTTTCAATATTTACATAACTACATCTCTCTAGGCTCCGCCCGAATCGGAAGAATATCGTTTGTATGAAGCTGGAGTCCGATTTGGCGGCTGGGGAATGGCTATATACGCTCTTACGCAGTCCATATACTCATTCTACGTCGATGACCTCATGGATCGTTTCAGGTAAGTGTTCATGTTTCTGTAAAGGTGAAACTATGACTAAATTTTTTTATGCTTCTAGGCCGAAATACGTTTACGTAGCAGGAATAATGGTATTCGCCATTGGAATATATATTTTAGCTGCTTGGCCAACCAAAATCGGTGTATTGACTATCAGTGTTACTGCTGGTATAATCTACGCTACCATTTACACAGTTCCATACATTTTAATTGCTGAATATCACACAAAGAGCTGCGTAAGTTTAATTCACTCAGTAAACAAGTAACCAGAGCATTTTTATTCTCAAAAAACTATTCAAATTCAGTTTGAAGTGCGTGATGGCAAAGCTGTTCCATTGAAACAGTCTCGAGGTCTGGGAACGGACATGGCGATTATCAACAGTATGATGTTCATAGCCCAAATTGTGATGTCTCTTTGCGCAGGGTATTTAGTTGTTTACACAGAAACAACTGCATCGACGCTTTATGTATCCAGTGTATTGAGTGTGTTGGCGGCTGTTTCGGCAACGTTTGTTTTGTATATTTGAACTAATTTAAGAACATTAAACTAAGAGTTATATTTAATTTAAATGATAATGCGTTTCGAGGTTATAGAATCAATGGTGAAGAGGCTACGATTTTGACATATCAACTTTGAGAGAAATTTTGGTAAACAGGGCTCAATTGTAAGAGTTGAAAAAAATCTTTTCAGGCTAACTTAAAAAAAACCACTTTGTACACAATTGTGTACGTTAAAGAGTTAATCCGCAGAAGAGAGATCGAACAGTGACATTCAAAGAGTTCAATTTAGCAAATTTTGACCGACAAACAAAACGTGGTTAAATTCAAAGTAATACGACGGTTGCCATAAAGCAAAGTAGATCATGAGAATGGACCATCATAGAAGCAGGTACAAATTGGTACAGTAAATGTAGCGATTTTAAGTGATGACTGTGGAGGTACTTTAGGGATAAAAACTGTCTGGAACTTTGTTTTGCGCACTTTTTTTATTGATTAAAAATTGATTGACTATTTCAAATATTTGTGTACCTCGTTTAAGGCCTAGCACGTTAAGTCATGGGCCCAAAAAAATTAACACTGTTGGAAACGAAAATTTCATGGAAATAGGAAGGTCTACCTACTGTATGGTCCTGGATAACAAACTTCATTGGTCGAAACATGTCGAGTCTAAAACTACTAAAGCACTGTCAGTTTTCTGGCAATGTAAAGGAGCCTTTGGCAAGACATGGGGTCTTTCACCGAAAAGGGTCCTTTGGATCTATACGGCTATGATAAGACCATAATCATCTCCTATGCGTCAGTTGTTTGGTGGAATAAGCTCTCGCGTAAATACGTTATTGCCTCGTTTGCCAAACTTCAAAGAACAATTTGTCTGGGTGTTACGGGGGCCTTCCCCAGCACACCGGGAGCTGCTCTCGACGCACTGTTGAATCTTCCTCCCCTTTGATACCTACATCATGGGGTGTACTCTCAAGACCATTTCTCGTTTAAAGCGATGTGGTCTCTGGCACAATTCGCACTGGAGCTTTGAGGAATTCGCAAGCAGCATATCTTTTGACTCAAGTCTAATGGATATGCCGTCTGACACGATGATCCCAAGGCTCAAACTGCGTCAAAATTACTCAGTCAATTTTCCTTCGGTTCAGGACTGGGTCGCTAAAGAATCTGAGCCTGGAAAGAACTGTTATCGTATCTTCACAGATGGCTCCAAAACCGACGAGGGTTCTGGTGCCTTTGTTGAGAACGACGACATACGACTGCACTCATCTTTGGGATCATACGCATCCGTTTTCCAAGCGGAGGCTTATGCTATCCTATTGGCCTTGAGCCACGTAACGAACAATGGATGGACGGGGAGAAGTATCAGCAGCGACAGCCAAGCTGTGCTTAAGGCCCTTCTCAACCCTCTAACCACTTCGAAAGTGATCCAGGAATGCAAGAGCTCTCTGAATGCGATCGGAAGATTAAATTCCTTGAGTCTTATTTGGGTTCCAGGCCATCACGGCATAACTGGAAATGAGATCGCCGATGAACTCGCTAGGCAGGGATCTCAGACAGCTTTCTCAGGACCTGAACCGTCGCTAGGTCTGCCAGCGTCCTCAGTGAGGGCTTCAATCAACGATTGGATCTGTGAAGAGCACAACCGTAGATGGCATGCCTCCATTGGATGCAGACAGACCATCCAATGCTCCCCAACGTTAGTAAGAAGACTGCAACATTTTTGCTAGCTCGTAGCAGAAAAGAATGTAGAAAGCTTATTGGCGTTGCCAGCGGGCACTTCTCTTTTGCAAAGCATTTAAACGTGTTAGGCTTAAGTGATACCACACTCTGTGAATCTTGTGGAGAAGATGAGGACACCGCAGAGCACTTCCTCTGTGAATGTCCTGCTTTTTCTCTCATGAGGTTACAGATACTCGGCGCAGACATGGTGAGAGCTGGTAAATTAGGCTCCTTATCATGGCAGCGTCTTTTGGCTTTTCTCCGAACGTCTGGAAAGCTATAACAAATAGAAGGTTGCTATCTGGTAGTACAATGGACCGGTATTTAGGTCTGAGTGCTCCAGCTGGTATTTTAAAAACCTCCAACTAAAAAAAAAAAAAACTGTATGGTCCTGGCATCGCAGATTGAGCCCAAGTATATGCATAAATTACTAAATCGAGGGAAGACTTTGAACCGCTTTTTTGTTTTAGAAATCCTATAGACTGTTTAAGAAAGATTGTTTTCTTAAAAAACTGGTTTAAAGATTTTGATTAAATTTTCAGGGTTTAAATGTTTTCGCTACTGAAAAAGTGGCATTTTTATACAATATAAATAAATAGATAGGATGGCGCAACAGAGCGAGGAGCCATAGGGCCTAGCGCATTTCTCACAACCAAACCTTGTGACGGAATGGAGGGGACCTACAATTTTCTGCCGGATCCGAACGGCTAATCGAGAAAGCTCTTTTCATGGCAATGAATACTAACGGAGGACTTGCCAATTCCTCGCGAAAGGCGATACCCATGGAAAAAACACTTTTGCCTACAAGGTGTCCCGTAATTCGTGTTACATACTTTGGGATGTGATTCTTGGTCATATTCTAAGAAAAAAATTGTTCTACAGTAAAGTCCGTTTCTCAACTTTGACATCACTTTTTGACAATTTAAAAAAAGGCTAACTTTAATGTACCCCGACCTGTGTTAAAATCGATTTCTCTGTCGATACTGAAACTGATGGTAGAGACCTAATTTTAGACTTAATTTTTTGTTGAAATAATAATCTTTAAGACTCTATAGGCCAGATTTTCAACATTAAATGATGTTCAAATTTTCTTCCCCCCGCAAAGTTTTGACTTTGAGCTCATTTTTTTCAGAAAATGCCTGTTAAACATAGAGTTTCTTACTTTTTAACAGATGAACAAAACGATAATAAAAAAAAACTGTTTGAAAAGTGCACTCAGAAACCCATTCTTTTTGTAATACTCGGAAAAATCTAAAACTATAATTTTGGGTTTTTTACGAACTTTTATTGCAACAGCTTGCAATGGGAGTAGTTTTCCAAGAATTTTTATGACTGATGAAAAGGGTAAAAAGTGTATTTGACCTGCTATCAATTGACCTGCCTAATTGACTTACCTCTTCTCAGGGAGATTTGATTTTGGGATATGAATGTTAAATGCGTAAATAAGTCGTTTAAAAGAATAATAAAACAAATTTGTTTATCAGTTAATCAAAATAAGTCGCGATTGCAGTTTGATCAGAGAGTTTTTTGAAGTGCCTTCATTTACGAAAGAAGAATACACAGGATCTTTATTCGTAAACGGGCTTAGAAATTATGAAGATACCAGGAACTTTATCCTAAGAGACGACTTCCTTTTCAAAATGTTTTTGAAAACACCAACCTTAACTGAATTAGAACAACGTATTTCTCACTACAAGTAAGACAAGACAAGAGTTATCTAGAGCAAACATACACAATAAAATTTAAAAACGGGTTCTGGCATGCATTTAAAACGTAGGAGGGCATTTTGAGCACTTGTTATAATTGTATTTGTGTAAAATACATTAAAATAAACTACTAAAAGTGCCCATATTATTGTTTTATTAAAACAAACCTCTTTCTTTATTATTTTTAAATTTTGCTCATTTTGTATTTTTTATTATTATTTTTTCATGTAGATATCATAAAATGTATGGGTTTTTAAGTGCACTTTTTAATGAGTATTTTATTTATTATAGTTTTATTCTTCTGTAAAAATAAAAAAACTCTATGTTTATCAGGCAATTTCTGAAAAAAAATGACCTCAAAGCAAAACTTTGCTGGGGGAAGAAAATTTGAACACCATATACAAACCACCATATAAAATTGAAAATCTGGCAACCCTAAGCTTATAGGAGCCCAATTTATATAAAGTCTTAAACAATATTATTTCCCACTTTTCAACCGATATTGAAACTCTTAAATTACCTTTAATTTTGCTTTTCTTTTGATTTTCTTTTTCTTTTTATGTTATTATTTTTTGTACACTTAACGTTTTTGAATTTTAAATGTTAGATTATTCTATGTACTTTTTAATGCTCTTAATTTTTATTTTGCAAATACTCTCAATGTAATTAATCTTTTGACAAAATCGGCAGACGGCTTTTAAGCCATGCTTGTAAATCATTGAATGTTAAATATTTGTAATATGATATGTGGAAAAAAAAAAAAAAAAAAAATTATTTCTTCAAAAAATTAAGTCTAAAATAAGGTCTCTACCATCAGTATCGGCAGAGAAATCGAGTTTAACACAGGTCAGGGTACACCAAAGTTAGCCCCTCTTTAAATTGTCAAAGAGTGATGTCAAAGTTGCGAAACGAACTTTATTATAAAACAATTTTTTTCTTAGAATATGACCAAGAATCACATCCCAAAGTTTGTAACACGAATTACGGGAAACCTTGTATATTCGGTAAGAACCTTTGGAATTGTTAACTTAATTTGCTAAGTATTTTATGTGATTTTATTAAATGTTCAATGTATCACCAAATGCGTTATGAAGAGAAAACATTAACAACTCGTACTCAGCCTTGAGATTTCGGCATTGTACTTTCAATTGCAAGTTCGTGCTAGTCAGGCCCATTTTTTTTTTTTTTTTTTTGTTCAAAAATTACAAAATGGCAGCCATTTTTCCAAAAACTACGAGAAGCACGTTTTTTTCATCAGAATGTGGTGCCCTAGGCGTAATGGTTAGAATGTCTACTTGATCGCGAAGTTTCATGATTCGAATCCCAACAGAAACCAAAAATGTTTTTCCACGGGTATCGTAGCTCAGGTACCTACTTACGTAAAAGTCACTCAAAAGAACAATTAGACTGCTCGGATCTTTATGAAATTTTATTATATACTTTTGAAAGATGCAACAAAAATATTTATTTATTTATTTATTTTTTTATGAGAATATAACTTATAAAATTAATTTACAAATTATATGTATTTAAAGCATCAGGGCTACAGGACCATAGATCCCTGCAATAAAAATATATAGTTCTGATTTCTCACTTTTCGGATCGAATGGTTTAAACCATTATCATTTTGGTTCTGTGCGGAGAAGTAATTTTACGACCAATTTTTCCCAACACAGCTGTATAAAGTCGGTCGAGCAACATTTTTCACGTCAAACAAACGCTTTAAGCCTTCTGACAATCTAACTTCGGACTAATGGGCAGCAATCGAACCATTCCCGTTCAAACTTTTCTGTATCTGATAAAGTTTAAACAGCTCTTCGTTTATTCCTCTTCAACTAACACCAATAATGACAATAAGAGTTCAGTGCAATTGATAGGTAAAGTAGGCATGTAACCATTGACGCTATTGTTACAGCGAATAATCTTAAAAGCAATCGAAGGGAGCATATAACTCTATATCGACCACTATCACAGACATCCAAATGGAAAACACAACTCCCTACTAACAAGCAACTGCCATATCATCAACAGACAAGCTCATAAAAAGTTTAATAAAACATTTTTTAGTTTTAAAATTGATAACCTTCAAAGAAAAGAAAATCCACTCACGGAATCAGCAGACAATTTCCAAGGAAAGTAACCTGCTAGCTTCGATGAGATCAGTTGGAAAGGTAAGATTTTACAGCTCTTAGCACTGCAGTGTCTAATGTATGCCAACCCAATGTGACACCAAACAATGCGATGGTAAGTTTCAGGACAGATCTTTGGCTACTCAATTGTAACAGAAGAAGAATGATCTTCTGTGTACAAGAAAGTTTCCTTGCAAGGACAGAGATTGATATGGTTGTCTTCAGAATTAGTTTTGATTTTATGCCAGGGTATTTATCAAAGCAGCTTTGCTGTCTGAAAATATGAGTCCCAGAAACATAAAATTTTTTTTCAATGCCTTTCAAGAGGATTATAGTGGCTGTGACCACCAAAAGCGCTTTCTCGATTAGCCGTTTGGATTCCGCAAAAATTGTAGATCCTTTCATCCCTCAAATGGTACGGTTGAGAGAAAAACGCTAGATCCTGCCCTCTCTTTGTTGTTTTACTTAATCTATAAAATATAAGTAAAACTCGATCACAATCGGAATGTTTGATAAACAACCAATGAAGATTCGAAGTTTACATAACCAACCTCCGGGAAAAACTGATCAAACACATAATCAATTGTTCTACAAATAATCGGCTCGTGATCTAAGACGCCGCCACATGCAATAAAAGTTCTTGAGGGGCTATTGAAGTGACTCTGTCTTCCGTTCTTTATTAAAATTCTTTTGTAACAAACCTATCTCTACATTGAAATCGTTGTGCAATGCCTGAAGTAAACAAAGCATAGTAATTGTATTATCCTTATCATTCAAGTAATCTTTCAAATGATATACCACATAAATCTAATCAGCATGGTTCAAATAACAATTGTAAGTACAAATTAACAACCGATAAAGATAACTCGTTTAAAAATTAATTTCTTTGATTATACAAACTACGTCTAGATCAGTTTAAGAGCGTTGTGACAGTCCACGAACAGATTGATTACCGACAGCAAAATACAATCTGCAAAGGAATTTCACTCAACACTCGCAATAAAAATACCTGAAATCACAAAAAGAAAAACAAACTGATTTCAACAATCGCACCAGAAAAACTAAAATTTTTATTCAAAAGACAAAAAGAGAAAAGAAAAAGTTTGTTGAACTTAATATTGATTCACGATCCACGACCATTCGCTAAGTCAATAGGTTCCGCGCTGATAGCGAGAGCCATAAAAAGCAAAAGTGTCCCCAACAAAAGCTTTTACCTCAACTCAACCGTCTAGCCATTTAACAGATAGAACTTTTGTGGTGATGTACATATAGTCGCGTGCCACCCAGACAGCCTCCACCATGCAATCGCATAGAAATACAAAACAGTTTCAGTTTTTCCAATTTCAAGTGTTGCCGTTAAAAGTTTTCTGTTTGGTTTCAAGGTATATCACATGGGAACCGGTAATGGTCTCAAGTTACTCAGACTCAGAGCCAATATGATTCATAAGGCTTTGCGACCCTGCATATCGTAAGCTTTTAAGTAGTTTCTTGTCGACTGTCGGTTAGATCGTTTGTTTGAAAGTTAGTCGGCTTTGTTCTGGCACAAACTTGACATAGGTACCTAACTACCTAGTGAGACGAATTTTGTTTTTCAATTGCCAAATGTTAAGAAAAGAAGTTTAAAGGTGTGTGTGGTAACACAATTCAGGTCACTTGTTCAAACGTTCTTGAAAGTTGGTGTTAAGATTTGATTTTAAGTGATTCAATTGATTTTAATTGCTTGTGCCAATTGGGGGAAGGTAAACGATAATTTCCGTTGGTTCTTGCGGTGCCATTTGTATAAATTGAGACCAATCTACGCCTTTCGATTTCGGTAAGTGAAAAGTTCAAGAAACAAATGGAAAGTGGTTCTGACATCGCATCAAATTGAAGAGCACGTGCCAGTATTTCAAGTGTTAATTTAAATTCAGTGTCTTTTGGGTTAATATCGTTCGGTTATCTCACACGAAACGCATAAATCACAGGCAACTTCAAACAATGAAATTTTGAAAATATGGCGTTTATGATTTTACCACGCCAATAAACAATTATCATGAGTAAAAATTTCGTTGCAACATTTAAAAGACTGATTTATCTCTAACAATAGCCCAAAGTATGCTTTGTCACTTTTGCGGTTGCTTTCGACGGTATACGTTTGTTCAAGTTAGTAATTGGCAACTGCATTGAGTAATAACAGCTCTTGGCATGACTATCATTGCCTCGGAAGTAGTATGGGATATATGCATTGCATGCTTTATCTAGCCAACCTGCGCTGCGGTGGAAACAAAAGATCGGAATTTACAAGGTTCAGGTTTAAGTGTTGGGAGAAGGTTATCTGTATGAGGTAATATCGCATTTCAACTCATTTTGTATTCAAACATAATGGATTCTTGAGATAGTTGACGTCATCCAATATTCGATGGTAGTTCAATGCATCTCCATTATTATTGAGTGGATATTTTAAAGTTTTGTCTGTAATGGAACTAACAATAAAAACAAATAAACCAGTTTATGTTGGAATTCAAGCACGCACCTGTTATCATAGACTCATATACTCAGTGGATGATTTCCGGTTTAAATTTTGGGTTTCTTTTGGTGAACTTTGTAAACAAAATTGAAAATTGGGGTTTTTTAGAGAGGTTCTGTGATTCATTAATCTTCATTAAACTTTGCCTTCTAGATGCAAAGATTATGACGGAAGTTTCTAGAATTTGATAAAGTGAAATATGCCATACCAGACATTTTTGGGTTCATTCCATTGTTCGGTGTTGAAGGCTGGTTTATTGGAAAAGGTTTTATTTTGCCGCTGGGCGCTAAGAATTGGGAAACAAAGGAAACAGATTAGATGTGCATCCTAATTTTTAGAGATTTCTATGTTGATAGATGTCGGTTTAGTACTTATGCAAATTTTTGAAACAATTTTTTTTTTCATTCATAAGACCTTTTGCTATACAGCCCACGGTAACTATTCGGAGAAATCGCCGATCGAAGAAAAGTTTCAATCGGAAGATTAATTGTCTTGGTAACGAATCGTGGTACCCGTGGCGTGATTGTTAGCATTTCTACCTGTAACGCAGAGGTTTTGTGGTTCGAATCCCAACAGAGGCAAAAACCTTTTTCCACGGGTATCGCCTTTCGTGAGGAATTAGCAAGTCCTCTGTTAGAATGAGTTAGTTAGCGATGAATTCATTGCCATGAAAAGCGCTTTCTCGATTAGTCGTTTGGAACCGGAAGAAATTTGTATGTAGGTCCCTTCTGTTCCCTCACAAGGTATGGTTGTGATAAATGCGCTAGACCCTGGGGCTCCTAGCTCTATTTCGCCACCCTATTTATTTATTTAACCGAATCAGAGAGGAAAAATTCACGTCACACAACGCATTCACTTGACAAACATCAATTTGCGAAAATATTTGAACATTATGTCTATTTCAAAAACTTCCAAGTTTGAGATTTCCGACCGAAATTTGTGATTTTATTTATTGAAATTGATTCACTAAACTAAGTTACTTATAATTTTTGAGTTGCATTCTGCAAAGGAACATTTGTGGAAGTGTTTTCTTTTTTGTTTCACTAACACAAAACTCAAGTTGTAACTTACAAGCAACAAAATGTCAAAACAGAACTTATTTGTGAGTTTCCATTACTCCAATATAAACCGATTTGTTAATTTATTATACCTACTTGAAATTTTTCTTACAATTTTGCTATTGCCTCACTTTTATAGCAAAAATATCTTTTTGATGAAGACCTAGCATAGCAGCCAAGGTAATGATATTCCAACAATACTTTGCTTTTTCATATTGATGTCCTCAGCTTAACATTTAGCACTTTTTTGAGAAAACAGTTGCAAATTTCAAGTTATTCTTGGTGCAACGGGAATAATGAACACTTGTGATCTAAAATTTCATTTCTATAATTATTCCCGCCTTGATCACACGTTTGTGAAAAAAACTTGTAGTTGAAGAATCAAAAAAAGGGATAACAAAACTACAAGATGACATGAAAAACTAAATTGCATCAGGAAATTAAAAAAATACAATTTTCTTCGAACATCTAGTAAGCCCATGTCCTTATTTTAAAAAAGGGAACTGTTTTCCATATCGAATACAGATTTCTTGGACACACAAAATATCTAATATTCCTTTCGTCTCAATATCTTTTCAAGCTCTAATCTTCGATCAGTCATACCTCCAACGTTCCAACTCGCCACTCTTAAGCCTCGTCCAATTCAGCGCGTTATTTTGCAAGTCATCATGTTCTTCTGAAGCTCTGTTTGATACAGGATCAGTACTTTGTGTAGCAGTTGAAGTGTCTGACGGGGTAGTTCCCATGGCATTAATAGTCTCGGACTCATCTACGAAAACAAGCGACTTCACTTAACGAAACAAAAAATAGTCCAGCGGTGTTAAATCACACAATTTTGGGAGCACACCTTACGACTCCAGATAATGCGCTTACCAAAAGTTACCTTCTATAAAATGATGGTTTCGTTGGCCCAATGGCATGTAGCGTCATCTTGTTGGAACCAATGGTCGTTCACATCAGCATCCTCCAATGCATGCACGACACGGAAAAGTCGTTAATCATGGCTCTATAGCGTTCCCTATTGACTGTAACATTATGGCCGGCTGAATTTTTGAAGAAATGTGGGTCAATGATTCCCTCTGCTTATAGAGCACACCAAATAATGAATTTTCGGGGATGTAACGGCGTTGCAACAATGGCTTATGGATTATCATGACTCGAAATGCGATAATTTTGTTTACTAAAGTACCCATTCAACCAAAAGTGAGCTTCATAGCTAAAGCCGGGATCGGTGGCCATCTCGTTTTGGGCATATTCACCGAATTTGTGACGGGCCTGATGGTCGTTCGGTTTCAATTCTTGCACTATTTGTATTTTGCAAGACACCATATTAATATCTTTCCCCAAAATATTTCATAAAGTAGATGAGCACAGCTGCAATTGCTTGTCCAGGTTTTTTTTTTTTATAATTAACGCGCACATAAAGGGGTTAGGACTACCCTTATAATGTTATAAAAACACAGTGCGAGCATTGAAGGAAATAGGAGAGAATTTGAAAGGAGACACCGATGCACGTTGCTTTTGAATCTTTGTAAATCGTAGTACAGGGGAAAAACAGGGTCAGGTAGAGCATTCCACATTCGGGTGGTGCGACTAAAATACGAATCTCTATACTTGACTGTACGTCCGAAGTTGGGCTCAAGGTAAAACTGATTAGCATTCCTAGCGAGGCGGGTGCTGTGGCTAAATTGTTTCAGGAGAGGAATGCAGCTGGCTATTTCACTAGAGCACTGTTTGTGAAAAAAGCGTTAAAAGAGAGTGAGACAGGTAACATTTCGACGATGTTCAAGAGAATCAATCGATTCTACGATTGAATTATCACCTATCAATTTTCACGCTCTATTTTGTATCCTATCAAGTAGGCGCAAGAATGTTTGAGGAGCACCTGACCAGATATGGGAGTTATACTCCAGTTTTGTGCGGATGAAGGCCTTAATGATGGCGGGTATACTCATTCAAGCCTTTTTTGATACTTGCTTCACAGCAGAAATAGCGCCTTCAGTGCATACTGTACGGCGCGGCGTCTCTGAAATTATGCACTGTAGTAAACGTGGTGTGACACAGATAACAATAACCATAGGTGTAGTTGAAGAATCTGATTCCTCTTCGGCTTCTTTTGGTCACTAGATAACGCAATGAAATGGAACTTATTTCATTTACTTTCCCGACGTTTCGACAGGGTTTGCTGTCTTCTTCAGGGGATCTTTATTATGAGAACATAAAATAGTTTTGTTGAACAAATTTCGGAATTTACATTAAATTAGGTAAACAAGACTTACTTTTAGGAAATTAAAAGACGTTATTTTTAACAATTGACAACAAGAATAAATATAAAAGAAAGAACTTTATACTTTTTTAAAAGGAAAGGAAAAAAAGAATTTAAACACTTCCTTTGTTGAAGTTTAGTCTTAATATGAGTCATTAAAAGCGGGGTCTGCAAAATATTAAAACAAAAACAAAACTTAAAATTTCTTTGCAGCGACGAGAGAGCAATATATTGCTGATATGTTCTGTGTGTCCTGTTTTCTATTCATACTATTGTGATTTCCTAAAATGTGAAGGGTTTCCAGAGTATATCGTTTTGAAATATGTTTTTCCGTTTGTAGTATTTTGACATTTTTAAAATCGGGTTGGTGCTTGGAGGTGACACAATGGTTTGTCAATGCTGTTTTGGCCGTGTTTTTTATTTTCAGGTCAGATTTGTGGTTGGCAATTCTGTTACCTAGGAATTGTTTTGTGGTGCCTATGTAGCAAAGGTTACAATTTTCAGACTCATTACCTTTGCAGTCTATTTTATATACCACATCAGTCTTTTTTTCCCTTTCCGTTTTTGGTTTAAGGACTGAGAAATGTCGTCTCAAGGTAGAGTTGGACTTGAACGCGATTTTTGTGGTTTGGCACTGATCAGCGACTACTTTTTTGAAGTTATCGGAGAAAGTTGGAACATATTGCATGCTCTTGGTTATCTAGTGACCAAAAGACGCCGAAGAGGAATCAGATTCTTCAACTACACCTATAATTTCCAAACTTGGTCAACACTTATCAATTCTACTGATAACAATAACCTTCAAAACTTTAACAAACCATACTTCATACAGTCCAAAGAACTAACCAAAATTACAAATCAATCGATTTCTGGAAGATACCGAGATACGAATTTAATCGTCATCTCTGCATTTTATTCAACGTTTAAGAATGCAAATATATTTATCAATAAAAAATTGGGATTGAAAAAAAACCACTAGCTGCCAACTTGTACTTACTGTGACTCTGCTCTTGATCTTTTTTTATGTGACCGCCCCCAAACAAATTCAATACAGGTGAACAATAAAACAATGATATAGATCACAATTTTTGTTTTGACCTATCTAAAGCGGATATTAGTATCTATCGACTTATTCCAAAGCTCGAATTATACAGTTATTCTTTGTTTTATTCAGTCTACTGTGCAAGAAATTGCATATATTTTGGGTTGTACAAGTACAGCCAGCCGCAGCCGGTGATATGTACCACGTTATCATTTTTATAACAGAACAATTCTTTTATGACAGCAATTTGTGAAGTTATTACCTTTAGCTATTGGTGGCTTAACTTTTGAGCATTTTTCTGAATAATGCAATTATATGTTAGATTATGTAGACTAAATATAGCGAGCAATGTCTTTTTTCGAAAATTCTATGCGATGAAAGAAAGACGCTTTTGGGAGCCTAGCAAATTTTTTTGTGCTATTTTAAGAGCAAAATAGGGCCGACGATCACTTTTTCTGTAATTTTCTTTCAACACTCACAAAATGCAACTGGTATTTCAAAGTCTGTCCTAATAGTTCTAAAGTGATTTGTTTTTGAAGCTCTACTGATGAATCCATTATTTTTCTTACTGAAATGTGTGCGATTTAGGCTGTGTGTGAATTGGGTTAAAATTTCTCACCTTGGTTAAATTTTGACATTTGTTTTGCGGTGGATTGAGATGTTAAATTTTTGCTGTGTGAATTGGGTTAAAAGGGATTTTTTGAAACACTATTTTCTCTAAAATTCCTTTATAGTTTAAGAAATTTCCCTGCAAAAATTCCTTTTTATCGTTAAATTTAATTTATTTTTTATTTAAAATAAAGGAACTTTAAAATTGCAAATTTAATATAACGTTCCAAAAAGTGTCCAGATCTCCATTTTGCTTAATTTTACTCGTTCTTGTAATACTACTTTCATATGTTGAAACAATAGTCTCGCATTTTTTCAAAATATTCCCCATCACGGATAGTTTGATAATGGGTGTATGAGCACTTGTTCTTACAACACTGAGAACAACTTCAAGCAAAAAAAAATCATCTATTTGAGATCTGTTTACAAAATGAATAACAGTGAAGTATATTTGAAAATATAATTTTGCATAGTTACATTCACGTTTGCATTTTTTGATGTGTAAACGTGTTGTCCAGCTCAATTGAATGAATTTTAGTTTTTCTTCGGGAGACCCTAAAAAACAACAATTTTATTTTTATAATTATGTACATATGTTTTTTGATTTAAACAAAGTCAAACTTACGTTTATTGTAAGGTTTTCACGTTATTCTTCCTTCGTGTACAATTTTTCGTGTGCCGTTCATTCTGCTGACAACTACTTCCTGCTTTGTTTACCGATTGTTCGAAAAAAAAAGTTGTGAATGCAACAAGAATTAGACACACCTCTCTTTCTTGACACGGAGAAACGGAGCAGGCTAAAATGGGTTAAAATTTGATCCCCTCTTATTCACCACGCTAGTGTCATATTTTAACCCATTTAACCCAATTTTAACCCAATTCACACACAGCCTTAGAATTGCATTTCAATGACAGAAACAATAGCCCTGTTCACACTGTACAATTAGTTGGACAGACTTAGGTTTGAACGACCAATGCTTGATAGTGTGAACCCTTCATACGACCGCTTGTCCAACTTGTTGGATGGTTTTCAAAAATATTTGAAAATCTAGAAGTTGGACGGAGTGGAAGGGTATGTGACATAAAGTTGGATGACAAGCTTGATAAGTGTGAACGCAAACTACATCAGACCATCCAACTTCCATCAAACGAAGTCTGTCCAACTAATTGTACAGTGTGAACAGGGCTAATAACAGCATAAAGGACCTCCCAAACCAAAGCGTTTTTGGAAGCAGAAACATGGTTGTAACAAAAAAGAAAAATATTCATAATAAACCACTGTTTGTCAAAAAAAGAGGTAGAATACAAGTATTTTCTATAATATTCCTCTCCTCTTTGTTCGGGCTTTCGAAGTCGCCTTGTCCTATTCTACCGTGTTTGAATTTTGCGCACTCGCTTTTTATTTTATTAAAACAAGGCGATTCACACCACTTTGCCTCAAAGCAAATGCATATAAAGACAATTATGTAGAAAGATCTAGTTGAATCTTTGAGCATCGATATTTCTCAAAAGTTTTAATTTAGAATTTTTTTAAACTTGTTAAACATTCTTTACAATGCCATGGAAACGTTGATAAATCGTCAACATATGAAATGTCTTGAAGAACGTAAGCTTCTTAATAACTGACAGTACGCCATTGGTAGCAAAAGTTCCACTGGTGATCGCACGGCATATGTCACCGAAAAGTGGAACAAATCTTCACATTGTTTTGGAGAAAGTAATATTATTGCGTCTGATATTGCTAAGCCATTTGATAGTCTGACATCAGGCTCTCTTATCGAAAATGCGTGCTTTTGGTATCGATGAGTCTCTCCTTCGTTAGATTAGAAATTACCTTTCGGATCGTTCAATAAATGTTGTATTGGACAGTTTCAAGTCTGATACACACCTTATAAATGCTGGTGTTCCCCAGGGCTCCGTTTTATCTCTGACTCTCTTCCTTATCTTCATTAATTATCTGAAACTGATAATTCTCTCGAATATTCATATTCGTTTCCGAATTCACGTCCCTGCTATTCGGATGTGGAACTGGAACATATGATAAGTTCATTGAATTATGACCTGGACAGCTTTGTTACATGGGGTAGTAAAAACCGAGTAGAATTCAATGCTTCGAAAACACATCGTTTTCATTTGTCGTTAAAGCTTTACATCCCATCTTTGCTGTTATCTCTGAATGGTACCTGCATCCAAGAAACCGAAAAGCTGTCAGTACTTGGTATGTGTGTCAACTATGACCTTCGTTGGAATGGCCACATTTTTTAATTTTGCTAAAAAAAAAACTCTACAAAATTGTTAGGTTTCTTAAGAAGATGCAGGAAATGCTTCACCACTCCCGATCTGGCCACAATTTATAAAGCCTACATCCGCTAAAACTAGAGTATAACTCCCATATTTGGTCAGGTTCTTCTCAAACATCTTTGCGCCTACTTGATAGGCTACAAAACAGAGCGTTACGACTGATGGTGATATGTAGAAAGTTCAACTGTAGGATCGATCGAATCTATTCAACATCGTCGAAGCGTTACTTGCCTCACTCCCTTTAACGTTTTTTTCACAAAGAGTCCTTCAGTGAAATAACCAGTTGCATTCCTCCCTTGAAACAACTTAGCCGCAACACCCACTTCGCTAAGAATGCTCATCAGTTTTACCTTGAGCCCAACTTTGGTCATACAGTTAAGCATAGAGATTAATTTTTTAGTCGCAATACCCGTATGTGGACACTACCCCTACACTACGACTCACAAAAGTTTAAGAATAAAATTTGAAAACAAAGAAATGCATTCTGAAACTCGAGTTTCTTCATTTTTTCGCTAGCAAATCGAGAATATTTTAAGTGGAAAAATATGAACTAAGCATAATTAGGTTCCAATTTCTTAAATTCTTTATCAGAGCAAAGAGCTAAGTCAGAACTTTATTTTTATTTAAGTTAAAAATATTAAAAATCTATCATTATCTTAAGAAGTGACTTGAGAAGTTTCAAGGAGTAAGAAAGCAGAGGCTTTCGAATATCTAGATTCTAGAGGAACGCCCCACCTCTTTTGGATCTCACATTATGAAGATCACAACAAAATATATTTGAAAGTTATTACACTTTCGAGCTTCCTCATTTGTACGTAATATCGTTGTACAGATGCATCTTGGAAAAAAACTAGATGTCAGATAGCTTTATCATGTCGCTTTTTGGCTGTCATTGGGCGACGCATTGTAAAAGTTGTACTCTCTTTCTTTTTTCTAAAACGGACCAAAAAAGTTAAAACTAAGATATTAATTTTAAATTACCAGTATTATTTATTTACCAACCGAAGTTAAACTAAAATTAGTGAGATCATTTATTTTGCCTATTTTAACTTATTGTTGCGAGCTATTCTCTAATATGGACCATGAGTCCAGAAGAAAACTAACCGTTGCTTATAATAGCTGCGCGAGATATATTTTTGGTCTGAAAAGAGGTGATCACATTACCGAATTCACAGCTCAAATTGCTGGTTGCTCGTTGTCAGGTCTTTTGAAGTACAGAACCTTGTTATTATTGCAAAGAATAATACATCTTAAGGAACCTAAATATCTTTTTGATAAAATAACGTTCTCAAGAAGTAATCGAACATTGCAAATTATTATACCGCGCTATAAATATTTAATCAGTTCAAGGCAATTCTTTGTTTATGCTTCTCAACTATGGAATCAAATTCCTCGTAACTTAAAACTAATAACCAACACCAATGTTTTCGCAAAAGAAGTTCTAAAATTTATTGTTGAATTAAACTAAAAAATTAAATCTTTTATCCATCCTCTAGAGAGAAACTTTTTCTTGTTCTTTTTCTATCTTTCTTTTTCTTTTACTCTATTACAGTTCTTTCCTGTCTAAAAACATAAGACTTTATGAATTTTTCAATTGTATAATATAAACATAAGTATGAAGCTCTGTAATACAATTTAAGCATGTGCAACTCAAAAGAAATACTTGTATATCTTATATGCACTATGAATATTATTATAATAAATACAAATAATAAATACAAATACAAATTTTCACGATGCTCTTCTACCCTATACAACTTTTCACATTACTTCCCATAAAAAAAATTGTCATATTCACTCAATCTGTCCTATTTGTTTGTAAACAAAGTAATCAGAAATCGGAGCGTTAAAGCACTGTTGTCAACGTCAGTTCAAGAAGACTTCTTGAGAACGTGGATATTTACAATTGATGCTAGACAGTGACACAATTAATTGTTCCACTTGATAACTTTGCACTCCTTTCCTCAGATTTCATATTAGCTCTTAATATACATACATAGATTAGCGTTATCATTATGGAATACCTAATAAAGCTTATCGAATAAAAGTAGAAATTACGGCTAAGCAATAAAACGCAATGGCAATGATGACTCGGTTATTAGATTGAGACACATTGACAACGTCTTACATCACAGTTCACAGAACTTACAATGTTACAGGAAAGAACATTGAACTCTTGAGACAATGTTTGACATTTTAAGGTTAACACATCTAAGGTTAAGTTTAGAATTAACCAACGTATACTATAATGTGAGAATAGTTATGTTTGATGTACTCTACGAAAAGTTCTATCAAAATTCGTAACCGAGGCTAACCATTTGTTTTTCTTTTCAGTCAAAACTCAACAGCTAGGTAATGGTGAACGAAAATGGTCACATCAATGAAGGCTATTATGGAACACTTGGCTCTACAACCTCCATTCCTGGTGCTTATAGATCAGGCTCGACAACGGTATCAACAATAACCTTGAACAACAACGAGGTAAGTTTAAGATCAACCTTTTCCTACTTTTTAATCAATAAACATTTGCTGTTTGTCTTAGAAAGTCGTGGACGAAGAGCAACCGACACAAAATGAAGACGAAACTGTGCTTGGCCGGGATCAATGGAGCAATGACCTTGAATTCCTCATGTCGTGTATAGCCTTATCAGTTGGCCTTGGCAATGTATGGAGGTTTCCATTTACTGCACTTGAAAATGGCGGTGGAGCGTTTGTCATTCCTTATCTGATCATCTTGTTCTTGGTGGGGAAGCCAGTCTATTACATGGAAATGATTTTGGGACAGTTCTCCAGTCGTGGCAGTGTCAATGTGTTTGACTTTTCACCAATCATGAGAGGGGTTGGTTACGGTCAGGTACTTGCTACAAGCATAGTTACTACCTACTATGCCACTTTGATGGCTCTTACACTGAAATACTTGATCGCCTCATTCTCCAGTGTCCTTCCCTGGAGCTATTGTCGCGAAGAATGGGGCGAATCGTGCATAGATTCAAAACTTAAAGGAAATCAGTCCTTAGATGCGAACATAACAAGAATTCCATCAGCACAGTTCTACTTTACGTGAGTTTTTTGTAACCATTGCGACTGCTTTTTCAAATTTAAAATATTCTTAGAAATATAGTTCTGCGAGAAAAGAACTCGATTGACGGCGGAATTGGCTATCCATCATGGGAGCTGGCGTTGTGTCTTGCAGCTGCTTGGATTATGGTAGCTGCTATTATGATACAAGGTGTGAGGAGCTCTGGCAAAGCTTCATACTTCCTGGCTCTCTTTCCATATTTTGTAATGGCTATTTTGCTGGTACGAGCTTTAACGCTGCCTGGGGCTTTCGACGGTGTACTCTATTTTATAAAGCCACAGTGGGATAGGCTGTTGGATCCGAAAGTGTGGTATGCAGCTGTGACGCAGGTCTTCTTCTCCTTGGCCATATGTTTTGGAAACATAATTATGTATGCTTCATATAATCGCTTTGGACACAACGTTTACAGGTAGGCGCAAAACTGAATGTGTATTTAAATTTTGAGTGGTTACCACGTTTCCAAAACTAATAGCTCTACGACCGCTGAATTCGCCTATTTACAAGCAAATATTACCAACTTCTGTGATTTGCAATTTTCATTAATTTTAGGGACGCCAATATTGTCACAACTTTGGACACCTTCACATCCCTACTCTCGGGAGTAATAATTTTCGGAATTCTAGGTAACTTGGCTTATGAAAGTAACACAAGTGACATCAAGAGCGTTGTGAAGGGTGGCACAGGGCTTGCCTTTGTATCTTATCCAGATGCAATAGCCAAATTCAACTTTGTACCCCAGGTTTGGAATCCTAAGCAACTACTTCTCTCTCTCTGACAACTTTTTTAACCAGTT
The DNA here is from genome assembly GCA_949752695.1 of Melanostoma scalare. Classification (NCBI taxonomy): domain Eukaryota; kingdom Metazoa; phylum Arthropoda; class Insecta; order Diptera; family Syrphidae; genus Melanostoma; species Melanostoma scalare. The sequence goes on from OX456984.1 coordinate 217,074,160, forward strand.
AACTTCAGTTCTTTTCAGTATTATTTTTCCTCATGTTGTTCGTCCTTGGTATTGGCAGTAATGTTGGCATGGCCTCATGCATCATGACTGTGCTTAAAGACAAGTTTTCATCTACCAAAAACTGGGTAATCGTAGTAGCTATAGCCGTAATTGGATTTTCAGTTGGATTGATCTACATAACACCTGGCGGACAGTTCATTCTCAACTTTTTGGACTTTTTTGGTGCGTCGTTTGTGGCACTGGTTTTGGCCATATTCGAACTTGTTGCTGTTGGCTGGATATACGGTGAGATTTATATGCTGGAATTGATGTATAATAATGAACTTGTTTGTAATTCTAAGGTGTCAAACGTCTGTGTAATGACATTTATTTCATGCTCGGTATAAAGACGAATATTTACTACAGAATTTGTTGGGCTGTTATTACACCGGCTGTAATGGCGGCTATTTTGGTTTACACTTTGGTTGATTATAAGCCATTGCAGTACAATGGATACACATACACAGATGGGCTTTTTGGTATAAGAAATTACCTTTCTTTGCAAATGTAGACATATGTCATTTGTTTTTAAATCTATTTTTAGTCTTCGGATGGTGTTTGTCCGCATTCGGAATTCTTCAACTTGTTTTTTGGGGAATTTATGCGATAACTCAGCAGCCAAAAGGCCCATTTGGGCAAAGGTTTGTTTCCGCATTCAAGCCGCAGTCGGATTGGGGGCCTTTGGACAAAAGAATGTATCATTCTTATAAAAGTATTGAAAACGACAGCAGTGCGGCGATGTTTAGAAAGAATGGATTTTGGTTTAAGATATACGATAATATATTTGGTTAGCTTTAGCTTTGTTTGTTTGTAAAGTGTAGTGTGTAAGATAGAAACAATTAAATTTACAATGTATATAAAAACAAATTTGTATTTTTTGTGGTGTAAGCTCTGTGGCTTGATGGTTTTCATGTCTACCTGTTACGTAGGAGTTCGAAGTTCAAACCCCAGAAACATATGATTGTTTTTCCATGATATTCCTTTTCGAAAAGGTTAGAATCGAAAGGGAATACAAAAGCTTTAAGAAGGAAGTGATGAATAATTTGACCCAACTCCAAACTAAAAGTGTGGAGGGTATGTATCGAGAGCTGGAAAAGTTTCCTGTCGCGGCTGCCGATGCAAACCAAATCATTCAAAAAAATGCGACAACTGCTACAATAATAGGGGCACCCATCTTCAAATTAGTCGAAGACGAAGTGCTCATGAGATTCCTTCGCCGAACGTGACTTACGCTATATCAGGTAACGAATATTTAGGACTGGCCAAGTACTGTGTAGCAAAGCGACAGAGTGGAAAAACGGAAACAAAGGCTCTTCCAACCCAAAGCGAATTTGTAGCTTCGACGCGACGGTGACAATTACGCTCTGCTGGGTTGTTCTTGCCGCGATAGTGCTTTTGTATATGCGTTGTGCTAAATACGATATCAAAATATTAAGGCTGAGTATAAGGTTTTAGTATTCACTCTTCATAATATATTTGGTTGTACAGGGTTGCCAACCACAAATTAATTATGAAAATTGAATTAGGAAATTGGCGGAAGTGATGAATAATTTGACCCAACTCCAAACTAAAAGTGTGGAGGGTATGTATCGAGAGCTGGAAAAGTTTCCTGTCGCGGCTGCCGATGCAAACCAAATCATTCAAAAAAATGCGACAACTGCTACAATAATAGGGGAACCCATCTTCAAATTAGTCGAAGACGAAGTGCTCATGAGATTCTTTCGCCGAACTTGACTGACGATATATCAGGTAACGAATATTTATGACTGGCCAAGTACTTTGTAGCATAGCGACAGAGTGGAAAACGGAAACAAAGGCTCTTCCAACCCAGAGCGAATTTGTAGCTTCGACGGTGACAGTTACGTTCTGCTGGGTTGGTCTTTGCCGCGATAGTGCTTTTGTGTGCGTTGTGCTAAATACGCTATCAAAATCTTAAGGCTGAGTATAAGGTTTTAGTATTCACTCTTCATAATATATTTGGTTGTACAGGGTTGCCAACTACAAGTTGATTATGAAAATTGAATTAAGTAATTAGCGCAAAATGTTGAAAAAAAATTAAATTAAATATTCCAAAAGTGTTTAGCGCAAATCTAAAAACGCCCTTTTTTTGCAGTTACTAATACATATTGTAACGTGCGCTTAGTTCGCAAAAAAAAAATAAAACTTTACCTTTCAATTTAAATTTTACCACTTTTATTCAGTATCTATACTTTATTCGATCTCAACTCGACTTTTGGACTATCACTTGTAAATAACAATTCACTCTTCTTAACTTTATCACTCTAGAATCAAAACTGACATCTGGTTGCCTCGGCGGCCTATTTATATCGAATGACATTATATCCAGAACTCTCCAGTATTTTCCACATGGTCTCCACTCTCTCCTGTCAAACATTTTTCCCTCATGGTATATTTCTACACTTACACTAGTGTTGCCGCTTGTGTTTTCGGTTGAACGTTTTCGATTAGGAAACTGGTATTAAATGTTGGGTTCGCGTTACAATATGAAAGCTGAAAATATAATCAAAACCATTAGAGCAGTTTTTTTGAAGCCCGGTTTTTATTTTTCACTTTTTTTAAAACTGAGCTTTTTAAAAGCAAGGTATGCAAAGTCTAAGATCTTGCCAGAAGTTGTATTGACAAAATATTTAAAAAAAATTAAAGATATTGTTTTTAATGTATTCCAAAAAATAAAATTTTTTTTTTTTAATTTATAAATGTTTGAAGCATTAAAAATTTTTAAATACTGATATGCAGTTTTTTTTTAAACAATTTAGTACTTCTTAAGTACTAAATTTCGTCAACATCGTCAAAGCCATTAACGAGAAAGTCGGTTTTGGAAAAAAAAACGGTAGGGAGGTACCGTTTTTCGACTTTTCCCAAAAAAATTTGGACATCATAAGAATGACAATTTAAAACTGATCCTGCACACAAAATTTAATCGAAATCATTGGAGCCGTTTTCGATATAAATAAGTATTATCATATCGTTTGTAACGTTGTATGGCAGGTACCGTTATTTCAAGACCTAGATACTCAATTCCAAAAACCATCCATCCACCTATCCCAAACTACCGTTGCATTATCGTGAATATTCCTAAAGTAGTATGATCATTGTGTATATTAAATACTACAGCAGGATTGTTAGAAGAGTGTAGACTTTTGTACTGGTGGCGAGCCTTTTTTCTCTAATGCAATTTAGCAGTCTCTGTTACAAGCTATTGGTTTCAGTATTGTATTAATAAAAGCGATTGCTACGCTGCGCTGTCCTCAGGTCCATAAGATTGTTAAATCGCCACTTTCTAGGTAACAATGATATGATATTATTTTGATATTATTTAGTTCATTTTCAATAATGTGATTTTGAAATGTCTATTTAAATAGTACATACTGATCCTAAAACTATGCAATGGTTTGGACTTACTTTTTGTAATAGTTGAACGAAGACTGTTTTTTGGCGATTTATTTTACTTGCGATTATAGGTACTATAAGGCAAGTTTGGCAATCGTGCAGAAACAAAATTTTGAGATAACAATGAAACATAGATTACGAAAAAAGTGGTTCCCGCAATTCCGTCTGTCTGTCTGTATGTATGCCTGTCTGTCCGCCGCAACCGCTTGACCGATGTTCTTCAAATTTTGCATTTTGTATCCGCGGGGCAGAGTACACAGCGGAGTTTTTGAAATAAGGTCTTTAGGTGTTGAGCTTATACTGATACTTATTTTTCTGGATAACGACTCCAATGATTTCGGTAAAATTTTATGTGTAGTACTATTTCTTAATTGTTTTTCTTATGATGAAAAGATTTTTTTAAAAAAAGTCTAAAAACGGTACCCTCTAATAGTAATGTTTTTTTTTCCAAGCCGACTTTTCCACAATGGCTAACACGATTTTGACGAAAAGATATATTTTGAAAGCCAAAGATTCTATTCGAAAAATAAAAATTATAATTTTTGAAATATGTATTTATTATTTTAATTTTTTTGAATATTTTCACAATGGTAGTTTTGATTTATTTCAATTTTTTGTCAAATCATCTTCTGGTAAGATCTTAAAACTTGCATACTTGATTTTTAAAAACATTTTCTCTAAAAAAGTGAAAAATAAAAAACTGGTTTTGAAAAGTAACTGCTCCATAGATTTTAAGTATATTATTATTATTATTATTATTATCTTTATTGTTTTTTTTTCGAAAGAATATAAACTTAAAGTTAAAAAAGGAATTACAAGCATGGCCCTAAGCCGTCTGTCGGTTAATTAAATAAATAATGAATCTATACAATTTGAGAGAAAATGTATCTATAAGCAAAAATTAAAAATACAAAGAAGTCGTTTTAAACAGGATTTATGGAAAAATATTTACTAAAAATAAAAAATGAATTAAACATAATCTATATAAAAAAAGAAAGACTTTAATCGGGCTTTTAGTTTAGCTAAAACAAAATTAGTAATAAATATCAATATTGAGTCATATTGCTTTATGAGAACGTAATAATATTTAACAAATTGGGAAGCTTTTAGTTTAGCTAAAACAAAATAAAATATGGAAGTGGAAGCAGTAAAAGATTGGCAATATTAGCTGATATCGCAGACTTTTAGTTTTGGTTAGATGAAATTAAATTTAATTGCATAATTACAAAAAAAAAAAAAAAGAAGGCTTTTAGTTTAGCTAAAACAAAATTAAGTTAGGTTTTATTTACAAAAATAAGGCTTTTAGTTTAGCTAAAACAAATTAAATCAGATTTTATCTTCATGAGCATTTTAGAAAGATTGACGTATGTATTTCTATAATCAATCAAATGGGATATAAACCTAATAAGCAGCTTCCAACCACCCTCTCCATTCAGAACACCGAAACATTCCTCTAACGACAAATAACTCTTGTTAAAGTAAAGTCGCCGAATTTCTTGTAAGATGGGACATATTGCCAAAAAATGAAAGATGTTTTCCATTTGATTCAGATTACAAAGTGTGCAGTGGGGATTAATATCATTTCTGTGCGGCCTATAATTGAGCTCTAACAATTCTGTGCGAGCTTTGAAAATCAAACTCATCTCCCAAACATTAAATTCATCTCGAAAGTAATTAGCTTCCCCCAAACTGAGATTAAGTTTGTTATAAATTGTTCTCGACACAGACTCCCTTGCCCTATCTAAAAATGCCTTAAAGATGTGTTCATCTATAGTAGAGATGCAATCATAGAATGCGGCCCTCCACGTATCTAAGGCTTCCACACTTAAAGTCAGAGGAGAGAGGATAGTTATGTGTCGAGGACAATTCATACCAATCTTTAAAAGGAGTATACCGACATCTTAATGACACTAAAAGAATTCTTTTCTGCAGATTGGTGTTCTGCCTTTGCATGACTTTGATGATATAGTCTGCGTTTGCTTTAAGGTTCCTGATAACCTGATAAGCATTGGAGGCAATCCCGATTCGACGTGTATTGCATAATTAGGTGTGTTATATGGGAGCCTAAGGATCCGTTTAAAAAAGAATCTTTGGATAGATTCAATTTCTTCCAATTGTTTGTATCCATAAAATTCATTACCATAGCAAAAGCAGCTTTTAACGGTTGCATCAAAAACTCTGAATTTTGAAGCCGGGTCTATACATTTGTTGTTGAAAAAATTTGACCACATACAATTAATTGCTGCCTTTGCTACAGCTAGTTTATCTTTAATGTGCGCTCGCAGATTCAAATTATGTGTTATTAGATATCCTTAGTATTTGTACTCTGTCCAGGGGCGAACGCAGAAAAATTTTTCGGGGGGGTTTTGAAAAAATATATTAAATATTCACGAACAATTTGTTCTTAATAATATTTTTATGCTTTTTTTTATACTCTGTATTGTTTTGCTAGGAACAATCCTAACTTATACTATAAATGCAGAAGTAGCTCTGTCTGTTCGTCTTTCTATGTTACCATCTCCCGCCCAAACAACTCAACCAATTCAAAAGAAATTTTGTACAGAGGTAGTCTAAGCGAGTAACATAAACTTTAACTCCTTCCCATATTCCTATGAGAACGATCACCATATTCCCACGGGAACGGGAGTCGTTCCTAATATTTCAAAATTAAATCTGTCTGTTTTTGTTTTCTTTGTTCCATTATTGCCATGGGAACGGAAGTACTTACGGCAAAACAATTTTATTTGGCAAAAGATAAAAAAAGTAAGAATATCGTGTGCAAAAATGTATGTACTTAAGTAAAATAATATAACAATAAGTTACTGAAAAATTTAAAATGCTGCCGAAAGCCACTATTCCACGCGGAGGAAGTCGCGGGCACAGCTAGTATTTTATAAAATAAAATCAATGCGCCTAGGAACTTTTGCCATTATATTTATAACGTCCTGATAATCAACCTCAATACTCCTATAGATGTTCAGCAACATCAAACCGTTCAGTCGCTTCTCGCTGGTTCTTCCTCGCAGATAAGTTTTTAATCTGCGCAGACACGAAAAAGATCGCTTGCTTGAAGCCATGGATACCGGAAGTGGTGCACCGATCTGCATAAAACAATGAACTGTTTTATATAGGGACGAATCGCAAACATTTAAGGTGTTTATAAAGTTGTTGGGCAGTTTATCGTTTGGCATACTCAAGCAATGTTCATGGGTATGCATATGCTTATTCATACATAAGTATACCCTTTCCTAGTTGCCGTTGTCGATCGCATTCTTATACAGAGCAAGAGCGACTGGCTTTTAGTAAGTGTGATGAAAATGTTTATTTTCGTAGATTTCGGTAGCGACTGCCGTTAGCTTTGGAGTGACCGATACGATGTGTTTCGATCGCAACTGCCGTTAGTTTTGAAGCGACAAATGCGATGTGTTTGCAAGTAAGTAGGAAAGTGAATTTTTATATATTTCTATCGCAGGTCCCGTTGTATACGACCCAATACTACCTCCACATCAACATATCAAATTTACTACACTAGAAAAGGGTGATCATGCTAAAAACATACCAAAACCAAAAAGTCATTCCAAAACGTGTGAAATACCTGAAAATTTACTTATCGATAGAAAAGAAATGGCTTCCGCATTTGGAGGGATTTTTTCGTTGACAGAATGAAATTTTCAGATGAATTTTATGTTTCCATGTTATTTTTTTATTTCACAAATTTCGGGGGGGGGGGGGGGGGGGGGGGGTTTCAACCCCCAAAACCCCCCCCTGCGTTCGCCCCTGACTCTGTCATTACTTCTAAATTGAAGCCACTGAGGTTCCACGTACGGTAACTTCGAGCACTACGATTTTGAGATCTAAAAACCATTATTTTAGACTAAGCTGTATTTATTTTAAGGTCCCACATATCACAATACTGTTTAAGCTTGTTAATTTGGAGCTGAAGTGTGACCGTGTTATCAGTTAAAACAACAAGGTCATCCGCATAGAGCAAAACTTTGATTTGTAGATCCCCATAAGTAACACAGGGATATGATCTTCAATGTCATTTATAAAAAGTGAGAATATAAGTAAACTCAAAATGCAGCCCTGTGGAACACCTGCATCTGACTTAAACTGTTTAGACTGGTTACTACCGTTAGATACTTAGATTTGAGTATATATACTTACTTACTTAGGTGGGCATTACAGTTCGGGGTGAACCTGGGCCTCAACCAACATCCTTCTATAACGATTTCGATCTCGGGCGAGCTCTCTCCAGTTTCGCACTCCAAGTCGGTTGAGGTCTTCATCCACTTGATTGCGCCACCTAAGACGAGGTCTTCCCCTTCCGCGATTTCCCTGCAATGTGCTTTCGAAAACCCGACGAGCCGGAGCGTTTGGGTCCATCCGCTCTACATGGCCCAACCATCGTAGCCTCGCGATGCGTACTCTTCTGGCTATGCCCATGTCGCGGTACAGCTCATACAGCTCATTGTTGTATCTTCTTCTCCACACATTGTCTTCGCATACGGGACCAAAGATCATTCGGAGAATTTTTCTTTCGAAACGACCAAGAGTTTCCTCATCCGCTTTCGATAAGGTCCATGCTTCCGCGCCGTACAGCAGGACTGGGATGATTAAGGTCTTATACAAGGTCACCTTGGTTTTTCTAGAGAGGGTTTTGTTTCTCAATTGCCTTCTTAACCCAAAGAAGCAACGGTTGGCAAGAGTTATTCTCCGTTTGATCTCCGCACTGATGTTGTTGTTGATGATTTGAGTATATATGCAACAGCAAAAAATTGGCATGTTTTGTATTGTCGCTGAAAACGTTAAGAATATTTAATTTAATTTTTCTTTCAATATTTTATGTAGGTAATTTTATTCAATTTTCATAATTGATGTGTAGTTGGCAGCCCTGAGCCACCAAATATATTACGAAGATCGAATGCTAAAACTTTATACTCAGCTTTCAGATTATAATGGATAGCCGAATAGTAGCAGTAATTCGCTAATTTTTTTTAATACTATCTGCATGTTTGAAACTCTTACCCAATCAAAAACAAGAACACTTTATTTACCATCCACACTATTCTATATAATTCCCACCGAAGTTGCACTATCGGCACTTTTCCGACAGACTTATAGGTACTTGTCTAAATGGATCCAACCAAAATTGCATAGTCTGCACTTCGGAGGTTCTCTCTTATCCTGAAACATTCTTTTTACCATAAGAATATTTTCATATCGAGATTCGATGACTTATGTCTCACAAATTTACATACGTATAAATAATCTCAGAAATTATGCATAAAAATCACTTACTTATTTCATTCAGAAGTCACAAAGTTGTTTCATTAGATGCGTTTTTGAAATGCAATGGTTGGCTAAGCAATGCATTTTACCACTGAATACAAAAACATTAGTGAGCTTGAAGTGCTTAGTTTGATTTGCTTTTGTGTTCATTGGTATATGAAGCAATGCATGCTGAGCTGGCTTAAGAATTGCTGAGTTGCTACAAAAACGCACCTATTGTTTTTGCCACCCCCTGGCCGAGGAAAAGGAAATCAGCTTAGACAACCCATAAATAACAAAAGAGAATTCCTCAAACAATATAAGTAAAGTCTTTATAAGAGTATCTACATCTAATCTAGTTCATTGGCTTCTATCTTGTGGTGATTGCTATGACCATTTAACTATATTATTTTAAAACAATGAGCCAATCCTAGCCCTGGACTTTTAAAACAGTGTTCGAATTCGAAGATCTTCAGAGAAATTACATTTATCATCGTTCAAAGAGCCTTGAAAGACTGTATGCGTTCCTAAATGATCAGCTCTCTCGATTTTTTGATCTTAAGTGGTAAATTCTGGAACCAGGAAATTCTACCATTTGATATCTGACACTTGTGAGAAATAAACCGACGAAAATTTTTAACTGTGTTTATAGTATGTATACACTAATAGACAAGTTTTGCAATCATGGGAAAAAAATTAAATAACAATAAAATGTGAAATTACGTTTCAAAATGACAGAGAATACGGGTTTCTAGGTCTTCAAATAAAGGTACTTGCCATACAAGTTGAAAAAAAATTTTATTATGCTCAAAAGAGACTTTAACAATTTCGATTAAGTTTTATGTGCGGTTGGGTAGCGCCTATAGAACCGTTTTGTCATAAGTTAAAATAAAATAATTCCTTTTTTTTATAAAAGAGAGTGAGACAGGTAACGTTTCGACGATGTTCATCTATCAGTCTTAACGCACCGTTTTGTTCGCAAGGATCTTTGAGGAGCACCTGACCGGATCAGGAGGGGTGAGAAATTTCTTTTATTGTAATAAAAAACCTAATCATTTAACAGCATTTTTGGCGAATTCAAGTTTGTGGTCATTCCAACGAAGATCATCGTTTACACTCATCAAGTACTGATAGCTTTTCGGTTTCGTTGATGCAGGATCTAATCATACGCATACGCAATAGTTCCAGTTCCACATCTGAAGAGCAAGGACATGAATTTGGAAACAAATATGAAAAGCTGGGGGTTGAGTCGTCCGCAAAACAGTTAACAAAATCAGAAGTTTCAGATAAGATATCATTTATAAAGATGAGAAAGAAAGTCGGAGATAAACAGAAGTATAAACTGGCAATCAGAAACCTTCTAATAAAACTTCTATAAAACGGTCGGAAAGGGAGTTTATCTTATCTTATCTTAAGTTCTTTTTTTTTTTTTAATTTTTTTTCAAAACATTGTAATCAAATTCAGAATTATTTATCATGTACATTCTAAATCCTTGTCAGTCAGGTTTCAGAGCTAATCATAGTTGTTCCTCAGCTATGGTCAACATTCTTGAGGATATTAGATGTGCCTTTGATAATCGATATATTACGCTCCTCTGTCTGCTTGACTTTTCCAAAGCCTTTATAAAGTTAACCATGAAATTCTTTGCTGGAAACTCAAACAACTTTTTGGATTTAGCGACAGAGCTGTTGGCCTAGTTTGTAGTTTTCTTTCTGGAAGGATGCAAAGAGTGGTTAATGGGGAGACTCCGTCTGAGTTTAAACCAGTGAGACAAGGGGTTCCTCAAGGCTCAATTTTAGGACCAATATTGTTTTGCATTTTTATAAATGATCTACCAACATATTGTCTCCACACCATTGTCCATCTCTATGCAGATGATGTTCAACTCTACGTATAAAGCCCTCTCCAAAACATTTCAAACCTTGCTAGTCTGCTAAATAATGACTTAGCAAATATTTACAATTGATCTATTGTGAATGGACTAAATATTAACCCAACCAAGTCTAAAGTTTTACCCATATCCTACAATGATTTTGATATACCATCTTTTCCGTCTATCCTTCTAGGCAACTGCAAATTGGATTTAGTGGAACATGTAACAAGCCTTGGTTTTGTTATAAATTGCAAACTATCTTGTTCTCATCACATTAATCTCGTTGTTAAAAAAATATATGGATGCCTCCGAAAGCTATGGTTAACAGCAGGTTTTACGCCCCTTGAAACCAGGAAAAAGCTTCTAAAAGCTTTAGTTTTAGTTTGATTATGTTTCCCAACGGAAACTGCAAGTAGCGTATAACGATTCACTTCGTTATATATATCGACTTCGGAGACATGATCACATTTCAGTTTATTCGAAAAAATTTCTAGGGTGTAACTTAACGCAATATATCAATGCCAGAAATTGCATATTTCTGCATAATGTTATTCAAAACCGGTCTCCATTGTATTTGTATAACAAAATTCGTTTTGCACAATCACTGAGAACGTTTAATATTATTCTTCCAACATTTAAGTACCTGAATTCATCGCAACTCTTTTTCATTCACGCAATCAAACTTTGGAATTATCTTCCCTTACAAATCAAAGGGATTTTGAGCCCAGCATACTTCAGAAAAGCTGTCTTACATCATTTCTCCAATATAGATTGATTTCTTTTTCTTTTCTTTCACTTAATCCTTTCTTTTTCTCCTTTCTTATTTTTCTCCCAATCCCACTCAGATTATATTAATTTATATTTATTATGCTGCATTTATAATTATATTCTAGTTATCTAAAGAATGTAGGTACTAAATATGTACTATAAAAGACTAAGTCTTGTTGTACAAAATATTATGTTAATAAATGAAATGAAAAAAAAGACCTTATTACTTGCATACTTGATTTTCTAGAAACCTAGTTTTAAAAATGTGAGAAAAAAAAATTATTTCTAGAAAAACTGGTCAAAGGATTTTGATTAAATTCAATGGCATTTTCATCTTCTCATGAAATTGTTTAAATACATATTGAATTTAATTTGATACTTCACGTGATTTTAATCTATTTTTATAACTAATTTTCATAAACATATACATTACAAAAGAATATGGCTCGTGGAAATACCTTGTTAGGTCTACCTCATGGGTCCACGTGAATGAGTGGATCCAAAACAGAAAGATGATAACAGTCAACTATACTTTAAAAAACAAATACCCTGTATTCAGCCTTCAAATTTTGAAATTGTCATACTATTTATTTTTTTCAAGTTCGGTGTCACATTATCTATAAGTTATTAGCAAGTCTCATCAGTGTTTATCAAACTACAGCATTAGACGGTTAGATTCAAGTCATGTTACCATCAAAAAAATTATCAAAACTTCATTAACAACTTTTGTTTTGAACTCTGATAAAACACAATTTATGATTACAATAAATAGACAGGTCTACAATTCTCAGTTCTCAAGTGTTGACCGAAAAAAGATAAATAAAAAATAAGTTCGTTGCTCTTCAATCGAAACGTTGCCATCGAACTTAAAGTTCGTTGTCTAAAATGAGAGATTCAGAACACTGTGTTATCATTATCCTTAGTTCTGCAAATAATGCGCTTGGTCAACAATGTTGTAATACAAATAATGGAAATATTTTATACAAGTTGAACATCAGGATGATTCAGTGTTTGTTGCTTTAGTCATTAGATAAGGATTCATAATACTTTCTATTGTTTCTGTCACATTCTTATGCATTCTTCACAATGCAATGTTTGCTTTTAATGCAGTTTCTTTAATCAAAATTAAATTAGTTGTTATTTGTGGTTGAACATCATAAGTAATTTAAATTGTACTTCTGATTTCACAATTACTACAACCACCAACCAATTTACAATTAACCTTGTTTAATAAATAATACGGATTAAGTGATATCTTAATAAAAATCATAGGTATATGTAAATATACTTAATTCGTATCGGCTAATTATTTACACAAGGTTCGTTGGCCAAGTTGAATAACAGAAATGTATCATTTAAACAAGCTCTTTTTGTGAATGTCACACTGTTTTTCATTCAAAATACATAAGTGCATGTTCATTGGTAATTAATTCATCACAATTTCAACAATTTTAAAATTCACTTAATTAGGCAGTTCGGTCACGCTTTTACAAACCTCTGATAGACATGATTCAAAAAATTGCAGACACAGGACTTCTGATTTAAAACGAGTGTATAAAAATTGATCATGTTTATCTTAAACTAACAAAGGTTTTCAGATTTTAGTTCTAAATTCGTGGGTAAAACCGCATTAATCGAAGCATTTGTATAACAAAACAGAAATATATTATTTTGGTTTGTCCTATGACCAATCGATTGCAGATACGAAGTCTATGGATTTTTTATTTGTTCATAGGTAATGAAAATTAAGAGTGAATTGATTATTGTACATATATGAGGGGTTACAAAGAAATGCTTTTAAAAACGTTGTACAGGTCATGCTTGTTATTTGTGCAAGACTAATTGAAAAAACAAAGCACATTATGCTGACATGTCTTCGAATAGAGCTTGTTTCATAAGAAGGTATGTTTTTCAACAATATTTTGCAAAGTTTTGCATCTGTGAGTCATAACAGATTTGAATTAACAACACAGACAATTACTAGTCGGAGGAGTTAATATGACATAATACACAGTTCGGTTCAAGAAATACCCGGCGAACGATGTGCAATCTAACAAAAGATAAAACTATTGAATATTACTCAGGCCAATGCCGCATTCAGTACAACGCTTTGGATTGGGGTGAGAGCCTTGACCGCGGCAGAAATGATGACAATTGTAAATGGTGATAGACGCGGCTGGCTTTAAACGGTCTTGTCGTCATTACTTAGGTGTAGAAAAAAATCAAAAAAGAATTAAAAATATAAAAAAGATTGAATAAAAAATGTTCAAAGAAATTTACAAGATTTTGTTTGTAATTCAAAAAAAAAAATTGTAAAGAAGCCTAAAATAACTATACGTAAACCAATGAAAAAGATAATTTTCTTCACCTAGTGTTTCCGTACGAAGTTGATGGCCTGACTGTTCAGAGACCAGATATCGTGCCCTTTATTGAATGATGTCAGATTCCACCCATGATCTTAAGTCTCATTGGAAATATTTATCTAGAATCTTGATTCAGAAAGAAAAAACAGATTTCGTAAAATTCAATATGGAAGTTCCTCAATTTCAATGGCACATAGCCCAGTCATTTTAGGTTTTCTATGCGTAAAACTTGAATTTTTGTATAATTTTTCTGCTGGGTAAAAAGTTATAAAGGTAAAGTGTCACGAAAATCAGTTTTTCGCAAATATCTCGCGATTTATTGCTCGAAGGCCACAGTAAAGGTTTTTATAAAAATTGTTTGTCGTGAAATTATCTTCAAAAAATCTTCTTCTACGTTTTAGTAAACTTAATCATTTTCAGAGTAGAACACTTAGAAAACAACTAGGTTAGGTGGAAGTGGCTGACAGCCAATGAGTATAATGGCTTCGTACATTGCCTGACACACGTAGGCCGCAAGGACCCACTGTGATACCACAGAGAACAGGGATCAGCAAGTTAATCACTTACTGATCTCAGAAATCCGCTGTAATATTAACGAGTTGATCACCCATTAATCTTCCATTACGGGACTAGCCGGCTAATCACCCGCTAGTCGAACAACGCGGAACTTTTAATGTATTTTGAAAGACTATTGGGGTCTATGTAAGCTAAGTCGCTAGTATTATCGAAGAAGAATTAACCGAGATGAGTTTTCCTCGCCCATGAAGTAGTGCAGGGCATGAGCAAAGAAGGTGTTGAACGGTTTCTTCCTCTTCCATGCAGCTTCTGCAGAAATCATTGGAAAACACACCAAGTCTTTCGGCGTGTCTTCTCATTAGACATAGTGTCCCGTAAGAACACCTATGGTAGAACCTAGATACAGGCGGTTCAGGACTAACAAACTCTTCGAGCGTTTTGAGTCTACACACGGCCAAACTTTTGGTTAGAAAACAAGTAGAATGCACTAACATATGGTATTGCATACCATTTAAGGCATGAACTCGATTGCTTTTAATAATTTAGTCTCTTTAAGATATTTCTCAAAAATGCGGTGCAACACGAACCTACACCACCTAAACCGTTGGTGCTGGTGGCACCATATCGGTCCGTACTTCATTCAAAATGAAGCTGGTAACACCTTTACTGTCAATGGAGAGCGGTATTGATCGATGATAACCAACTTTTTATGGGCGAAATTGGAAGAAATTGATTTTGACAATATTTGGTTTCAACAAGACGGGCTACGTGTCACACAGCAAATGCAACAGTTGAATTATTGTGAGAAAAATTTTGAGATTCGATTATTTCAAGAAATGGTGATATTGAATGGCCTCCAAGAAGTCGTGATTTAACACCATAAGACTATTTCTTGTAGGGTTATTTGAATTCATTGGTCTTTCAAAAAAAGCCTGATTCTCTTCAAGCTTTACAAGTCAATATTGAACGTTCCATTCATGATATACGACTTGATTTAGTGGAAAAAGTGCTCGAAAATTGGGTTCATCTAATTTGTTGCTGCAGAAGGAAATTTGAATGACGTTTTATTTAAAACTTAATTGTATTGATTGAACTGCACATCAAATAAAAAATTTTTGAATTTCCTTAACAAGAAGTGTGTTTTTTTTTCAAAAAGGAAATCATGTCACTCTTATTGGAAAACACTTTATTAGTAAGAAAATCGCCTGTGTTCTTTTACATAGTTCAATTTTAAGACATAAGTGATAAACTTAAAAAAAATCCGCCGCCTTAAGTACAGAAAAGGAAGCTAAAAGCGAAGCGAAAAAAAATTTGGCAAGGGATTTATGGGTTTGTGTTCTGAGAATTAAAATTCGCTAAAATCCATTGGAATATTTAATTCGACTCTTTTTTTTTAACATTACAATTAATGTGTAGCTGGCAACCCTATACCAAAAAATACTGTCTGAAGAGCTAATACTAAAACCTTGCATTCAGCCTCAAGATTTTGATATTGAACTTAGCACACCATTGGAAGTTCAAATCAGTTGTGCTAATTTTTTCATGACTTACCGTTTATAAGATACCAGGGGTCAAAATTTGAAAAATTTAACAAATATTTTTTTTTTAAATTATCAACTGTGTAACTAGGTAGATAAACAAAGATTGTTTAATAAGGAACTTAAATTTTTGTGGGAAATTAAACGCTTTAGCTGGTAGCTGATCGATAACTTAAACCGTTTAGAAGACTTTTCCATACGAATCCAAATATGTATATGTAATGCCAATATTTTAAATTTGCAGACATTGTCCTCTGGAATCTGCTGCAAGTACAAAAACTTCCAAAAGAGGTTTTTCTTTAAAATACAATTACAATACTCGTTGTATCAAAAGAGCAACAGTTAATATTCTTAATGTTATAAAAAAGTGTTTCTTTTCTTTCTAAACAAAGTTTTTATAAGTAATTTTTTTCCCTAGTTTTTTTATAATATAAATAAAACCTAGTCAGAACATTTGGTCCTTCGAGCCGGATCAAATGTTCTGACTAGGTTTTATTTATATTATAAAAAAACTAGGGAAAAAAATTACTTATAAAAACTTTGCTTAGAAAGAAAAGAAACACGTCCACTCAGTTTTCTGTATAATCGGTTTGTGTTTACATTATTTACTTGATATATCATTCAGAGGTCAAAAGAACAAATTCGATGTTTTTTTTTACATTAGTTTTGACATATATATTTTGTGGATTCTATTTAAATTTTAGCATTGTTCGATTAACTAATTAATATATACTAATTCAATTTCGTATTCTTTAGTTTAACATTTCATTAAAAAAGAACATTGTACTTTCTTACAAGCGTCTTCAACAGCTTTAAAACTTGTTTTGAAATGTTAGATAAAATAATTCTTATGAAGACCAAAAACACTTTGCTCATATTCACTTGCTGTATAATATTTTATTTTAATCAAATCAAAGCACCTTCGTTTTCTGTGTTTCTATGACATGTCTGTAATATATTTTTAGTCAATAAAATTTCTTTCTGTAGTAAACGTTGAAGTAAGAGTTTTACTTCTAATAGGTTACGGGCCCAGGCTTCCTGAATTGGAAAGTTCCAGAGAATTAATTGAAATATTTTTTCTTTTTAAGTAAAATTAAAATATTTTTCGTTTAGTATGGCGGCGTCGATGTCGAGCATTGAAAAGCTTGATGGAAACAATTACACAAGCTGGAAAATTCATATGAGGAGCATTTTGATTTTTCAAGAATTATGGCCGTATGTTTCTGGGGAAAAGTTGAAGCCTGATGACGAAGCTGAAGCTGTAAAATGGTCCAATGTGGATGAAAAGACGCTTTCTTTGATTTTTCTTAGCATGAAATCGACCGAACTGATTCATGTGAAAAACTGCAAGACTTCAAGAGAGGCGTGGCGTCGATTAAATGAGATTTTTCAACCAGCAGGACCTTCAAGCAAAAT
Source organism: Melanostoma scalare (assembly GCA_949752695.1). Classification (NCBI taxonomy): domain Eukaryota; kingdom Metazoa; phylum Arthropoda; class Insecta; order Diptera; family Syrphidae; genus Melanostoma; species Melanostoma scalare. The sequence goes on from OX456984.1 coordinate 217,091,356, forward strand.
AAGTCTATTTAAGAAACTATTAACAGTTAAGATGATTGGAACTATGTCAATGTCGGACTATTTGAAGGATGTTCACAGCGTTTCGGAAAAGTTAAGGGAAATTCAAGTTGATGTTCCGGAGGAAATTTTATCAATCATATTGCTATGTAGTTTGCCGGACCACTACGAAAGTTTTGTTGTTGCTATGGAAAGTAGAGACGAGATGCCATCACTTTCAGTGCTTATGACAAAACTTCTTCAAGAAGATTCAAGAAAACTTCAAAAAGAATCGGAAAGCGGGGACAGCCATGTTTTATTGGCTCATTATAAGCGAAACTTCAAATCATCGAAAGGCAAGAAAAGTGTGAAATGTTTTTCGTGTGGAAAAATAGGTCATTTTTCTTCAAAATGTCCGGAGAAGCAGGATGGACGATACCAGCAAAAATCAGAGTCTTCGTTTGGTCTTTTTAATGTGAAGGAGTCCAGAATTGTAAATCTTGGTGAATGGTGTCTCGACAGCGGTGCAACGTCGCACATGTGCTCAGAAAAAGATATGTTCTCTAAATTGAATCAAGAATTTTCACAGAAAATTTATTTTGCCGACGACAAATTTCTTATGGCAAGTGGCATAGGGACTGTGCTTCTGGAATTAGAGAAAGGTTGTGTTGAATTGCTTAATGTCATCTATGTTCCACAACTACGGTGGCAAAGATTGCTGCAAGAAATCACACCGTTGAGTTTGTTGGTGCAAACTCTTTCATCAAGAACTCTAAAGGCGAAATTGTCATGAAAGCTACGCAGGTCGGAAATGTTTACGTAGTAAAACCAAAAGCTATTGTTGCGGCGATGAAATCAACTCAGCCTTCTTTAGTGAAATGGCATTCTCGGTTTGGTCATCTCAACATTTCGAGCTTGAAGGAAATGTTTCCTCACAGCATGGTGGTGGAAATCGACAGAATCAACCCCATAAATGACCTAGATTGTGTTATCTGTGCCAAGGGGAAGATAACAACTAAGCCGTTTCCTAAACATTCGACAACAAGAAGTTCAGATATTTTAGAGGTCATCCATAGCGACATTTGCGGACCCATGCAAGTTACTTCTTCTGGAGGAGCCAGATATTTTGTCACGTTTATTGACGACAAGAGCAGGATGATTTTTGTTTATTTCATGAGGACTCGAGATGAAATCTTTGAAATTTTCAAGAAGTTCAAACAGATGGTGGAGTGTCAAACCTCGAAGAAAATCAAAGCTTTGCGAAGTGACAATGGTAGTGAGTATTTGAGTAACAATTTTTCTTCATTTTTAGAAGCTCATGGCATTCAGAGACAACTGACAGTACAGTATTCACCACAGCAAAATGGTGTCGCCGAGAGGGCGAATCGAACGCTTGTGGAAATGGCGAGATGTTTAATTATGACCTCGAACCTTCCAGAATATATTTGGGGCGAAGCAATCAACACAGCAGCAAATCTACGGAACAGGTCAGCTACAAAAAGTCTCCGAGATGTGACACCTTATGAAAGCTGGCATGGAAGAAGACCTAACGTTTCCCATTTGAGAATTTTCGGTACAAGGGCTATAATTTTGAACAAGAAGCCAGGCAAATCGAAATTTCAACCAAAGGGAGAGGAACTCATTATGGTAGGTTATTCTGAAGAGTCCAAGGCATATAGGCTGTTTGATCCAAGGACAAGAAAAGTAGTCAAGGATAGGAATGTTATTTTCTATGAGAACGCTGATACTGCAACCAACTGTGACTCTCAAGATACCCTTACTATTTTCGATTTTGAAGAGAGGTCTCGTGATGACGCACCTCAGCTTAATAATGAACCGGAACCAAACCAGGATAACAGCCCAGAGATCCCGCAAGAATCAGAAAACCATGCATCATTTTCTAAAATTGGGCCAGGTCGTCCAAAACTGATAAGAACTGGAAACGAAGCTGTAAATTCAATTAATGAAGAAACTCCGACAACCATCGCCGAAGCATACAAAAGTCAAAATGTGGAAGAATGGAAATCTGCGATGTAGAGAGAAATCGACGCATTAGTTTCGAATGGAACTTGGGATTTGGTCGATTTACCTAAGAACTGCAAGGCGATAGGCAACAGATGGATCTTCAACGTCAAGAAGCACCCAAATGGATCTATCGAGAAATATAAATGTAGACTAGTCGCTAAAGGATGTGCACAAAAGTACCAAGTAGACTATTTTGAGACTTTTGCACCTGTTATCAGACATTCAACCATTCGTTTAATTATTGCTCTTGCTGTTGAGTATAAGCTTTTGCTCCATCACGTGGATGTTACCACCGCATACCTTCATGGTGTTTTGGAGGAGGAGGTTTACATGAAACAGCCAGAAGGTTTCGAAGATGTTAAAAACTCCAGCAAAGTCTGTAAACTCAAGAAGTCCATCTATGGACTTAAACAGTCTGGAAGAGAATGGAATAAACGACTGAATGAAGTACTTCTCGGGATTGGATTCAAAAGATGTGTTGCTGACAGTTGCGTTTATGTAAAAAATGAAAAAGATGAAATCAATATCATTGGCGTGTATGTAGATGACATAATTTTAGCATGCAGCTCGAGTGAATCTATGGAATCCATTAAAGAACAAATTGATTCAAAGTTTGACACAGTTGACAAAGGACCGTTGAAATATTATCTTGGAATTGAACTGCAAAGAGAAGGGGACAGAGGATCAATAAGCATATCTCAAGAAAAATACATTAGAGAACTTTTGAAGGATTTAAACATGGAAGCAACCCGGAAATGCTATACACCATTAGATCCTGGAATGAAACTGAGCAAAAATTCGGAAGTAAATACCGAAACAATTGACCAAACACTTTATCAGTCATTAATTGGAACATTGATGTACTTGTCCACCGCTACCAGACCTGACATAACCCATTCGGTTAATAAATTAGCCCAATTCAATTCAAACCCAAATAGAGACCATTTAAGTGCCCTGAAACATTTGATTCGCTATCTTTCAACGACTATAAAATCAAAATTACATTATAATCAAACTAAAGAGAATCTGATTGCGTATGTAGACGCGGATTGGGCAAATGATGATAGAAAGTCATACACCGGTTTTACTTGGCAGTCGAAAAAACAAACTTCAATAGCATTGAGCAGCACTGAAGCTGAATACATAGCTATTTCACAATGCAGTAGGGAAGCTCTATATCTGAGAAGTTTAATCACGGAACTTAATTTTAATGAACTTATTCAAGATCCAACGACGATGTTTAACGACAATTTGGGAGCTCAACATCTTGTGAAAAATCCTATTCATCACCCGAGGACGAAACATATAGATATTTCATACCATTTCGTAAGAGGTCTTTTTGAAGATGGAGTAATTGAAATTGAGTACAAAAATACTGAAGACATGACAGCAGACATCTTAACGAAGAATTTAGGAAGAACAAAACATTTAAAATTTTCAAAAATGTTAGGTCTTTCTTTTGCAATAAATTAGTATTGATTTGAGGGGAAGTGTTAGATAAAATAATTCTTATGTAGACCAAAAACACTTTGCTCATATTCACTTGCTGTATAATATTTTATTTTAATCAAATCAAAGCACCTTCGTTTTCTGTGTTTCTATGACATGTCTGTAATATATTTTTAGTCAATAAAATTTCTTTCTGTAGTAAACGTTGAAGTAAGAGTTTTACTTCTAATAATGTCAGTTATAAGCAAAGAACCAGACTGATGAAAATATTTGAGAAATTGCTATAGAGACATTTAACATACATTTCATATACTACCAAGGCTATTACAAGAAAACAACTTCTATAATAGACTGTGGACATAAAAAAAAGAAAAAAATTCGACATGACATTCCAATAAAGTCCCGGAAATATTTAATGCTTTATAATGTGGCACCTGCGCTGTAGCTATGTATGTAATTACAACCCGCTTTTATAAATGTTCATAGCTGATGAAAATGTATTGTTGATTCTTAGAACACCATAAGCACTCCTATTTGCTTGCTAAAGACTTATTGATTTTTGCTTTTCTCGCCTTCCAGATGAAACACAATGCTCACATAACTCTCATCATTGAACAAATCATCGATTTGTCTTTGTTCTTAAAGAGAATTACAAATCAACAAACACACAATACAAACATGTGCTCTTATCAAACAGTAGTAAATAGTCCAACGAATTGAGCTCCTCGAGCAGCCCCAGATGAGATTGGCTTCAAAATAAATACTTCTTCTATAGACACTCTCCATAAAGTACACTCTGTATGAAATTCTCATGTCTATATAAAGTAGCCACTGCAATCAGCTGTGGCTTTAGTCTACAAATCGCTACTCGACCGAACGGTTACAAGATAAATACTCATATCATACAAAGAACTCGCAAACGCAAGCAGAACAGAACAAAACACAAACTTAAAAAAACTGCTTAGTGAAACTTTCAGCAGATATGCCTATCTTTTGAGGAAATATCTACATTCGGCATTCATTTGAATTTCATGAACGTCTGCAAAGTATTTGAATGTTTAAAATTTCTCAAACCTGTCGTCATGTTGGAGTTCTAGCCTTTCGGTTAAATGTCAACTATCTAAGCGATTTATATATTCTATTCTATTTATTATTTTTATCGGGATTAGCAACAAACGAATGTGTGTTTTAGTTATGAAAGAAAGTGTTTCAATCATAGCCAATAACCAGTTGAATTTGAATTTGAAAAAAGTGCAAATTTATGTTTTCTTCAATAAGTGCATCAAAAGAAAAATATCAAGTGCCAATGTTGTGTTGAGTAAAACTGGAAACTGGATTATAAAAAAATAAGCCGCCCGCAATTTGGTATTAAATCAAAATAAAATTTATAACACCACCCAGGATAATTTGAAGAAATACTTTGAGTCCGATCGCAGTTAAAGAGGTGAGTCTTTGCTTCCTCTTTGTAAATTGCAAGAAATAACATCATGTGTACCTACAATTCACACAAGGCAGGAGTGAAAACTTCCAAAAATTTTGTTATCCTACTGAGGGATTCTGCACCATCTTAGGTTGAAAACATTTTTGGAAAAGTAGTTTTTAGGTTCTCGTTCCCGATCGACCCGTAGGATTTGCCGCGTGGGATCAATGCCTATAGATAAAAATTTGCTTACTCTGCAAAAATGCAGTGTATTTTCAAAAAAATAAAGAAGTAATGACTTCTTCAATATCGAAGGCGATTTTATCGAAATTGGAGGTGCAACTCCAAATGACCATAGACTCAAAACGTTCAAAGAGCTTATTGAAGTCATCCGATCCGAATATTAGCTCCACCAAAGGTGTCCTAAAAAGACAATGCTTGATAGGTACACACCCCATCAAAAGACTTGGTATCTACTCCAAAAACTTTTGAAGAAGCTGCATGGACGAAAAGAAGGAGGAAGACACAGTCCAACACCCCTTCTGTTCATGCCCTGCCCTGCAAATTGATTTTAAAATAAATTGATGGATAAGCGCGCTGTTAAAACCAAATGTCGTCGATGTCGAGCTGATTGATTTTTGAAAAAAAAACAGTTAGTTTAGCTCAATAGCGCTCTCTATTTAGCGACATTTTTTGATCATTGTAAACGTTTTGTTGGTGGTTTTGAATATAGCAGAGTTGAGCTACTTCGAAAACGATAAGTAACTGTACCAATCGCTTGCTCATTAGGCCGATCAGGTTGAACGTAGAATGAACGAAGTGCTCTATGAACTTCGCGAAGAGGTTTTTTTATACAATTTCGAAGCGTCGTTCTGGCGCTAAGCGATTCGTAATGAATTGCCAAACATTACTGAGCACAGTTCGACATTCTAGACCAGTGGTTCCCAACCATTCAGAACTAGCGACCCAAATTGGAGTTTTGGAAAAACTCTGCGACCCAATGTATTTGAATAAATGTTAAATTGTAAAACTCTACGTATACATATTAGGTACATACTTAAGAGTTTTCTAGAAATCTACTTTCAAAGTTCGCAATGACAATAACTTCAAAACTAGTATAAACTAAAACTTAAATAAATTAAGTGCCAAATTCATTCAATTGAAAAGAGAATGTGCCGTATATACAATATATTTATACAATTATATATTTATGTATGTACGTATACCTAGCGTATTTGAAAATTAATAACGATTAAAAAAATAATTATATTTGCAAATAGTTTCCTAGTGAGAAACTTGATATTGACATTTAGATACCAATTCATCAATTCTAGGGAGTGTTGTTGTCAGGGCCAGTCTCATATCATGTTTTACATCCAATTTATTCCTTGATTTGGGTCTGATATTTACAAACTGAGAAAATTCAACTTCACAAAGATATGGCGAAACGAATGGTATTAACAGTTTTAAGGCATTGTTCGATAAATTTGGGTGAACTTCTCTCACACTGCACCAAAAGTCAATCAATGACGTTGTTTCGAAATTATCTTTAGCAAAAGAATTATTTCTTAATTCAATGGAGAGTGTCCGGAATTACAGAAACAATTAGATTTGAAAAGAGAAAGGATTTCGTATTGGCGTGAGTTGAACATTATTCAAATGGACGTGAAAGTATGTAACAATCTCCTGTTTTAAATAAGTCAGGTGATTGATGATAAGGTTTCCTAGTTCTTCCTTAGCATATTCATTTTTGGATTGGGTCTCGCTGAGTTTGTGAAACATTGCTATGTTATGCTCAGTGCTCAGTTTTCAAGTTTTTCAACAAAACACTGCAAATGATCTTTGAATTGAATTATAGTGATATCATGTCCTTGTAATTAAAGGTTCAATTTGTTGAATTCTTCGAATATATCTGTCAAATATGCAATCTTAATCAACCAGTCATAATTTTTCACTATATCTGAAAATTCTTTTTTTTCGCATGTCTAAAAACATTTGAATTTCTATTCTTAGTTCGAAGAAACGATTTATCGTGTTTCCTCTGGAAAACCACCCCACATGTAAATAAAACAAAAGATATACTACAAAGAACACATTGAGGCTTTTCGATGCAATTCGAGATCAATACCGAATTTTAAATAATCTTCACAATATTTTTTTCATAAAACAAAAAGGTAACTTGATATAGTTTTTTCACTATCCGGCTAGGAAAATATAACACTATTTAAACGTTTAAAAATTCGGCATGGCGAACAAATTTAGCGAAATTGGCATCCAGTTACGATTTTTGCCTTACAGCGATTACTTACAAAAAAAAAAAAAAAAACAACAAAGTCGATGAAAATGACATCATTGAAATCGGCACAGTTGCACATACATAGACATACATACCTACTTTTACAGTTTGAAGATAGAAAAAACACCAACTCTTAATTTTTTATTAGCGGTGTTCAAATTCACCTTCATTACGAATGGAGTTTCAATAAAACGCCAATAAAATGACTTACCTCTAGGTGCCACAATTGCCTTTTAAATAAAATAACTTTTGAATGGTAAGAGCAATGATGAACAGATAGAGGGCTGAACTTATATTTTTATGAAAACAAAAATTATCGTGGCTGAAGCTATGTCATTTTTTAGACGTTTTTGTGAAACGCCTATCAAAATAAGGGTGATTAGTATACTTAAAACAAGAAACACACCTGTTTGTTGTGGTGTTTTATGTTGTGTTGTGTTGCAAGTTGCAACTGATTGTCTGTATAATTATTATATAAGACAAATGTGTTCGCTCTCTTATAAAATACACACAAGCGATTGCGACACAACACATATGCCAGCATAAGATTTATTTTATACCTAAATAAAATATGTATTTTTTTTAAATTATAAGATTTTTTTTCAAAATGTCAGTATGTGCTCGCGACCCACCGAAAATGGCTTTGCGACCCAATTTTGGGTCGCGACCCATGAGTTGGGAACCAGCGTTCTAGACCAAAACCATAGAAATTTCACATAAAGCAAAATATATGCTTCATCTGCGTCCCCAGAAATAAATTGTTGTTTTACTGCCTGAACAGAATGGTGTAGCTGTAGCTGTAGTACGCCGCGCTGTCAAATCAAAAATCAGAATGCAGCTGAGGAATGTAGTAAAGCTCGTCCACAATGGTGTAGCGCAAGATGTCAATTTTGCTGACCCATTTTGCTTTGTTTTGTTTTTTTTTTGTGTGAAACGTCAAAATGTAGCACTGCAGTGCGCTCAAAAGTTGAAGTTGAGTGAAATTGTACTACAGCTACAGCTACCGCTACAGCTCTTATGGCATTTGCTTACTTTCGACTTTGACAGCGCGGCGTACTACAGCTACAGCTACACCATTCTGTTCAGGCAGTTACTCAGCTCAGCTTTTGTTTTACTTTTGTATTGTCAGCTAATGTTCATTGCTCAGCTGCGACAAAACAAAAAACGAACCTTAATGCGATAGTTTCCCCACTGAGTGACGCGAGAACTTACTATGGTTGGTTTGTGCCTCTGCTAACTCACATTAAATTTTTTAACCTTTTGTAGGCAGTGTTTTTTATTTGTAACAGTAAAGGACCTCCCGAACCAGCAGAAACGCTGTGGTAATGATTTTTCCCGTCACGAAAACATAAATGTATGAAAACGCGGCGTTTTCAGTCTCGTCACGTCGTCGTCGGTGTGGGCATTCTGGCTTGTCGTTTTATAACTCAGTTTTGACAACTGCTTTGGGGCTTTGGCAGGTATTTAAGTATCAGGGTTTCCGTTTTTTAAAAACGCAAACCATTTGAGTGGTTTTAAAAAGTTTATTATAGGTTTTAAGTTCAATCAATCAAACCAAACTTTTTATTGTCTTTCTACTAGGGCGAGAATTACGACCGAACATTGGAAATAACGCTCTTAAAATTGCCTTCATCGATTCCAAATTTCGTTAAAATACTATTTTAATTTGCAGACATTGCGTACTTTACCATGATGAAAATTTTGTGTTTAGCTGAATAAATGACAGTTCGATGATTTACCCTTTCAAACCTGCCGTGAACAAACAAACATTACATTTTTAGAGAAAAATTTTAATACTTTTCTTTTCATGCAATTGAAAATGGTTGTTATAGCATACGAAAATAATAAGGTATAAATATCAATTCTCATCTAATTGCATCTTTTGACACGTGTGTGAAATAGTTCGCCATGTTTGCGTTGCTGTAAGTGATCTTTTTTATAACGAGATTTCAAAATTTACTGGAAAATATATTTTGAGGCAAGTATGTATCGACAGCAACTGTTTTTCGTTATATGATAATTAAAAAATGACACCGGTGATTACTATCATTCAGGCCAAATCTACTCATTTTAGTAAATAAAGAAAACATGAATTTTCTCTTAAAATTTGTCGATAAATTGCATACATTTTTCGATTTCCATGCTCAAAACTAACTCCTGTAATTAAAACAAAATCGACTGTTACCAACTTCAAAGAACAAAAATTCAGGGGTCGAATGTTGCAGGGTCGGATGTTATCGAGTGATACGTGACTGACATACTCACTCACGATTTCGGGCAATCTAGTAACATATTTTGATATTCTCTCATCATCAATTGAATAGAAACCAATTCGATAGATGAACAAATGACTAAAATTGTGTAATTTAGAGCAAATTTTAAAAGAAAAATGTCACTCACTCACTGATGCCGTAATTCGGGCGCAGGTCGGAAGGTTTAATGAAAGGTTTCGTTCACAAATTTAATTCAAGGTTGTCAAGTTCCCATTGGAAAACCCTTTACATTTACAACAGAGTTATTTCTCTTTGCGTTTATAGTTCAAATTTTCCAAAAGATATTTCAAGACAAATAGCTCACAATACTAATTCAATTGAGTGCATTGTCCCCCAGCATGAAAACACTCACTTCAGAGGGTTGGTAAAGTTAGTCGCCAACTAAACTGCCACAAAAAGGCGAATAAATTCAAAAGTCTGACTGTTATCATATGTCCGTAGTGACTTTATAGCTCAAAGTGTGGTAAGAATTAGAAAAAATACTTTTTTTATGTAACTCAAAACCATCTTCTAGTTTTATGTTAATCATAGCGGGTTTGAAGAACTTCTTGATTTATGTCTTATACACATATTTTAATGTATGTTAACATATTTAATTCACTAGAGAGTGACCACAACTATCTAACAAAACTTCTTTGTGGTGAGTTCTTCACGGGGAAACTCCACATAGTGTATATTCTTGGTAGATTTTTCTGTAACTGAAATTCTATTTAGTTGGATTGGATATCACTTGATAGGGCAGATACTCGCTACAAGTTTCAAACCTCAATTTTTTCGACAATGAGTTTATTGTGCAGTATTTTTATAACATTTAAACCGATCAAGTAAAATTTTTCGCATTCAAAATGATTAATAAAATTTTAATTTGATAACATTTTGTTGTCGATCGGTTGAGTAGTTTTAAAGTTTTTTAAACAACAAGCGAAAGGTTTGTCGTGCGATTCAAATTGAAATTTGATGGGCTCAAGGGAATTTTTAGCCCTTAAATTTGAATATAACTTGAATCTACATTAAAAGCCAAATGCTAGTATGGACACAACTAGGTTCGCCAACAGTGAAATGATTGAATTGATATTACTTTAGGTTTTACATACAAACGTTTGGTCTAGGTCACCAAGCTCGGCACACCAATGTAAAATAACTACTTCCTGATCAATATGTTTTTCCTAGTTTGAGAAACAAATTAGCTCGACCTCGTATTATTTTATTTAGATAAAAATAAATGAAATCAAATTCACTAAAGGCTTTCAGAAGGTTAATGTTGATAACTTCACTTCCTTTTATTTTTTTTTGTTATTTAGTAGGCCCTCTCTTTTACAAATTCTTTACAAGCTTTCTCGTAATGGATTGGATTCCCTAGTCTTTTAACGTTTAAAGACCCACTCAGACGATCATTTTAGTTTCAGTTGAGCTATCAGTTAAACTGATGTCAACAGCAAGAACTGAAAATTTTAACTGAAACTGAAAAACCGAAACAAAAAAGTTGTCAGTTCAGTTATCAGTTGAACTGATGTCTAAATATGTACATTGCAGTTCAGTTTGTCGAACATCGACAAAACGTAACAATAGACAGACATAACTTCGAGGTTGTATAGGACTTCGTCTATCTAGCATCAGCTGGAAAACAACATCAGTACGGAAAATAACTCTTTGTCAACCGTTGCTTTTTTTGGTTACTAAGGCGATTGAGATACAAAACCCTCTCTAGAAAAACCAAGGTTACCCTGTATAAGACCTTGATCATCCCAGTCCTGCTTTACGGCGTGGAAGCATGGACTTTATCAAAATCAGATGAGGAAACGCTTTGTCGTTTCGAAAGAAAAATACTCCGAATGATCTTTGGTCCCGTATGCGAAGATAATCTGTGGAGAAAAAGATACAACGACGAGCTGTATGAGCTGTACTGCGACATGGGCATAGCCAGAAGAGTATGCGTCGCGAGGCTACGATGGTTGGGCCATGTAGAGCGGATGGACCCAAACGCTCCGGCTAGACGGGTTTTCGAAAGCACATTGCAGGGAAATCGTGGAAAAGGAAAACCACGTCTAAGGTGGCGCAATCAAGTCGAAGAAGACTTCAACCGACTTAGAGTGCAAAACTGGAGAGAAATCGCCCGAAATCAAAATTGTTGGCGTAAGATGTTGGTTGAGGCTCAGATTCCCTTCGAGCTTTAATGCCCCATAAGTAAGTAAGTTTAGTTGTCCGATCAGTCGTCATTTTAATTGCAGTTGGCTACATTTTCGAACTTTCTTTTTTTTTTATTTGTAGAAGCGATATTTTTCTTCTGACTATCGCTGCTCACTAGTAAAATGCAAACACAACTCAACACCGAACTGATGTTTAACCCTTAACTACACATTTGTGTAGATCAAAGAAAATTAAATTTCTGTTTCTCTTTTGTAGCGTTTGTATCCAACCAACAAAAATGTTAATGTCTTTTTTATTCTGACGGAGTACCAATGTTGGTTCTGACAGGAGCACCGATAAATTTTTTTTTATGAAATGAAATGATCACAAAGGAGTTTTTTGAAAATTTCAGTGGATTTTCCCTGGGCCTCAAAGGTTTGAATACACAGCCTTTTTTAACTGAACTGACAGATAACTGAACTAAGATCTGATCGTGTGAAAGGGACTTAATAGCCTTGACATTATTGATTGTCGCTTAAGTCAAAGTCTATTGATTTTTAAGCCACACACATCCCGTCGAATAAGTTAACTCATATTCCAAATTAGCACTGCTCTGCTTAAGCATACCTCTATTTCGAAACTTAATAAAGAATTCGTTGATGAAGACCAAATATAACATTATTGGACTTTTTTTCCTTCCAAGAATAGCACTTCATCAACTAAAATAAATTCGTGTAATTTTTCTTCAAACAAACTTACATGCGAATTACCTTTGCTTACAGAGTTACGAGTATTATCCATATTATTATCAACTTCTATTTACTCTACCACTGGCTACAAGCTGCATGTGAACAATTCATAACATATTATCCGTTATTTGCATAAACGAGATCGTTTCTTGATAAGCAAACCATACCTAATAATCGCTACTGTAATCAATGCTAATAAAAACTAATTAAGAGTTTAGGTGATACAAAATATGACTGCAAAAATTCACACCCTTCGAACTAATTTATGGCATAAATAAGAAACAGACTCTCGTTGACATGACTTAGGGATGGGTGTAATGAGTATGTCTATGTATAACAATAACAACCTAATCCAACTATGGAGCATTTTGAATAACGCAATAGGTTTTTCTTTTTATTAATCATATTTTTTAATTACTCATGTTGTTTGAATTAATTCTGGAGGAGGCTTGATGCATACCAAAACACCGAGGTGTTATGGCTTCTCTTATCTATCACCAATTGTTTTTATTATTAAAACAAAATTTGTTTTGTTTTTAATCAGCAAAGTGAATTCACAAAAAAAAAAAACAAAATATCAAAAATGTCCAAATTGCGATTATTGACCTCAATGCAAAAAGTAAACAGATTGATAAAAATTGCAATGTTAAAGCAGCGGCGGTGTATTACGGAACAGTATGACTTTAATAAGAAGAAAAATGTGAAAATGGAAAATTTTAATTTTATAGAACGTGCTTTTGAGAAAAATTCCCAATAACGTATTCGTAAATTATATTTACTAAATATATAATATATAAATATATTTCTTTGTTGTAACGGTTGTTTTTTAACTGCTAAAGAGCTTAAAATAACAATACAAGACGAAGATGTTGTTGGAGTTTTACTATAATAATTTGGTATTAATATGATTTCTGTTTATACAGTTCATTCGAGTAGTAAAATTTTTTTACTACTTTATTAGTAAGTTATCGCCAATACTTCCCACCAAGCTGACATGTCAACACAATTTGACTTTCTCAACTCAACTGTCAAACCACAGGCAAAAACATTCGATTCTTCTCATGCGGATAAAAAACACGCTTCACAAACAAAATACATTGAGGTGAGAAGGAGAAATTATCCAAAACTTGAGCTCAGTGTTTCAAAGTTTATTTTTCTTCAGGCTGAATCGAAGATCGAAAAATCTTACATCTTAAAAAGAATTTTGTGAAAGCATAGAAGCGCTTTGTGAGTCCAGCGGACTTGCCAAAAGTCTTACAGGGAGCAAGGAAATCAAACGCTAAAGAAGTCAAACGGTTCTTGAACAGAGTCAACAGCAGAGAGACTCAGTCCTTTGTTGCAAACTCATATCTCAGAAAACCAGATAGCAAACGGCCAGCACCCAGCAACAATCTGTTACTCCCAGATCAGGTGAAACCGATAAATCCATTCGATGCAGCTGGTACATTATCATCGTTGCTTGCTACCTTCGTGGCCATCAAATATGATATGGCATCCTTTAACAACTGTAAAGACAAAACCTTTTGCTACCAACTTTGGAAACTATTTTCACTGGAAGTCAGTGCCAGATGCAACATGCTTATTCCAACTCGGGAAATCATTTCAAAATCTCGATAGCAGGATTGATTGGGCTCTTAACGAGAAAGACTTTGCGGGAGGTATTTTCATCGACATAGAGGGTATTTTTGACAATGCTAGTTTTGATGGCATGTGCAACGCTGCCAGAGAACATGGTGGGAACAAAAATAATAGGCTTGTGGAATAAAGCAATGCAAATGAATAGCATCCATGGGTATCGCCTTTCGCGAGGTATTGGCAAGTCCTCCGTTAGTAAATTCATTGCCATGAAAAGCGATTTCTCGATTAGCCGTTCGGAACTGGCAGAAAATTTTAGGTCCCCTCCATTCGCTCACAAGGCATGGTTGTGAGAAATGTGTTAGGCCCTTAGGGCTCCTCGTTCTGTTGCCCCACCGTATTTAAGTTACCTTTTATTCATTCTTTGTGTTTTAAAGATTTGTATAAGATTGAAAATGAGTTCAAATTAATTTGTTTTTAAAAAGACGAAATTGGGGGTTGTTAACAAAAATTGTTGGTTTTCATTTTCAGAAAATGTAAAGTAAAATTCTACGCTTCATTTTCAAGATATTGATACTTGAAGTGGAAAAAATAAAGCAAGCTAATGTTAGTCTTTGGCACTCTAAGAAATTCTTTGGCAAGATTAGGGTCTGTTACCGAATTGGTTCCCCTGGATATATAGGCCTATGATAAGACCAATCTTCTCCTATACGTCAGTTGTTTGGTGGAAAAAGCTCTCACGTAAATACGTTATTTTGCTCACTAATCTGCAAAGAACAATTCGTCTAGACTGTACTTTGTCTGCTCTCGAAGCACGCTTCCTCACCTTTATGCCTACATTATGCGAAATACTCTCAAGACGATTTCCCTTCTCTGGCACTGGAGCTTTGAGGATTTTGAAAACAGCATATCTTTTGACGTACGTCTAATGAATGTGCCGTTCCATACGATGATCCCAAAACTCAAACTGGGTCAAAAATACACGGTTGACTTTACGGCGGTTATGAACTGGTTCACTCTACAATCTGAACCAGGAAAAGATTCTCATTGGATTTTTCCGTATGATAACAAAACTGATGAAGGGTCTAGGCTGGTGCTTTTGTACTTTGATACGTTTGCACGCCTCATTGTAAGCACATACCCCGTATTTAAAGCGAAAATATGCCCCTTTGAATCCTGTTTGTGCTACATCATGGCTTAACAGAGGAGATCGCTGATGAAATGGGTAGGTAAGGAAGCTTTCTTAAGAATCAGCGCTTGGTCCCCCGCGGCCCTCAACAAAGAGAACTTCAATCAAAAAGAGAAGCACCATTTTCAATCCACTTATACTTATTCAACTGGTGTTCACTGATGTACTAGCAAAGATGTGTAAAGCTAACTAACCTTAGCTGCTCTACGAGTATGTAAACTTATTTTTAGGAAGCC
Source organism: Melanostoma scalare (assembly GCA_949752695.1). NCBI lineage: Eukaryota > Metazoa > Arthropoda > Insecta > Diptera > Syrphidae > Melanostoma > Melanostoma scalare. Next base: position 217,106,671 of record OX456984.1, read on the forward strand.
CGATGCTCTCTCTCAAGAGTATTTGAGATATTGAAAGTATTGTGTTATAGGGGTGCCATTAACTTCTTTTTTTTTGGCTTTGCGAGAATCGCGTACCTACTCGAAGGAATAACAACTCTCCTATTAACATGATTCACAGTTCACTCGAGGATGCGGAACTGGAACGGTTGCTTATGATAAGCTCATTGAATTCTGACCTTGACAGCATTGTTACATGGGGCAGTTAAAACCGAGTAGATCGAAAACTCAATGCTGTCTCTTGTAGTTGAAGCTTAACATTCCCCTATTGCCATTATCCATGAATGGTACCTGCATCCAAGAAACCGAAAAGCTGTCAGTACTTGGTATGTGTTTAAACGATGATCTTCGTTGGAATAACCACATATTTGAAGTCGCCAAAAACGCTGCTAAATTCTTAGGTTTCTTAAAACGATGCAGGTAGCTCTTCACCCCTTCTGATCTGGCTACAATTTATAAGGGGTTCATCTGCTCAAAACTGAAGTATAACTCCCATATCTGGTCAGGTGCTCCTCAAACATCTTTGCACCTACTTGATAGGGTACAAAGTAGAGCGTTAAAATTGATAGGTGATAGTTCAATCGTAGAATCGATTGATTCTCTTGAACATCGTCGAAACGTCACCTGTCTCACTGTCTTTTATCGCTTTTTCACAAACAGTGCTCTAGTGAAAAAGCCAGCTGCATTCCTCCCCTGAAACAATTTAGCCGTTACATCCACTTCGCTAGGAATGCTCATCAGTTTTACCTAGAGCCCAACTTCAGACGTGCAGTCAAGTATAGAGATTCATATTTTAGTCGCACCACCCGAATGTGGAATGCTCTACCTGGCCCTATTTTTTCCCCTTCATTACGCTTCACAAAAGTTCAAAAGCAATGTGCATCGGTGTCTCCTTTCAAATCCTCTTCTATTTTCCTCAATGCTCGCACTGTGTTCTATAACATTATAAGGGTAGTCATAACCCCTTGATGTGCGCGTTGATTATAAAAAAAAAAAAACGTCGCCACCAGTAGATATAATAGAGCTACCATAATAGTGTCAATTTTGGAGGCTTTTTATACAAAAAGTAAAAGGACGATTTATCAAAAATGGCCTATTTATACGGCTTTTAAAGACTTCTAAAGATTTCAATTCTCTCGACACTTGTTAACAGATTTCCAGTGGCAACAACATAAATGCCAACGACAAACGCACAGAAAAGTGTTCCCAAACTGTAATTTCTTTATGCTTCAAGTCTTTGAAAAAATGTTACCCATTTTACAGACTGTGTGTACGGAAAAATTAATATAAATGTAAATGTTTTCTCCAATTTGGTTTTTCTTATTTTTATTTCCAAGACACTACTAAAAAGAGTACCACAAAAGACTAAACAATTCTATTAATAAAGCTCAGTGATGTGTCACCTGTCTTATATGAGTATAGTTAGGCTATGTTGCTCTATTTACCCAAAATATAGTTTCAATTAATTTTTTTATCAACTCCAAGAATATAATGCAGGCACCTCACATGTAGATCAATAACCCGACCTTGGCCTTCAATATATATTCTTAAGTGCTCCTGTGTATCATCAAGTCATTATTTACATCATCTCTCTTCTTTCTGATCTTCGTTCAAAAACTCATGCGTGAATAAAATTTAAGTAGATAAGATTATTAGAAGATATTTCTTTTTTTGCATAAATAAACCATGATCATAAACTTGGCACTAACATCAACAGAAGTACAAACAAGGTGCTTATAGGAAAAATCCACGATATCTTATTATGGTATCGATTTACAACAAAAGAGAGGAACGACTCTTATCTCATTCATTAGTTGCCAATGAATGAGATAAGAATCGTTTATTGATTACTCAGCAGATACAAGTACCTTACCTACCTCAAATCATAATCTTCTCTCCACAAGATTAGCTGCTAATATCCGTCACACAGAGGTTTGCTTGTCTTTATTAGTTTTTCCTTTTCAATTTCTTACAAATATATCTATAGAAGCTTCTCAACAAAAAGATCGCTTCCATAGATTATGAAAATATTTCTCTCAGAACGAAACACACCCACAAACAATCTTTGAGATTCTTCAGCATGGTCAGTCTGGTGTGTAGTGCGGAATCAAATACATCGTCTTTCTAGAAAAATTCATAAAAAAAAATTCCATTTCGCTTTTTCGATTTCCGCTTCCTTTAAAAATCGATCGACGTTTTCAAGTAACACATCAAACGTAGACGGTTAGTTACAGTGCTTTTGGATCTTTCATAATTAAGTAAACTTGAGTCTAAGTCTTTTCTTATCGGTCTTTAAATGAGTTATCACACTGCACCTTATTCATTTGATTGGCATATATTCAAACACAGTCCACATGGTGGCTAAATAAGTGATAGCGATTGATTGATGCTGGCGCGTGCGTTCATAAAAAAAATCAATTGAAAAGCATCAAGGCATTGGAAGACAATAAAATTTATTCTTCTCGAGTATATGGGCCAAACTGATGTAGTTCAAAGCCACCACAGTCTACAGACATTTCTGTTAATTACAGCAATTTAAGTGCGACTATGTATGGATCTTTCATTTAAGTGTTACTCAATCTAAAAGTTTATATTGCCAGTGAGTGCTTTTGGAAGGAAAAGAAAAAGTGTTGCACGAAACGACAGGACTTCTGTGCTAAAAAAGTGTTTTTCTATCTAATTGCTGTGTTTTTCTATTCTAATTGCTAACTCCCAACAAAGGACTAAATAAGGACTCTCTTGGCTAATGGGGTCATATTAGTGTCGTTGTTTAAAAAAATAAAAAAAAACGACAGACGTTTACAACATATTTTCGGAATCTACCAAAAACTTTCATTCTATTTCTCGATGTGGTCTGATATTTCTATTCGAAAGTTATCAAAGAATTTAGTCATCTTTTGTGCGTTAAGTGAACAAACCCATCAATCTTCTATATGCACCATCACTTAAAATGCATGTAACCTGATGTTATTACTTATCGTACTCTTATTGTGTACACGGGGTCGTTCTGATTTCAAAAAAAAATATACATAAAACTACATAGGAACATCAAATGTGACGTGATTCCGAGTAATACGATTCGCATTGATTCAATTAAATGTTGGTTCATTCTTTTCTCATTTATTCGTCAATTATAAGTTGTTTCGTTTGTTGTTGCTGCTACACAGACTTTAAATTTTATAAGCATCTACAAGATGCTGCTTGAGCAAAGAAGGGCATTGTAAATTGCAATATGTAGAGAGTGTATCACAAAAGGTTTTGAAATTCTATTGAAAACACATCCAAATACAACATGGTCGGGCTTATGTGTGACTGTAAACTGTATGAAGGTTCAATGAATTGTAAAATGCGTAAGGAGGTATTGACAGATCTGAAATCAAAACTTAACTTTGTTTACGAATCGAAGGTTTAATGCTATCGCAGAAATTCTTAAATTATGGAAGCAGCGGGAAACGAATATGACCTTCGAGGATCGAACTAAGAACCTATTTAAAATATTTTAGTCAGAATTTTTGAATTTGATTAAATTTGAAAAAAAAAAAATTTAATGAGCTTGTTCAACCAGTATAAGAATTTATAAAACTATCTAACAAAGTGGAACCTACGTATTTTAATAGTCGTACGATAAGAAATGGTTCTTAGTCACTGTCTTTCTTTAAAAAAAAAAACATAATCTGTACACGAGTAGGTACTTATGGACCAACGTTTGAAGTTATTTTTCTTTAACGCGAGAGAACCAAAATAGCCAAAGATTTCATCTCGGATGTCGGATGGATGGAAATGAAAATTGTAGCCTTCCAAGTGAAATTGAAATCGGTCTAGTAGTTTTGAGTTGGAATTCCCTTGGTAGCATTCTAATAACGAAAGACATTTCGAAATCGGCATCTTAGTGACGAAAATTTCAGTTAACCGTATCCATTCGCTTGTCGGATTTTAGTTGTCGTCTGTTTGTTGTTTGCTGTCGGGCGTCAGCTGTTAAAGTATCTATCTCTCTTTTGACTTTTCACCTGCGTGACATCCTATAAAGTTTTAATATCGGAACCTCAAGACTCAAGAGTTTAAATATAAGAGCTATTGAGACTGACAATAATGATATATGTTGGCAAGATGTTTATTATGTAGAATCTCCCTGTAAACAAATTGAGTTCATAGAAAGTAACTTAAGGCCCCGGCCCATAGAACGCGGTGCGTGCGGTAGAAGCGGCGCGGCAACTGATGCGGTGGGTTTTGCCGCGCGCAACTGATAGGGGTGACCCATAGAATCCGTTGCGGTTCTTTGACAGATAAATTTAGTCAAAATGGGGGCGTTCAATAATCGCATCCGGATAGCTTGTTGTTGTTGTTTACGTGTGGGAAATCGAAAAAAATAAGTTATAATCGTCTAACAATGATATTTTGAATGTTTTTCTGTTTTCAAAAGTCGAATTTTAATATTTCACAGCTGTTGTCTGTTGTCGATCGTTCAAAAAGGTATCTAGACACGGCTATTCGAGATAGACTATCCGATAGGTTCTTGAACGCGCCCATTGTCACTTTTCCCATATAAGAGAAAACTTCAAATTGGTTGTGACTGCGCATGTCTCTCTTCTGTCACCGCGTGAGAGCCGCGGCAAAATAGAAGTTCGGCTACTCGGCGCGTGCGGCGCGTTGCTCGCGGTGCTTATGGGTCACCTCTCATAAGAACGTGTGTATTTAATCGAGCTGTCAGTTGAAAGCGGTGCCGCACGCACGCACCGCGTTCTATGGGCCGGGGCCTTTAGCTAGTTTATTTAATGTAGACGTTCCTTTAATGACGAAGATTGTTAGACATAACGATAAATCCGCAGTAGCATTAATCAAAGGAACTATGAATATACAAAATGGAAACGATTCAGAATAACTGAGGATCGCCAACAATACCGACTGCTTCGGAACAATTGCGTAAGGGTAATAAATAATACAAAAACTAGGTTATTCTCAAGGCATTTAAACATTTCGATGGTCGAAAGCTCTGGAAGAGCCTGCGGAAGTTGGAATTGGTAAACAAAGATCACACTATTTAGAAGTAGATTAAAATGTATTGAACCAGCTTCTGTTTTCATTCGTTCCTCAACCCACATTCTGAAATCCACCAACTGTCCAAGTTGAGCAGCAGTTAACCAACCTCTAAACTTGTTTCAACTTCGAAGCTGTTACTTCCATAGACGTTGTGGATATTATCGAACGTCATTGGATTCGATCAATTACATCCTACTTTTATTAAAACAGGAATGCCACTTATCTAACCGTTTGTTACAGCTGCCATAAACCCAGTTTATACTAAGAATACATTTCCAACCCAATGGAAACTTTCTTAAATCATCCCAGTACTAAAAAACCGTAGTGGAACAAAATTTTGACCAGTATCTATTCTCCCATTCTTGTCCGAAGTCGTTGAAAGACTGATACATAGGCAAATCAATCGTCTCTATAAATGTCATGGTCTCCTATCAGTTAAGCATTCTGGTTTTCGTTCTTATCAAAGTAGTATTACTGCGTTCTTGGATGTAGTAGAGCAGGTAAATAGAGCTGTGGTTGATGATAAAATCACGTTCTTGGTCCTTCTTGACTATTCCAAAGCATTTGATACAAGAGAGCATACAATTTTGTGTCGAAAGCTTTCGCTTAATTCTAATTTTCCACCGGAAGCAGCTAAATTTATTGATTCACATTTAACCGGAAGGAAACAAGCCATCGTATCGGGAGTTGAAGTTTCCAAATTTCCTTCACTCATGCGTGGTATCCCTCAAGGGTCCATTTTGGGACCTCTTTTGTTTTCAACTTATGTGAATGATATTCCTTCTCTTATTAAGCACGGGAATGTGCATATGTTTGCCGATGGTGTCCAGTATTTCCAAAGCTCACCGTTAGGGCTAATAGAAAACTGTGTAAGCAACATTAACGAAGATTTGAATCCGGATTGAAATAGTTCAACGAATTTGGCATTGTTTTGAATTTACTAAGAACAAAGTGCCTTGTCATATCTAAGATTGCTTTTCATGCTTTCCTGTTGTATCTATTCTTGAATAATGTTTCTGTGGAGTTTGATCATACGGCAAGGAACCTTGGAGTTAACTTTAATAGGAGTCTTACCTGGATTGACCACTTAAACTCTGCTATTGGAAAAGAATATGAAGCCTTAGGAACATTATCTATTACAACAAAGTTCACACTAAAAGAAAAAAAAAAAAGAAAAATGCTGACTAGAACATCAACGTTGTACTAAACAATGTTGCAGGATATGTTTTTGGGCTAGATAGTGTCGCGGTAAAATTGACCCCAACAAAAAATCATCCTTCGGATTCCTTTTTCCACTGCTTCCATCTTTCATTTTCGGATGTAGTTGCAGAATTCTGGGGAGTAAGGGTTAACCAAGGCACCATCAGCCTGCGGTGTACTTTCCAAGTATTCTGTAAAAGCATCCAAAATAGGTTTCCGGTGATAAAAGTCCACTCCACATCCGAGTGCGAATAAAATATGAATCTCTATACTTGAATGTACCACCGAAGTTGGGCTCAAGCTAAAACTGATGAGCACGATTCTACGATTGAACTGTCACCTATCAGTCTTAAAGCTCTGTTTTGTACAATATATAGTAGGTGCAAGAATGTTTGAGAGGCACCGGACACAATATGGGAGTTATACTCTCGTTTTGGTATGATGTAAGCTTTATAAATTGTAGCCAGATCAGAAGTGGTCAATGAAGAATTTTTGGCATCGTCTTAAGAATAAGAAAAGAGGGTCGGAGACAAAACGGAACCCTGGGCATATCAGGATTTATAAGGTGAGTACCAGACTTGAAACCACCCAATACAACTAGTATTGAAAGCGGTGTGAAAGAGAGTTTCTAATCCAACGAGAAAGAGACTCATCGATACCAAAAGTACGCATTTTCGATAAGAGAGCCAAACTCTGATACCAAAATATCAATAAACAAGAAGTAGAGAAGAGCCGTATTCTAGAATTTTGACGGCTGAGACGCTTTACTTTAAAAGCTTTTTCACATAAAACAAAGCTAACGCTGGATCTAGTCTATCTTTGGCTTCTAGATTAAGCTATGTGCTGTGACAACAAGTGCAGAACTAATTCCAAAAACGACACCACCAAATGAACAATTCTACCAATAGGTGAATTAACACGACACCTATTGAAACTATCAGCATTTGTTATGCTCGCACGAGTCGTTGTACTTTTTTCTATGTCTTTTCTGTGTCTCAAAATTACTAAATATATACTTAGCATTTAATTTGTATAAATACACCCAATTTAAAATAAATAAAGCAGTTGCTATTAGAACGGGCTAGCTAACTTAAGCTTCTTCTTAAAATAGCTTTAGGTAACTATTTATTTGTAAGACACCTTGTCTTGCATTTTTAAGACGGTCTTTCTTTCGGAATTGGTGTTACTTTGAAGTCACTGATTGTGTGATACAGCGTGTTTCTTAACAGCTTCTATAACCATTTCAATTTGAAAATCACTTGTCTATCGCCATTTCTTAAACACCAATTTGCATTTGTTGTTCACAAACAACATTGCTTTGAAACTTTTGGATGGATCTAGCATTTGCTTTCTTTATGCAGTCCCATAGTTGGATGACATATATAAATATGTCCAAACGGGTTTCAGTATTTCCTTATAGCCCATTAGTTTGTTCCGGATAGATAGGTCAAGGTTCTTTCCTAATACGAAGTATACTTTTCTATAATTCAAGTTTAGTTCTTCACTTTTCTCTTTGATGTGGTCTTTTTGTTGGAGCTTTGCATCCAAAATCATTCCAAGGTAATTGACAGTATGAAAGCAAGGTACTACTGAATGGTTTATAAAAATTAGAACGTTGTTTATGTATCTAAAGTTTATATGCGTCGATTTTGTTTCGCTTCATTTGGTACGCCATTTTCGCGTTCAATCACTAAATTTATGCAATTTCCGTGTAGTCATCGTAAGAAATTTTTGAGGCACCAATATTGCAGTATCATAAACAATGGTGGCCTTGATAGCGTTGATGCCCACTTGAATATCCATGTATATAAGCAGATACAGGGTTGGTCCTAGGACACTCCCTTGTCGTACACCGGCTTCTATATTGTTAAGTTCGGAGACCGTTTGGTCTTTTTAAGTGTTTCTGGGAAGATCATTGCAGTCTTAACCAAAGCCTCAAGTGTCATACCTTTCAAAGGCTAATAATATAGATGGGCAAACTTGTTTTTATTTCAGGTGCCTTTTCCACCACATCCGTAACTCGAAGTACTCGGTCTAAATCAATTAACCCTGAATGTGAAGCACATTATTTTGTGAGCCCAGGGTTGGCCCTCAACTCGCTTTAACCCGTTGAGTCATGCTTTTTTTACTGCATATTTTGACCTGAAATTCTATACTCTGTGATTTTTGGTGTCGATGATCACAAATCTAAGGTTATATTTTTATAATTTTCAAATCCAAGATGGCGGATCCAATGTGGCGGACCAAATTTGTGAACTTCAAACAAATTGCACTAAAATTGGTATACAGAGGTTTTTGGGGATGCTGATTACGAATATGAGCTTAGATTTGCAAAATTAAAGATGGCGAATCCAAGATGGCGGCCTAAATTTTGTGCAATTGAATCGTTTAGACCAGTGGTTCCCAAGGGGTCGATATCGGTTTCTCAGGGGTCGACAAAAACGAAATCTGAATTTGGGGGTCGACAAGTTTTTCAATCGACCCCCTTAACACATTTTCTTATTTTAAACTTCAAAGATAGTATTGCGTTACTTTTGCCATTTTTAAAATGAAAAGTTTAATTAAAAATTTTAAACATGTGTATAAAAAATTTATATAGTATTGTATAATTGTGATATTATAAGTAGTAGTTTTAAACATTTTTTGCTTAAGATTGGCGGTGTGATCGCAGACACGAAAAAAAATTTCGACAGTACTGTTTGGACTACCTAAAGTTTGGATTTATTTCATCTCCATCAAATCAACACTTACCGATGTGTCTCATATGTGAAAAAGTATTAAGTAACGATGCCATGAAGCCTTCAAAAATGGAGGACCACTTATCGCGGTCCTATTAAAGACGCTGATGGCTTGCGAGCGTCCTACAATATATCTCTGCTAATAGCGAAGTCGGGGAAGCCTCTCACAATTGGAGAGCAGCTTATTTTAACAGCCATTGCAGAGGTCCTTAGCAATGTATTGCATAAGCCTGCTCAAGATATTATAAAAAGAATATCCTGGAGCAATAACACCGTTCAGAGACGAATAGATAAATAGAGATGGGTCGCGACGTGGAAAACATTTTATGTAATTTATTGCAGACCAAGAGATTCTTTCTCCAGTTAGACGAGTCTACATTACCCGGCAATGAAGCTCTGTTGTTAGGATACGTTCGATATACATATGTATCATAGATGAAAATATGTGTCGAGAGCTGCTTTTTACCATATATCTGGAATCAGATTGAGGAGAATCCATTTTTCTGGCAGTGGATCGTTTTTTTACCGACAAAGCTATTCCATGGAGAAACATTATTTCTGTTGCGACTGATGGAGCACCATCTATGGTTGGTCGTCATCGTAGTCTTACAGCTCACTTAAAGCGGCAATTGCCTGATGTACTAGTGATTCACAGGCAACATTTAGCAGCAAAAAATCTGAGTCCTAGATTGCACCAGTGTTTGCAATACGTTATAAATGCTGTCAACAATATTCGAAGGAATTCATTGAACTCTCGGTTATTTGCTCAGCTTTGTGAGGATAACGACGAAGTCTTTACTAAGTTACTTTTGCACACAGAAGTTCGCTGGATTTCAAGAGGTGCCTACTTAGCAAGATTTTCAGCTATGTTTGGGTCTGTGTTGGAGTTTCTAAATGAAAAACATCTGAATTTGAAAGAAAATCTGAAAAATTCTATGATTACAGCGGCGTTTGTGGATTGTGGGAAAACTTATTCTTCATAATCCAAATTTGAGCAGAAAAAAATACTTTCAGTTTCTGCATTTGTTGAAATCAACAGAAATCTTACAAGACGATGTTATTTTATCATTATGTCGCTCAATTGGACGCGCTTTACAAAGATTTTACCAAAAGGTTTGAAGATCTTTTGAACTTACGAATTCCTGAAAGAATAATAATAAATTTGTACAGATAACAGATATGGAAGAAGCCAATGTGATAATGCAAGAAGAGATGGATCAGCATCCAAACTGAAGAAAGGTCTTAAGCTAAAGTTCAACGAAGACTATCAGAAGGCTATAGAGTAGCGCAGCATTGAAACTCAATATACTGCGTTGTGGAACATTGCTGAAAAATATCACACCGCTTTTCCATCATCATATTTAGTTGAAAAAGGTTTCAATTTGGTTTGAAAGTCAACGAACGCGGAGACTTAATGCTGCAACTTACCAATATTAAAACCAGATCTATCTAGAATGGTAGAAAGTGACCAAATTCGTCCATCGGCATCGCATTAATTTTTCAAATCATGAATTTATTATTTGTTCTCAATTAAGAGCACGATTTCTAAAAACCTACATTAATTAATTATGAATTACACACTTTCAGCCGTATTTATTAGATTTCCCTAAATAGCTCTGAACAGATGAATAGTTATGTAGTGAATAGCACATTGAATAAATTCTTATTTATAAACCATTATAGTTATGATGTGTATATCTTACCTATCTATAATCTATAATATAATTTATAGCATTGAGCGGTAATACACAGGTGTACTTCACTATCGAAAACAAACCGGTCTCTGAAAGCCATCTATGTATCCGCCGGCGTACTAACATTCCCCTGTCATTTCAAAATAGCGAAGACACAAATTTATTCAGTCACTATACTACCTAAATCGGCGTTCAGCCTATGTTACGTTCAAAAAGTTTTATAAATAGGTTTTTCTGTTCAGAGATATTGTAAGAGGAACATAGCGCTATTCACTCCCTATTATGGGTTTATAAATAAGGCTGTTTATGTTTATTGAAATTCACAACTGCTATCATCGTAACGTCATGTTTTTTTGCTATCGCAAAAAATTTTCTTTCTGCACTACTGCAAAACTTGCTTACGTACTAGGTACCTATAAGAGTAAGTAAAAAGCTTGAGACAGTAATTTGGCCTTGGGGGTCTACGGTATCAGTTCATTTTGGAAAAGGGGTCTGTTGCTCAAAATAGTTTGGGAAACCCTGGTTGAGTTTTTTAAAGCTAATAGTAGTTTTGTAATCATTGATTAGTTCGATTTCACACATTTTTCCATCTTCCTTGGATCCGTTATTTTTAATTTTGCAAATATAACCCTAAATTCATGTTTAGCGACCCCAAAAACCCCCGAGTACATACATAAATTGAGACCAAAATATTCAGTAGAACATTTTTGACAGCGCCAGCGGTTTAAACAAGTGTTACTCTGGGAGTACCACTGTGACTCAAAGGGTTAAAAATAGAACTGGGATTTTGGCCGCGCGAGTTCAGCAAAAATAAAGAGCTTTTAAATAAATAAATAAATAAATAAAAAGGGGGGCACAACATACCTCAAAGAGCCCCCGGGGCTTGTGTATTTCCCTCAACCATACCTTGCTATTCCTGCTGATAATGGCTTGTGGAGTTCATCATTTGCGAAGAGCGACAAAGGAGTTTCTTTACAACTTGAAACAGTCACAATATGACATAAAACAAAGCATATTGCTTTACCAAAAAGGCCTATACATTTTTTGCCGATTCCAAGCGGTGCGTGTAGAGAAAAAGCGTTTTTCATGGCAGTGGAACTAGAATTAAACTTTCAGAGGCCCCTCGCTGAAGGCGATACAAATACCAATTTTATCAGGTTTTTTGCGATTCGAATCTCGGACTTCAACACAAGAGGCAGGCATGCCATTACGCTACGGACTATCAAATGGCACGAATTTTTCTTCAAAAGACAAGCAAAGTGGTTGCTTCACCATTGAAAGATTTGTGAGAGTCGAAAAGCAAAGTTCTTTAGTGACAACTGATAGGAATGTCAAGGAAATCTGGATCAACCTTGGTTGAAGTTCGCGTATCTCTTATTTTTGGTTCATTGTTTCTGTTGTACTTCTCTGTAAAAACAACAGTGTCTACAGTGGAAAACTTATGTTTTAGGTTTTATTATAAAAAAAAAAGCTTTAAGACCCTTTGTTTTACTTTTTACTTTGTAATAAAAGAAAATGTGTGGGTTTTATTTTTCTAAAACAGCATGAGCCAAGTGCTGTCCATTTAATCGCACATATTGTTGAAAATGCCCCTTCGTATTTCGTGCCAGTCGATGTGGCAGATTAGTTTTTCTGGGAAATATTCACTATGCAAAGTTCTGTTGGATTTTCGGTGAGGATCGATCTTGTTAAAATCATGTACGTATGGATATGCTCACAAACTAGGTAAAAAAAAAATCACTGATCAGATGCCCTAACTGGAATGTCGATGCCGACATTTTCAGAAGCACCACTCTTAAAAAAACTTCTATAGGAAACGCACGAAGCTTTACCAATCTCTGATTACTTTTATATTAAAAAATCTAATCTGACTCAAAAAGACATCAAAATATTTTCCACTTAGCTACGCTTTATGCAATATTAATCCATCTTCGGACTTAAGGCTTACCTAAAGGATTATGGTGGTATTTTGGTCATGATTATGATTCTTCCTTTTATTACGGCTGAGCCTAAAGTTGATTTGGCTTCATCACATATTTCAAAGGCACGGTTGGGAAATGTTCCCCATTCCCCATTCTAGCATTTGTGTATAAGTAGTTATGTATTTTGAATCTAGGCAATTCTCAAAATAGTAAAGAATTCGTTTAGAAAAATATTTACATCGCCCAAAAATGTTTGTACACAAAAAAATTTTGTAATCAAGAAACTAACAGAGATAATATGGTAAGTGGGTGGATTATAATTAACGTACATCAGCAAGGAATGACAAAGCGCCATCTTATCAAAGACCACAACTTGAACAAATGTTAGATTCATTAAAATTTAAAAACACCAAAAGCGAGCCAGACATTGATACTGATCTTCAACAATTGGAAAATCCTACACAAACAGCAATTTCTTTTTCTTTTGCAATTTACTCGAAATTTAATCAAGACGAACGTCATAGCTGTGACTCCTATACAGAGCTGATCCCAAACTAATAAAAAACAAAAACACCCAATTAATTTGCCTCATCTGTCTAATTAACTATTTGCCGAAGCACTAATTGATTAAGTGCACCAATTTAAGAAACCGAACCTTTTGAATGAAAAAAAAAATCCACGCTAACTATACTTACTACTACTACTACTACTACTACTACTACTACTTATATTTTATGATTAATGAATATTCATTTGAATAAACAATTAAATAATGTTTTCTCATTCACAGAACACATCTAGAAAATGGTTGGTGGAGCAAAGATAAAAAGCGATCAAACCGCATCCAATGATCCAATGATCAAGTACATGCTTAAAGTTCGTGAAGACCATGCCCGACAACAGAAGAAAGACTTTTCGCATGTTTTCCGAAGTAAGTCACGCTTCGATTTCATACGACTGTCAGCTTTAGCAGTGGGGATAGAGTTTGCCTATGCCGCTGAAACTGCTTTTGTGTCACCGATCTTGCTGCAGATCGGCATCGAACATAAACATATGACGATGGTGTGGGGTTTGTCGCCGCTCTTGGGTTTCTTCTTGGCACCACTATTGGGCTCAATTAGTGATCGATGTAAACTCAGCTTCGGTCGGAGGAGGCCAATAATTAGTTTGCTATCATTTGGGATCTTCTTGGGACTGTTGCTTGTTCCTTGTGGAAGATACATAGGGATATTACTGGGTGATACTGCATCAACAGTCAGTCAGATTCCTCGGAACATTAGCACGGGAATATCTGCGGAAGCTTTGATGTCTGATCATCCAACTGAATCTGGTGGGAGCTTTAAATACGCAGTGATATTCACAATCTTGGGAACGATGTTGCTTGATTTTGATGCTGATACATGTCAAACGCCTGCAAGAGCATATCTCCTCGATGTTTGCATTCCCGAAGATCATGCTAAGGCGTTGAGCACATTCACAATAATGGCTGGCTTGGGCGGAACTGTCGGCTATGCTGTTGGTGGAATCGATTGGGAGTCCACGAAGATCGGTAGTTTTATGGGAGGAAATATACCCACGGTGTTTATGATCGTTACAATATGCTTCGTCTTGTGTTACATTGTGACGGTTTCAAGCTTTAGAGAAATTCCTTTGTCTCTCATCGAGAAAGATGAACTCCTGAAGCCGTTATCAGCAGGAGCAATTAAAAGAGAAACCTCCAAGAACAACAATCAAGTTTTTTATATCAAAGGAGTGAGTTCAAGATCATTTTTATCCAAGTTGTGAGTTTTAATTTCTCTCTTTGATTCTAGACAACAAAATTGGAACAGAAAATGGCCGAAGAGGATTTAGAATCAGCTAGCAATGGACTTTCGAATGGCAAAGCTAAAACTTACGGCCCATCAATACCTAACGCAGAGGCCAATGATCTGGAAGATGAAAAAGTCTCACTGGGGCAGTACCTCAAGAGTATTGTCATCATGCCCAAGTCTATGCGAATTTTAAGTCTAACAAACCTTTTTTGTTGGATGGGACATGTTTGCTATTGCTTGTATTTCACAGACTTTGTAGGAGAGGCAGTATTTCATGGTGATCCAGGCGTGAGTTTTATCAGTTCAAATCTTGAGGATTTTTATTTCTAATAGCATACTTTTAGGCACCAGTAGGATCAATTGAATATAATTTGTATGACGATGGAGTTCGGTTTGGTTGTTGGGGAATGTCGATATACGCCCTGTCCTGTTCCGTCTACTCGATGACTGTTGAAAAGCTAATGGAATGGTTTGGGTAAGTTAGGGACTTTAATAACTTTTCCTTCATTGTATTTACGCTCTTGTTTGTTAGCCTGAAAGCCGTTTACATTGGAGGTATTTTGTCCTACGCAGTCGGAATGCTAGTCTTGGCCATCTGGCCAACAAAACTGGGTGTCTTGCTTCTAAGTACTACAGCTGGAGTCATCTACGCTACGTTGTTCACAATGCCATACATCCTCATTGCCAAATATCATGCCAAAGGCTGTGTAAGTTTACATCTTTTTGTGTGACTTTTCCCCCGCTATAATTTTTCTATATTCTAGTTTAAAATGAACCAGGGTGAGAATGTCCCGCTGAAACATACCAGAGGCCTTGGCACTGATATTGCCATCATCAGCAGTATGGTGTTCGTTGCTCAGCTTATCATTTCACTGAGTATAGGATCTTTTATTGCCTGGCTGCACACAACTAGTGCAGTTTTGTATGCGGCCAGTGGACTGAGTATAATGGCTGCTATTTCTGCCATGTTTGTTTTGTATATTTAAGCACCGAGAAAAAAATTGATATTGAAGTGTTGTGTGATTGAGTGAGTGTTAGACGAAGACCTGTGGTTGTTCGTTCTTTTGTATTATTAGATTTTCATTTTTAGTATTAAGAGAAAAAAGAAAAGTTCATGATGATAATTAAAAAGAAAAACAAAAGAAGTGAGAGAATTTAGAACTGTTTTTTTACTTTTTAGATTTTCGTACCAATGAAGAGTTTTCTCACCGATGTCTAGGGTTTTTTTTTTTGTCTCGAGTTGGGTTAAGGTAGTCAAATACATTGTCGTCCAAAGAAAACACACTGTAGACCCTGAAAGTCTCTTATAAAATTAATACTTCAAATTCGCTCTTCTTGTCATAAAATTTACTTAATCAATATTTTCAAAGGTTGAGAATCAACAGATGAAACTCTATCGCCTGCTTCCTAAACGTTGCCAACACAAGCTCTAAAATCAGTCAACAAAAAATAAACTTTGCGGTGCAAAATACCTAAAAAACTGCGATAGGCTAGTGAAGGACTATTGCAAGAGCTCCGAAGAGTCTATTTTTTGATCAAAAAAGATTGGTAGATTGGCATTTTGCAAAAGTTTGGATTCTGCTTTTTTAGAATATTCAAGGTGCAACCTCAAGTGCTTTCTGCCAAAAATAGAATTTTATGCGAATGAAAACATCAGTGTGAAGGTCAGCTACAATGGGGCGCATCTGGTCTAATTTTCTAAACTCGATATGTTGTATGTTGCCTGAGTGTTTGCTGTTTTGCAGGTTCCCCTTGGAAGGGGAACTCGAAAACTTCCGATTTCACAAATTCTGTAACGTAGGCTAAATTTCATCCCCGTATTCCCATGGAAACGGAACCTTCATTTCTGAATTCGATCAAAATCATAGCATTCCAAGAGAGGGAGATTCAGCCACATTTACACAAAATAACATTCACTTTTATATTTGAGATTTGTGAACTTGCTAATTTAAAGCTTAAAATAATGGTAGTCAAACAATACCAAAGCTTTATGCATGGGACACAGCAAAACCAAGAGATAAAAACTAACTAGGGTTGGGCAAAATTAGAGCTAATATAGTCAGGCAGCATGTTCATAGTCTTCCTGTCAGTGTTTGCAGTCACTTCATCCTGTTGGAACCACAAAATAGAATTCTTTTACGCCTTTGAGCACATAAATTTAGCGATCATTGTTTTGTAAGAGAATCGGCCCTATCGAGGTAACCGTCGGAGCGGAATTCTCTCCGATTTCTTACGATTCGGAGACATTTTGCTTCGTGGTAGTTCTCCGATCGGCCGATCCGACGCTCTCCGATAAGTTTTTGCTGCGGAAAGTTTCAGTTTTTTTTTTTTTTAAGAGGAGGCTTATTTGCTAATCTAGAGAACTCAGACCTAATTTCCGGTCCATTGTATTACCACGGTAGCAGCCTTCCCCTTTTTTTTTTGTGTTGCAGTAGTTGGGAATAAGGTGTTAGTAATAGCACATTTAACCTCAAGGGCGGCGCGCGTCCATATGAAACTCGGAGGCTGAAAGAAAAGCAGATGCCCAGAGCGGGATTCGAACCCACGCGTCTGGCCTATCTATGCAATGCATTGACGCATTTGTGAAATATTTCTTATGATGATAACTACTTCGAAGCAAAATTGAATCTCCGAAAAATGATGCGTTCCGGAGAAAACTCCGCTCCGACGTTTACCTCGATAGGGCTGAATAGCGTTTCATCATCATTCTCGAAGGAATGTGGGCCGATAGCTTAGTGGGTTCGGATTCAAAATTATAGAATTTGAGATGAATTGAGATGCTTTTTATGTGAGCTCGATTACTTGCTTTGGTGGCCATTCGTGGTCAGTTCGGATTGAACTTGAGCCTCAATCACCATCTTTCAAAAATAGTTCAGATTCCGTGTGAAATCTCTCCAGTTTTACACTCTAAGTCGGTCGAGGTTATCCGCCATTTGATTGCGTCACCTAAGACGAGCTTTTCTTTGCCGCGACTTTAGAAGACCCGTCGGAGCTGGGCGAATTCTCGAAAATCATACAGCATCGTCGTACGAGTTTTGCAAGAAAAAACAAAACGAGGTGAAGTTTGTCTCTGAAAAAACTCAGCTGATGAATGTTCCTTTCCAACTGATCTCCGCTTGATTTGCTGAAAGCCCGGCTTTAAGGCCAGTAGAAAATCAACTTCCAGAAATCGGAAACAATTGCGTTTAAAGCCCCGTTGGCTTGAGCTTCATGGGATACGAGAAAGAACTGGTAAAATCTGGTGATCTTTGATGTACATGGGTGGCCATGCCAAGTAAAGTAGCTAGATCAGTATCTATATTTTAACAAACATTATGGATGCGGTTCTGGGCAAGGCTACAGGAACATTTGCTCTAACAAGGCGACTGCGGCTCAGTAGGGTAGTCTCAGATCACGATATCCGCGATGTTGTTGATGTTGTCCCAGGCTAACAGCTCCGAAACAGAAGAAAATGATAATGGTAGTCAGTCGTCAATAACTGGCTTACAGGGTCTTAGCACGTATTTTAGTCTTAGGGTGTAGTGTATGGGCTCAGGGGCAAACAAAAAAAACAAAAAAAAAACAAAAAAAAAAAAACAAAAAACAAAGTCTCAGAAACCCCAAAAAAATTACAAAACTCAAAACATTAAAAATGTGTAAAAAAAAGCTTTTTGGCTGCTCTCTAAAATAGTTTTAATTAGATTTAATTGTTTTTAAGAAAACACAAAAAAAATGACTAGAAAAACTAATTTCTTAAAGTTTTTTAAGTTTAAATTTTAGCTCTAGATATTTAATTCCAATTCTATATATTCCAATTTCTAGATATTTAATTCCAATTCTAATTATTAATTCACAAGTCATCCTTAAGCCGAAAGGCAATAGTAATTGAGTTATTAATTAATTTAGAGTACCCGCTTAGGGTCAGTAAAACCTCTTCATAAAAATGGAAGCAAGACTGGCGACACATCACACACCGTCTCTTCCATCAATCATACCCAAAACCGAAAGGACATCTGTTGATAATGAACAGTGTAGAAAAACTTAATACCTTTAGTATGTGCTTGGATGCTATTATTCCTATGTACAACTTCAAACTCAACTTCTCCATTGTCATCGCCCCTAGGGAAGACTGGGAGAACACAAAGTCTCATCCTTCAAGGCAGAATATGGTCTGATATACGGACGCCTCAAAAATAAAAACTGGTACAAGTTCCGGCTTTTTCAGAGACTCTCCCAGAACGAATTTCTCAGTCACTTGTCCATTTTCCAAAAAATATTCATTTCCTCATACCGCCAAGCTGCACTTAAGGCGTTAAGCTCACCTGTCAAAAGATCCAAATTCCAAGAGACAGTCATGTCACTCTCTGAACTAGCAAGGAAAAATTCTGTAATCCTCCACAGGATCAGAGCACACAAAGGCTATGATGTTGACGAGAAGGCAGACATCTTAGCTAAAGACGCCGCATCTAAACCATTCGTCGGTCCTGAACCCTTCTGCGGTGTAAATAAAAGCCAGAATATACTGAAAAGTCATCAAAATTCTTACTGAACCTTAATAGGACAACCCTAAAAAATTTTACTGAACTACTAACCGGCCACTGTTCTTTAAAGAAACATCTTCACCAAATGAGGCTGGTAGCGGACCCCATCTGTAGACTATGCCTCGAAAATGAAGAAACATCTCTGCACATTATTACGGAATGTCCAACACTTTTCCGCCTCAGAATGCAAATATGTACTTGACTATGAGATCATTCCCCTAGATAAACTCAAACTCATTCACCCACAGAAGACTGCTAACTTTGGGTTCAACTCAAACCTCACATGGGTTGGCACAATAGGTTTCATTCAGACACCGCAGTGCCTAGAGCTGCGCAAGCTCAACCTGCCCTTAATCTAATTTAATTTCTTTAATCTAATTTTTTTCTATTAGCAATTAATTAGATTGAAGATTATTTATTCACTTCACGAAATGAATGAACGGATTTTGGCAGATTTTCCCTGAGTGTACTTCTTACGACAAATCCGCACCCAAATAAAAGTTGTTTCCGTTTCTGAAGCAGTCGCCATAGCAGATTTCGTAGTTTTTCATTTTCTTTATGTCTGGCCTCTTCCGTGTTAGGAGGACTGCTGCTTGCAGCGTTTTAAGGCTTCCGTTCTTATAATCTAACTTTATTCAACCCACCACAACGAACGCAAGACACTTCCATGTCTACGCTAGACGCAGGGTTATACCACAGAGTATAACCAGAGAGTCCACTGCAGCAAGGTAGTGCGTTTTGCCTACAAGCTAAACTAAACCGGATGCCCGCACCGGATGCCCGCACTGGCCTTCACTTCCCACAGATCAAAGTCAGTTGAGTTTGAAAAGTAAAAATTTTTTTTTTGGTTGCAAAAAAAATCGATAATTCAGCCTACAACTTAAAAAAATGAATTTAAGTTGCAGGAATTAACTTTTTTTTCCATTTTGACCAGTATTTCACTGTAAAAGACAAAAATTAGTAAAAAATTTCATACCGATGCAGGCGTTTTGTTAAGTTTTCACAGTTCATACTAGTGAGCACAGAGCCTCAAACTCAGAAATAGGACGCCATATTGAAAAATTTTTTGCGGGTGTTTCGGGCTGAAGGGGTGGAAGTGGATACTCTGCATTATCTACTCTGTGGGTTATACTGTACTAAGTTGCTTCTTCTAAAAAACACAGACAAAAAGCTTTTCAAATAGTTACCGATGAAAATTCAACACCTTATTTCATTGCATAGCAGAGAAGCCCTAATTTGACAAACTTCCCAATAAAAATATTAAAACCAATTTTATTACAATTTTATAACAATACCCAATACTTTTCCAACAGGTAAACTATAGTCACGAGAATGCCATCAAACGCCAGTCAATAAAAATAATTACTCCAACTATTAAACAAATATTATTGCACCTTTTTGAATCAAGACATTCGTTTAAACACGAAACCTATTTCAATGATCAGAGCTTCTAGTTGTTAAGCATCCGTTTCCGTCTATGCGTCTATATTCATTCGATTTGATGTCCACAAATAACAGCTTCCGCTTGGTTTCTGCTTCCCTTAAACTATGCAATGAACACTGCAAAAGACTCGCCGCTTAGCTTTAAATTTTACAAATGCTTCTCGCTATCACTTCGAAGAGCAATTTAACCCCAATAAAATTCACGCACAAGGTAAAGCTTACGGTCTGGTAATCAAAAGCTACCTTTTCCAGTACTGACTACTACAAACTACCCTACCGACAAGCAACCTCTCTCACATATCAGAAATCAGAATTATAATAACTCCACTACACGATCGTTTGCAGCTCAGTTTGGTTCGCTATCTCGGTAATGTTTAACGTGTTTTACTAACGACACACGCGGAATATGCCATAGGGATTCGAAGATTGAAGTGTCTTACAATAAAAAAAATAATTGTACAAAAAGTGCGAATTGAGTAACCTATATTTAAGTGAAAGAAGAAAAAAAAAGTGAATTTCCTCTTCCCAGTTGCGGATTGGATTCTCTTCTAAGTTGCATGTTGTGTTTTGTGATTTTCTTTCACTTTTGTTTTGCCGATTAACTTACTCTCTACCCCAGTGCCAGTGATTCCCTACACCCAACACAGGTAGGTAACGGTGAAACAGGCACAGAGACCCAGTTTATTGATTTCCTGATGCAACATAAAATAAAAAGACTTTGTTTGACGTGCAACCAACGCGTAGAGCTGCAATTAATTTACACCTTGGCAGCTAATGCGATGGAGCCTCATTATTGTTCCGGAATCTTCAGTTACTAGTTTCTGTGAGCTCAAGCTCACATTAGGCCTTCAAGAACCATGGCTAATATGTTCGTTGCTCAAAGTCGTGATGATGATGGCCATTCACTTTTACCTTTTTTTTTTTACTGTGTTTATGGCAGTATTCTTCGGGCTTAAGGCAAAACATGAGCTTTGTTTAGGATTAGGTAACCGATCTTGTAATACCACCGGCTTGGCTAGTTGGGCCAGCACTGAGATTGTAACTTTGGCCGTTTTCTTTTTTGCATGTTCGGAAAACAAGGTGTCAAGTGATGATGTGTTGTTTGTGATACATTCTGTCCATTACAAGAGTGGCCGAAACTGAGAGTGCAGTGTTGTAGTATGTTGAGGGAAGTGTAATCGAAGATTATTGCGACCAACATTAATCTTGAAAATTCCTTCATTGGGCTCGCGAAGTGATGGTGGATTTTGAGTAAAAGCAAGGTATTTGCCCGGTGTTGTGAAGTTGGTGTGGTGTGCTTTTATGTGAGGCAGTCTGCAGGGAACCAGTTTTTGGCGGTTCAAACTGATTCTCACTTACCATTATGAGAAGGAGTTGGTCTTATTGCTTTTTTTGTAGATCTCTTATTTTATTTTGGCTACGTTATCGCGAAGCTGGTTTTAACGGTATTTTTATGTTAAACTGGGTTAAGCATACAAACACAGAAGAAGGTTTCCCTTCTTCGAAACCCATATCGGGAGGTAATTAATCTTCGATTTAAGTTTTGAGACCAAGTGTATACAGTGCCAGCGGCTTTTTGTTCGCGATACAAGGACAGCTTAACATTTCCGTGTTTTGTTTTTTTTTTTTTGATGAATTGTTTGAAAGCAAATCTTGGCAGAGATGTACTTGAAGGGAGAAACACAGATTGTTTTTGACATCAGAATTTCAAGCGAAGTATATCGTTTGAATTATATAGTTCACAATATTCACTGATTAGATTTTTAGATCTTTTTTGAAAGCTCAGAAAAAATCCGAAAAACACTATTGGAAGAGTCGTTTGCAACGACTCAATCAAGGCTCAAAGTAATTAAAAAAGACTATGAATAACGTTGACTGCAATCGGAAGACTTCTAGGTTGCAAGGAATTTTTAAAGCTTCAAAGACTGCGCATGCAACTGGAAGTATTATTTGGACAATTGTTGGACATTTGTTTGGACAAGTTGTTTGTCGCTGAAAGTACTGCATTCTTTGGACATGATTCAAGTCCAGCCATTTTTGAAGTGATAATACCTAAGCGAGGTTTGTATATTTCGAAATCAGTCTTTTCAATCAACCGACTCCAAATCAGAAACTAATTCATTCATTTGTGGGTTTACACTGACATGAGAAGCACGGCATAGTTATCGCACAGTGCAATTGGGAAATATGGAACTTTTTTTTTATTATTATTTATTAGGTTATTAGTATATATAATTAGCGACATTTTGTATTTACAGATTAAAATCGTGGTAAATGTCGATTTAAATACAAAGTTTTATATATCCATTATAGCAGAGATTGTGGGGTGCTTATTTTAAAGATACGTTCCAGAATACGAAAAAGTTAATTCACTAGATATAGAATAAAGAAGTTTAAGAAGAAAATAAATAAATAAATAAATTAAATAAGTGCAGATTACATGATATAATTCAATAAAATTTCGATTTGGTTGCGATCATTTTCCAGAAGCCATGCTTTAGTTTTTTTTTAAGAATAGAGACATTACACGAATAGAACGAATAGTTAGCTTGCAGGAGACAATAGAGTAAAAATGTCTTAGATGAGTGGTACGGAACGATGGTACAGTCACAAGACAATCACGATTTCTACTCATAGAACGGACATCAGAAATAGGACTTTGTAAATAACCACCCCTCATAAAAAATATTTTAGATGTCTTAAAATAATACAAATGCCTTATGGGTAAGATGTTTAGTGATCTAAATAGAATCATAGAAGGTGTTAATCGATTCGCACCCCAGATTTTCCTTATTGCACATTTCTGAAAGATGAGAAGCGAAATTATTTTAGATTGATAAGCTCCACCCCAACAACTTAAACCATATTGTAGTTTAGAATGGAATATACCAAAATAAACTTTTTCAGCGTACTATTACTGCAGTATTTCCTGAGATGGTAGAAGCTTTTAATTGATGAACGTAAATATTGTTTAAGAACCGTTACATGATTGGTCCAACTCATCATCGGATCGAAAGAAACTCCAAGGTATTTAAACTTATTCACTTCTTGGATTTTGAAACAATAACTACTACATTTTTTGTGTGTGTCATAAGACAACAAGTTTTTATCAGCATTGCATGCACAGTAAGAAATTTTATATTGTTGGCAGTTAGGTACGTGAAAAACGATATCCAAATCTGGATCATTTCTTGTCTTTAAGCTAAAGTACATAACTTTTGTTTTGTTGCTGACACAAAGTTTATGAGTAGCAAACCAAATACGCAATAAATGGACATCACGGTTCAAATCAGCCATAAGATCTAGAGCGCTAGATGCAGTGTAAGCTAATCCTAAATCGTCTGCAAAAGCTGTAATTTTAGCTGAAAATGGAAGAATAAACAAAAAGTTAATGTATATTAGAAACAAGATGGGACCCGGGACAGACCCTTGTGGTACGCCAATGTTAGAGATTCTATTATCACTATAACAATTTGTAACTTTGACATTTTGAGTTCTGTTTTTAAGGTAACACTTAAACCACTTGTAGACTAGGCCCCTAAAGCCAATAGCGTGAAGTTTGTATAGGAGTATGGCATGGTCTACAGTATCAAAAGCTTTGCTTATGTCTACGAATAAATCAGCACAAAATTTTTTACTATCCAAGCCCTTGTTAACGATCGTACAAAAATCAAGCAAAGCATCTTCTGTAGAAAGCCCACTTCTAAAACCGTACTGTGAAGGACTAAAAAAATTACTCTTTTTAAGAAAACCCAACATCCTGTGTTTTATTCCAGTACTAATGTTCATGTCTTCTTCATTTGACTGACTATCCGCAAATCTTAACATCTCTTCTTCATGATTTTGCTGCAGATTGTTTTTTTTTTTCCTCATAAAGAAGTTTATTGTTTTCTTTCAATACTTGCTCTGCTTCTCCCAGCGTCACGTGTCATCGCGGCGTCGCGTCGCTTGGAGATCCAACTAACCATCATTGAGCTTAATAAGTCTTTAATCCTTGTAAACCGCAATTTTTTTTTAATAAAAAATAAATAAATAGGGTGGCGCAACAGAGCGAGGGCCCCTGGGCCTAGCGCATTTCTCACAACCATGCCTTGTGAGGGAATGGAGGGCACCTACAATTTTCTGCCAGTTCCGAAAGGCTGATTGAGAAAGCGCTTTTCATGGCAATGAATTTACTAACGGAGGACTTGCCAATTCCTCGCGAAAGTCAATAACAGTGGAAAAACGTTTTTGGCTCTGCTGGGATTCGAACCTCGAACCTCTGGGTTAGCAGGTGAACATGCTAACCATCACGACACGGGTGAGATCAATGCCTGAGATCAATAGGGTTGGTCGACTAGATTTTCTTGCAGTGCCAAAATTTTGCACGCACAAATTCAAAGACCGTCCAATTTTTCTGACAATGGATGGGTTGGTTAAGCCGTGCTCCTTATGTGTTGTTATAATTGCTTTTCCGTCTGTCGGAAAATGAGTTCCGGCCTAGGCTTAGCTTAATGATCTAATGACTACAATTTATTGATACCAATTTTAAACGTTTTATTGTTTCCTGATTGCGATGAATGCAAGAAACTCTTCCTTCCGACAGCCGATTTTCATTCGGACCAATACCTTACTTTTGAAGCCAAGGTACGGATGGGGTATGCTGTTCACGACCCACATGAATTAACGCTGAGAAACTGTATGACGTCCGAGAGTTTCAACAGCAACAGATAACCAATGCAACAATAACAATAAGCCATGAGAACGTCAGCCGTTAGAGGCTCTAGAATGAAACCCTTGCCTTGGTTCTTTGAAGATCAATACAGCAAATACCAGTCTTAATGACTTAAGATCAAGCTGCGGTACATTAGGCCATGTCAAGAATTTCCTGTTTCCGACTGCTGTCAAGTACTTTTGCTCTCTGATTGAAGTACAGTTCATCCTTGATTTCATCATATTGATATATTATTACAAATAACTTTACAAGGTCCTGTGAAAGGCACTTTTTCTTTAAACTTTGATATCTGAATGTTGATTTTGTTAAACATATTCAACGCACTGGTGGGGATAGATTCCCATTAACCGTAAATAGGGTGGCGCAATACAGCTATG
Organism: Melanostoma scalare; assembly: GCA_949752695.1. Lineage (NCBI taxonomy): Eukaryota > Metazoa > Arthropoda > Insecta > Diptera > Syrphidae > Melanostoma > Melanostoma scalare. The sequence continues at coordinate 217,132,145 of OX456984.1, forward strand.
GAAATCTCAGAACCTAACGCCCTTCAACGCACGCGACGCCGAACGACTAGTGGCAGTGTGAAATTATACTCTCAAAGGACACTCCAATTTCTCGTAAAAGACGATAAGCATTAAAAACATTTTTTTTATGTTTCTGGAACTTGAAACCTGCATCTCTCACTTAAAAGGCAGAAATGCTTACCAATACATACGCTACGGGCAACACAACATTGATCAATTTCTGCAATAAAAATCTGCTCCTTTTCAAGTTCCCTTATACCATCTTATTTAGGAAATAATGAATTGTTTACTCATTCAACAACTTTATATCTCTTCGCAAGTATTTTGAAATATTCCAGGCTTTTGTAAATACTTTTGCTAACACAAAACAAAAAAAAAGACAATGAAGCGATATGTGTATCTATAACATACTAAGAGTCTGTGAATGAATGCGGAATCATAAACTTTTAATAATTCCACAAGAACAAGTTTATAATTACTTTGGAGCTCGATTTAGAATTTTGACGTTTCTAGGTATCAATATAAGTCATAGACCTTGAGTGTTAGCTTAAGACTGAGTGGGTTTTGGGAAAGTAAACACGTTTTCTTGGATATAACCAAGGGAATTTTAATTTTTGTTAAAATAAATGAATCAATCAAGTAAACATGATGCTTTGATCCTAAATTGGATCAAGCTTATACGTAGTCTTGTTTTAACAAGTGTACTTACTAAAAACAGCATATTAGGTTTTTGTTTTCTTTTTGCAGTTCAAATTTCACAGAGCCAGATATCTTTTCTTTGTAATTAAATAAATTAAAACATGAAAGCAAATGGATTATAAAGAGTAGTTGTTTTTATTAATTACTTATACCTTACTATAACTAGGCATTCTACTTTTGGGCTTCACATTTAGACAACATTCTCTGTTAACTACAAGGAAACTTCTTCGTTGAGTCCGGTTTGCTCGGAATATTTTCAAATAAGATTACTTCATTCCCGTGAAACCTTTGATAAGATGGATTGTTTTAATCAACAGCAACTACCTTCCTAAGGTTTACAGTTCCGAAAGAGCTTATCAATTTCGGGATTGAATGTATAATTCATCTTTCAAATAAATATTGTCAACTTGCTATTGCTTTATTGGAAGTTATTATTATTAAGAAACACATAAATAATTGAATCGCACTTTCAATTTAATTAAAAAAGCATTTAGTTTCATTACAGCAAAAGGGGAAAAAAATAATAAACAGGGTGGCGTCACAGAGCGAGGAGTCCCGGGGCCTAGCACATTTCTCACAACTATGTCTTATGAGGGAATGGGTTGGGCCTACAATTTCCTGCCCATTCCGAACGGCTTATCGAGGAAGCGCTTTTCATTAAAAAAGAAATTCCCATTCCAATTCTCCAATTCTAAGATAAGATAATTTGATAGGTTTATTTGAAGACAACCTCCTCAAAAGCGATCGCAAATCTCCCACTTGTTTGCTCAACGTCAACATTAGTGAATCTCCTATCGTGTTATATTATTTCTTTTTGTCTTTTTTTTCCTGTTTTCACATTTGTTTGTGGCAGGAAACCAGTTCACTCATAAGAAACCTCATAAAAAATTTAAATGAGGATGTTTATCTGCATCATCAATTGTTTCCAATCTTCTTGTCATTTTTCCAATTATTTTTTCAGCCGGATATTTTAAGTCGACAAGTTGTTTTTCAGTGCTTTCTGTTCTAAGTCCGAAATACAAACTTGGTGATAACATTGGTATTGAACTAAACAGTTCAGGATCCACCGTCAGAATAGAGTACAGAGTAGGGGAAAAGAGTGTTGCACTCTTTTCCACGTGCAAATAATTTTTAAATCTACCACTTTTACTATCTCTAGGCTATAATGCTGGGCTATTGGCTTTTACCAAGAAGTAGCCATAGAATGTTTGGAATCGGTTCAGTATTTTGTAATGTTCCAGTTCACGTTGTGTCCGTTCTAGAAAATTGGGTTGTATTATAGTCTACGTAACTTGGGGATAGCACCATATAGAATGTCTTTTTCTTTTTGTGGGGAGGAAATCTTCAAAAAACACTTGGCAGTATTCGACACCAAGTAGTGTGGGATTCTTACCTCACTAAAAACTCCCCGTAATCAAAACCAATCTATGAATGATCGACAACAGATTTTTCTTTCTCAATAACATAATCGCTTTAGGGGAAGCTTAAGCTTTTAATGCTTTCCATGACTTTTAGACCACTAGCTCGTGTGGGTTGGTTCTTCTTAATCTCCGAACATTGCCTCTCATATTCAATACGGATTCCATTACAGAGTTGATATGACTATGCAGTCGCTGATTGTATGATACAGCATGTTTTCTTAAAACTTTTTTACAGTTTTTGAATCATTCCCGTTCCTGTTCGAAAATGGGAATGAAATATATAGTCTATAATACTCAGGGGCAATAAATCTTTTTTACAGTGAAAGAATTTTTGGAATCGGTTCAGTTCTTCCCAAGTTCCTGATCATGTTCTTGTTCCCGTCCCGTTGACGTGGGAATATGGGGATAATCGTATCGTATTGCTATAGCAACAAAAAACTTAAATCGGTTCAGTGATTCTTGAATTTCCGTTAGCGTTCGCATTTCTGTAGCAATATGATGATGAAATATAGTCTATCTTACTCAGGGCCTCAGGGGGCAATGAAGCATTCTAACGTTGTAAATTTTTTTGGAATCGGACTAGTATTTTTTCAAGTTCCCGGCTAAGTTTCCGTTCCCAAGGGAATATGGGAAAGGAAATATAGCCTATGTCATTTTTCAGGTTCAGATTTAGACAATTTTTGTTCTTAATTTCATTCAAATCGGCTCAGTTGTTTTGAAACCTTTTCAATATAAACACTTAATATTCGTTAACGTTCCCATTCCCGTTCGCGTGGGAATATGAGAATGAATACCATTTTAACGCTGAAAGAAATCATGAAATCGGTTAAGTGTTTCTAGGTTCCCATATACATGTTCCTGGGTTCCCGTTCCCGTTCCAGTGGGAATATGGTTGGATCAATTTGTCTATTGAAAAAATACCTCATCAAAATCTATTGAATAGTTTCAAAGATCAGACAGCATACAGACAGCGACTTTGTTTTATACTATGTAATGATGAAGTACTATTTTGTCAGCATTCTACTGTTGCTATTATTTTTAGAAGAGTCTTTTACTTTTTAAGCCTTTAACACAGCTACAGTTGGAGTTTCCTACCGCCCACTGGCTCAATGAAGAAAAACCTTTTTCAAGATGTCTATGAGTAAACCACTAGCTGATGGACAAAGGTTTTTTGGCACTTTATCAGCCCTTCAAATCCGCAACAATAAGGAGAAAATTAAGAAGATGTAACTTGTTTTAAAATTCAACGCGAGAAGAGTTTTTTTCGACCTTTGCATGTAAAATTTAAATAAAAAAGAAAACTCAAAATGAAACCGCAGTATCAGCCACTCAACAAAGTTTTAAACATTTCGAAATACATAATTTCCATGCTAAAATTTGATACAGAACAAAAAAAAAATATTTTAATTTTGTTAATATCATTCACAAACTTGTAAATGTTTCATTGGCATTCAAAATAGCACAAAATTTTATCAATTAATTTTCACAATACGGATTTCCATTTCCAATACCCATTAATTTTATGGTGCCTTGTTTTGAGTCTTACTACATAGACAATCGGACAAAACACGATAATTTTTATTTAAAAGTTTTGAGCCTCACACCGCATCGGCATAATAAATTTGAACTTCAATGAACAAGTCGTGACTTTGTCATTCACAAAACAGGCCATTTTATTATGCGGTGACAGTATATAAAAAGACACAAGTTGCTTACTGTGTTAGCGCAATCAGACAAAGTTCGTCCGTCAGCTTCAACTTCATTTTTAAGAACCATTGAAACTAGTTCCCTCACACTATCGTAGAAGTATCGAAAGTGGTTTACTTAAATATACATAAGCCAACAACTTTGCTGTATCGGCCTTGACCATCAAAAGCAACAAGTGGTTCTAATCAACTCGATTGCACTTTTCCTCTCAATAAACACTGCAAGCACCCATCTAGTTTCCGTATGCAATCGAAATGAAGTCGTTGAACGGAACGAAACTGTTATGTTGGTTTTCTGGCTTTCAAGGTGAACGTCTACCCGAATAAAAACAAAAAGGTTCATTATGATGAAAAAAGCAAGGTGTGGAAAAATCTATAGAAATGTCGCACGTAAACACCATCGGTTGGGAATTCCCCCGGCAGCTCATAGTGCGGTAAGAACTTTTTCAACTTAATAAGAAAATGCAAATTTATTTGATAGCTTTTTTTAATAAAGTACAGTTTGAGTCTTTCTCAGCATGGTACTATTTTTTACCGATAAGGTTAACCTACTCATTCCGACACTTTTAGAAGACAGCTGATTATGTGACTAGAAGTGTTTATTTTATTACGTAGCCCAGAAAGGGATTTTTTAATTATGACGTTGAGCATAAAAGCCCGCCGTTTTTAATGCAGATCAAACAGAAATATCTGTTTGCAGACATAGTAAATATTGAATGTTAAATAGCATTATCACTTAAGTGTCAATTAGTTAAATGAGTTTGATAAACTGTTAATTAATTGGCGACACTTTACATAAGTTTGTGTGTCGAATCAGACCGAGTGAAGCTAAGTTATATACGAGTAGTCTCTTGTATGTAACAACTTATTCGACGATAGCCTCAAAGTCAGAGCTGTAAAAGAATGCATTCATTTGGTATTGCATTGCAAAAAGTCATATTTATCTAACTGAATACTCGGAATGCATTCACATTCCTTATCACAGTACTTCAACTTACAAAAATAAGTTCCAGCCAATTTTGAAGTCTTTAGTAAACCAATTGTCTAGAGCAGTCAAAAGACTTGAAGTCAAAAGACTTTTGGACTGGTTGCAGTTTTGGAAGTCATATATCTTTGACATTGTCAATAACCTTTGACATTCTTTGCAGTCATGAAGTCTTTTGACTTCATTGAGAGTAATGCAGTCATTTGGCTGCTTGGAGTCTTTTAACTGATGCTTGAATTCTTTTTACAGCTTGGAGTGAGAAAGCACATTTTACTTTCGGAGGACTTGCTAGTTCCTCGCGCAATCCGATACCCGTGGAAAAACATTTTGATATTTTAGGGATTCGAACTACGAAACTTCCAAGTAGCCGGCAGACATGCTAACCATTTCCCCACGAGCACCACAAAGAAAAACAAAATTAAAATGTTTCTAATGCAATTAAAAAAAAAAAACAACATGTAAACATAATACTTAACTAGTAATTAAATTAATAAAGGACCTCCCAAAGCAAAGCATTTTTCAGGAGTGGCAGCAGCAGAAACATTGTTGGCAAAATTTGTCGTCGCGACTGCAAACATATGAATACGTTGACAACACTGAAGTCAGCCTCATATATCGTATATGTAAAAACAATTGGACAACTGAATTTATCAACTTCAAACACGCTTTTTTTCAATATCCTTAAGGAGGAATATTAACTTAAGATGGTAAAAAAAAATTCAAAGAAAACCTCGAAGAAATGAAAATGCATCTCGCAGGCACTCGGCATCTTCGCGCCTTTATGTATCTTGCCGCCGATTTGTATAAATTTACCGATTTGTACAACCTTCCTGAAAAAATCGTCATTTTCCAGCTCTTCTAAGTGTATATTCCTCCTCAAAAGGTAAGATATATAAAATTTGATTGTTTGAAAATCAAATTTGCGAGTATGAAGTTTATGGGCAGGGCAACCTTCAAAATATACACTCGCAATCGAGTGTTAGAAAAAAAACTTCTTTTCGTATCGTTGGAAGGCGCCTTGTGTAAAATGTAAAGACTGAGTATCCTCTCCATACTTGGGGAAAATATTTTTCGTTATTTTTAGTCAGCAATTTGAGTACAATTTCACTGTGGCGTATGAGCACCTTTTTCTCTGCCGAATTAGCAGTCGAAACATCTATTTTATAAAAAAAACTCCGAAATTCGATATCATAGCCCTGTGTTCTCAACTCTTTCCATTTTCTTACAATGCCAGTGATAGAAGTCAAATGCAAAGTCCGATTCACAATAAATAGCCTATTAATATAGTGAGGGTTTATTATGCTCGTCAATTTTACGGTTTACACCATATCGTATGAAAGAGAAGTGAATTTATATTATCAGTAGCCGTGTTTTATTGGGAATTTTATAGTCATCTTCACTAACGAGTCTCAAAGTGCGTTTTATTGAGAATCTTATAGCTTGTGCAGCAATGAGTCTCATTAAAACGCTGTACTCACTAATGCAACTTTATTCCATAAACTCCATTTACCAGCCATCCCCGTTGTTCACTTCTGAGCACTGACTTATTTTTGTTCGCTAATCGATGTTGTTTTTCCATGTGCGATGTTTTGCGATGTCTTGCAAACGTCAATTCCAATAAAACACGGCAATTATGTGTATATTTTCTTTTCTGGTTTAAAGAGTCAAATGGGAATGAAGTAGCTACTTTATTTTTAGAATTAAAGTAAAAATTTTGCGGTTAGTATCTTATAAGTGAAATTAATGCTTGCAATAATCATATATTTACTTGCTTTATAAGCCAATGTGATTTGATTTAAAAAAAAGTTCGAATATACTTATAATCAAATTTTACAATGCGCTTATCCTAGTTTGTTCGTAATTATTACACAACTGTAGTAATAGGGTCAGAGTTGTCACAATCGTCACCACGACAAAACTTTTGTCATGGCGGCACGTTTGACATTTTTGTTATCATGGCGAGGCTGTCGTACTAGCGATAAAGACTGTCATAATCGAGACAGAACTTAGCAGCCGCGTCAGAATTGCCAAAATCGACAAAATCTTTAAAATCAAGACAGACAAAATTATCATGAGGGCGAACTGTCGTATTCGACAGAACTGACGTATTCGCGATCAGAAAAGACACTATTTATCAAATACCATTTCATATTTTTAAAGCCCATTTCAAGTTTAAATTGATCTCATTAAGAGTGGACTTCAAAAACATCGGAGCTGTAAAAATACCATCAATTGAGGTCTTGGTTACTTGGCTGACCAGAATTCAAGGTTGTACGTTACAAGCATCTGTAATTTGTCGAATTACAATGCTGTAACCCACTGCTATCGGTAGTTTTCAAATTTCACTTTCGTAAATACATGATCAAAGTCAATGGCAATGACTATATGAGTATTACCATGACTTCACATCAATGCTTTTTACAACTCCGCCTGAAATTATAACCATACAAATTGGATACGTGACTTGTGATTTACAAACAAATGCTTTCGATTAAGTAGTGCAGTGTGTCGCAACCAATTTAGCCAAAGTGCCATCGTTAAACTGTCTGTTTTTTCAATAATTTACTTTGTTAGAAAAAAATGTGAAAAACCTGTGCAAAATATGACTTCCTACCAAGCAGTTGTTTAAACTGTCATTTAATTAATTATTCATAAGAACATCCCGACAAACTGCAATTTATTTTTAAAATAAGTAAATAGATTCTGAAATATTGTTGCTATGAATATTTAAATTCACGTAGATGTTCGTTGAATGGGTTCGAAGATCGCTTAGGTTGAGTGATTTACCTCTACACATTATCATACACAAGAGTGTTTTCTTCTTTCTTTAAAAGTTGGTGTTATATATATAAATAAATTTGCAGTTGTTATTTAAGAAGTTAGACACGTTTGGGTAATGACTGGGAAGCTACCAGTGTTATTCATTGGATTAATGAATAATTTTAGCTAAACGATTATATAGAAATCTCTTTATTTTGCTAAAAGTACAGCTGTATGTAATTTTTGAACCTTTGTGAATCGTATTGCAGTTGGAAAACAAAGTCTGGCAAAGCATTCCACATACGTGTAGTGCGACTAAACTGTGAATCCGTATACTAGACTGAACTTGAAGTCAGATAAAAGTGATGAGCATTCCTAGTGAGGCAAGTATTACAGCTAAATTGTTTCTTCGGAGGAATGCAACATTGTAAATGGCTATTTCACTAAAGCACTCTTTGTGAAAAAAGAGATAAAAAAATTAGGCAAATAAGGTTTTGACGATGTTCAAGAGAATCAACAATATTGAACTACAACCAATCAGTCTTGACGCTCTGTTTTGCAACCTATCAAGTAGGCGAATGAGGAGCACCTGACAAAAGACAAAACATGGGAGTTATACTCTAGTTTTGGTCATATGTAGACCTTATAAATAGTAGCCAGATCAGAAGGGGTGAAGAATTTCCTGGACCGACTCAAGAACCCTTAGAAGCACTTTGCAAAATTGTTCATATCAAATTGTGGTCATGCTAACGAAGAAAATCGTTTACACACATACCAAATACTGACAGCTTTTCGATTTCTTTGATTCAGGTACCATTTATGGATAATGGCAATAGGGAAATGTTAAGTTAAACGACAAAAGACAGCATTTGGCTTTTGAAGCATTGAATTCTACTCGGTTTTTACTACCCTATGTGGCAATGCTTTCAAGGTCAGAATTCAATGAGTTTATTATACGCAACCATTCCAGTTCCACACCAGATGACTAGGGACGTGAATTTGGAAACGAGCACGAGAAGCTGAGGGTTATTCGTCAGCAAAACAGTTGAGAGGTTAAGAAGTTTCAGTCAAGAGATCATTTTGAAAATAATGAAGAGAGTCGGAGACAAAACGGAGCCCTGAGGCGCACCAGAACAGTGCAAAAATTATTTCCACTTTTCGGTGAGATATGCCATCAAATCACCATTAGACCTTTTGCTACGAAAGTCATACGTGCTGTTGGTCATTAAAAAGCTTTCGTTTTAAAGGTATTTTATGAGTTGACTTCGAAAGATGGGATGTTAGGGCAATTGGACGGTAATCGGAAGAGGAAGAGGTTCGTCTTTTTAGGGACGGGTTGGATAAGTCGCTATGTAGATGAGGAGGAGTTTCTATATATGCAGAGACAGCGAAAAGCTAAAGGCCTTTTCACTTCTCTAACTAACTCAAAAGCGATCCAGATATGAAAAACCCTATCTGATTGCGCTCAGAAGACAAAATCCTTTGAGTTTCTTTTCACTTCCTGGCCATCACTGCATACCTGCAAATGAGATCGCCGATGAACTCGCGAGACAAGGGTGTCAGACAGATTTCTGAGGACATGAACCAGTGCTTGGTCTGCCGGGTCCTCAGTGAGGACTTTAATCAACGATTAGATCTGTCAAGAGCACAACCGCAGATGGCAAGCCTCCAATGGATGCAGACAGACCAAACGAATGCTGCCTAATGTTTGCTATTCCGTAGCAAAAATGGAATGTAGAAAGCTTAAAAGAGTAGCCAAATGGCAATTCTCTTTTACCAAGCATTTAAACGTGTTAGGCTTAAGTGATACCAGATACAATACTCTGTGAATCCTCAGGGTAGAGTGACGATACCGCTCTGTAAATGTCCTGCATTTTCTCGCATCAGTGCCCCTGTTCTGTAAGTATCGCCTCGATAAAAGCAGGCGATAAACGGTGGAAAATGGAACGAAATCCTACTAAATTCATAGAATTTCGTTCCATTTTCAACCGTTTATCGCCAAGGCGATAGTTACAGAACAGGGGCACAGGTTACAGATACATACTCGACGCAGACATGGTGAGATCTGTTAACCTAGGCTCCTTGTCATGGCAGCGTCTTTTGGATTTTCTACGAATATCGTTAAGACTATAACAAAAAGAAAGGTTGTTATCTGGTAGCACAGTAGATTGGTATTTAAGTCTGAGTGCTCTTACTTACTTTCTTAGGTGGGCATTACAGTTCTGGGTGAACCTGGGCCTCAACCAACATCCTTCTATAACGACTTCGATTTCGGGCGAGCTTTCTCCAGTTTCGCACTCTAAGTCGGTTGAGGTCTTCATCCACTTGATTGCGCCACCTAAGACGAGGTCTTCCCCTTCCGCGATTTCCCTGCAATGTGCTTTCGAAAACCCAGCGTTTGGGTCCATCCGCTCTACAAGACCCAACCATCGTAGCCTCGCGATGCGTACTCTTCTGGCTATGCCCATGTCACGGTACAGCTCATACAACTCGTTGTTGTATCTTCTTCTCCACACATTGTCTTCGCGTATGGGACCAAAGATCATTCGGAGAATTTTTCTTTCGAAACGACCAAGGGTTTCCTCATCCGCTTTTGATAAGGTCCATGCTTCCGCGCCGTAAAGCAGGACTGGGATGATCAAGGTCTTATACAAGGTCACCTTGGTTTTTCTAGAGAGGGTTTTGTTTCTCAATTGCCTTCTTAACCCAAAGAAGCAACGGTTGGCAAGTGTTATTCTCCGTTTGATCTCCGCACTGATGTTGTTGTCCGTGTCTACAGCGGATCCTAGGTAGACGAAGTCCTTTACTACCTCGAAATTATGTCTGTCTATTGTGACGTTTTGTCCAATTCGTCGATGTTCTGTGTCCTTGTTTGATGACAACATATACTTCGTATTGCCCTCTTTAACCATCAAACCCATTTTTGCCGCTTCTGTTTCAATACTCGTCTGAGTGCTCTAGCTAGTATTCAAAGAAAAAACTCAAACAGAATAAAAAAAGATTCTGAATTTCAAGATACCGTTTTGTAATTGCTACCGTTAAGCCTTCTAAAGTACGAGTATCTTGGATCTGTTGCTAACTGCACTGCAAGCTTAAGTCAGCGGTTGAATGATTTAAGGCATCAATAATGCTTGAAGATGTTTATTTAGGTTCGACCTTCTAATCTTTAAATGCTTATAAAGATGGATACTTGGACTTCAATATTATCTTTTATCACTAAGAATATAAGCCTTTGTGAAATTGTATCTTACTTTCGAAAGTTTTGATAAGAGCCATATATTCTCATTGACATCTTTATTCTTTTTGCATAATAATCTTAATCTTTCAGATAACATAATGTCGACTCATGTGAATCCCACGTTTGTGGGAGATGATGGTAAAAGCACAAACGGAATCTCAAAATTGCAGTGCAACCTTCCGCCAGATCCATTGAAACAAAAACAAGCCAATGTATGTAGATTGTAGATTTATAAACTACATTTATGTATAATAACTGATTTTTCTTTTATATTTCAGAACGAATCTGCCAAACTCGGCGTCGAACGAGATCTCTGGGGCAATGACATTGAATTTCTCTTCTCATGCATAGCAATGTCAGTTGGTTTGGGCAATGTATGGCGATTTCCATTCACAGCGCTGGAGAACGGTGGCGGTGCTTTCCTCATACCGTACCTGATAGTATTATTTTTAGTTGGTAAGCCGATCTATTATCTGGAAATGATCGTTGGACAGTTCTCGAGTCGAGGATCTGTCAAGGCGTTTGAATTGTGTCCTGCCATGAAAGGTGAGTCGTTGGAAATGCTTTTCACTTTGTGCTCATCTACATCATTTATTTGCTTTTAAGTTTAACAAAATATCTTTTGCACAATTCAGGCGTTGGCATTGGTCAGGTGATATCGATCTCAATGGTCACCACGTACTATGTGGCCATAATGGGTATAACCTTAAAGTACTTGTTTGACTCCTTCTATTCTGTCCTACCATGGACAGAGTGCCAAGAGTCCTGGGGTGCTTCGTGTGTAGCCTCAACTAATAGGACTGACTTTTCCAGCAACAGTAGTTTTAGTAGTGTTCTAGCTGAAGATAGACAAACCTCAGCCGAGTTGTATTTTCTGTAAGTTTTTAGAAATTTCTAAATATCTGGTGATGGTTTAATTGTTTGGTGGTGGAAAAAATTATTTTTCTTTTCATACAGACTCATACACCGGTGTGGTTCAGTTCCTTGCGGATGGATGATTCCATAGGCACAAGCTATTGCAGCAGACTATCTGTTCAATTGGGGAAATTTATTATTTATCACAGAGTCAATTGAAATCAAAGCGGACATATATACTGACATTGAAGAGTTCAATCAAATAGACAGTCTGGGAAAGGCTTTGGTTGAAGTGCGAACGATTTTTTTCGCTAGATAATTAACGACTGACCCAAAGTGAGACATGTTCCAGAGGCAGAGTAAAAGGGGAAGGGAAGTTTACTTAAATGTGCCAGCAAATTGGCATGAAATAATTTCAAGGCTTGAAAACAATGAGAAGATTAAATTTGTTTTGATTATTGGAAAGAAGTGAGGAAGAACCGGTGTAAAAAATGCAAAACCATAATTTCTCTAACAAACATTTGATTGTTTTGGATTTCCTAAATTGCGCAGTTTCGTGCTCACCATCAATTGGAATCATGACAAGTAAGGTCGTCTATAGTCACATTAGGTACTTTTGTAAAGTGTATGTGCTCCGAGACGTCTTCGTGGAATCATAAGCTTTTTACGTTTTGAAACCATAGATCTTTGTCTACGGAAGTAGAGATTTCAACATCAGCATTTACTTCTTCTTTATCTTTCAAATAAAAAACGTGGAAATATATCACGCTAGGTTTTTGTATTATGAAGTTTTGTATGTATTTGTTGTTGAATTTCTTTCGTTTAGCGTGTCTCAAAGTCTTAAGGCAGCTACAAAGGTTTTAAAATACCAAATGGAGCACTAGACCATTGTAAAAAGTAGCAGTCCTTTAGAGCAACATCACTTTTTAGACGTAAACCGAAAAGGCAAAAGACGATGATGTTAAGATAAGGATCGTTTTCGTAAGTTAGGTCGCTAACATATCTGCGCCGAAAGCTTTTGAACTGATTCGAGAAAATGAATTGCTTAGGTTGTTCATTTTCTCTACAACGCATCACAAAGAGATGTATCACCTAATAGATATAAATGTTAGGCAAGAGATATGAATTCTGAACATTTCATGGAAGGAATGGAAAGGACCTTCAAATTCTGAACGACTTCGAGTCGAGAACGCAAGAGAAAATATACTGTAAAAAATCTTTTTGGGTTTAACTAATTCTAGTCTGATGCTTGCTTTCTTTTGAAATTGGAAACGTCATCAAAAGTGAAATTTCACATCGTAGGGCTTGATTTCAATTCAATCTCATTAAATTAATGAAAAGTGAGTCCTGAAATCAAAGCAGTAAATGAATTCCCTTACACGCCAATCCAATGCACTTCCTGCGAAAATTGAAAAGAAAGTTTAAGATTCATTGCATGGTTTTTTTCTAGTACCCGACCAGAATAACAAGACAGAGAAAATCAAGGAAATGTCCGAAGGTCGGCAGCGGGTTAGTAATAAGTCAATGCGACTTGCGACCCACAACTTCTCTAAATACTATTTTAAACCTTCATGAAATTGTTTTTTTTATAAATCCTAACATGAATGAAAAAAATACCACAACGTTTCCTTCTTCGTAACACAAACGGTGCAACTTTGTTATGAACATTCGTGTAATTTTTATAAATCTTATATTTTGCTTTTAGCAACTTCTATTGTTCAACTTTGAAGACAGTGAAAGTGTAAGCAACTGAGAAGAACCAAAGAATGAACAGCTGGTGGGTAGTGCCATTTTGTCCATAAGGGTAATAAGACCGGGAACCCATGACCGGAAATCCTAGTCATCATTGTTTTTTTACGGTTGGTTTGAAATCAATTTAAAAAGTGAACGAGTTTCGCTATTTTAAGATTCATAACAATTGAAAATTTTGAACATTCCTCATTCAAAACTACCAAAATAAGAATTGTTTGTCATCAAATTAATGGTAAGACTCAATTAAATATTAGGTTCATTCGTTGAAGCCCTAGAGTGATCCTGTGGTCGCCACTAAGATTTTTGGAAACTTAAACTCTCCCTGAATGTCAAACTGAGTGTTTTTTGAACCCTGGGTTTGAACTGGGTTTGCCTTGGATTTGCCCTCAACTCGCTCTAAGTTTTCGCAGCAGAGAGCTTAGGTAATGAACAGGGCTGTCAAATGGCACGTCTTTTGTTCAAATGACAGGGATATGTAATGATTTCGTGGTTTAGGGGTTTAATTGAGAATCGAAAATCCAGGTTTTTTTTAAAACTCTTGGGGCTGTCAAGGAAACCTGGGGAAAATTCAAAATGAACCTGATGAAACTCAATTGCAGCTGGATAAAGCCGTTAATTAAAATAAACCGCTATCATTGAATTCACCACAAAAATAATTTGAGAGTTTTTCAGGCAAACGGGGTACGAGTTGTTTTCTGTACTGTCTACTCTGTGGTGTAGGCGTAAGCGTAAGCGGAGCGCCTAGAGAAGTATACAGTCTTGCGTTATTACTCTTCATTAAGCCCCAACACAAGTTATAAGCTTGTTCGTTGAACTTTCCCCAGGGTTGACCCAGGTTTTCTTGACAACCTTATGAGTTGTCAAAAAAAACTGGGTTTTCCAATCCTCAAAAAACACAAATCACCACACATCCTTGTCATAAAAAAAAATTCATGCCATTTGACAGCCCTCAACAACTCGCCACAGCAAAAACTTAGGGCGAGTTGAGGGAAAACCTAGGTTAACCCTAGAGCTCAAAAAACACTAAGTTTGACATTCAGGGCGACTTTAGATTTCTCAAAAAACGCTTTGTGGTGATCCCAGAGCAACCTCAGGGCTTCAACGAACAAACCTTATGTTTCCTAATATAGTGGGAAATTTGGATGTAAATGTCTGCCGCAGATTAAGACGCAATTCAGAAGATATGCTGCTTGGCGGAGCTCATCAGCAATGCGCTTTTCATGGGAGTTTAATAACTCTTGGAGGACCTACCGATTCCTCTCGAAATGCGATCATCATCAAGGCATCATCTCTGCCTTTAAAATGAAATTTTACCAAAAGAATTTATTAACTAAGCAATTGAAGCATAGAATAAGATCCGTCCTATTTAAGCCGTAACTTTAAGGTGACAGGCTCAGTCTCTTAACAACACCTCTTTTACAATACCAAAAGAAACAATTTGTTTTTGCAGTTTTCGACTAAACTTGAAATAAACACACCTTAAGTTTGTTCGTAGAGGTACTGGGTTATTTTCACAGTGTTTTTTGAAAAACTTTTACTCGCCCCGAATGTCAAACTGAGTGTTTTTGAGCCCTTAGTTTGCTTTCAACTCGTAATAAAGTGGTAAGTCATTCTACTCTAGGTTTTCGCTGGGCCTAGTTCAGATAACTAACAGGGCTGTTAAATGGCACATATTCCTCTTCAACTGACAGGGAGGTGTGGTTATTTGGTGGCTTTCAGAAATTAAAAACCTAGGTCAACCATAGGTAAAGTTCAACGAACGAACCTCTTGTATCGAGCTTTAAATCAAATGAAGAATAAATTGATTAAAATTAACTTACGACGTTAGGTTTGTTCGTTCGTTGAAGCCCTGGGGTTTTCTACTATGTACTAGGTTTACTAGCTTTTCGCTGGGGGCGAGTTGACGTCTGTCAAATGACATGTATTTTTATTCAAATGACACGGATGTGTAGGTAGTGATTTTGTGGTTAAGCGTTTTTTGAGGACTGGAAAACCCAGGCTTTTTTGACAACTCTTTGGGTTCTCAAGGAAACCTGGGTCAACCCTGAGTAAAGTTCAACGAACGAACCTGTTGACTTCAATTGAAAAGAGAGGGAAAGACTATACCAGACAGAAACCACAGCCATATCATCGACATTGGCCTCGGAGTTAGCTTATGGTTTACTGAGCGTGAGCATACCGAGCACCCTTGTGGGAAAATGTGATTCACAGTTTTTGCTAAATAGGTAGAATATGGGGATGAAATATACATACAGTCAAACTTCTTTATAACGAACTTCTTTATAACGTAATTCTCTCTATTGCGAGTTTCATTTCGTTCCCCTTCCCCTTTAAAAAATATCCCATACGAATTAGGTTCTTTATAACGAAGTTCCCTATAACGAAATTCTCTTTATAAGGAACTAATTTTTTTCACCCAAAAGCAAATTTGTTTCTTTATAACGAAATGTCAATTTTTAAATTTTGAAAACAAAGCTTACTAAGATTTTTATTCCCTGATTTAATAGGGAACTCCCCGTTTTGGCAAGAATTTTCTAAAAGTTAATGTATGTAATGTATGTATGTATGGGTGCATGAAAAAGGGTACATGTGTTGTAGAAGTTTTACGCATATAGACAGGTGAATCGTTTAAGTTTACATTTTAAGTTCGCGAATCACTTATACAAAAATGTCGAAGCGCAAGGCTATTTCACTTTCAGAGAAATTGATGGTTATTGAAAAAGTCAAAAGTAGAGAAAAGAAAAAAGATATGGTTGAAAAATTTAGTGTGTTGTTTAGTACACTGTCAACAATTTTAAAGAATGAATTAAAAATTTTAAAGTTTGCCGAAGCTAGTTCAAACAGAAGCCAAAAAAAAAAATTAAATACGGTGTTGTGGAAAAAGCAGTGTTCAATTCATGCATATTTTCATCTTTCTGATTTGGAAGATTTTTATAATAAAACAAAAACCAAAACTGTTCATGTTCAAAAATTGGTATGTTTTTAACTAAAAAATAAAAATTAATAAATTTTCTTAAAATGAGTTCTTTCTTGTACCACTGTTTTTTTTTTAATATAAAAGAATACTTGCAGTGTTAAAGAAATTAATTTTCTATATAACGAATTTTTTATAAAACTTCCTTATAACGAAGCAATTTTTTGTTCCCTTGAAGGTTCGTTATAAGGAAGTTTGACTGTATTATCCTTTTACTCTATATATTAAAAAAAAACCCGCATCAAAATCCGTTCAGTAGTTATAAAGATCTAAGTATACAGACAAATAGCGGAAAACGGCTTTGTTTTGTACTATGTAATGATTGTCCTGCTCTTTTTATTTTCTTATTTTTCCAACCCACTCATGATTATTCAAAATTTCATCACTTGCTCATTAAACACTAATCAGCATTTGTATTAATATAACAATAAATTCTAAGGTGTTGGACTTGGTCAATGCTTCATGGTATTTCTGCTTGGAACTTATTATGAATCGGTAGTGGCTCTGATCTGCTACTACTTTGCAAGCTCATTCATATCACCATTGCCATGGGCTAGCTGTCGTCCCGAATGGCAAACACGCTGCTTTGATTCATCTACTGGAGAAGAATTTAATAGTTCAGCTTCAGCTACCATATCTAACATAAAGTTTTTGGAAAGGACTAGCAATGATACAATCATGACTAGTTCTGAATTATTTTTTATGTAAGTTTGTCTAACTTTTGGTGTTTGGTTCTGATTAAGTACAGCCTAGTGGGTACGTTAGTGATACCAATTGAAAATTCCCATGTCACAAAAGAAGAATTTGAAAGAATAATTGAATCCAACACCAAACACACTCCGTTTGGTTTTCTGTAAATTTCATTTGTGCTATTGAAGATCACTGGTAAATTTTGTTTTGCATCAGTAACGTACGTACGTGTAATTGTAAGCAAATATATACAAGTTTAACTTTTTTCCACAATAACAGCAAAGAAGTGCTGAAGGAAAAGGACAACATTAACGACGGCATTGGTTATCCGAATTGGCCTCTTGTTGTAGGACTTTTCGTATCATGGATCATGATTTATTTGCTAATTATTCGTGGAGTCAAAAGTTCTGGAAAAGCTTCATATTTTCTTGCCATTTTCCCATACATCGTCATGTTTATTTTGTTAATACGAGCGGTTACTTTGGAAGGATCAGCCGATGGGATCATCTACTTTATCAAACCACAGTGGGAGAAAATCTTGAGTCCGAAGGTAAGGCCAGTCAATTAACCCAGACATTAACTTTAGTATATCTCATTTAAATCAAGCACTTCTCTTAGTCCTTTTACTGTTAACTCATAAAACTCAACACTTTGAAGGGTATGAGTGGCGACCATAATCAAAAGCCTCGATTATTAAAACCAATAACCAGACAGATAAAAGTGGTTGCAGCATCTCTTTCAGGATCCATTTGAAAAAGATCTTTTTAAGTAAACTCATACCAAAGCCACTGATCCCACCTAGTACTTCAAGGTTACTTAAATCAAAGCCCATATCACGAATAATGAAACGAACGTTCTACTGGAAGCGAACGATTTTGCAAGCTTCGTTCATAGCAAACAAAATTTTAGAAACAAAAACGATTCTCGTTGGCGTTTGGAGATTGCTATGGAAAAAAATGGAACAATGTTAATCAAAACAATAAAGTAAAAAAGGTTTCTTAAAACGTTAGCTACCAGTCGAACGTTTCATTCGCTACTTATAATAAGGGCCCTAGGCTCATATAGATTAAAAACCTTCCAAAAGCACTTCCCAGTTCCATTCGAACGAAGCGTAGTTCATCACAAAACAAAACAACTCATCCTCATCAGATTCATACCAAGGCCACTAGTATCAATCATTTAAGTATTTACTTACAAACAAAGAAGAACAGCTTCTCTCAACTTGTAAGTTTATCAGTGATTTCTACTGATCCCACTCGACCCATACCAAGCTCATTCAAAGCTATTCATCCAAATATCGTGACTTTAAAATTAAAATCCTATAACATTTGGGTGAATGGCTTTGAGTGAGCCCACATTTCTCAAACCAACTCTTTTAAAATCTTTCAATTAACGCCAATATTTTTTCCACATAAAACATATGCTCCTCAACTTCACTTATCTTTCAGGTCTGGTATGCTGCAGTCACCCAGGTGTTCTATTCCCTGTCAGTATGCTTCGGCAACATCATTATGTACTCTTCATACAATAAATTCAACCACAACGTATATCGTGATGCAACTATCGTGACCCTTCTAGACACATTTACCTCACTCCTAGCTGGCTTTACGATATTCGGTATTTTGGGTCACTTAGCTCACGAAATCGGAACTACTGATGTGGGAACTGTCGTCAAAGGAGGAACTGGTCTCGCTTTCATCTCATATCCGGATGCAATTGCAAAGTTTAAAGCAATGCCACAAATTTTCTCTGTTCTCTTCTTCGTTATGCTGTTTGTCTTAGGTATTGGAAGTAATATCGCCATGACTTCTTGCACGATGACAGCCATCAGAGACAGCTTTCCAAAGATCCCACAGTCATACTGTGCCTTGGGAATTTCGGTAGTGAGTTTCCTTCTTGGTTTACTCTATGTTACCCCGGTAAGTGGAACTATAAGTCAAAGACTCTTTCATTGTATCCTAAATTTTTTGTAATTAAAGGGTGGGCAATTCATTCTCACACTGGTTGACTACTTTGGAGCATCAATGATCGCCCTTACTCTCGGGATTATTGAACTGTATGTCTTCGCGTGGGTGTACGGTGTAGATCGTCTTTGCAGAGATGCTCAATTCATGATTGGTAAAAGTCCCAGTTGGTATTGGAGAATTTGCTGGGGCGTCATAACACCACTCATAATGACAGCAATTTTGATCTACACTTTTGCAGCATATGAACCGCTCACATATAAAAATGTTCAATTTCCTAACTGGGGTTATGGTAAATAAGGTCATTCTTTAGACTCAAACGGGAGTTCTAACATTTCATTGTACTTTTGCAGCAATTGGATGGACAGTTTCGGCTTTCGGGATAGCTCAAGTACCTATTTGGGCTTGTGTAGCTATTATACGTCAGCCAGGTGATAGTTATATGGAAAAAGTTCGAGGTGCATTCCGACCCAAGGCCGATTGGGGACCAAATGATCTTGTGTTACGAGAACAATATCAAAAAGAAATGGCGATCTACAAGGAATCAACTCGTGATTTAGGCTTCTTTGGAAGCATTCGACAAAATATTTTCGGATAAATTTAGGAGAACGTAGAGACAAGTCGATGAGTGACTGAGGCCGTATTACTTTAATTATTTTATAATGATAAAACTTATTGTTAGACTAGTCTGATTTCTAAGAAATACACAATTATAACTAATATTTTACAAGCAGTCTTTTATACAAACTGAAACCATATCAAGCCTTTGGCGCAGAATATTGTACCTATTCGGAGAATTCAACCCTCCTTCGAAATAATACTACAAAAACACATATATGTAGGTATTCAATGTACAAAAAATCACTTTATTTCCAAAACCACTTGCAAATCCTTCTAAGCTCCAAGGCTCTTTCCAGCTGCATTATCGAAAATGCACACAAGGTTTCCATTTGTCGGTGCTACCAAGCCAGTTGGCAGCGGTTCTTTGTCAACAAAAATTCTCTGAAAATGTACAAAAATTGTAGAAAAAATACAACTCAACAGATGTCATAAAATATTCCCACCTTGACAATACCAGCCTTTCCTGCTCCACAAATTGCAAACAAACAGCATTTGGCATTATTTATTAACGGATACGTCATGGTAACTCTTTTTGGGGGAGGCTTTGGTGAATCGTCAATCGGCGCAATCAATCGATGCTTCTCATTCAACAGAACATGATCAGGGAACAGAGAACAAGTATGTCCATCGGGGCCCATTCCTAGCAGAAGTAAATCAAACACCGGAATGTCGCCGTCTTTCATTTGGAAATCCTTAAGAATTTTTACTTCATAATCTCTGGCACACTCTTCCAATGTCAGCTTTGTGTTGATTTTGACAAATTGTTCTTCTTTCAATGATGTCAGTGGAAGCAGGGCAGATTTGTATGCGCCAAAAGTTGAATCTCCGTCGTCTTCAGGAACGAAACGTTCATCACAGAAAAACAGCCTCCACTTTGATAAGTCTGTGCTGATTGCTGGGATTGCTCTGCATAGATAGTTCATAAGGGATCCACCTTAAAAGTGGTGTACCAAATGTTGTTTATTATTAATATTCACCAATGGCCTTGAAGTTGAACTCACCAGATAAACCGACACGAAACACGCCATTATCAGTGATAGCTGATTGTGCTAAATTTTCTATTACAGAAGTAAGCTTAAGGATGACTTCATCTTCGTTTGAAAGAACAAAATTGCCCATTTGAATTGATTTGAAGCTAATATGGAAAATGTAAAGGGAATGTTGAAAAATACGGTCTTGACTTAGAGCGGAATTGCAAAAATGACTTCACTTTGGTCAAAAGAAACAAACAGCTGTTTCCAAAATGACAGCTAGAAACAAAAAGCTCGTTTTGGCAAGAGCTTTAAGAAAAGTTATGAACCAAAGATGGAGTTTAAAAGCTTTTCTGTGAGAAAATCGATAGAGGGCGCCATAACTTCACTGAAAGGCGATGTTCATACCGGTCGATTTGTTGAAGCAACAAATCGACCAAAATGTTCACATTGTTCAACGAATCGACCGCAACACCGTCTTGTTTCATTTCATTCTTGTCAACTACCTTCAATAAAGGTACAATTGAAATGTGAAACTATGTTGACAGTTTCCTCCAAAAATATTAAAAAAAAAAAAAATCATCAACCTCAGGGATGGAAGCAGTAAAAATAATAATTTTATATATTAAATTTTATCTACGCTGGACTCAGAGGTGAAACTCTTACCCCACACTAGTGACCCGATCAAACGAAGCAGTATCAAACGTAGTCCAGCGTTTCGCGTCGGTTAAAAGCATGATAAGACAGTTTTGTTAAACAAAGCTCTTTGGAACCCAAGGAGCTTCCTGAAATGCCTGCAAGGTTCGACAGTTCCTTTGTAAAAAAAATTGTTCCAATGATTTTGAGCGGTTTCAACAGCCCGGTCTAGCGGATTCTATATACGTGCAGCTTTTCGACGACCACTGCCAAATGGTCCGCCAACGCGTGTAGTTGGTTGCGACCTGCCATCTACATCCACCAACAGCACCTAAAGTATGAAATCTTCATGAAGGGTTCTCTCTTTAGGTGTTGCTCCTAAGCATTTAAGAACAAGTCTCAACTAGAAGAAGAGCAGCTATGAACAACTAAAACTAAAGCATCCAACAATAATAATTTTTTTTAAAACCAAACTAGTCTCAATTTTTTATTTTTTTTTCTGTTGGAGGTTTTTAAAATACCAACTGGAGCATTCAGACCTAAATACCGGTCCATTGTATTACCAGATAGCAACCTTTTTTTGTTATAGCTTTCTAGATGTTCGGAGAAAAGACAAAAGACGCTGCCATGATAAGGAGCCTAAGTTACCAGCTCTCACCATGTCTGTGCCTAGATTCACAGAGCGTGGTATCACTTAAGTCTAACACGTTTGAATGCTTGACAAAAGGGAAGTGCCCGCTAGCAAAGCCAATAAGCTTTCTATGGTTTTCTCTGCTACGAGATAGTAAAAATGTTGCAGTTTTCTTATATACGTTTGGGAGCACACGTTTGGTCTGTCTGCATTCAATGGAGGCATGCCATCGACGGTTGTGTTCTTCGCAGATCCAATCATTGGTTGAAGCCCTCATTGAAGACGCTGGTACACCTATAGACGGTGTAATGGCCTAGAACCCAAATGAGACTCAAAGAATTTAATCTGGCGTTCAGAGAGCTCTTGCGTTCCTTATAAACCTCCAGTGCCAATTGTGCCAGAGACCACATCTCTTTAAACGATAAATGATCTTGAGTACACCCAATGATGTAGGTGTCAAGGGGAGGAAAGAGACCTTTCCCAGCACATCGGGTGCTGCTCTCGACGCACTGCCTTCTTCCTTCCCTTGGTAATCATCCGCTACTACTTACGTCTCCATTTCGGCAATATCCTTTTCGCCCTTCGGTTTCATATCTTTGAACAAGTTTACTTTTAAGTTTGAGTCCCTTTCAATTTTCTTTAAGGTTTCGACTCTCTTTTCGTGAATTTTTCTCAATTCTGATACTTCTTGGGAGTGATTGCAGTGAACTTGGATTCCAACTATTACTTTGAAGCACATTCGCTGTAGGAAAACACCAAAACATAAATAGTCATATTTGACTAGGGTTGTGAAAAACACACTAGTAAGGTTGCAAAAGCGAATGTATATTTAAATTCAAATCCATGGCGTCACTCTGTAACTCAACTAGAGTTGCGGAATGCTCCTTGCTTTTTGCGTATGTACTACATTCGATTGATTCCTATTCGCATACTGCATTCATGAGGGTGCCTTTGGTCCTATGAAGTTTAAAAACTTTTTCTTGTAAGGCAACCGCCAACGTGAGGGTGGCTTCTTCTTTGCGCATTGACTCTAACAAATACATAGTTGCAGTCTTCTAGCTGTTTTTATAGTCCGGCAATTCCTTTTCAACAGCCTCTGATCTTGGTGATCCGTGTAGTTCGGTAACTGTCTGCGGCATTGATGTTCTATATTCCTCGATGCTTTTTCAATCTACAAAGTGAAAAGTATATATGATTTATTTGTTCTTTTAGTTGTATCCAACTCACCCTCCAATTTGCAATTTGCTCGTTATCATACTTATTTTTGTTGATTCCATCTAACAGCTTATCATTTCATAACTGGTATCCGCGTCAAGTTCAGCTGCAAGATATAACTAGATATAACTATTATACCCCATAGCTTGATGTTTGAAACGATAGAGCGAGTTGCAATGGCCAGCACCACCACGACATAAATCATATTGGACAATTTTTTTTAAATTCTTAAGCACGTTCACCATGGAGGCGTATGGCTAATTGAATGTCTTTTGGCATAATTGTAGCACGCTTAGCATGAATTGCACACAAATTTGTATCTTCGAAGAGACCAAGTAAATATCTTTTACTTGCTTCTTAAAGTGCCATTAGGTACAGCTCTACTCCAGTAGATTTGCGAACAGTTTGCTGGTACGAGCTATTTTACAATTTTTTTCACTGTAATTCGCAAAGAGCCAAGGAAATTTTTATTTTCAGTTTCATCTTATTTCTTATCGATTTCAGCGGCATGCTAGAAAAAGATTGAAATACCTATTTAGACGTTGATTGTTAATAGATAAACAACTTACGTGGAGCCCTGTTAAGCAATTTGTATCGGTGTTTAAACTGCCACTCTGTTTAGCTGCTTTCCAGAACTGCTTCTGAGTAGCATAGGATCCGAAAATGAAATATTTTAGTGTCCAAACAATTTTTTTTATTTATATTAATTTATTTTAATAGTTTTACTTACCATTTTTCTAGTTTTATTCATGATGGTCTAAACGCCTTCTTCCTAGTAAAGGATCAAAGGAGCAAAATGCGTCGCCAGCCTTAAGATACAATTGAACAATTATTAAGACTTTCTTTCATATAGAGTCAATTACATACCACAAAAAGGTCTTGTCTGGCTTTCTATTCAGCATTAACTACAATTGCACCAGAATTTCTATCAACTTCAAGGCCAGATAAAGCAGCAATATCTCTATTTGCACACACAACACAAACGACGGCAATATTATCCAAAAGAGTTTGACCATTACTCAATGCCAGTTTCAAGCCACGTCCTTCCCGGCTTACTTCTTTGATCTGAACACCAGGAGCAACACAATACACAAACTCCTATTTCTGTTCTGTCAGTCAGTGTTGCAATTCTCAGCTTTATTTTTCTCATTACATACGCCTAAGCTACAGCAAACACCATTCGGGTTCTATGAAAG
This sequence comes from Melanostoma scalare, assembly GCA_949752695.1. Classification (NCBI taxonomy): domain Eukaryota; kingdom Metazoa; phylum Arthropoda; class Insecta; order Diptera; family Syrphidae; genus Melanostoma; species Melanostoma scalare. The sequence continues at coordinate 217,156,459 of OX456984.1, forward strand.
ATTAGTCGGGTGTCGGGTCAACAAAAAACGCTTCTGGTTTGAAGAACAAACACTTTTCCTGTCTTTGAATACATTATTTTTTCTAACAATACAAAAAAAATTCTTTCAGCACTAGTCTATTGTTTTCTAACCTTTTGGTATCGATGCATACTGTTGGCCAAAATGAAAATTTTAATTTTAAACACGAATGACAAATGAACGAAAAACGACTGTTTGGCAGGAATAAAGAAAAAAACTGTTTTGACTTTCTTGAAACAATGTGGAAATGATGTCAATACCGACCAATGTGTGTGACAGAGAAGGAAAACAGTCGCTTTATTCGCACGAAGTTTCAACAGTTCGTGTTGATTCAATTTTGGGAAACACCCCTTCAACTGCCCCCACTTACTTCTTCACCATCAAACTGTTCAACAAATCGACCAGTATGAACACGGACAAAAAGCTTGTGATAGAGGTACGCAACGGTTTGCGAGCGGACGGTACTTTAAAATATGAGTAGGTATCTGCATCATTAAATTTTTAAACTCAAATCGATAGGTGCGTTTTTTTTATGCTAGTATATAGTACAGTAAAAATTTCCCTTGGGGAACAACAACAAATCATTTTACTGTCGTAATTTTCCACAGTAAAAACAGGGATGGCATTGCTGTGTATTAATAGTTTCCAGCTTTGAAAATAAGATGGCACCACCATTGATTTCAGTTCATCAAAGCTTTTCGAAAGGACGTGTTCAAAAAAAAATGTAGTATTTGCAAAATTTTTTCTCTCGATTAAAAGTTAAAGAAATAAAAACTATATCATATTGAATTTTCGCCCTGTTTTTCACCTGGTGGTGTTCTTAACATAGGATTTTGCACTAGTTCCATTTTGCTGAAGCTAATAGCTTCCCTTGTGGAATTATTTGACTTAAAAATATAGTCCAATGCAAGCAAAATACAAATCAAACAAACAAACAAAGCAGTAGAAAATGATCAAAAGGGAAAGATATATGTTTATGTATGAAAATCAAACATTCTCCAATAGAAATTCATGTTTGGGACTAGCATTACGTGATTCAACTTAATTTTATTTGGGTTGTGTTTATTTACACGGTAGTATTTTAGTTCAATTTCATGGTTTTGTAAATAGAATCAACTTATTTTCTTTCTTAACATATCGAAAAGACTGGTCAATAGTGTAAAATTGCTTTACCACAGATTTGGATAAAAAATAAATTGATTCTGTTGGCCAATGGAAAATCTCATCAGAGATTAGTTTCTAAAATCTTTTTACATACTCCCCGAACAAACCCGAAAGTTTTTTCAACAGAACAGCTGACTTTGACATAGAGCTTTCTTCACTGCTGGACGATGCCTCTAAAAACTGTAAAATAGAGCTGTAACAGAGAATCTGATGTATGGAAAATAAGAAAAAAAATTGCAAATTCATACCCGGCTTTGTATCGGTATTCATTTGATAGATCAAATAACGAAACAAACCTGGTATGAGTTTGATTTTGTTTCATTTTAAATTTCACAGAGAGCTTTGAAAAGTAACATCAAGCTTTCACGTTGAGCACCATCTTGTTGCTGAATATATAACTGAAAATACTGTGGATAGATCGTTTTTTTTTTAACTGGTATGCTGTACAATATATGTACTAGCATAAAAAAAAACGCACCTGATATAAAAGTAACGGCCTCAACAAAATAGTATGGACTTAAAAGATTTGTTATAAGTTTAACTGCAATCGAAAATAAGAAGCTAACCATTCATTTTTAAGATTCAACTCATGAGTTAAAAACAAATAATTCAAATGGGAAAACAAGAATAGAAAAACTAGAAAAATAAGCTAGGCAAATAATTTAAATGTGGCGGCCGTGGCTTTCTGGCACCTATACCTATCAATAGATTTTGATGCCTTTAAAAAGATGTCGAAATTAAAATCGTTTGTTAAAGTCCTGGCCTTACTCTCAACAGAGTTAAGTTTATTATTGTGGTCACGAAGATAGTTTTCTCTTGCGTAAACGAGAGTGACCTGCGATTGCGATCTGTGGATCGTATTCTTATATGCATGTACCGCAGTCCGCGTAGATTTGGTTACATTTGATTCGTTTCGACAGCGATCAGGCCGCAATCGCTGGCCGCGCTGGTTTGCACATTTGGCAATAAAATGTTTTTTTTTTTTTTTATAGTGCAAATTATAGAAATGGACACCGAGCAATTGCTAAGTTTATGAAGGAGGAGGATGATACTTTCAATAAAATAATGGAAGCTCTTAAGAGTAGCATTTCACTTTTAATTTTTTATTCGGAAAATTCGAATGATACTTTGCAGAGATGTGTTCTTAGCAAATGCATAAGTGTAGAAATTAGCTGACGCATCACGTGTTAGATTAAATTATTATTGCATTCCTTATCACCTCTCTTCGTTATGCATGAGGCGATTGTAAAGCTCTTTGAATAAATCAGTTCTTATCTAACTCTCAAGCGTGTTACACAGGCAGCGACAACTGCAGTTGTCAAAATTAAGTTATACAGCGACATATGAGAATACTCAAACTGAAGTGCCAAAAAAACGTAGAGTTTTCATACATTTGTACTGTCGCGATTGCAGAAATGAAGAAAGGAGCGTTTCTGCCGCTGCCGCAACTGTAAATACGCTTTGGTTTGTTAGAATCTTAAAGGGTATTGAATTGGGTATTCTTATATGTCATATGTGCTTACAACTGCAAAAACGTTTTGGTTTGTGAGGTCCTTCAGTCCAGTGGCAAAATCAGCATCACCATTGGCTTTTTTGCACCTCCGATCGACGAAACCCACTCACAGAACTTAAATACATGCGTACCCCTTGTTTCACAACACAAGTCGAGCTATTTCTGTATCAATAACTGTGAGGTACGCACTGTTTTGGATTAATTACAGGTACTTAACCAGGCTTATGATGTAAAACAGCTTTCGTGTTTCTACATTCATACATAAGCTCAGAGAACTATCATATTAAATAGAGAACAATAAAACAGCCCTATACTTCACTTACTTTTTTATTTTATAAAGCAAACCTTAACAAAAACTCGAAAAAACTTCTTTAGTTGTATACAAACAAAGAATTTTCTTTTTAGTACGCAGTGCTTCTTCTGCTATAAAAAACAAAATGAGCAGACAAGACACATACAAAAACGGATATTATAAAATTATAGTTCAAAAGGAGGTCATTTCCCATTTTCTGATAAAAGTTCTTTTAAAAACATCACGGCCTCAGCAGTTTCCATATTTGAACTATTTGATTCTTGAGTTTTTATTGAGTGCAGCATGGTCTTTAATCTCATCATAAAATTTGAAACATGCCAACACAGAACCAAAAAACGTTACGTTTTTTCGTTGATTGTCTTTGTCCTGCTCTGGCTTCTGCTTTTAGACTGCAACCTCAGCACAGAAATATTGAGAAAAATTCCATCCCATCACAGTCCTCTTATTAATGTGATTGCGGGAAACGCAGCCCACTACGACCGATATCTCCAGGTGTTATCCGTAATGAATCTAGCATTCCGAATATCGATAGAAGACAGCTTCGGAGACTTCTGCATTGCTGCAGAAAGAGGAACGCAGCACAACACAGGTTGAAGCCACCCATCCAAAAACACCAGTTTCCAGGATCGAAACCACCATCAAACTAAAAAAAACAAATAATAATTATCATTAACATTCTACATCTCCCCATCAAACTTTTGTTTTTTTTTTTTTTTTTTTTTTTTTTTTACCATACGCTCTGTCCTATATACAGTTCATTTGCCTCTTTTGCGTTTCTATCATAATACGCTTTATTGACACTATTATTTTTCCTCTGGATTGGTTCTAACTGTTTTGAATAGGAGTTTCGCAAAAATTCCTCCTTTTCCGGAATTAAAGTCCTTAAACGTCTTCCGAAAAGTAGCTCAGCTGGCGTTAAAATGGAACCTTTAATCGGCGTATTTCTATAATTTAAAAGACCTTTCCATAAATCCTCACTACACTTAATCATCAATTTCTTTGCTATACCAACAAACCGCTCCGCTAAACCATTTGCCTGAGGATAGTTTGGACTAGTGGTCGTTAATTTGATTTCGTTATCCGAACAAAATTTCTTAAAATTGTAGAACCCGAAAGGCATGTTATCAGCGATGATTTCTTTTGGAAGGCCATGAGTTGCGAACAAATTTTTCAATTTGCTAATAATTTCGGTTGCCGTTTTGCTATTGAGCTTCAAAATGTCGAAATATTTCGAAAAATAATCAAATATCACTATATATGGCTTTCCTTTGAATTCTAAAACGTCCATACCAATTTTTTGGTATGGGAAACTGGGAATGGTATGTGAAAGCAGTGGCTCTTTCACCTTGGAATCACGCAACTCCTGGCAAATACTACATGAACTTATTATTTTTTCAATTTCGTCATTCATACCAGGCCAGTATAGTGAAGATCTAGCTCTGGCTTTGGTTTTGTCAACACCAAAATGGGCTTCATGTAATCTTTTCAACATGTATGCTCTTTGAGAGCAGGGTATGAAAATTCTTGAATTAAAAAATACTAATCCTTGGTCTAAAAATAGCTCTCCTCTATGCTTCCAAAAATATTTTACATTTTCTGGTACTTGGCCCTTATTTACCGGCCATCCATGTTTAATTAAATCGATTAAGTTTTTAAGCACCCTATCCTCTTGTGTTGCCTGTTCAAGTATCTGTTTTCTCTCATCACTAGCGCTGATGGTATGAACTACTTCATTTATGTCTTCTATTTCAGGATTGATAACCTCCTTACAAAAATCACGAGAAAGGAAGTCTGCAATAAACATATCTTTTCCTGGCATGTAGTGGAAATCTAAATTATACCTGAGGAGTCGTATTCTCATGCGTTGTAGCCTTGGCGATGGGATTTCCCCAATTTCTTTTTTCATAATCCCAAGCAAAGGCTTATGATCGGTTATTACGCGCACCTTATGCCCATATATATATTGATTATACTTTGTGCACGCAAACACAATTGCTAAAAGCTCTTTTTCAATCTGGGCATAATTGATTTCAGCTGGGCTTAAGGCTCTGGATGCAAAACTAACGACCTTATTATCCTGCATTAAACAACAACCCAGACCAGATTTTGACGCATCAGCCTGAATAACTGAATCCTTGCTGCATTGAAAAGGCTGAAGGGCTATTGCTTTAGCTATTATTTTTTTTATTTTTTTCAAGCAATCTTCATGTGCCGAAAGCCAGCAGAAAGTTTTGTTTTTCTTGAGGATTTCTCTTAACGGCTGCAAATGCTCCGATAAGTTGGGTATGAATGAACGGACATAGTTTACCATTCCCAGTAGACGTTGAAGCTCTACTTTATTAGTAGGGGCATTTATTTCTTTAATAACCTTCACTCTATCCGGGTCAATTTCAATGCCATTCGAACTGATTATATGCCCCAAATAAGTAACTCTATCACTCCTAAACTGTATTTTCTCAGAGTTAAATCTTATGTTTTCCCTGCGTGCCCTGTCTACTACTTTCTTTAAAATATTGTCATGCTCTTCTAATGTCTTCGCAAAAATGATAATATCATCAATGTATATGGCCGTTCCCTCTATATCTTTGAAATTCTTCTCATTCAGTTGCTGAAAAGCTTCTGCGGCTGGTTTGATTCCGAATGGGAGCCGCAGGAAAATATAGCATCCAAAAGGTGTTGAAAATGTGCAAAGTTTACTCGACTCTGCATCAATGGGTACCTGATAATAGCCTTTTTTAAGGTCTAAAATTGTAAAATATTTCATGTTTGCCAATTTAGAAGATATTTCTTCAAAAGACGGTATAAGATAAGCTTCTTTTACTATTGCTTCGTTAAGGTATTTAGGATCTAGACATAAACGCATGCTTCCGTCTTTTTTCTCCACTATAACTAAATTTGAAACCCATTCACTGGTTTCTTTAGTGCTTTCAATAATTCCTAACTTGACCAATGCTCTGAGTTCGTCCTCTAACTTCTTCATTAACGAAAATGGGACACGTCTTGCCGCTCTTACAACAGATTTGGCGTTACTTTTCAATTTTATTTTATATTTTTCCTTGAATTCTCCTAGTCCCTCTAAAATATCTGCGTTTTCTTTTATAAAATCTTCCTTATTCTTATATGAGGCTATGCTGTCTATTCTTGCTATCAAATCCAAATTAATACATGATTTAAAGCCTAAAATGGGAACTGAGTTCTCTTCGACTACAACAAAATCTAGTTTATATGTTCTTCCATCAACTTCGCATTCTAAATCAGTTTCTCCCTTGGTATTTAGCTTATAACCTCCATATGCACATAATCTCTTATCTACTTTCCTAATTTTTGCTTTTTTAATCTTGCTAAAAACACTGAATGGAAGTACATTTACCTCGGCACCAGTGTCCAGTTTGAAAATGATTTCCGTATTGTTCATTTTGAGTTTTTTGAACCATGCGGTCTTACCACCATGTGTGCTTGATGAAACTGTGTCTATGAAGAACTCGTTGCTACTGCTATCTTGAACAATTTCCTCGACACCTTTTTGGAAGCACACTGAAGCAAAATGATTTTTTTTACCACACTTGGCGCACATTTTCCCATATGCCGTACACCGACCTGTCATATGTTGGTAACCACAAAAATTACAAGCTCGCTCTCTTACATTTCTGAAATTTGAATTAAATTTAGGCTGCGAAAAATTCTTCTTTGATTGAAACTTCCCTGTTTCCCCTTCCCTGATGCTGCTACTGCTACTACTGCTTCCATCTTCTGCTCGCCGATTCCCGCTTCTCTTTGACCCGTCACCATCGCTGCTCGATTTGCTTTTTGTAAAAATTGCATGAGCCTCAAACGTGTCCCCCGTAGACTGTGGATTTTGTATTGCCGCTGTTTGCTGTGTAGAGAGCTCTGCCGCCCTCGCCATCTCTATTGCTCTCTGAGAATCCAAACTCTCTGTCTCTAATAATTTCTTTTGTAGCTTTTTATCGCTTACTCCAAGCACAATTCTATCTCGTAGCATCCTATCTGCATTTTCGAACTCACATGGTTTAATCAGTTTTTTCAGATCCATTAAAAAATTGTCGAATGGTTCCGATGTGGCCTGATTACGTGTATGAAATACAAAGCTAGAGTATACTTGATTCTTTTTTGGGCTGCAAAATTCATCGAAGGCTTTGACTACTTTTGCATAATTCTCTTTGTCAGATTCACTCAACGCCAATGTGTTGAAAAGTTCAACAGCTTCAGGTCCAACAGAATTTAGAAATATTGCTGCTTGCACTCTATCCGTTTTCTTGTCCAGCTCAGCCGCAATATAAAAAAAATCAAAATTTTGTTTAAACACTCGCCAATTTTCGGCCACATTTCCATCAAGGTTAAGCGCACGTGGTTTTGTAAGGTAATCCATATTTCTCGTGATATTTTCGTATACTATTGGTCGATACTTAGGTGGTCTCCCACGAGGTCTCTTAACGTCAGATTTTCCTTTTGGTTTCGTGATTCCCATTAATTTATTATTAAAAAGAAATATGATATTTTTTTAAAACATATTACTTTGCTTTGCAAATAATTAATTTTTTTATATCCTCGTCGCCATGTAGTAAAGTGTAACACGCTTGAGAGTTGGATAAGAACTGATTTATTCAAAGAGCTTTACAATCGCCTCATGCATAACGAAGAGAGGTGATACACTGAAAAAATTATAGTTCATAAAAACTATGAATCTCATTCTTACCCTGAAATTCATTAAGTTTTTATGAAAATACATGAGAAATAAGCACAAATTCATTAAAAAAAAAAATTCATTAAAGAATAAATCATAACATTTATGAATTCGCATTCATAAATATTTTCCTATGGAAAAATTCTCACAAAAATTTTAAGATTTGGTTTTAAGAACAAATTTTTACCCGTATGTACAATTCATTCGCCTTTCCTTTAGAAGGTTAATGAAAATTGCATATTTATTATTCGAATTAATTCTTACATTTTAATGAATAGTTTCTTAGCGCTCAAAGAAAAAAATTCAACAGTTATTTATTTGTAAGAGATAAGAATTATTTCATATTTCTTATGCACAAAATTCATATTTTTAAAAAGTGTAAGAATTTTTTCATAAATTTTATGAATTGGTTCATATTTTGTAAGAAAAAACCATAATTTTGATCGTCTAAGTATTTATTTCTGAAATTTAAGCTTTTTTTCGTAAATCAGGTGAAGTAGCATTTTTAAGAAATCGTGCATAAAATATAAGACTAGTTTCATATTTTTTATGAACGAATTAATCTCAAAGCAAAGTTTAAGAACTTATTCTTAAATTGTATGCATGTGTTCATATTTTGTAGGCGCAAGATCATATACTTCCGAGCGGTTTAGTATTTTTTCTTAAAAATTAAGTATTTTTTCATAAATCACTTTCAGACGTTGCTAACTGTACCTAGTGTTTTAGTAATTCTTAAATATGCCCCGCCTTAATCATTTTTGCAGCTGGTTTTGATTTTAAGAAGTTGTTCATAAAATATAAGATTTGTTTCTTATTTTATGCGCGCAAATTCATAACAATGGAGATTTTAAGAACCTATTCATAAACTGTATGCATTTGTCCATATTTTATAGGCAGAAAATCATAATATTTAAGTATTTTTTCTTAAATTGAGTATTTCTTCATGAATTGAAGAAGTAACCAAGGCAATTTACCTTTATTCTTGATTTCCTTCATAGTTCTTAGTTTGTTTCTTCCTAGGGTTCTAAGAATTTTTTCTTAAAATATAAGATTTGTTTCTTTTTTCTTATGCACAGAATTCACTACATTTCATATTTTAAGAATTAATTCATAAATTGCTAGCATTTGTTCATATTTTTAAGCAGAAAATCATAAAATTCTCGGCGTCTTAGCATGTGTTCTTAAAAGTTAAGTATTTTTCCATAAATAAAAAGAAATTCACAGTTATCCGAATTTGCTGTATCAATGGATATTGTAGATTCCATTTAAAATCTTTTGTAGATCGTGATCGGATGTGAAATTGTAGACGTGAGAAGAGTTAAGAGTAAAAAGTTCTGTGCAATTAACAATTAGTTGAGCGTTTTAAAAACTTAAGCATTGGTAATAATATACCATTTGTGTTTTTGAACATAATTAGAAGTGTCCTGAATATAGCAAAGGAATTTGTGGAGTCTTGGAGTGTTGCTGACTGTAATTCACAGTAAGTATTGTATTATAAAAACTTTTTTTAAACTTTGAATTATCCATTTGAGAATGTTGTGCTTCATTTGTAAGCAAAAATTTGCTCACACTTACCTTTAAATGCTCTTTCAAATGGTTTTCTTTAATAGAAAAAACTATTATTTTATATCTATGATATTTTTGTCAATGTACACAGTACAAAAGTTCAATCAAAAATATTTTAGAAAATGCAAGTACTGCAACTCAAAAAACACCTTGAGAGCTGTTCGAAAAGATCAAGCACCTCCGATGATAATGTTACTACCAATTGAAAAACTTTGCAAATATTGAATTTGGTAAGTTCTACATTTTATTTTTGTTTTTACAATATACCAGTATACCTACCTATTTCGTTTTGAGTTCGCAGATTTGTTTTTAAACTTAATTACTTTTAACTTTGCCACTAATTATTATTTTAGCTCCCGAACCAAATGGTGAGCAATATAGGTAAGCACGATTAAAAATTATAATTTGACGATTCCTGAATTTGACAGCTGCTGGCAGGCGTGCAGTCAGTTTAGATTGCAAGAAATGAAGGAGGCAAATTCCTCGACCGAAATTTTTCCGGTCAGAGTACAACACCCCAACTGGATATCGTCTAGTAAGTTGTGTACATTGACAAAAATATCATAGATATAAAATAAAAGTTTTTTCTATTAAAGAAAACCATTTGAAAGATAAACATGAAAGAGTAGTGGTGGAGAATATCGAAGACGATAATGTGACGAATGGTAGATCTTTTTAATTTTCACAGAAATTTCTGTTTAAAACTTTTTTAAAATAACAAAAATATAAGATCTCACTCCACTAATTGCACATCCTTTTTATTTGTTTACTCTCAATAGAAAATGCTTCAGTGAAGATGATGTGGTGCCTTCGTGCGTTTCTGATTCCAACGCAAAAGATGACCAAAAGGAACACTGACATTTTTAAGCCAAGTCACACAGTACTATTTTGTTTACATTTTTTAGTTTTATTTCTTGAAGAACTTAACATACTTATGCAAATAATAAATACTTTGCTTTTTTAAAACTTGACGATACATTTACTTTTACAACTAGCTATAAGTGGTACTACTATAAATAATAAAAACCTGCAATTTTGAGAAAAAAACAAACTGTGTTTATATAAGGGTTCTTATTCAAATGAGTGGTCGTAAATTTCTCAAATAATTGCTAACAATCAAGCTGTCCTATTTTTCAAACTAGGAATAAAGAAAGGTAATGTATGAAAACAATATTTCTAAAAAATGAAAAAAATTAAAGGTTTTTTAATTTGCTACATTTTATGAAAAATGTTATCAATTTTTAAGAAATAAATCATACTTCATTAAATAGATCATTTAAAGAATTTTTATTTCTTGGATTTATGAAAAAAAATTTAAGTTTCCAACTGAAATTTATGAAAAAGACCATAAAGTTTTGTGAAACAATTCATGAAAAGAACATAAATTTCATAAAACTTATGAAGGTTTTCTTATACTTTCTTCTAAAATTTATGAAAAAAATCATAAAATTTCCTGAAACAATTCATTAAAAGAATGTTTATTTTCTTAAGTTTATGTAACATTTCTTAAGTTTCAAATAGAAATTTATGAATAAAAACATATAATTTAATCAAATAATTCATAAAACGAATGATTATTTCATAAAATTTACTAAAATTTTCTTATACTTTTAGCTTGAATTTATGAAAAAATCATAGAATTTTATGAATAAGTTCGTATAAATAATGTTTAATTCTTAAATTTTATGAAACTTTTCTTACGTTTTTAATTGAAATCAGTGAAAAAATTCATAAGATCTTAAGAAAAAATTCATTTCTTGTATGCAAAAGTATTAAATTTAATGAACGATTTCTTACGTCTTACATAATTTAGTGACTGATGGGTCAAGAATAAAGGTCATAAAAGTTAAGCACAAATACTTATGTTTTATGTAACATTCATACTGTTATGAATTCGTTCTTAAACGTATGAACAAAAATACTTATTTTTAATGAATTTGGTGTTTGGACCATTTTCCATGATTTCCTACATTAAAATTATGTCAATTTACATTGATTTTATGTACCTTTTTGGTTCAGTGTAAGGAATGCAATAATTATCATTAACATTCTACAGTTTGGGAGGTCCAACCAATATCCGTTGCCAACTGGTGGTGCAACTAAGCCAGGAGCCTTGGGCAAAACGCAAAAATTGCTTTTGTTAGGATATGGAGGGAAACTACAATTTTCAGCCCATTACGAACGGCTAATAGAGAAAACGCAGAACTTGCAGATGGCTAAGGCTATACCCGTTAAAAACATTTTTGCTTTTGTTGGGACTCGAACCACAAGCCTCCCGGTTAACAGACAGACCTGCTAACCATCACGCCATGGGCACCACGGGTATAGTTCGTCAGATGAGTATCTTTAAGTGAAAGTGGAAGAATCGTCTACAACATCTGCTGATGACAAAAGATTTCTTCAGTGAAGCTATGGCCTAGTTTTACGTTTGGTCGCCACAAAGCGATTTTTGAAAAACTTCAACTTGTCCTGAATGTCAAACGATATGCTTTTCAAGCCATGTGTTTCCTGAAAAATTTATTTCTGCTGAAGAAAATTTTATAGGATGATTCATGAAAGAACATTTCACTTTGCTATTCAACACACCCAAATTTGGGTATGCAGAATTGCAGATGTCCTGTCTTCATGTCTTGACTCATCAATAAAATCAAAAGTGCACAATACCATTTTGTAATTGCATCAATAAAGTTTCAGAGTAATTGAGTTTTATCGGATGTATGGTACAGAATTTGAAAGCGAAATTAAGAACCATATCTGACGGATCGGCAATAGTTCTTCCTTTATTCAAAGGCTTGAATTTCGTAGATTGTCACAGCCCAAAGATGTCAAGGAACTAATACACAACCAATTGTTTCATAGAAAAGATGCAATAACCAAAAATCAAGGTTTTATCATGCTTCAAAACGAAGTACATACTAAAACCTATGTCCTCATAAAAAAGAGCTTCAGCGATAAGATACAGAGCATTTGGGAATCGTAAGCATTGTAAGGCGGTTGTACGAAGTTTTGCCCAATGTTGATGTCCAGCTGTCTCATCAAACACAGCAAAAACCCCATTGGATGGTCAATCTCTTCTCAGTCTCAAATTTCTTTGGGTTTTGCTCGGCCTTTTAATGGAAGAATGTTCCTCATTACAGTGGACGCCTTCCTTACATGGTCAGAGCCAAATACTTCTTCTTATAACACAGAGAGGTATTTTCCAGTACCTCCAGACACGATTGTCTCTAATGATGGGACACGATTTACGTCTCAGGATTTCCCCATTTTTTGTGCTCAGGGAGGCATTACCCAGATCCGAACGACACACAGTTGAGACATTTGTATAAGAGAACGGAAAAAAGTCCATGAAAACCAAGAGACGATCACACGTTTATTTCACCCAGAATTCACGTAACACCATAGGAAACACTTAAAATAAATTAACATATGATTTCAAATATTTTGACTTCGGGCATCTATTAAGGTTTTGAGACTTACGTTTTGGCCCAAATCCAAATCCGTAGTATAGTTTACTAATTTACTGCGGAAGAAGCATGAATCAGCACTTCCAAAATTCCACTTCCCGCCTTGGCCCACAGTGCGGGGCACCACGCATTGCATTGTTGCTTTTCAACAGGAAGCGTATTAATGACTTTTATCGACTATTTTGCATTTTATGATTAATACAAGTGAAAACGAAATTTCATCTAAAATCTAAATGCTTTTGGTTTGTAACTTATTATAGAAACAAGCACAGCATATTGCCATGATTTTGAGTGAAAAATATTCTAACCATAACATGTCACACAATCTCCTCAATCAGACACATTGCACCACTTAAATTCAGGTGATTGCAGAACACAACTTCCGTTGTCATCATCCGTCATCCCCTTAAGCCATTCTCAATAAAACCCCCCAACATCCCTGCAAATAAAACACCCCCCAAAGTAAACCTATGCAATATTAAAACACACCCAGGTGCAATTACACGCGCACACATGTCCTTTCAATTTATTGCAACCAAATGTGTAAACAATAACAAAAGTTTCCTTGCGTGCAAAAAACGCCATCAACTAAAACACAACAATGCAATAACAAAAACAAAAAAGGAAAAAAAATAAAAATTGCTATGCCCGCACAAACAACCAATCATCCATCCAGCCCTGGCCACCCAATTAATTCCAAGTGCTATTGAAACAATTTAATGTCCACCCCCAACCCACACTCTGGCCACTAGCACACTCTGGTACATTTTAATAGCCAGCGGCATGTGCCATTTCGGTGAGTATGTTCGTGTGAGCGCACAAGTGCGTGAAATGCTTAGCATGGATTTTTTAAGCAACGACCGACGACGACGGACGACTCGTTTTCGCGTGAACATGGCGTGAAACCACAAAACGTTTTTCGCGGTAGCCGGTTATGGAGATTAATTGCAACCCCTACTCTAGGCCAAATTAAAAAAAAAACACAAAAGACAAAAAAAAACTTCAGTTCCCAGGGCAGGGTGGATTGTGGTGGAACATTTGTGTGCTATTAGCGCCAAAAATTCCGAGAATAGGAAAAGGTTTTGCCATCCATCCGATATGGTCGGTCAACAACAAACTGGACCAAGCTGCTGTGGCAACAAGAACATATTTTTGGCAGCATTTAATCGCAGCTTAATAAAATTCCACAGCCAGCTGTTAATTGTCCCCAAATGCAATGAAAATCATTTGAGCTACGGATACGAGCGAATTTAAATACAAAAAAAAAAAAACAATTTTCAAAACGAATGCCCATTAGCAAACCAAATCAAAAATATTTATAACCTTGTATTCAATTTGGTTCGCCACAAAATAACAATTTTAAATTAAGGCTGAAGTGCTGTTTATACTTGCGCCAGTATAATTGAGGAAAAACACACTAATGTACAGTACATATATGTATAATGTATGAATGTGCTCTTTATTTTAATTTTTCAGGCAAGGATACTAAACGTTTATTTGCGTATGGGTATCGACAATCATACACGATGATAAAAGATTATATCAAAGAACGAGAATTTATCTACCAAACCAACCACTGAAGGAATGATACGAAAAGATATCACAGCTGGAGCAGCACAGGAATCTATCATTGGACCAGACCTCTGGAACATCTCCTACGATGACATTCTCTGTATGGAAATGCCAGAAGACGGCTTTCTAGTTGGATACGCTGGCGACGTTGCTGCGGTGACAACTGCAAGGGACACCGAAAGCGAACAGACAGGACAAATTCCTGAATAGAGGAACATGGGCTGTCCCTGGCTAAAAAGAAGACTGAGGTAGTAATTCTAACAAAAAAATTTAATTCCCACGACTAATTTATCGACTTCCACATCTAAACCGAACTTATAAGAAGCAAAAAGGTGGTAAAATATTTGAGAATAAAGCTCGACACAAAACTGAGATTTTGGAACCAGATACGAACGGCTGCTGAACGCCCATCCAAGGTTACAAGCCACCTATCTAGGTTGATGGCAAATGTAGGTGGACCATCCGCAAGCAAACGGAGACTTCTTCTGGCAACAACACATTCAATTATGCAGTACGGAAGCGAAATTTGGGCTGAAGCACTACAGCTGAGAGACGAGGAGAGTTGGAGGCGAATCAGCCTGTATCTGACGCAGATCCTGAAAACAAAGAAACAAGAAGAGGTAGTTGAGGAAGTAGAACCTGCCACCTAGACACGGATCCCCCCTCGAAGAAATGCCCAAGTGGTCCCGAGGGCAAGATTAGCGAGAAACTTTTGGAGTTTTAGCCGGTATGCCAAGCTTAGTACACCTTGGAGAGTCCGCCACACGGGGAAGTATGGATACTTCCATGCGTAAGGCATTTCTTCAAAAGTAAATGAAAAAAAAAATCATACACGATTCACAATATAGAACAGAATGTCATAGAGTTGAGTGCAGTACTATGCATCAAATGGTCTTACTACAAGCGAAAGTGTAAGGACAACATTAGTTCTGGACTTGTCGTCCTGCGTCTTGCCTAACGACTCGATTTGCTAAGGTGGATATCCCAGTTCGGGTTGAACCTGGGCCTCAACCAACATCTTTCGCCAACATTTTCGATTTCGGGCGATCTCTACAGTTTTGCACTCTAAGTTGAGGTCTTCTTCTGGTTCATTGCCCCACCTAAGACGGTGTTCTCTTCACCGAGTTCCCTGCAATGTGCTTGCAAAAACCCGTTGAGCCGGAGGGTTGATGTCCATCCGCTCTACATGTCTCGCGACAAGTACTCTTCTAAATATGCCCATGTCGCGGTACAGCTCGTTGTTGTATCTTCTTCTCCACACATTGTCTTCGCATACGGGACCAAAGATCATTCGGAGTATTTTTCTTTCGAAATGACCAAGGATAAGGTCCATGCTTCCGCGCCGTAAAGCAGGACTGCGATGATTAAGGTCTTAAAACTCGCGGATGAGCTCCTCGCGAGATCGTTGACTCGCGAGGAGCTCATCAGCCACCATTTCTATATCAGTACCCTAAGTATTTTCGTGGCGTAATTGTCAGCATGTCTGCTTATTAGCCGGGAGGTTCGAGTCCCAACAGAGGCAAAAATGTTTTTCCACTGGTATCGCCTTTCGCGAGGAATTGGCAAGTCCTCCATAAGTAAATTCATTGCCATGAAAAGCGCTTTCTCGATTAGCCGTTCAGAACCGGCAGAAAATTGTAGGTTCCCTCCATTCCCTCACAAGGCATGGTTGTGGAGAATGCGCTAGGTCTCGAAGCTCCTCGCTCAGTTGCCTTACCTTATTTATTTATTTATTTTATTTTAATTAAAGATCCTTAAACCAGATATGTTGAAGTAGGTTATTTAGGAGATTTACAGGGGAAGGTCCTTACCGCCAAAACTTTCGCTCAAGACCCTAAACAGAAGAGAGAATGAGAGACTTACGCATAGTCTGAGTATACTCTGCAACCCACACCTTCATCGAATTCTGTACCATGTGTCTATAAATTAATACAAGCGATGAGTTTTACCTGACCATTTTTTTTTTTTTTTTTTTATAATTAACGCGCACATCAAGGGGTTATGACTACCCTTATAATGTTATAAAAACACAGTGCGAGCATTTAGGAAAACAGGAGAGGATTTGAAAGGAGACACCGATGCACGTTGCTTTTGAATCTTTGTGAATCGTAATGCGGGGGAAAGACAGAGCCAGGTAAAGCATTTCACATTCGGGTAGTGCGACTGAAATACGAATCTCTATACTTGACTGTACGTCCGAAGTTGGGCTCAAGGTAAAACTGACGAGCGAAACTAGCGAGGCGGGTGTTGCGGCTAAATTGTTTCAGGGGAGGAATGCAAGTGGCTACTTCCATGTCATGTTAGCATGCCTTTCATGATCCCAAGGCTCAAACTGCGTCAATATTACTCAGTCAACTTTCCTTCGGTTCAGGACTGGTTCGCTCCACAATCTGAGCCTGGAAAGAACTGTTATCGTATCTTCACAGATGGCTCCAAAACCAACGAGGGTTCTGGTGCTGGTGCCTTTGTGGAGAACGACGACATACGACTGCACACATCTTTGGGATCATACGCATCCGTTTTCCAAGCGGAGGCTCATGCTATCCTTAAGGCCTTGAGCCACGTTACGAACAATGGATGGACGGGGAGAAGCATCTTTGTTTGCAGCGACAGCCAAGCTGTGCTTAAAGCCCTTCTCAACCCTCTAACCACTTCGAAAGTGATCCAGGAATGCAAGAGCTCTCTGAATGCGGTCGGAAGACTAAATTCCTTGAGTCTCATTTGGGTTACGACACAATTTGAAATGAGATCGCCGATGAACTTGCCAGGCAAGGATCTCAAACAGCTTTCTCAGGACCTGAACCGTCGCTTGGTCTGCCAGTGTCCTCAGTGAGGGCTTCAATCAACGATTGGATCTGTGAAGAGCACAACCGTAGATGACATGCCTCCATTGGATGCAGACAAACCAAACGTATGCTCGGCAACGTTAGTAAGAAGACTGCAACATTTTTGCTAGCTCGTAGCAGAAAAGACTGTAGAAAGCTTATTGGCGTTGCCAGCGGGCACTTCTCTTTTGCCAAGCATTTAAACGTGTTAGGCTTAAGTGATACCACACTCTGTGAATCTTGTGGATAAGATGAGAACACCGCAGAGCACTTCCTCTGTGAATGTCCGGCTTTTTCTCGCATGAGGTTACAGATACTCGGCGCAGACATGGTGAGAGCTGGTAAATTAGGCTCCTAATCATGGCAGCGTCTTTTGGCTTCTCTCCGAACATCTTGATAACAAATAGAAGGTTGCTAAATGGTAGTACAATGGACCGGTATTTAGGTCTGAGTGCTCCGGCTGGTATTTTAAAAACCTCCAACAGAAAAAAAATGTCTTTCATGCAAGTTCGAGGTTCAAATCCCAGAAACCTATTAAGGGCTGTTTTTTTTTATTTCAAGAAGAAATAAAACACATATAATTGAATATGATGGACAAGAATTTAGCTTTATTATAAAGATAAGGACTTGCCATTCTACTTTAAGTGATTTCGGGTAAGTGACTCAAATAAATTCAAGCTAAGAGGCCCAAATTACGACAACTGTTTGAAGTTTTTGACGCTGTATTACAGCAAAAACGCCACAAATATTCTTTTCCAAGGCGTCAATGGTCTCGGCATTATCTGCGTAGACAAACAAATTCACAAAACCAACCAAAAAAATTCGACACAATTAACCGAACGCACGCAGTGCCCAGTGCTCGGACGGCTTCAATTCTTCCACGATGAAATTAATGGCAAACCAAACTGAGCATAAACCAAGTGACATCTGTCAAAAAGACCAACTCCGAAAAAAGTATTGCCAACTGAAAACCACACGTACAAAAAAATCACCCTTTACATAGTTGTTTTTCCGCAGGCACGCCTTTGGCAAGGAATTAGGAAGTCCAAGAAAATAACTTTCTCACCTAGCCTTTCGGAATCGGAAAAAATTTGTAGGTCCTCTCTATTCCTGACAGGTATGGCATGGTTGTAACACATGCGCTATAGTCCCAATGCTAACCGAGCTCTGTTCATTCATCCCTTTTATGGTGACATAAAAAACGAAACAAAACACCTGCAATTAAAAAAAAAAAAAAAAATGGTTCAGCTTGCCAAAGTGGAAAGTCCAACAGCGTTACAGTGCACAGTTTGAAAACCAAATGCTACTTTAAGCCAGCGTCCCATCAAGCGTCCAATTTTATTTTCCTTCTTTGTAACTAAGATGAAAATTGTCACTCATTATTTTGACATTCGTTTAAGATTTTGTCAGAAAAAAGTTTATTTATCAAAATCATACTTTCTGTTTCTGAGGGAACGGAGGAGAGCTACAATTATCTGCCGATTCCGAACAGCTAATCGATTATTTTACTACGGGAGGACTTGCCAATTCCTCGCGAAATAAGTTAGAATATATTAACAAAAAACGTTTGTCTAACTACTGTTATATGAAACAAAGAAAGGGCGATTTGCAACATTCTCCTCGAAAAGAAAAGTAGAGATTCAATGATTTGATACAAGTAAACACCATTTACCTTACCCATACCAATATATGTATATGTATATGTACTTCTTGAAAGAAGAATCATCTGCTATCTCAACCTACAAGGAACAAAACCTCAATCAATTTAGATAGCCAAATGCGTTGTTAAAAATTAATAATGAACTCTCCTTTCCTCAAATCTATTCATTTTGCAATAGCGACAAATGTTTCCCAACAACCAAATCAGCATAATATTATAGCTGATACCACTTTCTCATCATTATACAGAATTAATGCCAATAAAGCGGGTAGGTAACGGTCCCACTGCGTGTGTTTGTATCTTATCAGCTCCAAAGTAAACACTCCCCTTAATTATGGAGTGCAAATACTCATTACGATCGCATATTCCCACACCCGAGAAACCTGGGCTATCAACGTTTGTCAATGTACTAGTGCTGGTGTTGGTGTCTGCCGGGACTGGTACCGGGAGCATCCCTTATCTCGCGCACTCATTGCAAACATTCACATCCCTCATGCCTCCTGTTATCTTTCAAATGAACGGCATACCCATCGGAAAGGACGAAACCAGAAATACGAGTGCGAAGTGGATGACATTTTGTGTGTGCGGCGCTATTTGTGGAATGTGTTTGTTTTGGCTCCGAAATCTACGCTTGCCAGCCACGTGCAGGATTAGGTGAAATACCAATAGTCGTTCCAAAGGATTTTCCTCCTCTCAGTAATGCCAGCCCGCCAACCCGCCAGCTCGCCAAACAGCCCATCACCACCCCCATTCACCACCCACAGCTGATGTAATGTTGGAGAAGGATATTGTACAGTAAAAAATCAAGTGAAGGATTTTGTTTTTTTTTTTTGCGACGACGACACGATGACGACGATCGACGTAGTCGATGGCAGAGTTTCATACTCTTGTGTTTGTGTGTAAGCGGAAGCGGATGTGCTCTCGAAATGTGGAGAATTATTGCACAGGCAATGGTGCTAAACTGCTACTCTACAGGAACGACGAGTGGCTGAGCCTATACAAACAGATAAGCCACGTCCTTGGATTAGTCGACATCGTCGACGAGGATATGACACAACGTAGCGTTGGCGTTGGTGGCAAAACTAAACAGTAATTGGGGACGGAAAAAAAGGAAAATATAAAATAAAAAAGGAAATATGTAGCTGAGAGAAATTATTCAGTATAGTTATTGCTTCTATCGCTGTGCATGCAGAGATAATAATGCATGGGTGACATGCAGAGACATGATTTGTATATTACAGAATTATTCTTTTGCCTGACAAGGCATCAAGAAAGTATCATCGTATTTCTCTATACAGACAATGTTGTCATAAGCCCAAATAAAGAGTAGTGGGTTCTGGATCCAAGTTGGGAGGCAATCACGATAAAAAAAGGGAGTACAAGGCCCAAATAAAAATTTGACAACCCGTTTAGGAAATAATGAACTCTTTTTGATTTGAGTTAAGTGTTGACAGTGTAAAAAAGACACCTTTTAATATCCTCCGGTGATAGAAAAGGAATGAAATCCTTTGCCCCATAAAAGGATAAAATCTTGAAGGATGAGGAACATAATCTTTGACGAATCTTGTCACAGCATACTACTGACTCCTTTGAAGTTTCTCTTTAGGAAAGAGGTACCCGTGCCCTATTTAGGTTAACATGTCTGCTGTTACGTGGGAGTTCGAGTCATGGCAGCATCTAATTGTAATGGAAATTGGCAAGACCTCCGAGAGTAGATTACACTTCTACGAAAAGTTGTTTCGGAATCGGCTGTAAGTACCTGAAATGGTTTAGGATCTGAGTCTCCTGTATGTTGCGCCCTTTTTCATTTACAATTGCTAATTGTACTCCTTGGTTTATAGGCTGGTCTAGAATTTTGAAGAAACCGAATTTTTTTTGTCTTAAAAGGTACTTTAGGGTCTTAAAAACAACATACCAAAGGATGAATGCCGGCAAAAATGTCCAAATGCCCATTCTGCGGCAGCGCCCCTCAGGTATGCCATATGATTTCATAGTACTTAAAATTTTAAACGCGTTTTTCTCGAAATCACTTTTTTTGAACTGGCCGAAGACATAACTCGAGCAAATCATCACCGATCTATACGAAATTTTGACAGTACGTTTGAAATACCTTTTTCCGGAGACGTATGTACGTAGGATTTTTTTTTTATATTGCATAGTTTTCTTTAAATCAACAATTTTATCGTTTTTTTAAAGTGAAAATTTTAATGTTTTGTTCAAACGTGCAACATTTCGCGAAAAAACAAATATTCGAAAAAATCCTACGTACGTCTCTTGCTGTTGTTATATAGAAACTAAAAATTTTCGGGATTTTGTTCCAGGGACAACATTAAGGAGGTTATATCTTCAGCCATGGACCCCTCTAAAAGATGTGGTGCCTCCGAAGAAATGCTGGACAGCCGCCATTTTGAATTTAAAAATATGTATTTGTATATTAAAGCCTAAAATATAAAACCTCCATCACAGCAGATTTTCAATTGATCTTTTGTTGAGTCAAAAAAAAATTCATAAATTATGCCCATTTTTTCACGCTCTAGACCCTTCCCCCCTTAAACAAAACATGTATGGCCGTGAGTACAGACTGGAGATCACCGGTGAAGTAGAAAAAGAAACTAAACTCAAAACATGAAGGATATACGTACCAAAAAGATAACAATACTTTTGGCGAAATTTCGAGCATTATGAAAATACATGCGAGTTGTAATCCCACTAGAACGTTAGGCACTACCACTGTTACAAATCCTAAATGGAACAGAAAAATTCGGGAGAGAGCTGTACGAATTTCTGTGGCTTACAAAATAATGCGACGCACTGGCCGAAGTTTAAGAGTTACGAGTTTGAACGTAGGAACTATGACTGGTCGAAGTTGATGATGAGAACGAGCAGAGTAGACTGCCAGATGAAGCTATTCACGAAATACGACAAAACAGCTTGAATAATGAGGGTGATTATCTTCTAAATAAACGCTTATAGAAAAAAAAAAACCAGAACACTTGTTCCCCGAAGTTCATTAACGATGTTAAAGAACAGGTTTTTGTGGATGACGTAAAAATTCTGCAGAGGTGGCGACAGAATTGTGATAGCATATTGAACTTACTTAACAGAAATACCCGACATCACAGTCGAAGAAGCTAGTGAGGCAGACAGTTAAGAACTCCAAAAAAGACAGAAGAGATAACGTTGGACTTGTTTGGAAAAAAATGGGAGGCAAGGGGTTTAGATGGCTCACGATTATCATCTCCAAGGTTGTAAGAGATAATAGTGTGCCTAAGCAATGGAGGGAATATTTTTTTCTACCTATACACAAAGGAAAAAGAGGCTAACGAAGTTGTGATAACTACCGTTGGAACAAGTTAACGTACGCGTGTTGTAGGTGGCCATTGGTGGTTGAACTGCAATATTGATTCGCGAAACCACTTTCATTTTACAAAATTACGAACGCTGCTGGTTTCCCTTAAATAGGCATTAGAAAGTTAAACCCAAAAAGTAGGTTTGCACGCCAAAGGCTCTTCGAATTATTTATTTATTTTAAGATGGCAAGGCTTTTAAAAGGTTCGCCATCCCAGCTGTACAGTATTTGCAAGCTGTGCTTGTTAACTTTGAAAAATCATTTAATCGACAACCACAAAATCTAATACGGGTGGCCCTCAAACAACGAGGAGGTCCAGAGGACTATGTGCAGATGATCAAAGATATGTATGAAGGAACGGACCGATGCATTCTACGTCACAGTACGTGTACCAAGGAAGGGTCTTGAGTTTTTATTATAGTCCTTGACTAACCAGGTGACCTGCAGACTACAGAACACCAAAGTACGTTAACTGTTCTTTGCTGACGATGCAGCCGTTATGAGTAAGGATCCTACATCCCTCCTAGAAGCGCTAAATTTATGGATATGAGACTTAAAATGTATTGCGCTACCGTATAAGTCCAAAACAGGCTCAGTACTCCTGCTGCACATTTCTGGTCCAAACATGCCTACTCCAGACATTTATTGGAATGGAAAAAAAACTCCCTAAGTGTGAAAAGTTTAAATAGATAGATAGATAGGTAGGTAGATAAGAATTTTACTAGTCATAAACCTTAGAGATAACATATACAATATTTATGATACATTAAATCGTTTGAGCTTGGCATTCGCCGTCTGCCAGATTGACAATCCACTTCAACTCTATATAAGTTTTATAAAATTACAATTTTTAATTTAATAGCTTAAGTATTGCTTTAATTAAGGATTAAGTATTCAATTTTTATTTGTTTATTCGTATATATGTTTTTTTCAGCTAAAAGTACGAGTTTCAAAAATCACCATTTTTAATTCTGTTCCTATACGTCAGAGCAATTTTTAGGAATTCATACAGTACTTTAACATTCATTTGGTTTAACAAGAAAATGCACACCCAAATATGCTTTTTCTTATTTCTCGCAAAACCAAACAGATTCCCAAGAAATGTATGATGTCTTTGCGTTCCCTTCGGTTGCATAGATCGCATAAAATTGGCAAATCACTTCTATGTGGAATGTAATTGAGGTGTAGCAATTCATCTCATAAACGGAACATCATTGAAATTGTCTTTATATTATTTTCATCTTTGAAGTAATTGTTTTTATTGAGAGAATAATCGAGGTGATTGTATATTGTTCGATGAAGAGATCTTGCTGCTCTTCTTCATCTTTTTCTCTATGTCTAAGATCTACTTTTTTTATAAGATCATACAATAAGGGCCTTACAGTACTTGGTTCGTCCAGATTTATATTAAGAACCATTCCACACTCTTCAGCTAAACGTTCCCATTCTTTAAAAAAGCCTCTCTTGCTTCGCACCATTTTTATGGCCACAGTTTTAGGAAGCCGCTGTTCAGGCATTTGCATGGCATGGAGAACATAGTCAACTTGCAACTTGAGAGTCTTTATTAGCAATGGAGGCAATCCAGTCTCAATCATAAGAATATAGTTCGGTGAGTTGGGAGGGAGATGAAATGCTCTTTTGAGGTAGTACCTTAGAAGTTTTTCCACCGAATCATATTCTGATCTTCCCCACACCTGGGCATGGGCACCATAAAAGAGAATTGATTGCGCTACAGTTTCAAAGACACGATATTTACTACTGTGCCTTATAAATTTATTGTCGAAGCAATTTTTCCAAGTAGCGTTTAATGAGATTTTCACCTTGGATAATTTATCTTTTAAATGTTTATCCATTTTCATATTTTGAGTGAATAGTACACCAAGATATTTGAATTCTTTTACAACTTCAACGGCATTCCCTTCGAAAAACCACTTTTCCTTTACTGTCGTTCTGGCCTCCTCCCTTTTTTATAACCATAACTTTGGATTTGTCCGGATTATCCACAGGACTCCAAAGCTTACAGAACTCTTGGAGCCTATTTAGCATCAACTGTAGCGTTTCAGGTGAGTTTGTCAACATCACTACATCATCCGCAAATTCTATGCCACCAGGTAGGCAATAGACCAAGTCGTAGCGTACAATAAAAAGTGCAAACAGATCGGGGCTAAGTGGGCAGCCTTGCCTAACCCCTGTTTTGGTTGCAAACCAATCAGATTTTTCAGCACCATTCCAAACTGACGATTTCGAATCTCCATAGATATTTTGGATGACTTGACCAAATTTTAAGGACATTTCATATCGAACGCTGCCTTGAAATCCACAAAGAGGACATAAAGCTTTTTGCCTCTTGCAAGGTATGAATCTGCTATACTTTCGAACACAAAAATATGATCAACAGTAGAGTAACCCGATCTGAATTCCGCTTGAAATTCACTCAAAAGATTTTTTGATGAAATCCACATTTTAAACCGATTCTGCAATAATGAGGTGAAAATTTTATAAGAGGCATTTAGAAAGGAAATTCCCCTATAGTTCGCAGGATTATTTGCACAATCTTTCTTGTAAATTAAACTGCTCAGGTACTAAACCATCCTCCATAATGTTTTTCATTAGGCCTGTCAGTGTTTGAATAAGATTATCCGAACCATATTTGTATAATTCAACAGGTAGTCTATCAGATCCAGCTGTTTGCCATCCTTTAGTCTGTTGACGATAAGAGTAACCTCTTGTATAGTGATCAGTTTAAATATCTGGCATCAATGATCGATAGTAAACCAACTTGTAATGACGACATCAATAATCGAGTAAGCGTTGGGTGGATGAACTCAAGAGAAAACTTCACCATCGTCTGTGACAGAAAACTCCCATTGAGATGAAACGAAGACTCTAAATCGCGGTTGTGTAACCAGCACTCACATACGTTCAAAAAGTATATGAGAGTAAGTTGACAGAAGCAGGACTAAAGAAGCAAGGTCTTGCAAAAAATAGAGCACGACTGACTGAGTAGTAGGTATCCATTCAAAAGGCAATATCATACAACGTTCAGAAAGATTCGCAAAGAAACTAAATTTAAACGGACCAAAACACTGATATATAAGATACATGCGTTCGGTCGGTATCAGACTTGGAAAACCCTAAAACAAGGAGGCTTGCTGACGTTTTCTGAGATCAAGACAGTATACGCCGTGGACCGATCACTAGTGCGAAGCAGATGATTGGGAGAGCTTTCAAGATCACGATGCTCGTAACGCCGAGAAAAGGAAGGACGTAAGACTGAAAGTATTACTTTATTTAAACCTGCACCTCTTCCTCAAATGTATCAAAGCCGTAATACGCTCACTCAAACATTATGTTGGGATTATTTCAGAGACCACTTATGACAAATAGACTGGTTTTCCTATTATGTATTCTGCTTCTCTTAAGTTAACGTCAGTTACATAGCTGAAAATCACAGTCGTAACTTCATTTGGTTATGCAGACAAAATTTCTACGACGATTATGTCGAACTGACATTTCCTGTAAACAAACACTCCCATATTTGTTATCTCAATCACCTTCGAACTTTAAATTTAAGCCCACACACATCTGGGTCTGTTAAGACGATTCTCTCTAGAGCCACCAAGATTCCAAGAAGGGTCTGTCAATGTTTCATTTGATCACAGCTGGAGCTTCCATCTCGATTGAGTTGCACACTAAAACCTGAAGGACATTTTTCTAAATCGTAAGAGTTGTTCTTGCTGCATCGGCGAGCAGTATCATGTCATAATTAAAGACAATGCCATCTGCAGCGATCTCTTTTGACTGATTACGGAAGCTTTATTTTTTTTGTCTCGGGTCTTTTTATTTTTATTTTATTTTTTTCTTGTTTCCCTGCAAAAGTTATGCCTGATATAAGTTCGTCCATGGTTCGGGGACTATGAGTTTCCAGGATTTTATACAAAGTACAAACGAAAAATGAAATGCAGAGGAAAAACCTTTATCATTCAGCATGTACTATTTTACATGTAAATGCCCACCCACAGCCAAGCTGCCCCTCCTTGTTCATTCGTCAAAAACAGTTTGATTATAGAACAGGGTTCATAGCATTACCCAGAAATTCCTCTAGAGTCTTGTGTGTTTGTGAAAGCTTGGAAATTGTGAAACGGGGACGTACGGAAAACGGATGCGAGTACACCATGTTGAGTATGGTTATTTTTCTCTGTGCTCTCCCGTTCTCTCTCAGTGAATGTTGATGCATAGGAACATGGTGGTGGGCAAGAGCATGTTATACCCGTGCATCATACCACCCATCATGGAGCCACCCCAGAGTATAACTGGCGTTCATACACTTCACAAACGAATTTGCATGTGGCGCAGTGGCGCCCAACACCAGCCACCAAAACCACCCACAAAGAGCAAAAGAGAGTATAAAAGCACAGACACTGAGAGATTGAGGTTGCGGCGACGGCGACGGCAACGACGACGGGCGGCAGGCGGCAGGCGGTGGCAGGAGAATTATTAAAGATTTTGAATACCTAATTATGAAACTGTCAGATGCAAAAGTTTTTGGCAAAATGATTAAGTAAACCTCCATTTTAATCATTGAATTGCGATGGAAATTAATTGCCACTGGCTGTGATGTGTTCTGCCAGGGCTTCTGTTCTACTAGTATAGTTTGTTCCCGTTTTGCAAATGCCATTGCCAGAAAGGCATGTACCCCAAGCTCATTCCACTCACAGACCTGCTATTGTTGATGTTGTTATTGGTTGCAGTGGCAGGAGAATCGGAATGGGCCTTAAGGTGGTAGCTTCTGTGTGCAGTGTAAATGGGTTTGAGAATGCGGTTTGGTATGCTTTTCGAAACGATTTTGTCGGGCGGAGACAATGAATTCGTAAGTAAGCTTAATGCAGGTCGTGACCGGTGTTTTTATTAATCTTCATAAATTAAAAGTTTTGCAATGCGGAGTGTCACTACCAAGTGTGTGGCTTTAAGATATGTTTCCTTGGGTTGAGGTTGGCCACCACACTTGCCACCCTATTTGATTTTTGATTTTCTTGCTCTTTTGCCCTCTCTTTTATAATTGAATTGAAATTTAATCAGCATATGCAACGAAGGGAGCGATGACGTTAGGGCAAGTTATCACCCTTATCGCTTGTGAAACAGCTTTAAGGGTTAATTGCTTTAAGATTGGAGGTTCGAAGAATAATACAAAGAGTTGCTGCTTTTGGTTGATAAAACTGTTGAATTGGACAATTGGATTGTAAAAGTAAAGGAGTTGGAAATCAATGGGGAGATTGAAAGGGGTTTTGCAAAATACGACGGTAAACCACAAATGACGACTATACCATAATAGTGGAATACATATCATGTTTGAATTGAATTCGTTTTAAAAGCCTTATGACTTCTGTACTTTCAGAAGATTGAAGGGTGCTCCAAAGTGACGTTTTTGAATAAATAAATAACGATTTTATTTTTCGATACCTAGGAACGCCGTGTGACTTGCATCAGACGCAACAAAACAAAACAAAATTGTAGTACGGCCAAAATGATACAAAAATTGTATCAGATGTGGTCTGTTTACATCGTTTGGAAAGGTGAGTTAAGAGTAACTTTCTAAACACAAAAATTAACTTTAAAAGATTATTAAATTATTGAAAATGTAACCCCAACAATAGCGTACTTAAATTTTTTTAGCAGAATGAATTTGAGTGTTGAGATGGATGTGACATTTACGATTTATTTTTCATCAATGAACAGGTTATATGATTGTTTTGGATTGTTCCATGTCTTAGGCCAACTAAATGTAGATTTCGTTGCATTTGCCTGCACCAGGATTGTTTTGGTAGGTCTTTCATTTGGTTTCATCGCAAATCTGTCTGAACACTGTATGATATTGCCTTTTTGATGGGGTTCTCTGGATCTCTTTATTGAACATGACAATATTCGTCCACTTTATCCAAGATGGCGTTTTTAACGTGACGGCTCGCACGAATCTTGGTACTATAATACCATCGAACCCTGCTGTCATACGGAGCATCATAATCACAGCTGTTATCAACTTACTCTAATACTTCTGTACATTGTCCAACATTGTGAATTCGTACATAACCCAAACAACACAAAAGCCCTTTAAGAGTAATCCAATAGAAATTGATCAGCACTTTACAAACTCTTAATTTAATCTTTAGAATACTATTCCATCTAATAACCTCTAATTTAGCTCTTTGTAAGTGCTTTTTGTCTTAGGTGTAGGCAAAAACTCGTCAGGATATCTTAAATATTTCTTTAACAAGCGTTTTTCATATTTTTTTTTTTTGTACATAATTAGCGCGCACATCAGGGGGCTATGAATACCCTTATAGTGTTATAGAACACAGTGCGAGCATTTAGGAAAATAGGAGAGGATTAAATAGGAGACACCGATGCACAATGCTTTTGAACCTTTGTGAATCGTAATGGTGGGGAAATACAGAGCCAGGTAAAGCATTTCACATTCGGGTGGTGCGACTAAAATAAGAATCTCTATACTTGACTGTACGCCCGAAGTTGGGATCAAGGTAAAACTGATGAGCATTCATAGCGAGGCGGGTGTTGCGGCTAAATTGTTTCAGGGGAGGCATGCAACTGGCTACTTCACTAGAGCACTGTTTATAGAAAAAGCGATAAAAGAGACTAAGACAGGTGACGTTTCAACAATGTTCAAGATAATCAATCGATTCTGCGATTGAACTATAACCTATCAATCTTAACGCTTTGTTTTGTACCCTATCAAGTAGGCGCAAAGATGTTTGAGGAGCACCTGACCAGATATGGGAGTTATACTCCAGTTTTGGGCGGATAAAACCTTATAAATTGTAGCCAGATCAGAAGGGGTGAAGAACTTCCTGCATCGTCTCAAGAAACCTAAGCATTTAGCAGCGTTTTTGGCGAATTCGAACATGTGGTCATTCCAACGAAGATCATCGTTTACACACATACCAAGTACTGATAGCTTTTCGGTTTCTTGGATGCAGGTACCATTCATGGATAATGGCAAAGGGGGAATGTTAAGCTTCAACGAAAAGAGACAGCATTAAGTTTTCGAAGCATTGAATTCTACTCGGCTTTTATGACCCCATTTAACAACAGTTAAGCGGATAAGAAGTTTCAAACAAGAGATCTTTGATGAAAATGAGGAAGAGAGTCGGAGACAAAACGGAGCCCTGGCGTACACCAGCATTTATGAAGTGGGTATCAGACTTGAAACCGTCCAATACAACTTGAATTGAACGGTCAGAAAGGTTTCGCACGCATTTTCGATAAAAGAGCCTGATGCCAAACTCTATCAAATGCTTTAGAAATATCAAGCGCAATAATCTTACTTTCTCCAAAACAATGTAAAGATTGGTTCCACTTTTCGGTGAGATAAGCCATCAAATCGCCAGTGGACCGTTTGCTACAAAAACCGTACTGACGGTCATTAAGAAGCTTTCGTATGAAGCTTTCATATGAACACTTTGCAGGACTTACTGAAAACTTAATTAAGTAACTTCTTTAAAAAAAGTTTTAAAGTGATTTTGAAGACAATTTTTGGGTTGTGTATGTGTTTATTTTTTGATTTCAGGAAATTGTTATGCGACCTTTTGAATGTTAATAAATTGTCAATTGACCTTGACCTTGAGCCTGCTCAAAAACAAATTTATGTTTATTTTTTGTTTAAAATTCTAATGTGCAACCCAAGTTTTCTAAAACACTTTTATGTACCCATATATCAAATGCTTCTCACAGGGATGTAGGATCCGCACTTACGATGGCTTAAGGAATAGCTGACTTTGGTGCTTTGAACTTTATCTTTGATCAGATAGTCAAGGACTGTAATAGAGAACGAAACGATTTAAGACACTTCCTTGGTAATACCTGGTGAGACATGGACTGCTTTTGTGACTCCAGCTGGACATTTTAAATTTGTCAAGCCTCCTTCATGCAAACCTTTATTGGTTATCCCATAACTTTATTACAAGTATTTTCCGCAGTGGATTACTCAAAGTTTGGGACATCAGCTAGATCCAACGGTAGTTATTGCAACTTCCATGGTACTCTGGAAGAAGGCTACTTTCCCTCCATTGCTAAGGCAGACTATCACCTCCTACTAGCTGGAAGATGATAATGAATGAAATGTCTATTTGATTGCCTAAAATAATATTATGATTGGCATCAATTTAAGATTAATATGGCTTAAGCCCAAGCCGTCTATCAGATAAACATTTCTTTTTAAATAAGCTTAATACTATTTACAATTCTATAACAAAAAAAAGATGACAATAAGCAGCAATCTGAGTCGAACTTCCAACCCTATTTCAAAACTTATAAAGCATCTCATCTTGGCCAGCACTTTTTATTAAATAAGGCATAACGTGTACCAAATCGAAAGTGCAATCAGTAGTGAAGGAAGAGTACATCGCATTCGTTTACTGTTTATTTTTTCCAAAGCAATTTGCTTCAAAACTTTTATTTCTTTTAAGAGTTCATCACTTCATCAATGTACTCAAGAGTCGTAAATCAATGTCTACACACCTTGATGTCCTGAAATACACTGCAGCAAATTTGCTTTAGTTCAACTCCACATCATTCATAACAGATTCTCATAAGTTGCCGTTTTGTTTAATTTTTTATGTGTGGTTTTCAATCTGGCAATGCTTTCTTCGGAGTTGGTCACTCGATATGTATGCTCAACTTGGTTTGCCATTTTATCGAGTGGAAGAATCGAACCCACACCATCGCTGGGCACTGCTTAATTTTGGTATATTGGCTCGAAACGAAGGCGCTGATTTTTACATAACTTCGAATTTTAAGCCTCCTTTTTGGGAATAAAACTAAACCATATGATCTTTGTTTCTTTTTGAAAGCCACCCGTCTAAAAAAAAACAACATTCACAAAATGAAATTACAATACCAATAAATAATAATCTTATAAATATACGATAACAGTAAATGATTAAATAAAATTAATTTTTTCTGTTTCGAATATTAAAGAGTATGATTTTTAAAAAATCCCCTTACGACAAAGAAGCGAGAGGTCCAATTGGCCAAATGACACCTTGCGAGGGTAATTCAACGAGCACTTAGCCTAGAAAAGAAAATCGAAAATTTTGGAAAAGTGGCAATTTATTTTTCCACATAATTTTCATCAAGCTGGATTTTTCTGTTTTTATAATTAACGCGCACATCAAGGGGTTATGAATACCCTTATAATGTTATAAAACACAGTGCGAGCATTTAAGAAAATAGGAGAGGATTTAATAGGGGGCACCGAAGAACATTGCTTTTGAATTTTTGTGAATCGTAATGCAGGGGAAAGACAGAGTCTGGCAAAGCATTCTACATTCGGGTGGTGCGACTACACTTGGCCCAGCTTTCAACCCGTCTAAAATATACGTTTTCTCGAGGGCTGCAAATATGTCTTCGTGGCGGCAATGACCTCCTCATTCCATCCAATTCCCGGCGAGCGAGTATACGTTTCAGGTTTTGAGAGTAGGGTGGATTGGGCAGCAATACAATATGTAAAGAAAATGCTAAGTTCAAAGTAAACACTTATCAAACTTCTGTCTGTAGATCATTGTTTTACAGCAATACTCTAATTATTTATTTTTCCATGTCGGAGAGACTACCTGCCTGTACCCCTGCTTGTACCATCAAAAGCAATTGGTCAGATGACTATACCACCATTGTGTGATATAAGAGAATATAATTAAGACTATGACGCCTGTAACAACAATCCCACCTTACCATGAGAACAGTCCAATTTAGGTATTAATTTCAGGTTCAAAGGTTTCCCACCTATTATGTGCTCCTGCCTCCATCATTTAACTAAAATAAATCGAAAATGACAACTTAGTCCCCTCACACAATTTTTGTGAATCAGTGTGCACCGATTAAACTTTACTTGCTGTGCTGTGCTGTGCTGTGTCCCAAACCAATTCCATGTCATGTTCTTTTTACAACATGAGTGAAATGTATGCTTCGATGTCTGATATGCCCCTTACCTTTGTTAAACAAAAAAACACACACACCAAAGTCTTCTTTGGCATTTTAATGTTACCCAAGGTGCTTGTTCGTGGTAACAGACCGTTGCTACTGCTTTTCTTGATCCTCTCTCTCTCCCCCAAAAAAACTCCCACCGCATTCAAAGGAAAGAAAAAAAAAAAACAAATAAAAATAATGAATTGGCCGAAACGGTGGAAACAGTCGTCGGTTTCTTGTACTTAAACACACACACACACGCATACGAACACTAACAGACATTAATACAAAGCAAACTAAGGGCCCCCATCTGCAATCGCCTCCATCGAGTAATTCTGAAAATAGAAAAGCTCCAAACGCCAGCTTGGATTGACAAGCAACCCTCATTCACACCCCCTCGTTCCAATACAACAGTCAGCGTCCCAGCCAGCAGCGTGCAAGAGAAAGGTTTGTGAGAATGGGCACAGCTGGTGCTACTATATATGGGGGATTATTTTTGGGCATGCTGAAGAGGCCTGGTCCTATACCAACCATCGAAGAAGCTTTTGCACCCGGCCAGGCCAGTTAGGGGTGGCTGTGGGTGTTTGCCATTCATGAACTAAACTGAGGTTACTCTGTTTACACAGGCGAAAGAAGGGTTGGGTGGAGCGGCAAACGGCAATGGCAGCAGCAACGCCAGTAGCAGCGGCATCGGTATTGGGCATGGGCACCTTCAAAGTGTAAAAACGACAAAAAAAAGTAACAAAAAACGAAACACATTTCTTTGATATTAGCAGCAGCTGCGACCTTCCGACGATGGTTGCTCGTGGTGCTCCAGCTTGGAGGAAGGAGGGTGATGCTGAATTGGCACTCTTATGCGGGTGCAACGATTAACTGGTAAGGGCTGCGTTCCACAAAACAGTCGTTGCTTTTTTCTTTTTGAGAAATCGTTTTGGGAAAGTTGTCGTCCCAGTGAGTGGTGAAAAACTTGGAATTAACAAAACGACAAAAAATGTCAATCTTTTTGCAGAGGGTGGTGGCTGATGGGTGTTTTGGTTTGGTTTGGTTTTGTGTTGGAGTGCGATGTTGCGATAAGAAGAGTTTATGTTGATTTTGCACCCATCTGCACGTAATTAATTGAAACGTAGAAGAAACAAGGCAGCTGCGATTCCATTCGATCCATCGAAGGGAGGCGATGGGTGAATTTGCATGTGAGAGGAACCCCATTCGACTGTCGGTGTTGTTCTAAGGATAATTGATTGCATTATCACTTGGTATAGAGAGCTCACCTAGGAGGGTTGGAAGTAATCCAAAGTAATCATCTATATTGCCGAATCAAAAGGGTTATTCTCAATAAGGGGTAGAGGCCCAAGTGTTGATTGCCTCGAATGATGATTTTATTTGCCATAACGAGTCGAAAACTGCTGAGGCCTCGCCCTCGTCTTCAGACAATCGGTTCAATGGTTACTATACGAGAGTATTTCTTTATTTCTGTCGCATTTGTATTTCCCGCGACTTTTGGTGGAACATGGTTGTGTCCTTGTTTCGTCGTGTGTTGGTGGTTTTTCTTGCTTTGTTTTGTTAGAGGAACGTCAGAACATTTTGGTCATGCTGATAATCGAATAACATGCAATTTTGGCAGTGACAGGACATCGGTGTGGTTGGGTTTGGCTAAAAATCTATTTGTTCGTCGTTTTATAAATACACCGCAGGATCAAAGCGTGTTACCTCGTTTTGGTGGTTGATGGGGAATCTGCGAGGCCTAAGTGTGGCGGTGCTACAATTTAGGGCTTTGTACTGTAGCTGTAGGCGTAGAATAGCTTTGGGGAATAATCGAGGAGGTGAAAACGGAAACATGACGAGGGATGCGACATATGCTTGTCGATATAAAACATCTCCGGCTAGAGCAAACATAGCTGCTGAAGGTGAACAAATTGATGGCGATTTATGGGAACATGTTGAGGCTTGGCTGCTCTCTACCCAGAAAATAAAACAGAAATTGAATTTATTTTGAAAAAGCAGAGAAACGCAGTTTTGGTTTAAATTTGGTTAAGGTTTGGAAGGATGGGGAAGGAAGGTATCAATCAGTTTAACTATGAAGAGGAAAAAGGGGAAACAGGGAGACCGAATGAGACATAAATCCAATCTTAAAAATGCTTGGAAACTTGAAGGAGCAATTCGGCGATTCTGTAAAATTGCACTCATTTGAACAACTCGTCTTCTTAACTTGTTGTTCAATTGTTCTCATAGCCAATTCTTGTATGTTCTTACCAAAACTAAATTTAAATCACCTCTCGAGACTATACCAAGGCTTCAAAATAATGAATGACTGTGTTTTACAACTTTTAAAGTGAAATATTTCAGTAATTTGATGTAATAGAGCCATTTTGACACCAGATTTGGATTCGGTGGATACAAATCATCGCAAAAGCAATGGTTAACATTTAAAATGTAAAAACATAGGCACAAAGGATTTTTCGATCTTGAATGCTTGATGTCTCGCAAACTTTAGGAAAATTCTAAGCTCATATTTTTATTTATTTGAAACCAAAACTTTTGATATAATAAAGTTTGCTTTTGAAAGATCTTTGAGGACCCTCGCAACCGCACTTCATTTCTGCTTCATCACAAAATTTTCAAATAATTGGAATATGCCTGCCTACCTTTATAATGTTATGATACACAGTGCGCGCATTTAGGAAAATAGAAAAGAAGAAGAACAGCAATTGACACTCATATTAAATCCTTGCAGATGATAATCCAACATTAGTCCGACACGATAGGTGTCATTACAGGACACTGTCTTATTGAAAGACATGCCGCAAGGCTAGGAGTCGCCTCAAACAATTTTTGTAGAAACTGTATGGATAAAGAGGAGGAGGAGACTATTCCCCACCTTCTCGGTTCATACCCCGCTTTAGCTCACATACGTAGGATACACCTAGGTTCGTGTTTCTTTAATGACCCTTGTGATCTTACTCACATCAAACCAAAAATCAACAACTCTTCTAGCGCGATCATCTTCAAACTTCTGCACGAAAATGAAAAAAACAATGTACTGAAGAAAGTAAATGAATTTTACAAAACAAGCTCTCGTGCAGTTTCCTTACATGACCTTGGCTTTGAAAATAGCAACAAATTTGTGAGAGCTTATGAATGTCTTACAAAACATAATCATAATCTTTTTCGTAAAGCCAATGAGTTGCGCAGAAGAAAGCTTCTTCATTCGGTGTTCACCAGGTATGGAAAAGTCTACGTCAGAGATGGTGCTGATAAGAAACCAATTTGTGTCACTAGCATGTCTAGGCTAATTGATTATGCTAATGCATTTGAGGGTACTGTTGTGCAGGGGAGTGAAGTGCTGGAAAATGAATCTGACTGTAATGTTGCTGCTGATGGTGTTGCTGCTGGTGGTTTTGCTGCTGGTGACATTGTTGCTGTTATTGATGGTGTTGTTGGTGCTACAAATGGGGTTGCCGTAGACAACACTCCAGTCATCGTAACTTAAAATAATTTTCTTTTTTCTTTTTTTTTTTCAAGCTTACCAAGTAGATACAAAGTTTTCTTATTTTACTTTGTTTAATTTAAATCAGATGATTCATTGAACTTTTAAGATTTGAATTTTATGTACTAATGCTAATCGATTTCTATAACTAATATCTAATTTTTGTAA
Organism: Melanostoma scalare; assembly: GCA_949752695.1. Taxonomy (NCBI): domain Eukaryota; kingdom Metazoa; phylum Arthropoda; class Insecta; order Diptera; family Syrphidae; genus Melanostoma; species Melanostoma scalare. Next base: position 217,192,235 of record OX456984.1, read on the forward strand.
GAAACTTTAATTTGAAGACCATTTATCAAGCTTCTTGTAAGTTTTAAAAGCTATGGCTGTTCAAAATCCTGATATTATAAGATCTATTTGCAATGTTCTGTGTAATGCAGATAATGGACTAAATGTATGTCACATTAATGCTGGCAGTGTTCCTTGTAAGTACACTGTCCTTTTTCAAATGTTGAGTAGTTCTAAGATGGATGTAATAATGGTATCCGAATCATGGTTAAATGAATCAATTTCATCTCAACTAGTATGCTTTCCTGGGTTTAAACTATTTAGGAATGATCGTGGCTCTCGAGGTGGTGGTGTCTGCATATACATTAGGGAAAACTTAACATCAAAAACAATTTATTCGTCATCTAAATCTCCGTTAGAATTCTTGTGCGTTGAAATTTCTAATTGTAATGAAATATTACTTTTGGTTGTGGTGTATTGCCCACCCTGTACATTTAAAGAAGATAACTTATTTGAATTAGAAAAAATTTTGCTTCATCTTAACTCAAAGTACTGTCATATTTTAGTTGGCGGTGATTTTAATGTAAACCTACTTGTTAATAATTCTACTTCACGTCTTTTCAATTATTTTTGTGACAAAGTTTGCTTATCTGTTGTTAATAAATTGTATCCTACATGCTATCAGTCAGTGTTGAACCCATCACTAATTGATATTTTTCTTACAACTTCTAAAGAAAAAGTTCTGTGTAATGATCAACTAAAGCTTACATCGGATTTTATCCATGATCTAATTTTTTGCTGTTTTCAATTTGATAAGAAGAATTTGCGTACCTCAAACACTTTCAGTTATCGGTCATATCGCTCTTTTAATTTCACAGAAGTTCAAAACTATGTTGGAAACGATTACTGGAACGATATTCTATACACAGTTAATGTTGACATCAAAGTTTTGTTGTTTAATAATTTGCTAAATAGTCTTTTTGATACCTATGTTCCGTTAGTAACTAAACAAGTCAAAAGATCTAGAAATTGTCCATGGTATAATAAGAATATCGAAATACAAATCAAGGAAAGAGAACGTTTTCACAAAAGATATAAAAAATACCCCTCTGAGTACAATAGACGTCAATATACTTTAGCTAGAAACAAAGTTGTTTCTCTTATACGTTTAAGTAAGAAAACTTATTTCTTACAAAAACTTGATATTTCGTTAAACACTAAAGTGCTTTGGAAGAACTTAAAAGACATTGGTGTCACTGGAAATAAAAATACACAACAGTGCTTGTTAGATCCGGAAGTAATGGCGTCATTTTATGCTCCCCACTTACCTAGTACGAGCTCTTCTCTAATTTTACCAGAAAACGAAGCTGGTTTATTTTCATTCAACTGCGTAGATGAAATTGAAATCATTAGCGCTTTAAAGTTGGTGAAATCGAATGCAGTTGGCTCAGACAAAATTTCTCCAAAATTTATTCGATTAATTTTACCAATTGTTCTTCCACCTTTGAAACATATTGTCAATACTTGTTTGTATAGGAGTGAGTTCCCTGAACCTTGGAAGGATACTATTGTCTTACCTATTCCCAAAAAAAGCAATTCCTGTGAGCCCTCTGATTTCAGACCAATTAGCCTTTTGCCTTTTTTTGGTAAAGTCTTTGAGCGGTTGATGGCTACTCAAGTTCTTGACTTCATTCAATCTAATGATAAAATGTGTAAATGGCAATCTGATTTTCGCAAAAACCATAGTTGTGAAACTGCAGTAGTTAAGGTCACATCTGATTTCCGTTTTGCGCTTGATAGTAATCAGTTGGGTACAATGGTACTGCTAGATTTCTCAAAAGCTTTTGACTGCATTGATCACCAAATTTTAATTTTGAAACTCTGTAACAACTTCAATTTTTCCAATACTGCTCTTAAACTTTTGAAAAACTATCTGTTAAACAGGCCCCAAAAAATTACGACTAGTCAAGGTTCTTCTAGTTCATATATTGTCAACTGTGGTGTACCACAAGGCTCAATACTAGGACCGCTCCTCTTTTCACTTTTCATAAATGACCTTCCCGCAATAGTTAAAAACTGTAAAATTCATATCTATGCAGATGATGTGTTGTTATATATTTTTAGTGAATGGGGTTCAATGAGTGATTGCGTTGATCGGATCAATGAAGATTTAGTCAATATTCAAAGCTGGGTTAACTCTAATAAGCTACAACTAAATCCTTCAAAAACGCTTAGTATGGTATGTTCAAGACGTGAGGTTAATCATTTGGAAATACCAAGAATTGCTTTGAATACAAAAATCATTGAATATGTTAACAAAGTTAAATACCTTGGTTGTACAATTAATAACAAATTGAGCTGTTGCGATGCAATATCCGAAAGCATAAGAAGAATATACAGCGGCTTACGCTCCTTGAGGTGTTCTTCTGTTATTTTGAATCCTGCCTTGAAAAAACATCTGGTAAAAAGCCTTATCATGCCTTATTTCACTTTCAACTGTACCGTTTACCCTAGTCTTGATTATGATTGTAAACGTAAGCTTAATGTAGCATTTAATGACTGCTTGCGTTTCATTCATGGCAACCGTAGGTATGAAAGTGTTTCATTTTTACATGATTCTTTGTTTGGACTAAATCTAGATAAATATATTTTGTATCGAAACGTTTTACTCCTTCATAACATAATACATGGAAGGTGTCCAGGGTACTTAGAAGAAATGCTTCATTTTGCACAGTCTAGAAGAGGACTTAAATTAATCCTCCCGCGATTTGCACACACTATTGCTGAACGATCTTATTTTGTATCTGTGATCAGGATTTGGAATAGTCTACCCTCTGATGTTCAAAGAACTTTTGAATCGATCTTAATGTATGATGTGACAAATTCAAATACCATATACAAATACAAAATACAAATACAAATACATCGACGCCCTGCGCCTCTTCCGCTTCATTGTAAGCTCTTTAGCCTAACTTAACCAAATCTATAATGCAAGGAAGAAACAGAGTTTAAGTAAAGCATTCCACATTTGGGTTGTGCGTTTAGAATGTGAGTCTCTTTACTTTACTACATCCATAGGGTGGCGCAAATGACGCGGAGACTTAGTGATCGAATGGAGGGAATGAAAATTTCCCGTTGGTTTCAAACGGCTAATCGATAAAGCGCTTTTCACGGCAATGAATTTACTATTGAAGAACTTGCCAATTCCTAGCGAAAGGTGATATCCGTAGAAAAACACCGTTGGTGTCTGTTGGGATTTGAACCACGAACCTCCCGCGTAACAAACAGACATGCTCACCATTAAACCACAGGCACCACTCTACTTTCTTTACTTTACGTCTGAAATTAGGCTCAAGGTAAGACTTGTAAGCATTCCTGGCGAGGCGGGTATTGTGGCTGGATTGTTTCAGGTACGCAACTGGCTATTTCGCTAGAATACTGTTTGTGAAAGCGATAAAGAGAGTGAGATAGGTAACGTTTCGACGATGTTCAAGAGAATCAAGCCAGTCCACGATTGAACTATCTCCTATCCATCTTAACGCTGTTTTGTACCCTATCTACCAGACGCAAAGATATTTGAGGAGCACCTGACCAGATGTGGGAACTATACTCCATCCATCTCTCTCTATCTTTTTAAAAAAATAAGATAGATAGAAAATCTTAAGCAGAAGCTTTGTCAATGTAAAAAAAATACCTCTTCAGATTAATGATGGGAACTCTATTTGGAACAGCGGATTTTCGTACATCAGATCATTGAGGATCCTTAGGTTAGGTTCGGTGTTAACGGCTGTCAGGAAAACATCTGACACACTTAGGCCAATATTAGGTCCATTGTGATACTATAAGAATTATGTGAGGGAGTACCCCACTTAACAAAACCTTTTGAAGCTTTTGATAAAGCGATAGATAAGATGGGTGTGTGTGTTCGCCAGATTGCTTAGTTCATCAAGGATATATTTTCTTATATGCAGTTTTCTTTTGTGGGGGAATGGAGGACATGAGCAGAGGAGGTGTGGGATTGTCTCTTTATCCTCCTCATCTAAGCAACTTCTGCAGAAGTTGTTAGAGAAAACGCCGAGTCTTATGGCGCGTCTTCCTATCAGACAACTTCCTGTAATGACGTTGATTACGGAGCTAACGTGCAATCTGGTTGAGGATAGCAAATGTCTTAAGCGTTTTAGATCTAGCTCTGGCCTTATCTGTTTTGTTGCCACACGCGTAGTGATATTGAACCACTATTTTTTAATTCTGTCCATTGCCTCTTGCTTTAGCATAAGCATGTAGCGATTGGTATACCAATATTCAACTTGCTGGTTGAGATCGGCAGAACGGTTCCTTTTCTGGCGAGTTCATCGGCTTTTCAGTGACTAGGATATCTCTGTGCCCCACAATCAAGGTAAATATTGAACTGATCAGCCATATCCTTAAGAGATAGGCGACAGTTAAGGGCGGTTACTGAGTTCGTAGAAACAGCACCGAGTGATTTGAGGGCTGCTTGACTGTCTGAGAAAATCCAGATTTCACTGAGGATATCACGTTTTCTTTTAGCCATGATAGGACCTCTTTCATCGCCAGAATTTCCGCTTGGAACACGCTACAATGGTTTGGAAGGCGGAATGAGAGACTTACATTGAGTCTGTCTGAGTAAACCTCACAGCCGACCCCTTCTTGTGTTTTTGAACCATCAATATAGAAACGAATTGAATTATCTCATAAGAATTCTTCATCTTATTCCCAGATAGTTCTCGATGGGATTGAGACTTGGAACTTATTATCAAAAACCAATAGGGAGATGGCGTAGACGGAGTGACAAGGGATTGATCTGAATAGATTCAGGATTGTAGCGTGACCGATTTTACTATCGGTTTTGAGGATCCTTGCGATTGCGAAAGAAAATCTACGGCGTTATGAACTCAGGCTCAGGTGGGACCGAAACTTTATTACAAAGTGTCGAGTCAGCCGCAAATTGAGCGGTCAGCAAACTAGCTTCATCGATGACATACTTACAGCCATATTATTGAGAATTCGTAAAACTAGAAATGAAACTAGTTTCAGGTAAAACTAGTTTCGTTTCAAGTTTTGCAAAAAATAATCAAAACTAGTTTTAAAAAGAAATCGGTATTATTGATTTCTGGAGAAAAACTAGTTCAAGTTTTGAAAATGGATTCTCGTTTTGAATATCGAAACTAGATTCATAATGAGAGCTGCTTTGATTTTGAAAACAAAACAGAAAATTCAAAAAAGTACCTACTGTAATTTGCAAACGTTTGATTGTTTGTATAAATAGTATATGAAAATAAAATATAGGTAAGCGTTGAACTTACCATTCTATTTCTCAAGAATAAGAACATATGGGTGGTCGACGCGACGCGACGGTTCAAGATCATGAAAGTAAAATATAGACCGAAGCAAAAATGGAGACCCTGGCATCGGTTTGTTTATCAAATGGTAGAAGTAATATTTGGTTCAAAGAGACAAGTAGACAAGCAAATCGAAAACAAACAAAAAAGATCATTCAATGAATTACTGCCCAATCAGTGTGCAACACATTAACGCAATTCAGTAGGTATAAAAATAGCAACTCTTTTAGTCCTATATTAGATGCACCTACCACGAATCATATCCGTCCTTCTAAGACGCTTCAAATTCATTTTGATGCATTTGCGGATAGTGCACGAGAACGTCGTAATATGATAACAACGGGGGGCTAAGGTTGATAAATTGAGGTCTCAGGTGACAAGCCCAATGTTATAGATCTCGCGGGTGCTTTTCATCTTTCGGTTTAGATGGTTTTGGGTCAGAGTCAGATATTCCAAATTTGTTGACTGGCACCGACACCCTGCCAATTGCTTTGACAGTGGCAGATAAATATCCAACGGCAGCAGTAGCTTACTCTTTCCAATATTGCAACGCTGAGCAATGGGAAAATCTTTTGAATGCTGACTTCGAAGTCCGCTCAAAAATCTCTGTAACAAGCCAAGTTTCCTTGCACAGAAATCGAAGCATTAAGTAAAATTAACGTTGTCTAACCAGCGACATGCAGTTTTTCCGTAGCAGAAACCCGCCAAATTACTTCCAATCGTTTGAGTTGGAGGAACACAACAAAGAAGTTCTTTTTAATCAGCAAGTACAGTTGATTATCAGTGCACACAATGCATTAGCTTGGTCCTGCAAAATGCGTGCTGCAATTATTAGTTTCTGAGCCATATTTCACCTATGTCGCAGTACCGGAAACCGGCCTTCACCGACTTCTGATTGGGTCAATAGCCTATCCGGAGTGATTTACTGTGTATGGGGTAGCCAAATACGGTGTATGTGAATAACCTGTATCCCCTACGAAGACGTACATACTTGCCAAACTAACCGATGCGATGTCGAAACGAAGCTTCAAAATGAAAGCAGAAAATGATTTGAGGTAATAGTTTTGATGAATAATACAAAAACGTTTCGTCTTTACGTTTTTGAAGCAGTGGTAAGATCTCTTATGTGCTACGCAGCACAAGTTTGGGGTATCTTCGAGTTCGACGAAGTAGAAAAGCTTCATAGATATTTCATCAAGAAAACCTTCAGACTATCGGAAAATACACCAACCAACATGTTGCACCTCGAAACTGGTTTACCTATACGTGATATTTACACACAGTTCAGCTGCATTTCTCATATATTGGGAAAATCATGAACCAACCAAATCATCAACTCACCAGTAAGATAGTTTTGTTTCTAAAAGACATGAATCTTCAATTCTTTACGAAATCGACGAGATTGAGTGACATCCATGATGTTCAACTTCTCCAACACAATGGAAGATCTTTTGGTGGCACCCTGTAGATAAAAATAAAATAAATAGGGTGGCGCAACAGAGCGAGGAGCCCCTGAGCCTAGCGCATTTCTCACAACCATGGAATGGAGGGGACCTTAAATTTTCTGCCGGTTCCGAACGGCTAATTGAGAAAGAGCTTTTCATGGCAATGAATTTACTAACGGAGGACTTACCAGTTCCTCGGAAAGGCGAGGTACCCTGTAGATGCTTTTAGGAAACATTGAAGAATCAATATGGAATGCTTTCAAAGAAAAAATTCAGCAAAGGCAAACAAGAAGTACCTATAGACTAGTGAGTCATGACCAAGGTGATAAAAATTATTTCCATGACCGAAACAGTCTGGATTTTATATCAACAATCTTTAAAGCCAACTACTTTGTGCAACCTACGATGCAGAGAAGATATATGTCACTTCATTGGTATCTGCCCCATCCTGAACTCGATCCGAAGGTTATCTTGGGTAAAAATACTCTTTCATCAAATGAAATCATAAACATATTAAATGGAGAAAATTGGAAAATCCTATACAACTACCTGAACTACCCGCTCTAAAATATCGACAGCAAATTATTAACGAATCATTTTGATATTGCACTTTTGTGTATATAGTTATGTATTTTTATTTCGCGATAACTAAATGAACAAAAAACTTTATTGCTTCATAAAATAACTCTTTTTTCGGCTGACGGCATAATCCAATGTCTTTTTGTGAAAATTGTTAGCAAAGAACTATGTATGTAGGTAACTGTAAAACTATTTTTATTTATCTTACTAATTACTAATATTACTAATAATATTATAAAGAGGAAATGTTTGATTGTTTGATTGTTTGTCTCGAATAGGCTCCGAAACTACTGCACCGATTTGAAAAATTCTTTCACCGTTGGAAAGCTACACTATCCCTGAGTGACATAGGCTATATTTAGTTTTCAAAAAAAAAAAAAAAAAAAAAATAGAATTCCTTAACAAAGCTCCGCTTGCTAATAATATTACTAACATTATTAAGAGTAAAGGTTTAATTGTTTGTTTGTCTTATCTCGAATAGGCTCCGAAACTACTGCACCGATTTGAGCACGGATGTACGGGAGGTGGGTTAAGATCACGAAATAATCATGCCGGTCGGCTCCCTACTGAATGGTCGTGTGCGAAATTAAAAAAAATTGTCGCGAGTTGTGGGAAGAAAATTTGAACAGCATTTAAAAGCATAAAGCATTTAAGCCTTTAAGAGAGCAATTTAGATGCAGTTTTAAAGATTATTATTTCTACAAGAAATTAAGTCTAAAATTCGGTCTCTAGCATCAGTATTGATAGAGAAATCGAGTTTAACACAGGTCAGGAAACACCAAAGTTAGCCTTTTTTTAAATTGTCAAAGAGTGATGTCAAAGTTGAGAAACGGACTTTACTGTGCTACAATTTTTTTCTTAGAATATGACGAAGAATCATTTCAGAAAGTATGTTACAGGAATTACGGGACACCCTGCATATAAAAGCAGTTAGCCCGGGCGGGTGAACTATATTTTAAAATAAAACATTACTTTTAAGAAATACGCCTCTTTTATAGTTCAAAGGAATTAAACATTGAACAGTCACTACGAAAGTGTTTTTTTAGTTATCTCATCACCTCAAAAATAAGCAAATAACAAAGTGTGAAATAAATAAGATTCTGTGTTAATAATTCAGTCTACCCAGCCCTTCGTCTTACTTACACTCTATTCCACAATAACCGGCAATTTCCTATCACCTTTTCCAAAAAGCTTTTTCAAATAAACAGTAAGTATGCCTAAATAAGAAGATCACGGCTTTCAAAACATGTGCCAACGGCAAGTACAACTAAAATACGTCGCATATATATAGAGAGTATTCAATAGAAACAGACAATCGCCTTACAATTCAAAGGGAGTATACTTCGCAATCTCGAGCTATAGAGTTTATCACTAAACGTTCAAAACGTTTTGCCAATCAAAATAAAAGAAATTCACAAGCTCGCGTATCGGTGTCTACTACCAAGCGTTTTCAGCGACTTTAGTATCAACATGCCAGAACATCACAAGCTTGCTTTTTGGAGTCTAACACCGAACGCTTTCAGCGACTTGAACGTCAAAATGTCAGAACCTCACAAGCCCGCGTTTCAGAGTCTAGCACCGAGCGCTAAACAGATTTCCTGAATTCTTTCAACATTAGAATGTTTCTTTTTCTTATTCAAATATTGAGAGCAGAGACTATGATATACACTAGGTCGAAGTAGGACCCGAGCTACGCCGGGCGGGTCTGCTAGTATCTCAATAAAATCACACTTTACTACTACTGCTTTACTACTACAAAAACGTTTCAAAACTAGTTTTGAAGTCCTCAGAACTAGATATTTCCAGTTTCATGAATTTCTAGTTTTATCAAAAACTAGTTTTACGATTTCGAGTTTTTTGTGTCACTTTGTTTTTCAATAATACCGATTTGTTCAAAACTTGAAACTCGAAAACTAGATCTACAAAAACTAGTTTCGAAATAAGTGAATAATATGGCTGTTACAGCCATATTATTGAGAGTTCGTAAAACTAGAAACGAAACTAGTTTCAGGTAAAACTTGTTTCGTTTCAAGTTTTGCACAAAATAATCAAAACTAGCACTAAAATAACATCAGTATTATTGATTTCTGGAGAAAAAGTAGTTCAAGTTTTAAAAATAGTTTCTCGTTTTGAATATTGAAACTAGTTTCATAGCAAGAGCTGCTTTGATTTTGAAAACAAAATAGAAAATTCAAACAAATTCTGTAATTTGCAAACGTTTGATTGTTTGTATAAATATATGAAAATAAAATAAAGGTAAGCGTTGAACTTACCGACGCGACGCGATGGTTCAACATCATTAAAAGTAAAAAATTGACCGAAGCAAAAATGGAGACCCTGGCATCGCTTTGTTTATCAAATGGTAGAAGCATTGAATAATTATATATAGAAGTGACACCGGAATAAATCGTCACTAGGAGTTCTTATGCCGCTAGTATCGATATTGGAGCTAGTTAGTTCACCAACCTTTCGCAAATCTAGTCCCAAAGGATATTTTTTATTATTTTTTCGCTGGTTACCGAAGAGGTTGTTAAGATTAAAAATAGGTTTGAAATGATGATGGGGATTTAGTGTATTATGTATTTGATTATAATCAATTATAATAAATCCCTAAGGGTTCCTTACGAAACATATTTCAAAATTTAAACTGCCAAATTTCCTTCATTTGAAAATGGTTTGTGTATCAAAATAGAAAAGCAGAGACAAAAACATAAACAATAATAAATAGTGTGACTATTGCTAGGTAACAATCTTCTTATGCCGAGTTTGAGAAAGTTGTTTATTTCGGGTGTCAGCTTCTATATATAGTTATTCAATGGTAGAAGTGGTATTTGGTTCAAAGAAGCGGAAAAGTGGGAGAGCTGTGATCGCTTCAAGATCACTCCTCGTAACGCCGGAAATGAAAAGAAGAAGAAGAAGGTATTTGGTTTAAAGAGACAAGTAGACAAGCAAAGCAACTCAAACAAAAAAGATCATTCAATGGATTACTGTCCAATGAGTGTTCAATTCGGTAATTACGAAACACATTAACGTAATCCAGTAGGTATAGAAATAGCACCTCTTTTAGTCCTATGTTAGATGCACCTACCACGAATGATGCTTTTCATCTTTCGGTTTAGATGGTTTTGGGTCAGATATACCAAATTTGTTGACTGGCACAGACACCCTGCCAATTGCTTTGACTGTGGCAGAAAAATATCCAACGGCAGCAGTAGCTAACTCTTTCCAGTATTGCATTGCTGAGCAATGGGAAAATCTTTTGAATGCTGACTTCGAAGTCCGCAACACAGAGTCTGTGAACCTTGCTCAAAAATCTCTGTCACAAGCCGAGTTGCCTTGCACAGAAATCGAAGCAATAAGTCCAATTAACCGATCCTGGTCACATGCAGGTCCATAGCAGAAACCCGCCAAATTACTTCCAATCGTTGGAGTTGGAGAAACACAACAAAGAAGTTCTTTTTAATCGGCAAGTACAGTTGATTATCGCTGCACACAATGCATTAGCTTGGTTCTGCAAAATTCGTGCTGCAATTATTAGCTTCTGAGCAGATGGCCGGAAACCGGCCTTTACTGACTTTTGATAGGGTCAAAATGTGTGAATAACCTGAATCCCCTACAAAAACGTACATACTTGCCAAATTAACCGATGCCAAAACGAAGCTTCAAAGTGAATACAGAAAATGATGTGAAGTAAAAAAGTTTTGATGTATAATACAAAAACGTTTCAAAACTAGTTTTGAAGTCATCAAAACTAGATATTTCCAGTTTCATAAATTTCTAGTTTTATCAAAAACTAGTCTTACGATTTCGAGTTTTATGTGTTACTTTTTTTTTTCAATAATACCGATTTGTTCAAAACTAGAAACTCGAAAAACTAGTTCTATGAAAAACTAGTCTCGAAGTAAGTGAATAATATGGCTGTTAGAGTCATTGAAGATGAGCAATAGGACCGATGATATTGCGGAGTTTCTTTATGTTCTCATCAAAAGACCAACATTTTTGCTTCTTTTTGGACATTAGAATGCTTTTTGCGTTACCTATTTTTTGGGTACGAGCATTACAGATAGTTCCGGTCCGTTTGGGCAAGCATCAGTTTTCGACTGTTGTTTCATCTTTAAGCATCCGAAAACTTCTTTTTCTAGCCCTCATCGACTCTTTACAGCTCGAATCGAACAAAGAATATGTTTTAGGTTTGAATATAAATAATCAAACATTGTTTTATTTATTTATTTAAAGCAAATAATTACTTAGAGCTCAGTGGTGCCTCAAAGACCGTCCCCATTTAAATTGCTATCTGAGTTGATGTTTGATATTGGTGATAAAATGAATAAGTATACTGACTAAGGTTGTACCAGGAGGAAGAAACTATTCCACACCTCCTCTGCTCATGTCCTGCACTCTCCATTAAAAGAAAACGGCATCTTGGAAAATATTTCCTCGATGATCTAAACGATCTGGCGAACACAGATATCCTTCATCTCTTTCGCTTCATAAAAAGCTCCAAATGGTTTTGTTAAGTGGGGTTCTTCCTCACTTAAATTCTTATGGTATCACAACGGACCAAATACTGGTCTAAGTGTGTCAGTTGGTTTTCCTGACAACCATTTCAAACTAACCTAAACCTAAGGTTGTACCAAAAGACATTTAAACAGAGGTGTTACAAGAGTAACTCAGCGTAGGATAAGGCAGGTACCTGTCATAATTTTCCGAAAATTAAGAGACATAGGGTCCTGCTTGGTACCCGTGGTGCGATGGTTAGCATGTCCACCTGCTAACCCAGAGGTTCGAGGTTCGAATCCCAGCAGAGGCACAAAAATGTTTTTTCCGGGTATCGCCTTTCGCGAGGAATTGGCAAGTCCTCCGTTAGTAAATTCATTGCCATGAAAAGCGCTTTCTCAATTAGCCGTTCAGAACCGGCATAAAATTGTAGGTCCCCTCCATTCCAATTCACAAGGCATGGTGGTGAGAAATACGCTAGGCCCAGGGGCTCCTCGCTCTGTAGCGCCACCCTATTTATTTTTTTTAGGGTCCTGCTTAGGTCAACTTGAAAACTCAACATCATGATTCATGAACACCATCATAGCTTTTCAAAAACAAGCAGAATATGTTCAGCATTTTTACAAAGTTCAAGAGTTTCGTACAAAAAGACTAGTTCAATTTGCGCCTTTGAAAAAACTTCAAATTTTTATTGCAAACATTTATCCCTAGTACTCAAGGTCATTAATCAAAATGGTTTTCATCAGTTCTCATTAGGTTATTCATTTCTGAATCCACCGTTTTTAATTACCAAATTCTAGAAAATAGAAACGACTCCCTCACAGTCCCCGTCCTTAAATTAAACTCAAAAAAAAAAGAACATCGGGGTCACCGTCTCAAGAGTTATGATTGAGTAAATTTTGCACCTACACGAATAACAAAACATAATAATGAAAACACAGCAGGAAATAATGGACCAGATGCTACTTATCCACACCCACGCCGTAGGTATAAGTACCTACGAGTAACCACATCGTAATGCCATTGAAGCACCTGACGCCGTCACACAAAAGGCATATATGACATGGCAGGTGGCAGAATCAGAAATAACTACATAAAATGAATAAGCAACCATATATGAATGTAACGAAGTTCTCAGAGGCAGCCCTTCCTCTTCCTGTCTCTAGCCATCACATTAAATGCAAACTAGATAAATGTGCTCCCTTAACAGTGCACTCTCCCTATTCGTTCTCCTTCCCATGAATGACTTCCATTGAATGTATTTATTGAAAATTTAATTGCAACAGTAATTAAGTTGCTTTGTGCAATAAAATACCAATCTCCGCAGAAGTCCTTTTAAAATCAACAGCAATCAGCAACACCCAATATTCACCAACCATCCAACCAAGCCAACAAGCAAGCAACCAACCGAACCGATAGAGTGTATTGCTAGTGTTGGCTGGCAAGTGAGATGTTGACAGTTGATTGTTTGCTGGTGCCGGGACTGCTGCTGGTGCTGCCATTGCTTCCGCTGTTTCAGGCAGGCTTCATTTCTTTTTCAATGGAATGGAATTAAATTATTTAATTACTCAAGCTCACCAATCACAGGCAGCACCTACCGCTCGCTGCTCTTGCCATTGCCATTGTGTTCGTCGTTTGTCGTCCCTTCTGCAATAGCAGTAGCTAAAGCTACCACCTCTTTTGGCCACTCTCACCCACTCTCTTACTCAATTTCCGTTTGCATTGTAATTTAAATTTCCACCCCTGCTGTTGGTGCTGCAATCCTGATTCAGACTCGTTTTCGTTGTCGTAGACATGTCCTTTGGCAAACAGGGGCCAACAACAGTTTCAATCCGCCACTGTCAACACTTGGAGCACAGTTGGAGCTCTTCTGTTGTATGACTCAAGAATGTTACCCAAGCGTGGGCTGTTCTCCTTTTTGTGGTTCATAAACACAGTTGCCGGTAAAGGGGTGGTTCAATGAGAGAAAAGCCCTCAAAGAAAATCCTACTCATCATAGCGAACAAAACACGATGGAGCTCTATGACGATGTTGATTATGATTGTGGCGATGAGGAAACAGTTTGTTTGCAAACATCTGGCAAGCAGGTGTTTTGCGTCTGGCACATTGTTTGACTTCGATTAGTGGCACTGTGTGGTGGTGGTGGCACAAACTATATCACAACGTTTCCCTCTCCCTTTCTATATGACTCTGTCTCTGTGTCTTGGTCTCGTTTCGTCAATGCAACCATGCAAGCAATTGAAATTTCTGGCAGTTGGCATACTGTTTCTGCTGCTACTGCTGCTGCTGTTGGCTTTTCACAAAGTGGCGACATGAATTTTCAAAGCAGCAATTCATAATATTTTAGGGTAAAGCACACATGAGTAATGCCTTCTGTTCGAACAAGTGTATCTAGATTTATACAGCTGCTGTTTGCTACTTGGGGGATGGATGGGTTAAAAAGTTGGTTGGATATTTTTGACATATGGAAATCTTTGTACATATTTCCACTTGAGAATGAGATCAGAGGAGAGATTTGGATGGAATTTGGTATAGTGTGTCTGTTCTGTTGCGAAAAGTTTTTCTACCTTTTTCGTTTTTGAAGAGAAATATAGGAACACATGTGGGAATTTTTTTCGAAACCGACAAAAACAGAACTAAAAACAAAAATAAAAATACCAAATCCACATCTGAAATAAATTTTGATTTATATTTTTTGGGTCATTTTTTGACGAGGGAAGAAGAAAATTTATGCTGTGCGCGTATCAGCATTAGACACTTTCATCCAACGGTTATGAGTTCGCTTTGGGGGAATTGAGGCCTGTAAATGAAATCCAAGAAATTAAGAGTCTTTTCAATTTTCAGGTGGATCTAGTAAATAAGCACAGTAACTAGGTACTTGTAATTGTTTCCAGGTGACTTGATGAACTGTTTTTACAGCAAACATTAAAAATATTTTGTTCTGCAATTCCGTACCTATACCACCTAGAATATTTTAAAAAAATGTGTTTTAGTTAGACTCAGACGAAAGAAAAAGAAAAAAAATTTTTATTTGATTTTTGGCCGACTCTTTTACAAAAAAATCCGAAAAAATTAAAATTTCCGTCAAATATCTCTGCAATTTTTCTGTAAAAAATAGTTGTAATCTAGGTCGTTGAAGAGATTGTAAGAAACTCAAACGTCAACACCAGAGAAACAATCTTTCAAAAGTCTGTACAATTACTCGCCTATGCAGACGATATTGACGTAATGGGAAGAAAAAAGCGTGATGTCATAGGTGCTTTTGCGAGTATTGAAACAGAAACGGCAAAAATGGGTTTGATGGTTAATGAGGGCAAAACGAAGTATATGTTGTCATCAAACAAGGAAACAGAACATTGACGAATTGGACAAAACGTCACAATAGACAGACATAACTTCGAGGTAGTACAGGACTTCGTCTACCTAGGATCCGCTATAGACACGGAAAACAACATCAGTGCGGAGATCAAACGGAGAATAACTCTTGCCAACCGTTGCTTCTTTGGATTAAGAAGGCAATTGAGAAACAAAACCCTCTCCAGAAAAACCAAGGTAACCTTGTATAAGAATCATGGACCTTATCGAAAGCGGATGAGGAAACCCTTGGTCGTTTCGAAAGAAAAATTCTCCGAACGAAGAAGATACAACAACGAGCTGTATGAGGTGTACCGCGACATTGCAATAGCCAGAAGAATACGCATCACGAGGCTACGATGGTTGGGCCATGTAGAGCGAATGGAGCTAAACGCTCCGGCTCGACGGGTTTTAAAAAGCACATTGCAGGGAAATCACGGAAGGGGAAGACCTCATCTTAGGTGGCGTAATCAAGAGATGAAAACCTCAACCGACTTAGAGTGCAAAACTGGAGAGAGCTCGCCCGAAATCGAAGTCGTTACAGAAGGATGTTGGTTGAGGCCCAGGTTCACCCCGAACTGTAATGCCCACCTAAGTAAGTAAGTAAGTAATCTAGGTCGTTGTGAAATGAAAACCTGTTCTCGAGAAATCTCACAACACGGTTTTTAAAATCCAGTTTCGCCAAAAACGTGTTCAAAATTTAAGTGAGTGAGCCTAGCTGACCTCGAGTGTGTGACTGGCTGGTAGTCTCTACTCATATCAACTTGAAAATTTAGGACTCTACTAGAATTTAATTTAGGATCACCACTCCTTATCTGACCAGCGCAGCGCTTAGCCTATTACCTAAACCTGATTTTATTTAAGTTTGGTACATGTTTGAAAATCGTGCAATTTCCCTAGCAAGGTATTGATTGGATAAGAAGTGCTCTTTATGCATGTTATTCGTAATAATTTCACTTTCTTCAGTCGTAATCTCTTAGTTAAGAGAAGATTCATTCACCAAACCATTCGTTGACCAATTTGTTTGCATATGCTTAGGCGTTTAGTCTTCTAGCCTTGAGAATTACCGTATTCATACTTAATTCTGACTCTGTATCTTGCATCCAAACTAAGCTAAGAACTTGATTGGATATTAGTGTGTTTTCTGGCTATTTTTCTAGTTCTAGTGGTAATTTCTTATTTTGCTTCAAAATTTTCTTTCTACCGAAAAAGTTTTTTTTTAATTAATTATTAAATAAAATTTAAAACACGTGTCAAATAAACGAAAAACATCGTAGTCGTGTGGCCACAGCAAGGGCTTCATCTGGGAATTGGATTTGAGCAACGTCAATTGTCATAACATCATGAAAAGGATATGTGTTTACATTTCGTTTAGCGGTGTCAAATGATTTATACAACACGAAAAAGAAGTTGATCTGTAAAAAAAGCAGTCTGTTGAGAAACGAGCTTTTCCAGAAATAACTCGTCAAACTCAAGACCAGAGATTTTGACTTTTTTGAGATTTTTTTCAGGAGGTCCTTGAGTATTTTTTTTTGTTAGTAAAAAAGATTGACATAGGTTTAATCATCTATAATCTGTTTTATGTATAAATAAATAAACAAATAGGGTAGCGCAACAGGAGGAGGAACTCCGGGGCCCAGCTCATTTCTTACAACAATTCCATTTGTGAGGGAATAGAGGGGACCCATAATTTTCTGCCGACTCTGAACGACTAATCGAGAGTCATCTGTTGTATATGGTCTGGCTTCTCTCATCTGTCATCTGTCATCTGTCATATATCACATGTCATCTGATGTCATCTGTCATGTATCTTGAGTCATGTGACATGTACCATGTGTTATGTGCCATGTGTCTAATGTAATGTGTCATATATGCTATGTATCATGTGCCATGTGCCATTTGTCATTTGTCATTTCTATTTTCTACAGTCATTGCGATCTATCATCTTTTGTTATTGGTGTTTAGCGCCATAAAATTTTACTTCAGGAAATTTTATCAATGAAATATCCCATTTCTTTTTCGAAGGAGTGTTTCAGTGCTAGTAATGGAATTTTTTTTTTGTTTGTACAGAAATGCGTAGATCTTTTAAGATGTTTTTTAAGTACGTGCGAAAAGGAACAACATTCCTATAACTACATATTAAGAAGCCGAACTAAATTCACGACGAAAGAAAGGGCAGTTATTGCAACGCACAAGTACCATGGCATGGGTAGCAAATTTTCTTTGGGGTTTTACCTGAAGTCTTCATTTAGTTTGAGTGCAATCAATTTCATTCGGTCAGCTAAAAAAAATTACCAAATCTTTTAATCTTTCATAGCGTTAGGTTCTGATTTCAATTTACAACCATAAAACACATTTCCAATAAAAGAAAAAATCTACGAATAGTTTCGACTGCCGCCTGAATCATGAAATAATCAGACAAAACCGCACCTTCTTGTCATGCTTCTGAATGTGAATATTCTTTTGATTTTGAAGAACAACTGCGAATAAAGCTGTTCTTACAGAAATAATCGAAATTTTCTTTCCAAAACTCTAGGAGCTAGCTTCGGTTAACCACAGGGTAGTTATTTCGAACCTCTTCTTTTTTTCTTCATTTCTAAAGATGTATTTTTTTCTAAATGAAGGGTGGCTGGCATGATTGAATTAAAGACGAGAGGCCCAACTTTCGATTCGACCACAATTTGCAGCATTTCGGGCTCTATGTCAGCAACAACGCGCCGAAGGCCGAATATTCTTTTCCAAAGTATCAATCGTCTCTGGCTGATCTGCCCTGTTGACAAGCAACCTTTTATAGCCCCACAAAAAATAGCACAGCATTGTTGAATTGTCCAATCTTGGAGGTAACTCACAGGTTTAAGACACGAAATTATGTAAAAATTACATAAATCAAACATCAGCTTTAAAAAAAATCAACTCCTGAAAAAAGTATTGCCAGATTGAAAACCACATGTTTAAAAAAACACTCTTTGCTACAGTAGTTAAGTTTTACATTTTGCTAACATTTTTGCGTTGGCTTTCTTAAAGAACTTTTCAATTTTACGCAACAAGTTTAAAACCATGTTTAACATGTGCCTAACACTTCTAGCTGTATCTTTTCGGTAAAACTTCTGTGGAAATCGCAAGTTATCAAGGTATCTGGTAGGTAGTTCTTAAGTCTTAATTTCAATGAGCACATTTTTTGTTCTTTGGGTATGTAAAATGTTGGCATGATGCGGCGGCGGCGTAGACAAGAGACAGAACACTTGTTATGAAGATGAAAAATAAAGGATATCACAACGTGTACGATACTGTCAAAAAAGAAGATATATGAAATATTTGTATAAAAGGGCACTACAACATATACTAGTAGCTTTTGAGTAGGCACACACCTTTCAATCAAAACCACCAACAGTTAACAGCTTCCAATCAATTCACAAATAAAATCAAACTGAAAAACAGTTTGTGTAAAAAACAGTTAGATATTTCGACAAAGCCAAAAATCATGTAAATTGATCAATCAAACATACAAGAGAGGGGTACTTATCCAGATTCCAATCAGAGCACTGTTCAAAAGAATCGTTTTATCAATAAAACTAAGTTCCTATACACACCTAATCTTCAACACATGCTGCCTCCCACCAAGGTAGGTAGGTATGTCTATAAAATACATATTCATAATACGAAAAACATTTTTCCCAATCAATATAAAAAAATTATCCAAGTTTAAAATTAACTGTACTAACAAACTCTCATTAAATTTTTAGCTTGTTGCCACAATGATTAAATGTCAACATACTTAGGACCAGACCAGCTAAAGAGAACAAGAAATTCTAAATTTTGTTCATAAAAGAACATCTGTGTTAGCTCATCTGTATAGACACAGGTTTGACTTTAAAAATATCATTTAGAATAGAAAGAACAAGCGTCATGGAAAAGAATAAATAAATATGAACTGGCAACGCAGTTGAATAATATCCCGAAGCAATTGATAGACAAAAAGAGAAATTTCAACATGAAGATCCCCAAAACAATTCTCAATTATAAAATGTTGAGTTCGAAAACCACACGAGATTGGTTCTCATCGTCAAAACGCGAGTGCTGATTACATGAGAAATAAAGGCTCGTATAGGAATGTGAGATTTTAAGAAAGTTGAATAGACACCAAGCCACTTATTAATTTCTCACTAAAAGGAATTGTTTCCACGATTAGATTTTGGTAAGTTCTAAGTTATCTAGCGATTCATTTTTAGTTTTTAGAGCTGGAAACACACCCAAAGAAATCTTTATAAGTACGTTTTCATAGGCTATTGATTTTGACCAAAAAGGCTTACACCATCTCGAACTCGAAAAACGCTGCAGTTGTATTGCAGGGATCGGTGAATGGGTTTGATTTAAGCTGTAAAGATCCACAGTCGAAAACTGAATTTGGTTTAAACAGGCAATAAGTATTTGTATTGTTCGAATACACAAGGCTTTTGTTTTTGCACAACAAAAAAGTCAGGCAAAAAACACTCTTATAACCAAAAGGAAGCAAAAACTTATGATCATTTGCTATGAACATTAAGAGCTCCACAACGTTACCGGTCCAAGCGCTCGTCTTCAATGACTCTACGTATGTAAACACCGTCGATGAACCACATGGCAGCTTAATTTACTGCCAACTCGACACTTCCTGATAGAATTATGGAGTCACCTGAGCTTGGGTTCGTAGAATCTATGATGGAGCAACTTTGTTCACATTCGAGAGTCCTATACATAAAGCTTTCCATTTTTTTTCCTGTAAAAATGGCATCAAAAAGTCAGGAGAAAATTCCGCCAAACCATGTGACAAGAAGCCCGAAAAGAAACCAACAGCCGTAACCTTAGTTGGTGGAGCTTTCAGTTTTGGTAAGCCAGCTGTTGCCAAGACTGCAGTACCAAAGCCAGTAGCCGCTGCTCAAAAGATGCCTACAGATGGGAAGAAGCCAGGTGATCCAAGAAGGCTCCAGCTAAGAAGCCAGCATCCGCAGCAAAGAGGCCCGCAGAAGCTGTTTCAGCCAAGAAGGTCATAGTCAAAAGTCTTAAGGATGATAAGAAGAAGGTTGCTGCTTAGCCACAGTCAGCTGCTTCCAAATCGGTAGGTAAGCTAAGGCTCTTTTAAAAGCCAAAAAACCGACAGCCATCTTGGCGATGCAAATTTGCTGCCACGCAGCTACGGTTTGAACCAAGCCTGGCGAAAAACTCCAAATGGGGAAAAGCTAAGACTTAACCTGTAGCCGTTGTCAAAGGCCAGGAAGTTGAACACCACGGTAATCAAGGAAATTTTCGGGAGGGACTCGTACCAACGTACATTTCCGCTGACCAAATACCTTGAAACTGCCCCGCAATTCCAAGTAGGTATTTGGGCTGACGTGATGTAGCCCGAGTGTTCATTTTAACTGAACTAAAACAAAAATAAATAAATTCGCTGGTCCCGATGGTATCCCCGTCGTTATTCTAAAGAAGCGCTCTTCTACGCTGACAAAACCTCTGCCAAAGCTTTAATATCCATCTAATTGTTCAAGGCTGCTTTCCAAGCAAAAAGAGTAATGCATTTTTAAAAACCCGTTTATTTAAATGCGAATCTTCCTCCCTTTCCAATTATCTACCAATTGCACTAACATCACTTCTTTATAAAGTCATGGAAACGTTTATGAAACTTCATCTCATGAAATATCTTGAAAAACGAAAGCTTTTCAATAATCGACAGTACGGCTTTCGCAGCAAAAGGTTGGCAGGTGATTTGAGGGCATATCTCTAAGTGTAACCAATCTTTACACTGTTTTGGAGAAAGAAGATTTGTAGCTCCTTTTCTAAATTCGTGGTTGGTATATAAACTAGGCGTTGGCATCGGTCAGATTTCGCATCTAATATTACACGCCAATTGTTCTTACTTTAGCTTCTTGTAGTAAGCTTTGAGTCGTTGTCTCGTCCAACCGGAGAAGAAGATTTACTAAACTAGCAACTGCGAGAGTGTACCCAATAGTAACAGGATGATTCTCTGCGAGTTATGACTGACTCTACAGACTGCCCAAATCTCAATGGTCTACCAAAGCTTTTGGAGAATTTCACATCTGACGAACTCGATTTTCAGAACAAAGAGTGCTTATCAACAGTCAAAAAGCAGAAGCCCCTTTTATATTCCAATGCACGGATAGAATATTGTGATAGAGATGAAGGCGAATAAGCTCCTGTTGAGCTTTTCTAAGTGCCCATCAGGGCACTGACAATGACAACTGAATATCTGACCACGTAGGTCCAAAATAATTACAAAAGGGCCTGGTCCTCAAGGTTGGGGCACATGCAAAATCATGGGATCTGGTGTAACATAACTTTGGTTAGTTATGTTCCAATATCAATTATTATTTGGCTTAAGACTTAAATTAAACATTACAACAGTAATCCTAAATGTCATTGGCTTTACTCAAGGGTTTATTTGACAAATATATGATTTGTCAAAAAATAGGTACCAGTGTTTTCAGTTTTCAGAAAACCCTAAACCACAAAATCAGCACACATTCATGTGAAGAAAAATATATGCCATTTGACAGTGCTGTTCTTTACCTGAACTCGCCCCAGCAAAAACCTAGTGCTACTTCAGGTCGAGTTGAGAGTAAATCCAGAACTTAAAAATACTCAGCATTCAGGGTGAGCTTTGGACCTTTAAAAAACGCTTTGTGGTAGCCCCAGGGCTTCAACTAAAAAAGCTATTAAGTAATGAAATCAAACTTTTCTCTGTAAACCATCAATCAAGCAAGGCGTGCCTCATCAATTTTTGGAACTTACTAAGCCATCTAGTTCAGAGCGATCACTATAGGTATGTGCCCGAAAGCGATTGAAAAGCTGTGAAGACTGAACTGAAGAAAATAAACACCCAAAAACTTTCGTCAGATTGGTACCTACCACTTATGTAGGTACTTACATAATATTTTACCTCCCATCTGTTCTTCCTTGGAATAAGGAACTGCCTTCCTTACCTAACCCTCCAAGGCTTGGGAACGTAATTTAGCACTGTCTTGAATTAATCTTTCAAGCGGCTTACTGAAGCATCCTAGTTTACATAGGTACCTATGTACCTATAGGTTCCTTCCTACCTCCCTACCTACCTGTTTTAAGAACTTTTCCTAAAACCTGCATGATACCATTTTATGTCCCTAATCACTTCCAAGTTAGCATAACTACACTTGACTATTAAAATGACTACATACACCTACCTCCATCTAGCAAAAAACAAAAAAAAAGTGTTCCTCTCAAAAAGAATGAGCGCAGAGGCTTTAGTGCAATTTAAAAATTAACCTCCCCTCATTAATTCGATACAGTAGCTACACCGGGACAGCCCATGCTGTCCATGCGACCCATTATCGTCACCCCCAATTGCCGCATCAAATACATCTAACATCCATCATTCCCAGCAGAAGTGTAGCAGAAGCAGTGTCAGAATTCAGAAGGCAAAGGCATATTCCTCCACCACTCACGTCACAACTCACATTGCTTTTAAAATGAGCACAGTTATTATAATCAACCCCCTTCTTGGTCTTGCATCAGCAACAACGCGCACAACAACAACGCAACGGTAGTTACAAAATACAACATCAACAGCAACAACAACAACGAAGAGCACAAAAAAAGTGAACAGTGACATAACGGAATGTGTTCGGACAAATATTCGCAACAAATGTTTTGACAGAGAGGCTGTCGCTGCTGTGCTGTTACCTATCACATCAGCAGTTATCTAAACACAAAACAGGGTGGCCATAGTGGCGCAATTGTTAAGAGAACACGAAAATGTGTCTGTGTGTTGTATTTCGTATACCTACCGCCTGCCTGCCTGCCTGCTTGAACTAAAAACGTTTATACCACCATCACCCAGCCATAATCCCTTATCCTCTGCACTGTATGTAGCTGAACAATATCTCTATGGCCTGCTGCCATCACCAGCAGCTGTGGGGTCGTTTCAAACACCGGCTGTGCCTGCCGCTGCCATCCATCTATAATTCGACCAATGCTTTTGTGTGGAATGGAAATGGGGGGGCTCCGCTTGCCTCGTCGTCTGTTATCAACACTCGTTGTTGTTTCTGTTCAACAGCTGTTCGCTACATGGCGCAGAATCCAAAAACATCATCCCCCACATTTACACATGCATAACACACGCATACACTGAACGATGCGATGATCGAAAATGCTGGAATAGACGTTCAGAGTTCAGACAACTGAGCACAGCAATCTTCCAAAACACTTCTAAATCGACTTCAGTACAGCGAGCAAGCAATCTCAATTCGATAGTCAAGTTGGTTTGGTAAATATTGGTGTACCGACAAAACTGCTGCATAAAGATACATACCGTTCAATTGTATCTGAGGAATACGCGGCAGCAGTTCGGTGCTCGCCGTGCATAACATCGCGATTTTGCTCTGCTACTCTGTGTGTGCACAGTTTTCCGAGTTTCAGTTCAGTTCAGTTGATTTCTGACTGTGAATCGGTTAGGACGTGTCGGAAGAATACGGACTTTTCAAGTGCTGGGCACTTTGGCGGTGTTGTGTGAAGTGAACTATTTCAAACAAAAACCTGTTCTCAGGTAAACTCATTCTGACTCTGAGTGCCGGTAAACGGTGTACCTACCTACCTATCTTAGTAGTGAAGTGAGAGGTCAGTGAAACGCTGACTATGCAATGTAAACAAAAGGCAAACAATAGTTCCAAGGATATAAAATAAAATTAACGAAGTGGATTGCATTCCTGTGAACACGTGTTACGCGAAATTAAAAGCGAACGGTCTGCCGCCGATTCAATTAACGTTTCCTAGTGCGCGCGAAATTGACTCGCGATAATAGACACACATACAGTTATTCTTAAGAAACCTTATCTCTGCCGAACGTCAACTTTTTAATACCAAAGACAAACAAGCACAAGGAGAGGAAAGCATCATCTGTCCGGTTAATTATGGTGAGTCAGCTTGGAATGTTAGCTCAGCTTTTTGTTGTCTTCTTTTATTTTTCTTTGAAAGTGTGGAAGTGGAATGCAGGTTTTTTTTTTTGTTTTTTGTCTGAAAAGCTGGCGATGGCGACCCCGGCCAGGGACCTCTCTTATCTGAGCGTCTGGTTAAGGTTCGTTTGTGTTGTTTCTTTGGGCTTGACAGACATTTATGCAGGTGGTTCGAAGGCTCTTTGCGGCTTTTTAAAATTGTTTCTTTTGTATTTTTGTTGTTCCTCCTTCCCCTGGCGCACAACTGCTTTGCGAATAAATTATTATTATTTATCTTCGTACAGCTGTTTCGATAGATCTATAAATGTGTTGTGTTTTTGTGTGACATTATCGCACGTGTTCAAAAAGTTATGGCATCCATTTAAAAACGGAGAGTGAATTTTTGTCGCAGATGTGGGTAAATTCACGTTATGTTTTTTTGTTCCCTCATTGCTTTTGTGTGTAAGTAAGGTCAGTGCTTTAAGGGAATGAAAATTAAATGATAAAGTTTGATTTCGAAAGGAGATAGGATTCTAGGTAGGTATTCAGGGATTTGCTATTCTGGTGGATGCTGAAACAGGTTTAGAAGATGATTTTTCTAGAAACAGAAAGATACCTTACCTATTCATCTTGAAGTAAAGGCAACGTCCCTATGAACACCTAAAGACAGGAGAAACCGGATTTGTTTTGAGTGCCTTATGTCTTATTCGTTTTCTTTTACGTATACCAGGTATTAGGTATGTGCCTACCTGGGCCGGTACAATGAACCGCAATCGTCAAGCTAAACACGGTACAAGTGTGTACCTAGGTAAAATGAGTGAAAATATATTTCGCTTGCTAAACAAAAAATATTTTGCGTAGGTTTTTACTTCAGTGCAGTTTTGCTAATCGCTAATAGCATAGGTAGGTAGGTACAGTCAAAGATGTGTTTTTTGGGTTTGTTTAAATTTTGTCAAGAACGACGACTGTTTTTGATGGAAGTAAGAACTGAGTTTAAATAGAAAAAGGGGGCTTGGAGGTTTTATCAACAAACAAAAAATGTGTAGGAAGGTTGTTAGTTGTTGCCCAGGTTTTAAGACATTTTAAGACCACCTAAGTTAGGTGAGAAAATAATTCAGCCTCATTTTTCTGTTTTCGTTTTATATAGGTTGGGACATGTTCTAAAATTTTTGTAATTTCTTTATATTTTCGATTAAATATTAACTACAAGCAAAGAATTCGAACATGCCAATCAGGTCAATGATCAGAGTAGGTATTACAATTTTCAAGATTTACAACTCAAATATTTAACAACTGCTTAGATAGGTACATGAAAAGTTAATAGGTGATTTACGATTTGAAAAAAGGGCGAACGGTAATCCTTAGGTTTTTATAATTTTGATGATTTTCCGCAAAAGAAGCAGCAACTGGTGTTGTTAGAGACTGAAATTTAAGTTTTTGAAATAAGAATAAAAAGTAAGTAGGTAGGTATCTTTTTCAAAAGTTGTTTCGCAGTATTTATAAGGATTGTACGATCATGACACTATTTAATATTTCACACAAACCATTGACATTGAGTGACAAAAAACACTCTCGGTTCCCGAAGCTATATTCGCCGTATCTATTTTTGCTGTTTTTTTTTTGTTTTGAAGACTAAGTCAGCTTCAGAAAAATAGGTGGCAACCCACGTTCAAAGGGCATAAAGTAAGTCTGTTTAGTGTTGACCGGCGTTTACACCTTACTCCGATCGCTTCACTGTTGAAGAAAAAATAAAATCTAGTCCGAAGCTGTGATTTTTTTGAAATTTGTTCCACTTTATCAACAGAGAAAATTTTGGATGCCTAACTCACGGTAGTTGAAACGCTTCAAATTGAAATTACAAATAAATAATTTAAATTAGCCATGACGAAACTAAGCCCGGACATCGTCGGGGATTACAGCGAATATTAAGGGCCTACAAACTTATGCCGAATTTGAACGGCTAACTGAGATCGTGCATTTCTTTGCATTGTTATTCTTTTTACTTGCCAGTTCTTCCCGAAAGGTGATACGTGCTTGAATAGTTCCTGAATTTTTGACATAAAATCGGTCCTTCACAATCCCCAAAAAAAATTGTAGAAAAGAATCAAATTGCAAATCCGAGTCTGTCAATTGACACCGGAGTAACACCGAAGCATAGAAACGTGGTTGTGGAAATCTCACAATCTCGGCTACAGCAGCAATATTCTAGTCTATGTGAATTGTTCGACTGTGACCTTGGGAGTAATCCAGCGACGCGCTGCTTCATAATGGCAAAAAATGTTTTTCAAAAAGCGCACCGTTTGGGCACACAGAAACATTTCCTAACCTTGTTCAAGCGTAAAGCGAATTATTTCAATTCGTTGATGTATGGTTCTGACTTTCTGTCAAAAAAAAGAACGAGAAGCAGCTGTCAATGTCAAAATAACCTATAATTTGAAAAGAAACCGGTAGATGGCCCTTTACAGAAGTCAACTTTTTGTAAAAAAAAAAGTGAGGATTTTCTTTTTGTTTTTCAAAAATTCTTTTCTTTTCTCTGAAAATTTTGGATTTACTCCACTTTTTTCCAAATTTGCACAAGTCTTATGATTGAGGTTCGAACCCTGGTGTTGACCGATTGGCGGATAAGTCATTATTGACTTTCGTAGTTCCATCTGCTGCAAAGTTCAATTGAAAGCTATGATGAAGTTGGACATCGTCAGCATATAGGCATATGATATTTACAATGTGACAAAAAAGACGGCAGATCATTAAAAAAAAATAGAAGAGGGCCCGGAATTGATACCTGAGGGACACCAATTGCTACGAGACGGAATGACGATAGCTGATTACTTTGGCAAACGTCGTGCTTACGACACCGCTGGTGAGGAAGGTCTATATTCGAGGAGTCTGAAAAACTGAATAGAGTTGCAAGTTTACTAGGGGATAACAGAGCCAAAAGGTTTGGAAAGTCTAGCAACGTTCGTATGGTCAAATGGTTATTACCTATCAATAGCTATTCTTGAAAATCAGATTGAAGAAGACAAGTAAGTTTCTTGCTTTCAATAAGAGCTTTCATTTGATCGCAGAGCAGGGAGACCCGGGGCCTAGCGCATTTCTATCAACCATGTCTTGTGAGCGAATGATGAAGGGACCTTCTTTTTTGCCGACTCCCAATGTCTAATCGAGAAAGATCTTTGCATTGCGTGGCAATTACTATCGGAGAATTAGCCCATTCCCCGCGAAAAGCCATTTTTGCAGAAAAACATTTTTTATTCTCACGTCACAGGCAGACACGCCTACCATTACGATACGGGCACCATATCATTGGTATCAGTGGTAGCATATATGTAGATATACTTGCCAATTAATTCGGAAGCACTCGTAAAGAAGATTGAAGGTTGACACTTCGGAAAACTCAATATTCTTCAAAGAAAGATTTAGCACAGTGTCCACATTCACATCTGAAAAACAGAAAAAAATCAATCTAACCATAGAAGGTAACGTTCGTCCAAATGTCACACATCAAACAGTTCCTTTTTGATCTCCTCTTATTTAAGAACTATTCTTTGTATACATAATATTGGATTGAATAACAAGTTATAAGTTATTAAAAAATGGTACCCGTGGCGTGATGGTTAGCAACTCAGATAAGCAAATGACATCCATGATGGTATTCTAAAATACAAATTCGTCAATTTTGTTCACTAGACTTTGTGCGGTAATGTGACCAACACGGACTACGTTTTGTTGCTTGCACATAATGTAAACTAACTTTCTTAAATGTTCATTCATACTTTTTATAAATAGATAAAAAAAATACGGTTGCGCGACAGAGCGAGGAGTCCTGGGGCTTAGCACATTTCTCAAAACCAATGCCTTGTGAGAGAATAGAGGGACCTACAATTTTCTCCCGGTTCCGAACGGCTATTCGAGAAATCGCTTTTCATGGCAATGAATTTACTAACGAAGGACTTGACAATTCTTCGCGAAAGGTCATATCCGTGGAAATCCATTTTTGCCTCTGTTGGGATTCGAACCACGAAGCTCTGGGTCAACAGCAGACATGCTAACCATCACGCCACGGGAACCACAAATAAAATAGGGTAACATAAAAGAGCGGGGCCGGGGCCTAGCGCATTTCTCTCAACATACATACAGAGTCCCCCAGCAAAAATGGGGGAATAAATTTTGAATCGATGTACCTCTGTAGTTTTCAGGTTACCTCACATCTCGTTTTTTTAGTATTAAAAAATTAATGGCTTCTATTAATCCCTTGATATTGATAGTTTTGTGGAATTTTACGGGTGTTCCATCGGCTGCAGCTTTGTTGTTCTTGACGCTTTAAAAAGTTCGAGGGACTAAATAATAGTTTGCGGAGTTTACTATAGTGTTTGCCAAAGCAATTGTTCTTATATAAAACGACGGTAATGTGAAAATTTCCTGACACAAAGGCGAAACTCCTTACTTCAACGGATGAAATGAATACAAAAATCTTGCTGAGCACATTTACTACTTCTTACAGTCTTAAGGAGTTTGAACATAATTCATAAGCAAAATTCATTGCCGATTCAGAAGAGAAAACGAATCCCTTTTTGTTACTATTGATATGCTTATCGGTGTATATAAAAGCTGTTATCGTTCAGAAGAAAATAGTTTCGCTTTTCCGTACGATCTTTCGGGAATTTAAGCAATCTTCACTTTGAGGGAATGTAGCGCAGTTGATCGGTTTGATCACTTTACGCAAACCACACTCTATGTATGGACGTAAAAACCAGACAACAGTGCATTTGAATTAATATTTAAAAACACTTTGTCAACCCTCATAATGGGGATGATGACAGTCAACAACAGAACCCCATTCCCACAGAATAGTAATTAAAAAAAAATTATATTCACCTTAACTCGTTTAATTGTAAATTGTCCTCTCAAAAGAACTAAAAAAAATGTTTCCTCTTCGAATCAGTAAAAATGTCGAAGAATAGCAACTTGATCTAGTTAACTGGTTTCCCATCATCAATTATTCATTCAGTACCAATTTCCAATTGTGAAAAGACGTGCACTACGCAAACACACAAAATAACAACCAAACCATCCGCAGCCTGCTCATAATTCATGGACAATAATCATCGCACGTTTGTATTGTTATAGAAGTTGTATATGTCCTTGTCAAGAAAATCCAAATGACAAGTGTAATTGGCCACACGTTCATTTGTCTGTTCAACCTGCCAATGTCGGCAAAATTCCCACTCTTATTCTCACTCACATTGGTGCTTTTGTGTGTGTCTTCCTCCTTTCACGATGTTTGACGTTGGACAGGAAATTAACCCGATTGTGTTTACGTCCTGAGCTTTCTCCTCTAATGAACAGTATGACCAATCTTAAATCAATTTTGCTCAATTTGCATTCATAATTTATGTCCATAGTACACACTTCACTTCGAGGCACTGCTTTACCTATATGTTGTCAATTGAACAGACAGAGGATATTGTTTAACCTTTCTGTACAGGCAAACTCTCCAAACTAGAAGTACGATACGAACAATTAATGTTGACACATTGATTGTAGCCATAGACCATCAGTCTTTAAGTGGGTGGCTTAGTCTGTGACGTCTATGACTGATGTCGAGACTTGCATTTGTGAAAAGGCTTCCGTATATCACAGGTGTTTGATGGCAAAAACAATACTTTAACAAAATGGGTAAAAGCAGACCATCTGTCACAATCGCTTTAGCTTGAAACTCATCAGGTAATACGTTGGCGCGGAGCTGTCAAACAAATTTCTAGCCAATTAGTAGCGATTCCCCATATGGGGCGAAATAAACTCGTCAAATGTCGACACCACAGTCAAGCACCTTCTCTCCCCCAAACAAAAACCAACCGAACTCAAACCTGAATATACAATCAATCGCACCATCTAATATTCACCACCCCCCAAAAAACGAACGATCCTTGGGAACAAATTGGCTCACAGTGCTATAAGAACAGTTTTCGCACCCTCCTCGTTAAACACACACAATCAATCAATCACGTGATTAGCTAGTAAGCAATTTTGTTTCGTCTGCTGACGACGACTAGAACGACGACAATAGAGCGTCAGGTGGAGCCGGATTCAACCCTACACACACATGCACACACACTCACACAGAAACATACAATTCGATGGGAAAGTATGTATGTTCTACACATCTACACCAAGCAAGCTAGAGAGACGAAGACTAATGATGTGACATCCGCAGGCACAGGTGAATGGAAGCGCGCATATGAGGCCCGCAAAGAGCATAAAACCCAACTAGGGGCGGATGCATAGTTTTACGGTTATTATAAAAGTACAGAAAGTAAAACAATTACCGAAGGGGTTTTCGGGTTGATATTTTTTTTTCTTTTGTAAGCTTAAAACTCAGATTGGGATTCAATGCTCTGTATTCCAATCTGCGAAGAAGGAAGGGTTAAAATTTGTCGAGACCACAGTTGTTCGATATAAAAGTGCACCGGAAGGGTAGTTCTTTTCAGTTAAATGGGGGAAGTTTTTCGAATTTGGAATGCCATACCGCAAATTATTGCTGCTTGCCAGTTTTGCCAATTTAAGGACTTAATGTAATGGTGATGTTGTGAGGGTTTATTTTTTCTGTACTTGCAATAATGACATTTGGTGCGGTAAAATCTGACATAAGGCATTGAAAGAGGGTGTTTTATGGATTGCAATAAGGAAACATCATAAATGTTTGGTGGGTTTAACGAGATGAGGGACACATGTGTGTTGAATTTTTGGCGCATTATCGTAGAAGAAGGTTGAGTTATGGTGTTAGAAATTAAATCAAAGCAATAATCGGTTGAACAGAGGTTGTTTCAACTGCTATAAATGGAGACTAGAGGGTTCGAAGAATTTTGTGTAATCGGTTTTATGAGAGAAATATGATTAAAGTAAAGCTTAAAGCATGAAACTCAGCGCAATAGCTAATGGAGAAGATCTCTTCTTAAAGTAAACAATAACAAACTGATAGGGAGCAATAAAAAACTCATTCATTTAGAAAATACATTCAAAGGAGAGGAAAAGCAATGTAATTATTCTCTTAATTTTTTGTCCACTAGGAAATAAGCGGAGGATTCCCATCATTATACCCCTTTTAAACGGTCAGTTCTTTTGTGGTACCCGTGGTGTGATGGATAGCATGTCCGCCTGTTAATCCAGAGGTTCGTGGTTCGAATCCCAACAGAGGCAAAAATGTTTTTTCCACGAGTATCGCCTTTCGCGAGGAATTGGCATGTCCTCCGTTAGTATTCATTGCCATGAAAAGCGCTTTCTCGATTAGCCGTTCGGAACCGGCAGAAAATTGTAGGTCCCTTCCATTCCCTCACAAGGCATGGTTGTGAGAAATGCGCTAGGCCCAGGGGCTCCTCGCTCTGTTACGCCACCCTATTTATTTATTTTTTAAACGGTCAGTTCTCAGTTCAATTTTCAGTTCAGTAAAAAAAAATCAGAAAGAAAACTGAGAACTGAACTGAAAGCTTATGGGAATTTCATCAGTTTCAGTTTCAGTATAGTTTCAGTTAAACGCTTCAGTTTTTGGCATTCAAGGCCTTTTTAAACGGCTTTTAGACTTAAGCTTAACTGAAAGCTTAACTGATACCTCAACTGAAACTAAAACTGAAATGATCGCTTAAAAGCCCCTTAAGCCTTAAGGCGGCTATTTTTATAACGATGTTTTTAGTTCAGTTGTCAGTTCAGAAAAAAAAGAAAGTGTATTAAGACGTCAGTACGGTGTTCAGTTGAGCTTTGATTTTACTTGTGAGCAGCCGAAAGTCAGTTGAACTAAACTGACAACTTATGGGAATTCTATCAGCTTCTGTTTCAGTTTCAGTTAAACGCTTCAGTTAATGAATTTAGACATCAGTTTTACTGAAAGCTTAACTAATAGCTCAACTGAAACTGAAATCGAAATGGCATTTTGAAATGGTGACAAGAAACGAAATAAGGAAGCAGTGATTCACTGCTATACCAGTCGCCATGACAGATACTCAGATGTTAAGTGAACATTTTAGTTAAGCAAAACGTTCATACTTAATTTTTAAGAATCTCAAATTCAAGGATACTCTGAATCGCTATGCTTCACGAGACGAAAACAACTCATTTAATTGAATCACAGTTAAGCACAGGTCCCACAGAGCCGCTTCTTACCAGCGGCTGGCAGTAGCAGAAGCAAGCAAGTGAATGACAACCCGGTCACACTACTTGTCGGCTTCCATCAGCAACCCGTAAAAGAACTCGTTATTTGGACTTTATTCTTAATATTTAAGCGAATTAGAAACACTTGCAACATATTTTGAAGGAAAAATTTACTAAATATTGTGCTGCAGTATTTTTTGTTTTGCCAACCGCTGCTAAATACCCGCCGGGTGGCAGCGAGTGTGGTGAATATTGTGGTCACACAAAGCTGACCAGCGACTGGTAGTAGAGCTGTGAGTTTCGTGTACGATGTAGATAAAATCAAAATAAGTTCTTACTCATCAGCTCACGCCGGCGCCGCTGCCGGCGCAGAGTGTTACGTACCTATTAAGAGGAATAGGTACACAGTTTTTCTGACTTCGAAGGACATGCTTTGGAAAATTATTTTAGAAAATGACGAAACGAAAAGGAGAATTTAGATTTGTTTTTGATTCGATTTTTAACGGCCATCTTGATCTTACAACTTATAATACATAGTCGGGTCCATAAGGTTGGTATTCAGGAATCCTATACATCCTAAACTTGCCATCATCTAAGCCAAGGGGCTTCAACTGATCAGTAAATTGAATTTAAATTTTGTGTGTCGTAGAACCTGTCGTGGTCTATCTGACTAATTTTTCCATGTAAATTTATACAAGGCAACAGTTCCAGACCTCTAGGGCCTAGGCGATTTCAGACCGACATCTAGATTCTTACCCCCCATTCTTACATTGCTTCTTCAATGATGACATGAAAAAATAAGCTGGGATCCCAAAAATTGTTTTACCATAAAAATGCTACACTATTCCAGAGTAACATGTTCAGCTGCCTCATTGACTAAGTTTGTATTGGTAAATTTGTTGAAGCAACAAATTAATGTCCTTTTTGTCTGACTTTCATGAAACAATATGCCCAAATGCCCATGGTGTCAATACTTATAAATTGTTGTTGGAAAACAACCTCTTTATTCGCACGAAGTTTCATTGATTTTTAAAAACACTCCTCAGAATGGCCCATCTACTCTACTTCGTCACTTTGGACGAAAATGAAGGACTGCAAAACATCGTACCTCTGCACTATCCAAATCCCTTTTTTTAGTGTCCTATTTTGATTAATGTAGATGGTAACCGGCTAGCTAAAAAAAAAAATTATTAAGTCACAGAAAGTACAAAATAACGTTTTACTTTCGTAAATAAATTCGTCGGCCACCCTGTATTCAATGCAGTGTTTGGCATAAGCTTAGGCGTTTGTCTAAGCGACATTCCGTTGACGTCTATGTAAGCATCATAAATGTTGAGAAAGTTAACTAAAGATTTACTGTTCACATCATAGCACCATAATAAGTGCCCTCAAGCCGTCTTACATTGGATTGCTTAAAACTCATGAGCGAACACCTGCACTTTGTGTAACTTGTTTGCAACGAACAGCTGCAGTGTTAGCGCAACATCCGGCAAAATAAAAGGTGAACACCTGCAGCTTGTTGGAAACATAATATGGTTGTAGTTGCAGCTGTTCTTCGTACAGACAATTTACTTTAAAAAAAGGAAGACGCCTGCAGTTGGTTGAAAACATGGAATCGCTGCAGTAGTGGCAGCTGTTGACGATCTTCGTAGAGAAAATTTACTTTTTATTGTGGAACCGTTGAGCAAAAGAGCAGTTTAGAAGTAAAATAATAAGAGAAAATGTAAGGAGAATAAGTGGGCATATATGTAGAAACTTAGTTTAACTTAAAAACGTATTTTAAAGTTATAAAGATTCGATTGAATTAAATTGTAAAAGTGTATTTTTTCGAGTTACTAATTTTGAAAAATCTTAATAAACAAGTCTAACTGTGTTTATTTTAAAATAATCCGATAAAATGTCTTTGGGAATTTTTCAAATGCATAAGTTAAAATTGATTGAACTTTCGGAAACATTGAAGTTGAGGCGATGTGTTTTCGATTGGTGTAATTTTTTTTTCAAAGCTGTACTACATCTTGAATAATTCCTTTGGTCAGGGCTTTTCAGTTCAAGTTAGAGAAAAGCTGTTGCTAAATGGATAGAGACACAGTCATTGGCGTAACTTTTAAGATGAAGGGCATACAATTTTTGCCGATTCCGAACACCTAATTGAGAAAGCGTTTACTTTAAATTACTTTCAAAGGACTTGCCAATCCCTCGCGGAAAGCGATACCTGTGGAAATACAAATGTTTTTAGGATTTTGGCATGACTAGGTTCTTATTTGCACAGCTTTCTTTCTAGTTTGAAATCATATAGTCAATGGAATTTAAGTTACTGTGGCCTTCATGAACTAAAAACCTTATGGAGCACCACTTGAGTGAACATATTTTGATCAATATTCCAAAGGTATTTAGTGCAGTGCCATGATGTTTGCCCAAATGTCAAAAAACCACAAACGAAAGAAAGATATTGTCCAATTTTCCTTAAAAAAAATGGATGGGTTGGATAAGTCGTGCTCCTTGTGTGTATTGATAATAGTCCTTTCTTCTGTAGTCAAATGAGCTCCGCACGGCCTAGCTTACGAAGTTGTAAGGCTCGGTCATGCTTTATTTTGAAACCTACGTAGAGTCTCGAAAAGAAACTTGAATCTGATGATATATATTTGAAGTTTGTTGATGTGCTGATTTCAAATCCAGTCTAAAAACTGCAGTATAGAGGCAGATTTTCGAAGAATAAAACATTGACGTCTTAATTTCCAATTTTTATGGTCTCAAGAACCTAACGTTATAGAAAAATTGTATGAAGGGATTTGAATTGTTCTGTGAGATACTTAAATGTCTGCCACTTCTAGTCTCAGCTCTTTGTCTGGATTCAACACTGTACTCAATAAAACACAGATTCCAACTTGCAACTAATCACTTTTGAATGGCGTCATGCCATTGCTACCGAATACCCAACAAAAATGCGTATGATCAGTTTGCAAATCTCGACATGCTGTTGGTGCCGTCCAAAACTTGTAGATCTAAATGGTTGAGTCCAGACTGCAGCAACCTAAAATCAAAACCTTTTCACAAATATTGATAGCTATTGAACAAAAACCAAGTTTCATGTAGGTTCGCAGTCACTCCAAAACGAGCAAAAAGTGAATTGAGAGGAAGAAGAAGAAGACTTGATTTTTACTCTCATTCTGAATCATTGAAAGGTAAAATCTTAATCTTAATAATTGCGAACCCTTACTTACGCCCGACCGACGTTGGATCATTTTAGTGGTTTGGGGGAAAGAGGGACCGAACGTTTATAGTTCCAACTTTTGCACCTTGTTAAATATTAAGGCTGTGCTTATAACTTTGATTCCACTTTCTGCTGCATGGAGTGCAGGGCAATCTTTACGACACCAGGTTTTGCATTGCGTGTGATGCTGCATAGTGTGTGATATGTTAAGTGGTATACGGTATCTTCTATTTTATGTGACGTCCAGAGGTCTTTTTACTCGGCTTACCGACGCGACGCCATTTGTTCAGCTCATTCGCTGATTTGGGGTACCTGCTTCTGTCATTTACTCAAAGCTATGTAACCTTCACATTGCCAAAAGCAAAAAAAAAACTGAAAAATAGAAGGACTGAAGGGGGGGGGGGGGGGGGGGGGGTGAAGGATCGGAAGAAAGGACCAAAAGAACATAAAAAAGATTTCAGAGAGGATACTTGTTGTGGCGAATTTTTACCTAAACACCAGAAAGCGAAAGCTTTTTACATTTCTTATCATTACTTTTGTATACTAAAGCATCTACATTTACTACCATATCATCAAATAAACTAAATAGTTCAATAGGATGTCGAAAAAAAAGATTTGAAGGACATATAAAATTAAAAGGAGCTTTTCATGGCAGAGTTACTCACAGAGGAATTGTCAATTTCTCATGAAATACGATACCCTTGGTAAATAAATTTTATGTTTCTGATGGGATTCGAACCTCAAACCCTCCACGTAACAGGCAGACATGCAACAGGAACCACAATTATCGCTCATTATATATTCAAAACTGAAAGAAATGTTCTGCCCAAGACAAGTTTTTTAAATAAACATATTCAATGAAAGACAATTTGATTCAATGAAAAGAGTACTTCCTAAGACAACGACTTCTCTCTCGAATACAACATCTTGTAACCGACTGTTAGCTAAAATACCTACCTATTTAGACACTACAAGAAGTAAAAAATATATTTTTTTTTTTTCCTTAAAGATCTTTACTCTAAGGTCAGGTCTTTTACTAAAGCAGGTTTACTCAATGACAACCTTTTTTGACAACCAAAATCGCTTTTAAACTACTTCATCAGACAGATTCGCTCTGGGAGCATTTTTTTAATTGAGACATATTTTTTCGCAGCCAATCGCATTAGGAAATGATTCATTCTAAAATAACTCGGTCCAATGAGATATGTTCCCCAAAGACAACCTCTTTCATTGAAACTATTTGATCTCAAGACAACCTCCTAAAAAAAAAAAAACAAGCTTGCACTCTTTGTTCGTTCGCATGCCTTGCCAACCCACACCAGTGGTAGTCGTGCTGAAAAAAATCAATTATTTTTTTCAAAAAGTCGAAAGCACTTATAGGTCATGGTACTCCATGAACCCCACTTTTTTATTTAAAAAGGATTGTTTTTGATTACATCATAAACGACATATTATCTAATTTCTTTAAATTTGGTTCACTGCACCCATTTTTTGATTCAGGGGTTCACTCAAGTTTATTCCAATGAAAACATCCCCCTCTTCTAGACTAACTTCCTGCTGCTTCATATGTACATTTACATAAACAAGTTGCACAAATAGTTTCACCTTTAACCATTTTTTTTCCAATTTCATAACAAAAAAAAGAGAATATTACTGTCATTACGTGTTTGATTTTGAACTTGAGTGCGCATTTAGAAATTTTTTTACTCCTTTATCAGTTATTTTTACTTTGCAAGAGAGAAAATATAAAAAGGGCAAGGTTCTTAAGAAAACTCATGTAAGTTTATCAATATTTCAATCGTAAAAAATGGAACAGTTTTGTTGTTCTCACCTTTGGTATTTTTGAATATTGGCATTCTTTTTGCAACAGTAGGTTTTGACCTTTAGATAAATTTGAATGTTTGTTATTGACATATCTTTTATCTGACATTTCTTGAAAAGTCGTAACGTTCTTCAATGCCGTTCTTACATTTACAATGATTACGATTTACAATGGACATGATGAGCAGCCATGGTTTGTGGGATGTAAGGTTTCGTTAAAAGTTCAGATTCTATATATGGACTTGCTGACCTATTTCTTGAACAATCGCAGTCGGTATAAAACATATTCACAAAGTACAACGTTATTGGACGATGACTCCTCAAATAAGAAGTACAATTCCAGCACCACGGACAAAGTTGAAAGATTGAGTCAAAACTCCCATCATAATAACACTCTAATGGACTCGAGAAATGGCATAACTTTCCTTGAACCCATTGCCACATCTTGCCCTCAATGATGATCCCAAAACAACCCCTCAAAATGAAAAAAATAAAAATAAATGAAACACTTGCATCTTCTGCAAAGTATGGGAGGGTATGGAAATTGTATATTGGCGAATGGTTTGGCATTTGTTCTCAAAACAGTGCTGTCCCAGTCACTACAATGCCATCTATCGCCTCTAACTCAATCCATGTGTTACTCAAATTCAATTCGAGAGCTCGTCCGGCATCGACATTAAAAGCAGCTGTCCAGAGCATAGAAAAAAACCAATGATTCCTCGGAAAAATACTGCCCAACGCCATATGCCTGCCGCCAACAACAGACCACCACTATACCCCTACTCACACTTTAGCCAAGCCACTGTATTATTATAATTTTTTTCGATTTCATTTACCACCCTCTGGCCAACAGCCATACTGCCAGTGGCGCTGTTTTCGTCTCTTTATCCCGCAGTAGCAGTAGCAGCATCTAACAAAAACGTGTGCACACTTAAAAAGAATCTGCTCCAGACATTTTCAAGCATCTGTGCTTCATCTGGTGGCTGGCCTCTATCCTCTTCTATCCACGAATGGAAACGAACTTCCAGAATCACTGCAGCAGCGAGATTACAGTCAAATCTGTGTGCGCTGTGCTGTGTTGGCTTTCGTTTCGATGAAGTGAGCGCCTTGTGTTCCTGATGGATGCCTGATGTTGAATGTGCTCTGCTTGCTTTCTATGTACGAGTACGACGTCATGGCTGCCTGCCGCTGCTACTGCTGGCTTCTCGGCAACATTTGGCAAAGCAATATTAAATGATTTCCTTCCTCCCCAATGAATGAATGAGTGGGTGGGTTGTTATTCTTTCCAAGCCCACGAAAAGCCTATTGAGATGTATAACTCACTTAGTGGGAACAAGTGTTACTCGATTGTTTCGACGAGGCAGCTAACATCAAACACCTGCATGGGGTATGCCATGCTCTCCCAAAAAAAAAAAACCTATAGAATTGAAGAAGAAGAAGAAGAAGAAAACACCCAAAATGGAATCAAAAATAATCTCACCCCTCGCATTGACAAACATTTTGTGTGCTCCAAACGCGCCCTATCGATGGCGGGAGAAGCGGGCGGATGGTGATTTTTCAGGGGGTAGCTAAGCTATGCTGATGGTGGACACACACAGAAGTAATTTTCCCGTGGCCCCTTGCGGGTAGTAATCTCATGAAAAACTTCCACTTTGGCAAAAAGGTAATAAGAGAAATGTCATGAACACTCGGCGATGGATTTTTCACCACCATCATCGTCGTCGTTGTAGACGCCGCCGACGCCGCTCCATGCTTGGCGCGCACATCTGCTTTAGGGGGAGCAGCAGTTGTTTCTACCGCTCGCTCTACCATTCCATCCCCAGCGTGTTCGTGGGAGTTAGTTTTACAAAGATATCGAGACTTGGCTTCTGGATGAGAGTGCGGGTGGTTTTCGGGTGTTGGTATATAACAGCTGAGTACCTATGCTTTGGAACAAAACCAAAATTGTGAAAAGAAGAAAAGAAAATAAAAAAATTGAAAAATACTGTTAAGGGAAAAATGTTTTCTGTTGTGTGTTTGGCACTGGTAATACACACAATTGTGCTTTCAGCAAAATAGCCCCCTACATCCTCCACCTCCCCTTTCGTGTATATCCATGCAACCTTCACTAACCATGGTTCAAATGTCAGCTGACACTTGCAGATAAAGCTGACAACGAGGGGATGAGTTCAATTTTTCATTGAAGCCGGGTTCACGACGCTTAGGAAATCGATAAATTCTTTGAATTAAATTGAGATGTTAGTTCGTATGCTTTGGAGCACACGCACACAGGTGGCCTTCTTTCGCACAGATTTGAAGCACCAAATTAATGGGTCCCTAGAAACCAATTAGACGGGGACTGTTTTTTGAAACTTGTGGTAGGAACTTTGTTTTCTTAATGCGGATTCAGTACCAACAGGTTATAGTGCAGTTTTCTCACGATGGTTGACGAATTACTAAGGAATGCCGTTAAGCATCAGTGGCAAACCTGTGAACTATCAAGGTGCGTAAGAGGAGAAAAGGAAAAAGAATAGAGAATTCGTAGAGTAATTGGAAAGCAGTGGCCTATTTCACCAAAATAAAAGTTACAACCAAAAATTTGTACTTGTGATTTATAGTTACAAGTTTGCAATAAAGTTTCTTGTTTCATTCACAAATTCGTGATAAAGGCGGACAGAACTGTAGAAGAAAAAGAATGTGGTAGATCACATATTTTCCAAATTCCTGTTGCAATGAAATCAACAATGACTTGTAGTTTACAAGCGTTTTTTTTATAAAATCAACAATTTTGTACTGAAAACAAATGAACAAGCAAATCTTTAGCTGCTATTCATGCCTACGTCGCAAAGATATTTTTTTGAAGAAGAATCTAACAAACTTGTAAGAAGAATTACAAGTAAACTTTAACCTGCAGAATATTCATGCAAACTAAACAAACATTGTAAATCTAAGTTATAACTTTAACTTTGTTAAATAGGGAAGGAAATTTCTCCATTAATTTTCACTTAGGTATAAACTACTAAAGGAGATATTTTTCTATGGAGCCTGGGCCCAGGGCGTACACCTATGAGACTAGTACCAAATAAAAGCTTACGTTCCTCCTTGCCCAATTTATCTGCCAAATATTTTTGAATTTGGCCTTGGCGATTTTGAGATAATTGGACTTGAGATTGAGCGCCGGAAATGGGAAAAATCCGACATTTTTACAAATAATTACGCATATCTTGAAAATTCAAACCCCGAACTCAAGCCTGTAAAGACCAGCAGGGAAACACAGTTATAGAGTCACAGTCCCTACTGAGGATCTGGAAAGATCATTTCTGCAGAAACGGCGAGGAGGACACAAATTCCACTGTCAGGCAGATTGCCCCATTCAGCTTGGACGATGATCAAGAATGCCGTCCTCCCGACCTAGAGGAAGTTAAGCTTGCCACTGGCAAACTTAAATCAAATAAGACTGCAGGTGCAGATGGCCTTGATGCCAAACTCTTCAAGGCAGCTAGAGTCCAGTTGGAAAGGAACATGCACCAGTTGATCTGCATGATATGGTCGGAAGAAAGCATGCCCGATGAATGGAACCCCAGTATCGAATGCCCGATCCTAAAGAAGGGAGACCCTCACAATTGCGCCAATTATAGAGGGATAAGCCTCCTTAACGTCGCTTATAAGATCTTGTCTGCTGTAATATGTGAACGTCTGAAACCCCACGTCAACAACTTGATAAAGGTCCTTATCAATGTGGTCTTAGACCAGAGAAGTCCACAATAGATAAAATTTTCACATTACGGCAGATCTTGGAAAAAACCCGAGAACATAATATCGATATTCACCACCTCCTTATCGATTTCAAGGCCGTGTATGACAGTATTTACGGAGACGAGCTGTACAGAGCCATGTCTAGTTTCGGCATCCCTGCAAAACTCGTACGACTATGCAGGATGACTTTGGAGAATTCACGCTGCTCCTTAAGGTTGGTAAAGAACTCACCGAGACCTTTGATGTCGAAAAAGGTTTTAGGCAAGGGGACAAACTGTCATGCGATTTCTTCAACATCATACTTGAACAGATTGTAAGAAACTCAAGCTTCAACACCAGAGGAACAATCTTTCAAAAGTCTGTACAATTACTCGCCTATGCAGACGATATTGACGTAATGGGAAGAAAAAGTATTGAAACAGAAGCGGCAAAAATGGGTTTGATGGTTAATGAGGGCAAAACGAAGTATTATATATGCTGTCATCAAACAGGGACACAGAACATCGACGAATTGGACAAATCGTCACAATAGACAGACATAACCTCGAGGTAGTACAGGACTTCGTCTACCTAGGATCCGCTGTAGACACGGACAACAACATCAGTGCGGAGATCAAACGGAGAATAACTCTTGCCAACCGTTGCTTCTTTGGGTTAAGAAGGCAATTGAGAAACAAAACCCTCTCTAGAAAAACCAAGGTGACCTTGTATAAGACCTTGATCATCCCAGTCCTGCTTTACGGCGCGGAAGCATGGACTTTATCGAAAGCGGATGAGGAAACCCTTGGTCGTTTCGAAAGAAAAATTCTCCGAATGATCTTTGGTCCCGTATGCGAAGACAATGTGTGGAGAAGAAGATACAACAACGAGCTGTATGAGCTGTACCGCGACTTGGGCATAGCCAGAAGAGTGCGCATCGCGAGGCTGCGATGGTTGGGCCATGTAGAGCGGATGGACCCAAACGCTCCGGGTCGTTGGGTTTTCGAAAGCACATTGCAGGGAAATCGCGGAAGTGGAAGACCTCGTCTTAGGTGGCGCAATCAAGTGGATGAAGACCTCAACCGACTTGGAGTGCGAAACTGGAGAGAGCTCGCCCGAAATCGAAGTCGTTATAGAAGGATGTTGGTTGAGGCCCAGGTTCACCCAGAACTGTAATGCCCACCTAAGTAAGTAAGTAAAAGAATTCGTATCACATTTTACTTTCTTGTGATGGTTTCCTTATGTTCTTATAATGAGCTCATCAGAACTCCACTCAGCCATGTCACATTTGCTTACTAAATTTAAGGAAGCCAACATGTTTCCGCAAGTTTCAGTTTTTAGTCGGTTGGTGAGTTTATTTTTCACCAAAATTAGCTAAAAAAAATCCTCTCAGGTCTCAGCGCAGGCACTGCTAGAAGCAAGGTTAATATTTTTGCAACAAATTCATATAAAAGTCGGAAAATAGGTATTCATTCAAAGTATTTTTAATGTTACCCACTTTAAACGAAAACAATTCAATAGTGTGAAATTCAAAAATTTTTGAATTTTATTTCTAAATATTCATATTGTTCGATTACTTTTTTGGGACTTTTGGTAAAATTACTAAAAACAGAAAAAATTCTAAAAAAAAAGTGGCACAGACTGAAAGGTGGTGGCTCGGTGAAACAACCTGAAAAAAGTGTCAATTTGACACTAAAGTGGCAGCAGTAACGCTGGTGTTAATATGTTTTCTATCTCATTCTCTCGACGACTTAAAAACGCTCATTTGGTTGTTTCTTAATCGTGACGCATTTTCGTTTCATTGAGTCTGAATTCGCAAAGAATTTTGACTTAAAAAATCACAAATTGTGTTAAAAAATCCTTGTAATTGCTAGTTTGTAAGTTGATGAAATAGGCTGTTGATCTAACGTTTTGAAAAAGGGTGTTTTCTTAGGGCTTTGGTTTTTAAATTGGCAATACTGTTTCAATTGATTGTCAGTTAGACAATCGGAAGTATATTTGTGGGCAGTATTGTTTTTTCCATTGCAATGAAAGTCTATTCATCACTTCAGAACAACACTTGCAAATTGCTGTTGCCGAAATGCGACCCCTCGAAAAATTGGTCAAAAATTGAACTTCCCGATTATCTTTCATTCGAGTTAGCGGTTTCATATACCCGAAGTCGTGGCATGAGAATATCTTTTACTCAAAACCAAAACTATGATTATTTTTACGTGTCTTATTTCATTTTAAATTTGTTTTCTCCAAAAAAAAACAGTTTTTAACCACACAAACACATTAGTGCGTCCATTTTGATATTTTTCTTTAGCTCGTAATTTGAGGTTCAGATACTAAGAACATTATAGTGCCTTTGCGCAAGTACCAAATTCCTTCCGAATTGATAAACAAATGTAGGTCCCTTCCATTCCTCACAAGCTAGTAGCCGGACAGTTTTAGTATCCGGACACGTTGACCTTTTTTTGCGATTAATAGATAAATCACACAAAAAAATTCACAAACAACAACAAACATGGGTCCTTCAATGTGTCCTATACATGCATGCAAAGTTCAGGTACTCGAAATGCGTATTTTAAGAACTATGCGTCATTTTATTGCTTAAGGTTTGAAGGTGCGGTCTCGTTGTCGATTTAGGTAAAAAAAAAAATAGTGGGAACAGTTTTTAGTAGTAAGCAATTGAACAAGTAATATTTAATTTATTGTAATGGAAAGTCATTGGTTTCGTTGGAAATATCATTAACTAA
Organism: Melanostoma scalare; assembly: GCA_949752695.1. NCBI lineage: Eukaryota > Metazoa > Arthropoda > Insecta > Diptera > Syrphidae > Melanostoma > Melanostoma scalare. The sequence goes on from OX456984.1 coordinate 217,236,014, forward strand.
AACAATTTGCAAAAAAAAAACCAAATTTAATAAAATCTTTGCAATTATTTGTGGTGTCCGGGCACTAAAACCAAAATTGAATATGTTTTTCAGTACCCAGACATGCCGTCCGGGTACTAACAATGTGCGATTATCATGTATATTCAGTACCCAGACAGGGGTTGTTTTTTAAAATTATTGTGTCTGGATACTAAAAGAATAGCGTTCGGATACTAGATCAGTCATTTTAAAAGACTTAATCATTGAGAGATTTAATCATTTTAAGAGACAAGCCCTGTATGGATACAAAAAATGTGCGCTTATCTTATATTTTCAGTATCCAGACAGGGCTTCTCTCTTAAAATGATTGTGTACGGGTACTAAAACCAGAGCGTCCGGGTACTAAATTTTGCTGTCCGGGTACTTACGCAAATGGAACTTTTCTGAATTGTTATTTTATAAATTTTAACAATGATCTCTTTGCAATTTACTTGAACGCCATACTATTGAGAAATGTCTATATTCTTACAATCAATAAAAGTTTCCGCGGTAGTATTTATGGTTACAAAATGGTTTGAAGTCAAAGTTGAGAAAAAAGTTAAGTGTCCGGGTACTAGTGCGTTTACCCTAGTTGAGGTCGCAATAAGCGCGATTGTTGTACTGCACTTAGCCCCATGTCAACACCAAGTTTAAAGTCTCATTATAATTTTAAGATTCAAAGTCAAGCTTCAAAAAGATAATCATTCTTTCAAATTCTTTTAGAGAATTTTTTTACCTAATGGTGAAATTGTCGTCACGTCACAATTCTCTGCGTCGACGGCAACGTACCAGTGCCACATGAGCGAGTCTTTAGTATTAGAAGAATTGTGAATTGATCCATTCCAGAACGTGATGCTCGTAAAGCCGAAAAGGGAGAATAAGAATACACATCTCAACACCACATATTGATTGCAGTAAAATAACTCCACAGAAGCCTCATTTCCCATTTTTATGACCCCCTTCATCTCTAAATGAATATTGTAAAGGTATTTCCAAAACCATTAACTTCATCACAACAATACACGTCACCACCTCTTGGTAACTTCCTTCGTTTCGTTCTGGTTTTATTGTCATGACCCCTTTGCTTCAATCATCCCTACTGACGGAATGTTGAAATTTCGAAAATACTCAGTAAAACGCTAAACGTTTCAGTAAAACATTTGCCTTAATATACTACACTCGTCTAAGAACTTGAAAACATTTCCGTATATGTACGAGTATATCTACTGAGAGTTTAACAGTTTTCACAATCTGCTTTATGTTCAACCGAGAGCATGTTTTTATTTAATTCTTTCATTTCGTTTTTATGTTGTTTTTATTGGAATGAATTTTCTTCCCCTTAAATTTCTATTGCCATCTGTGAAATATCGGCGCGCAAACTGACATGCTCTGCAATCGAAAATTCAGCTGCTGCAGCTGGCAATCATCTCAAGCAGTCAGAGAGGAGCATGTTATCCGCATATGTATAAACATATACCCTACCAAACTCATGAGAATAACTAAAAACATCGACTAACCGCACATTCACACACAAGGGTAAAATTGTGAATGAAAAAGATGATGCTTCCCAGACTTCCTCGTCTTAACTCATAGTTTTTTTTTCTTTCTCTTATTTTTGGAAAGCTAGATATAGTCAGTAGTAGGTCTGATTTCAAAACAAAATTTTCCTCCTGTTTGCTGTTTCGTATGTTTTGTATGAAGATGAGTATTTACATACACATAAGTGTACGATTTTCAAGAAAGTAGTTGATTGACAAAACCAAGGTGTTGTAGGCATTGATTGGATTGAGGGGGGTAATACACATAATGCTCAATCCTTAAAGAAGGGGTGGAAGATTGTTTTCTTCTTGTCGCTGGGTCAGTTGGTGGTGGTGTAGCACCACAATGTGTGAGATTTATTTCTTTTCAAATATCGCAATTGGGTCGGTCAGGCCAACCAATACCAAAATTGTTCAAAAAGTTAAGTTTTTTTAAAATACGGGGGTAAAATTAAATAACATTAAAGGGCATTTATCTTCATTCTGTAAGCTCGTAGAAGTCCTGGCAAATGTTGTGGTGGGAATTTTTTTTTTTTCAACATTTTCCAAAACACAGGTTGCAACACCTGAATTCATCTATCCTTTTAGTGAGTTAAGGAGGCGCACTGCATTTATACGTATTTTGCTAGCAATAGCGATTTTCCAAAAGAACACAACAGGGGACTATAAATATAAAGGATCATCATTTAACGTTTAGCTGATAATGAAACGTCAGTTTCAGTTAATAGTGAATGTGGCTTCTGGCTGCTCACAAGTAAAATGAAAGCTTAACTGAACACCGAACTGAGGTCTAAATACGCAGTGAACATGAACGCACACTGAACTGACAACTGATCGTCTGAAGGCTCTTTTAGACGATTATTTCACTTTAAGTTTCAGTTGAGGTATCAGTTAAGCTTTCAGTTAAACGCATGTCTAAATGCCAAAAACTGAAGCGTTTAACTGAAACGGATGGAATTAACAAAGTTTTTAGTTCAGTTCTTAATTTTCTTTCTGATTTTGATTTTTCACAAGTAAAATAAAAGCTTAACTGAACATCAAACTGACGTTTATTTACATATACTTTTTTTTAACTGAACTGAAAATTGAACTGAGAACTGACCGTCTAAAAGGGCTATAATACACTGTTTTTTTTTGATTGAACTGACAACTGAACTGGTAACTGAAGTGACAACTGAATGTCTAAATGACAAAAACTGAAGCGTTTCACTGAAGCTTAACTGAAACTGATGGAATTCCCATAAGTTGTCAGTTCAGATATCAGTTAAACTGACTTTCAGCTGCTCACAGCCAAAAGAAAGGTCAATTGAGCACCGGAATGACGTTTAAATACACGGTCCTTTTTAACTGAAGTGACAACTAAACTGATAGCTGAACTATCAAGTGATCGTCTAAAAAGGCCTTTACTCACCGGAGACCTGCGTGTGGTAGCGATCCAAATGCGTGTTCACCTCACAAATGTCGCTTTGAGACAAAAAAGGTGTCTGGCTGGCACATTCGACAGGGTAGCCAATAATTATGTTTCGATCTACGAAAAAAAACCTTTGCAAACATTACACTTCCTATTAATTATGGCTTTAAATTTTTTTGCAGTGAACTGTATTTAAGTTCTGGGGACAAAGTTTACAGGACTTTACTAAATAACACATAACTAGATTACATAATTACCCTTGTCTCATTTCTAGGTGTTAACACAGTGATGGGGACAGCCTGTGTACTGTGTCATAAGAGCTTTTTTTAAGTCTAGAAAAAAAACTTCAAATATTTATAGTTTTAAGAACAATGGGCCGTATATAATTTCTTGGTTAAAAGTTAATAAGAATGATTTTTTAAAGATAATTTAAATAATTTTTTTAAATATTCGGTTGGGGCAGCTTATCAGAATCTCCCTTAAATGTTATCGGCAGTATTCAAACTGACAGAAAGAAAAGTTTACCCTTCTTTTTCATAAATTCTAAGCCAAAATTCCTATACTGAATTAAATCGATTTTCGGAAATTTTTAAGCCCAAAATCCTTAAGCGCCTGGTAACAACCAAAGAGATGTTCAAAGATGATTTCAAATCCTGTGTACCGCATAGTTAGTACAAACTGAAACTGAAATTTAACTGAACTGTGAGATAACTGCTGGTATAAAATCGGTGATTTAAAGTACAGCAACGGTCATTTAAAACCGAAAATTCCAATACTGAATTATATTTTACTTAAACATTAAAAAAAAGTTCTACTGTTGAGACATTTTGTTTCCTTTTTTCGTAATTCTTTTTTGAACTCTAATCAACTCTAACACTTTTGGCCAAAATGTATTAGAGTTGTTATTCTACAAAATTTTTGGAAAAAAGAAAATAAACAAAAAAAAAAAAAAATGGCCGACACAACAAATTCGAATAAAGTAGTGTTCCCTCAACAATGTGCAGGGTGGATGGTTGCTCTGGTGTAATGGTTAGCATGCCTGCCTATTATGTGGGAGGTTCGTGGTTCGAGTCCCACCACAGAACAAAAAAAGTCTCTCGCCTTTCACGAGGAACTGGCAAGTCTTCCGCTAGTAACTTCATTGCGGTGAAAATCGCTTTCTCACTTAACCGTTCTGAATCAGCAAAAAAATTTTTAGGTCTCTTCCATTCCTCACAAGGTATGGTTGTGAGACATGCGCTAGACCCGTGGCTACCCGCTCTGTTGCGTCACCCTATTTTTTTATGCACAGGGTAGGCCACATTCAAGTTTCTTTAATAAAATACAATAAAATGAGCATAATTATATATTTTCAATGTATCGGCTTCTTTTTTATTGTCAGAGGATTTTCAAATACTGGACACTATCACAAGGTCTGTTGTAATAATTTCGAACTGCGAATGCCAAAAAGGAAGCATCATAGACGCCCTCGTAGTTAATGTTTCGCTATTGATAAAATTTTCAACAAGTTAAAAATATCTGCTTTCAAAAAATTCATTAAAAAGTAGCTTTTAGTTCTTTTTATTTGGCATTTGTAGCCCGAAATCATACGTCGGGCACTGTGATAGGAGTGACTAAATAGAGCAACCAGACCGATCTATCGAACTGCCAGATAACATTTTTTTTTATATAAAAATGCTTACTGCGAAATCTTTCTTGTCGAGACCACATTCAATCCTGCTAACAAGGTTTTGAAGTGTGTTCTTTCAAGATTCTCGATGTTGGTACGCATATTGCATCTGAATAAGACGGCGTGTTTAGAGTGAGTTTTTGCGTATGAAAACCTCAATCATTCTTTCCAGCGTTTGAAGGAGGGATTAGGTACAACTGATGGGTCTAAAGCTCTTGGCGAGTGAACAGTCTTGCTAACGAATTTTCGGTATGAAAGTAACCAAAACTTTTCCAAGGGGTTGGGATGAACGCTAGAGCTAGACTGCCGGTGAAAAATTTTTCAAACTTGGTAACGGAATGTTCATACTTTCCTGCAACAAACTTGAATTAACTAGTCAATGTGGGAATGTATGAATGGATATCAATGATGCTACAATACGGCCTCTTATTTGGCCTTGAGAGACCTTTTCTGAAGAGCTCTGGCTTCACTTGGAAGTTTCTGTATTGCAGCGTTCCACCATGAAACCGTAGACCTACTACCATTTTTCTAGCTGAACATTCCAGCTCAAGGCTTTTTCTGTTTTAATAAAAACAACAGGTTCTAAAGGTTTTGATAGATTAAATATACAGTCACACTGAACCCTAACCAAAAAATACGAGCATCGTTCTATCTGAGCGTTGAAAGGCCGGCACCATCTTTTTTTCATTTCAGTTAAATTTTTTTTTAAGAAAATTTAAGCAAAAATGAAAACGTTGATGTTGTACAGCTTAAGTAAAAAAAATTAATTAAATTTTATTTAAAATTGTTGTTAATACTTCCGATACTTTTTCCTGTTTAAAATATAAAAACATAGGCAAATCGATAATAAAAAATGAAACCAACATATACTCCAGTGTCTACAGTATACCCAGCAGCTTCTTCTTAAAAAGTTCATACAGCAACCTTCTGTAAGTTCTATAAACTAGCCTGCAGACTGTGCTATCATTAACATTTCCATGACACATTTTCAAAACATGGTCATTGGCACAAAAAGTGCAGGAAGTAGGTAGGTAGTAGGAACCTACCTACCTTCTAATGAACGGAGAAAAAAGAAACAGAAAATACAATTTCATTCATCCTTGTAAATTCGTTCATAAACTTGTTACCTAAAAACCTCTGTTGCATTGGAGTGTGTTAGTTCGCCAACAAGCAGCAACACATAGAATTTCAAAAATGTGAACACTTTAAACACGTTCTTCCATTTTTACACCAATGTGCAGCTGAAAAACTCTAAAGGACGATAAAAGGGATAATTTCAATACATTTCCTTGAAAATAAATGGAGAAACAGCTGGATAAATGTTACCGACACCTGTGTTCATTGCAGACATAGTCGTGTCGTTGTCGTCGTTTCATGCAATAGCTAGAAGGATTCCCGCGCTGCATCTACACAAGATATTATACCTATAGGTATGTGTGTGAGGAAGTGGAAAAGAAAAACTTCTGTAACAGGCAGGACCAGAAGTCAACCAAAATAGTGAATATCTATTACTTCACCACGTTGTCCTTGTGCGGTGTTGGTTTGTTTTCTCCTATGCCAAAACCGCCAGCAGCAGCTGGAAAGCATACATACAACTGCTGCAGACCCTACTATTGTGGCTGATGGTTTTCTACTCTTACCTCTACAACTGCATGTGACCGACAGAATTATAAAGGACATACGGCAAAGCAAGCAGATTACATTCACAAAAAGGGAAGCCAAGTCCAGCTGCATAAAGGAACAAAAAGAGAACCTACAACCGAAAGAAAACTAAAAGCAACGTAACGTCAGAAGACGAAGAAAAGGGGGTTTTCATCTGAAAACCATTTATCCTTTTCGTCCTGTCCTTGCTCATCCACATCATACACGTGTTGAGTTGAACTTTAAACTATGTCTCCTTGTGTGTAAAAGCCTAATTGCATCTCGCTTTCAACTTTCTACCATAGTCGACTCGTCTACTACATGTACCTAGCCTCCTTCTGGTGCCACATTTTGCCAACAAAACTATGTAAAGGGTGGTCTTTAGTGAGGAAAAGGATGTTATTCTTTTTTTTGTATTTTTGTTGGAATCCTTGGTCACATTCCACACATTTGCAGTACGTGTCGCAGATGTTGGCGCGTGTCCCATCGTTGAAATTCAATTAAAAAAGGCAACAAAAAAAATTGTATGTTGGCTTGGTATAACGAAACGAGGAACTCCCGACACAGGTGTACTTGATTGCTGCATCCTTTTTCGCCAAAAAGTCGAACAATGTGTCGCCCTCTCCGACCCCCACATCCTTCCTCTTCCTGCTCAGGAAATCATCATATTCTAATTTGTCGGATTGAACAAAAGGATAACGACTTGCCTGCCCGTCCAACGCAACGGTTGCCCATTTACGTTCATTACGAACTGACTAATTTGACAATCACGTCATAAGAATTCAGCATAAGTGTCTGTGTGTATTTGGTGTGTTGTGTGGGTGTGGAAATGGCACTAAGTGGCCGTAGGTATGACAGTTGTCGATGTACCCATGCTCGTAAATATATCCCCCACGAATATCCAAAAATATCACCAACGACAATCCATTCAATTCAGTGACCCTGTGAATTTCGTGTCTTTTGTTACAACAAAATACCTTACTCCTCCTACTTCATAAATAATAATATTTTGTTTGTGAACTCATCTTTCTCTTGTAAATCAAAATGCTGTGGGGTAGGATTTTGGGGTGGTTGGCTGAACGCAGCAACGTTCAGTTCAATTGGAGAATTGTGGGAATTTTACTTTGAAATTCCATGTGATGTGTGAGAAAATTCCACAAGAGATGCAGCCGTTCGCTGTTTAATTTTATTTTAGCAATCCTTATCATCGCTCTACCATTATTGTCATTGACTGGATGATTGCTGTCGAGAGAGGGTGTGGAAAGTAAAAAGGATTTCCAGCAGCTAACATGTGCGTTTGGGTAAACAAAGATAAGCGATTACATTGTTGAAATGGTTAGGTATGGCTGGGTAAATATTTTTAACATTTTGGAAAAGACTATGCAAGAAGAATTCAGTTTTTTTGTGACATTCAATGCAACGCAACGTAGGCACGGAGCTTCAAGGATCAAATCCAATCAGGAATGAAAGAATGTTTATGACCAAAAGATAAATGTCTGCCAATTTATATTTGACAGCCTTTGCCAACTAAGGGAAAATTGACTTCTTAAGTGCAGTGAAAGTTAAGCTTATAAAGGGTCTTCAACTAGTGCTTATTTCGTGATTGGTAACACTTAGCTCATGTCTGATTTGACAGATAATTAGTTTTATCCTTCCGCTGAACGAATATGTTGCATTTTCGATTCGCTAAGTGGGCCTGAGAACGACTTTGAGAAGATAACGATTTTGCCTAAAAACTCATCTTTTCAGATGAAGCTCATTTTGATCTTGGCGGGTATGTAAACAAGCAAAATTGTCGCATTTGGGGCACAGAAAACCCGCACGCAAACATTGAAAAGCCGATACACCCAAAACGAGTCACTTTTTGGTGCGGATTTTGGTCCAGAGGCATAATTGGGCCATTTTCTTCGAAAATGAGCAAGGAGTGGCCGTTATAGTCAATGGCTATCGTTATCGGGCCACGTTTAACGAATTTTTGTTCACAAAAATTGAAGAGGAGGATATTAGCTACATTTGGTTTCAACAGGACGGCCCGCCCGGCGCTACGTGCCAAACTGCCGAAGCTACACTCGATGTTTTGCGCCCATTTTCAAAAAAAAGTTATTTGGCGGACCCTTTACAAGCTTCAAAAACCCAAAATTGATAAATTAAACTTAGATTTGTTGGGTCCACACTGACTGAACTTAAAATTGAGAAATCTGTCAAACAGATCGCGGTTTACCGGTGAGGGTAAAACTTTTATCCGACGGGCTTCGACGGACCGCATTTTGTTTCATCAAGTTTTAAGTCTTAAACGTGAGCTAACTTAAGTACCAATCATTTTAAACGATGGGTTATTTAAACTTACTTCGGTGGGCATTACACAATAGGGTGAACTTGTGCCTCAATCAACATCTTGGTATAACCAATTCGATTTCGAGCGAGCTCTATTCAATTTTGAGGTTTCCTTTCAATTGATTGCGCCACCTAAGTCTTTCCCTTCCACGATTTTATGTGCTGACAAAAAACCTCCGAGCCGGGGCGTTGATATCCATTTCCTCGACATGTCCCAGCCATCGTTATCTCGCGAAGCTTACTCTTCTAACTAAGCTTATGTCGCGGTGCAGCTCGTACAGTTCGTTGTTATATCTTCTTCTCCGCACATTGTCTTCACATAAAAGGCCAGAAGCTCAAGGGTTGTACAGAATTTTTGATCTACAGTAAAACCCGCTTAAGAGAAACCCGCTTATCTGAAAGAATTTTTTCATCCCCGAGTATTTGTAGACCAATTACCTATTAAACACTCCGCTTAAGTGAAACTTGCTTAAGTGAAAAACCCGGATACCTGAAACATATTTTCAGTTAAATTTCATATTTTTCATTGAAAAAAACTCTCTTAAGTGAAAAAAAAAACTTATCGAACAAAACAATTTGAGCCAACAAATGGATGGTTAGATCAGTGGAAAAAACGTGAAAATAATCATTTTAAGAAGATTTGTGGTGAAAATAATTCTGCTGACACAGTTGCTGCTAACCATTGGCTGGAACATTTTTTCTCTACAGACGCGACGGCTTCATTGGTAAATAGATGTGAAAACCTTCAGGAAAGAAGCTACCAAAGGACCGTATCACTGTCCTTTTCATTTTCAATTCGATTGGAACAGACAAAATTATTTTTTGTATTGGTTTGTAGACTAAGATTAAACACATTTTGTTTTTCGTTTGCTAATAACATTTTTTCTAAATATGTACAAACATAGGTAAATCTCATAATCCAAGATGCTTTAAAAACAGCACAATTCCCGTTAAATTTTATGCCAACACCAAAGCTTGGATGAAAAGTAAAATTTGGACGATGATCATTCAAGATTTGGACAAAACATTTAAAGAAAAGGAGAAAAGGTTTTGCTGATTGTGGACAATGCATCTTGCCACAAATTTGATCGTGATGCAATTAATTTAGAAAATATTAAAATTGAATTTTTACCCCCGAATGCCACCTCTTTGATATAACGGACGAAGACATTATTAATGAAGCATAGCACTACTATTCGAAGAGCTTGATGCTAAAAGATCTGTATCTGACAATGATTCAGATGTGGAAATTATGGGAATTCAGAAACCAACAATCAAAGAAGCTTTTAAATCTCAAAGTTCGTAAGCAGTTTTCTTATGGAGATAATGAACTAGATCTAATCTTAGATGAAATTGAATATAAAATGAATTGCCATTTTCAGACTTTGTCACAAACGAAAATTAATGACTTTTTGAAAAAAAGTAAGATTATTTTTGTCTTCTAAAACGTACCGTTTTCAAAAATATGAATGTATACATATTTGAAACCTGAAGCCAAACTTGGGAGTGGACTCTTTTTGTTTTGCCCAATGTGCCTACGAATTAACCTACAAAAACTCAAATGTGATTTAATTTGATTTATGTAAACTTTTAAATCCGCTTAAGTGCAATTTTTTTTCACTTATCAGGACTCCGCTTAAGTGAAACTTTTTTCACTTAACCGGGGTTCGGTTAAGTGAAAAACCCGCTTAAGTGAAAGAAAAACTGTGACAATTCGCCTTTTCTCTTAAGCGGGTTTCACTGTATCATGTTTGTTGTTTCCGCTTTGTACAATCTTTTCAAGTATGATGTTAAATAAACCGGATGTAAGTTTTCGCCTTACCTACAGCCTTTTTCGACATCTAAGGTTTCGGTGAGTTCTCTATACCGACCTTGACGGAGCAGCGTGAATACTCCAAGGTCATCCTGCATGGGTAAAAGTTTTGCGGTAATGCCGAAATGACATGACTCGGTACAGCACGTTTCTGTAAATACTTATTTATTCGGCTCTGAAATTGATGAACAGCTGGTGTATGTCGATATTATATTCCCGAATTCTTCCAGAATCGTCTGTAATGTGAAAATTTTGTATATTATTAAACTCTTCTGATTTAAAACCACATTGGTAAGGACCTATCAAGTTGTTGACTTGGGGTTTCAGACGTTCACATATTACAGCGGACAAGATCTTATAAGCGACGTTAAGGAGGCTTATCCCTCTATAATTGGCGCAATTGTGAGTGTCTCCCTTCTTTAGGATCGGGCATACGATACTGAGGTTCCATTCATCGGGCATGCTTTCTTCCGACCATATAATGCAGATCAGGTGGTGCATACTCCATTCCAACTGAACTCTAGCTGCCTTGAGAAGTTCGGCGTCGAGGCCATCTGAACCTGCAGTTTTATTTGATTTAAGTTTGCATATGGCAAGCTTAACTTCTTCTAGGTGGGGAGGACGGCACTCTTGATCATCGTTCAAGTTGAATGGGGCATTCTCCATGACAGCGGAACTAGTGTCTTCATCGCCGTTAAGCAGTCTGGTCTTCCTAGAGCCATTGATGACTAATCAAATAGTCGGTGAGTTGTCTGTGTAATGGTGTAAAGTATATGCCTTTAAAAAAAATCACACGTCAACTGCAGGTCTACTCGTGCTTATCGTGTAGAGAGTGTCCAGCTTAAATGAAAGTTGACAACTTCTACTCTTTACAATCTTGTTCAACTTTTCTCGCTCCTTTATTTTTGCTATAGCTGTGCTGAGATTGTATCTCAGATTTATCACATCTCGAAATTTTGCGGCTTAAGCGCAGTGTTAGCGTGCCTGTTTGATGTGTGGGAAGTTCACGGTTCGAATCCCAGAAATGTCAATTAAAAAAATGCATTTCCACGGGTATCGCCTTTTGAGAGGAACTGGCAAGTCCTCTGTTAGTAAATTCATTGCCATGAAAACCGCTTTCTCGATTAGCCGTTCGGTACCGGCAGAAAATTGTAGGTATCCTCCATTTCCTCACAAGGTATGGTTGTGAGAGATGCGTTAGGACCTGAGCTCCCCGCTCTGTTGCGCAGCCCCATTTATTTATTTATTTTATTTTATTGGTCGCAGCTCTCCACTTATCTGCTTCGCACTTGTGAACCCCCGGGAGGTACGTTGAACTTTTCCTCAAACTAAGCAAAAGATTTCCAAAAGTATATGATCGGGGTAAGTTCGTGTAACGATCTTGAAGACCTCCAAAATACCGTTCCACTCTTTACTAAGACAAGTCACGTTGTAGTTTACTGAGCACGTCACGTCCGCTCCGTAGCCGCCCCACGAACAACGTATACTATACTTTGAGTCCCTTTGACAACCACCATTTACATTATTTATGGATCAAAAAAGTCTGCACTGCTTTTTTCCAAAAGAAAAAAAAAACTTCGAACAGATCTGCCTTAACGAAAGCGACGACCCCGTCTTAAGTGTTCTGCTTTTTTTTTGTCGGCAGATACAACCATTAAATTGACAGGCCACCGCACACGCAACCCAACCACATGACCCGATGTTTCAAATATGTAGTAAAACACACTAAACAGGTATTCCATTGCCACCATCTCCAACCCTCTTTGAACCCAAGAACGCGTAGACAGAGAACAGAGTATAGGACAACGACAATGATGACGAGTGATGAGCTGTGCGTTTGATTTTTAAGCCCCTTCTGATTTCTGTCCAACAAAGTTGATGGTTTCTGTCATTGACAGGACTGCTTTTTGTACTTGTGCACCTCGCAATACCGCCCTGACAATTTCGTTCCACATACTCTATCCCGTTAGATTTTTAGTATTCGTTTTTCTATGAACAAGAAGTAAAAATACACTTCCTTTTTTTTGATTTCTGCTTCTCGATTCAGCTGCTTTCAGAAGCGCAAAATGACGAATGGAGAGCGTGTCAACAACACCATGTGGAGCTCTTCTCTGTTCAAGCATCGTTTCGTGAGATGCTTTTGCAACAAAACACTTTCGAGATTTTCCCTCTAATGGAATGTCTTGTTTTTTCGGCTTTTATATTATGTATGTTGTGTGAAGTGGTTGTGCACAGTGTTGTGTGATTGTTTGTGAGTCTAGGATTGTGGGAAAGAAGATTTGTTTTTTTTTTAATGGTTCTTAAGTAAAAATTACGTAAAAGTGAAGTGCGATTCGGTTTATAATACACTTGTGTATTTTTTATTTTATTTTTCTGTTCAATTGAAATTCGAACTAAGAGAACATTTGCTTTTGTGTTTCCATTTCGTTTGACCTTTTTGACAAGGTGGAGGTAACAAGATTTTCTTTTCACGGCTGCACACTTTGATATAAAATTTTAAGTTCTATCGATCAAAGGACTTCACAGAAAACCTTGTGGGAACAAACTTTGTCGGTGAAAGAGTATGAGTGACTATTTTTCTCTGAAATGTAATTAAAGAACTTTTGAAAAATATTTCAATGCAAGCGATTGCCATTAAAGTTGATGGAAATCCACTCAATGACAGACTGACAGTCCATCTCGATTGAGAAAAAGAAGAAGCCATTCAATTTGGAAGTAAAAAAAATAAGAGCTTTTGCTTGAGGTCATCGCAAAACTCTGCCACATTCTCATTTGATGGAAAACACATTAGTCTATTTTGATGTACGCGCAGTCACTGTTATGACGAAAAAAATGTTTGAAAGATTTTTCTGTCGGGCAATACCCGAAATTTTGATTGGGCAGTGAGGTCTTACAACCATTTATTGTGATAAAAGATGGAAAAACTTATTTGAACTCCAAATTTTAGTAGATGACTTGGCGTGATGTTAAGAGCGTGTCCGATTATAATGCAGGAGCTCAAAGTTCTAGTTCCATTAAGACCCAAAATGATTTTTCGAGTGTTTCGTTGGAGTTGTGAGTATTTATTGAGAAATTAAAGTTCCTTCCCATTTTTTCCTTTTTTGAAGTACTAAGCGTAGTCCTCTGTGACTTTCTTCAAGCGTCGCTAATAATGGCTCGATCTCTACCCCTCAAATACGGTTTATTGCTTTTATTTAATCTTATACTAATGACTTCAATGCTGGCGATCTCCAGTTCTAACGCTAATGAATCCTACATCAAACGCTGACAAGTCAGCTATCAAGTACAAGCCTAACCCATGATGCAGCAGTCAAATACTCAAAAGTGTTTATGAGAGCCTACTGCAGGACTTATGCCTAGAATTATATACAATTGGTTTTTAATTCTAAGATAACATTACAGTTGTTCAAATGGGGTTGTCTTTGACTATCTTCTTCTCGATTTTTTGATTGGTAGTGGCTCTCAGCTACGGTGGGGAGCTGACCCCGGTTCGGCATAGAAGTTCATGTTCTTTTCGTCGATTGTTGTGATAAGATCCTCATCCAGAAGTCCCATAGCTAAAAGGTACCGCTTGCGCTGGTCGGCATGTCTTGGCAGGCTTACGATGCTTTTTATTAAGGGGTTTTGCAAACATCTTCGGCTGAATTGGTTGAGGTATCGGTCGACATCCATTTTTTTGTAGAGTATCTTGTTGCTGACGAGCTTCCTTCGTAGCCTGTCGTTATAAAGTCCTGTGCAGATCCGAAAGATCTTCCGCTCGGGAACTGCCAGCTCGTTCATGTGAGTTTTTGTTGCGTGTAACAAGTAGGGAAACAACAAACAATATGTAATCACAGGCCGAATAAGCTGCTCGTAGAGAAGTAGTTTCGTCTTATGGGCCAGTTCGTTATTCTTTCGCATTAGTAGATGGGTGCGCAGCTGCAGGGAGTTGAACTATGATTCCAGGTACTTCAAGTTGTTTTGCGTTATGTTGCATTCCCGATCTGACTCTCTAATTCTCGATGTACGATTTTTATAAACCAAAGGGTGTTCAATAAGATAAGTCTTCGTCACTTTATACGACAAATTTGCTTGTTTACTTTGCCCTTTGAATTAAAATGGGCCTCATCAGACCTAAACAAAAAGTTTTACTATGTGTCGGTCATTGCAATCATTTCTTGACAAAATTCCACCCGCACCGTCTTTAACTGGCAGAATTTTTTGCGATGATGCACGAAACTATTTTTTTTCACCACTTGAGCTAAAAGGTATTTTATGGAGCTTTTGACAGGTCTAAATCTTGTTGGTGTTGGCAAAAAGGAAATTGTTGATAAAATTATACAAACCCAAATGATCTTAAAATTGTTTTCACGGCTGTTGCTTCCAACAATAACTTTTCTAATGAAGATTGAAATGAATTTGACTGTAAGATCGCTTCTGTGTATGGTATTTATGAGCATTCGTTCTCCAAAGTTCCCACCAAGATTATAAAAACGATACTGCCACAAATTATCCCCGTTTGAAGATATGTCAATAATCTTAGTTTAACTTGCTCACCGTTACCTGCGTGCAGGAAACTTCCTAAGATTATCCATGTTCCCAAAAAAATACACATTTTATGTTGTGCTGACATAAGGCTTTTAGTCTTCCTATCATGCTTGTGAAAGGTATTCGAAAAAAGTTCGGCGAGTCAGACATCTGACCCAAGGATTTGATTTTTATCATTAGGACAGTGGGCTTTCCGGACGAATCATGAGTTCTCCACAGCAATTGCCTTGGTAGTCGATTGTATAAGAAATTACTTTGACGAAGATGAATGAACAACGATCGAGGATCAGAATATTTAATTGAAAACTACATACTTGCAACAATGTAGTCAAAAAGTTTAACTTGGTAATGATTTCCTTGTGTTCCCCAAGACTCAATTCTGGGTCCCATTTTATTTTACATGTTTCTCAATGAACTTCTTCACGTGTGTCAACTGTAAAACTGTCATATAGAATCCATGTGCAGAGGACGTCCAAATATATTTCTCTTTTGGAACATCTTGGAAGATCTTATTTGCCAAATAGCGTCTCTACAATACAAAATTGGTGTTTGCGTAATGGTTTGAGGGGTTTAATAGGTTTAAATAAATAAAAAGTAAATAGGGTGGCGCAACAGAGCAGTGAGCGCCGCGCCCGACGGCGCCAAGCGCATTTCTCATAACCATGAATAAAGAGGAGCTACAATTTTCTGCCGATTTCGAAAGGCTTATCGAGAAAACGTTTTTCATGGCAATGAATTTTAGTATCGAAAGACTTGCCAATTCCTCGCGAAAGGCGATACCAGTGGGAAACATTTTTTGCTGTCTGTTTGGACAACAGACAGACGTGCCAGGTTAACAGACAGACGTACCACCACGCCAATTAACTAGTACCACGACTTCAAAAAATATAAATTATTGGCTTATGCCTTATTGAGTTCTCAACACTCGAGGTCAGCTACATTGACCGAATTTTTTTTTTGTTTTTGTAAAAATGTCTGCCCAAAATCCAATTAAAATTTTTTTCTGTTTGCTTCGTTCAAGTTAATGGCCTTATTTAACACGTTTTTGTTCAGTTTAAATGATTTTTAAATAGTTCTGCTGTTAATGCAAAGGCAAACTGACAGATCCCCGAAAAAAACGTCTCAAAATGGCGGAGTTTGAATATTTTAGAAACTAATTATTGACAGCCTTATTTATTAGATTTCACTAATACTCGTTTCATCCTCGGATTAGTTAATACTAGTTTTAGCACTTAATACTCCCTTACGCCAGGTCGAGCGAATCCTTATTTATAAAACATTTTCCAACCCGTATTAGTTAATACTTGCTTATGTCAAATTTTTCATCAAAAAAATGACACATCTGTAGCTCTGGTTACTATAAACGTAAACAAATCGCAGCTGACTTCATTTTGCACGTTCAACGCATTAAGCTTTTTCAGATAATCTTACTTCTTTCGGACTCTGATTGGCCAGAGTTTCAGTTCTTTTTTGATACGTGACTTCTGACCAATTAGAGGTTGAAAAAAAGTTAGATTACCTGAAAAACTAAATTGCGTTGAACCCGAGTATTATGATTTATTTTTTTTTTTGTGGTTGACGGAAATTTTTCTAAAATGGATATTAAAAAAAACAAGAAATATTAGTTTTCATTTATTTATTTATTTATCTCGTAGTTAAGGCGGAAAAAGAATTAAAACTATTCACAAAACCAAAATAATTTACCACTTTTCCTCCAAAAATTTATCCTGAAAATGACATTTAGACCTTAATACGACCTTAATCCTCCTTTAATACTCCTATGAACCAGTATTAGCTTAATCCGCCTCGAATACTGTTGTATTTTTTTTATAAATAAGGTTTGGAGTATTAGAGGAGTATTAAGTTCGTAGTAAACTTAATCCGCCGATAATACGGGTTTATTAATAAGGCTGTGAAGGTTTATCTTCAAGTCTCTATAAAAAATAATTGTTGAAAATATGCCGTTTTTCCCTCTTCAAACCAACCCTTAACCCTTAATTCCGCCAAATCGCAAATAATTGAAATAGAAAAAAAAAAAAATAAAAAAAATAACACAGAAAATATCCCACTTGTTTTCATATCATGTTTCCAACTTAAATTTTTAGAAGCTATCATTAGTCTTTCCCTTGAGATAAACCGATCTCTTTCAGCTGATGACCATGTCAACATAAATGTAGGTCGGATCTACGGTGGTCCTCGAAAACTCAACCAATTTTTTAATATAGGTAACTTCCGTACTAGTAGGCAAGTACAAAGTTAAGATTGAGCAGTTCTCCTCTCGCTTTGAAGATAATGTTTATTTTATTCAATGAGTTCCTATTTAAAAGGTACGAGTTCTGCTGCAGGTTGAAACTTAGACGACTGACTGTAGTAACATCTACACAGAGAAGAGCTGGCTTCTGAAACATATCTTTGAAACAGGGTGTTTCCAAACTTTTCCAGGATTTCCTTGAACTTTCTTCTTAATATGGATGGTTGCTTGCTAGTACTTATATTTATGGTGATGCCACACGTTCCAGCATATTTCGATAATAAACCCCAAGCCTATTTATCATGAGCTGCATTCCATCAACTGTTTCAGAAAAGATCACTATGTCATCTGCATACATAAGGGCTGGAACAGCCATTCCTTCCACAATGATTCCACCTCTCACTTCATCACTAATATCATTTATGAAAATTATAAATAGAAGGGCACTCAGAATACAACCTTGCTTAAGACCACAGGCTGTTGTAAACTCCTCGGATATAGAATCGCAATCCCAAAGGTAAGCTACGTTGTTGTCGTACATCGCTCTTAGCACACTTATAACTTTGCTTGACACTCCTATCACAGAGAGCTTGTAAAAGAGACCATCAAGATCAACAGAGTCAAAAGCTGCACGAAAGTCTATAAATAACGCGTATACCTATAGTTTCTTCAGTTTCCTTTTATAAAGATCAGCAATGTTACGTACTGAAAAAATATGGTCTATCGTCGAGTAAACTTTCCTGAAACCAGCCTAGAATTCCGATAAAATTTGTCTGTCCTCAACCCATTTTGACAGTCTGTTGTGAATGAGTCCCGCAAAAAGCTTCGCGCAGGTGTTAAGAAAAAACATCCCTCTGTAGTTTGCTGGGTCCTCGTAGTTACAATTTTTGTGTAGCGGGAAGATAATTGATTTTTGAAATGCTTACGGGATCGATGCGTGGATTCCAATACCGCACCGGGCTTCTATGTTTTTTTTCTTCAGCTACCAACTATCATCTGAATACTGCCATTGTGGTTAAAAGTAAAATCAGAACAACCAAATTTCAATGAATTGCACATATGTACCACAAAAATGGAACCCTTGTAGAACAATGAATTGGTGTGAACACTCCAGTTTAAAATTCGCAACCTCTTTTCAAAAAAAACTCATTTTTAAAACGTCACTCATTCTATGGCAACTTTTAGTTACTCTTTTCTACGTCACCTTCAACCAAAAGAAATTCCATTTCAAAACCTTTCGAGTGACTTTGTGCAGAATAAAAACCTGTGTCTGCGATCTTCGTCAGCTACATTGGGCTGCCTTCAAATTTCAACCATTTAAACATCTCATTAAATGAAATTTGTGAGAGTTTCTGTAATGGTTTTTTACTCAATCATTGTTTCCCTCAGTTTGTAAACACAAACATAGAAACACTTTTTTCATTAAGCACACACAGCTTCTTTTTGTCTATTTTAGCACCATCTAAGTACATAAATACAGAAAAAGACATCACATTGGTTAAGAACACAATTTTCTTGAAGCTAGATGGAGTA
This sequence comes from Melanostoma scalare, assembly GCA_949752695.1. Taxonomy (NCBI): domain Eukaryota; kingdom Metazoa; phylum Arthropoda; class Insecta; order Diptera; family Syrphidae; genus Melanostoma; species Melanostoma scalare. Next base: position 217,254,749 of record OX456984.1, read on the forward strand.
TACATTCAAAACATTATCCTGCCACTTGTGAAAGAGCGCAGTGCTAACGATAATGACCATCGAGTAAATAAAATTCCTCTGCGCTGTCATGCGTTGCAGATGGTATTGGACGTTGTTCAGGTGTTGATGCCATGAAATTATCTTGTCAGTTAAACATGCTGCACAGCTAACACTTGTGCATGATTGATTTCCAATGAAAATGGTGTCATATGGAGCTCTGCTGACTTTTTGAAAGGATGATGTGGAATAAGTGGGTTATTAAGTACCTGCTAAGACGTCATAGATGTTTTCATGAAATTTAAAAGGAATCTTCTTTAATGATTCAGTTGCTCCTCAATCAAAATGATCCCTTTTTACCGGAGAACAAAGGCATGCCTGTCTGCCTAGCTACCTACTCGTGCTTGCTCATGCTACCTATAAATCAAATTCCAGTTGCTAATTCCCATCATAAATCAGGGCCAAATTAGCACATAATCAGCAATAAAATTTAAACACAAGCCAACAACAAATCACAATTTGCATAATTAATTCCTATTTAAATTAAGTCTTCCCATCTTTGGATGTATTAAAATATTCCCCCTTTTCTGCTTTTCCACAGATGGCACTTGACGGCAAGGCAATAATAAAGGAAGAAATAACTGACAAGGACGCATTTGAAGCCACAGCAACCACAAACAATCGACGAAGCAAAGGTAAGCTTACAGCAGAAAGACACGAAATATGGAACAACAAAAAAAGGAAGAAAAAAAACAAACAAAAAAAAAGAAACAAATGCTTTTCTTTCTTCAAATAACAGTAAAAGCATTGCCAAACCCCTTCTTTAGCTCGTGCAGCAACAACCCTCGTTAAAACACACTGCTTGGTTCCCATCGACATGATTAATTACCACAGACAAAACCACCCACACACAGTAGGGCGCCCGTCCGCCCGACCATTTTAAAGATGAGAAAACAGACAACTGCACTACCATATAACGACAGCAACAACTACATAACTCCAACATTTAAATCAATCTTTTGTGCTGTACTCAGTCTTTCAATTGACAGGTGTCCAGCATGCAAAATTCCCACTATGTTCATCCGGTGCTCTACCTACATTCCAGTATAAGCCTTTCCCCTTCCCCATTCATTCCTTATCGGTTTAAAATACATTTACTACCAACCAGGCAAATACCCAACCACCCACTCACCTCATCACCTACATATAAAACAAATGTGCCATGGGGATGGGAGCTGCGAAAATATTTTGATATGTTCCTATAGCATGTTACATCACAATTCACCATTCAACACCACCATCGTCAACACGACAACGACGACGAATACTGCCATGTCCCCTACCCATACTCCAAACCCATTAGGACTCGCTTTGTTGATGGCCAACCATCCTCGAAGAGAGTGTTCTTGTAGTCTCGTGGATGGTATGGAATGGACCTCTTCCCTCCTCGAACATACCACCTCCTTTATCATGTTGAATAATGTGCAACAAGGAGAACCCTTTTTTTGTGTATTTTTCTTTCATTCAAGGGAAGAATTGCCGTGGCAGGGACAGCGAGAGGGAAAAAATTCCTCGAAGTCCTGCTCATAAATTTACAAAGGATGTCTGTGTTCATTCCCATGGTCTGACGGAGCAAGATTTCGAATGAATGAATCATATCTGTGTATATTCGTGATGGAAATGAATCGAAAAGATAAAAGATGTTGACGCTTCGCTTACGTATAGAGAGAGGCTTTGTATTGTTGATTTTTATTTAAGTACGTATAGGAAAAGGGAAGGGCGAGATCCGTGCAATTATGTATAAGATTTACGAGAAAATTAAAGTTTATCTTTTGAGTTGTTCTCGTTTTTCTTTTAGTTTTCGAGATGCAAGTTGGAAGAACTCCGTGGGTTAAAAAAACAACTTTCGATCATTTATCTAGAACGAAACCGGAAACAAGTGATAAACGTTCATCGGTCTAAGATTAACTATTTATTGCGGATAGCCTAATAAGCCTTAATGACTATTGAATTGCGGTGCTTTCGAAAACCCGTCAAGCCAGAGCTCGGATCTGCGATGCATACTCTTCTAACTATGCTCATGTAGAAGCTTCCGCTTCCGTATATCAGGACTGGAATGATAAAGGTCTTATAAAAAGGGTTATCTTGGTTTTTCTTGAGAGGGTTTTATTTCTCAGCATCTCAACCCCAAAGCAGAGTTTCTCTGTTTGCCCTCAGCACTGAAACTATTTTTCGTGTCGAGGTAGACGAATTCCTTTACTACCTCGAAATTATGTCTGTCAATTGTGAAGTTTTGTCCAATTCGTAGGTCAATTACGTCAACTTCATCTGCGTAAGCGAGTAATCTTATACAGGTTTTTGAAAGATCATTCCTCTGGTGTTGACGTTTGAGTATTGCACAATTCTTAGAAGTAGGTTGAGAATGTTGTTCCATTCCATTTGAGCGTAGGGAGGTGGTCGTTGCCTTTTTGGCTAGTTCGTCTGCCATACAGTTGCCTGGTATGTTCCTGTGCCCCGGCACCCATGCAAGGCGAATGTTGAACTGATTTGACATCTCTCTCAGAGACATTTTACAATTTTGGACCGTGATGGATTTAGTAGAGACAGAAGCAAAAGATTTAAGGGCAGCCAAGAAGATTCGAATATCCGTGGAGGGTATGACGTTTTCTTTGAGCCAAGACAGCACCTCCTTATTCGCAAGAATTTCCGCTTGGAACACACTACAATGATCGGGTAGGCGGAAGAAAAGACTGAGATTCAGTTTTTCTGAGTAGATTCCACTTCCTACACCTTCGCTGGTTTTTGAACCATCGGTGTAGAAGTGTATTGCTTCATTTTCCAAGAGAGTGCCATTTTCCCAAGCTTCTCTTGAAGGTATGGTTACTTGGAAATTATTATCCAACACCAACTTGCGGGTGGTTTAGTCAGATCGATTCGGTAGGAATCTAAAGTTATCTAGAATGGTAGTGTGGCCGATTTGATTATTGGTCCACTGTGATGTAGCTCTGAGTCGAGTAGCTGAGCTAGCTGCGACTTGTTTGCTGAAGATATCTTGGGGTGTGAGATCTAGTAGTACATTGAGGGCGTCCGATGGGGTTGTCCTCAGTGCGCCACTAATACACAGACTAGCCGTTCTTTGAACTTTGGCCAGCTTGTTGTAATTGATCATCTCGTCTAGTGCGGTCCACCAGACAATCACCCCGTATGTAAGTATCTGTCTAATTACCGAGGTAAACAGCCAATGGGTGATTTGGGGGAGAAACCACATTTCCCACCAATGGCTTTTTTACAAGAGAAGAGTGCCACGTTGGCTTTATTTCCTCTTCCTCAATATTGGTTTTTTAGGTCAGTTTTTTGTTAAAAATTAGGCCTGATTTGACAGTGTGAGAGTTACCCCCTTGATAGTTGGGGTCTGAAGTGCGGAATTTTGTATTTTCTCGTAAATTCCGTTTTGTGGGGATTGATATTTAGTCCACAATCTACAGCCCAATTGTTAAGCTTGTTAAGTGCTATTTGTAGCAGCTCAGCTAGGGTTTGTAGGTGCTTGCCTGAAACGGCAATTTCTACATCATCGGCATAGGCTATGGTTTTGAAACCTTCGTCCTCTAGGTCGAATAACAATTTGTTAACGACCAGGTTCTACAGTAGAGGAGATAGAACTCCTCCCTGCGGAATTCCTCTATTGGCCATTCTGCTTGTTTTGTAGTTACCCAATTCGCAACTAATGATTCTGCTGCTGATGATTGTTGTTATCATGTTCTTGATGTGTTCTTCTATGAGCAGCCCATCAAGAGCATTAGTGATTGCTGTATTGTTAACATTGTTAAATGCACCCTCTATGTCTATTACAAGTATAATGTTAGAGAAATCACATGACAGTTTGCTGCCTTTTCAAAAGCATTTTTCGACATCAAAGATCTCAGTGAGTTCTTTACTGAGATTGACGGTGCAAAGTGGATTCTCCAAAGCCATCCTGCATAATTAAAATCATACAATACTCTACATGGCTCTGTTTAGCTCCTTTCTGTAAAACGCTTTGCATGCTCTTCTTAAGCTGATATCCGATCAAGGTCATTTGCACTTGCAGTCTTATTAGGTTTAAGTTTGCATATGGAAAGCTCAACTTCTTCTAGGTTGGAAGAAAAGCATTTTTGATCATCGTCCAAGTTGAATGGGGGCATTCTGCCTAAGGGCGGAATTTGTGTTTGTTGTTGTTTGAGTTTGGGGGTTTGCTACTTTGACATGATCTTTTTATCTGTTGGTAAAATTTTTGAGTCTTACCTCTCTCATGGCGTATCTCAATTTTCTCATTCTGTTCGTTTTTCCGGAAACAGAAAATTTTTACGTAATTGAGAAGCTTACCCCGGACACAACCCCCAACATGGAAGGTCAGGTACTTCTGGGATCCCCTTGGGCATAAAAGGCCGGATAATCCGGTGTCAGCATCCTGCTGCAGGGGTTTGAGAGCCTCATCCGCCATCATTCCTTATTTCAATACCCTGTCGGAGTATTGTAAGAATCTGAAAAATCTGCAAACTAAATATGTCGGAGTAGTTCATTTCGCGGTGTCAGCTTTTTTACTGCTGAAATCCAATGTTGGTACTGTATATCGAATTCATCTACTGTTAAATTCCTAACGCTGTCCAAATTACGTCAATGAAATAAAATGGTGCTGATTCGTTCGCGAAAAATCAGAAGAGGTCCTATTTCTTGTCTCCATTCTTTTTTCCTTGGAAAATAAAAAAAGAAAGGCACCCTGTGTCACAATCGATTCGATTGGATCGTTTAACAACTCTTGCGGTGACATTTCTTTCATTTTGTTATTTTCAATACTGTGTTCTAATGGCTCTATAACATCACAGTTGTGCATCCCTTTACTCCATTCGACAAAGATTTTACTTTTACTATACTCGACTCGACTACTTGGGGTTAAAGCAAACACAGATGATGGTTTCATGTCTTGAGAAACAACTGACGATGCATGCAAAATGTTCTTTTTCAAACTTTTCAACAAAAAATAAGCTGCAGAGACATGGAAAAGACTCTTGTAATGCATGCATGACCTACGGCCTACACACTTCACTTCCTCGTCCAAGGACAAGGAGGAACGAAGACGGGCGGCGGCAGGCGTCGGGCAAGAGGTGCGTGGTGATGCCAATGCATCAGTAAAAACTTTTCTTCATGGCATATGGCAGGCACTGACTGCCCAAAAAGGATTATTCTCTCACAAACTCTCGAGAATTCTCATGTACACACCACACTCCCTGCTCTAGTGGTTGTCTTCTTCAAACTATGTGGAAGAAGAGTCATAAGGGGAGTAAAGGAAAACTCTTCTGTTTGGACAAACTAATGGGAAAATTTCTCGATGAGACCAGCTGGTGAAGCACAAGTCTTATTTGCAATAGTCGACATCAGGCGGAGAGACTCGTCGTCCGATTTGTCATCCTCTTGCCCACAATCATGACAAACGCAAAAGTATAGACGTACGACCCCAAATGGGACGAGTGAGGAATATTTGCAAGATTCTTTTTCCTGTATACAGTGTTCTGCACTTTTGTGAAGAGGATCTGTATGGAGGGAGTGTACATACAAGCATTTGTGAGCCATTTTGCCATAATTGAGAGACGATATAGGAAAGAATGTTTGATTTGAAGACAATGATGTGTACTTTGGGATAACTTTTGGATATCTCAGCTGAACAGATGTGTGTTTGTCCTTCAGGGAGAATAATGATTATCTCAAATGGACTCTAATGCTGTTTTCTAATTATGCTATGTTGAGACAATCCTGTCCTGCGAAAAATGGGCCAAATCTGTTTTTTTTTTTTTTTTTTTGAAAAGTAAGTGGATTTGAGATTTTTGAACCTACCTTGTGAAAAGTGGTATGAAAATATGCAGCCATATTAAAGAGAGATACAATTCCCGTTTGTCTACCAACATATCCCCTTCTATGCACCTTTTTGGCAGGTTGATTGTATCTTGGCGGTATTATCCAAAGCATTTTTAAAAGTATCAGTTTATTCTCAATGCATTTACAATAGCCGCCGTTTCAATTCATTTAAAAGTTCTAACTGTTCCAAACTCGTATAGGACAAGCTTGTCAAAGTTCAGCGAACGGGAAGTATGTGCATCAGCATCGCGCTAAGGACAACTCCTTCGGATTCCCTAGATGTACTACTAAACCTTACACCCCTAGATATTTTCGGCAAACATTCAGCACTTTAGCAGCTAACTCAGCTACTCGACTAAAAGCTATTGCACTGTGGACCAACAATCAAATTGTTCACACTAGTATTTCAAACAACTTAAGATTCATCCTTGATCGATTAGATTCCACCATTCTTAAGTTGGTATTTGATAACAATTTCCAAGTAACCCTACTGTCAAGAGAAGCTTGGGAGCACGGTACTCTCTTGGATAATGACGCCTTACACTTTTCCACTGACGGATCTAAAAGCTTGTAGGAAGTGGACATTTTTCGAAAGGGCTGAATTCAAGCCTTTTCTTCCGCCTATCCGACAATTGTAGTGTGTTCCAAGCGGAGATTCTGGCGACAAAAGAAATCCTGTCATGGCTCAGAGAAAACGTTGAATCCTTCATGGATATTCGTATCTTCTCAAAACGTCAGGCTGCTCTCAAAGCTCTCGCCTCTGTTTCTACAAAATCTACTACGGTCAAAGCACCTCTCTAAAGGAGATATCAGAACAGTTCAACATTAACTTGTCATGACTGCCGGGGGTCACAAAGACATACCAGGCAGCTGCATGGCAGACAACGTCGCCAAAAAAGGAACGACTTCTTCTCTTCGACTTGAAAGTAACAATATAGCTATACCAATCGCTGCATGTAAACTTTTCCTTAAGCAAGACGCTTCTGAGAAGATGAGCACTTGATGGACATAGAGTAATGCGTGCCTTATGACTAAACGTGCAAACTTGAAGACGTGTGTTTCACGAAGAACCCCACAAGGAGGTATCCTGTTACACCTACTCTGGATCCTGGTCATGAATAAGATCCTCGTAACTCTCAAACATGATGGCATCAAAGTGGTTGCCTTTCCCACCCCTAATAGCGAACAATTGAATAATGCAACCAAGGTCTGCGCTTGGACAAAAAGATGCGACCTTGCAGTTAACCCCCTCAAAACAGATTTGATACTCTTCACAAGTAGAAGAAAACTACCTACCTTTGAGATGCCAAGACTAAATGGAACCACACTTAAGATCTCTGATCAAGCCAGAAATTTGGGAGTGATCTTAGACAAAAAACTGAACTGGGTCCCAACTACAGAGGAGATATAAAAAGAGGCCAAACCACACGCACACCACGGCATCTGCCCGCAAACTGACTTCACAAACACCACTTTATTTTCGGATTTCAAAACCAGTTTGAAATCCGAAAATAAAGTGGTGTTAGTAATTTCACTGACACGACTTTATATTCAACTGAATACGTGTATCAAAGATAGATCTCATGTTACAAAAGCAACAATGTAAACACATGGAAGTTGCGGGGCAAGAGCAGTAATGGTTTTCCCTCATGTTCTTTATCCCTCTAGGGTCTCAACATACTGGTGGAAGGCGATGCGATGGAACAATCCACGCATTTAAAAACCCTAACCAAAGTACAAAGAACAGCCTGTTTTTGCGTAACTGGTGCAATGAGAACAACACAACCGCGAGCTTGGAAGTAATCCTCAATCACACACCCCTTGATCTCTTTGTTCAAGAATCGGCAGCAAACAGCGCACTTATAGACTAAATCAGTGTAATGTCTGGAAAACCAGCGAAACAGGACACGCACAGATTTTATCACGCAGACAACAATATCTGCACGGATTATATAACTCCATACCTGGACTTTAAAAAATCCTTCTCAACCAGCTTCCCCAATAGACAGTATTGGGAGAATGAAACACCTCATTCGAACGAGGCGTCTATATCAATCTACACCGACGCGACGCCGCCGCCGACGCACGGTTTGAAAATGGAAGTTGAAACAGGTGCAGGTTTCTTTTCAGAAAGCCTGAACCTAGCCAGTTCATTCAGACTTTCAAATCACATCAGCGTCTTCCCTGCCGAGATTTTGGCAGTTACAAACGCTGCAAAACAGGTGTCCATGATGGCGCTATCACATGCTGATATCACTTTTTCATTGATAGCCAAGCAGCAATAAAAGCGATTTCTGCCACTCTTGTCAAATCAAAGCTTGTTTCTTGCCGTCGCGAAGAGCTAAGGTTTCTTGGTACACAGCATAACTGGGTTCCCGGTCACAGTGGCATACCGGGAAACGAAAAAGGGAACGAATTTCAGAGAAAAGGATCAGCACTTGACCTTTCTCTCAAAAAAAAAAAAAAAATCAGGGTCCTACCCTGTGAAATTAAGCAGATCGTTGGTAACAAAATAATTTGAAAATCCAATGAAAGATGGGAATGCCTAGATTCCTGTGTCACTTCCAGGAAACTAATAAAATAAGATAATATCGGATCTGAAAAGCTACTTTCCTAGGCCTTCATTACGATCGCTTATCAGTATCATAACAGGGCACAACCTACTAAGCTACCACAAAAAGAAAATAGGTCTTTGCACCGATAACCTGTGCAGAGGATGCAATGACGAAGATGAACATGAGGATACCACTCACTGCCTTTGTCACTGCCCACAAAGTCAAGTTGTCACTGATACACAAGGAAAACATTTCTAGGCAATTAATTCTTCAATAAACTATAGAAGAATTATCAGACACTCCAAGAAACAGCCTGTTAAACTTCATTAGGGCACAAAATGGTTAAAAACTGACCAAACATAAACTCATAGGTTTTTAGAACGTTACTCCAGGGTATCACAATGGATCTACATTGATCTAAGTGTGACGGAAATAAGATCAACCGTCACCCCATTCTACCTAACCTAACCCTATGACTAAATGAATTTGGTCATAAGAAGACTCAAAACGTTCAAAGAGCTTATTGAATCTTAATCCTCTACATATTAACCCAATGATAGGTGTCCTACCAGGACACTGCCTAATAGATAGACATGCCAAAAGACTTGCTTTGGTATCTACTGCAATGACTTTTGTAGAAGCTGCATGGATGAGGAGGTGCAGGAGACAGTTCAATATCTCGCACTCGGTAACAGACGGAAAATTCAACCAGTTGAATACTTTTTCGACGACGCGACGCCAGCAATTTAGCTAGCAAAGAACCTAAAAGTTCCTCCCTTTTCAAACGAAGTTCTGAAAGGTTTGACTAGCTGGTGATTAACTTGTTAGTCCAAATTCGATGAGAGGGTGATTTAATCCCTTAGATGGGGACCAGTGGGAGATCAACCTTTTGGTTTCAGTGGTAAGGAGCATCTGAGGTGTAAGGGTATCGTCCTCCGTATACTGGTAGCCACATCTAACCTAACCTAACTTCCACATTCGTGTTGTACGGCTAAATAAGTGGGAACTTAATAGCTACCTCAAAGCTGAACCCCAGTTTATATGTACAACACAGGGAACCTGTGTCAGTATCCCCAATAAGCTGTTTACAAACGTTTCTTCAAAAATTCAGTTCCTGCTACTCTAAGTCCAGCAACTACTGAATTGTAAGGCGACAGAGCGGCAAAATTTGAGCTACAAAATGATGCCGTTCAGCTTTCCAACTTTTAATTGAATGTGTCACTCTAAGACTCAACTAAAAGTTCTCCTTACTTGTTTCTAGTGGGAACTGGTATGGGCAAAAACTGGGATTGGTATTGTCAACCTGCTATTAATTTTTAGTTGTGCTCAATTTAGCAACAAGCACAGTACCCGCATTCGAGTATTTACATTTACATTTACATGAAACCTACTCCACACATAAATCAGCGGAGTAGGGGGGTTGCAGCACCACAAGACTAACTTCACAAATACTACATAGATTATTATTATAATCGATTCTTGCATTGTCTTTAGATTTTTTGAAACATAATCTGTATTTAATCACTCGAGTGATTTTTATTTCGAATGATTTTATATGAATATGGTTAGCGTTGCTTGTTTACTTCAAAGAGATAGCAATTGCAGCAGGACGAATAAAAAATCAATCTATTTTTCATCATCTTTCACTCATTTTTTTTTTTTAGATTTCTTGAAGCATAATCTGAAATCACTCGAGTGATTTTTATCTCGAATGATTTTACAAGAATATGGTTGGCGCAGCTTGTTAATTTCATGAGAAAGCCATTGCAAAAGGACGAATCAAAAATCATTCGATTTTTCATCATCTTCTTCATCAATCATTCTTTAGATTTCTTGAAGCATCGAGTGGTTTTTATTTATTTTATTTAACAGCAAAAGAGTAGTTCCCGATGACTTTGAGCGACATGAGACACGTACACGATTCATAAACACTCGCTGGCAATAAATCGAGTGAATATTGAGAAACACTCGATGAGCCCAAAGATATTAAAACACGAAACATGCGATTTAAGTTATAGGAGAATAAAAAGTTATTCGAATGATTTATCAGAAAGAAGCGTGGCTCACTTGGTCTGATACAAGCGTATAACACACCATTTTAAGAGGACTATTCAAGTAACTCAAACGGAGTCAAATCACTCGAATACTAGTAACTCGGTTATTGATGTAATCTGATTAGGTACGTACTCACCAACAACTGTTCATTCGCTTGCAAATGCTGCACTTTAATTCGTGAGTCTTTTCGTTCGTATTTTTACCAATCATTCCAACTCTTCTAGGTTTCACCTCCCCATGGGCATTGCAAAAATGTCATATATTTAAAAACATATCCAATGATACGAAGAACAGGATACTTGTCCCATCTGGTCCGTCGTACCACAACCTCTTTCACCACTCTTTTTAGAAATCCTCAATATTTGTCTGAATATTTAAAACCAAACTCTGACATATGTGTTGACAATTATTACTCAACAAGGACATACTACGTAGAAAGTGCGGAAGGCTGATGTTAATGTAAATATCCCCAACCCAATGCATACGCACTGCCACAGCCACAGCCACATACACACTAAAATAGAAAATCTAACCATATGACAACGATGTGTAGCAAGCACAATAATGTGGCACAATGCATTTTCTCCTGCTGCATTATTTGCGATCCATAATGTTGAAACATGTGTTTGCATTTCAATCTTTGTGTGATTTTCACAAACTGACACCGAGCCTGGAGATCCATTCACTCACATATGCATACATGCAAACAGGAATACTTTCATTGTGTACATTAGTGAGATGCGAGTGAAAGGATGCATAATGGATACTCTGATGGTTACCATATCTGTGCTGTGCCAGGTCTGTTTGCAATTGGTCTGTGGGTTTTCTAAAATATGTTCGAAGGACTCTGAGGTTTTCTCTTCGGCTACAATATTTACGCATTGCATGCATTTGTTATAGTTTCCATTTTCATTATATTAAAACTCAAACTCAAACTCAAACACTCACACCAATGTACATATAAAACCATTTGCAGGTGGTAATGCGTGTAAGGATAAGTGCCGGACACCAGATTCACCCGAAAGTGCACGAGCTGTTGCACCCCGTTCACCCATGTCACCGCAAATACATCACTCTAGTCTGGCACCACCTCCGAGGCCGAATCGGAATTCAAGTTCTTCACCAGTGGTGAATGGTGCTACTACCACACCCCCACCGCCACCACCATCGACAGCACATGTCGAACAAGCAAGGCTCTTGGGTAAGATTCGAAAATTTCTTGGATCATTGGTGCAATTGGCACAGGACGTGCATCCAGAAGCAAGTGACAGAGTTCGGGCATTGGTACTATCGTTTGGTGTAAGTTTGTCTAACGGGTGTACTCGCAAAACGGATTCTAATAAATTGAGTGCTTTTTTTAACAGAGTGGTGGAATCACAATCGAAGACTTTCGAATAGCACTTCAAGAAGCCATAAACCTTCCACTTCGACCTCATGTCATTCCGTTGCTTAAAAGTCACATTACATTGCTCCAACGGGAGATAGCCGCACTCTCGAGAGCCACAAATCAGGTAAGACCAAGACACATGGTGATTTTTTAATGTTAACTGACCGATTTTCCAGACTCCTCTGCAGTACGTTACGACAAACGAGAATTCTGTCATGGAGTTCTCTCATAGCCCATCCGAGTATCAAGATATCTTCATTCAGCTAGACGCAGCAACCAGCAGCACTGTTCCAAACGGCAATGGATTGGTTTTTAAAAGACGGTCATCAGACTCCATTATGGAGCACCATAATGGTGGCCCAGAGTGGAACGATTATATGTACCCAGCGGCGAAGAGAATCCACACGATCAATCCACCACCCAACGGGTATGTTTCCGGACAACCGGCTTCATCCGTTTTTGATTACCCAGGGAGTGGGGCCAGTAGTCAGGGGGAAGGTAGTTTCGGAGCACTACTTGATAAGGTAAATGCTACTTATCTTTGTTTTGTTGTTCAATGATGCAAACTGGTGTTGTCTTCCCTATTCAGACCAGCCACAGAGAAGATAGGGAAATGCGTGCCGCTGAATCTCAACGAATAAGTCGGATGGCTCCTGGTGGCGAGGAGGAGTGGAAAAACATCCACACTATGCTCAACTGCATATCGGCCATGGTGGAAAAAACAAAGCGGGCCATTACCATACTTCAACAGAGAGGTGTTGATCCTTCAAGTTTCGCCGAGGCTTCTTCGGCTGCAGTTCTTGAAATTCGTCGGCAAACTGAGGAAAAGGTTTCCGAATTCAAGCGAAATGCAGAGGAGGCTGTAAATCAGGTAACATACTAAATAAAAAAGGGATTCAATGCAAACGGTGTAAGTAACTCGTTAATTTTTTGTTCTCAGGTAAAGCGACAGGCAGTTATTGAGATCCAAAGAGCAGTCGCAGCCGCTGAGAGCCGAGCTGCCGAGATCATGGCTCAGGAGCGACTGCGAATGGAGAAATTCTTCGCCGAGATAAGTCGCAACCCGAATGAACGGGATCTTGACAACAAGTCACCCTCCGTAGCAGCAGGACAGAATGTAAGGATATTTTTTCCAAATCAGGAGATCCATTTTTTTTATCAATTTTTCTTACAGTCATGTTGGAACTGTGGACGGAAGGCAACTGAAACCTGCTCTGGCTGCAATTTAGCCCGATATTGTGGAGCATTCTGCCAGCACAAGGATTGGGAACATCACCATCAGGTAAGAAAACTCGACTGTTGAATTTGTGTTTCAAACAACTCAATACCTATCATCCTTAGATTTGTGGCAGTTCACGATCAGACATTGCTGCTGCGAAGCATCCATCACAAGTTATAGCCCTCACAGCGAATATTCGTGGCAGTTTGGCCCGGACGCCACCCACTCCATCAACGTCAACGATATCATCACAATCGACGCAACCACCCTCAAGTCAACCAAGCGTCGCATCATTAGTTCCAAACGGTTCGACTTCTGGGAGTGGTTCCAAATGACGCATTCGCATGATGAAACCCAAAAAGAAATACTTGTGCTAGTCAAATTAATTCTTAATCTTAAATAATTTTTATTATTTATTTAGTGTTTTAAGATATCACTATCATTCAATGTGTTTCCCTGCACTCTTTTTATTCTCAAACTCAACGGTGTTGTTTGTTTCGTCGTTATAAAAAAAAACTATGAAAAAAGAAAAGTGCAAACATACAACCATCCAGAGCGCACACATTGCATGGTTATTTTACATTTTTAATTAATGTTATTTAAGAGAATATAAAAATAGTATAGAAAATAGGTATTAAATTAAATATATTTTATTTATTTTAGTTTAACTTTTAGTTTTTTTTTTATTAGTTTTTGTCCATTTGTAAGATGATTTCTGACATTTATTTTGTTTTATTTGTTGCGCTAACAATTCGATAGCTCTTTAAAAGAAAATGCTTACAAAAGATTAAACTTAAAAATAATATCCTTAATATGTTTTTACCCAAAAAGGGGAACCTTCTCAGAGTATATTCAAATTTTATTATGTTTGTTTTGTGTTTAGTGGAGATAAAGATGTTTATAAAAAAGATTTTTATTAAAAAAATGTTTTCGATTTACTATTCTTTGTAAAGATTTTCAAAAACAAATTAAAGACAAAATTAATGTAACTTTCCATAAAAAGAAAAAAAAATGAAGAAAAAAACAACCAATGTGATTGATTTTGAAATATTTCATTTTGTTAAATAAAAAAATAATTTATTGAAAGAAAAACTTTGTTTTACTTAAAACAAACATTTCAAAAACGATTTGAAGCAATTATCCTTACAAGAAACGTCCTTTATTCAGCTTCTGTGAGACGTGACACGCAGATACATTTGCACTCTCATAAAGGAAGGCCAATGGATAAAACAACCAGAGGAATGTCAACTCTTCACATTAAAAGAATGAAAAACTCTAATGAGTAATTGTCACAAAATACAAATTAGTAGAAAGCTGTCACAGTAATCAAAGACAGCTCAGCTCAACGAACATCGTAGCTTTAATTTGGGTTCCAACCAAGACACCGGTATAATGAAATGCCAGACAAGCGGGTCAAAATCGGATCAGCGAAACGAACTCCTCAGTTACCAAGCCACTAGAGCATAAAAAACAGAATTCAACAAAACTTTCTAAAAACCGCAAATGACAGGTGATCATCTTTAGAAACATGCTTGGTTTCCAGGAACTTATGGCCAGTTATTTCCAAGAAAAAACAGAAATCCTACTTTAGCTTAACAGGCCTCGACTTTGTCTGTTGGTCGGCATACTCACGGGTCACTAATCATTGGGTACCCTCATGATAAACATTAACACATCCGACTTATGTTAGACGATGCCAGGACGAAGAGGTTGAGAAAGGATCATACCACTTGCTCTGTGTGCCCTAGCTTGGCCCACATTAGGAAAAAAGGCCACCGGAAAAACTTTTTTGACGAACTTGGCGACATATCTAGCCTCATACTAAACAGCAACCTAAAATTCATTCAAGGCTCCAAATGGTTCAGTGGGGGCTCCCAACTCCAATAACCCAGTCACCAACCCAGCTCTACCATAGAACAAAACTAGTTTTTTTATGAGTGTCACGTGGGATATTATAGGAATTTGTGGCAATAATATCCATAGATAGACAAACTACGATTCATAGCACAATTAAGACTATAGACCGATTCTACTGGACCGGTATAACAAAAAACTATACTCACAAAAAAAAACGCTCGCTACCCTTGCAATTACTATTACGGCTATCTTTGTTTAGGGTTTTATTGTTTCTATCGTTGTTATTTTGTTTTTTTTGCCCCGCTTATTAATTATGTTTCTGGATTTTAATTCGATATCAAGGAAATACTAAGGTTCTTTCAAATAAATTGTTTTTTTTTTTGGAACTTTCCTGCGCTAAGTTATAAGCCGTTAAATGCAGTTAATAGTTCATTTTGTTGGCAAGTTCATTTATATCAACTATAAGTTTCGAAATATGCAGCAGGATATAATTTGAATACAAATGAACGTAAAAATGTTTGCATTTTATTAACTAACATGCAGAATAGAGGGTCCTACTATTGAACTCTGGGGTACACCTTGTCTCATTTCTTTTAAAGAGAAGCGGTGATCATCTGAAATTACATTTTGAATTTTCTGACAAAGAATGAAATGGTGCACTTTATCAAATATTTTTGAGAAGTCAAACAAACCACGAAATGAAATGTTTGTGGTGCCCGTGGCTTAATTGCTATCATGTCTTCCTGTTACGCGAGAGTTCGAATCACAGAAATATAAAAATGTTTTTCCACTTGTATAGTCTTTCGTGAGGGTTGGAAGGTCGTCCGAGACTAATTAAACATAACGCTTTCTCATTTAGTCGCTCGGAATCAACTGAAGATCCTGATCCCTTAAGGTGATCATAACTGATCAAATAGGAGATTATTGGTTGAGACTTGCTGAGTTATTTGTTCTGTTTTTTTCTGTAGTACTTTGGACAAGCAAGGTAGAATGGTTACGGACTCAAAGTCACCAGGACAAGAGAAATTGGATTTTTTGCAGTCGGCAAAATACGTGCAAGTTTCTATACCTACACCTAGAGAAGAATGTTGTTGGGCACCAGTTTATTACATGCGTATCGTAGGATGGATGGATGATGGAGTTTTTATAAAACGTTGAATGACTTCGACTTCTGGTGCCACAACAAAATGGTTCAGTCTTAACGCTGCTGTCAAATTAAGACTTAGTGAGCTCGGTTTATAGGCCAGAAAACGTTAGCTGAGATCATCAGGTCCAAGAATGCTATCAGAGGTATTGTTTTGGTTAAAAAAATTAGAGGACTTTTTCTTAAGGGCAAGCAGCACGGAACATTAAATTTTTCGGCTTTTACTGCAAAGTTTTCGTGTCGTGAGTTAGGTGTTTAATAATGAAGCTTTTCTTTGAGGCAACGCAGCACGAAATTTGCATGGGTTTCGTGCTGTAAATGGGCTCTAGTTTGTATTGGTTGGCCTACGTCTCGTTGTGTAAACGAGACGTAACTTATTAAGTCTTTTTTAGCAGATTAATAACTTTTATATGTTATTTTTAGTTCTGCTGATAAAACTAGTGAGTAGTGAAGGACATGAACGAAGATGCCTTGCGTCCTATACCAACAGCATAAAAAGTACAAGGGGCAAAAATGCCAACATTCTATAAGAACCAGAGATTTTTGGTTTACTTGCTCATCAAAACGAAACCGAGAAAGCAGAAGCGGGTATGCTTGTAAGCAGGAGCTCTACTACCAGAAAGGATTCAAAAGTCTTGCCTAAATATAAAAAGATTATACTAGAATGGCAAACATAGAACTAAAAAAATAAATTGGATGGTGCATTAGAATGGGGAGCCTCGGGGCCTTGCCAATTTCTCACAACCATACCTTGTGAGACCGACAATTTTGTGCAGATTCCGAACGGATAATCGATAAAGAGCTTTTCATGGCAATGAAGTTACTTTCGGAGAACTTGACAATTCCTCGCGAAAGGCGATACCCGTGGAATTTTTTTTTCTTTTTGGATTCGATACTAGAACCTCCCACGTAACAGGCAGACATGCTAACCTTTATGCCACGGAACCACTGTTTACATCATGAAATCAGTTAAAAAATCAATCAAAATGTGCTCGAAAAGTGTAAAAACAATTCGAAAATGTTTAGCTCAAGAAATTTGTTGAAAAATAATTTCTATAGTTCTGGAAACCACTTTCGCAATTCATTTCATCGCACTTCTTAAATGGGGTCAGTTTAACTTTTTTAGAATTTAGAACCGGAGCTGGTTCTACGGTCGTTTGTTTAGGGAACAACAAACGTTACATTTGCTGGGTTCGTCAACGAGAGGGTTATTTTTTATTCAAGGCTGTAGCATACTTTATTATATGATTGGATAGTTAAAAACCAGAATACTAAACTGGTCGAGTCGAGAAACGATGAAATTTTAAGCGAATCTAGTTTGACTTCGTTCCAGTATTCACAGTTTAGACGAAGATTCTATCAATTGGTAGTTCCCGAGGGAACGAACACTCATCGTAGTTGGAATAAAGTTCGAAAAATCTTATCAAAAGCTAAACATTCTGCCAAAGGAAAACATCGAATTCAAGCACATTGTATTGACAAAGACAAACTGGGAAAAAGAAGTGTTAAGGACGTATTTTAACCATACCACAGGTGGGGGACTATGACATGAACTCAGTAAAAAAAAGCAATCAAGTATATTTTTTTTGAAAACCTCAGTCGTAGAGCACTTTTCTTTATTAATATTGTGGTACCCGTGGCGTGATGGTTAGCATGTCCACCTGCTAATCCAGAGGTTCGAGTTTCGAATCCCAGCAGAGGCAAAAATGTTTTTCCACGGGTATCACCTTTAGCGAGGAATTGGGAAGCACTCCGTTAGCAATTTCATTGCCATGAAAAGCGCTTTCTCAAAAAGCCGTTCGGAACCGGCAGAAAATTGTAGGCAGTGTTGTTAAAGATCTGCAAATAGCAATCCTGCAGTTGTCAGTCAGAACGCAAAATTAAAAATCCACGATGAGCACTATCCTATCTCGAGAAAAGAAATTTGGACTTTCCTAGGCCTTCAGAGTTAGGAGTGGACATTGGAATTTGAATGAACTACTGAATTATCAGTAGTAGGCGTTCTCGGTTTTTCGACACTTCATGGAAAAGTCATTCCATGGCTGGTATTTGGATTTTAAATTGATTGCTATGAACTCGTCGGGTATCAGAACGTATAATCAAACATGAATATCCGCCAGGTACTCTCAGCACTTTTGTTTTCACGACATAAACACTCTCATTGTTAAAATGTCAACGATATCGATGCAGCATCAAGTCCTCTCCAACGAACAAAATATTTTATTGATCAACATTCTATGAACAATCAACACATGTTTCACAACCTTATTCAAAGCTTTTGGAAAAATATACTAGGAAACTCAGCAACTCCAAGAGGAAACTCGAAGTACATACTTACAATGCTTAGTTTTGGGAGGTTCTCGGGCAGCCTGCAAAACATGTAGTTTCTCCATTCAAAAAGTGCACAATACACTTTGCGTCAAAATGTGGTTTGCAAAGTTGATTCTTCAATTCATTGTTCACCAGAATGCCTGTGGCACGCTGGGTGTAATTTTTTCTCGAACAAGGAAAAAAAAGGAATTTATAAAAAATAAATTTCGTTCACAAACAAAATCCTATTCTCGGCTGTCCGAATCAGAAAAGACCATCTCCCACAGCTTTCAAAGTAAAATGACAACACTGGAGCAACACCAGAAGCGTATTTACAGAATTTTGTTTCGACAAAAAAAAGAAGAAATAAACAAAAAAGAAAAATAAAACACATCCACATGGCCTCTTCATCTACACCCTCTACTCTATCCCACTACCACTAGAGAGTTGTGTTACGCATCGAGCACAAAGGATTTCCGTAAATTATTACGTCACTGCCACATACGATTCAACACAGTAAAGCATCTACCACCACTAGTTTTGCTGGCAGGGACATCAATCAGCTCTGCTTGTGACAAGGACTCTTTAGTTATGAAGCTGCGCTCAGTTACGCGCGACTTCACAGTGAGAATTCGGTGGGAACGATGTTCGCCCAACAGATTCACATCCACTTGATATAAGCTTTTTGTTATTCCTTCACCGCCACCCATCATACCCTCACCAAGCTCCAGCAAACATCACCAGCACCAAAAAAGGAAAAAGGACCATCACCCGCACCAAAGGTGCTCCTGCCAGTGATTTGCCGGTAATTGGAATTAAACGAAGATGAGAGAAAGAGAGAAAAAGATCTCTGCACTTGCCAGGAAAGCAAATTACAATAATTTCGTTGCCGTATGTGGTTATTTTATTTTCGTTGTTGTTGTTCTTGTTGGTGTTTTTGTTTTGTTTTCGGTTTTGCTTGGGAACAACAGCAGGTTATGACAGCCAGCTTCTGAAGGATTGTCCCTTCCAGTCCATTGAATTCAGTGAAAAGTGCACACGTCCCAGAACCTACATTCAAAATCCCCTAAGGACAGCAACCGGTGGTGGGTAGTGGTGGTGGCAATGGCAAAATGTGCAGGTACAGACCATAACCGCACATGGAACTCTCACCCGATTCCTGCAGTACCGATTCTGTAGAAAAGAGAGAAGATTCTTATTCCATTGTTTTCGTCAAAATATAATATATCTCCAATAGAATCTTTTCCAGCATTCTGTTCAAGTTGTCGTTGCCGATAGTTTTCATTGACGGTTCAATGAGTTTCAACTTAAATTTTACCCAAGGACATTTCTCTCCCACAGTCACCATCTTACCTGCCTTCCTGCCTACCTATACAACAGTCTCCTTCTCCTTGCTTGTGTTCAGATGAGGTAACAGGCTCCATTCACCGCACCATATAACCGTGTTATGGTGGTACTGGTGCGGTGATTGTGAAACCTTATTTCGGTTCAATCAACATCTGGTACTGATTTCAAAGGGAACGAGAACCTGGCGCAGTGGCTTATTTCTATGAAGGAGCCGAAGATGGGGTATCCTGAAAGACTCCCTTTATCGTTCACATGTACGTGGGTTGGTGGGCGTTTGTTTGTGAATTGGTGTACCGATTGCCAAGCTTAACATGTGTCAATTACAGATTTAAGTGCATTTGGCAAGATTTTGCTTACTGATGCTGGGGCTCTATGTTATGTTGGTTTTTTTGTGTAAATGCTTTCAAATGACATGAAAATAGCGCTACAAGTGCAACTCACAGCGTTTTATGCAAACGCATGAATCGAAAACATGATTTGATAGTACAGAGCGAGGAGAAGAATAAAAATAGATCAATGAATTCAATTGATGGATTCCAAAAGATATACTCTACTCAGCACTCGGTTTCTGAAGTAATCGGTTTTAAAAGAGACGGGGGAAATGTTTTTTGCAGTTTCAACACACTTGTTTCTCCCAAACAATCCTGAGGACTTATAAAGACAGCCTGGCTGATCACAAAGTGGGAATTGAATCAAACCTTGGCTAGAAAAGATCGAAATAGTTATAATAGTATACTATTACAACTACTACAACTACTGCAACTACTTTAACGTCAAACGGAACGTCATTTGGAACAAATACAGCGTGTTTAACATTGGATGCGACAAAAGCTCAGGACATATAGGTTTGGTCGATACAAGAAAAAAAAACCCGAGGGGGGTCTACTTCTCTCCGTCGCCGTCGCAGAAGTGCAGATCTGTCAAATCATCGAATTTTGACATGCAAAATTAAACTATGATTTTAAAACAATATTGGGCGGGTAGGTACTATTCGGAAAGGCTCTGACTGGTGTCAACTTGGTGGCGCCCAGATGTTGCAACTTATAGTACTCGTCAATTGTGTTTACTATACCTCCACGCGGTAACCACTGAGCACTGCGATGCTTCGTCTAGAGCTGACCTGCTAAACTAGTAAGTGCGAGTGTTGACAATGCTCTGCGAGTAATGACTGACTGCCCGAATCTCAGTGGCCTACCAGAGCTTTTCGAAAATGTCCCGGCGGATGAATTCGAATGACAGAACCAACGGTGGACTTCAGCAGTCAAAAAAGCAGAAACCCCTGAAGGAGCTACTCCATTATATTTGGATTAAAAGTCTTCCAGGGCCTTTCAATACTAGGACAGGGTATTGAAGTAGAGATGGTGGCGGACGAGCTCCTGGTGAGCCAACGGCAGCTCTCACAACCCTGCAGCAGGGTACTGACACTGGATATTCCAGCACTTTATTTTCGAAGGGATCCCAAAAGGACCTGGCACTCCAGGTTGGGGGTTGTGCGTGGGGTTAACTACCCAACCACGGAAAAAACATATGGTTCCGAAACAACCAACAGCCTCGGTTAACGATAATGATTTCAAAGTTGACGACCCAAGCAAACGAAAAAAGGACAATGGCCTCCAGGTCTACACGTGGACGTAAGATCTCTTAATGGATTACGTGCAGCTGTAGAGTTACCGGACGCCCGCCGTGGACTGCTGCAAAGCAGACATAATCGCCATCCAAGAAGTGCGATATGGAGTGGACCGGGCATAAAGAAGATGAAAAACTGTGACATCTACTACGGCGACTGCTACAGACAACAGAAACAGCGCTTATTTGGATGCGGCTACGCCCCCACAGAAGAGAAAGACGACAATTCTAGAGACTGTTTCTACGAACTCCTCAAAAGAAACATATGAGCAGTGCTTTAGACACGACGTGAAAATCATTCTTGGCGATGTAAACGCAAAACTAAGGAAGTAGGACATCTTTGAAACTACAATCGGTAAGCATAGCCTCCATGACAAAACCTCCAAAAACGGACTAAGGCTGATCGATTTTGCTGCGGGGCTAAATCTTGTTGTAAGAAGTACACGCTTCCCGCATCTCAAAATTCATAAAGGCATACATGGCGATCCCCAGATCAATCAACCGTCAACCAAATTGACCATGTTGCGATCGACGTAAGGCACTCTTCCAGTGTGTTAGATGTCCGAACTTTTCGAGGGGCCAACTTTGACTCGGACCACTACCTTGTTGTAGCCAAGGTACGAATGAGGATATCTTGCTCACGACCTGCACGAACCAACGCTGTGAAGAGATACGACGTCGGAAAGCTACAATCGCAAGAGATTGCCAATGCCTTTTCCAATCGAGTGTCCCTTCAATTATCCTTGAATCCCATGCCGCCAGCATTAAGCATTGAAGACCAGTGGCAGCAATGCCAAGAAGCCATCAGAACCGCTGCCTCTGAGGTTTTGGGTTTCACTCGGTCCCCAAAACGAAACCCATGGTTCGATGAAGAATGTAGGCAGGCAAATGCAGCCAAACAAAAAGCACGATGCAAAAACGAACAAGGGCTGCTTACGATCAGTATAACGAGATCTACAAGGAGAAAAGAAGGGAAGAACACCGACTTCTCAAAAAGAAAAAGATGCAGCTTGAGAAGCGCTCGTTTGAGCAAATAGAGAGGTGCCATGACTGGAACGAGATTCGGAAGTTTTACCAAAAGGTAAAAAGATCCTGCCAGGGTGGCAGACCCCGAATTCAAGCCTGTAAAGACCAGCAGGGAAACATAGTTATAGAGTCACAGTCGCTACTGAGGATCTGGAAAGATCACTTCTGCAGACTGCTTAACGGCGATGAGGACACAAATTCCGCTGTCAGACAGATTGCCCCATTCAGTTTGGACGATGATCAAGAATGCCGTCCTCCCGACATTGAAGAAGTTAAGCTTGCCATATGCAAACTTAAATCAAATAAGACTGCAGGTGCAGATGGCCTTGATGCCGAAATTTTCAAGGCAGCTGGCGACCTGTTGGAATGGAGCATGCACCAGCTGATCTGCATGATATGGTCGGAAGAAAGCATGCCCGATGAATGGAACCTCAGTATCGTATGCCCGATCCTAAAGATGGGAGACCCTCACAATTGCGCCAATTATAGAGGGATAAGCCCCCTTAACGTCGCTTATAAGATCTTGTCTGCTGCAAAATTTGAACGTCTGAAACCCCACGTCAACAACTTGATAGGTCCTTATCAATATGGTTTTAGACCAGAGAAGTCCACAATAGACCAAATTTTCACATTACGGCAGATCTTGGAAAAAACCCGAGAACATAATATCGATATTCACCATCTCTTTATCGATTTCAAGACCGCGTATGACAGTATTTACAGAGACGAGCTGTACAGAGCCATGTCTAGTTTCGGCATCCCTGCAAAACTCGTACGACTATGCAGGATGACTTTGGAGAATTCACGCTGCTCCGTCAAGGTCGGTAAAGAACTCACCGAGACCTTTGATGTCGAAAAAGGCAAGGCGACAAACTGTCATGCGATTTCTTCAACATCATACTTGAACAGATTGTAAGAAACTCAAACGTCAACACGAGAGGAACAATCTTTCAAAAGTCTGTACAATTACTCGCCTATGCAGACGATATTGACGTAATGGGAAGAAAAAAGCGTGATTTGAGTATTGAAACAGAAGCGGCAAAATGGGTTTGATGGTTAATGAGGGCAAAACGAAGTATATGCTGTCATCAAACAAGGACACAGAACATCGATGAATTGGACAAATCGTCACAATAGACAGACATAACTTCGAGGTAGTACAGGACTTCGTCTACCTAGGATCCGCTGTAGACACGGACAACAACATCAGTGCGGAGATCAAACGGAGAATAACTCTTGCCAACCGTTGCTTCTTTGGGTTAAGAAGGCAATTGAGAAACAAAACCCTCTCTAGAAAAACCAAGGTGACCTTGTATAAGACCTTGATCATCCCAGTCCTGCTTTACGGCGCGGAAGCATGGACTTTATCGAAATCGGATGAGAAAACCCTTGGTCGTTTCGAAAGAAAAATTCTCCGAATGATCTTTGGTCCCGTATGCGAAAACAATGTGTGGAGAAGAAGATACAACAACGAGCTGTATGAGTTGTACCGCGACATGGGCATAGTCAGAAGAGTACGCATCGCGAGGCTACGATGGTTGGGCCATGTAGAGCGGGTGGACCCAAACGCTCCGGCTCGTCGGGTGTTCGAAAGCACATTGCAGGGAAATCGCAGAAGGGGAAGACCTCGTCTTAGGTGGCGCAATCAAGTGGATGAAGATCTCAACCGACTTGGAGTGCGAAACTGGAGAGAGCTCGCCCGAAATCGAAATCGTTATAGAAGGATGTTGGTTGAGGCCCAGGTTCACCCCGAACTGTAATGCCCGCCTAAGTAAGTAAGTAAGTAAGTAAAGCAATATTTGAACAACATTCTCTTAAGTTTGCATTGCAAAATATTCAAAATGGAGCGAGTGAAAATCAAACTCTGGAGGTGGATCAAAAAAATACCCCCCCCCCCCCCCCCACCTTCCTTAAATACTTAATGTGTACAATGTACATAGTTGTTTAGTGTTGAAAGAACGTTAATATTTGGCTTTTATTCTTTTACTTCATCCCTCACTACTCTCACCACTAAATATTGTATTCATCAAGTTCCATCGAGGGTTATTAAAATAAAAGATATTTGTGTTTTATCGATTATAATGTTTTTTCTACTTATGTAGGTTGCATTGAAAGGAAAGTAGATTCTATCTTTGGTTTTATATTAAAATACTCAAGTGACCCCTTTATAAATCATTTCGAATCAGTCTTTGATTATGCTGATGTTATGTGGAGTCTGCATTCTGATAGCATTGAAAAAATCCAAAAAAACCATATAAGTGCAATAAGGGTGCACTTTATTCAAAAAGCGTTGGAATTTCGAGCCATAATATGTTTCTAGATGTTAGCTCAACACCTTTAGTTCTAGAAGACTAGATGAGTTTCTTTTTCATAAAAAACGTGCTGAGCTTACGAATTATAAGCCGCTTTTTACTGTCTATGAGAAAAAGAAAATCCTTCCCAATTCCGAACAAGGCATAGAATATACTTTGATAATAATGTATATTCATACATATGATGTATGATAAGATCAATAAACAGGAAAGTGTTCACCCTTTCTGATCTGGCTGCAGCTAATAAAACGGACAATGGCCTATAACTGGAGTATAATTAGCAAGTTTGGTCTTCATACATTAAAGCGTTCAAAATAGATCCTTAACAGTTCAATTGTAGAATTGGTTGATTGATTCTCCAGAACATTGTAGAAAAGTTATCTGTCTCACTTTCTTTTATCCCTTTTTTTACAAACCACCCGCTTTGCGAGGAATGTCATCAGTTTCATCTTCATTTTAAATTCGGTCGTACAGGTACATAAGAAGGGAGATTCATATTGTAGTCGCACTACCCGAATGTGGAATGCTTTCCCAAACTCAGATTTCCACCGTATTACAATTTCTACAGGAATATAAAATCAAGATCCATCGATGTCTCCGACTTTATCCTCTCCTATTCTCCTAACACTCGAACTGTGTTTCATTATAAGGGTATTTAACCCTTTGCTTCCTAGTGGTTTGGCGGGGTAACGACACAGTAAATATATTTTCTTTATATTCCTATTGGTTTCTTGATGGGATTTTTTCAAACTATTATACAAGCATTCAAACAAAAATATATGCCTCCGGGAAAGGAGAGTTAAAGCCCCATGATATGCGCGTGACTTATATTTAAAAACCTATTATCATTGAACTTAAACTAAAACACCCTATTTCCATAAAATACTCAACAAGCACAGCCTGCTGAAACTATTTCCGCTGCCCGATGGCTAAAGAACTAAACTACTACACTAATTGATTTCGCGTCTATTATTCAAACCACCTTCTGACCAAAAACAAATTTTTTTCATTTAAAACAAAAAAAAAACACATCTATCTTCTCGCATGACACAACGAATTGTATCTAATAAAATAGTGAACGGAGTGACTTCATAGATAGATATACCTACTGGCCCCCACGACGAAGAATGACGACGACGCTACTCGCGAAGCAATTTTTTTTTTTCTCAGTTATGCTTGGCTGTGGTGGGGTTGAAAGAATTATTTTAATTTCTTATCACAACGACAGCGGATTACGTAAGCCATTACTTCGAATATCCAACAGAAAACCGCGAATTCAGTTCGATCTGCGTCTTTGAATTGAAAGCGACTCTGTGCGACCAAAAACTCAACCAGTTTGCGTTTGTGTGAAGGCTGTCAAACAATTTGATCCAAGCAGTCTGTTGATCGCGGCTATACAAACAGGCCCAGGCCCCCACCCCACTTCCCAAACGTTCTTTAGCTTTCAAGAGATTTTCTTTTATTATTATTTTCTTTTTTCTAAATTTTTTTTTACACTAGTCGTCTCTCAGCTGACATTGTTGATTATACGCGACGCGACGCAAATTAGTCATTGTTCGAGCGTGGAAGCGATCGGTCGTGTTAACGTGTGGTATGGTGAAGCAGTTTGAACTAAGCATTCCATTGTCGAAAACCACGAGTTGGATTCCGCGCAGAGTGTAAATAAAGTGCAGTGAAATTTTGACAACCCATTGTGTTGGGCAACAATTTGCTCTGTTTTCCTTGGATACAATCTCGCAAATCGGTAGGGAAAAATCCATAATCGAAAATCAAAACAAATTGCCAGGTCAAGTAGAAACTGCATTATTTGTAGACAATGTGGCTTACAACTGAATAAATTGGCGAACAATTTAAAAGAAAAAAAAGCACAAGAAAAACACACCATAGTGTCAAGGTCCAAAACCATACATAATTCCTTATTCTAATCACAATAGATTTAGATACCACTATCTTATTACACAATCAAAGGTGCGCGGCAATGGGAGAAACTGAATGAACGAACGAACACATCTAGAATTCTTATTGTTGTGGGTATAAACAAAATAAGGCTTGTTTTGGTGTTGTCTGATTATCATTCATCCCATCCACCCACACAACAAAAAGGTGAGATCCGATTGGGGGTGCAATGCTATCACACCATGTTGTCTAAAGCTCGAACTTTTGTTTGTTTTGGTCAAAGATTCGCAATCGAGAAAAGTCATTGTGAGCAAATAATAATAATAAAACAAAAAAAAAAAGACCGAAAGAAACACAAAGATACGCGAATAGATGTGACGTCTTGTCTGTCAGTTTTGGTTTGTGTATAAAAAGCGATTAATGTGGTGTGGTGTGTGGTGGGTATGAATGAGTGTTGAAGAACTCTGTGTGCAGTGAATCAAAAAATGTGCGAAAGAAAAATTAAATGAACATTCTCTAGATTTGTATTCATAGAGTTTCGTTATAGTTTTGATTGTCACGGTCATGGTCGAATTAGTGACAATGAAACAGAAAAGGAATTCCATTTAGTTTCTGATAAAGTGTCGAATGACTTATTGAATGCATCTTTGAAGGCTAAGGTCTGCGAGGTAACTAAGTTCATTTATGGTCTATGGGACTATAAATTGATGAATTCAAACTTAGATGGGGGTGAGTTTCAGCGATGGATTGATTAATTTTATTCGCACCTTGTGTACAACACTGAGAGCACTTTTAGCTTGTATAATTTATCATGCAGAAATATTGAGGCATAAGCCGGTATTAGAGCTTTCCCCAGAACGCTTTTGAAAAGATCACATTTTGAGGTGTTCACTGTAACTTGGGGCAATATCTATTAAGGGCACTGTCGCACCTAGAGGGTTGAAAAAATACTCGATTTTTTGAAAAAAAAATATTTATTAAAGTAAGACATCTAGAGAATATTTTCAAGTCGATTTGACGAATAGTTTCCGAGTTACGGCCGTTTAAAGTTGGCGCTTTTCGTTTGAGTCAGTGCCACTTGGTGAGTGAGCACGGTACTACAATGTTTACCTACGAACTTACCGACAACTTTTAGCAAGGAGATGTAGGCAGCATATTGTATATAGTGGCGACAGTTAACGGTAGTACATTCACGCAGCCGTGTAGTAGTGTAGTAGTGAAAAAGTCGATCGTTACGAAAAAAAAATTTTAATGCGATTACAGTGGTGGTCCAGTATAACGAATGCCGATATAACGAATGATCGATATTACGAACACTTTTTTCAAGTCCATTAGGTATTTTATACAACGAACAAATAACGAATTTCATACAAAATGGCACTGAAAACTCTAAGTCTTAGTTCTAAAAAGGTTACGGGAAGAAGCATTTAGCAATAACATTCAACACCCGAAAAAGCAAATGCATATTAACGATTTTTTTCTTAAATTTGAGTTCAAATTGGGACCTAAAGATTTGTATGACAAAAACGTTTCGATACAACGAATTTTCGATATAACGAATTGACTCTGGACATTATATCGTTCGTTAAACTGGACCACCACTGTATCTCAAAACCACTTTATTGAAATCGGTGACCGCAATAACTCAAAAACGGTTCAACCGATCATTCTCAAATGCACACTTGTTAATACAAAAACCAAGTAAGCAACCGCGGTATTTTTATTTTTTCTGAATACATCCGATTTTATAGCCAATTTGAAATCCAATTTTGGGGTGAAAATTGAACTTTTTTTCTGAATACCCCGCGATTACTTACCTGAAATATATGTTGTCTAACGATATCTTTTTAAATTTTTTATTTCAGATAATTTTTAAAAGCGAAATCGCTTAATTTTTTTACATGCCCTCACTTATTTACATGTTAGTTCAGTTGTAATGAATATTTTGATGTGGGGAAAACTACAAAATATGGTTTAAACATGTATTAATATGTGCGTAAAATTTCATGTAAATCCATTCCATATATTTCCTATAAAAAATTCACGAAAGACCGAATATTTTCGACGTTCCAGGTGCGACAGTGCCCTTAAATTATTATCAAATCTTGCCCTCAGTGTTCTCTTATTATTTTCTTATTTCATTCAAAAACTGTTATTTTCCACCAAAAAATCCACAATTTTGTGGGTAAGAAACACCCTAAATGTTAAAATTTGTTTATCTATAAGTTATATTTAAATGACAGTGAACACGAACTTTGTAACGCTCGCAGCTGTCAGAGTTTAAGGACGGGAGATTAGTAAGACAATAACTTCAAGTGTTTAACCTAGGCCAGCTAAAAATTTTAACGGGCATGTTAATGAAATGTTAAACAATAACAATAATTATAATAGCTATCCGCAGCTAGTGTTCTCAACTTTAATTTTTAATAATTATTTTGAATATGGTTCTTCTTACTCAAATACCAAGATGACACTAGAGAGTTTAGAGTAGGTCTTATTGAGGGATGGCCCACACTTTTGCCAAGAAATCAAAATTTGAAAGAAAATTAGAGTGTTTTGTTTTTTAATTTTTCTTATAATTTTTAAGTTGTTAAATGTATTAAAATTGAAAAAAAAAACTTAGACTCATTTTTAATGCACATTGAAAAGCAGCGGAACAAATCACGTACCTAAACCATTTTTTTTTTTTAATCTTCGTTTATTTATTAAACATTATTTAGCCGATCAATTGGATATTTTGTTAGAGAAAGTGTTCAGTAGTATTGCAAATCTTAATTTTTTTTTTTTAGAAAATATTGCAGAATCACATGGTTTTTTGAGAATATTTATAACTGTTTTTTGAAAATTTGATGTCAATATTTTATCCGAAATCTTACGGCTCTATGGGTTTCTTTTCGATTCGAAGGGTAACCCTATTTGGACGCCCAAAACAGCTTTTAAGCAAGTTTTTCTTTGCATCAAATTATTGCCGATCAGTATTTATCTACCTGGAAAATATGAACATATTTGAAGAAATTATTGTAAACTCTTAGTCACTCAACATTGAGAAATATGTAGGATACAGCACATTTGCGAGGATAAAAAAAAAGGAAGGGGATCATACTGAGAATAAAACAAAATTTCGATTTTACAAAAAAGGTCCATGCTTAAAGTTACATTTTCAACTGGGATGAGCACTCAATTCGTTATTTTAGTCGGGTTTATCTAAAATTTAACGCAGGTACATAAGTTCAATTGTCTCTGGAAGGGCAGTTTTAAAAAAAATTTTATTAATTTTTGATTTTGTTGTTAAATTAAATAAGCTATCTACTACCATATGCTATAGTGTTTTGGGAAGCTAATACCTTGCTCTTTTAAGACAATGAAAACAAATTGTGGGAGGGGAGGGTTGAATTAATTTAATGAATAGTTTTTGAGTCTCAAAATCAAATTCTTGAAACAAATATCAATTTTTTCTTTCTTTAAATAAAATTTTTTAAATTATTTTGTATTAATTTTGATAATCAATAAACTTATAAATTCTTACTCAAACACAGAAAACGGACCGTGAAAATCTTTACTAGTTTTCAAATCAAATTTTGTGGGTTTTCCGCTGATTGGACTTTATTCTTTGGGCAAAAACGTTGATTACTTTGGTTTATTTTTTATAATTTAAAAACCTCATTTCTAACAGAGCCTTCGAAACGGAGTTAGAAAAATATATTCTGATGCTGAGATTAGAAATTATTGGTTCCATCATCTAAAAATACTTCGGAGATAGGAGTCAAGGCAAGGGCCAACAATTTCATGGAAAGGAAAAAGTGTTTGGATGAACGATGGGAATCAACACTGTTTTGCTTACCTCTATTGGGACTTATGTCCCATTTTTACAAAAAAAAAAAGTCGGCAAAGTCGGTAATAACAGAAAACTAAAAGTTAGGACTTATGTCCCTGCGTCTTAAATTTCCAGAAAATGTTTTCGAAATATTCTATTGTAACAAAATAGATAGCAAGGTCTGCCCTCGAGCAACTTTTTAATGAGGTTACTTTTTCAGCCAAACGATACACTTGTATTCGAGGAGGCTATAAAGGAACTCAGGAAGAATGGATTTTTATTGCAGAGATCGGTTATTGGGGTATGTAAAAAAAAGAAAACCCTTTGGACGAAAAACACCTTTTTCGGTATTTTCAATATATCACGCAAACAAAGCTATATTTCTATTGATTTTAAAACACATTTTTTATAGAGAACTATCTAGATGGATAACTCAAACAGTAACAAAAAAAATTGTGTGTATCCAAAACTTTAAAATGCAATTATTAAGGTTTTTCTTTGGATTTTTAGTCTTTCAAAAATTTATCAAAATTTTAACGAACAGTTTCTTCGAAATACCCAACATCGCAGTAGAGAAGGCTTAGTGAGATTGTTAAGAACTACAAAAAGTTATAGTTGCTTAGCCAGACGAGATACCATATGAGTTTGGGAACAAAGGGCTTAGATTGCTACCGATTTCATATCCAAGCTAATAAGAGGTAATAGTAGATATAAAAAAATGTAGGAAGCTATTATTTCTATCAGAGAGAAAGATGGAATATGAAACTGCTATAACATTGCTGTACTTTGAAGATCGTTGAACGGATATTCGGTAGCCGAATTCAAAAAGTTATAAAGTTTTCTTATAACCATTGCGGTCTATCGCGTGCAAGTCACAATTTTTGTATAATCGAACGCATAAGGTTTCAAATGGAAAAATATTGTGATTCCTTAGAGGATTGAATGAGCTGAATTCTGACTGATTATGTTGTTGCTTTGCCCGTTTTCTGATGCAGACATTCTTATTCCAGACATTTATTTGAATGGAAGTATCCTTCCCAAGTGTGAGAATCTTAAATAACAGATGACAATGATTAACAGTCAAGCAACTTGTGAGGACGTCGTCAATCATCGAGCAAGCACAGAGTAGCACGTGAAAATAAGAGATCCAGAGAACCCCATTAAAAACGCAATATCATACAACGGCAACGTTCATACACGATCCCAAAGGAAAAAAAGCAAAGGCAGATCAAAACACTCTTGTTGCAGACAATTGCAACAAAGTCCGAATTTGGATGGCCTCAGTCATGGAACAATCTAAGACCGAGAGATTTGCCGGCACATTTTGAGGTCAAAGCGGCAGGCGTACGCTCTGAGGTGATCACTAGGGTGAACAGATTATCCCTTCGAGATCACGAGGTTTGTAGCGCCGGAAACAGGAAGAAGATTCCTAGAAAGAAGATAAATTATCCAAATTTCGATTCGTTTGCGAAATATATTGAAAATACTGAAAAGTATTTCCTATTGCACTCCCTACTCATAATCTCATAGTACTCCGCTGTTTTTCTTTTTGACTGGCCAATTAACCGATTCATCCCCTTTAGAATTCCTTTACACTTTCCTTTTTTCTCAACTATTTCTTTCGTCAAAGAAATAGTTAAGCCAAAAGTGATTATTATTTCATTGTGTGTGTGATACGTGAGGGGTAGTTTTCACCTGCTCTCTTACAAAACAGAAATTATTCCAAACAACGTAGATAATATTTGCGTAGTAGAAATTAAATAAATATTTTCTTACCTAAGACTGCAAATATGCTTTGAATAAATAAATTGAATAGGTAATCACTATTCTCATTTGGAACTTCAAACTGGTTTACTTAAGTCAAACTTTTATTGCTGGTGTGCGTGAAAGCTGAAAGTGCATGTAAATTTTGCCTCTGAATCGATATTCACAAATGTGCTCTTATTTGCGATTAGTGAACTAATTTTCGGTAACTGTGCATTGTACAGCAACGAAAATCGACATATGTTTCAAAGCAACTACATGTTCTAAGAAGTAATCTTGTCAAAATTTCAGTCCCACTTATGAACTACACCCTCAAACTGTCCAAATTTCAATTCAAAAGCTTTCAAATGCACAAAGTACAAAGTTCAATTCATAGAAACAGCCTGAGCCGCTTGACTTGCACACATACTAAGCATAGTAATTTCAACCCTGAAATAGCTACCCAGACGGCCAACCTAAAAGTGGTTTTCTCTTAAATTAATTTCATTGACTACAAACAATAAAAAAACACATTGACTATAAACATTAATCTATTCAAAAGAGGATGTGTAATTTATTTATTAAATTTAGTAATAGCCTTGCTATTTGCACATAAATTTCACTGAGTTTCATAAGAGGCTGTTCTTAATCTATTTAGTTTCTGTGTACCTATTGTTTAAGAATCTCGACGTTTCGCAGTATCACACCAGAAGCTTCCCAATAGCTTTGACATCGTGAAACCTCCCAATGGTAATTTGTTTAACCGACTGTACACACACATAGTTGTTAGTTACTAGCCATCTGTTGCGTGCGAGTGCTATTTAAGCCTACAGTGAATGGACGACCATGCACATGCCCTGACTCAGTCGTGCGGTTTTTGCAAAGCTAATTTTTTATTGATTTTTTCTAATGATGAAGAAAACATCGATTCGTTGAGGGTTCAAAGACACTTAACGTTTATATCGTGAGTTTTATAATAATAGTCACCTACACCTACACCTACATTTGTGGCATACCAGATTAGCTCAACAAATAGAGAACTAAGTTATTATCATTTTTCAAATGATTTGTTTTTTCTATTAGCTTGGTGGGTTGAAAGCATGCCGGGTTGTATTTGACTAGCTTAAATGGTTTGTTTAATAAATTGTCGGTGGCCTTGGATTATTTATGATTATAACTACGTTGAGGAAGGCTTCAATTCCATCCTTGGAATGAGCTCATGTTGAACTGAGAGCAAATAAACAGCCGCTAGAATGGCCTTTAATTTAAATGAAAGAACATTAACCGTACCGCAAACGTGATCGACATGTTTTATAGGTTTATGCCTTTAAAAAAGTTACTTAGAGTGTTCTTGACCTAAATATAAAGACTGTGTTAAATGGAAATGTTATAAGAAGAAGTAAGAAATCATGTGCGATGAGGGTATATTATTTTTTTGCATCTCAAAGACTTAAGCGGTACTTAGAGCAAGCTTATATATGTACACACTTAACTACGCTATTCATCATTAATGAAAGTTTTAGTGGTTAGTAAACACAAGCTCAAAAGAACGTATACGAACAAGGGCATTCAACATAAACTTAGTACATCGATAAAATAAAATTAAACTAGGCCAACATTATAAAAATATGAAAAAAATTAAATTAAACTAAGTTAACATTAACTAATAATAAAATACCAAATACAAACAACGCATGTGGAGCACTACTTTTACTGCGGTTATAATCTAAAAGGTTTGGATGCGAGCTATCGGCTCATGTATACTATAGTTAGTTCTGTGGTGGTAGCAATGTAAAAATTCTTAATTACGTAGTTCGTGAAATCCTCCGCGATACTTGAATTCTATGTGGGTGGATTCAATCATCATATTTGTTTAACATACTTTGAACAAAAATGAACTTCATTACAGCACCATAGAGATAGAATTGCTTGCAATTATATGGGCTGCAAAATTTTAACGTATTTATACGTACGATAATTCGTTGTTCGAACAGACCACAAGTCTCTGGTGTGGCTTAGTAACATAAAAGTGTCAAAGCTGAAATACGTTGAATTTATTCACTAATGTATTCACTCATACATTCATTGGTGATTTCACTGGTGAATTTACTAGTGGATTCACTGATGAATTCACTAGGATGTTTACTCAAGAATACTCTGGTGAATTCACTGTTAAAATCAGTGGTAAATTAACTTGTGAATTTGATACTCGAAAGGACCCTTCGATTGTCGACCCTTCGGAATTCGAATTGACCCTTCGATACTCGAAATGCTCGAAAGGTTCATTCGATACTAGGAAAGCCCATTAGAGCGCAGAAAGGTCCATTCGATACTCAAAGGAGCCGTTTACGTATCGAATGTTTGATTCGATTATCGAAGACTCGATTCGAACATCAAAGATTCGATTTGCATGGAAGAACTCAAACTGTGCCAATCAAGGGTAAGCTTTCCAATTTTTTGATTACTCACTTGCGCTGGTGTTCTACAGGGTTCTGTTCTCGGTCCTCTTCTATTTTCGTTATTTATAAATGACCTTCTGATGGTCTTAGGTCTTGCAAAGCAGGCATTATTTTCAACAAAACTTGAACTTGGAAGGATCATATTTCATTCGCCCTCAGCAAAAGCTATTGCGCCCTTAGAGTTCTCAGCTCATCAGAGAGTTGTCTTTCAACTAGAGCTCTTAATACCCGCATACCCGGGTACCCACCCGGGTACCCGCAATATCGGGTATTACCAAAGTACCGGGTACCCGCTTATAACGTAAAAATAATATGGATGAGGAGTAAAAACACATAAAAACAAGGGAATCTGATGATAGGATTGGCAACAGTGAAATAGCTTAAAGTGTTTGAGTTGCATGTTGTGTTGTTTTGATTATCTCGAAAAACTGAAATAAAATTTAACAATTGAATCTTAATGTAAAAATAAAAATATCAATTAAGATTTGAGTCTGCGGTGCTCATGTATCAAAACGCCCTTTATTAATTTCCTAGATTGATGTTTTTAAAGAGCTCATACCTGCTAATATTTAAATCATTTGATGTCGATACCCGATAGATATTTCAAAGTGCATTAGAGAATTTTCACTCTCCGCTACCCATAACATAACACTGTCATGTATAGCTTATTCTGTCGGGTAACCAGGTACCCGACGAGCTACCCGCATTACCCGGGTACCCGTCAACTTGGGTAATACCCGCGCTACCCAGGTACCCGGGTACCCGGGTAATTGTTATAATGGGTACTACCCGGGTAAAATTAAGAGCACTTTCAACTAAACCCAAGAACATTTTGGATAAAACATTTATTCTTCCAATAACGCTTTACAGAAGTGTAATTTTCTGCAACCTAGGAAGAGGTAGTCAACGAAAACTTCGAAATAACAATATCGCAAGTTTTGCACATAGTCTTCGCAGGATTAATCATTTCACACACTTGAAAATTATATCTTCAACGTGACCTTTTAAATTTTCTAAAAAGAAAAGTGCTATTGTTTTTGTTTAACTTATGTTAATACAGATGAGGTCACCGGACTACCTGTACGATAAAATAGCTTTTGTACATTCGCAGAAAAGTAGAGTATTTTTTCTGCCAACGCAAAGGTATGCGGTTTCAAAAGACCACTTCGCTTTATTTAAAAATGGTCTTTTCAATCATTTAAGGTTCTAACGATGTATAGAAATAGTATTCGCTCCTACCACAACAATTTTTGACTACGAACGCCAAAAAGCAGGAAGCATCATTGACGATCTCGTACAGTGAATTTTGTTCACATTTTACGCTTTCTTTAGAGATTTTCCATTGATTTTTCGTTTGCCACATTCATTTGGAAAATTCCCGACAAACACGTAATGCAAATAAATTGTTTACTTGGTATTGTAGAAGTGAATCTGAGTTCTTATTTTTGGAAATCAATTCAGGAATTACTCCTGCTGACATAAAGCGATAACATTATTTGTTATGTCGTGTTATCTGAGAGTATGAACATTTATTTATAGCGAACGTTAAGGGCACCATTCTCTGCTTCTCTCTCTCATCTACCATGATTATAATTTTTTTTTGTATCAAATACTGCCTTTAAATTGTAATTTGCACTTTCTCAAGTAGCTAGGTTCAGACAAATACAAATTATGTTCTCTTTATAATACTTATAAATGACTATGTGAAAATGTTCGCTTTTTGCACTGAAAAAAAGGTTGATGTCTCGCACTAGAAATTAAGATAAGATTATTACATAAATAATAAGTAGCAAAATATAGATAAATAGCATGTACCTAGTCACTGTTAGTCTTTGAGTTGTATACTAAAAGTTTCTTAGACAAATAAATAAACACGAAAGCCAACGAGTATCATTGGTCTACATTCGATTGAGGTTTGAAGAGTGAAGGTCGATTCAATGAGTAATAGAGAGGAGATAGCACGAAATTTAAAGCAAAGCAGATTTGATAATATAAAATGAGACTTTGAACCGATATATCAAATACATGACTGGAGTAAGTGACACTTTCAAGAAAGTAAAGAACTGTGACAATATGAAAAAAAGCTGTTTTATTTTTGTTAGCCAGAAATTCAAAGAAACATTAAAATGATATAAAAATTAGGTGTGTAGTATGACTGAGCTCGGGTAATGTTTTAGTAGCAGCAGCGTTTATAGTACTTCAGTTTAATTTTTTTAAATTTTCCAGTCATACGACGCGACGCTGAAAAAGTTCACTTCAATAATGCAACAATTTTTTTGTAAAAATGCTTTGTACTATGCAGGCGCAAACACATCATGTGTTAAACACAGACTATTTGTTATCTTTTTTTTATAAACCTCGCGTTACGATAGTTTGAGAAAAAAAACTTTAACGGAGTTCAGTTGTAGGTATAAATATTCCCACTGCACAAGGTATACGACAGTGGTGTCATGCTTTCTATCTCATTCTCTCGCTGACTGAATCCTATATCCTATTGTTTGCTTCTTTATCGTGGCGCGTTTTCGATTCATCGGGTTTAAATTACAACGATTCTAAAGAAATCTCACTCCAAAAATATAATATTAAGGGGCAACGTCACTGTAACAGCTTATAAGAAACGTGTTTTTTTAAATCATTTTCAGGGTGGAAGGAAAGGTAATAAAGTTATTGGAGGAAGTTATTTAGAGTATATTTAAGCTCTGCGGCACGTAGTGTATCTGCCGGAAATTTGGAACCATATATATATATATAAAAAACGCTTATTGTACATGTTTATAGGTAGAGAAATACGTAGGGGATAATTGTAATTGAATTAAATCCTTAAATTTTCACCAGAAAAAAAGTTGGTCGATTTATTCAAAAATTAGTTTGATTTAATCGACCAGGAGTTCCATCAATTTTTACTCCTAATGCAGATAATCATTTGTTAATTTATAATGATTAAATAAACTTATCAAAAATTCCCTTAAGGGGGATAGCCACTGTGACGGCTTAAAAATTAGTGATTTTTTAAAAAAAAATTTTGACCGAGTAAATAGAGGAATTTTTGGAATTTATTTTTATATTTTTGAATTTATTTTACTAAGTACATAAGAAATCGTAAAAGTTGTTATATTCTTGTTGCCAGTTATTGCAGTTTAAGTATACTGGCACGATGTAAAGAGTTTTGTTCCAGTTTCTCAAAGCAATATATCCAAAATCGTTCTCTATCTTAACATCACATATTGCACATATATTATTTTTGATATCTATGAGAGTTCCTCCACTTAACCGTCCTTTGATTGCTGATTTTTTTGCTGGTATCCAGTAGCATTTATAATTTGGGAAATATTTTTCAAAGATTATATTTTTATCAGACAGTAAATGAGTTTCAAAAAAAAAAAAAATAGCTCAAACTCTAATACATATTTAAAAAATCCTGGATAAAAAGTTTTATTATTAAGACCACTAACGTTCCAAGCTAAAATTCGAAAGTGCTCCTCTAGAATGTTAGTGTTTCGTTTCTCCATGCCCACCCTGCGCTATTGACCAGAAGCACTTGGCAGCGCTTCCTGTGTAAGATTCGGAGCATTGTTGACATTTGTCGCAAATCTTACATCTGTCACCGTTCTGTCATTATTTTTAATTGATTTTGCTTTTGGTAAACAAACTCGAAAAAATTCTTCAGGAAGATGCAGATTTTCGCTAAGTTTCTTAAAACCACAATTTGTTGCATTTCTTAGACCAATTGAATCGTCCCAAGTGTATGCATCTCCATTTATCCAGAGTGTATCATCTTTTAGAACGGCTTTTACATTATTTCGCTCGCGCTTTACCAGTTTGCGTACGTGTAATAATCGAGCCCGTCGTGCTCTTACACTCCGTGGATAGTCCTTTTGCACAGAAATTTTTGTGTTTTTCAGTGCTCCGGTGTTCTTCAAAATAGTGTACAATTTTTCTTTTGTTTTGAGTTTAACAATAAAATTTTTGTAATTTGAATTCCATGACTTGACTTCTTTAATTTCTTGTATTATATTGTTCGCCTGATCATTTGACAGTTGAGAGCAGATCTCCTCCACTTGGTGCCTTCGATCAACCAGCTCTTTCGATTCTAGTCGGAAAATCAAATTATTTTCTGTGGCTTGCATTTGCATCTGTTCAATTTGCCTTTCTAGAACATCCACTTCAGCCTGAAGGGAATCAACACATACTCGAAGATCGTCATTTTCGCTTTTTAATGAATTTAAATCAACACGTACTTCATCAATATCAGATTTAGTTGCTAGATTTTGCTGTTTGAAATCAAATAAATCTTCAAGATCCTTCCGTGTCATGTCTTTTAGAAGATCGGATGTGCTTTTTTCCTTTTTATTACTTTGTTTTAGCATTTTTTCGGGTGAAATCGCAGATATTGGGCGTTTGTTTTTGTTCATCGGTTTTTTTTTATAGGAATATAAATATATGTATATACCAGAGAGTTGATTACCGTATCTCTTTGTTCTGTTTCTATATTTTATTTTAAATACTTGATTTTTAAATCAAAATGCAAGAGTATGGAGTTTTCACTGTTCAAAAGTGCTCACCAGTTTTTGTATGACTACAGTCGCTACTTTTCAAATTTTATTTTGAGCTTTTAATTGTAAAATTATTTATTTTTAACGAGACCAAAAGAAATTTCTAACACTTCACTTTGCCACCAGTGTTGCCACAAAATTTTACTAAGTACACATCAAATAATTTTTCCACAAATTTTTATTAAAAAATATTAAATAGCTTTAACAATATTAGCGATGCCGTAGCGCCTTAAAAAAAAGTTCCCTTTCCATGGTCGCATCGATTTTTCAAAAACCGGTACGCTGATAAAATGAAAATAAAAATTATTGTAATCTGTATGAATGTAGTTATCGTTGTACGTAGCCGTTTTTTTTTTTATTTTGATTTTTCACAAAATAGCGACTGTACAAAATTTTTTAAATCGGCTACGCTTAACCTTAACCACTACTAAGACGAACAAAATAAAAAAAAAAATAATAGACATCGGTTAATAATTGTTCGAGTTATTGATGCGACCAGTTCAAAAAAAGTCGTTACGAGAAAAATGCGTTCAAAAATTTTAGTCCATATCTCTCATAATGAAATCATGTATCTTTAAATGATTGTAACTTATTCAATTTTTGGAATTTTGACTTGCAATTTTGTACACATATTTTTGAACATATAAACTTTGATTTAAAACAAAAATTTTTTTTGACCTATCACAGTGGCTATCACCCTTAAGCATTTCTCTTCAAAATCTTATTTCAAGATATTTAATTATAAAAGTCGAGTTTCGAGAAAAACGAATTTAAAGTTTCGAAATGCATTTTTTGTTCACGTGTTGACACATACTACACTAACGTACTATTGATTAGAAATGCTTCTACCTGAATAAAAATACTTTATAATGACATCTGTAAGTGTATTTGAGAAGAGAGAAATCAAACTGCCATCTGACGCAAGTGTCGTTTTGGAGCGCTTAGGGAAGATCTCAAAATTACAAAACACAAAAAAATACTTTGAGGTATGAAATATTTTTCCCCACATTCTAAAAGGTTCAAATTATTCTTTAAACCTAAAAAACAAAAATCGATATTTTGAAAAATTTACAGTGGTGTTACTCCTTAAAGGTGGAAATCCTATAAAATGTATTTTCTTTTTTTACTTTAGCCTGATTCAACCGCTTGGAGTGTAAATTAAAACTCTAAACCAACAATTTTCTTGTTTTGGTTTGTGAAATAAAAACAAAAAGAAATTCGATTTAACAAATTTGTTTTTATATAAGTAACCTTGGGTTCAATTTTTCAACAAAAAACTAAACAAAAAGATAGTATGGCAACCCTCTACAATACCAACATTTTCTATTTTGCATATATTGAGCCCACTCAAATAACATATCAAAGTCTAAGTTATGCATTGATTTCTTTTCATGTTTAAAGTTTCTACAGCCTTGGACAAAGGTATTAGGCACTTTTGATCCTATTCTGATCAAAATCATTTTAATTCTGATCAAAATCATGTTAGTCAAAAAAGGGAGAGAAGTTTGATTAAACTGTATGATGCAACTGCTTAGACCGCAGAGTCTAAGGACCGATTTGTTCACGATTGGTAACACTGTGTGACAAATTTTTTTTTTGTGCTCTAACATTTAATGAAACGACAAAATAGACCTGCTGAACACAAAAACTTAAATAGATTTTTTGTAACACGTATCATTTTAAAGTTATGATAAATTGATGTACTACAAATAAATAAAGACAGTATATCATCTTTGAATTAATTTAAATCAAAATTGTATATCATATTTTTTATTTAAATTATTAATTTTACACAAAAAAAAATTTATATTTATTTACAAGTGACAAAGAATCAAAATAGCTGAGGTTTAAGTGATCAATATAAAAAATATAACATTTCCTCTTGTGCAACAACTTTTAAATCAGCCAGTTGTATTCTTTGTATTTGATTGAGTATAAAATTAGGTTCATGTTTTCATATGTTTCTTTCAAAATAACTGAATATGCAATAGGTATGGAAGGATATCGGTTGCCATTGTAGAAAAATACAGCTTTTAAGATAGTTTTTTAGAACCGTATTGACACTATTACTTAGAAACGTGACGTGTTAGACAACCATATCAATATTCAATGTTTTCAACAATGGAATAAGGAATTCAAAACACTTAATCTTATTTATGTTAGAAAAATCGTGTCACACAGTGTAATCTTTATACTTTCTGAAAGGGGGCGTGACAAAATATCTGTTTGTATATTTCACAAGAAGTTAAAAAAATAAATAAATAGGGTGGCGCGACAGAGCTAGGAGTCCCAGGGCCCAGCGCATTTCTAAAAAGTACAAGTGTTCAAATTAAAATTAAAAATATTAATATAAAATGGGGAATATTGCTTTAAATATAGCAAAGTTTAAGCTTAAAATAATCCAATTACAAATTACAAAGATGAGTTAATGATTTTGATGCAACAATCTGCGTTTTTACAAATCGAACGGAGAGATAATAGAGAGAGAGAAAGAGAAAAACATACAGATAGACAAATTTTTTTTAATTTAATTTTGGTGGGGGCAAAACCCCCATTTATTAGGCTTAATACAAGCTATTAACTTACAAACTAAGAAACTTAATAGCTAAGACTTACTATCTAGTTGGAGGGCTTAGTAGAGGCAGGGAGTATAAGCTATTAACTTACAAACT
The DNA here is from genome assembly GCA_949752695.1 of Melanostoma scalare. Classification (NCBI taxonomy): domain Eukaryota; kingdom Metazoa; phylum Arthropoda; class Insecta; order Diptera; family Syrphidae; genus Melanostoma; species Melanostoma scalare. The sequence goes on from OX456984.1 coordinate 217,296,610, forward strand.
AAGAAACTTAATAGCTAAGATTACTAAGTAGTTGGAGGGCTAAGGAGACGAAGTTTTAGGCAGGGAGTACTCATACAGAAGTCAAAACAAGAGGAGTGGGAGTTGACATTTCTCAGCATTCGGAAGATGGGTTCATTGGAGCCGTAAGAGGTTCGATGGGTGGGAAGATAGAAGAGACGGGGATTCCGGGTGTTACGACGGTTAGTATTTAGAAAAATGGATTCGTTAAGGGCTGGACAGTCAATGGTACCTGTGAGGATTCGGTGAATGAAGAGAACGTCAAATATTTCTCTTCGATCTTTCAGCGTATTTAGGTTTAGGAGTTTGATTCGGTCTTGATAAGGAGGTAATATCAGGGGATTACTCCAATTAAGACCTCGAAGAGCAAAACGGAGGAAACGGCGTTGTATGCTCTCAATTCTGGCAATGTGCACTTGTTGGAAAGGCGACCAGACTTGACAAGCGTATTCAAGAAGTGGACGAACAAATGAAATGTAAAGGGATCGGGTTACGTAAGGGTCTGCAAATTCTTTGGACCATCGCTTAACGAAGCCAAGTGCTGAATTTGCCTTAAGGATTATATCGTCGATATGTTTGAGGAAATTCAGCTCACGGTCGCAAATAATCCCAAGGTCCCGGATCACCTCAACGGTGGAAATGATTTGACCGTTTAGAAGATAGAGACGGGGAGTAGATTTGATGCGTTTACGTGAGAAGGTTATTGATTGGCACTTGGAAACATTTAGCTCCAGGCAGTTTTTGGAGCACCATATTGAAAAATTGTCGAGGTCAAGTTGGAGGTGGGAAGAGTCTTCAGAAGAAGAAATGATCCGGTAAAACTTAGTATCGTCCGCATAGAGAGAGATAGAGGAGTGTTTGATGATCATTTCAATGTCGTTAATACTGAGAATGAAGAGGAGAGGGCCTAAATGGCTGCCTTGGGGAACACCGGATGTAGCTAGAAAGCGGCTGGATAAGGCGGATCTGAACCGAACGCTGTAAAAACGGTTTTCTAAATAAGAAGAAATCCATCTCAACAGAATGGGTTCAAAACCGAGGGTGGAAAGTTTAAAAAGAATAAGTTTGTGAGAGATTTTATCGAAAGCTTTACTAAAGTCAGTTGAAATTACATCGACCTCCTTTCCATTCTCCAAGGCTGAGAGGGAAAATGAGACAAAGTCAACGAGGTTTGTTGTTGTTGACCTGCCTTTGAGGAACCCGTGTTGTCTAGGGGAGATGAGAGATTTGCAACGGAAACTTAAGTTTTCATACAATATGCTTTCGAAAATTTTGGGTATATGCGATAGTTTAGCGATGGGACGATAATTTTTCACGTCGCACTTAGGACCTTTTTTGTGTATAGGGGTTATAAACGCCGTTTTCCAAGCTTGGGGAAAACACCAAGGGATATGGACAAGTTAAAGATTTTAGAGAGGGGAAGGGAAAGAGTTGAGGAGCACTTCTTAAGAAATATGGCAGGTATACCATCGGGGCCAGGAATAAACTCATCATTTAGATGATTTAACTTTTCTTCAATTAGGTCGGAGTCAAAGAAACGTGGAAGGATTGGATCAAAAGAAAAATTCGGTAAAAACGAGAAATAATCTGAATCAGGAACAAAAGAATCGTCCGTGAAAGATTGTTTGAAGTAATTTGCGAAATAGTTTGCTACAGCGAGTGGATCGGATGAGGATTCATTATTGAAGGAAAGGGAGGAAGGGTACCCGTCTGATTTTCTTTTGTGGTTGACAAATTTATAAAAAGACTTAGGGTCATTAATAATGTTAGATTTCATTTCGATTAAATAGCGTTGGTAAAGGGTGTTGAAAAGCTCACAGAAATGTAAATAAGAGCCAAGGTAAGCTGAATAGTCAGTAGGAGATCGAGTACGAAGGAAGATTGTCCACAATTTGTTCCTTTTATTTCTTAGAGTACGGAGCCTATGGTTATACCACGGAGGGGAAGTAGAAGAAGTTTTAAGTCTAGAAAGGGGAACGAAGAGGGATAAAGCTTTATGTATTTCTCTGTAGAACGCGGATGTGGCATCTTCCACGGTTAGATTATCAAAATTAAAGTGAGTTCTATTTAGATAATCATTAATTTTACGAAAGTTTGCTTTGTGGAAATCGAATGAAGCTGGAGGTACAGGTGGGTTAGATGGCTTTGAAGACTGGAGAAAAAATGAGAGAAGGAGAGGGGGGTGTAGGTTATCGATCGTTGAAAGAAGAAGGGGTGAAAGTGAGACTGAAGAATTAATGGGATCTGTTGTAAATACAAGGTCAAGTTGCCTACCCATGTAGTTTGAAATTCCACTTAATTGGCAGAGGCAAGAGTCTGCAAGGCGATCAACGAACAGACATTCTTTAGCAGAGATTGGGCTAGGAACAATGTAAAACGATAGGTCATCTGACAAAGTCCAGTTTAGATACGGCAGGTTGAAATCACCGAAAATAAGGATCTCATCATGGGGTTCACATAAATCTGAAATGTCGTCAATCGTTTTGATTGCAAATTCATAAGATTCTAGGGGTTGCGATGGTAAAATATAGAAGCAGATAATGTAGAGCGATTTATGGGGTAGAGTGATTTTGATTGAGACAAAATCAAGGCTGGGGGAGGAGGATGTTGAGAGAAGAGATGAATCAATTGTATTGGTGACAGCAATGAGGACACCACGACAAGGAGAGTCATCAGTGTCACGGTCTTGATCGTCATCTCGATAAACATTGAAAGTAGATGGGAACAATTCCTGGTTGTTAATGCTAGGGATAAGATTGGTTTCAGTCAGGGCAAAGACTTCAAAAGGCAAAGCATGGGATTGTAGAAGGACTGCTCTTGTTTTTGAGCGAAGTCCTCTTACGTTTTGGTAGTAAAAGGTAAGAGGCAGATTCTGAGATGCTGAATTATGAACGAAAAAACTTTTCATGGTCAGCTCTGCTACGTTGAAAGTGTGAAATGCGTTTAGAGTGGATGTAATGTCCAAAAGCACATAGATCACTTTCAACTTTTTGAGGAGGCACATCAAAATACTCGTGGTATTTAACAAAAAGCTTCTTGAGACTAGTGACGTCAGTGGGGAGACCTTCCTGTTGAATAGAGACCATAACACTAGTTCTGGTCTTACCTTCATAGCAAAGAGAGTCCGATTTGTCGTGAAGATAAGACAAAAAGATTCGTATGTTCTCATAAGTTTTTTTGTCTCTAAGTCTCGAGAGATCGTAACGCGATTCAGTTGAATCAGTGTTTTGATGTGTGAGTTTGACTACGGGGGGTAAGAGGGGGTCAATGTAGGGGGAAGACCCTTGAGGAGACTGGGAAGAGTTTGGATTGAGTATGTGGGAACTGACGAAATTAGGGTATTTTGCTCCAGACGTTAGGTCGAAACTTGGAAAAGGGGCAGAGATTTGTGGGCTTGGAACAGAGGAATTAGATGGAGTAGTTTCAATATTGAAAGACACCCTTTTAGGAAGCGAGGATTGATAAGTGGCGTCTTTGGGTTTGATTTTGGATTGAATAGATTTATGGGGCTTTGGTTGTGGCTTGAGTTGTGGCTTGGGTTGTGGAGCTGGGACATGCTGAGGAATATAGGGAATTTGGAAAGAGGGGACGAAACTTGGCATTATGTGGGTTTTAAAAGACCAATTAGGGTTGGAAGGTGTTTTAGCGGGCTTGGGAACAGGTATTAATCTAAGCTTATTACTTTTATTCTTACAACGTGCAATTACCATCTTTCCAATTTTTATGGTATTTCCAAAAGGATTTGTAAACAGCCATTCGTAAGATGTGGGAATGCTAATCCGAAATGATGTAGAGTTCGGAGTAGAGATCTTCTGGATGTTAGAAATCTTTATGGTGTAGTTTCGAAGGAAGAAACTTTCTAGCCACACGGTGTCAGCTGATACAGGTGTGTTCCTCACTGTAAAGATTGAAGTGTTGTTGTTGTTTAGCTTTGTGATCCTTGTATTCCATTCAGAAATAGTCCAAGAGGATCCCAAACGGTTTATGGTGGGTTCGGTGGGAGGGGAAAAGGTAGGTTCCAATTCGGCTACGGAGGGGGCGGTAGGAGCTGTGTGAGATGTTGTTGTCGTGAGAGATAGATAGATAGATAGATAGATAGATAGATAGAGACAGCGAGAGAGGGAGCAAGAGAGCGAGAGCAAAAGAGAGAGAAATAACTGGCCAGGATAAAGTTGAAAACTTTTGAAGAGTTCCTCACGGAAAAGAAAAGAACTATATCTCGTAACCTTCTTATTTGTTTCAGTAAGGAATTAAATAGGCGTATATAATCTACGAAAAATAAACTAAAAAGTCAAATTAAAGTTTTGTATCGCAATAAGTTGTCAAGTGTACACACTTTCTGAGAAGATCATTTCCAGATTTTTTACAGTTTGAACATATTTAATTGCAGTCATTTTGCAATAATGTGGGAAAATATGAAAGGTCGAGAGTTTTTTAAAATTAATGTGCATTGAGATTTGATTGGGCTTAAAAGAAACTGTTTTTAGATGACCAGGAAGAGATATTTTGTAAGTCAATGTTAATATAAACGCAACATTCATCGCCACAGGGGGCGACTTTTGTATAGCTGAACCCCATCAGCGTACATATAAACAGATGATTTAGTGATTTGCTTATGAAAATCACAAAATACAGAGCGAGAAAAGAAGAGGCCCAAGGATTGAGCATTGTGGAACACCTCGATTGGTGGAGAGAAAGCTGGAATATTTATTCGCTGCAAAGATAGTTTTCTACTACTCAGGTATGATTATTAAAGATTGAGGAGGTAGAAAACTTGTCTGTCGTGAGCAGTTTGCTATTTATCTACTGTCTCAATTGTTTTGGAGAAATCGAGCAACACGTGAAACACAACATGATTCTTATCGAGAGCCTACCTTATCTCTTCTACGACATTTGTAAGGGGTGTAATACGACTATGTTTATGTCAAATGCCCGACTGAATAGACAATAGAATGTGTTGTGTATGCAGATGAGAGCATATTTGTTTTTGCATTATTTTTTCAAATGCTTTTTATAAAAACAACAACACAGAAAGGGCCTGAAATCATTACATGATGGTAATAGGGAATACTTCCGACAACTTCCATTGGCTAGGTGCTCTAGTCATAAGCATTGTCATAAGTGACCAATGGTAGAATCATTGGGAGTATTGCTTTGAATAAAAAGGAGTGAGCTTCAACAAATCCTACATTCCATTCTGAAATGAAAGAGCTCATCGTGTTTAACAACAGATTCCACATTAATTTCGGGAACAGCCGGCACGAGATAGACCTCCTTCCCACACATTTTTTTTTCTTGTCTTGACCCAATATATCTGTCAAGAGTTTTTGTCGTATCTTATACAAAACACCCTGTACCTTACCTACCTATATTTACGATATTTTCAAAATGATATTTTCAGTTATTTAGCCGAAGAAACAAAAAAGCTACAGATTTTTTAGAAAAGCTTATTTGGCCTCATAGTGAGCCGCGCTTGTCCTACCGTGTACATCAACATAACTGTTATTGGTTTTACCTAATATCTTGGCCTTGTATTCCGTTACGCTTAAGACGATTATGGTCTATGTAATATAGGTAAAATAAAAATTAACAGAACTGATAAGACAATGGTAAAATAGCTATCCTTCAACCGTTGAAAATGAAATTACATGAAACAGTCTTTTGAAGATACAATCAACGAACAATCAACGAACGGACGATAATCGTCTTAATTTCTACAGAATCCAGGTCCTGCTATAACTGTTTTGATTGATCTTATTTTAAAGTTTAGAACAGTTAGTTTTAATACAACCCCTTCCAACTTCCATGTTGACAGCATTGTAACAATAGCTTTTTATTTGGTACTATTAATTGCTGACAGTTGGATTTTGAACCGATACTCATAAAAATGTTTTAAAAACGAAATACTCAGCAACCACATAAACATTACATACATATAGCTACCTTATTTCCAGTTACTCGTATATACAAAGATTACAGTAGCCACAACTCAATAGTTTTTGTAAAGATTATCTAAAATAACTAATAATTGTCACAATCGCAACAGGTAAGTCTATTCCACCCCACACCACGTGCCACACCTTTGTTTTTTCGTGGTTAAGTCGTCAATAGATATCACGACTTTGGTATTACTTATCTCATTGCAAATTCCTTATCGCATGACTGTGAAACACTATTCTTTTATTTCCAATAATTGAATTATGTCAATTTATTATTTCAGCCCCTTTCAGTACAAAATACATTTCCAAAGATGTTGGTTGAGTTGAACTTCAAACAGCGAAATGCCACAATACTTGCCACTGTTTTAGTGGGGTTGCTGATTTCAGCAATTTTCATATCAAATCCATTGCTTTGTGTCTTTTTCCTCGGATTGACTGCATTACTCATCACTGGCAACCGAAAAACATACGTATATGCAGTTATTGTTACTCTTCCCAGGGATATAACGTAAGTTTGTCCACCACCAAAAGACTTTTTATGACTTTTTAACCATTTCAATTCTAGTGCCGCAATTCGCTTCTTCAAAATTCAGTACCTGCTTTTCAAATACGAGTGGATGCAATGGACTGTTCCACGGGTATTTCAAACACTCCTCAAGCAAGACCCTGAGAAGGATGCCTTCATAATGGAAGACAGAAAACTAACATTCCAAGATGTTGAAGACTTTAGCAATAAAATGGCTTCGTATTTCAAGGCGAAGGGGTACAAGCGTGGTGACTCTATAGCTTTGCTGATGGAAACGAGACCAGAGTACTCTTGCATATGGATGGGCTTGTCAAAAATTGGCATAGTCACAGCGCTGATTAATTCAAATTTAAGAAAAGAAACTCTTTTACATTCCATCAAAGCAGCCAAATGCAAAGCGATCATTTTTGGCTCGGAACTCAGTTCAGGTGTAGAAGTTTTGTTTCTGATCAAGTATCAAGTTCATTTAATTACACATTTTCTCATTGCTTACAGCTCTGTCCGAACTGTTTGTTGACGAAGAAATCATAAAACTAAGCTTATTCCAATTCACTGATGATCAACAAAAGGACGGTATTGGCTATACTACCATAGAGGAAGCTACTGATCTCCTTGCGGAACTAAAAACTCATAAGACCACCGATCTCACAAAAGACATCGCCGAAGGGAGTCCAAAGGACAAAATGGTCTACATATATACCTCAGGAACAACTGGGATGCCCAAGGCAGCTGTAATTACCCATTTGAGGTTTGCAAGTCGAGTCACAATTAAATGATCATTAATTTATGCTTTTCTCATCCCCCAAAGGTATATGTTCATGGCTGTGGCAGTTCATGAAATGATTGGAATTCGAAACGATGACATCATTTACAATCCTCTACCACTTTACCACACAGCTGGAGGTATATTAGGCGCCGGCAATGTTTTACTTCATGGAAGCACAATGGTTTTGAGAAAAAAATTCTCAGCATCCAATTTTTGGACGGATTGTATCAAGTACAATTGTACAGTGGCACAATATATTGGAGAATTGTGCCGATATCTGTTGTCAACACCGCCTAAGCCAGAGGACAAAAAACATTCAGTGAGACTGATGTTTGGCAATGGCTTGAGGCCACAAATCTGGTTACAGTTCACAACAAGATTTGATATCGATGAGATTGGCGAGCTTTATGGATCGACTGAAGGAAACTCGAACTTAAGTGAGTTGGAAAAGAATGCTTTCTTTTTATCTATATTTAAGAGACGGTGTTCAAAACATTTTAGTTGTATGGGAATAGTTGTAGCTAAGCATTGAGGGAACCGAAATCTTTTCAAAAGCAATTCCTATAATTAATTGAACTAAATGGTTTGGTAGAAGCAAAGATACAAGACTGAATGTTGGTAGAAATCTATTCACTTCTTGTTTCAACAAACACGTGAAAGTTCTTCAGGTATTTTATAAAGTGGACAATGGACAGCCTTATAATCTTTTTAGTTGTGATTATTTAAGTCCGATGATGATAAGATAATTTTTGCGTAGGGTGATAACGAGTTAAAATGAACACAAAACCTGCTCTGGCAGCTTTTTTTCAATTAAACTTTGAAGAAAGTGATACAAAAATCGTCGAGTAACTTCGATGAAGTTTTCAAAGCATTTGTCACAGTGTTATTTCTTAAGACTAACAAGATTTGCATTGAATGTGCGTTTTATCGTCTTATTAGGAAGCTGCTAAATCAAAAAGCAGGTACATCAGTGGGTATGACTGCAAAAGACTGCAAGACGAGCTCATCGTCTGAAAGACCAGTGCCAAGTTAGCCTTCATTAAGTGTTTAAAAAATTACTTCTTACTTTCTCTTTTAAAACACTTTCAAATATCTTTATTTGAGTGAAGAAAAAACCCCTCCGTTTTCTTCCATTAAAAATCTTTAGGATTTCTGTCGTCGCGGGAACTTCAAAAGTATGAATATGCGGTATTTTCCTTGCCGAGTCTGTGTGGGTACTAACAATAAACTGACAGTTAAATCAGTCGCTACCGCAACGGTTTGATTTGGGACAGCCTTTCTGAGGAGCTCTGGGGCCCAGCACATTCCTACCAACTTTTGCCCCTGAGAGATAAAAGTAGGGGACCCAGAATGGAATTTTTTTTTTTCCAAATTCCGACTTTATTGCAAACTTAAAAAAAAACCTTCACTTTGTAAAGCCTCAAATGGTTTTTTCACCGATCAGACTTCTGGTTTTCTCAGTAACCACCCTTGTCATTGACGCGATAGTTCGAGTGCTATCGCCTGAATACTTCCGACCGAATTAAGCTTATGAGCAAAATAATTGCAAATAATGAAGTTGACTCTCGGTTAGATCCAGCCCCAAAGATTTTTGTTTTAGAGCAAAGGCTACACTAAATTTTATTTACACCTGGTATGTAAGATACGGTTTCACCGCCGCCGTCGTTGTTGTCTTCACGAGGAGCAGAAAATTGACTGATCTGCCCAATTTAAAGGTGTCAATATTCCCTTCTCAAATGAAATCAAACATCTCGAAGTAATCCTAGATAACAATCTTCTTTGACGTGTCGAAAACTGCTTAGGCACTGTTAGTCTTATGGCAATGTAAAAGATTTTTTGGCAAGACAGGGGGTATGTAATCGAAAAGGGTCTTTTGGATCAAAAAGGCTATGATAAGGCCAATCATCTAATATCCAATAGTTGTTTGGTGGCACAAGCAAATAAGTCTTTCTTATCGTTTACCAGTTTAAAAAAAAAAACTTTTGTCCTGGGTGCTGCTTTTGACGCGTTGCTGAATCTTCTTTGCCTTACTACCTATATCATAAAAAACAGCCTGTTAAACTTCACTAAGGCCACAAAATGGTTAAAAACTGACCAGACATAAACTCATAGGTTTCTAGGACGTTACAGTACTCCAGGGTATCACAATGGATCTACATTGATCTAAGTGTGACGGAAATAAGATCAACCGTCAGCCCATTCTACCTAACCTAACCTACTACCTATATCATATGATTTAGGTTCCAGACCCTTTCCCATTTAAGAGCAGTGGTCTTTTGCACCATTTACACTAGAGTTTTTAGGCTGCAGCAACATATATTTTTATTCGCGCTTTATCGATATGCCCTTCAATATGATGATCTTTAGACTCACCCAAACTGCGTATAAAATACAAGGTCAACTTTTCGTCGGTTAAGGCACTCTAGAATCGGAACTAGGAATGAATTGTTGTCCGATCTTCACCGACATGCCCAAAACCGATGCCAGATCTGGCGCTGGTGTCTTTGTACAGAACGATGACATACAACTGCACGCCCTATTAGACACATACGAGTTCATCTTCCAAGCGACTACGAATGCTCCAAAAGTATTTGTCTCTGCATCAACAGGCTTGGCAGCCTCTGACTACTTTAAAAGTGATCTACGAATGAAAGACCTCTCTGAATGTGGTTGGAAAACGTAAATTCCTTGAGTCTCGAAAAGGTTTCAGGCCATTACGGTGAAACTGGAAATGAGACCTCCGAACTTTCTAGATTTTCGAAACTTTTCGAACTTTCTTGATTCAGACAGGATCTGAAACAGCGGTTAGTCTCCCGGGGTCCTCAGAGAGGGTTTCAATCAGCAATAGAATCAGTCAAGAGCAAAACCGTAGATAGAATGCCTCCATTGGATGTGGACAGACTAAACGTACGTATGCTTCCCGTTATATATCGTTAATAAGAAAAAAAACATCATAATCAGGTTGTAGTTATTCGGTTCAGACATGGTGAGAAATGGTTACCTATGATCCATACCATGGCAGCGCCTTCTGGTTTTTCTACGAATATCACGAAAGCTATAACAAAAGAAGGTTGCTATCTGGCAGGCCAACGGACCGAGGTTCTGGTCTGAGTGCACTACTTGATATTTTGAAAACCTTTGACAGGAAAAATAAGTTGAATATCAATTTTTTTACAATTTACAATTTTTCTTTATTGACACTTAAAAAAACAGCATATATACATTGTATCTTAATATAACTTATAGCCAGCTTTCAAGATATGCCAGGCTAGAAAAAAATAATCGCAAGTAAAAATTTTGTATAAAGTATTTAAGTTTCTTAATCTAAATCAAGTAATTATATGTAGTTACAAATAATATCAACGCATAATGTACATGCTTGCTCCCGGCATGCTTATGAAGTTGACTCTCTGTATAACCTTGCCTATGGTGATGTTCCTTATAAGCTCAAGTCGAAACATGGTCTTGCTAGGAAAAGAACCGCATAGTATATCTTCCAATATTCTTAAGTTTTAATATCGATTTTCAAAGAAGACCAAAACTTTCGACATCGTATTATTCTTTCTAAGACTTCTTTGGTTTAGTTGAATCATTTTAACTCATATGATAGTTTCAAGGCATATGATAGTTTTTAATTCTCAGTTATGTTTTTATTGGTTCAATGGTTAAAGCAAATTTTTAGCAGAAAAACTTTGAAAAATAGTAACAAATGCTTCGAGTAAAAACTTAACAGCGCCATTTTGTTTCTCAAGTGACAACTCTATTCAAATTGCAACTGATGGATTCCCAATTGTTCCGTGAAATGTTTTTAATTTGTTTACTTTACCCTGATTGCTTAGATCAAAACTTATTCTGTATGTTTCAACAACACTCTTTTCCATTTCAATGCAATTACCCCTGCGTTTAACAACTAAAGTGAGAGGTTGTGACTGCGTGTCTGGTTAATTTGCATTCTGTTTAATAATTAAAAAGTTGTAGACACATGTCATTTACTGTGCCTTTTGTGACAATGCTGTCGATGGTTTATTAATATTTTATGGCTTTTGAAATTAGATCAATCAAAAATACCAAATAATTTAATAGTGAACAACTGTATCAAGGATTTTGAGTTTAATGGTAAAGGTTGACATCAACCAAAGCTCTGTATAATGGACCTACTGAATTTAATACTTAGAACAAAATATCGCACTAAATCAAAGTAAATAATCACGGATTATAGTAATTTTATAATTTTGTCAAACGCTAATCAATGGTAATTAATTTGAGCTTGTCCTTGAAACCTTATCATTTTCTAGTCGCTTTTAAATGTGCTTTCTAATTCATGCAGCAGATTTAATAAAATAAGTAAATGGAAAAACATCCCTTAAGCTTTCAATTCTATGCTGTCAAAGGAAGTTGGTCTAAGTTTGAGTGTGAGAAAATATTTATCGCTGGAAATTTAGACCCTTTGAACTTGAAAGACGCTCAAATGTGGAAAATTGAATGGCCCCTACCACAAGGCTCGTCGCCGTCGTAGCAATTTCGGACTATGAATACCAAAATGGAAGCATCACAAACATACTTGTAGTGAATGTTTTGCCACAAAATTTGTTATTATTAATAAAATTATTAAGAAGTAATAAATATCTGTGGCCAAGCGTTCATTACGAAGATATTTTTAGTCATTTCTATTTGACATTCGTAGTCCGAATTCGCTACGACGGGCCTTATGATAGGGGTTAATATAAATTGTACGTGTTGCCAGATTTGAGTAAATATACGAAAATTTTTTCTGCATTGAAAATTTAAATAATAAAAAAAAAATATGATTACCATGATCGGAACGGATGAAACCTTTTCGCTTGTCTTAGGGTCTACATCCTTATGTATATGTACGTTGTTTTACGAAATGGCTTCACCGATTTCGATGAAATTTTTTTTTTGCGGCTCCGAGAATAGATTTACAACTTTTTTTCATACCAAGTTTCCCACAGGAACGGGGATAGGAAAGGGAACCGGAACAGGAACGAAAACTCGAAAAATTCAGAGCCGATATTAAAAATTCTTTTGATATTAGGATGTTAAATTATCCCTTACATAGACTTTATTTCAAGACCATATTCCCACGGAAGCTAGAAACTTTCCGGTTATTTTCAGCTTAGCTCAGCGGGTGTTCCTGACAATTTTTTAAATAACTTAGATCCGAGCAACGCCGCCCGCCGCGCCGGACGGTTCAGCTAGTAGTCAAATAAATGTTACTTTGTTAGAAATGTATTGGGAAAGCGATGTGCACAACAAAATTTTCATGTTTATTTAAAGCGTTTTTTAGGTGCCTGTGGCGTAATGGTTAGCATGTCTGCTGTTGCGCGGAAGTTTCGTGGTTGGAATACCAACAGAAAACATAAATATTTTCCATGGGTTACGCCTTTCGCAAGGAATTGACAAGTCCTCTTTATACTAAATTCGTTGCCATGAAAAGCGTTTTCTCGATTAGCCGTTCGAAATCGGCTGAAATTTGTAAGTCCAATCCATTCCCTTACATAGCATGGTTATGAGACAAAGGCTAGACCCCGGTGCTGTCCGCTCGTTGAGCTACCCTTTCGATTTTTTTTACAAGTTTTCAATTCAAAGCAATAACTTCGCAACCACAAAAAACAGCTGCTATGTTCTCGCTTTGCTTAGACTTCATTATTATTAATGAGATGAACAAAGTCAATTAAGGAAAGAAGATTCGGTTAGAACTTGTTGTTTAATTGTTGTATACTTATTGATACACTTTCCCCTGTCACTATTTTCATTCAGAGTTTGTAGGTTCGACAGCTTTTTCCATAAACAAAAAAAAAAAAAATGGGCACGACGACGCACGGGGCGGACGAATTTGCGATTGTGTGTCAAATCAAAATCTGAAGGCTGAGTACAAGGCTTAAGTATTGAAATTTCACTCTTCATAATATATTTGGTGGTACAGGGTTACCACTACACATTAATTATGAAAATTGACAAAAGGTCACATAAAATATTAAAAAAAATTTAGTCAAATATTCTAAAGGTTTTTAGCGAAAATACAAAAACCTTACTATTTCTAATTGCTAATATACATACATATATAAACTCTGAAAATTTATTCAAAATCCATAGAGCAATTTTTTTTTAAATTGGGTTTTTATTTAAAAAAAAAAACAGGTTTTTAAAAAAAAAACAGGTTTAAAAAAAAAAAAAACAGGTTATTGAAAAACCACGTATGCAAATCTTAAGATCTTAAGATCCAGAAGTATTTTCACAAAAAAAAATTAAAGACGCCATTTTGAAATTCTTAAATGTAAATTTTTTTCAAAATAGTGTAAGGGAGCGTTCAAGTATTACGTAACGCAATTTGGGGGGAGGGGGGGTCTCGTAAAACGTTACGATGCGTTACAGGGGCGGGAGGGGGTCTTTCTTACAACACGTTACGTAACATTTTTTTTTAATTAGGGAATAAAAAGTGCCAAATTGGCAGGTATTGCGGTTTAAAAATCTTTTGTATTATTTAATATTATATGATTACCGCAATGGCAATTAAAAGTATACCAAGGATAAAAACTATAACATAACTTTTTGCGACTTTAGGGCAAAAATGGTCACTTGACTGTTACGTAACGTTTAGAGAGGGGGAGGGAGGGGGTACATAAAAACGTTGCGGTGCGTTACAAGGGGAGGAGGGGGGGTCAAAAATCTTTAAAAATTGCGTTACGTAATACTTGAACGCTCCCTAAGCCATTAACTAGAAAGTAGGTTTTGAAAAAAATAATAACAGTAGATAATATGGGAGATACCGCTTTTAGACATAAAATTTTATAGAAGTCGTATGAGCCGTCTTCGAGAAAAATAAGTATTATTAAAAAGATTGCATGGCAGGTACTGTTAATTCAAGCCCTAGACACTCAAATCCAAAAAAATCTTTGTAGGCTGCCTCATAGATCCTAACTGCAAATTTTGAAAAAAAAAAAAAATCGGTCAAGGGGTTCAGACTGTAGATCCATATACAGATACTCAGACACAAGATACAGAAAGAATTGCGGGACCCACTTTTTTCGTATTCTCTATCATCGCAATATTATGTTTTATTGCCATCTCAAAAATTTTTTCTGCAGGATTGCAAAACTATAATAGCAAGTGAAAAGAGCTAGACCTACATAATTAAAAAAAATGCTTCAGCTCAAAAACCATAGCAAAACCAAAGAGATAGAACCGTATACGCACAATTTAATTGGAATTGCTCATTTCTTTGTTAATTTTTTTCAGTCAATGTGGACAACCAAGTGGGAGCTATCGGCTTCATTCCAGTGTGGGGAGAAAAAATCCACCCAGTCATGCTGATCAAATGCGACGAAGATACTGGCGAGCCTATTCGTGATTCTAATGGTCGTTGTATAAAGTGCAAACCTGGCGAGCCTGGTGTTTTCATTGGCAAGATAAACCCAAAACGAGCTGTCCAAGCATTCAGTGGTTATGCCGATAAAGGTGCTACCGAAAAGAAACTTGTTCACGACGTATTCCAAGAGGGAGATGTCTACTTTAACTCTGGTGATATTTTGGTTAAGGACATTTTGGGATATTTTTACTTCAAGGACAGAATGGGTGACACATTCCGTTGGAGGGGCGAGAATGTAGCTACTTCAGAAGTTGAAGCCATTATCACTAATGTTGTAGGACTCGAGGATTGTGTCGTATATGGAGTTGATGTGAGTATTAAATGTTGACATACAACGAGAACAATGATACCAATAATTTCTTTTCTTTAGATCCCCCACGTTGAAGGCAAAGCAGGTATGGCGGGCATAGTTGATCCCGATCGTAAGGTCGATCTTATTCAACTCTCAACAGGAATACGTGGAAGTCTTCCTGTGTATGCCCAGCCTCTTTTTATTCGACTTCTTTCTGAGATGCCAAAGACAGCTACATTCAAGCTCAAAAAACGTGATCTTCAACTTGAAGGTTTTGACATCACCAAAGTGAAAGATCCAATATACTACTTGAACAAAGATGGCATATATCGCGAGTTAACGGAAAAACAGTTTGAAGAACTTCAAACGGGAAAAGCGAGATTATAAAAATGATGACAAAGAATTCCAAATGGAATTATGATACTTAGGGTTAAGTGTTAATGAGTTCCAACGAAGTGCTGTGCCTTTATAATGATTTAAACAGGAAGAAAATAAAAAGTTTAGAGTGATGAGATGGCTGATGTTATGTCGCGCAAATGACAGCAAGTTTTTATAATTGATACTGTTTTTTTTTTTTTTTTAATATTATTAGAAATGTTTTATGCTAAAGTTAATGTTAATTGTTTTGTTTAGTAAAAATAAGTTAAAGATTTCAAATAAAGTACTGATTAGAAGATTATGATTGCTGTTTGTTTATCGTATTAAGAAAAGGATTTGATATCGTTTTGCAAAAACCTTATCATGCCTTTTTTGAATAACAGAGCAATAGGATTTAGTAAAATCTTTCATTAATTTGCTTAACTTAATCAAATCATCAAAAGAGAGTATACAGAGCTTAAAAACTTTAGGTCGGCCAAGTTATTTAATATTTTCATAGCCCGAAAATTCGGCAAATCGTCAGCTTTTTGATTGCGTTCGTCAATTTTATCTCAATATTGAAAGCAAACTCAATCGAGGCAAAATAGCAGGCTTACAATTTCGAAGAAAGAGTTCCTATGTAAATCGAGAGTATAAAAATTCCAGTCGCTGGTATTGTTCTTTGATATATCTACATATTCGTTTTGTGTTTCTTACTTAGAACGGTTCCTTTAAAACGATTTCAGAAACTTTGCTTATGTTGCTTACCAAACCAATTGTTCTGTTACTTACAGCTACATTTCTAGTTTTAGATATTAGCACTGTTTTTTTAGGTATTCTCGAAAATACTGATGTGTCAGTAAATATTAATGTCAAAAAACAAAAAAAGAAATCAGAAAAAGAAGTTTATTGAATTATAAGTGGAATGCAAAATTGCAAGCTTGAATGTCATTGTTTTCGTAATGAGCTCTTTCACAGTTCAAAGCCAATTACCAAATGACTTTCAACTTCAAAATTCAAACTACTTTTGATTAGTAATCACTTGTGAACGATACGATGTGGTGAATCCATATAAATTTGTCATTTTCATTCACTCGTGAACTTGCTCTTGAAGTCGTGTGGACACCAAAGTTGAGAGTTTTCATTCACGATCCGTGAACGGGAATCTTGAATACACGACGGCGATTTGAGGCTCTAAAAATTTGATTACAAAACAAACAAATTTTCTGCAGTGAGTATCAGAGCGTTAATGGTTACTGTTTGTGATAATTTCTTGCTATAAAATTTAAAAAAAAACTTAAAAAAAACTTTAAAAAAAACTGGCTTAACGTCAAAAATTCAATTTTTCCTTTTTCAGGCGTTCATTTCACGACACGGGGAAGTAAGTATGTACTAGACTTAAGGAAGGATCATCAACATTTAATTGTAGGTCTAAAGTAACCAATCGTTTTATTAAAATTTGGACAATGGGCAGTCGAAGGATACAAAGGTAAATGGTGCAGTTGAGTAGTTCGGTGGCCAGAAACCGAGGCAGGTTTTTTTCATCCTAAGTGCAGATAAACAAAAAAATCAAGTGATAAGCTTAGTTAAACCAGGAAATATTCAATTACTCAATGCTTTTTTCGTAACTCATTCCATATGACAGTACTTTATACCTTTTGCGAACATAACAATGTCATCTCAAACAACAAACAGTTCCAGTTCCGGGAGAATCATTCCACGCCTACACCAAAAATATTAAAATATATCAGGTCACCGTTGCATGCTTCCTCAATATTAAGATAGTAGTTGACCAGGATCTAGATACAGGCACAGTCGCTTATTTACAAGCTAACAATTACTAAATATTCCTCAATTTTACTATTCAAAATAATTTTCAGTTTTCTGAATTGCATTGTAGATGACCTCTATTGAGAAAAATTAATAAAAAGAAAAAGCTGCTTTCGTGTTTAATCAAAAATCCCCGAAATGTGCGTCTAAAACAGTGTTATGATAAACTATGCAAAGAGTTAAAAATAGATATTCCCCGTTGTAGGGATACATATTATGCCAATAGCCTTGCCGAGAACTTTGGTAATCCTAAAAAAGAATGGCAGATTGTAAACGATTTATTGAATAGAAATAAACCTAACGTTGATATTATACTTCATAATAATAACATCACTTTAACTGAGCCTTCAGAAATTGCTAACCTGTTTAATACTCATTTTTCAAACGTTTCTAACTCAAGTTCAGATGACTCTGCAGTTCATATTTGCCATTGCGATAACACTATTAAGCATGAAAGTGTACAGCCTGATAGTTTCTTTTTTGAACAATTTTCTTCTTTTGAAATTTATAAGATAATTATGTCGTTGAAAAATTCAAATTCGTCTTCTTATGATAACATCTCGTGTAAGTTGCTTAAATTAATTTCTCCTCAAGTGTCTGATGTTTTAAAATTTATTTTCAACTTAAGCATTCAAAAAGGAATTTTTCCGAATTCGCTCAAAACAGCAGTAGTTATTCCACTTTTTAAAAGTGGTGATTCTCATTTGGTAAATAACTATCGCCCCATTTCACTTTTGTCTGCTTTTTCAAAGGTTTTCGAGAAAGGCATAAAAATTAGAATGATCTCATTTCTAGAAAAACAGAATTTTTTAAGTGAGTTCCAATTTGGGTTTCGTAACGGTAAATCTACTGAGGATGCTCTCATGAAATTGTGCACTGAACTTTACAGTAGCGTTAATGAATCCAAAATTCCTGCAGCGCTATTCGTTGACATTACTAAAGCGTTTGATATGGTAGATCATACTTTGTTACTGGAGAAACTTTATAGTTCAGGTTTTAGAGGATTTTTCTACGAATGGTGTGCGTTCTTTTTGAAAAATCGAAGGCAAATTGTTAAAGTTAGGAACTCTTTCAGTAAAGCGCTTCTAATCAATACAGGAGTTCCTCAAGGCTCTATTTTGGGTCCTCTTTTCTTTCTTATTTTTATCAATTCCCTATTCCTCCAAAAATTCAAAGGCAAAATAACTGCGTTTGCGGATGACACTTCCTTATCATATTCTAATAACAACTATTTTGACTTGATAGTTAACATGAATATTGATTTGGATATTTTACGGAAATGGTTTCATTTGCACAAATTGGTGATTAGCAAAAAAACCAAATTTATGATTTTCAAAATATCAGGGAATACTTCGGATGTAATACCTATATGTTACCATTTGCCTAGCTGTAGTAGATTTCTTTTAAATAATAATAATTGCTGCCATTCTGTTACACCAACGATCAAGGAGCTTCATAGCTGCTCGAACTGCTGTTTTGAAATTGAACGAACCATAAGTTTTAAGTATTTAGGATTAACGCTTGACTCGAAAATCAATTGGAGTGAACACACTGCTCTTTTAAAGCAATATCTTAACAAAGTTGTTAGGCAGTTGTACCACCTAAGTCTCTATTGTGAATTGCCTATTTTGAAGTTGGTATACAAAACGGTTTGCTTAAATCTAAACTTGAATATGGTCTCAGCTGCTGGGGTGGTACAAACGCCAATAAAATTGAACCCTTGTTAGTGAAACAAAAGCATGCGATCCGAATCTTGTGTAGGGTTAACCGTAGAACTCCTAGCTTTGATTTGTTTAGGAGGCTTGAGTTTCTTCCCTTAAGGCACTTATATTTTTATAAAGCTCTTAAATTGTTTTTTATCAATTCTGGTTATAACGCTTCTAGGCTCTACAGTAGCCACAATTTACGTGTCAATGCTTTAAATTTTGCAACAGTGCCTACTATTAACAAAGCACACTATTCCCATTTCTACGCTATTACTGCACCGCGTGTATTTAATTTACTACCAATTAGTATAAGTCGATTTTTTTGAGAAAAGTCAAGTCTTGGCTGTTTACGCTTGATCACCGCGAAATAGTAAACTGTTTAGTTCCAATAGCATAAATGATTTATCTTATTTCAAATTTTTTGTTTTCTTATCCTTTCCTGTATTTTTTGCTTATTTTTTTCATTTCTGCTTATCTAAATTTTTTTGATTTTAGTTATTTTAACTTCTATACTATATTTTGTATCTATGATTATCACAAATTAACTTTTCTTTCTTCGTAATAGTTTGAATTGTTTACACTCATTTTTCATATATGTTTTGTTTCCCCATCGAACTATTTTATCCATTCTCTTGAATGTACTCATTTCAATTGACGGATTATTCGCCTCTTGACACTTTGTCAATAGAATAGTCCTAACTGTTTCATATTAAGCTCCTTTTTCATTAATATTAATTTTTATTTTATACGAACATGTACATTTTTCTGTAATATCTATATAGTATTTCTTGAATATTTTCAATAATTGTATAAAGTAGCGTTACCATGAAATAAAGCAAAATTACTTACCTACTTACTTCTTTATCTAAACAGAAAACAGCCAAACAACTACCAAAAGGATCAGAACAGTTGTTGCACAAGAATCAAACCTTGGATCATATCTAAAAAATATTAAATCATAAGTTAGATGTGCCTTACGTATTGAAAAATTGTTAATTAATAAGCTAGTAAGTGACTTTTATGAATTTAGAAACAGTGCGTGGAGTCACTCCGAGAGGTAAAAGTGAAACTTCTTAATGTGGAAATGAAAATAAGAAGGGGTAGAAATTGATTTTTAGTGAACTCATATTGTTTCTGTAAGACAAACTTTCGATACAACTGTTAAATCAACAAATTGCGAGCAGTGCCGAAAATTATGCAATCGATAGTCCGCGTTAAACGTTTAACACAACCTTGTTGGAAGTCGCATAAGAAGTTTCACTTCAAAAACTAATAATTCATAATCTGTGTTGTTGAGTTATGAATTAGTTTTTTCCATTCATAAGCCAGTTTGTGACTTGTGAATTAAATTTTCTCAAATCATGAGGTGATAAATGAGTTATGAATTAAAAAAAATTTAACTGGGTAAGGTAGTTGCTGACTTGTGAATTAAATCTTTTTAAACCCTCGCACAGGCTTAACTACTAGACGGATTTTGGAGTATATAGTGAATTCAATTCACTGAATTTAAAAGGAATGCTATAAATCTAATAATGGAATGGCACAAATGTTTCATTCAGTCACCGCAGTGCTCAGAGCTGCTTAAGCACACCCTGTCATATGATCTACCAAGTCTAACAACTACTTTTCCTTAAAAAAAAAAAAAAAATGTCAGAGATATGAAGTTTATCTTCATATTTAAATAAAATATAAATATAATAAAATATTCGCATTTTTTTGCATTTACCGCTCCTCTTTAACTACAAATTAACTTGAAACCAATTTATTTCAAGCTATAAAAAATAAAAATCATTGAAAAATTATCTATAAACGGTTCTATAAAAATAAATTGTTACTCATACGCCTGAGTGTCTACAAACATAGAATGGAAACCTTTGTCAAAAAAAAAAAATATATTTACCTATAAAAATATAAGATTCGTTACAGATAAAAATAATAACAAAATTCATATTGACATAAGTATAATAATATTGAAAAAAATATAATTCAATCAATGCTTATCTTAAATCTCCATTTGTTTTGCAAATAACTCACATCTCAAAATTTGAATCATTAATGCGAGTATTTTTCGCTATGTCAAGCATTGTAACTCGAGAAAAAAACCTTTCCACAGGAACGGAAGATGGCAAGGCTGTGTTGTATTTGCTTCCCTCTCATAGTGATCGTATGAGAGGGAAGTCTTTTAAAACCTCGAGGCTAGATTCTGTTTGTATTCACCAAAAACATCATAACTTCTGTCTAATCACTTTCTTGAGGAATGAGAGATGTTATTATTGCGTATTACTAACGCCCCCGAAATCAAAGAAATCATTTGAACGTTGATTCGTTGCCGACGATTCAAGTGAACGTTTATTTGTTAGACTTTGCACTAAGCTCTTAACTATGAGTAGCTCTTCATAGCTTAGAAGATTAATCCATGCTATTTTAAATCTGGAGTGTGAGTTAAGGGTGCTAAAGCTGCCACCTCACTCTCATTTTTTATTTGAAACTAATTTTTGAAGCGAATGCATAGTGAAATTTTCAGTTTTTCGACGATGGGAGTGCAGAATTTTAATTCGGCACTATCAATGAGAACCCTCCACTTCCGATCAACGGAAAGAATTGTGGCAACACATATCCAAAATGGCAATTGTCCTCCCTTCAAAAATGTCAATTGCCTTTGAAAGAGGATTTAACCAACGCAAATAATCACTAATGTACTCGAAATCAATTTCGTAAAATAGTAACAGCTTCATGTCAATTAAAATAAAGTCCGCATTCAAGTAACTTTTCCTTTAGCAGGAATACCTGTTCCAAGCTATCGTTCATAACTCACCAGTTCTTCTGATTTGGGAACAATTTAAGTCATAAGTCACCAACTAGCTTATGAATCGAACAAAATTTAATTAATAAGTCACCAAATGAAAAATTTTCAATTCAAAATCAACAACTAGTTTGCGAATTGCAATGAACAATTAAGTTATGACTGAGGGATTTATTAATTCACAACTACTAAGAAATTGCTGTATGCGGATAATTTCCTCACATACGACATACGACATACTACGTAACACCGTTGTGATAAAGCGAGGATCACGTAGGGCGTACTTAAAAGTCATACACCAGATGGGGCATCGAATTAAATTAATTATCAAACCCGAATAGGCTTACTTCAGGAGACCAGAAAATATATCAGTGCACGAGATAAGATTCAAACTGTCACAAAGTTTTCATCAACCAACCCCATTGATCTCGTTCGAGATAGGAAAAAAATTGTAGGTCGCCTTTATTGCTCAGAATATATGGTTGTAAGAAACACGCTAGGGCTCTGCTGCGCCACCCAATTTGTTTATTTTATTCAACCCTATGAATCCCGTTGCAAAATAAAGCCAAGCATCATAGTTCGATGTTAACCCTTTATATCACCGTGTGATATAACTGTAACAAACCAAAAAACTCCTCCAAAAATTTCAAGTAGCCGTTTTATTCCAATTTAAATCACTGCGCCACAACGGTTAAAAACAGTCTCACACATATTAAGTGTCTTTTGTTCAAACTAGATGGCGTTACTTGTATCAAGTTGGTTCGAAGTTTGTTTGCTGTCAATCTTTAAAATCCATTAGTGGGAGAACATTCAAAATTTAAGTGTATTGGCGTTACACAAACCATGCGTGAGAAGTGTGGGGTAGCGTTATGCTACAATAATCATAATAATTGTTATAACGCCTTCCATACATCTTAAAGGAGCAGTTTGTGGCAATGAGACACAACTGTCACATTCCCGTTTTCTTCATTTTTATACTTTTCTAATGAGTATACAGTGAAATAAAAAAATACGTGTATTTTTATTTTTTGAAAACTACGATAAAATTTTCGAATTTATTAATTATATGAGGTTGAGTTATAAAGGGTTAACTTCGAAGAGAAACAATGTCAATTCACATTAACAGCAGTGGTCAAAAAATCAAACAACGGTTTTCACCTCATTCCCTCAGATGCAGAAAACTTAAGGTTTTCGTTCTATAATCAACTTTTCAGACCAATAATTACATACTGCTTTCAAGACAAGCATAAAAAGGCTTGAAGTGTTCGAGAGAAAAATCCAAACTATCTGTTCGGAAGTCAACTTTGATCATCATATTTACTTCTGTAACCAAAAAATAAACGAGGCAGCAGGAATAATTCCCAAGGATAGATTAACGACTAATTCTGAACGAATAACCTTAGAAGTCATACTGGGAAACGTCATGAGTAAAGAAAGGCATACTGAGCCCTGATGCCTAGACATGACTAAAAATACTGTGTTAATGTGGCTATGTTTCACTTCAACGTTTTGCAATTATAAAATCTTAAATTAAAATACATATATTATCCAAAAATAAATCAACCGAAGTTTGCAGATAGTCGGTTTTACCTCAAGTTTTCCTCAACATGAACACTTTTTCCTTAGCACTCGTAACGCTTTTCTAGCTTAACGACGAGATCATCTATGAGTAAACCAAATCATAAAACCATACACCAAGCTCCACCAAACTGCAAAGTTCCTATTCATCAATCGAAAAACCTCGCAATTTTCAATTGCGTATCTCATTCCGTGAACTATCAACGACTCCCCTTTACTTGCCTTAAAATGAGCATTATCGCGCCAAAAACATTTCTAAAACAATCCCAGTCAAAGTGCCCATTAGCCAAATCGGATGTCATGGCATTTTATCATTTTATGTTCTTCATCGTCAACACTCCCCCGCCTTCTCTCTCTCCACTATTTCAGTCTCCTTCCCACAAGCACTTTCCATCGAGTAAGGAAGAGTGTGTGTGCGAGTATGTGTTAATCCTGACAGAATCAAAATAACAACAGGACACTGTATGCCAAGGCCCACCTTATGGTGGAACCCTTCCCACAATTGTCGCCATACCAAGCTCCTAGAGTGATAAAAAAAAACAAGAACCCAACAACATCACCGAAGGACGAAACGACCGTGTTGCAAAAAAAGAAAAAAAAATAATCATAAACAAGCGCAAGGATAACAACAACAGTCCCCGGTACATCGGAAATACTACGTAGCCCGTCGGTGGACTGAACAGGGCAGTCGGGCGAGGACCTTCCGAAAAGGACATTCATCCATTTCGCACCGATGGCTTGTGGGCGCTCTATAGCGATTTAATCTCATTGGAAAGCGCCCAACAGCTGCGACAGCAAAGCTTTCGAATTATTGGGAAATTTAATTTTTCCCATGCGTGTTCGAGAACAACTCCGTTGGGCGGATGATGACGATTCGGATGCCTTTGGCGCGCGGCACGAGGTGCTACAGCAACAGTAATTTTTTTGTAATTTAAGTCCTATCGACTTACTTCCAGCGCAGCGTCGGGACTTGGGACTCGGGAGCATCAGCATACTGGTTTTCGTGTTCAGCAATTTTTTTGTTGTTGTTGTTGCCATTTCCTTTACTATGTCGCAGTGTTTATTGGATGCATGTGGACATGATAGAGTTTTGTGACAAATCGAGTGATTAGAGTTGTCCGCTCAAGAATCTATATGTATATTTCTGTAATCACATCTTCCCATATACAGACCTTCATTGTTGTCATGCGGAAGGAAGCTGGAGCTTTATTCGTCCACCCATTCTCCTTCCCCTCTACCAAAGTGCTATTGTAGCCTGACCATTTGCAAAGGAACCATTTTACAATGGAAAATGAATAGTTACGGAGAAATGATTCGTGTGAATCGTGCATTTGGGTCTCATTCTCTGTGGGCTACACCAAACCTTTTACAACATAACAAACTTCTTCTTATGGCAACAGCCCCCAGCTCGTATAGCAGATAATAGCAGCAGTGGCGCCCTGGTGTTGAACAAGGTGCTGCTTTTTCCATTAGTCATTCGGAAAAATATTTTCAGAAAATGTTTTATTATACTCGCAGCGTTCAATGCGGAGTAACTCGTACGTGTAGTTACATTCATGTGCCAATGTGTGGAAAAAATTTAATAAATGATAATTTTGGAAAGGAACTTTACACTCATTGTATTTTTTCCGTCACAAGAAATTTTCTGTTCGTGTTCTCTTTCTATGTATGTTGAAGATTTGATGATATAGTACAAGTAGAAAACGGAATTATGCCAAAAATTTAGAGAAACAGTTCAAATCTTTCGAGTTGTAACTTTTATATGCATGGAATTGGTTTCAAGCGGTTTGCTTTTGTGAACGGAAATGTTTTGAAGATCTTTGGGCATTGGAGAGATACATTTATGTATCATAATTTAATATTATTCATAGTTCTGGGAAAATATCTGTTAGTTGATCTCTTAAGCCATAGCTTAAATTTTGTTTTATTATTTGAAGAGCATGACTACGCTTTCAAAATTCACTTTTCGGTTCAAAAAGAAGTGGTCACAGCAAGATATTATGATTTAAAAATAAATTAAATTAAGAGCAATGGGGCTTCAACGGAACCCTGCGGAACCCCAACATTAAAGTGAATGTTCTGCGCTATCAGATAGAACTCTGATTCAAATCCATATAATAATTTATATAATATACATAATTTCTTCTAAATTCATTTGATTTCTAACCTTGATCTGGCGTAATGTTAAGCATGACTCTTACGTGTGTATCCTAGAAACAACCAATGTCTTCTTTCACGGTTATCTCCTTTCGCTAGGAATTGACAAGTTCTCTAAAAGTAATTACACTGTCATGATCGGCATCGTGTCACACTATTTATTCATTTTTGTTTTTCTTTCACTCATTTTTTTGAGGACTCGAGAAAACCTAATCATTCATTCAATGTGCCTATAAAATCGGACTGGAAAAAAAGTAAATGGAAATAGCCACAAATGTCTGTTCGAGAGCATTTAATATACACAGAAATATTATTGGAATCATATCCAGCATTACCGAATAAGAAAACATCTCCGTTCACACCAAGGCCAAAGTCTTAAACCATTCAATGGATTTTACCGCTACCAAAAACGGGTTTCTCTTTTTTGAGAAGATAATAAATGTAACAGACGAGGTTCTTTCCAAATTTCCCTGAAATGTGCTTTCGAAAAACCGTTTGATTGGAGCTTCCATAAATAAATAGGGTGGCACAACAGAGCAAGGAGCCCCTGGTCCTAGCGCATTTCTCACAACCATGCCTTGTGAGGGAATGGAGGGGACCTACAATTTTCTGCCGGTTCCGAACGGCTAATTGAGAAAACGCTAATTGAAAAAAATGGCAATGAATTTACTAACGGAGGACTTGCCAATTCCTCGCGAAAGGCGATACCCGTGGAAAAACATTTTTGCCTCTGCTGGGATTCGAAACTCGAACCTCTGGGTTAGCAGGTGGACATGCTAACCATCACACCACGGGTACGGGTACCGGGTATGGAGCTTCCATACCCATCCGTTTTAATTTTTACTTTTTTTCACAATGATAAATTCTTTTTTGGAAGAATTATTGTGTCCAAATTTTGGAGCAAAATTTACGTTATTAATATTTGTATGCCTAGTCGACCTGAGCGCCCTATTGTTGCCTTACAGCATTAAAACGTTTTTCCCACAACCCACGTTTTCAACGTCGGTGCCCCTCATAGCTTCAATGCTACTGCACCAATCCTGTTGAAATTTTCAACACTCTTTCTGTACATAACTTTCGAGGCAAAGCTGGAGAATTTTATTTTTTAAGATTTGATCATATTTTTAATTGCGATTATAAGTACTTTAACCCATTAGGGCAAGTTCTGCAACCGTGCAGAAAAAATTTTTGAGATACCAGCAAAACACACCTTAAACCGCTCAATCGGTTTTCTTTGAAATTTGCAATTAGGGTCTGTTGGGCAACTTACAGAGGAATTTTCGGAATTGGATCACTAGATCTTGAAATGACGGTAACTTCCGATAAAATTTTATGTGAGGAATACCTTCCTAATTGTTTCTCTTTTGACGTAAAAACATTTTTTGGAAAAAAAAAGTCCAAAAATGGTACCCCCACTAATGCTATACATGATAATTTTTTATTTTAGAAATCATTGGTTGTTTACAAAAAATAGCGAATTGACATTCGAAAAATTTTAATTTCTGAAATTCTAATTTTGATTTTAAAAGTACATAGTATCTCGAGTTTTTTTTTTCAAATTTTTTGTCAAAAAATCTTCTGCATACTTGGTTTTAAAATAGGTGAAAAATAAAAAAAACGCTTTTTAAAAAACAGGTCTAACGATCATGACCAAATTTACGGTATTTATGTTTATATATTTTATATTCCAACTGCAAACAATGGCGTTTTTATATTTTCGCTAAAAGCCTTTGGAATATTTATTTTAATGAATGTACAGTTGGCAGCCCTGTACCACCAGATATATTATGAAGAACGAGCCGTGTAATCGTGCCTATTTTTTATTTTGCAATAACAAATGTGCCGATTTCTTTCTAAAAAACAAGTCTATGCCTTCAAACTGTTCTGAAAAATTGGAAAATTGAAATTTCGAAAAACCATCCCAGCGTTAACTAGAGAGAACAATCGTACGAAATAATTTTGATTTTTTGATTTCGGGTGATGCAGTACTCAGTTATAAGGGGCACCCATGTTTACTTTTTTCGAGACGCTTCACAATAAATACTGCCATTGTCGTATTTTTTATATTTTTTATAAAATTTTTACACAGTATGTGCCTGTGCCTATTATATTTTGTAGAAAAATGTACATACCTTTTTGGGTGAATTTACCCTCCCCCTTAAAATGCGCTGAATCTGTACACTATAATAAAGAGGAAAAATATTGTTTGTTTGTTTGTGTTCAATAGGCTCCAAAAACCAAAACTCCAGAGTCGATTTAAAAGAAATTTGGAACAGGGGTGGTGTAGAGTCTGAGAAATGATATAGGCTACATTTCACACCCATATTCCAACAGGAAAGGGACTGGAAACAGGAACATAACCAGAACATTAGAAAATACGGGACGGATTTAAAAAATTCTTTGACTGTAAGGATGCTACATTACTCCGGAGCAGCATGGACTATTTTTCATCTTAAAAGTCGAAAACGCACTGAATAGATTTCAAATCTTTTTCATCAGCAGATACAAAGCGCTTTAACCACGAGCAACGTGACTATATTTCATCTCTAGAACATCTCAATTCGAAATTCCATTCAAATCGGCTCTGTAGTTTTGGAGCCTATTGAATATAAAAAAAAATATTTCTTATTTATAACATGGTAAAGATGGATGATTGTGTTTGTTTTTCTGGTATAGACTCGTAGGTTAGGTTAGGTTTAAATGGCTGTCAGGAAAACAAACTGACACACTTAGACCAATATTAGGTCCATTGTGATACCATAGGTATTATGCGAGGGAGTACCTCACTTAACAAAACCATTTGGAGCTTTTAATAAAGCGAAGGTTATGCAGGGGATCTGTGTGTGCCAGATCGCTTGGATCATCAAGAAAATATTTTCCTAGATGCCGTTTTCTTTTAAAGGAGAGTGCTGGACAAGAGCAGAGGAGGTATGGAATTGTCTCTTCCTCCTCATCATCTAAGCAACTTCTGCAGAAGTCATTTGAGGGAACGCCAAGTATTATGGCGTGTCTTCCTATCAGACAATGTCCGGTGATGACATTGATTACGGAGCTAACTTGCAATCTGGCAATTGATAACAAATGTCTTGTGCGTTTTGGATCTAGACCTGGCCATATCCGTTTTGTTGCCACGCACGTGGTGATATTGTACCACCTATGATTTGTTCTATCCATTGCCTCTTGCTTTAGCATAAGTTTACATGTAGCGATTGGTATACCAATATTCAACCTGCTGGTTGAGATCGGTAGAACGGTTCCTTCTCTGGCGAGTTCATCGGCTTTGCAGTTACCCACGATATCTCTGTGCCCCGGCAGCGGCACCCAAATAAGGTGAATATTGAACTGTTCAGCCATCTCCCTAAGAGATAGGCGACAGTTAAGGGCGGTTACTGAGTTCGTAGAAACAGCGCCGAGTGATTTGAGGGCTGCTTGACTATCTGAGAAAATCCGGATATTCGTTGAGGATATCACGTTTTCTCTTAGCCATGATAGGACCTCTTTGATCGCCTGAATTTCCGCTTGGAACACGCTACAATGGTTTGGAAGGCGGAACGAGAGACTTACGTTAAGTCGGTTTGAGTACACCCCCCAGCCTACCCCTTCTTCGGTTTTTGAACCATCTGTATAGAAATGAATTGAATCATCTCTCAAAAATTCTTCGTCGTCCCAGGTCGTTCTCGGTGGGATTGAGACTTGGAACTTATTATCAAAAACCAATTGGGGGATGGTGTAGTCGGAGTGACAGGGGATTGATCCGAATAAATTCAGGATTGCAACGTGACCGATGTTGTTATCGGTCCATTGGGAGATAGCTCTCATACGAGTGGCTGCACTGGCGGCCATTTGTTTGCTGAAGATATCTAGTGGTGTGAGGTTAAGGAGTGTATTTAGTGCAGCTGAGGGTGTTGATCTCAGTGCTCCGCTTATACACAGACAGGCTGTTCGTTGGACCTTGCTTAGATTATCGCAGTAGGTCCTTTTATCAAGAGCGGTCCACCATACCACTACTCCGTATGTGAGTATTGGTCTGATGACTGCGGTGTAGAGCCAATGGGTGATTTGGGGGGAGAAACCCCATTTGTTACCAATGGCTTTTTTGCAGGAAAATAAGGCCACGGTGGATTTCCTGATTCTTTCCTGTATATTGGCTTTCCAATTTAGCTTTTTGTCTAGGATTATACCTAGATATTTGGCTTCGTTTGAAAGTACAAGTGAGATTCCATTTATTGATGGAGTTATTAGTTGAGGAATTTTATATTTCCTGGTGAAGAGAACGAGTTCAGTTTTCTGAGGGTTGACCCTTAGATCACATTTTCCCGCCCATTTTACAAGTTTATTTAGAGCGGTCTGCATCAGGTCCGTAAGGACGTGAGCATGTTTGCCGGACACCGCAATGGAGACGTCATCTGCATATGCAATCACTTTGAATCCCTCAGCTTCTAAGTCAACTAGAAGTTCATTGACGACTATATTCTATAGAAGAGGGGATAGGACTCCGCCTTGCGGTGTTCCTCTACTGACAGATCTCTTTGCAGAGAAGTTTCCTAGAGTAGAGTTGATTCTCCTGCTTTTTAGTATTAGATATATCAACTCCACTATGGAATCATCTACTTTGAGCTTCGTCAGTGCCTTTGTAATTGCAGAGTTGCTGACGTTGTTGAAGGCGACCTCTATGTCGAGGAAGGCGGCCAGAGTGAATTCTTTGTGATGGAGGGAATATTCTATAGTACGTACCAGGGTGTGTAGGGCCGTTTCTACAGATTTTCCCTTGCAGTAGGCGTGTTGTGCTGTAGATAACAATTTTGGATCTATAGCTGTACGCAGGTGGATATCAATCAGTCGTTCTAAAGTTTTAAGAAGGAAAGATGATAGACTTATTGGTCGGAGATCTTTTGGGTTTACGTGGGATGATTTCCCAGCCTTAGGTATAAACACCACCTTGACTTCTCTCCACTGAGTGGGGATATAGTTCAAGGTGGTACAGCCGATGAGAATTACTTCAAGGACAGGAATAATAATGTCCGCGGCCTTTTGAAGTTCGGCTGGAATTATACCATCAGGTCCAGGGGATTTGTATGGGTCAAAGCTGTTAATGGCCCAAACTAATTTTTTCCTTGTAATCAGATCGGGGTTGTTTGTTATTATGCTACCTGGTTCTGTGGAATCATAGTTGCATAAGTTCTTAGAGCTTCCTGGAAAGTGAGTGTCCAGAAGCAAATTGAGCGTTTCTTCGCAGGATTCTGTCCAGCCGTCAGCTGTTTTCAAACTGCTAGGCATGGTCGGACTCTTTGAGAGGATTTTTCTTAATCTAGAAGCTTCTGAAGTATCTTCTATTTTTCCACAGAAGTTTCTCCAGGAAGTTCTTTTATTTTTCCTCAGTTGATATTTATAAGTTTTGAGGGATTCCTTGTAGGAGTCCCAGTCTATAGACTCGTAAGCTATCCAACAAATTTTTATGAAATTTTTAGGGTGAATATAGTTTAGTCCAGGTATAGTTACCGGTTTGATCACCATATTCCATACAAATTCTAGTGTAGAAAAAAAAAACAAATAACTTATTGGAAGTTTGTAAGAATGTGGTATATGAGTGAAAAAGGCATAGAGCCTATGTGCGTACAGACGGCCCCAATTTAACCACTCACAGCGCTCCATTGCGGTATTCTAAAGGACACCGATGCTTCCGAATGACAAGGCCGTTGTTTGTGTCTATCCTGCATTATCTTAAGATTTTTAGTGCAGTTCAATTTTCATGTCACTTTGAGCAGCTGAAAATGCCCTCCCCAGCGGTAAGGTACCTAAGTACCTAAACAAGTACCTAAATAATAATCGTGTTTTTATTTGATAGTTCCAAAAACCGAAAACTGAATTGGGCCCCACCAAAGACAGATCGATACGAAACCTTAAAAAGACAAAATTTAAAATATGCACATTTAACTGATATTTCCACGGGTATCGCCTTTCGCAAGGAATTGGCAAGTCCTCCGTTAGTAAATTCATTGCCAATGATGAAAAACGCTTTCTCAATTAGCCCTTCGGAACCGGTAGAAAATTGTAGGTTCCCTCCATTTCCTCACAAGGCATGGTTGTGAGAAATGTGCTAGGCCCTGTGGATCCCTGCTCTGTTGCGCCACCCTATTTATTTTATGTTTACATTTAACTGACTGTTTGGAAATAAGACTGACGACTGTGCCTAGATATTTAACCAGAACAAGAATTTACTGCAAAAATGTTTAATTTGGTATTGACAAACATAAAAAACACTCAAGACCTTAACGAACGCAAAACTGGAGTCAGCTCGTCAGGAATCGATTTTGTTGGGGAGTCAAATTATTTTTATTCAGGTCCTCTTTCTCTTACGACAATAGTGTCCTATTTCGAATAAAACTAGGTTCTTAATCATAACCAAAGTATGAGCCGATTTTCTACTGACTACCAAAATAGACATGCGATTTCTTTGATAAGTCTGCACTAGTTTCTAAGGGAAAAACCCGCCTCTCTCTTTACAGATCTTCTACTATCAACGGATATTTTAATAGAGGTATGTTTGTCATTCTCCTCTTCTTCGATAGATAATTTATTTCGCTCGGTATTTTTCGTCAATGACAACAGAGCTTTCAGTGGAAAACTTAAGTTCCTTAGTTCCATTTGATTATCAACATTACCTTCCTTATTTTCTTTGAGCTCTGCAAGTTAATTGAAACGCTAACGAACTCAGGCTATAAAAGGGAATACTGTGGATTTTGAAGGGAAACAACATAAAAACTTTTCACATGTAATTATGTAATTCCAACAAAACTTTGGATTACTTTGGATGATTCTTAAAGACATTTTGACAAAATATCTCAGTAACTTCTATACTTTCAAATGGGATTCTTAATTCCCAGTTGAAATTCAAATACTCGACAATTCCCCATTTTGTAATTGGCTGACTGAATGCAATTTGAATCAATACGAAATTCACTCTCCGAATCAAACCAATTCCGCAACTCAAAACCCATTTGTCACCATTCATCACCTCTACTAGCATCATCGTCAGATTTATTGCACCTAACGACCGGCAATCTCGGACCAATTTCCTTCATCATTTATCATGCGACACATACTCTATACTCATGTACCAACCAATCTTGACGTCTTCCAAGACTGTTCAAATATTACCCCAAGAAAATTACCAAATTCGATACATTACCCATAAATCCAAACCAAAACCCAGATATACAGTACATCGAAACATACGTTGTTCACTTGCTTCGGCTTCGGCTTCGGTTTTGGTGCGGTGGTAATGGCTCTCGGATACTGTGACATCGAATTGAAACAGCTGTAACTGGATGTATAAATAGGATGTATGCTTGTGTCGGTCGCCGCGCATAAATCCCGACAAGGAACAATAAAACACAACATTTTCCACTTTTTGCACTGGGTCAGCAGGAAAATGTCACACCACCACCGATCTCCGACCCGGGCCAGCCAGCTATCCAACCATCCAGCCAGCATTTATGCGACAAGCAAATCGCTTAATAATCTCCCACAATCGATTAGCAATAAAAATGACAAAACTCTACACTTGGCTGCTGCTATTGCGGTGAGCGGATGCTAAATACGACCCAATACGCCTGAGAGCTGATCCAAAAAAAAAACCAACTCCACTCCACCTCAACGCCACTACCGACCGCCACCACGAACACCACGCCATGTAGTATAGGTATAGAGGTATGGAGCGAAAGTAAAACACAAAAAAACGCCAATAAATAACAGCACTTCTGTCATTTATCCACATAACTTGCACCAGTGCCGCACAAAGAAACAGAGCTCCTGGGCTCGACACAAATTAAAGAAAACCAAATGGGGTGCCATTTGGCAATCGAATCCATACGCACGGGAATAAAAAAGTGCCGAACGATAAAAACGAGCAAAGGACAAAAAACAACCAACAAAAAAGTAAAAAAAGAACGACCAACAACGACAGCAGCAACTTCAAAAAGTTCAAATCCGCACCAGCAATTATAAGGAAAAGGTGGAACAGCAAAGCACACCTGTAAGCAATGTGTCCTTACATTGGGTGGGTGGTAGTCCTTCGCCCCGCCAATTACTTGACAACATGTGCGAAAGGTACTCGTACCCACCGCCAAACACTTCCCGAAACACAGAAGTATCTACAGTTCCGTTTGCTAAGTACCTCCCTACACCAACATACCTACTATAACAACCCAAGGGAACAGCGACTCCTCGACGAATGTGAGGCGCCCTCTGTGTGGCACATTTACAAAAATCTATAACCATAAATTCGGATTATTCCCGTTTTTCCCCAAACGGAGGGCATTAAGAGCGATATGACAAATTTATCGCCACCACCATCGGGGTGATTTTTTCCCGCTGCCAAACCACTGCTCCGCCCCGCACCGTCCGGTATATACGGTTTCTTTTGGTTTATGTTTTGAGACACAAGACACAAGTAGTACTCTCGCACAGCCGGAGTATGTTCGGCTTAGGCTGGTTTTAATATTTGAGTTTGTTCAATGCCAAATGCGTCGTCGTCATCGTTGTCGTTGTCGTCATAATGGTCGTCGTCCTTCTTTTGGCGAATGTTGTTGTTTGACACCACCCGGATCCCCGGCCAGGCCGAACCAAGCCGACCCGACCTTCTCTGTGTTGGATCCAAATGAATCGTAAAATTGGCATAATTCGCATTTCGGACGGACACAGATTTTTTTAAAGCGGATCAGCGGGTTTCATTCGACTTATGAAGACTAACGACACAAAATTTGCGTGTAAATTTGGAAAAATTAAAAGCATTTGTGTGCCTGTGCCTGGGCCTGTGCTTCTGTGCTGCTGTGCCAGTGCCAATGTTATATTTAGGGGGATACTCCACCCTTCACTCATCTTTCGTTTCAATAAAAGTTTTGTGATAATTGCGTTCCGCTCGAGCGATGTAAAATGTGCGAGAGACCAGTGCGGTGCTGTGTTCGGATTTATTGACGGTAGAAAATGTTAATGATGGCAAAATATGTCATACACACACCCTCGCCCACCCATAACGCTACTGGCTCATAAACACCAAATCGAGGTAATGTTAAACAGCCGCTGGGAGGCAGTTATCCTGATGAGTGTGGGAGCAGCGCGAGTGAGCCTTATTTGGATAATTAACGAGCATGACTGGAATTTAGGAACCGCGCCACTTCCAAATTGGGTGATGATGTTTCGGTGTTTTTTTTTTTCTTGTTATTTTTCTGCTTTTTTTTATTTTGTTTTTTCTTGTTTTATGGGAGTTTCGTTATTATTCATGTTTGTCCTTATTACTTTTTGGCAGAACGAATGGAAGAATGTTACAGTTAAATTTTTTGGAATGCTGCTGCTTTGTTTGGGCACCTTGTTATGTAAAGTGATTCCATTTGTAATAAATGATTTCTTAGAGGTAAATCATGCGACTGCCAAAATGCACAACTGGATGACAGGTAAAAGTTTTCTTCAACAGAATGGTTGAGGGGTAATGTTAACAGAAATGAGAACATTTTGACAAGTAGGAGGCCAACAAGAGTGACGAATTTGTAATTGCCAACGATTTCGTCTTAGATAGCTTTACAAACAAAGAAACAACACATTTTTGGAATCACAACAGGCGGTTTGGAGGATCTAACGCAACAAGCCTTACAAGCTTTTTCACGTTTAACGATATTGTTTTTCTTTTTCCACCATTTTTTACACGAACGTTAGAATGAATCTTTTAGCTTCGTGGAAGAGATTAGCAATCAAACGTAACATCGAAGTCAAAGCGATATTGTGATAGGATGTACCAATTTCCCAGTACAGAATGCCAGGCCAAACCAAACGTCAAAATTTTCACGGTCTTGTTGCTGTTAACGTTCGTATAAGTTTACGTCTCGGCTTACACATCGAATTCGTGGGGTAGTCTTAACAAATCTGGGTAAAATATTTCCCATATAAAATTTGACAGTTCTCTTAACAACTGATAGGCTTACATATACTTCACTGATTACACGGGCTCATCCATGAGCCTCTAATGTTAATTAAAAGCGAACACAAAGCGCTCTTACGTAACCAGATCAATGCCAAAAGCAAACCGTGATTGTGATTCAGGTAATATAAAGATAAATTGAATTGAATATTATAAAAAAGGTGGTTCAAGTATTACGTTACGCAATTAGGGGGAAAGGGGGGAGGGTTGCGTTTTGAGTTTTGTAGAATGTAACGTTGCGTTTCAAGGGAGGGAGGGGATGCTATAACAACGCCAAATATAACAATTTTTTAAACAAGAAAAATTTCGCACTTATGTAGTCTATTTCACATCACGCAAGAGTGTGCAAACGCAAACACTATGTGAACTGCAGGCCTGCACAAGACAGTCGCGCAGCAACTTGTTGACGGAAGGTTAAATGAGCTTCTTTACATTGGGCGCCACTATGAAGCATTGTCTGAGTATGTTGATTGGTTCAACGAAAACGAAGTTGATGTAAATGACTTATCAACTCCGGAACCCTCTTTGTCAGCTCCCCAAATGCCTTTTAATTAAAGTGGCCGGCGAGTACAAGCAGTGGAGCAGTAAACGCAACTAAATTGTTGTTTCAAATACCTACGTGTTTTATTTAGGGCCAAAAAAATTATATAAGATAAATTTAAAAAAAAAAATAGAGTCGCGCAACTGGGCGGGAAGGCTGGGAGACTAGCGCCTCTTTCCCAACAATGCCAAGCTGAGGACTTTCAATTTTTTGTCGACTAATCGAAAAAACGTTTTTAAGGCAAAGGATCTTATTTCTTCAAATAGAGTTACGTAATACTTGAAGGTCCCTAAAACGGCTTGCACCGTTTGAATAAAATCTAAGAAATTCTATTCTCTGAGTTTAAAAACCTAACATAGTGTCGACCCTACCTACTCGTTGGCACAGCACATGATGCGCTTGAAAAATTTATATAATAAAGGTTGTTTTTTTTTAGAGGTATAGAACTTTGAAATGAAATAAAACAAAGACGATTTTTTTAATTGATATGAAATTTACATCATCATTGGGGAGACAATCTTCTGGCATTATAATTTAAATGTGATTTCTGGCATATGACCGCCACGGCTGGCTCGGACGTAGTTTAATTTGGAGGTCTAATTTTTGATGACTTTTTCCAACATTTGTGGCCGTATATCGACAATAACGCGTCGAATGTTGTCCTCCAAGTCGTCAACCGCTTCGGGCTTATCGGCGTAGACTAGCGACTTCCCAATCCTCACAGAAAATAGTCAAGCGGCGTTAAATCGCACGATCTTGGAAGCCAATTCACGGGTCCGAAACTTGAAACTATGTTGTTGCTCCAATAAATCAGTTGTGGCACGAGTTGTGTGACATGTTGCGCCGTCTTGTTGAAACCACAACTCCTGCACATCATGGTTCTTCAATTGATGAACGAAAAAGTCAGTAATCATCGCTCTATAGCGGTCACCATTGACTGTTACGTTCTGGCCAGCATCGTTGTTAAAGAAGTACGGACCAATTATTCCACCAGCCCATAAAGCACACCACGCAGTCAGTTTTTCAGGATGTAACGGTGTCTCAACACACACTTGAGGATTATCATTACATTACTCCAAATTCGGCAGTTTTGTTTATTCACGTATCCATTCAACCAAAAGTGAGCTTAATCGTTAAATAAAATTCGCTTTTGAAAATCGGAATCGACGGCTATGATTTTCAAAATAAATTTGCAAAATTTGAAAGCGTTGTTCAGGCGTCAGCCTATTCATGTTGAAATGCCAAACCAAACTAAACATAAATCACTTGACAGCTGACAAAATGGACGCCAGTTAAAAAAATGTTGCCAACTTAAAGTTCTATACCTCTAAAAAAAACACTTTGTATAATATGTACATTGAAAGCTTTTATAACTAGAGTTGAAAAACACAAAATATTCTTAAAACCAAGCACCCACTAGTGCTCCTCTTCTTTCTGAAGATCTACAGCAGAAGTGGTTTCCGACACTTCTCCTTTATTAGGAAAGAACCTGGGACCGGCAATACACATTTACAAGTACTTGTAATACAAGTGAAATATGACAAGTGAAAAAAATTTTGTATCACAAAGCAGCAATGAGTATGGTTATTTTTTGCCAATATCTGCCAACAAATATTAAAAAATTTGGCAGTGGTGTAAACTCCTTTTTGCCATGAAAAGCGCTTTCTCTATCAGCCGTTCGGAACCGGCAGAAAAGTGCAGGTCCCCTCCATTTTCTCACAAGGCATGGTTGTGAGAAATGCTCTAGGCACTAGGTCTCCTCTACCTGTTGTGCCACCTAATTTCTTTATTTATGTAAACTCCGTGATTCTATCCCTTAAAATTTAAACAACAGCAACTTTACTATCCTTTTAATCCTATTCTGCTGGGCTCTTAGCAGATGAAAAACAGCATTTGTTCAGCCTGTCCCTAAAAATGTCAAATTCTCCGTCCCTTCCAATTACTGTCAAATTGCAAAATTGCAATATAGTCGCTTCATTCTAAGTTCACAGAAACGTTGATTAACAGTCTACTTATGAGTTTTCTAGTTGAGATAATCCTCGTGTTTTTTTATCAAATAAATGAAAAGATTAGTAAAAAAATTTAACAGTTAAAACACTTTTTATATTTCCTCAAATGCACATTTCGGAAGGAAAGCTTCCATCGTCAGTGAAATTTAAATCTCAATCAATGAAATATCATGAAGAACGAAAGCTTTTTAACCCTTTAACCCTACCCATCCCGGGAGAAACACTATTGCTACCCTGGGGTCTTAAGGACCCCAAAAAGTTTTTGCCCCAATTTCATAAAAAAAACAATTTAATCAAAAATTTTATTTACTAGCATAAAAGATAGGAATGTTTAAATACGAAAAATGTTTTAAAAGTTTACATCAAGACAATTATGACACACTGAGCGGCTATGGCAATTGCTGCATCGTGTTTTGGTCTTGCGGTCTTTGTCTCGTCGACAGACGGCACATCTATTTTTTGTAATGACTGAAGATGTTGACTCAGCCACAAGTCGCTTCTTTTTTAAAATATTTCCAATGAGGACCTGGAGATTGGATGGCAAAGTTGGCCAAGTAAGCCTCTCCTCCATTTGGGGTTTAATGAGTTCCAAGGCTAAGTTTTTTATGAAATTTCGACTTTTTTGAGTTTTATTGGACGCTATTTTGAGGAGGACATACGAATTCACACCAACAATATTTAAGATCCCATAAAACATAGCCAATGGCCATCGTTTCGCTCGTCTTGAAACTTTGTCAAACTGTTCAAAAACTTTAACTATCACTACCCTGGGGTCTATGGGACCCTGAAGCTCAAATATTTTCAACTGCACCACTCGAAAATTAATAAATGACTCATTTTTAGACGTCTGCTGCGATAATATGAGAATTCCATGGGTGGCACTGGTGTAAGTTGCTTAGTTTTTAAAAAATTCAAGAAAATGTATGTTTGCAATGGCGCTGTACCCCAGGGTAGGGTTTAAGGGTTAATGACCAACAGTATGGCTTTCATAGCAAAACCCCCACTGATGACCTAATGGCTAATTTTACCAATCTCTACATTGGTCAGAAGAAAGTTAGAAAGCGCTTGATATGTCTAAAGAATTTAATAGAATTTGGCATGAAACTTTCTATTCGAAAACGCATGAATTTGGCTATAGATGAGTCTCTTACCCGCCGGATTAAAAATTATATCTACGATTTTAACTTTGATACTCACTATTTGGGTCCTGGTGTACCTCAGGGCTTCATTTTGTCTCCAACACTCTTCCTTATCTTTGTTTTACTGACGACTCCTCTTTCAGTTTCTCATATTGGTTCCGAATTCCACGTCGTTGAAATTTCAGTCAAATTGGAACAAATCGTTCCAATTATGCGGATTCCATCTTCCATGTATTTCACTGACATAAGGAAAAACCAGTTCCTGGTGTGTGGCTGCGAACGGTTGAAAGATTGGCAACTGATATATTTTTCTTCATCAGAAAAAAATGCTATATAAAATGTTATTCAATTGTCACGAAAACATAGTTATTATTCCATTTGAAAATTTTTCCTGATTCGTTTTCCTAATCGATATAACTGGCCCCTTAGCTGGCACCAATATTGCAGTATCATAAGCAAAGGTAACCATGATAGCGTTAATGTCCACTGAAATAACCCTTGTATACAACAAATACAGGATTGGCCCTAAGACTCTGCCTTGTGGTACACCGGCTTTAAATTTATTAAGTTCGTAGTCAACTTTTCTAATTTACTTAATTTTAAAGGGTTAACCACCTCTAGGGTGGGGAAATTTGGGGATTTTTTTTTCGGAAATAATACAAAATGAATCGAGATAACAAAAACGTGATTTTATTATTTATATCAATGACTGCTTGCAATAATTTTTTTTGAAGCGATTTATTACAAAATGACGTCTTTTTTTTTTGAGGTCCACGGCCGGACCAATAGCTCATGTAACTTCTTAATAATAATGAGCAAATATATTTTTTTCGATTATATATACTAACTGCTATAGAAGTTCGTAGGATTTTTGCGATATATTGTTTTTTGGTGAAATGGCGCCCTTCTAAAGTGAAAAGAGCAAAATTTGAAAATTGTTAATAACAAGTGAACTACGCAATATGAAAAAAAAAAATAGTGCGTGCAGTCCCCCCGCGCGGAAGAAGTGAAACTTCCTAATATGAAAATGAAAATAGGAAGGGGTAGAAATTTATTTTGAGTGAACTCGTATTGTTTCTTTAAAAGAAAAAGAAAAGAGATGGATCGGAGTAAATTTTCACGGGATAGCTACTTAACACCATTTCATAGAACAATTTTTTATTTTTTGGTGGAGATTAGAGGACGAAAACTAGGATTTTAAAGATCTATGTACATACCGTGAGTATCAAAAGTGAGTAAACACCCATATGATTTCTGAATTTGAATAAAATGTAAGCAATTTAATAACCAAAAATTACATTCCAATTATGAAAAACAAAAGCTTTATTTAATATCAATAAATTAAAACAAAAATGAACATTCCAAATAAATAAAATGCATTACTTTTTCCTAATAAAAACTAAACACACCCTATTTAACGCATCAAAAGTAAGTAAACATCATGCAGGCTCCTATTGTCTAAGATTAATCAGTTAAATTTACTGTTATATTCTTTCATATGTGAAACGTTGGAGATAAGCTCTTCTATTAACATCACTTGCGAGTGTAAGCTGGTTGTGTTTAAAGCCTTTATAGGAGTGTTATTTAATTGTTTTACAATGAGAGATTCAAAACATTGAAAAATTTTAAACGTACAGGTCGCCCAAAAAAGTTAAACGAAAGGGAAGAAAGGCGAATTGTGTCTGAAGTGAAAAAAAATCCCAGTTCCAGTGACTTTAAAATCGCCGAAAATGTATCAATATCATCCGAAAAAACAGTTAGTGCGAGTACTGTACGGCGAACATTGCACAAATTCGGCTTACATGGTAGAAGTGCCAGAAAAAAACCAATAATATCTAAAGTGAATAAAAAAAAACGGTTAAAGTTTGCAAAGAAATATAAAAATAAAAATATTTCATTTTGGAAAAATATATTATTTACAGACGAAAGTAAATTTGAAATTTTTAAAAGTAACACAAATAAAAAAATTTGGAGAAAAAAAAACAAAGAATTTAGAGGCACAGTGAAACATGGGGGAGGTTCGGTGATGGTGTGGGGATGTATGGCGACATCAGGAGTCGGGAATCTTGTCTTCATTGAAAGTACAATGAAGAAGGAAGACTACCTTGACATCCTAAGGAATAACCTGCAACCGAGCGTAAACAAATTAGGTATGCTTAGCAATTGGATCTTTCAGCGCGGCTTGTTAAAGAGTGGTTGCTGTATAGGACTCCAAAACAACTTGATCATCCTCCACAATCACCGGACCTCAACCCCATAGAACATTTATGGGATCATTTGGACCGGCAAATACGGAAAAGGACCATAAAAAGCAAAGATGACCTAAAAAAGGCCTTAATTGAAGAATGGTCCCAAATACCTTCCGATGTTACCAATAACCTGGTGATATCTATGCCCCGCCGACTTAAAGAAGTTATAAAGTCTAAAGGTGGTCAAACAAAATACTAAATTTTTTTAAATAATATGATTTTAATAGACTTTGTTATGTGTTTACTTACTTTTGACGTATAAAAAATAAGGAAAATGTAGTTTTTATATGAAAAGAACGGAAAAAGTTTTATTTAAAGTTTTTTCTTTTGTTTTAATTTATTGCTAATGAATAAAGCTTTTTTTGTGTATTACTTTTTGGTTTAAATTCTATATAACTCTAGAAATCATGTGGATGTTTACTCACTTTTGACACTCACTGTATGTACATACATAGTACTTATGTATGGAATAGAATACCAGGAACCTTTCTGAAACCGTTGATTGGCCAGTGTCAGTGGTAGCTGACTGACCGACCAATGAAGACCGCAGTCTTAACACCTAAGCCCAAGACGGAGAACATTTACATACATGTTTAGACATGATCAAACATGTTTAGACATGATCAAACATGTTTAGACATGATCAAACATGTTTAGACATGATCAAACATGTTGAGACATGATCAAACATGTTTAGACATGATCAAACATGTTTAGACATGATCGAACATTTTTGAGCCGGGCGTAAATGGAAATTGCTTATATATACATGATTATGCCTCCACTAACTACTACATACTCATAACTACATATATTAAAATTGTAATAAAATCTTTCAGTAACCACTCAC
The DNA here is from genome assembly GCA_949752695.1 of Melanostoma scalare. Lineage (NCBI taxonomy): Eukaryota > Metazoa > Arthropoda > Insecta > Diptera > Syrphidae > Melanostoma > Melanostoma scalare. The sequence continues at coordinate 217,338,733 of OX456984.1, forward strand.
CAAAAGCTCTGATTTGTACATATGTACATATGTACATATGTATATTGTCTTCGAAATAAAATTCCGCAATTTCAATGAAGAAATCGAAATTTATTTTGCAAGCCAGGCACGATTTTCACACACACGACACAAATTGAAAATTAAGAAAGAACAAAGAGTTAAGGTGGATTTACATGCATCTGCACCCATAATTTTTCATCTGCAGCCATAATTCTTTTCGCTTCTCTTTTTAACTCTTGTGCTTTATAAATTATAATCTACATAAACTAAACTATACCAAATATGATAAATTCCAGCATTAATGAATTCAATCAAAAATCAATCAATTCTCCTACTAGTGAAATGATCTCAACTGAGGATATCGAATTCATTGTATACAATCTTCAAAATAAAAAATCGGCTGGGACTGATAAAATTAAAAATGAAGTAATTAAACAACTTCCAATGAGCGGTCTCTCTTTCATTGCGTTCATAGTAAATTCATGCTTAAAACTGCAATATTTTCCTTCTAAATGGAAATTAGCGAAAGTCATCCCAATACTTAAACCTGGTAAGCCTCGTAATGTAGCTAACAGCTATAGGCCTATAAGTCTTCTCAGCAATTTAAGTAAAATCTTAGAGAAAGTTATACTTTTTAAAGTCTCAAAGTTTCTCGACGAGAAAAATATTATTCCCGCGCAACAGTTTGGTTTTCGCAAGGGTCATAATTCGTCCCAACAAATAACTAGAATATGTCAGTGTGTAAAGTCAAACTTTAATGAAAAAAAATCAACAGGTCTTGTGTTGCTTGATGTTGAAAAAGCATTCGATTCTGTGTGGCATAATGCTTTAATTTATAAATTAATTTGCAGTGAATTTCCTGATTACTTAATTAAAATGATCCAAAGTTTCTTGAGCAACAGACAGTTTAAAGTTTGGTTAAATAGTTTTAGCTCTACCTTACAAGATGTTCCTTCAGGCGTCCCTCAAGGATCTGTTCTTTCTCCAACGCTCTTCAACATCTACACCTCTGATTTTCCGAGGCTTCAAAATTGCGATTTTGGAATGTATGCAGATGATATTGCTATATATTCATCGGGTGAATATGCATTCTCGATTTTAAATGACATCCAAATTGCTCTTAATCTTATGTTTGAATATTATAAACATTGGAAAATCAAAATAAATGCTGGGAAGAGTCAGGCTATCTTTTTCACAAGAAAAAGAAAGGACTGTTTCTTACCCAGTACAAATTTAAAATTAAATAACTGTGATATTCCTTGGGTTAGCTCTGTCAAGTATTTGGGAGTTTACTTAGACAAGAGACTGACATTTAAGGAACATACAAAAAACACTCTACATAAGATTAATTTAGCAACGCGATTGCTATATCCCTTGATAAACAGGAAGTCTCTGCTTAGCAACCAAAACAAACTATCCATTTACAAAGTTGTTTTTCAAGCCATTATTTTGTATGGATCTCCCGCCTGGGGAAACTGCGCTAAAATGCATGTCAAAAAATTACAAATCTCTCAAAATAAGATTCTTAAAATGATAATCCGTGTTCCATGGTTCTACTCAACATCAACATTGCACCAACAAACTCGAGTTTTAAAAATCGAAGATAAAATTGAAGAAATCAAACAAAAATTTATAAGAAACTGCCAAAGCAGTGAAAATGAACTAATTATCGGACTTACTTAATAAGGGTGTCTCTAGCAAATTTAAATATTATTATTTAATGATAAACTTGAAAGTAATTCACTTACAAATTTGTAAATGCCATGATATATGTACATTGTATATAAAACTCTGCAATATGAATTTATTTGCCTCATTTATTTATTTCTCTGTAGTTAATCGTAAACACAATTATTTATTTGATCACTTATTTTTTCATTTATTTATCTATTTATTTATTTATTAAATAATTAATTTAACGATTTACCAATTTATTTATATATATATTTATTTATTTACCTATTTAAACATCGTCATTTATTTATTAAATTTTCTTATTATAATTATTTATTTATTCTTTTTGTTAATTATTTGTTCATTTTGTATTTATTCATATATTCATCAATTTGCTCATTTACTTATTTATTTATTTATTTATTTATTTATTTATTTAATTATTTATTTATTTATTTATTTATTTATTTATTTATTTATTTATTTATTTATTTATTTATTTATTTTCAGTGTTCAATACTATGCATAGAAAACATGAAATACAAACTGTGATATAATATTAAGTAAACAAACATTTAAATGAAGGTTTTTTTTCCCATATTTTTCCTTCAAAATAACTTTGTAGCTAAAATGCAGTTCAATGAAAAAATTGTATGTTTCAGTAGTAAGATAAATTAAACTTATCATATCTGTGCACTGTATACACTGTGCAACGACAACCTGTCAAAAATGTAATTTTTATATGGAAGAAATAAATATCTATCTATCTATCTATACCAAATCCAGCATTAGTTCCCATAATGACGCGTCATATAACATACAACTGTTATAGCAACAAATTTATAGCAGTGCCAAAAACTATGCAATCGATAATATGTTTAACACGGAAGTGTAACGCTGCATGTAACACGGAAGTGTAACGCTGCATGTTTGCAAGTCGCATAAGAAGTTTCACTTCAAAAAAAAAAACCTACGTACTTCCATAGACAATGTATATTTCAAGACATGTTTGAAATTTCAAGTTAATCGGTTGAAAATTGCTTGAGTATCGAGTCCAGCCAACTTGAAAAATACAATATTGAGATAAACGCGTTTAAGGTTTTGAGTAGTAGAAAATCATGAATAATTTTACAATACCTTTAATCTGCGATGCCGGAAAGAAACGTTCGACAAATCTAATTCTAGTCTAGACTAGTCAGGAAATAAAAATTTTCAATAACAACTACCGTATACATGCTCTACTCCCCTGATGTACCTTCCCCCTTGCGCTCACACGATTACACGATACACGATTTTTCGAAAATTCCCCCAAATAACCCCTTAAGGACTCGCTTTTCAATGCACAATAAAAATTATGTATCGGCATCTCCTTTCGTTTCTTTTTTTACCATCCGGACAATGTCTTTCAACATTAAAGACCCGCATCAAATCCCAATAGATTAATATTTCATATTTTGTTTTTTTGTCTTTGTGCTCTAATCGGTGTGCATATTTTTTGTTGTTTCATTTGTATCAATCGTTGTGATCAATCAACTACCTATATATCTACAAGTCATTACTTAAAACGGGAAAAAGTGCAACACTTTGAAAACCGTCTGCATAATTACCTACTCGAGTTGCTAGAGGAAGCTAATTAATTAGTAATTTTTGGAAAAATAAATGAAAAGAAACTTATGTATATGTTAATAGAAATACTTTATAATCGTGCGGCAGAAATTTCATGGATGTTTTCAACAAGATCGCATGTAGAGTGTAGACTTATATTTAAGTAGGCGTGTTAATTCACGTTCTGATTCTTCAATTTCAATATTCATTCAAGACAGCTCACCGCAAAGTATGATATTCCATATAGTTATTTACTTTCTCTGGTATTGTGGGACGAACTTTATTATGTGCCTAATTGTAGACTGCACACCATACGAGGTAACACATTTACATCAAACAATTAAAAAGTTGACTGTCCAAATTAGTTCATTTTCACATTCGATTGAATCTGTTTGGCCTACCCTATGAGCGGTCGTCTCTAGTTTTTTTTTTTTTTTTTTGAAACTTAACCCAATATGTAATTCGACAGCAATTGGTTGTTTGTATTCCAAACCCAAACAAAAAGGGAATTAGCATACATGAGTAAGCCGCTCGCCACCGCAAGTTGTTCCTTCTGCCACCATATCATTGTTTTTTTCTTTAGTGAGACTGGGTTCCTTCAACGGCAGACCACAAAAAGAATGCCCGAAGGCTCTACAAACTTTGTTGGCTTTGGTTCTTTACAAAACAAGGAAAAAAAAAAAACAAAACAAAGGAGACATGAAACTAAACGTGTTCTCATGCGTCAGTGAATAAAATCTTTAGGTCCCGTAAGAGTTATCACTTTGACTTTATCCTGCTTAAGTTGTATTTTTTGATGTTACCACACGATGGACTCAAAATGCCAACTAAACACTTGGAATAAACGAGGATCAGATGAACGCATATAAGGGCATGGCGTTGCCTTCTTTATAATGAGCTTCGTTTAACGGTTCATTTGGCTTATAGGATTTTGGTGTGTTTATAAGCTATCAAACAGGTTTGGATATACGTTTGCCATATACGGACACAAGAAATGGTCCAAATTGAAAATTCCATGTTCGACATTAAAATGCTTGGATGTACGCAAGAGGCAACAATGCACTTTTACAAGAATGGAACACCGAAGTTCATGTTTGTTAGTGAAATGAATTTTTATATGAATGGTTTCAGCATGGTATTAACAATCCCTGATGAGTAGGTACCTGTGAATATGTGGGTTTGCTTTTGAGGGGATCTGAGCTGTGCTTACAATGTCCCACATTTTCATACCGCTACAAGTCAACACGTGTCTTCAAACACTCAAAATGTCAAGGAACAGAAAGATAAAAATGAAATTGTATAAGCGCACACTCACACGACCACTCAAGAAACTTGGACATGTCCTAGCAGCAGGAAGGAACTCTTGACTGGCTAAATAAGTTTATCTATCCTAAAACAGCATTCCCTAGCTCATAATATGAAAATAGTAATAAAAAAACCGCAATCTTATTCCAGCTTTTCTTATCGTCCTCCCCTGCAGGCTCTTCAAAAAAAAATAAACAAAATAGCAATCAACAAAACCGACAAAAAAAATCTCGCTAATCCCTTAATCCTTTCATTTATCGAATGAATTGCTAAATATTGAGCACTTAAATCCAATGCAGCAGGAGATTTCCTATACAATCTACAAATCCCAATTCAATTTGAATTCATTTTGGATTCTAAACCATCCAGCCACCCTTTGCTTCGAAGTGTAAATAAATACAAAGCCGCTACTTTATTGCCCATTCGATCGCGATTTTCATGCACGGACATGGCACACACACACACTACAATCCGCAACCCTCCTCATATGTGCACATCTCTGTATCTCGCGACCAGCGGTATTGACACACGACCACCCGTCTGCCGCGCGCCACTGCCAATGCCATCAACCAGGCACATTCGCCTGTCTGGGATGATGATGGTAATCCCATCTGTATTCGCAAGAAATCCCATATCTCACCGATTCCAGTGAGAGCACTCTTGTCTATCTATTCATTTCTTCCCTTGCGCAGCGCCCACCGCATCAACAACCAACCCACTGGTCTGTGGGAAACACCACACACTGAAGTTGAGGCTCGAATAAGGATTGCGTGTGAATGCGCTTTTTTATACCCTTCGTCTATTTGTGAACTACTGTGTTCGTTTTTCTCCTTTTTTTTGTGCTTTTGTGGCACGATTTTTGTTGCTTTTAGAAAATTGCTTGCTCATTCAAGCTCGCTGCTGGGAATTGTTGCACTTGTACAAACGCCATTTGTGGTCGGCAATTGGATTCGAAAACTAATCTCTATTGGAATGTGAAAGCATTTCGCTGGCTAATTACGTGCGCCCAATCAAACCAACACTCCCAACTAGATTGGCGCCCAATCCGAGACCCTCCTGTTTCAGAACATAAAAGAGTTGGAACACGAGGGGCGAGCAATGAAATTTAAATTTTTAATTGAATTTGTATGTAAAAAATCTTGCAGAGTTTTGTTTTTAATTTATTTCGCTTTAAAAATAATCACTGAGCGATTGTTTGCTTTTGCCACTCGTGAGAGACCAAGCACCTGCGGGTATTAGAGAGATGGAGCCAAAGCGATCCATTATTTCCAAGGTGCGCAGCACATCTATTAATTAAAATAAAAACAAAGGTAGAGTGTATAGAAATTCTTGTAAACAAATTGTAGGACTTTTGATGGTATAGTTAGTCGAATAGAACCGCCATCAAAATCAGCGCTAGTTTTGCAGATGACAGTTTTGTAATTAACTGCACGCATTTTGCAGGAGCACAGAACACAGACACAGCACGGCTGGCAGTTCAGGATAGAATCGAGTCTGGCGTTTGTATGCATAGAGAATGAAACTTCCTCGGTACGGCGGTGTGGCATGGGAATAGGAAGCTGGAGCTCGTGAAAACTCACATCACATACAGAATTATTCGGTGTGTGTGCTGATGACAGGCCCACATTGTATTTGCACTGTGGCACAGGCACAGGCACAGGCATTGGAGGGTAATTAGATTGGCGCTGTGAATAGTTTGGCATTGATTCGTATTGTTTGGTGCCATAGCCGAATGCAAATAATGGGGGTTCGGTCAGCCAAATTAATTGAGCAGGCAAATTGTGAGTAAAATATTGGTGTGGTGGTTTTGAGTTTAAAAAACAGGAATGTTATCGATTAATTATCGTTGAAAGTGTTATAAAGAGACGAATCTAACTTTTTGTTTTACGCTTAGCTTTGTTGGAGTGAGTGTAGCACAGAACCGTTTCCGTTGAACAAATTCGATAAAAAAGAATGGATGGATCTTATCGACTCGTGTTGTGTGGCTGGATAAAAGCCGATGTGTCACTAACGTTCCTGTGGGGAGGGTGATACGACTTCTCTTATTGACCTGATTTCTAAAATTGGGTTAACTTAAGAAGAGGGCCGCCTAGCATAAAGCAACCTAAACTCAGATGAAACGCTTTGAATGGAGGTTGGTTCTCGCTTAGGAGACGGCGGCATTTACAACCCGACTATGCCCAAACATGAAAAGTCGGAAAATTTGAGCCAATTCACAACTTTCTACTCAAAACTTAAATTGTCATGTGATTCTCATCCAGCCATAACGATATGAATTGTGATGTTTGGGCAGAATCAGGCCCTGACAGTTATTTATACAAAGTCGATTTCTCATTGGAATATATTAAAACACCTAGAAATATGCAATGATTTAACTAGATTGGATCAGAATGGTTTTGACAAAAGATTGTGGAGGCTAAACGGGTTTATTTTGCTCTAGTGGAAGCGTCCTCTAGTGGACAGCTTTTCAAATACCAGCAGAGGAAGAAAAAAATGGAATACTCAGCGGAAATAGGACACTAGGGCACCAATACCACGGAGTCTAACTACGTCCTTTAGCTTGCGGCGGGTAAAACGGAAAGGTTAAAAGAGGTTTCCCCCTCTACAATAGGACGGTCTCTCGTAACCGAAGTTACATCTTTTCTGCAAGGACCTGCTAGCTACGCTGGGTAATGAAACCGGAGCTGAAGAAAAGAAGCAATGCTTGCAAGTTCGGACACGGAAAACAGGGAAAAAACCTACGAAAGTTTCATTTTAATTAGCCGTACCTTAAGGCTGCTACTTAAATCAACCCTTGAAGCCAATCAGGTATCATTGGCCTGGAATAATAGACCTCCTGGTCTTGGATGTCTGCGTGGTTCAAACGTACTAAGATCAGCGTTCTAGCTTATCGCTGACTTGTTTCATCACATTGACCTGCTTTCTAGCAACTAACCTTGATCAAAACTTGGTTGCGGCGAGTGTAAACTAAGAAACAAAGCTAGACCAAGATGAATAGAAAGCCCCTCTCCTCCCTGTCCTCTGATTTTGACATAGTGTTGGAGATAGACCTACCATTGTGCCGGACGAGTCACTGATACATTAATTTCCATCTTGGACACATTCCAATGATGAGCTTGGCAATTGCGTCAAATTTCAACCAAATCTCTTAACAAAGCTGAAAATGGAGGATGCAGTTCTTGACGTAAAGTAGTAAATAGTGTTCAGCTTTGAGCTGGTATATCAGCTCAGACTAATGTCTGGAAATTTCGTAAGGCAACCAGAAGTCTTCGGAATAAGGTCACTTAAGACTGAGGACCACTGGAACCTGTACCGATCAAAACAGAAGGACTTCAAAAGATTAGTTCGAAGATCAAAGAATGGCGCGTACAAAGAATTCTCTCAATAAAACCCGATTTGCCAAAGCCCCTGAAAGGAGCATCTCTCAGGAAAATAGGTATAAATGGTATCTTAAAAAATCTAGAGCTTCCATACTAAGGGAATCCTTAAAATGTACTCGATTCAGCTGGTAAATGTCATCGTTAGTTCCTATCGAAGCGACGAGGCCATCAATAAAACCCGATTTGCCAAAGCCCCTGAAAGGAGCATTTCTCAGGAAAATAGGTATAAATGGTATCTTAAAAAATCTAGAGCTTCCATACTAAGGGAATCCTTAAAATGTACTCGATTCAGCTGGTAAATGTCATCGTTAGTTCCTATCGAAGCGACGAGGCCATCAAATATGCTATGGTATTCTTTGACAGCTCTAAGTCATTCCGAACTCTACTTACGCTGTTTATAAAGCTTTCGTGCAGGAAAGTATAAACCTTTGCTTCCTACTTTGTAAAATATCTTCACTAGCAGATAAGCTCTAGTGTGCATTCGAACCTGGCCTGGCCCAACTTGCATTTAAACGCGTCAAAATTCTTTTTTACAAATAAAGTCGAACACCTTGAAGTAATCCTAGATAAGAACCTTCTTTGCTCCAACCATGACGAGTCGAAAACTGCTAAGGCACTGTCAGTTTTTTGGAATTGTAAGGTAGCCTTTGGCAAGACATGGAATCTCTGACTGAAAAGGGTCCTTTGAACACACGGCTATGATAAGGATAAGACCAATCAGCACATAAGCGTCAGATGTTCGGTAGAGCAAGCTTTCAAGTAAAAACGTTACTGCCTCGTTAAATTTGAAAGAACATTATGTTCTGGCTGCACTGGGGCCTTCTCCACCACTTCGGGAAAAGTTCTCGACGCTCTGCAGATATTTCAAGCCTATTTCCCGTTTAACCAGAAGTGATCTTTGGAATAATTCACTCTAAAGTTTTGAGGAATTCGCAGGAAGCATATCTTTTGAATCATTTCTAATTTGCACGTGATCATCGTATGCCGTTCGATACGATGATCCCAAGTCAAAAAAACACAGTCAGCTTTCCGTTGGAACGCAAATCCTGTCTGCATGAGATTGAAAGTCTAAAATTTTAAGGTCTCGTTTTGGTTCCAGGCATAACAGGAAACGAGATCACCGATGAACTTACAAGACAAGGATATGAAGCGGCTTTCGCAGGAACTGAATCAGTGCCTGGTCTGCCGGGATCCTCAGTGAGGGCTTCAATCAACGATTTATTCTGACAAAAATAGATGACATTCCTCCTTTGGATATATTATATGAAATCTGCCATATTTTTGCTATCTTACAGCAGAAAAGGTAGTAGAAAGCTATTTCGCGTTGGTATAGTGCAGTTGCCTTTCATTAAGCATTTGATTTGAGTGATACCGCACTCTGAGAATAATGTGGAGAAGATGGTGACAGCGCGAGTTATGTGGCCACACAAACAGTATCCAATAGCCAACACACGAGTACAATCGACTCCGGTCATCGACTTAACCTCAGTTACCAATGTCAGCATTTTCCTACACACGAGTCTACACACGAGTCCCACTGACCCTAGCCATCAACTACAACCGTCAGCATAGTCAGCACATTCCCATCAACGATCAACCAGCAGTAATGCAACTCAACACCCTTTATTGAACTTATTATTTATTTGTATTTCCTTTTGCATTTCATTTTTGTTACCTATAAAAGCTTGTCAATTTCCATTCTAAATTTGAGTCTGAACAATAAAGTCAAATAGTGTAAAAGTAACGTTTGGTTTTTTTTACGGAAAGTCGCGGCGAATAACATAACTCGCGCAGTGCTACATCTGTGAATGTTACAGATCCTCGCCGCAGACATGGACAGAGCTGGCAACCTAGCCGTCTTACCATGGCAGCGTCTTTTAGCTTTTCTACAAACAAGTATTACAAAAGAATTGCTATCGGGCAGTACAATGGACGGGTATTAAGATCTGAGTTCTCCAGCTAGCATTTTAAATCCTTCGATAAAAAAATGTGGGTGCAATGCCGGTTATAATAAATCAATAGAGCTTTAAGATACCAAACCAGAAACCACGATGTCTGGTAGTCAAGACCTAGATTTCAATTGGAGGGAAAATGTAATGGACATTTCTTCTCATTCATTTGAGAATCCTCACAAAGGAGTTTATTATAATTAACCACAGTTCACTTCAAAAATTTTGCAATAGATAATGTTTGTTGGATATTGAAATAGAAGGCAAATAAATACACATTTTGAAAAAAAAAAAGAAACAAAATAGTGTGTCCAGAGATAGTTGATTTTGAGTATACACAATCGCCCACCATTTTGAATGACAGCCATTTTTAAAAAGTTCAATATAAGTACCTTTTGAGAATCAATAACTTTTCAACTTAACTTTTAACAATTGTACTTCTGTAGCTTCCCAGAACCTAAGCTAAGGAAAAAAATCGGAATGGAAGAAATCACTAAAAATAGTGGAGTCTCTCCACGCGGAGGAAGTGAAGCTTCACGTCAAAAACTAGGTTTTTTCTATTATTTCATTAGAGGAGAAAAGAAAACACAACACTACTTTCAAAGAAGCAATCGAAATTAATTTTGGAAGACACGATTTTCACACACACGACACAAATTGAAAAACTATTTAAAAGAATTTAATGTGATCTTGAGATTTCTCTTAAGAAATGAATTACAAATATATTAAACGCATTAAAAAGAACAAAGTACTAGTTTCAATTTGATTCTCTCCGAAAATAATGCAAACTTCCACCGAAGGACACATTTTACTACAATTAAATCGTCTGGCTGAATGACGATTTGCGAGCAGAGCCGAAAAAATTGCAATCGATAATCCGCGTTAAACGTGTTACGCATTCATATGAAGTTTCACTTCAATAACCTGCCCAGATAAAATCAAATTTCAAATTTCTTCAAGGAAGGAGCTACAAGCTCGCGAACTCGCTCTATCTATAAAAGTCTTCGGGTTTCATGAGCTAATGGAAGGAAACTACTAAAGAAATCTTTTCAATAAGCACAATTAAAAAAAGGCGAAGCTTAAACTATGTCTAAACTAACAAATTCGAAACATTCTTTCAGATTTCTTCAAGGCCCACTCAGGTGTACCACAGGGCAGTTACCTTGGCCCTATTATTCTTATTCTAGCCATCAAGGATGCTACTTTCAACAGCTTATCAAGTAAAATTTTGATCTTCGCTGATGATATGAAAATTTTCAAGAACATAGAAATTAATGCCCTTATTTAATACCAACTTAACAAAAACCTCTTAAATAAAAACCAGAAAAGTAAGCATAAACTGCGTTGATTTTGGTGTCATATTAAGCACTATGCCATATAAGACACAAACTTCATTTCAATGACGGGCAAGTATATTGTATGCTCTACAGAAACAACATTTAATGAAGCCATATGGCTCGCGTTCAATACATTTTGTCAAAACAGCCCTCCCTCATTTTTCAGTACCCGTTTATTAGCAAGCAATCTACAAATAGTTTAGTTACATCAAAGATATCTTAATTTGATGGTAGGTACTTTTAACCGTCCGCGTCCACGTCCACTCTATATTCATAATTTTCAGAAATCAGGTCGAATGTGCAAAAATAATTGCAACTGCACTTAAAAAAGAACATAAAAAACAAGCTGCTATCTAATAAAGGTACAGAGGTGGTGCTCTTCCCTGAGTTCCCAAATTAAATCTATTTTTAGCGATTTTTGCGTAACGCGTAGTGAAAAAAGTACTTCACTTAGTTATGTTGAATGTTCCACGCCCTTACATATCACCACTGCATGGGACACAATTCTATTTTTAAGTCGTCAGAGTCGTCAGTCTTCCGACTTAATTTTCCTTTTTCTTTTTGCGAACAAATTTTTTTCTTCTTCAGCTATCCAAAATGGATTATCTCCCATAAACTCTTCACTCGATCAATTCTTAATGAATAGGAACTTAACATGCATGAGGCCACTTAATATCCATAAGATACCATATCCCGATCCCATAAGACTGACTATACACATGCCATGTCAAAAGGCAACTTCAACTGAAAGACTCGAAGACCGAAGAAAGCGACCAAAGAAAAAGAAATATTTTAAATTTTGCAGTTCATACTCTTCATATAGTCAAAAGTTAAGAGGAGGACGGAAAAAAAAGGAAGAAAGAAAAAAGACCAAAGACATAAAGACGGTCTAAAGCCTAAACGAAGAAACACAGGAGCAGAGATGAAAGAAAAAGACGAACCAAAGAAGAGGAAGTCGTTGCATGTCGGCTTTAGTGTTGTACTTCACGTAAATGCAATGTACTGCTACATAGTTTAAGATACAAAGATTAATATTCTGCTGAATATTTAAGTATGTCCCACTACGACCCAACCCAACCCAATCCAACCCAACTTTGAGTGTATAGTATTAGCGCCCCTATCGTCTTCTTCTTCTTTTTTTTTTTTTTGATTTTCTTTTTGTTTTTGCTGCTGTTACTGCCTACTGCTGCTTTTGGCTGACTTTGTACTCGATGTCGATACGCGACGAGGTTCATCATTCCAGAAAGTGACGAGCTGCAGTTCGGTTGGTTGTTCTCCTTGGCTACCCGCGATATTTAGCTTTCTTTAGTTTGTGCATTTTGGTTAAAAGTTAAGAAACGTCTCTGAACGACTAACGACAACTCTACTCAACTACAGACCGAACCCCCAGAGCGAGAAGAAAACAAGCGCGGATTATTATCGATTGAGTGTTTTCCTTTCCTTTCGTCGCAACATTAGAAAATTTTTATTTTCCATTTTTATCGGTGCCTTGGAGGAGCCTCAGTATCAAGAACTCCTCTCAGTCAGTAGCTGATCGTGCTGCGAAGTTGTCGTATTTCTCTGCTCTGCTTGATCAATCGATCTAGATCCGTGGTTTCTGTTTTGTAATTTGGATTTATTTATTGTTTGTGCGATCGATAATAACTTGTGGTTATACATATATACCTACATATTTCTTTTGATTTATTAAAAAAAAGAACTAAAACCAAAAAATAAAAATGAGGGAAATCGTTCACTTGCAAGCCGGTCAGTGTGGCAATCAAATCGGTGCTAAGGTGAGTTTTCTTTTTTTGTTATTAATTACCAACAATTATTTTTCTGTCCATGTAAGCGAATAGCTTAATAAAATAATGAAGAGCCAAGCAGAAATTTAATAGCAATCGCAGAAAAGATAGATCACATACATATGTAAGAAAATGTGCAAAAATTATTTATTCTTCTTGCCATGAGCCGGCTGGAGGCTGAGCTGATACATTCAAATGGTTTGTTTGGATTGTGGCATGTTGTTTGCGCTATACAAAGATAATCGTTTTTAATGCCGATTTTTTATCAAGGCAAATGATAATGGGAACACTCATGTGTGTGTGCCCAAGCTTAATAGATAAATAATGAATATTTGAAGTCATTATATGAAATGGGTATTTGCTAAGAGCCTATATCAAAGATGTGAGCTATATTTTTCCTGCTGTTTTTAATTTAATCTGACTGAGTGTTGATGGGATGAATTTGTGTTTTAAATTAAGTGACTCAATTCTTGGTTTCTTCTTTGAAGTTTATTTAGAGCGAAATTTAATTGCAACAAATTGAATTTAATTTGAAAAAAGTTAATTGGAAGTTAGTCTGGTCGGTCCGGTCGGTTTCACTTTGGATTTACTTTTTGGTAATTTCCTAATTCAAATTGCTTTTTTTTTCTAAGTTAAACGACTGGCAAACTGTGTTTCGTGATAAAATCGATCGATCTTAAGTTGATCGACCAAGTGTTCTTTAAATGAGGAAATTTAAAGTACTCATTAAAAATGCAGAGAGGCGATGTTATTGTTGGGAGCTTAGTTTTCATAAAGAGTATTTTTTTTTATTATTTCGTTAGTTGAAAATTATAGCTATTCAAATAGAATCTTTTATTTACTGAATCTTTAGAAGAAAAAAAGGTTAAGGAACCAGATCATGCTTAGTTCTTGTTGATTCTCATCATTTGGTACAACCCAACTTAAGAAATTGCTCTGTTACTGTTGGAAAGAATAAGTGTATCGATAACTTTTGTGTCGATATCTTTTGGATTTAGGAAAAATGAAAACAATTCTATGAATCTTCAACAAGTTTTAGCAAATTTCTGCACCAACTAGTAGCTTGATTGACCTTTTTGAACACTTTGTAATGTCAAATTGGCAGAGGAGTGATCTTAAATTTCTTAGCCTTAAAACTTGGCAGAACAAAGCTTTATCGATATTAGCTCAAATTTTACAAGCCCGGTCCTGAACCAACGCCAACGGCGTTTTTGGCGGAGCAATCTCTGATTTGTCTTCTTCTTTATTTATACAAATAATCCCTTATTAGTATTGCTGTAGGGTTGAGGGATTTGAGATCAATTGTGAAAAGCCGTTTTTGGAAAAACTTTTGGTTGTTCCCAGAAAATGTTGCTGCTGATGCAAATCAGTACCAAATATATTGCAACTGGTTGGTTCCGCAACTTATCAAATTTCGAAATGATCCTCAGGGTTGGATCACTAGTGTGAAACAGTTGAGTGGAAGAGTTATGAACTCTTCAGGGAACAAGAAAAAGGTGGAGTAGAATAAGAAAGGGAAGAACAAGAGGTAAAAAATAAAAAGAGGAAGAAAAAGAAGAAGAGGAAGAAAAAGAAGAAAAATCAGAAGGCGAACAAGAAGAAGGAGTAGAAAAAGAAGTTAAAGTGAAAATTAAGGTCAAGGCAAAGACTTTTTGACTTTTTCATGATCCTTATTTTGTTCAGCATTCCCGCAGATGTTATGAAACATCTGAAACTCAGGTTTTGGTAGTGAACTTCATGTTTTAGTACCTCTCATATCATTGTTTCTTTGCGTTTGTACTTACACCTCCGTTAAAAAGAAAGCCATTGACTGTATGATGCTTTGGCGATACTGAAAATGCTACTTCATAAGCTTTACGCAGTTAGAGCATCAATAAAAGATTCAATGGGTTCCACGAGCGAGAGCCTTACTAAAATTGTTTAGTGAGAATGGTCAATGGTCATCCAATCTATTATCGTTTCCAAAAACAGTTTTGTTTTTTATTTTTCGAGCATGATTTGCCTCGTCACAGGAGTTTTATTTTTAGCACATTCGTAATGGTTCGAGATTCGGATCCTAGAAACATCCAACAGTTTTCCACGGGAATCGCCTTTTATGTGGAATTTGTAAGTATTCCGATGGGAACAAGCACTGCCACGAAATGTGGTTTATATCCTAGCCGTTCCGAATCGACATGTGATTGTAATTCCTTGAAATGCGTTAGGCCACGAAATTTCCAGAGCTCTGTAGTGCCATTCCATTTCGTATTTCTACTTTTTGAACGAGCATAAGTGTTTTATAAGAATTCAGTCATTGGCACAAGTGCGGTACTTTTTGCTTTTAAAATGATCAGTACGTTTATTCGTTTAGTTATACGTTAAAAGAAGGAAAAGGATAGTACGTTTTATGAAAAAACCTCAATTTACAGCAAAGAAAAACTGACGTACAAAGTTTGAGTACTTAGACTAATTTATTGGTCGATTGCAAAACTAGGCAAGCCACCTTCCATTTTCTGGTCCAGTAGATGGAAATGAGTTGGTTGTTTTTCATGTGGTTGTAATTTCACTGATAAACTCAAGGGCGTCGTAAAGATGAAACTGAAAGACTGAAAGCAAAGGAGATACCCTAAACGGAAATGTTCCTACCCACTCGAAGGTTCAATCGACTTAACACTCTTCGACTTAACCACTGCCTCTCTATTCTAAGTCTTTGCAAATTCAAATTGTTCAATTTATTGTGATGATTAACATTTTTACAGTTCTTCCCTTCTTAACAACAAAGGTTATCCATAGAATCATATCATCAGACTTCCCTATTCAGTTTCGTTCTTGTTGCACGATCTTATTTGTGTTTGACATCAGATGAGTTAAATGACGGGTTTAAATATTTTTAGGGAAGGTATTCTCACACAATGAAATCCTTAAACTTAAAAAGAAAACATGTGATTTTCGTCAGTTTTTCAAATCAGATCTATAGAAAGTAGAGCAAGAGCAAAATACTGCAGTGACTATAACAAGTCATGTATATGAATTCGTATTTTATATCAACTATAAACGATTCGTACATGTCCTGAGCTAATTCGGTGTCCTGAGATACCATTTGCAATTCCTCGAGTGATTCTCATTTAAAGTATCCAATTTTGCAGTTTCAAATATTCGCTCCCTAGGGAATACGTAGACAAAAAAAAATTACTCAGGGAAAACGCAGTTTCTAATGGTGAAAGAATTTTATAAAAAAAGAACAAGCTAACAAACAAAAAAATGTTCCTGACTAAAAACATCTTCGTAATTAACGGTTGGCAACAGATATTTATAACTTGTTAATAATTTTATTAATTATAACAAAATTTTGTTGCAAAACATTCACTACAGGGGCGTCTGTGATGCTTCCATTTTGGTATTCGTAGTCCGAAATCGCTACGCGAGCCTTATGATAGGAGTTATTTATTAACAAAGTTTATATTGGTCGATTTCTTGAAACTCAGTGCGAATTAAGCGACTGTTTCCTTGTTCTTCTTCTCAGTTACACCGTATGGTGTAATACGTATCGGTATTGTCTAAGTCAATTGGGTTAACAGAGAAAGAGAGCAAGAATACAGTCGCTTCACCCGCACGAAGTTTCAACAAATCGACCAATGTGAACTTCGTCACTATTAAATATAACAAATTCTCCGGTGTTATTGTGATAGTCAAAAAAAAAAACCGAACCCCAATTTTGTTCAATGAACATAGAAACTCTTCCCCGAATAAATTTGCAGTTGCACAGTTTTTTGTTCAGATCATAAAATCCGTCATCATTCATCATAATCATTCAAAACGTCCGAACAGTTTCAGAACATTCGACACTTGAAATGAAGCACAATTAACGATGTGAAAAAAAGGTTGAAGGATTTGAGTTGACTCTACCTATCTTCTGTTCAATTATTCCTCTGTTCGTGTTTTTCAAAACGTTGATCTAAAAAATATGTCCTACTGTGTGGCTGCAGGCGTAATTATACTGAAGTTTCCAGTTTATTTTTATGAATTATAATTTACATATTTCTTAGTGAAAAACTCAACGATCATTCCGACTCAAAATTCAAATGGTTTTTAAGGTAAATAGAGCCCAAGGATTGTTCAAAAATTCAAATTTTCTTGATCGTGAGATCTTAAGAGTTTTATGAGGAGCTTCATTAAATATTGTTAGGTACAAGTCAATGGATATCTCTTTGGAATCAACCGATCACTGATCTTTTCATCATTCGAATGCTCTTTTTGATTCTTCTTTGAAGTTGCATTTAAAAAAAAAGTCGAATGAAGATACCACTAACTGCTTTCAAAATAAAATTCTAGTTTTATTTGTGGGCCTCATTTACTACTTGGCCCCAAGGAACTTCAGAGAAAGATCACTGCACATCTGAACGATTTTATTGTATAGAATGCACATTTTTGTTAGCAGGCAGTTAAAAAATAAATGAAAAATAAAATGAATTTGAAATGAATGAATGAATTTTAGAATGCAGCTGCAAAGTAGGGCTCTTGCTCTTTTTTTAAAGGTACCACAGGGTAGGCATCTTACTACCTACTTCTTTTTTAAAACACTTAAAATTAACGGAGAACTGCCAAAAGTCGTTAGTTAAGAAACAAATTTGTTTGACAAACTTACACTATTTATTCTGGCTGACGGCAAAAGTCATGCCATAATTGTGAAATTGTAAAAAAAAAAAAAAAACAAAAAACCTTTGACTTTGTTAAATAAAATCACACACTACTACTACTACTACTACACTATTTTTGTAAAGCATATTCACCATTTTGACCATTATTTGTACAAAAAAAAATTTCAATTCAAAAAAAAGGAAGCCATTTCTCAGACGTCATAAGACCCTTTATCGTCGAATGCTTCAAGCACACACAATACTATCTGCTTTTGCAACGTGTATAAATTCACGAATGAGCATAGAAGTTCAAAAGAACAACCTACTTAGACTTACTCTGACAGCAATGGGGTACTTTTATTATAACAAAATAAATAAATAAAAATAAAATAATAAAACAAATCTGAATATTGAAAATCAAATAAATGTGTGGACTTACCCATTTCAAAAACACCCAAATGAATTCCTAGAACGAAAAGAAAGAAAAGTTTGTTTAGCAGTTTTCGCTTCAGCCATAATCAAACGTTTCAGTTATGCAAATAAATAAGCAAAACAAATAACCCTCAACGCCAAATGTGAAAACAACAATCATATAACAATCATATTTTATAGTTTTCGTCGCAATGAAATCACAGCTCAGTGGATTCATAGTTGCGATATAAGAATTTCTTAATCATACTTTAACTGACGCGAAGCAATGACTGATCACATAATTCGACAGAATTCCATTTTATCTTTAGCTGACGTGCCCTACAGCCTGTAAACATACATATGACTCTTGAAGATCTCATTCAGTCAGTCTGTAGTGACAGCGCGACATAGAATTGTGTCTTCTTTTTGATGAAACCATTGAACTCATCAAAACAAGTTGACTTATAAAGTTGATACTTCCTCGGAAGCCTACCAAACATTGTTGCAAGTCTCAAATTACAGGAAGTCTTGTCAATGTCGTGCACATCTGCATAAGCCGGTACCTACTATGTTTTTTTTAATGTTTTTAGTGCACTTGTTTACCACAAGGGAAAGGATATCCGAATTTATCGTCAAGCAGCCACAAAAATACAAATACACGTTTTGCATAATTAAATGTCATTCATGACACAGAAGGTGTTTTGTTTGCCTCTTCGGTGACTCACAGCAAATGCTGGAAACAAAGAAAACCCTTATCAGTGTGTATAGTGACCGAATGTTTATTGTTTCAATGAATCAACGAAGAATTTCTCATTATCACAAATCATATGAATTCTCTTGAGCGAAACTACAATGCCTTGCCGCCTCATGCACTAATAAACAGAAAACTAATCTGCAAGCTGCATGTGCCCATACGAATACCATCCGTCCAATTGGAAGCGTATGGTGTTAGAAACATTAGACCGCTGATAAATCCTATCTAAATTAATGGAGATTAGATGTATGCGTTGCGTATCTTTCATTCTAACTTACTGCTTCTTTAAATGGAGTGCAATTAGTTCTTACGAAGATTGATAAGTTAAGCCCTCGAGCGTCTATCTAAAGAGTTGTGTTCATTTAATTTTATTGCATGAACTCTATTTTGAATATTTGTATCTTCTTTTTTTTCATTTCAGTAGCCATTAAGGCTGCATAGAGAATTAAATGCATTTTATTTTCATGTCGAAGCCCACAACAACAAGATCGGTTCTCTATGTTGTTGAAGTAGCAAATGAAAGCCATCAACGTTTGGGATGTAGCTCATCATGCTCGAATGCATTTCATAATTACTTACCCACTTGAAGAAAGGAATTATAAATTCTCTTCAATGAAAAATAAACCCAAGAAAGAAAACAAAAAATGGGTTGAAGATTTATGAATCTATAGCGCGATGAGATGTTTTAATTTTTCTTCCTTTCTTTTTTTTTTAATGTGGCAAGATCACTTTCTAGAAATAAGTTTAAAGTTATTATTGAAGTTTGGTAATGATCGGTTCTTTTGTCTTTGGATTAGCTTTGGAATTTTAATGAGAACAGGCAATGTTGGGATTCTCCTATCTGAGTGTGATCATGAGATGATCTCCATCCAAAAATAAGACCACTTCTGTTTGTTAGAAGAAATTGAAAGAGGGGAAAGGCTTAAGTAGATGGATGTTTTCGACTGAGTATTTAATTTGAAAAGGAAATTCATGTAAAATAATGCGTTGAAGTTGTGTGGCCTAACAAACTGACGAAGGTACGTACTGTGTTTCTAGAAGTTGTTGTTTAGCGCATTAGGTCGAGGATGTGGTAATTGTCATTTGATTCATAAACCCAAAAATGGTGTTCAGATTAAAATGGTTGACTGAAAATACGGAAGGGTAGGAGATTCAGTTCAGAACGTGTGGTGCAGCTACCAAGCACTGATCTACTACTGCACCACAGAAAATTCTGCTAAGAATATGAATTTGGTGTTCAAACTTGTTTGCTGAAGAACAGTCAGAGTATTTTTTTCGAAGTAGGTACATTTTGTCATGTATCTCTGCTGTATTCCTTTGTCTAGTTGAACGTTAAAAATTTGGCACCACTCATAAAACTTGACGAGACATCACTCTACTAGTTTTTGAATATAAGAATCGCTCCAGGCAATGTTTGCTACTGAAATGCTTAAAAGAAAACTTTAAAAGAGTTTTCTTACTTTCTAATGTTGCACTTCTTTATAAAAACCACATATCAAGAGGCCAAATCTTCGATTTTCATGCAGAAAGTCCTTTTGTATAAGCATTTCAAAAATTTTCAACGTTTTGTTGCTGAGCCTATTGATTCCTTTTGTTATAGAAATTGAGTCAGAAAAGGGGCAGTTGTTCCTAAAAGAGTAATTAAAAGTACTTGTTATAAGCTTCCCCTGAAGATTTTGGAGCTAATTAAAGTAAGAAATCTTCACAAGAGAAACTGGCAGCGATATCGGCAACCTTTTTCAAGAAGTATGGTATCTTACTACAGTAAAATTATTGCAAGTGAGCTTCTTAGTTATCGCAATGAAAATTGGAATAAAAAACTAACAGTGCTTGAAAAGAATGGGAAACCTTTCTGGAATATTGTTAAGGTAGTTAAGGGCAAAAATAAGAAAATCCCTTTCTTAAAAGACCCATTCTTAACTTTCTATACAGATAGTGAAAAAGCTGAGGAACTTGCAAGGATTTTCTCGGCAAACCATTTAGTTTCACAAAATTTAGGTGACAGTGTAACCGATGACCTTGTAAGATTTGCTGTATCGACCTTAGATGCTTCAATCGAAACGACACCCTTACACGCCTTAATAGAAGAAGAAAGCATAAGAAAAATTGTAAATACGAAAGGTAGGTGGGCTAGACCAAATAAAAAATGTTTTTTTGAAACAACTACCAAGAATCGGAATAAAATTTTTAACTTTCATTATCAACGCATGCCTTAAACCAGTACTTTCCTAGTACCTGGAAAAAAGCTAAGATTGTGCCTATATTGAAAGCTGGAAAAGCACCGGAGGAAGCTACCAGCTACAGGCCCATTAGTTTGCTAAGCAACATTAGCAAAGTTTATGAAAAAGTGTTGAAAGAAAAAATTTTGAAAATAGTTTTAGAAAAGAGTGTTTTCCCAAACGAGCAATTTGGTTTTAGGAAATCTCACAGCACTACTCATCAAATAAAAAGAATCTGTAGCTATGTCCAAACACAACGCGAACGAGGAAATTCTACAGGAATGTTTTTGTTGGACATAGAAAAAGCTTTTGACTCGGTTTGGCATGATGGCCTAGTGTATAAAATGTCTGAACTTAAATTTCCTGTTTACTTGTGTAAAATAATTCGTAGTTTTTTGTCTGATAGATGTTTTCAAGTCCACGTTAATGGTGGTGTTTCAAGTGTGTATTATTTTAGTTTTGGTGTTCCTCAAGGCTCAGTCCTAGGACCGCCATTATATAATTTATTTACAGCTGATCTACCTGTACTTCCAAATTGCAATTCAGCTATTTTTGCTGATGACACAGCTATTTTTTCTTCGCATGAGTTTGCTCTCAATATTGAGACAAATTTAAAAAATGCGATTGAAAAGCTAGAAATTTATTACAACAAATGGAAAATTAAACTTAATGCCGGAAAAATGCAAGCCATCTTTTTCTCGCGAAAAAGAAAATCTTGTTATCTTCCCAGCAGTCAGCTTCAAATTAATGGAAACACAGTAGCCTGGAATCAGTCTGTTAAGTACCTAGGAGTTCATCTCGACACCAAACTCACTTTTAGGGAACACATAAATAGTACGTTGAAGAAAATGGGTATTGCAATTAAAATGCTTTATCCTTTTATCAATAGGAAATCGCCACTTACAAATGATAACAAGATATTAATTCATAAAGTAATTTTTCAGGCAATACTTTTATATGGATGTCCCGTTTGGAAAAACGCGGCAAAATGTCATATTAAAAAACTACAAATTTCTCAAAACAAAGTCCTCAAAATGATGCTTAACCATCCTTGGCATCATTCCACTCATGATCTGCATGAAGAAGCGAGTGTTGAATTGATTTTTGACAGAATCAACAAACTGTCCACGAACTTTAACAATAGCTGTGATATTGCCGAAAATCCGCTTATTCGAGAGCTCTATGAATCTGTGATAACTTAATGTTCGTTGCCTATATATAGATTTATTTATTTATTCTATTTATTAATTAATTTATTTAGTTCATTATTTATTTATTTATTTATTTATTTATTTATATACTTATTTATTTATTTATTTATTTATTTATTTATTTATTTATTTATTTATTTATTTATTTATTTATTTATTTATTATTTATTTATTTATTTACTTACTTACTTACTTACTTACTTACTTGCCTATTTATTTAATTATTTATTTATTTATTTATTCTTTCATTTATCTTTCTACTTTCTAGTTTATCTAACCATTTCCTTTACTAATCTGTTTATTTGTATACTCAAGCATTATTCAATATTCTATATTTCTGTTATCTCTTTTGTATTAATATACATACACCTTTTTTTTTACTCGCATGAAGGTTTTGACGTATTTTCCTTCAATTATAATTCTTTTCCCCAAAATGTATTTTGTATCTTTAAAATAATGTCTCAGTAACAAGATTTAATATATCAAATATCTGAATGTAAAACGTGCGGTCATAGGCTTTTTATAAAAATATTTAGTACGAATAAAAGAAACAAAAAAAAAAAAAAAGGGGCAGTTGCTTACTTATTTAAATGTTAAATTTTAAAAAAAGTGAAAGAAAAACTGAAAAGTCATAGCACGTTCTTTGATGCATCATCATCACCCACCATCGTAAAATTAGCCCTCAATAAAAAAAAAATTCTGTTTTTCAAAATTCCGTTTTAAAAACGTGATTTGCGGGCATTCTGGGCATAAGTCAGCTAGTGTGGGCATCAGTCCAGGGTGAAACTATGTCTCAACCAACATCTTGAGGTCCTTTTCCATTTGATTGCGTCCCCTGAGGTTAAGTCTTCCCCTTCCGCGACTTTCCAGCAAATTTGTTTAAAAAACCGGCATCATTGTTATAAAGCTTGGAGAAATGTTACTTCAATATCTCCAACATTGACTATTACTCTATTACCATGATGGTCTCTACATGGTTCAAAAGCCTTCGAGTGGATTATTTTACCTTCTAGTAAAATTTTCGTAACTCATTCCTGTTGGGGCATTCATCCTTCTTGATTTCACGCTTCTCATGATCCCTCTTTTCTTTCTGAGAAGTCGGTGATCGTCACTTCTTTTCTGCCAGTTGAGGTCGGGAGCAGCTCAAGATCTTCTTTTACAGCCTTACTTCGTTCGCATGCCTCTTGTTTGGCTACATTTACTCGCCGGCACCCCTCGTCAAACGAGGTCGCGTTGTGGGGGCTATTTGAAACCTAAGACTTCAGAGGCGGCATCTCCGATGACCGCTTGGCAATGGTAATACTTTTAAGGAGTTTATTAGAGACACGAATTGTTGCCGCAGGTCTTTTTGAAAGTGTAACAATTTTGTGTTCTTGCTCCCCTTACGTCTTGCCCCGCAGTGATATCGATCAGTTTGAATCCGTTATGGGAGGTTGTGTCGGGCAGGTTGTGTCGCCCGATCATTCCACCAAATATGTCTTCCTTTCCCGTAGAACATGTCTTTGGTATCTTTATCCTCGTCTTCAGTGGAGGCGTGAGCTTAGGTGAGTCTGATGTTGGCGAATTCAGTTTTAATGCGAATTGTCGTGAAGCGCTCCTTCTGCACCTTAAAACTTCTTTCCTGAGTCGAGTCCCAATTACAAATTCGAATCGAAAAAGACTTTGCTGTTGAAGCCGGTAGCAGTCGCCGTAGTAAATATCAAAGTCTTTAAATTTTAGCTCGGATTTTCCCATCACATTTCTTGGGATAAGGTAACATCTGCCCTACAGCAGTTTGCAGCTTCCGCTTATTGTTCACAGCACATGGTCTGTTAAGGGACCAGGTATGAAATTCGTTATCCTTGTGTCGTTTGTGCAGGTTGTCATCAGTGAACTTGTTTTAGCTTGTTTTAGTTTCCGAACTATAGTTTCTTTCTGTGGTCGCGCAGTCACCTCGACACACGACCGCCAACCTGGAGGGTAAGTTCTTCAGGTAGACCACAAAGCGGAAGGATGGAATGTTTAGCAAATAAGGAGGCCTACAAGAAGCTTGAACCGCTCCTTGTAGGCCTGAGCTTCTTATATGTCGAAGTTGTTCTATGAGGAGCTCACTAAGTTGTTCAGCCTCACAGGAACTGGAAATGCCACCTTTGACTCCTTATTTCTTTTCTTATTCCGGCGTTACGAGCTTCGAAGGGATCACACCTCTCCCACTAGGGAAATTCTCCGCTGCCTGTTGTAAAAGGAGGTATGCCTTAGTAGACACCTTCCTCCAACCTCTATTTTTTAATACCATCAACAACTTACCACTAAGATTGACACCCAATTTTCCTCTTCTTCTTCTTCTTTCCATTTCCGGCGTTACGAGTAGTGATCTTGAAGCGATCACAACTCTCCCACTTTTCTGCTTCACACTAGTGATCCGCCTGTGGGGTACGCCGCGTTGACCTCAGAAAGCGTCGGCAAGCCTCCCGGTTTTGGATTGTTCCATGTCTGAGGCCAACCAAATGCTGCTGTTTTTGCATTTGCTTGTACCAGGAGTGTTTTGGCCTGCCTTTTCTTCGCGAATTTGTTGAAACGTTGTACGATATTGCCTTTTGACACCCAATTTTCCTCTGAGGTACTAAGTACATATCCGATGTTCGCCAAAGTTGGTAGACAGAGGTTGCTGTAGACGTTTGTTTTCTCTTGAATGCATGTGTCTTCCCATTGAACATCTACTTGCATACAATTTCAAAGTTTCGTAATTAAAAAAAGACTTAAAAACAATCGATGCCCAAGCAAATGATGGAGCAGCAAAGAAGTTTGACAAGATAACTATCGAACCTTTTGATAGCTTTATCCTAAAAGGATTGACTTCAATATGATAATCTAGATTCTAGAAGAAGTATGACATACTACTTGAAAACTAGAAGTTTTATGAGGTATGAGAAAATAAGAAAAAAAAAGTAGCTGTGACTCGAACACTACCAGTGAGACCCATCTTTTCCCACGTATTGTCTTTTGCAAGGACATTTCAAACACTACAAAAATTATATGTATGAGAAGTGCTTCCCCACTTGCCATTGGACAGAAAAACTAAACTTTGTACTTGGCGCCTCAATCGCATTAGCACTTACGTAGTGATCATGAAAATGAAATCAATTCTTGCGTTGTTTTGGAGAAATTAAGATAATAGTTTTGAAACAATTGATAGGTTTTCTAATCGAAAATGCATTCTTTTGGTTGAATTAGCGATAACCTCATAACATAAATTACAAAAAATTATCTAAAAAAAAGTACTGGAGAAAGAATCTACCCTTGGGTAATCCCATGTTTCAATTCATAATTACATTTGAGCACCCTGTCAGCTGTCACTTAGTAAACAGTGACATAGTCAAGATGATTGTGAGCTTATTTGCTAAGTACTCCATCCAAAATCTATTTACTTTTTACATAAGTTCTTTCACTGAATTCAACGAGTTGAAATTAAATTTCATTGGCTGAAAACGAATTTCCTTTTCAGGCATAACAGAGCTCGGAGAGCCCGAAAGCCAAGTTCAGTTCTCTTAGCCATACCTTGTGAGCAATGTAAGGCCAACAATTTTGTGTCGGTTCCGAAAGACTTGGAGAGAAAGTGTCTTTCATGTTTATTACTCTCAGACTACTGAAACGCGATACCCGTGGAAAAACAATTTTTTGTTTCTGGATCTCGAACCTCGAACTGCCACCCAACAGGCACATGCTAACCATTACGCAAAGGACACCACTAATTCAATAAACTGGGCTGGCTTCCAATTTTCATATTAGGTTTTTGTTTTCAGTCCATAAAATGAGATTAATGGGTCGTTTCATAGATTTTTACAAACAAACAAAATTAGGGATGTAAAGTTGACCATTTTTGTGTATAATCCCCTTCCATTTACTCTTCTACCACAATTCCCAACCTGATCCTATCCTGATCCCTATACGGCATGAGAATTATTTTGTTGTTAGAGTTGCAAGAGCATGGAAAGAAAAGACAGGGAAAGAACCACCTCATTACCACAAGCTTAGCCGAGCAACGACTAGCATGCCACTGCCCTGTTTCCATCTCGATTTTGTCCAACTTAGACTCACAACAATGGCGCCCAACGTGGGGCCCGAGTTAAAATGTACAATGTAAAAGTGTACAAGCTGCAAAGTAGAGTTTCTCAACTTGCCTGCTTTCTAGATTATTTCAGAATGCTTTCTAGAACGACTCGGCTAAATATGTTGGTTTCGATATTCCACAATAAACTAATGACCTCTTTTGAGCTCGATAAAAATCTTCAATGGAAGTTAAGTCCCCTATTTAATGCGGAATGCCAACTCTGCATAAGACTTTGTCTGGGCCAACTCCAATGGCATTGCAAACAAGCAATTTACTGTCTTTAAACTGTTAACAATCTAAAAAATACCTCTTCAAGTATTTCAAAAATCATTCAGTGGTTATTGCATGAATTTGCAATGACTGTCCAGTGTCCACTTAACTTTTCACCAATTTGTCAAACTGTATCTCTAATTTCACGGGAATTTCATCCATTCGATAGTCTTTTCATCGAATTCACGAAATGAATCTCATCTAATCTACTTGGATGTGGTGTGACATACATACTCGTCGTAGCGGCCCTGAACTTGCATCAAGAATGTATCTGCCCGTTTGTTGAATAAACTCAATCCAATGAGAAGATGTTTTATGCTCGCCAGTCTGTCGAATCAATTACACACTTGTATCTCCTCATTGGCAAGTCAACAGCAATTATTCTCATTATAATACATCTCGAATGTTTTTTCATAGCCTGACAAGGATAGTCAGTGTGCGCACAACCAGATTAAAAAAAAAATAAACAAAAATGATAGGTAATCTCTCGATAGACGTGATCAAGTTACTAATTCATTGTATGCAACGACCATAGGCACAAGCACTGTGAGCCCCTTAAACTGAACAATTAGTTCCACAAAGTTGGCTTTTCCATTGAGAACAGCTTTTGCTTAAAGCGCCTAACGACAATATTGTTGCCTCGGTCAACATGTCACAACAGAATCACTTGATTGCCCAACGCCCAAATTTGGTCTTTTGATAAAATGCAACAAAATATATTCATTAAATGTTAAAAAGAAATTGAGAGCACCTGATTGCACACGTTGTATGACATGCGCAGTACACAGTCACACTAGCACACGCAATTAAGCCCGAGGCTTTCATTACGCACGGATGCAAATGTCCCTCGAATTGGGTATGATTTGAGAGTTGAGTTTTTCTTGGAAAACAAATATGTACGCTCCAAATTTGGAAAGCACTATCTCACAGCTCTGGTTGCATAGTAAATGACAGCAACGCATGAGGACACGCATGTATGGATGTTGCTATTTTTGAAATCCATCACACCAAGGGGAGCGATTATTTATTTCTATTTCGAACGTGATCCTCCCTTGAGGATCGTCCGGAAAGATCACGCCGCGCCGCAGCTTATGTTCAAAAATACCATCGCCACCCTAAATCAGGGCATGTGGCATGACTTTTTGGTGCTGATACTTATTTTCTGCAGTGGGGGAGACGACTCGGGAATCATAAAGACTGACTGTGTGTGTGAAGTGACATCTCTTAGAGGATCGCATCTTGCTCGGGCTCTGGGCCCATGAACATGTGCGTGGTTGCTATTTTTGGATGACGACGATTTTAGTTTTGGGTGTTAATCGAAATCCTCCTTGGAGTCAGTTGTTCTCGGGCGTGAAGTAAATATTTTCTTTTCCCCAAATGATTAACGACTTCCTTAATGGAGATCTTTGTTGAAATACTCACAATATACAAGAGGCCATGTTTTGTTTGAAGTAGGTGCAGAGATTTTAATTGCCCGACAGAGATCAGATATAATTTGATTAACTGTCAGTCGTAGTTTTGAAGAGTATGTGATGTTGGATGTCAATTATAGTTTGAGAACTCAATCAAGTCGGGCTAACGAGAGAAGTAAACATGGCGCCCAGTTCGTTGGGCGTTCGAATGGAGTCATCAACGAAACGAATAAAAAAAGAATTGAGTGATTTAGTGTTGTGGTGGAAAAAGCGGGAAGGAGTTTGATAATTGATTTATAACTCAAATATTTTATGAGTTTTTTGACTTTATTCATAGTCGGTCAAAAGCAAAGTTAGCATTATTGTCAACAATAGTAGACAAATTTGTTGCTATGGGATTGCAAATAAATCGTTGCAGGTCTAAAAAATAAATAAATTGACACAAAAGACCGGGAAGCCCTGGGGCTAACCATAATGCTACGGGTACAACAAGAAGGTCTGCTCTCAGATATATTTTTTCTATGAGACAGGCTACACTACTGGACAATATCCTATACTGAGACAAGTAAGATTTTGAGACCACCTCCTCCATCAGGCAGGTTACAATCCAAGACAAGCTCTTTAACGAGACGGGTTACTCTTTTAAAACTTGAGACAAGTTACAATTGAAGACCGGTCGAGATCGAGACAACATCTTTTGATGAGAAGGTACCTCAAGACCAAAATTTTTCACCTGTGTAGGCTTTCATCGACGACAAGCTCTTTTGATTGGTTTCATGAGGCAAGTTTTTCGATTTAAGAACGCATTTTCAAAACAAGATTTTTGTATTGAGAAAGGTTACAATTCAAGGCCACCTATTTGAATAAGGGAGGTTGATATAAAAGACAACTTTCTTTATGAGATAAGTTAGCTTTAAAATAATTTTTCTTTTTAAGGGAAGAAAACAAGCTTTATGCTTACAGCTTACATTTCAAGATCATCTTCCCAATTTAGACAGGTTACGAGTCAAGACAACCTCTCCAACGAGACGAGTTACTCTTTCAAAACTTGCGCTTATTAGATCAGTCATCAGTTACACTTGAAGACTGTTCGAGACAACATATTTTGATGAGAAAGTAAAGATCTCAAGACCAAATTCATCACCTGTGAAAGCTTTCATCAAAGACAACCTCTTTCAATTGGTTTCATGAAACAAGTTTTTTTTGGATAAAAAACGCATTTTTAAAATACGATTTTTGTATAGAGAAAGGTTTCCTTTCAAGACCACCTGTTGAAATAAGAAAGGTTGCTGGACAACTTATTTTATGAGATAAGTTAGCTTTAAAATGATTCTTCTTTTTAGGCAAGAGAACAAACTTACCGCTTACATTTCAAGGTTGTCTTCTCGATTTAGACAGATTACAAGACAAGACAGCCTCTTCCATTGGCAAAATTTAGTCCTATGACTGTGACACTCATAGATACCAATGAAAGCAAATGAATTTATTTGTTTTTCTGTCTCGTACCTCGGTAAAACCGGTCTAGCATGGTGACATCTATGTCAATGTTTTTCCGTGACATAGCCATGTCTATAGCACCACCGGCGTCTTTCTCTTCCCACAAAAAATAATTAATTAAACCAAGAGATCAAGTGACTTCAACAACCCAAAATCGGGTTTCGCTCAGATACGACATTGGGTAGGTACATCAGTTAGACATTATCGTACCTTTCAAAGATTAAAACTTTGTTCCGATTGTACCGAATTATATGAACCATAATACCATGGTATCGATACTAGTTGTGTGTCACAAGCATTAGTAGTCCCTTTCCGTTAAACAGTTTATACTCCAAGTAAACATGGTCTGTAAGGAAAAGTAAAATTCCAACCCTTTTTTAGTAAACCAGGTTCCATTTCAAGACAACCTCTTTGAATTGAATGAGTTACTTTAGGACAACCTCTTTTAATGGGACGAGTTATTTTAAGACGCGTCTTTTCATGATAAAAGATGTGTTCGAAAACACTTCCAAACAACATGCTTTATGGGCACATATACTCTTTCAAAAACACACATATCAATGACGTTGGTTACAATCCAAGATCACCTTAGGTCTTAGAGTCTCCGGAAGCTTCTCTTCATGAGATAAGTACATGTACTACAAGACACCCCAAGACATTTTCTTTGACTGAGAAGATAAATGCGAAGGGAAATCACAGTAGCACACAAAAAAATAGGCATATTTTCGGGAATTAATTTTGGTTGAATAAAAGTATCAATCGATAATCTGTAAGAAAGATTTTATAGCAATACTAAAAAAGTATAAAATGTAATTTTTTCAATAAAAAACATTTAAAAATGGCGGTACGCGGCATATGCCCAAGGCGCCTATTTTTGAAAGCGTCGCGAAGCGTAAAGACGTAGACTTCTTAATTTTTGACCTGGATGAAAAAACCAAAATTTTTTAATTTTCATGTAACACTACCTAGCGAGCTAGAACTACGTAGGATTTTTTCTAAATATCGATTTTTTACAAAATGTTGCATGCTTGAAAATAGAATTATATTTTTAACAAAAAAAAAAAAAACGCCATAAAATCGTAGATAAAAAAATATGCCAAATAAAATAAAACAGCTACAGAAAGATATTTCGAGGCAACTGTCAAAATTTCAAGTCGATCGGTAAAGATTTGCTCGAGTTATGTCTTCTTTACTTACATACTTTGGTCGGCATTACAGTTCGGGGTGAACCTGGCCCTCAACCAACATCCTTCTATAACGATTTCGATTTCGGGCGAGCTCTCTCCAGTTTCGCACTCCAAGGCGGTTGAGGTCTTCATCCACTTGATTGCGCCACCTAAGACGAGGTCTTCCACTTCCGCGATTTCCCTGCAATGTGCTTTCGAACACCCGACGAGCCGGAGCGTTTCTCTTTTTATGATAAAATTTTGTCCTAGACATCCACTTTTTATGAAACAGGTTATACTCTACGAAAAACGTCTTTTATTGACACTAACTACACTTTTATTACACCTCTTTCAATGAAGCAAGCTACTCCCCAACTTTTTTTTAAGGAAAGGGTCACTTTGCGCTGCTTTTTTTTTATTCATAAGACAGGCTATGTTTCAAAATACTCTTAGAAAACCAGTCGCACATCACCTCTTTCAATGAATTAAGAAACAATTAAAGGCAGTTGACATCTTCTTTTCATTTGTTACCTTGACATTTTTTAACGGATTTCGACTCTACTTATCGGAAATTGTGTTTTTTTTTTCGTATTTCAACACAATATTTTCGATTGAATTTCAACATAAAGCACGGATCCCACTCGGCTAGTTGTCAACCGATTCTCAAAAACGATTGGCAGTAGCATAAGCAAGCAATGGCCACACAATCGGGTCTCTACCAGCAAATAGAACAGAATTTGTACAAAAAATCGATACAAATTTTAGCTAAGAGCTTTACTTGCAACGGCAACACCTGATTTTCAATATCATAAGCAGATTATGAAAAAAAAAAAAAATACAAATTACCACCTTTTTTCAAATTACAAATTACGCATTTTTTCTAAGCAGTTGCTGCTTGCAGTAAAGTTGAAACGAAACATGCAAATGCAACGGTGAATGTCTCGTCCACTCTAGTTTTGAAATTTTCCAAATAGGCTTGGTAAGAATACCAAGCTTTCTTCATGCCGATTGGCTCTTTGAAATCGGCAAAAAAATTAAAGTTCCTTCCATTCAATCTCAAGATGTAGTCGAAAAAAATACGCTATATCCCGGAAATCTCCTACCTATTTACTTTTTCTTCGAAGGGTTAGCTGCAGGAAAAAAAAAATATGGGTATTATTTCTAGGACGGCCCGCCATTCCTAAGATTTCAAGAGAAAAAGACCATACCAAATGTGAAAATAAGTTTTTCTCTACTTTCATTGGTATCATAAACGTTCTCTATTCCGTTGAAACGGCAAACAACTTTCATGAAGTTCCACGCTCATCTATTCTTTTGAAATAACTTTGCATAATCGTTTCAAATATTAAAAAACTTCTTAGACGTTATCAACTCCTCGTTATCTTATTTAAGATTCGATTCGCTGAACTTTGAATTCGGGATTTTGACTTCGTTATAAAATAAAAAGAGGGTACCCTAAGTACAGAGTACATTCCATGTAGGTATTTGTCGTCTTCTCAAAACAATAAAATTTTTGAACCAGTTTTTAGTTTTCTATGAAACTTAATCAAGATTTCTTGGCCACTCATCAAACCCTATTAAATCCACACACGTATGAGCTCGAAATAACAGACAATTTGTTCACTCAGTTTACTGGTAATTAAAAAACCATAAAATTCCCACTTCTACTTCTTTCTATACTTCCCAGAGTTTCAGTCTTTTTTACAGCTCTCCCTTTTCGCATCGCCGAGCATTCGGCGCTTTTCACATGAAACTTTGAACTTTAATTGTAGGTTAAGTTCAATGTCTGCTTTAAGAACAACACACACAAAACTCGTGAATGTGTGCAAAAGAGGGAAAGTAATTGAGCAAAGTGCTAATTAAGTGTCTTTGCAAAAAATTTCTTTATGACACACTACGGAAGTAGGTACAAAAGACATACAAACAAAGCTAGGTACATATTGAGTAACCATTTCCATGTCTTTTCCTCTAAAAGACTCAACCTGTCACTCAAGTACGGATCGTGTTTTCAATCTGACACTGACAGATTGCGGTTCAAGCAACTAGAACTGTTAGTTGTCACTTATTGACACTTTGTGATTTTTATCGTAATAACGTCTATGGCTTCGTTTTGGTTCGATTGCTACACGAGTCCGTAGGTAACGTAATATGAAATTCAATAACATTTCTTGATGGATGCTTGACATGGTGATATTCTTATCTCAATGACTTTTAATTTCAGAAGTCGTTGATAGGAAATGCAAATTTGCTTATATATCCCGTATATATAAAAAATAATAATAAAGACTAACGACGTAATTGCAGTGGCACTGTCTTAAAAGGAAGGCTATTGCCCTTTTATCAAAGCCCATTAAAATCTAAAAAAAAGTCGTCTATTTCTGGAGCGCTGATGTTTCGTCGAACGCACCACCGAGTAAATAAGTCTGCTGTTGCGCTCAGTTGAGTTTGATGCCAAAATAGAAAAAGAAAATACTACCAACAAGAATTTTCTTGTTGCACTTTTCATCGTCATTTCTAAAATGTGTCTACGAATTGTGAGTGGTTGCATGCTGAGGTTTTTTTTTTTTTATTATTATACTCTCGTATTTATAGATGCGGAGGGTGAAAAAACCAGCCAAGCGTTTAATTCCAGTTAGATTTTTGTGTATTTCTTAGCAAATAATTTCAATCTACAGGCGGAATTTGGTTATTCTCTTTGACAACAATGAGAACTCATTTGAAGGTCACTCGATTAGCAGGATCGTTAAACTTAATTGCATGGAAAATGAGATGGATTCAGTTGAAAAAAAAAGTATACAAAACAACTTTGGCATTCGTCTTGAGAGTTAGTTTTAAATATTAATTAGATTCAACAGAGGCAACCAAAAACTAGAACAGCAATATTTTTACATTAAAATGAGTGGTAAAGTTTTTGATTTTATTTATGTGTGATGGGATGACGGATAGAAAGTGTTGGCTTTTATGTGAATATTTCGACGTTACTGAATTTTAGAAAACAATTTGGATACAAAGATTTAGAAAGACATCGACATTCTACATATAAAACAGGTGATTTAATCGTTCTATTTGCACTTAGGACAGGATTTAGACTGAAAGCTAATACCGTTCTCAATTATACATAAAATTAAAAGTATGTGTGTGCAATTCTCACTCGGCAGACAGAAGTGAAACATTTGAAAAGTAGCTATCGAGAGATTGAGATGAATGTCACATGAAATAATTATATGCAAAGTATGTATTCTAACTCATCCTATACTTTTATGTACTTTTTTCATTATCGCAACGTTTCATCGAGTTTGAAATCACTAAGATTCTTTAGAAGTTTCACATAAAAAACAAATAAGATCGCTTTCTCACACTTTCCACTATTTTCAAGAAACTCATTAGCTAGATAGATCATCATATTTCCAGTGAGTGATACGCGTTCAAACGAGTTATTTGAGGGGTTAAGAGGATAGAGTAGTTCGTGTTCTTTCGCTAAACCCGACATTTTGAGTAGTTTTTAGTAAAAAAAAACACACAATGTGGTTCGGTTTGGTTCATTCAAAAGGAAACCACTCGTTCATTTTTGATGAAAAAGGTAAAAACTTTTCCAATCTGTCGATCTGAAACGATCTTAGCAGTCGTTTGAGTTGAAAACCTCATTATGTTGCTCGTTTTGGTTCGTGTAAAACGAAATTATTCAGCCGGATGTTGTTATATGCACCCAACACGAGCTTACATTAATCATTTGAGAGTCCCTTGCTCTTGTTCGTTCGTTAAACACGATCTTTTTGAGTAATATGCGAAAAAAAATTACTCGTGTGATTCGTGTTAGTTCGTTCAAAACGAAATCACTGTGATTTGCAATTGTGTTTCCTGTGCTCAGTTTAAAACGAGCTTATTGTTGTCATTAGAGTTCGAGACAATATGACGTGTAGCTTTTTGTAAAACGAAATTAGTCAGTCAATGGTCAATTTAAAGGTCTTGTCTTTATACACTTAACACGACCACGAGTTATTAGAGGGTCCTATGTTCATGTTTGTTCATAAAACACGATGTATTTGAGTTATTTGAGTTTTTGAGGAAAAGAAAACAGGTCGTGTGACTCGTATTAGTTCGCTTAAGACGAAACCACTCAATCATTTCTAATGACACAGGTTTCCTATTGGGCAATCTAAATGGAGCTCAGCCAAAATGACATTCAGTCAATTCCAATGGAAACCACGGTGTAAGTCGTTTCGGGTTGTGTAGGCTCAATCTTGTCATTTGAGGGGAAAAGAACATAGCCGTTTCTGATAAAAAAGGTTGCTTGCCTATTGGTCAATCTAAAATGATCTCATTGTAGTCATTTGAGTTGAAAACCTCATAATGTTGCTCGTTTTGATTCTCGTAAAACGAAATCATAAAGCCACTTCTGATTGAGAAGCTCGAGGTGTTTCCTTTTTGTTAACTTGAAGGACTTGTCTATGCACATTGCACACCCAACACAAGCTTAGTCACTTGAGAGTCCTTTGTTCTTGTAAGTACAATCTTTTCAAGTAATTTGCGGAAAAAAACAATTCGTGTGTTTCATCCTCGTTCGTTTAAATCGCCCACGTTTGCAGTTGCGTTTCTTGTGCTCGATCAGTCTAAAACGATCTTATTACTGTCATTAGAGTTCGAGAAAATATGACGTGTTGGTTCTTGTAAAACTAAATTACTTAGTCGTTTCCGATTGCTCGTGGTGTTTGCTATTGGTCAATCTAAAGAATTTGTCCATTTACACCCAACACGAGCTCTTGTTCGTTAAACAAACGAGAGTCCATTGTTCTTGTTCGATCGTGCTCGAGAAAATACAAGTCGTGTGATTCGTGTTAGTTCATTTAAAACGAATTCACAATCATTTGTATTTACATTTCCTGTGCTCTGTTTAAAATGAGCTTATTGCTGTCATTAGAGTTCGTTGCAAAATCACTCAGCCATTTCGAATGGAAAATTTGGAGATGTTTTCTATTCCACTTATCTCTATGCACCCAACACGAGCTTACAAGAGTCATTTGAGGGTTCTTAGTTCTTGTCACTTCTGTTAATACGATCTTTTTGAGTACTTCCAAGGGAAGAAATAGATCGTGTGATTCGGGTTATTTCGTTTCAAACGAAATCATTTGTGGTGAAAAAGGTAATAGAGTTTCCTATTGGATAATCTAAATCGAACTTATTGTTGTCATTTGACTTGCGACACGATGTACCTCGTAATCAAACTCGAAGAAAAACTTTGAGAACATCGAGTGTCACTGTCTGAAAGATTCAAACACCTTTAAAAAAAAAAAAAAAAAAATTAAGAAGTTAAAATTAACACGAGAAGTGACACAGAGATAAACCTGTTCCTCTTCTTTGAAAATGATAAAGAAAAACAAAAATGCTGGAAATAAATTATATGTATTACAAAAAAATACACCGCTGCACCAATAAATATGGAAACCGTAAATAAGAAACAGTGATCTTTTTGACTTTCCTTTTGAGTAGGTAAACATAAATCAAAATGATTTAAATTTAGACTGCATTATTCATTGTTAAATGTCTTAAGAGATTAAGAAAGCAATTAGTTTAAAGACCCATTACATTTTTGTCTTAACAAGTTGCTTATGTCGCTGAGAGCGGCAGCAATATTTCTAATTAAGTTATTTAAAATTTTGAAGCCCTAAGCCCAATTTTGTTGTTGTAGTAATAATAACGATTTCATTTGAGATTTATTTAAAAAGTTTATAAAATGAAAAAGCAGTAATTGACGGGCTTTTATCTGATTTTTTTATTTAATATTTTGATTGTATGTCTGTCTCTGAAGTAAATTGCTCTTTTCGAATGAAACTTTGTTGTACGACATAAGTTAAGATAGAGTAGAAAAAAGAAAAGATTACTTTAATGGAGATATGAAATGATAATTAGCTAATTCTGAGTTCAAACGATGGCCCAATATTCCACGTTCAACCTTGAGAATTGAACCATTACGTCCAGAGCGCATTCATTCAGCAGTCATCTAGTCTTACCATAGCAAATCTGAAAATATCAAAGCTAAATATTTTCTGTTGACGAATGCCTTTCTTTGAACAAAAATTTCTTGCATCCAGTTGAATACATATTTTGAAGCAACAAACCGGAGATTGGTCAGGATATAATGAGGTTGTCACAACCATCCCTTGGAGGCATTCGACAATTCTAGAAAATTCTACAGGTTGCGAAAAGCACTTTCAACATTAGTGCAGCTGTTGGATGACATGTCAACATCTTTAGAAGCGCTACCAGCGAAAAAATATATTGTATCTTACTGGATTACGTATGCCTAACTCATGTGTAATAGTCTAATGCTCTAACTGCAACACGGAGGGTACCACAAAGTCTTCTTCGCAGTCGGCTACTCAATAACGGTTCAGTTTTTTTTTTAAGTGACTATGACGGCTTTGGGTTTTTGAACTGCCTCAAAAAGTGCAGTTTGGTTTTGTAGACGTGGATATAATACTGTCACAAGTCACACAAATTCTGCCAACTGTGCAGAATTTTATCGTCATCCGCAACAAAGCTGTCCTTGAGCATCAATCTCCTGGGCATTTCATTTTCTTTGAACCGCATATTTAGAAAATAAATATAGGTCGGGGATGTACGTCTTAAATTGTGATGACAAAAATTATTTACGAAGATGAAAAGACTTAAAAAGGATTTAGGCTTGTTGGTCGACCATGTTCAATTGAAGGGTTGAAAAACCATCTGGGGAGTGCGGTCTAAGACGCTAAAACCAGCAGTAGAAAAGCATTAGCCCTTCCACTGGAAATATAAGTCCTCCAACCACGATGTTACTGCCTTCGTCTAAACTAGGTAACAGTGTAGCCAGAAAACATTGGGGGTCTCTTATCTTACACCGAAAAGGTTGGCTACGTTCCTTAACTGTGGTCATAGAAACAGATATTGATATGCCGAAAGATGTCAAATACAAATTAAGAGGCAGTTAATCTTGCAATCAAACTCAGGAAACATACTCCACTTAAGCCTTCACAGGCTAACTTTAACTTCTTACGAGCACGACGGAGTTTGTTCCTACTCACGATGACTCGCATTACGGTTCCACCGAGGATTAGAGCCCCCTTTCGAGCACAAAGAAAGAAATCCTCCTCCCTCCTACAACTATCGAGAGTGTAGCTGCAACCAGTTCTGCTCCTAACAGGATAGGGAAACCTCCATCGCATTAGCTCAACACCACGAGTAAAGATGGTAATGCTTATTGTGTGCATCGTTGTCATCTTGACACATCCTCGACCGTAACAGTGAGGATCACTGTTAAAAGAGAAATACCAGGTTTCGGTTCAAAGTAATTTCCCTATCGATAAGACTAGCTTGACCTTCATATCTTTAAGCAATCTGAAAATCAGGTCAGTATTAGTACCAAAAATGATTCTAAAAGTACTTTTTTTAGTACATATACCTACATGAAATGGAATGCTTCCATTCCCCGTCTACATCCTGTGCAAAAACTTGGAATGAAAAAGTCTGTTCACAGATTTGTTTTGACTACCGACTGTCACCATTGATTATGACCAGTTCAGTTTCGACTTCATGGTACCCAAAACTTGATTTTACACTGCACTGAAAGGTTGAGTTATCTACTCGTTTACAATTTTTCGATTTTCTCGTAATATACTCAAACCCTTCTTTTTTGGGCAGCTGATAAAAAAACAAACCGTCGTTAGGTATATTTTAATCCTCTGGCTGCTTAGAGCCCTATTCATTTTTCGAAACTAATGCCCACCATACACTTCCTAATGCTCGATACAAAAAGCCGTTTGTTTCAATAAAATCAAACTAAACCTTGCAACGTTGGGTAAAGTGCCTTGAATGTTGTCCATGTCCAAACAACATGAGAAATCACAAATTCCTTTGATTAGAATCTCGACTAGGTGTCCATTCCATATCCGCTCTAGCATCACCAGCACAAACCACTTACTCGCATACTACAACGTCACTTTCTTATACGACTTCAGATGTAGAATCTCACTCAACAAGATCATACCGTTAGATTTACTTATGTAGATGCAAAAAATAACATTTCTCTTCTCTACTTGTCTAAATTAATTGCAAATAAATTTTATTTATTTTCGCCTCGTTTCAGTTCTGGGAAATCATTTCCGAGGAGCATGGCATCGACCCAAACGGCATTTACCATGGTGACAGTGACCTGCAACTGGAAAGAATCAGCGTCTACTACAACGAGGCATCAGGTATGTGTGTTGAACGTTATTTCTTCATATTCTTCTTTTTTATGGCACATGAAAATAACTATCTTGGTGGAATAAAGACTTCCACCGACCGACAACACTACGAGAGACGGTCGAGACGCCCTCTTTGGTGGAATTCTGAAAATAAATTCCTTCACGGCTTTGCCTACCAAGCATTTCTCAAGTGCAAGTGCAACAAAAATGTCCATAACTCATGCCACCTCGCAGTTTTGTATGTGCTACTGGCTGTCATGGTGGCACATTCTAGCAAATGATTCATTATGTGAGAGTCACTGTGTAGAATTATTGCTAGAAGATCTCAATTCTCAACCCAATCCCAGCTATGCAAAGTAGTCACTTGTGGCGACATTACCGACCGTCTCGTCCGCGTCGTCACTTGTGTGTGAACGTACGCACTGAGCAAACCAATGATTGTCCATTTTGGAGACGTATTGAGAAGGTTTTTATGGACTTCCTTTCCAAGTGACGGTGAGGCAGACGTGCCAGGCATTGAGAAGCATATGCTTATTTGTTATTTCAAACAGTAGGACAGTTAGTCACCTGCGTCCACCTCTGTCTGTCTAATTAAGCTGTTTATAATTGAATGAAATTTAGTTTTAACGGAATCTTTATAATTTTAGCGGTGACACGTTCATCAGGCGGTAAATATGTCCCACGTGCAATTTTACTCGATCTGGAACCTGGCACCATGGAATCCGTTCGCTCCGGGGAGTATGGCCAGCTCTTCCGTCCCGATAACTTTGTGTTTGGACAGTCTGGTGCCGGCAACAACTGGGCCAAGGGTCATTACACTGAAGGAGCTGAGCTGGTTGATAATGTGCTTGACGTCGTGCGCAAAGAATGCGAGAACTGCGATTGCCTGCAGGTAAACTCCTTTCATTTACCTACATTCGAGATTTCTTATTTTTGATTTCATTCCAACTAGGGCTTCCAATTGACGCACTCCCTTGGTGGAGGTACTGGCTCTGGGATGGGAACACTTCTCATTTCGAAAATCCGAGAAG
Organism: Melanostoma scalare; assembly: GCA_949752695.1. Lineage (NCBI taxonomy): Eukaryota > Metazoa > Arthropoda > Insecta > Diptera > Syrphidae > Melanostoma > Melanostoma scalare. The sequence continues at coordinate 217,378,663 of OX456984.1, forward strand.
AGTACCCTGATAGGATAATGAATACTTACTCCGTTGTGCCATCGCCAAAGGTGTCCGACACCGTCGTCGAACCATACAATGCCACTCTCTCAATTCATCAGTTGGTGGAAAACACCGACGAGACCTATTGTATTGATAACGAAGCTCTCTACGACATCTGTTTCCGAACGCTGAAGGTATCCAACCCCAGCTATGGTGATCTCAATCATCTGGTCTCTCTGACCATGTCTGGCGTGACAACTTGCCTACGTTTCCCAGGACAATTGAACGCTGATCTTCGTAAACTGGCCGTGAATATGGTGCCTTTCCCACGTTTGCACTTCTTCATGCCCGGTTTTGCACCACTCACATCTCGTGGGTCACAGCAGTACCGTGCTTTGACCGTTCCCGAGCTCACACAGCAAATGTTCGATGCCAAGAATATGATGGCCGCTTGCGATCCACGTCACGGCCGTTACTTAACAGTCGCTGCAGTATTTAGAGGTCGCATGTCAATGAAGGAAGTCGATGAGCAAATGCTTGCCGTGCAAAACAAGAACAGCAGCTACTTCGTCGAATGGATCCCCAATAATGTGAAGACAGCCGTCTGTGACATCCCTCCAAAGGGTCTGAAGATGTCAGCGACTTTCATTGGAAACACCACTGCCATCCAGGAACTCTTCAAGCGAATTTCAGAACAATTCTCAGCCATGTTCAGGCGTAAGGCGTTCTTGCATTGGTACACTGGCGAGGGAATGGACGAGATGGAATTCACTGAAGCCGAGAGCAATATGAACGATCTAGTTTCCGAATACCAACAATATCAAGAAGCGACTGCAGATGATGAATTCGACCCAGAAATGGCCGAAGATGTTGAAGGTGAATGTGTCTAATCGGGTGTTAAGCTAATTTTCAAAGCGTAAAAAGTTCCAAAGTTCGTTAAGAACACTCACATCTGCCTTGAACCATTTCTCCTTCGATTCACTTCACACAACAAGAGCAACATACCCGAACTAAGCCATAGTCTGTTTCTGTCATCCTCATGTCACATCATCATCGATCGAGCATTAACACTTAGTTATTTAAGAATCAAGAGTTAAAAAAAATGTTGCAAATTATGCAAAACGACCTCTCAAAGTGAATTCCTATGAAAGTAGTTTAAGTTTTTTTTTCGTTTTCCATTTTTTCTGTCGGTCAATTTTCTTGCGCTTAGTCATCAGTGTCTCCCAAAGAGTATACTTCTTCATTTATCATTCAAATTAAATCAGAAACACATATTTCTATTCGTTTTACTTCTTTGAAATAAAAATAAAAAAAGAATCTAATATACGATAAGATTATCATTATTCTTTCATAGTGAATAAGAAACAAAATAAAACTCCTTCTACTTTATTTAATACTTTTTCACAAATAAAATTAAACCCAACTATTTAAAAAACAAAATTGTTTCGATTATTTCGATAGAAAGAATACCTGCAATGGGGAAAAGCTCACTGTAATCCTCAACCTCAGGGGATAGTCAAATTAGGGCAAGGTGACCAGCGTTGAGCTAAGGAAGTCCTGTCAAATTGGCATATTGGTTTCAAAAATTATATACCATCAATATTTGGTGAAAGTTCCACATTTTGTGGTTCTCGAATGCATACATTTTGTATCTACTTAGATTCTCTGTGTCAATCCGAATATACACAAGTTTATCATTAGACGTGTTTTTCTTTTTGGATGCTTTGTATGTTTGCAGCTTGCCTAGCATGTAGTCATGACTAGTTTGTTTCAGGTAATGTGGAGAGTGGGCATTGGGCACCATGGATAAACCTTAGCTCTGATTACACTCTTTGCGTAAAAAGAGCGGCCTGAGGACTGTAACACAAAACTACTAGAACTTGCAATGCAAATGAATTATGACAACAAAAGGTTTCAGTAAACACAAAGCTACAAGTTTGCTTGCTCTTCTACAAGTGTAATTGACATAACACTACAAGTGGTTCTTGACTTGCAGAATTGTAGCTTTGTGTTACAGGTCCCTGCTTCTACGATATGTGAGCCACTTCATAAGGTTACATGTGTTTCATTTCGACGGTGATGGGATCGCCGCTCTGGCTTGTGTTCGCATAAGTCTATTTCCTGAGATAACTGGAAGCCTTGGTTAATCGAAGGTACATAAATTTTACTTTTGCAAATGTGTGATTTTCATGTTCAGCACTTAAAATGTGAATTTCAGTTCAGCCAACACTGAAAAATTAACGACACCGGTGCTCTTGTTTTGTAGCTGTCGTTTCTATATAAGCCGGTGATAAGTGGTGGAAACTGGAACGAAATTTTACGAGTTTAGAAGGGTTTTAATTCCGACTTCCACCGTTTCTCGATCGATGTTATCGATGCGATAATTGCAGAGAAAGGTTACAAGAGCTTTCCATATTGTAATGTACACCCAACATTCAAGACAAATTAATAATGTGGCATCACTATAATGTACAGGAGAGTTAACTACTGGAAAGCTCTCGATGTTCGAAACTACTGGAAAGCTCTCGCTGCTGGAAAGTTTTTTAAGTTAAATGGTTTCCTATATAAAGAGCCGCTGATGCAACCAGAGTTAGTTCTTCTTCTTATTGTAAAGTGATGTTGTAAAGATAGAATTAGTATGATTAATCGAATGGTATATCGAAAAAAAGTGGTATAATTATAGTGAAAGCAATGTTTTGTTTAATTCGAACTCAGCGAACGTTAAAGATATTGACTTACTGACTTGACTTTACTGGTTGCGGTGAACCAAGAGCAACATGTTTCGCCAACAATTTCGATTTTTCCAGTTTTGCACTGATCGTTTTTTTCTGATCACAGAATGCCACAAGTTACAGCACCTCACTCGGATCTCAAGGATCTATTGTGCTCCCCGGGAAAACAGAGGATGAGGAGGTGAGAGGATTGGAGATGTAGAGGGTTGGGTTGGTGATTGGTTTATTGGGGTGGGGAACCCCCACTGAACCATTTGGAGCCCTGAATAAATGCCAGGACGTTGCTCAATGGGAGATTAGAGATGTAGCCCAGTTCGTCGAAGAAGTATTCTCCGAGGGTTTTTTCCCTAGTGTGGGCCAAGCTAGGACACTCACAGAGGAAGTGGAATGAATGATCCTTCATCTGCCTCCTCATCTTGGCATCCTCTACATAAGTCGGTTGTGCTAATGCTCATTCTCATCATGTGGGTACCCAACGAGTTGTGGCCCGTGAGAATGCCAATCAATAGAGAGAACCGAGGTCTGCTTAGCTGGAGTAGAAATTCTGTTTTTTTTCTTGGAAATATCTGGCCAAAGGTTTCTGGAGATTCGGCATGCTTCTAAAGATGACCACCTGTCATTGGCGGTTTTTAGAAAATTATGTTTGATTCTGTTTTTTTCTTGCTCTAGTGGCATTAGAACTGAGGTGTTCGTTTCGTTGGACTCGAGTGCTGACCCGATTTTAGCCAGCTTATCCGCCATTTCATTACCGATTATGTCGCGATGTCCTGGAACCCAGGTTAGACTTACTGTGTAGACCTTGACGGAGTAGTGTGAGTTTTCTAAGGTCATCCTGCCTAGTCATACGAGTTTTGCATGGCAGTCAAAACTAGACATTGCGTCGTACAGTTCGTCTCTGTTAATACTGTCGTACGCGGTTTGAAGATGGTGTATATCGATATTATATTCGGATTGATGCTGTTGTCATGAAAATTTAATCAATTGTTGATTTTTTTTGTTCCTAAATTGCGCTGATAAGTATATAATTTTCGACGTTCACATATTACAGCAGACAACAACGTATACGCGACGTTGAGAAGGCTGATTCTTCTATAGTTGAGGCAATTGTGAGGGTCTCCTATTTAATGATCGGACATACGATACTGAGGTACCATTTATCGGGCATACTTTCTTCCAACCTTGTCATTTAGATCAGCTGTTGCATGCTCCTTTCCAACTGATCTCAAGCTGCCTTTAAAAGTTCGGCATCGAGGCCATCTGCACCTGTAGTCTTACTTGATTTAAGTTTACATATAGCAAGCTTAACTTCTTTTCTAAGTTAGGGGGGCCGACATTATTGTCAAAGTTGAATGGGCATTCTGCTACAACGGAATTAGTGTTTTCATCGCCACCAAACAGTCTGAAGTGGTTTTCCAAAATCTCAGTAGCATAGCAGGGAAACACTGCGATTTTATCGCTTTGTTTCCCTGCTGGGCATTACAGGCTTGAGTTCGAGGTTGCCATCCTGGCAAGAGTTTTTTTACCTTTAGGTGAAACTATCGAATTTTATTCCTATCATGGCACCCCTCAATTTCCTCAAACGAGCGTTTCTCATGCTGCTTCTTTTTCTTTTTGCGAATTCGGTGTTCTTCCCTTCTTTTCTCCTTGTAAATCTCGTTACACTGATCTTAAGCAGCCCTTGTTCTCTTTTGCATCAACATTTGTCGTGCTATGTGTTTGGCTGCATTTGCAGCTTCATTCTTCATCGAACCATGGGTTATTTAGTTTTGATGATGGCGCGTAGGATTCAAGGATAGTTGGAGGATACTCGATTGAAAAAAGCATTGGCTATCTATTGCGCGACTGTAGTTTTCCGATGTCATATCGTCTCACAGCGATAGTTCACGCGGGTCTTGAACAGGATATCCTCGTTCCTCGTTCGTACCTAAAACAAATTCGTAAATCTATAACACTGGAAGAGTGTCTTGCGTCGATCGCTTCACGGTCACTTTGGTCGACGATTGATTTATCTGGGTTTCGACAAGTACATATATGAATTTTTATGAGGGAAAATTTGTTACTTACATAATGTCATTAACCTGATTTTGGTTCATAAACTCATCGCTGAGTCTTCCTCGTTCCTCTAACTGCAAATCCGTACTGTAACGAAGTTACAAATACACACCCTACCGCCAGCCAATACACATACCATTGTTGTCACATGATATTTTTCATACACGCACTAGGTGTAGATAAATTTATAAGGCACCCTGAAAAATACATGAAGAGAGAAGTAAGCCCGTGTTGAAAAGTACCAATCTCGAGTACAGGCTACTTCCACTAGAGGAAAACCAGGGGTACGTAGTGTGCCCAGAGATTCCCAATTTTAAGCAAGGTCTCCTTGGAGTTCCTAGCCTCTTAAGGACTTTTGGGTTTAGCCGGCTATAAGCCGTTGATGCCAGCGTTTGACTGTATTTTTACTGTTGATGCCAGGATTTACCTGTTGATGCCAGCGTTTGACTGTTGATGCCAGTATTTTTACTGTTGATGCCAAGATTTACCTATTGATGCCAGCGATTAAAAACCCGTACTTAATGACCGTTTTGCCAGCATAGGACTAAGGATCTACCAGCGTTGGAACCACCGAGTTTCAGTTTTAAGTTAAAAGTTATATTTATAGTGGATTCAATTGCATATTATTTTGATGTAAGAGAAAACTCATCGAGATATACTTGAATAGAATTACGCTACCAAATTAAGAGTATTTTGGATGTTTCGGATGAGAGCCTACATTCAAATAAAAAACTTATTAGATTGCATACAAATCATAAGTTTTTTATATACTTTTTTCCATTTGAAAATCTCCATAAACGGTGGACCCATGCTATTAAGTGATGTTTGCAGCCTTTCCAAAATTGTTGCTGCTCCGAATACTTTTTTGTTATGTTTTTTGCAACATAAGGCTCAGTTTTCATCAGCTCAACTATTTTACGAAATTTTTCCATATTTGCGGTCCGCTTTCTTAAAAAGAAGTAAAATAAATACCTGAACATTCCATATCATAAATTTTAACTAACATATTTGCACTTTTCATGTTTTGTTTGTTGTTTTCTAGTAAGATTTTGTCTTTACGAATCTCGATTCGCTACAAAAATGTCGCGAATGTGAAATGGAAAAAATTATATGGAGTGCGAATGGTTTGCGAATTCACTAATACCAAATAAGTTGAACAGAAAAGTCGGTAGTGCAGGTTATGTTACCGACATTCATTCAACTCCTTTCGTCGAACTCCATAATAGCAAAATTTTCGCGAATGGTTGAAACTTACGCTAAATAGCATTCGCCGGATTCCATAATAGGGGTGATTATATTAGACTAGCTTTAAGACAAATAAAAGGATTGAAACTTCTTCATAACCGAAGTTTTACGTGTTTTCTTTGGTCGACCCTGGACCCGACGAGCATACCCCAGGTCTAAAGAAAAAAGCACATCACAGTACCCAACTGAGCGCTGTTTCTGTTGTCTCTACCAGTCGAGATAGTAGATGCCACAATTTATTATCACAGCGCTTTTTGGATGGCGGTTATATCTGCTTTGCTTTGCAGCAATCTGAAGCTTCCGCTTATTCTCCAGCTGCACATAGTCCGTTCACAGATCTAACTATCCACGTGTACGTCCGCAGGTCATTGTCCTATTTTCGTTTGCTAGGATCGTCAACGGTGAAATCATTTTTGATATCCAAAGCTCTTGGTTGTTTCGGAACTCTGATTTCAAATTTTCACATCCCAGGTGCAAGTTCGGTCTTTATTTCTTACCTTTATCATCATTAATTCAGAATTAAAATTTAAAAATTACAATTTTGAAGTTATTTAAAAATATTGTAACGTGCGCTTAGTTCGCAAAAATAAAACTTCACTTTTCTATTTATTTCTACCACTTTTATTCAGTATCAATACTTTATTCGAACTCAACTCGACTTTTGGACTATCACTTGTTCACAACAATTCACTCTTAACTTTATCACTCTATAATCAGAACTGCCCTCTGGTTGCCTCGGGCGGGCTATTTATATCGAATGACATTTCATCTAGAACTCTCCAGTAACTTCCACATGGTCTGCAACTCTCCACTGTTTTGGCTGTCAAACATTTTCTCTCCTAGAATTTCTACACTTACACTAGTGCTCCCAGATGTGTTTTTCGGTTGAACGTTTTCGATTAGGAAATTGGTATTAAATGTTGGGTTCACGTTACACTGCCCCCTCCTTAAGATTGTTCGTCCCGAATAATTCCATCTGCAGCCTCGCCACTATATCGATGCAGCCGGTCACAATGAACTACTTTTAACTTGCCTCTTAGTCCTCTTTGGATGCGGTAAACCACGTCGTTAATCCTCGTGACAACAGTATAAGGACCTTCCCAGTTTTGCTGAAGTTTCGGTGACAATCCCTTTTGACGATGAGGATTATAAAGCCACACACGATCTCCTGCTTGGAATCCTGCCTTTGTCGCTTTTGTGTCATACCGGGTCTTCATCCGGTCGCCATACACTGTGGCCCATGTCCCTGTTCTATTAGGTCTATCTGTAAGCCTACCCACCTCTATGTTTGAATCACAGACATAACAATTTCGGAACCACTTCTCCACGTCACCTCTAACATGCAGCCAGTAAAAGCGTTTTCGCACGTTCTCCAGCGTCTTGTTGACTCCCAGGTGGCTTCCTGTAGGGCTTCTATGCATCTTTTGTAAAACCTCCTTGATTTTCGATTGAGGAACAATAAGCTGCATTACAAAAGATTTACCGTCAGGAGATTCCCATTTGCGCTGGAGTACTCCTTCTTGCACGCGAAGCGAATCCCACTGTGCCCAATAGGCTTTGACAGCAGGGCTTTGGTCAGAAATGTCGTCCCAGTCAGGTTTCGTGTTGTTCTCTTTCCATTTGAGAATCGGTCCGATGTCTGGATCCTTCGTTTAAGCAGACCTCAATTCTTCCTTGTTCCATCCGAATATGGGTTCCATTCTCATCCGCTGAGTCTTGGTCTCTACTTTCCCCCAGCAATTCCATTGGGGGTTTTCTACCTGATGTCCAATTCGGTATTGATAAGTCTGCGGTCTTACTCTACAGCTCACGGATTGATTTTCTTGGACTTCACAACGTCGACAAAAAGTTTCAGTTTTAATTGGTGGAAACCGGCATTGTCGCTGTAAGTGCCCCGTCTTATTACAATTCCAACATCTGGCAAGTCCGTTCCGCTGGTTCCTTTGTAGCTTAACTCCTGGGCATGATCCAGCCTCGAATATGGCTTCTCTTTGACAATGTACCATTTGAGAAGCTTGCTCAGATGCTTCCATCATTAATGCAAACTCTAGAGTTTCAGAAAGAGTTCGTGTTCTAGCAGTTCGCACAGATCTCTGAAGATGTTTGTCAGAAATGGCACGAACGAAGGACTCAACAGCCAGATGGTTGATGATTTCTTCTCCAGCATCCGGGTATGCCAGGTGAACCAGTCTTTCGACGTCTGCTTGGAGCTGCTGTAGACTTTCACCCCTTTTCTGGACTCTGTTATTGAGTTGGACTCGGAAGACTTCTTTCAAGTGGCTATCACCAAAGCGTTTATCTATAGCTGCCACGAGAGAACTGAAATCGCTGCTCTTACCAGCTGGAACAGTTTGAAGTAATTCAGCTGCTGGTCCTCTAAGAGCAAGAGTCAGTGCTGTGTATTTGTCTTCGTCAACCCAGCCATTTGCTGTCGCAGCTGCCTCGAATTGTCTCCTGTAAACTGACCAAGACGACTGTCCATCGAATGTTGGTGGTTGTACTTCTCTTTGCTTTAGACAATCTCCACAAGTTTTCCGTAGCTCCATTTTCCGCATCTGGTCTAGTTCCTTAGCCATGTTTTCGATTCGTTTCTCCAAAGTGGCAAGCTGACTTTCGCATTGACTCTCAAGCTTGGAAAATCGTTTCTCAACACATTCAATGCGTTTTTCTAGGCCACAAACATTTTTCTCAATGTTACCCAATTTGCTTTCTAGAATGTTTTTCTGACCTTCCAAAACATTCTGTTGCGCCTCAAGTCTTTCGAGAATATTCTGTTGTTCCTTCTTTTGTTCGCTTCGTTGTGCTTCAAGTTGTTCGAGAACATTCTGCTGTTCCTTCTTTTGCTCGTTTCGTTGTGCTTCAAGTTCTTCGAGAACATTCTGCTGTTCTTTCTTTTGTTCGTTTCGTTGTGTTTCAAGTTGTTCGAGAACATTCAGCTGTTCCTTCTTTTGATCGTTTCGTTGCTCTTCCAGACGTCCGAGAATATTCTGCTGTTGCTCTTCAATCAGCTTCTTTTGTTGTTCTAATAAAAGCTTCATCATACTAGAAAAATCTACACTTTCACTTTCTTCCTCTTTTTCACTTCTGTTTCAAAAACAAAAGTGCTTACGTCTTCCCCTTGCTGTTCCAAATAGTTGCGCAAGCGCAGGACGAGCTCATTCTTCGATCCCGCTCTAGAAAGATTTCGCTTACCTAACTCACTTTTAAGCTCAGTGCAGTTGAGCTCTTCCAACAACTTACCCATTTTCACTGTATTTAACTTTTTTTTTTTTTTTTTTTTGCACTTAACTAGTTTTTTTTTTTCTTTTTTTTTTTTTTTATCAAATAAGTTTTATTTACACTTCTGACACCAATGTAACGTGCGCTTAGTTCGCAAAAATAAAACTTCACTTTTCTATTTATTTCTACCACTTTTATTCAGTATCAATACTTTATTCGAACTCAACTCGACTTTTGGACTATCACTTGTTCACAACAATTCACTCTTAACTTTATCACTCTATAATCAGAACTGCCCTCTGGTTGCCTCGGGCGGGCTATTTATATCGAATGACATTTCATCTAGAACTCTCCAGTAACTTCCACATGGTCTGCAACTCTCCACTGTTTTGGCTGTCAAACATTTTCTCTCCTAGAATTTCTACACTTACACTAGTGCTCCCAGATGTGTTTTTCGGTTGAACGTTTTCGATTAGGAAATTGGTATTAAATGTTGGGTTCACGTTACAATATCAACATCATGTAAGCCATTAATAGCCGAGTTCACACTGTACAATTAGTTGGACAGACTTCGTTTGATGGAAGTTGGATGGTCGGATGTAGTTTGCGTTCACCCTTATCAAGCTTATCGTCCAACTTTATGTCACATACTCTTCCACTGCGTATAACTTCTTTCAAAAATATTTGGAGACCATCCAACAAGTTGGTCAAGCGGTCGTCTGAGGGTTCACACTATCAAGCATTGGTCGTTCAAGCCAAAGTCTGTCCAACTAATTGCACCTACAGTGTGAACTCGGCAAATGAGAAAGTCTGTTTTGAAAAAAAAAAAAAAAAAAAAACATACTATGGGAGGTGCCCTTTTTAGACTTTTCAAACATTTTTTTACATCATAAGAGAGGCAATCTAAAATTAATCCCTTACACAAAATTTTATCGAAATAGTTGGAATCGTTTTCGAAAAGAAAAATAAATATTTTCTTATCGGTTGTATGGGACATACCGTTATTTCAAGACCTAGAGACTCAATTCCAAAAACACCTCAGTATGCTGCCTCACAGACCCTAGCTGCAAATTTCGAAGAAAAACAGGCCATCGGTTTAGGCTGTAGATCCTGTTGACATACACACAGACAGAATTGCAGGACCCACCTTCTCGAATTCTCTATCATCGTAATGTCATGTTTAATTGTTATCTCAGAATTTTTTCCTGCACTATTGCAAAACTTGCCTTATGCGCAAGTAAAAAACGAAAAATTAAGAACCAAAATTCAACGACGCGACACATTGCGACATTATCCAGAAATGCCGCAAAAGAAAGTCAAAAACCACACAAGTTTTAATTTTGGTATGTGCTGCAAGGAATTCAAATTTCAAATCAGAACTTTGTTGGTTTTTCCCTGTGCAACGAGACGTTGCGGGTTGTGGCAGAAATTAGCTTTTGACTTACGAAGAAACAAACCAAAAAAAGCAACTATTTTAACGAAACCAAAGTCTTTTTTGACGATGAAAATATGTTCTGTTTGCTGTTTACTTTAACCCAATACACAAACCTTTGTATAACCGATTCGAGTGAATCGGAACAGTAAACTCTGTCCGTGCTTGATTCGTGTGGCAAAGCTCTACCATAATATTGCATACCCCTAGGCGAAATTAAACAATTTTCATTCTTCGAAGCATGAAGTCTTCTCAAACTTTGTTTGTAGCTTTTAAGTATTTGGTGTTTTTTGCTGTGGGAGGTGGGATGCGGATGCGGTGCATTCCTCTTTAGTCAATAAGTTTTAAATTTGAAAACTGCATCAGTACCGAATTCAAAAATTTTGATAAGATACCAATAAAGTGTGTCCTAATTTTTCAAAACCGCACAAACTCTAAAGCGTAAGTGGCAACAACACCAACGTAGTTCTCGACCACAAGATCTCAGCCATCATTCAACGTTAGATCATAAAACCTGAAGACAAAAAAAATAATAATAAAAAAACTTAAACAGAAAGAAAAATGAAAAGTAAGGCAAACGCGCCGCACCGGCGAAGCTCCATCAGCCATGGAGCGCTGAGCACGTTACATAACTTTCATAATAATTTTATTCGTTTTTTTTTTCATATCGTGAAGTTTCACTTTCATGCCCACAAGTCTATCAAAAGAAACCCCAGCCATCGGCTTCTTCGCCGTCGCGTCGTCGTCACTGCTGTCATGGAAAAATGCAAGCAAGGGACGAAGAAGAAGCTAGAGCTAGCAATCCAAGTCGAATGGCTTAGATAGGCATCGTGCATGCATGATGGTTATTTGCGTTAACTATTTTCCAGCCGATCGTTGTTTGTTTTCGTTTTCGATATTTTTTCTTCTTTTTTTTTTTGCTACTTCTTATAACTGGTACTTCTTTTCTTCTTCGTCTATGACTGGGATAGAAAGAAAGCCCCACAACACGACAACTTAGGAGGAAGAGAAGAAGAAGGCATTATGTATGCAAAATGTGGGTCAGTGCGATGAAGTGCAGATTTTATAATCGTATTATGCGAACTGGAAAAGATAGAAGAAAAAACAAAAAACACAGAAATACCAAAAAGATCGAGTAGGGTGGGGAAGGATGTGACGGCAGGGGGAAGTTATAAAGTGAGGTCCTCTGTGCGCAACTGGCTCCTTAAACGATACCCACTTCTGAGGCGGTGGTGATAGTGCAAGTTCATAAAAATAGAAACAAATAGATTGCAGTGCCCACGACAAAGTTGTTGTCGGCGTCCGCGTCCGCACGATGACGATGACAACAAGCTGCTGTGCCATGCCAACCAAATAAACGAAGATCAGGAAAATTATTTTTAAAAGTTTTTTTCTTTGTGTCGTTTGCTTCCTCTGTGATTTTGGGTCTTTGATTGAAATGGAAGCTGGATTCGGTAGTCCGTGGGTTGGATGCCAAGATAGATGATGATGGCGCGATGATGATGACGACGATGACGATGACGATGGTGGTGATCATGAAGGGACTGGTTTTTTGATTGTCAGACACTTGGAAGTTTATCTTGATTAGGATTTTAGAGGGATATTGTGGTTGTGCTTTACAGCAGACAATGAAATGAGGACAAACTCGACCGAGATGGATTGAACTTATTTTAAGAAAATTCAGCAAACAATGGAAAAAGATTATTGCGCAGCTTGAGGTGGTATTACGAAATAGGTAAAGGTACACTCTGAGGTGAGGGAACTCAAACAAGGGCTCACATCAAGAATAAACCATTTGTTTTTGGAATTGCTTTTAGTGCAGTCAATGAAGCATTTTAGGTCCGAATTTTTTTACTGTGAACCGATTTGCATGAAATTTTGGAATTAGGCTCATCTTACCCTTAAATTCAAAAGTGAAAATGATTTGCACACCGCCACCACCCTGGGGGTGGTTGCCACCCCTTCTCGGGGGTGAATTTTTTTTTTTTTAAATAACCTCGGAAAGCGATAGAAAGCCTAATTTTAAGCAAAAAAACAAATATAAAGTTTTTTGTATGGTCCAATACTTTTCGAGTTATTGGCAATTAAAAATTCGCAATTTGTTCACGTTTTTCATCTATTTATTGCAAATATCTCCAAAACTGTACGTTTTATCGAAAATTTTATAAAGAACAAAATTGTAGCAGCTAAAACAATGAACAATTTGGTTTTTTATAAAGTATTCTAAGAACAATATTAAGCTAGATATAAAAGATCAAAACCAATTTTTATTTTGTCTGAAATTTAATGGTTGTAGTCAATGCCATCTAGCGGCGAGCAGATGCATTTTATGCATTCTAATACAAGTAGATGTTTCGTAGTGCTTGAAATAAGCTTTAAAATGAGCACTATTAAAAGTCCTTTGCACGTAAAATAAGTGAGCTGTAGTGCAAATAAGGGGAGCATCTAATGTTTTTTTCTTTTAAATCAATGGCTTTCATAAGTGCCATTTCCACCAAAATTAAATTTAATCGTATTCCGCCTAAATTTAAGTTTGTTATGAAGAGTTTGATAGATAGTATCAGTTTGGCTGCTTTTGGACACATATTTTTCAAAAAAGTCACGATTTAAAAAAAAACAACAAATTTTCAAATTTTTAAAAACCCCACTTTTTTCATAATATCTCAAAAATGACGACAGATACGTATAATAGTGAAAGAATAAAAAATGTTGGTATTTTTTTGACAAACAATTTGGTCTTTTAGTTTTTTCTGTCAAACAAAAATTGACGGAGATATGATTGTTTAAAGAGCGCGTGGCAGCGCAATCACAGCCTCTCTTAAGTCCTTTAACCCTTCACCGTTTTAGCAAAAAGTTGTTTACTATATATTGCAATCAAGGATGTTTTAGCTCTTTTAATTACTTTTACAATGGTTTCTTACAAATTGTGATAGCATAAAAATTGAAGGAGTTATGGTCCAAAAACTCATTGATTTAAAAGAAAAAAACATTAGATGCTCCCCTTATTTGCACTACAGCTCACTTATTTTACGTGCAAAGGACTTTTAATAGTGCTCATTTTAAAGCTTATTTCAAGCACTACGAAACATTTACTTGTATTAGAATGCATAAAATGCATCTGCTCGCCGCTAGATGGCATTGACTACAACCATTAAATTTCAGACAAAATAAAAATTGGTTTTGATCTTTTATATCTAGCTTAATATTGTTCTTAGAATACTTTATAAAAAACCAAATTGTTCATTGTTTTAGCTGCTACAATTTTGTTCTTTATAAAATTTTCGATAAAACGTATAGTTTTGAAGATATTTGCAATAAATAGATGAAAAACGTGAACAAATTGCGAATTTTCAATTGCCAATAACTCGAAGAGTATTGGACTTAACAAAAAACTTTATATGTATTTGTTTTTTTGCTTAAAATTAGGTTTTCTATCGATATCCGAGGTTATTTCAAAAAAAAAGTTCACCCCCGAGAAGGGGTGGTGGCGGTGTGCAAATCATTTTCACTTTTGAATTTAAGGGTAAGATGAGCCTAATTCCAAAATTTCATGCAAATCGGTTCACAGTAAAAAAATTCGGAGGTTGGGCCCTATTTTTCGCTTCATTGACTGCACTATTTGTAACAAAAAGAGGCTCACTGGCGAGGAATTGTTGAGATGGTTTTGAATACTGACTGGAACAACCTAAGTTCTGATGGAAAAGTTAGAAAAGTTAGAAGCAAAGTGCAATTGAATGTTTGGAGCATATTAGAAAACTTTAACCACAGAAACAAAACAAACTGCGACGAATTCCATAACAAGAATGAATTATAAAAATTGATGGTGAATTAAGTTGGAAAGGCGGTAAAATGAGAATATTATTGTTTTTTTTCTTGTTTTTTTTTTCTTGTCAGGAGGAAATCTTCAAAAGACACTTGGCAGTATTCGACACCAAGTAGTGTGGGACTCTTACCTCACTAAAAACTCTTCGTAATCAGAACCAATCTATGAACGATCGACAACAGATTTTTCTTTCTCAATAATATAATCGCTTTAAGGGAAGCTTAAACTTTTAATGCTTCCCATGACTTTTAGACCATTAGCTCGTGTGGCTAGGTTCTTCTTAATCTCCGAACATTGCCTCTCGTATCTAATACGGAGTCCATTTCAGAGTTGATATGACTATGCAGTCGCTGATTGTGTGATACAGCATGTTTTCTTACAACTTCTGTAACCATTTCTATTTGTAGGTCACGATGTAAATCGCTATTTCTTATATACCATGGTGCATTTACTATTCCACGAAGGACTTTGTTTTGGAACTTTTGGATGATTTCAGTATTTGTTTTCTTTGTACAGCCCTATAATTGGATTCCATAGGTCCAAACAGGTCTAAGTACTTATTTATAAAGCATTATTTTATTTTCGACAGATAAAGTCAGAATTTCTACCGAGTAACCAGTACAATTTTCTATACTTCAAGTTGAGCTCTTCCCTTTTCTTTTTGATATGCTCTTTCCATTTTAGCTTTGCATCCAAATTCATCCAGCAGTGTTTATAACACAGGGGTATTTTTTGATGTAAGCGTTAATTATAAAATTAAAATAAAAACAGAAACGCTGTTGTTTTGAAACGCAACGTCGTTCTTGTCGCATCAGTGAAGGCGCTCTCGTATAGAATGGGAATGAGTTTTGATAGCAGAATTTGTCGCTGTCGCGTCGCAACGTAGTAGTTGCTTTGATGTTTGAATTTCGTTTTGAGTAATGAGCAGTTGAGGGACCATTAACAAAGTGATTAAACCTTTTGAAGCACAAACTAATCGGAACCTAAACCCTAAACATCTTTATTAAAAATCACTCTTGAATCATTCTTGAATGAAATCTGAATCTCAAAAACTTTATTTTAAAATTTAAATCTGGCGCGCAAATGTTAACATGATTTTCACTACCATAATCTCTTTATTAAAGGTATCATGCTACCTAATTTATGTAGAAAGATCTTAAACTTTAAATAAAACTCAAGTTTTGTATACCGATCCTCATCATCAAATACTAGCAAATTTTTGTCTTTTTATTCGAATTCGATAATAATTACCGTCGTTTTTGCTCCATGTAATGGCATTTTATTGTGAGCCATTTAAAATAACTCTTCCAATAAAATTTTAGTAAATACAACAGTTAAAAGTTATAAAATTTGCTACTAAATCGATCAACACATCCATCAGGGTCTACCAACCTCTTCGCTACACACAGAGGCGGCGCCAGACCAAAGTTAAGCGAGTGCAAAGC
Organism: Melanostoma scalare; assembly: GCA_949752695.1. NCBI lineage: Eukaryota > Metazoa > Arthropoda > Insecta > Diptera > Syrphidae > Melanostoma > Melanostoma scalare. Next base: position 217,394,593 of record OX456984.1, read on the forward strand.
TGAAGATGCCGAACTCTCGGAATAATTTTTTCAGGCCCCATCATTATGAAAAAAAGTGGGATGAATAAGTAAACTACAGGAGGACGATAAACACCACACTTGATTCATGTGGCGAGTACAGTAAAATCATTCGATTTTTGTCAATATCTGTCGCCAGGTTGTTTCTATTTATGTGTTCTGTGAGTATAACAGACATTAAAAAAAGGGTTATTCCAAAGGCAAAAGAATAGCAGAAAAGAATCTTATACAAATTCGTAAAAAGCTAATTTCAATACTATTCACGAAAAATTAGGTAAACAGAATGGGGTTATTATATTTTTCAATTTCGCTGATTCCGAATTTTATTTCGTATTCGCATTCGCATAGACATTTCCGATAGCATTCGCATTGCTTTTCGCATTCCCATTCGGATTCGGATTCACATTTGCATTCGCATTCGCATTCGAATTAGCATTCGGACTCGGATTCGGATTCGCATTCGAATTCGCCTGCACCTTTCGGCTTTGTTGTATTGTAGATATGGTTGTTTAAAGCATATCACGAGTTTTCAAAGTGTATAGAGAAATGTTAAACAGCAGGGCTCTGTGCTATGGCTGACTGTTCACACCCCTTTCGCCATCTTTGGATTTAAAGAGAATTAATCTTCGGGTTGACGGTAAAGTAACTCAGTTCATAAACCTATGGTTGCGATTAAGCGTTCCTTCATCGCACAAATGTTTGACTGAATAAACAGTTAGTAGAGCCTAGGACATGTTCTTTTATTTACTTCAAAACCATATTTAAAATGAAAGAATAGTTAATGAATAATAAAGAACACTTATATTTCAATTTACGCTTGGATTTTTAAATAAAAAAATTAATCTCAATAGAAGTCAAGATATTATATATATTCGATTATAAAACCACTTAAGTTTACGCTTTCAACAATTATTGAAGAAAAAACAGAAAAAGTAAATGTCCTAAAGTAGGTCCTTGAAGCACTGTTAAAAGAAGACAGGCCAAGGGACAGAGTTAGTGGCCGGGAAGGAAATTGTTTTGGTTAACTTAGTATTGGAGTATTTGAATTACACCAACTTTTATTTAAAAAAAAACCATGGTTCTCAAATTAGGCTCAACACAGTTGAACTTTGAGGTTAGAGTATCGCCTTTCGCGAGCTATTGGTAAGTCATCCGAGAACAAATCCAATGCCATGAAGAGAGCTTTCTAACTTAGCCTTACTTAAAAAGTATTCAAAATATCTTGGGATAGTGATTACCAACAAGAAAGACACGGATTACTCCTGTCTTATAGTTTACTCCGTTTTTTTTTCAACAAAGTAACAGAAGAACAGGGACCGAATCACAGCTCACGTTATCGAGTGAGTGAGCGGCATAAGTGATAGAGGGAGTGACTAGCCATTAAGAGATTACAGCATACCTGATCCGACGTGTCGTATAGCTATTTAAAATTGTACTAGTAACATCGCATATCCATTATTGATATGTATATGTATTTCGAGTCTGTAATAATTCACAGATGTCACTGATGTCTCGTGGAATTTTTTAATTAAAGACAGCTTTTAGTTAGAATTTCAGAAAATCAAAACATTGTTGTGACCAATGTGGACATAATGAGAACTTCACTTTTTGATTTGATTGCCTACTTGTGTATTGAATTGGGCACTTTATTACCAATAAATTTGTTTGACTGGGATAACGTAATCTACCTTCGTAATAAATACCAAAAAAATGTACACAATGAAATGAAATTTTGCTCGACTACTGATGGAAGGAATACTGAATTGTGGTACTAGTTTGCTCGATATCATTAGTTTTAATACCAAACTCACATTATTCCGTCGCGAATAAATGAAATGAATAAATGAAAGAAATGAATAACTCGATAACGTGAGCTGTAATTCAGCCTCAAAATTTTTTTCGTACGGTTTCAGTCTGAATTGAGTATAAGTATGAGATAGAAAGTAAAAAGATTTAATTTCATCAAATTTAATTTGTCGTTAGCCTTGTGTCGTTATTAATTTGCAAATTTATTTTATATCGAACGACTGTATAGATGAAAGAACTAAACTAAACTAAATAATAATAAATCCTCTCAAAATAAAAATGTGCGCAGGGTCTAAGTTCTAATGTCAGTTGGCTGGTCATTTTACTGTGCATCTAAAGTTAAAGATTCCACTTATTACATTTCATTTTCGGCCACTTGCGAGCTTCAAGATAGTGATTTAAGTGTGATTTTCCTGCGTGTTTACCTCTAAAGCCTTTCGGTTCAATATTGTTCGATGTTCGGGAACAAGTGTGAGTCTCCTGTGTGTTTACCTCTAAAGCTTTCCGGCTTAATATTGTTCCTTGTTCGAGAACAACCAATAGCTGTAAATTGTCATTTTATTTGTTTGTACCAGTCTCACTTCGCCATCGTGTCAAACTAGTGTGCTGCCTATTCAGTGACTTATCCACTTTCGGACGGTAGCAACTAGTTCTCCTTTTCAGGAATGTACGATCCTTGCTAATGATTGCTTCCAGACGTTTCTAGACTTAAACTTACAGTGACTAAGAATGCTTACTTTGTCACAGTAAGTCTAAGTCAAGAAACACATATCTTCGATCCGTTGAGGGCAGCCCATATCAGAATTCGTGAAATTTTTAGAACGATAATTTTTTTTGTGTGATGAGCATCATGCTGAAATCATTTTCTCTAAAAAGAAAAATGTTTTTCAAAAGCTCTTTTAAAATGTAGACGTCGGAGCACACTTTTGTACATTTTAGGATTATTTCTCACAACCATGCCTTCTTGTTAAGGAATGTAGGGGACCAACAATTTTCAGCCGATTCCGAACTGCGTATCGAGATAGCTCTTTTCATGGTAATGAATTTACCATAGCAGGACTTGTCAAAAGCTGTATACGTCTACTCATATAATAATATGAAAAAAGTTTATAGTGTCAAGAAAACCAGGATTTTGGAACCACGACCCGAATCCCTTACTTCTCTCAGCTTCATTTCAGTTTAGTTTTTTCATAAATTTTCATCGAACTTAGTAAAATAAGGTGCCTAAAAAACATAGTTTTCGATTGTAGAATACTTTTTGGAATCAATGCTTTGCACTCCAGTTGCACAATTGTCCATTTCAGCAAATTGTTTTTTTTTTTTTTTTGCTGCTGTTGGAGGAAAAATGTATGACTGTCGAAATGAATAGGCCAACCTTTAGCCTTTTACTTGACAGTTGACTTCACCTCCGGGCACATAACTTCTCTCAACACTCAAAAAGACTGATATACACCTTTGTGTTTCATTAAACTTCAAAGTTGTCACCTCCTTCTTCTTACCTATGCCTTCAACAACGACTGCCAGCACACGGGTCGAGTTCCAAAATAAGACACTTTCATTAATTTCATTGTGCGATAACCGAATCTAATTTTCCACTTCATGGAAATTCCTCCGCATCCCATAAACACAAGCCAAGACCACGAGCATTTTTTGCACCACTTGTGCCGAATGGATTAGATCCGACTTAAGTACTGAAAGGAACTCTTTTGCAATCCACTCTGGGCAGCCGTATCGCGAGGAAGAAAAATGAAACCCTATCCATTTGAGGCTAAGTGCACCACACCACCACACCACCGTCCAGTTAGTTCACCACCAATGAAGTATATGCACCCACCGTTGTAAGTCGTAGATTTTGGGTTTTAGTTTCGGCTTCGTTTTCGATTTCATTTTTTTTTTTTTCCTTTTCAGTTCCGAAAGCAAACAAAACAACCCGGCTGAGTTGAACGCTACGGTCCGATGAGCAATTGGCCCAAAAAACTTGTCGACTTTTTCTTTTCATTAAAATTTTTATTTTTTCGACCAATTCGCTGAGTTATCCAGGCAGCGTGGTTAATAAATTGACCGCAGGCTACCACAAAACATGCTCTCCAAGTATGTACAATGCAAAAACTACACAAAAATCAGCAAACAATTCCAACTAAAGACTAAAGCAAGCACTTTGCCTCCGCCACACCCAAATAGATGATAAAAATTTTGTAGAAGAAGCAAACATTGAACCATTCATCACCTGTCGAGCTCCTCCTCATAGCGCAGGCGGAGTATGTAAGGCGTATGGGCACTGCAGCTGCAACACACAAAACACAAAAACTGCATATGGGCAAGGTAAGGTACATACCAGCCAACAGCGACTCTGGCATGCGGACCATCCATCTAAGACCATCCATCCACTTCTTGAGTTTGTACTTCAGAAAACAGAACTGGACAACACAGTGACCAAATAGTTCGTCTCTTGTCTAGCACATGCACTAGCACTAACACTGGCACTGGCACTGCTAGCTCTAGCACACCCGGCCACTAAGTCTGATGGCTTTCTTCGGCTGCGGCTACGCTATTGTGGATGTTGCGCAACATTTGACTTTAAGCGGAGAGACGTCGCCGATTATATCATAGTTGCGCGCGCGCGCAGTGTGCTTATACACGTATATACGGCATCGCATAGCGTAGCAGCGCTCGTTTGTCCATTTAAATAATGTTTGACCTAAATTTCCATCCACCTTAACAACAAAGACAGCTCGCGATATGGCAAGTAGTAGTAGCTAGCAGAAGCAGTGGCTGCAGCGCAGTGGTAATGTTATTTGTTATGAAAAGAAACCAAAAGTAAACAATCTAGACAAAGCCAACGAAGAAACCGATGGCAGGGGAAGCAAATCAGCAAAGAAGCCACCAAGAAACAAAACGAATTAGCTATCGCGAGGAATCCAAAACTCAAAATCCCGGAACGAGCTTCGCATACGCAGAACCGGCTTGTGAGTTCTGACTGCTGCTTGTTGTTCTGCCAGCGGAAATGCAAGAAGTGCATCAGCATCTGTGCGATGGTATACTGGAGAATGAACTCTAAGCGACTGTGAAGCTGAAATGGTCAATTGGATCGACTGTCTTGTATAAGAGCGTTGTTGTGGTCTTATAGATGGCAGACACTTTGGTAGACGTAGAATGAGTTACATAACTTTATGTGATGTTTGTTTGGCATGTGATAACGATCTGATGGCAACTTCAGATGCGAAGGTAGTTGCTGAGCTGTTTGATGATGATGCTGAGCGCATATCTTTAGGAGTGCTAAGCACACATTTTTGAAATTCCAAAGACTCACTTGCAGAGTATAAGAGATTCAAAGAAGTCTTTTGATAAATTGTGAATGCAGCTCAAGCAAATGGAATAGAAACGTCGAAGAAGTGGAAGAAGGCTTCCAAGGAAAGAATACAACGATTGAGTCTAGTTAATTATTTGCCATTTCATAAATTTTAATGAGTAAGAATGAAAATTTATTAAATCTATCAAAGAACCAGAAAAAAAAAATTGCAAGTAATTGCTTTGCTTTGTTGAGAAAAAAATCAAAAGTTTTTTTTAGTTTGGCCCATCGTTTATGACAGAAGTTTAAGAGATGAGGTGGTATTGCACATTTTCCGTATGAGGCATCTCTATCTTCAAAGTGTTCATCTATAGGTCTAGGTCTTAAATTTTCGAAAGCCCCACTGAATACGAAATATTGAGTTTAGGAAATCAAAATTCTTGAAGGTGCTAGTAGCTTTCTCAATTCAATTTAAAAGTGATAATCTTCAACTCTTACTTACTTGCTTTATAGTGTGGGTGTTACAGTTCGGGACGAACCTAGACCTCAACCAACATCTTTCGCCAACAGTGTCGATTTCAAGCGAGCTCTCTCCAGTTTTGCACTCTTTGTCGGTTGAGGTCTTCCTAAATTGTCTTTAATGTCCTAAATTGTCCCTACAATGTCTTTTCGGCCTGAAGCGCTGATGTCCAGCCGCTCTACATGTAAATGCCCTTATAGTCTCGCAATGTGTACTCTTTTAGCTCACGATGCACTTCAAATTGTTAGTTTTTGAATCTTCTTCTCCACTTATTATTTTCACATATGGGGGCTCTAAAATCACACGGATTATTTTTCTTTCGAAAAGACAAGGTTTTCTCAACCGCTTTAGATAAGGTCTGTGCTTCTGCGGGGTGTAGATAATGAAATCCAGGTAGTGAGCGTGTAATGAGAACCCGCATCAGGGCTAAATACGCCAACATTATCCAAATATGCGCCCATGGCCCCACTATAGAGGAAGACGATAATTCCAAAGAACGTTCCTGCTAGTCCTTCGAAAAAATATATGAGCAATGACCTATTGTCCTACTATTGTCCTTGGTGATTTTAATGCACAACTCAGGAAGAAGGACATCTTTGGAAACACAATCAATAAGCATAGTCCGCATACAAAAAACCCTCCGAAAACGGACTCACGACTTCGCTGCGGCTCGCGCTACATCTTATTGTTAGTAGTACACGCGTCTCGCATCTCAAAATTCGCAAAGGTACATGGCGATTCCCAGATCAACCAACCGTCAACCAAATCGAACATGTTGCGTTCGACGCATGGCACTATTCCAGTGTGATAAATGTTCGAACTTTCCGAGGGGGCCAGCTTTGACTCGGACCACTAGCTTGTAGCGAAGGTACGAATGAGGACATCCTGTCAAAGACTCGCGCGAACGCTGTGAAGAGAGTGTCCTTCCAACGGTCCTTGAATCCTATGCCGATAGAATTAAGTATTGAAGAGCAGTGGCAGTAATGCCAACAAGCCATCTGAACCGCTGCCTCTGAGGTTCTGGGTTTCACTCGGCCTCAAAAACTAAACCCATGGTTCGATGAGCAGCATGAGTAGCGCTCGGTTGAGGAAATTGAGAGGTGCCATGACAGGAACGAATTTCGGAAGTTTTACCAAAAGGTAAAAAGATCCTGCCAGGGTGGCAAGCCCCGAATTCAAGCCTGTAAAGACCAGCAGGGAAACATAGTTATAGAGTCACAGTCGCTACTAAGGATCTAGAAAGATCACTTCTGCAGACTGCTTAACGGCGATGAAGACACAAATTCCGCTTAGACGACGATCAGCAAAGCTGCCTTTAAATCTCTTGCCTCTGTCTCTACAAAATCTATCACGGTCCAAAATTGTAAAATGTCTCTGAGGGAGATGTCAAATCAGTTCAACATTCACCTTTCATGGGTGCCGGGACACAGGGACATACCGGGCAACTGTATGGCGCACGAACTAGCCAGAAAGGGCACGACCACTTCCCTACGCTCAGAATGGAACAACATAGGTGTACCTATCGCTTCATGTAAACTCCTACTTAGACAAGACGCTTCAAGGATAATAAACACTAGATGGACTGAGAGTAACAACTGCCTTGCAACTAAAAAAGTGTGGCCGTGTGTAGACTCATAACGCTCGAAGAGTTTGTTAGCCCTGAACCGCCTGTATCTAGGTTCTACCATAGGTGTTCTTACGGGACACTGTCTAATAGAAAGACACGCCAAAAGACTTGGTGTGTTTTGCAATGATTTCTGAAGAAGCTGCTTGGACGAACAAGAGAAAGAAACCGTTCAACACCTTCTTTGCTCATGCCCTGCACTACTTCATAGGAACTTACCTCGGTGAATTCTTCTTCGATGATACTAGCGACTTAGCCTACATACCCCCTAAAAGTCTTTCGAAATACATAAAAAGTTCCGCGTTGTTCGACTAGCGGGTGATTAACCGGCTAGTCCCGTAATGGAAGATAAATGGGTGATCAACTCGTTAATAACACATCGGGTTTTTGAGATTAGTAGGTGATTAAATTGCTGATCTTTGTGGTATCACAATGGACCCTTGCGGTCTAAGTGTGTCAGGCATTGGCTGATAGCCACTTCCACCTAACCTAACCTAGACGACGATCAAGACTACCATCGTTCTGACCTAGAAAAATAAGATATCCGGGAATATGATATCGATATACACTATCTTTTTATCGATTTCAAGGCCGCGTGTTTACAGAGCCGTTTGAAGTTTTGGCATCTTTCCAAAACTCGTACGAATATGCAGGATGACTTAGGAGAATTCCAATGCTTCGTCAAGGTCGGTAAAGAACTCACAGAGACCTACGATGTCGAAAAAGGCTTTAGGCAAGACGGCAAACTGTCATGCGATTTCTTTAATATTCTCAAAAGGTATAATCTTTCATCTTTTACTCGCTTACGCAGACAATATTAACGTAATGGGAAGAAAGAAGAGCGATGTCATATGTGCTTTTGCGAGCTGTTTAGCAGAAGCCGCAAAAGTGGGTTTGATAGTTAATGAGAGCAAAACGTAGTATACTTTGTCATCAAACTAGGACATAGAATATCGACGAATAACACAAAATGTCACAATAGACAGACAGACATAGTGAAGGACTTCGTCCATTTAGGAGACGCTATATAGATAAAGATCAAACAATCAGTGCGGAGATCAAAAGGAAAATAACTCTTGCCAACAGTTGCTTCTTTGAGTTAAGGAGGCAATTGGAAAACAAAACTCTGTTAGAAATAAAAGCAAGGTCACCCCTTATAATCTCTTATCCCAGTCTTCTTAAACGGTTCAGAACCATGGACCTTATCTAAAGCGGATGGGGAAACTCTTGATCTTTTCGGAAGAAAAGCACTCCGAAAGATCTTTGGTCCAATATTTCAAGACAATGTGCGGAGAAGAAGATTCAACAAAGAACTGTCGGAGCTTAGCTACAACCCGTCGCTCCGACTCGACGGGTTTTCGAAAGCACATTGCAAAGAAGTTCTCGGCAGTGACGAACGAATGAAAGAAGACCTCAACCTACTTAAAGTTCGCCCAATATCGAAATTGTTGGCAAAAGATGTTGGTTGAGGGCCAGGTTCAACCCGCACTGTAATAAAAATCGAAGCAAGTCCTTCTACGCAAGTTATACCGTGAACTGAGAACGGGTGCACTACTGCTTAAGAAGAAGTTTATCTTTAAGCCCTGATTCCAAACTATGTATTTTGAGGTTTGGTCTAGAGTATTTAGACGTAGGTATTTACATTCGATTCTACTTTTCAGGTGTTTGAAGCAGAATCAAAAAAAAAAACTTCCAATGATTTGACAAAAACAACGGTTGGCTTTCTTTACCACCTATATCATTGGGGTGGAGTGTAGTGATGCTCCCAAAATTAAAAAAAAAACAAAGAAAATAACGAAAGAAGTTATTATTCTTATGCGTAACAGAGCAAAAATAGCTTAAGATTTTATCCCGTATGTCGCAATGGTTTGTTTGCAAAAAGACGTTCCCGAGGGATTACGGGGATGATAATAGATATAGCTTTCTAATGGTGAAAGAACGGTGTGAAATCAGTCCAGTCATTTCATCATATTCCTGTCGCTTTTTGGCTGTTTGGGTGGTACATTTAAAAAAAAAAAGTTCCTAGCCTTGAATTAATAACTCAACTTTCAATGTCTGCATTTGATTTCCTCAAAGGACAGCACATCCCCGCTCTTTGACCAAATTCACAGCTCAGCACACAGAAAACTGAAACACTTTAACCTTCTTTTCGTCCACATACATAATAGCTCTTTCGATCGATACGTTCCTCAAGTTCTTTAATCCCACCAAAGCCGACAGCTGACTTACTCGGCACGATCGCACAGGGAACATGGATAATCTCACTATCGAACTTTGTTTTTCTCACCATGTTTCCGTGGGCGACCCGAGTCACAGCATCAATAAAGTATAATAAAACTAAAAGTATCTTAAGCTCTTAGATCTGACCTAGAATGCAAAATCCACAACTGCCCTTAGCGCCGCGCCACACTGCCTCCTCTGGCGCCGGCTATCAACCGTAACAACCATTGTCGTCTTCGTCGTTGTCATCCTGTTCCGAATAGTAAAGCGCAGTTGGTTGCGATGGCCTCTCAGAGTGCAAATCGAGTACTCCGCAGCAACATCCAAAACAAAGAATTATTATTATTGAAGGCAACCGAATCATGCATTATTAATGTGCCGACTACGGGTAACTCGTATCAAGCTCCTCGGAACAGGTCGTCCTCTTCGTATAGAAGTGCGCTGCGCATGCTTGACAGCCGAGCTCCACCATTAAACCGGTGTGTTGTGGTAGTGCAACAGCAGCGGCAACAGAAACAGCTTTTCCATGCAGCTATAGCTGGAACTATAGTTCCACAACTGACCTAGTTTCCTCTACGACGTCGGCAAACGGCAACGGCAACGACGACAACGACCGACGATGCACAGTCAGGCATCGCGAGCAAATCTTGTTCCACCACTCAAACGTGCTCTATGCAAACCTAGGTATACCAGGCACATCGATATAGATACACGTAGATATGGAGATTTGCCCACTCTCGCTTTCGTTCGGTGCAGTCGGTCTCACTCTCTCAGTCTGTCTGTAGTATCGAATTATATCCCAAAACTAGCCACAGATGTGAAGATATAATATATCTGCATCGATAGATACACACATGGATATTATGTTTCCACGGCGAGATGATTGGAGTTAAACCAGAAAAGACTTATAGACAATGGCAGCCATCTAGTGTGCCATCCGCTGGAGTAAGTCAGCAAGCTTCACAGATCGACGACCCAAGTCTCTCATAGAGTTGTGCAATCCCAAGAATTTTCCACTGCAGCAGTTTCTTAGCCGGCTGTGCTTCTGATGGTGTGATGGATGCGAAAGCGAACGTGAGGAGAGCAAAAAGACACAATAAACCCAAACTGGAGCACTGAACCTAGCTGAACTGGCATATGAATAGAATCTATAAAAAAAAGCTACCTTCCGGACGAAGCTCATATAGTAGCGATAGCGGTGGTGGCGATGGCGGTAGGTACAAGCCTGTTTTTGAATGAATTGTTTTTATTGTCCCACCGCACTTCCTGTCATCACGAGAGCATACGTGATTTATCTTAGTGGTTTTATGGATATGACCTGGTGCCCAGAATTTGGGAAGTTCTATCTCTTAGCGGCATCGCACCGTTAAAGTTCAACCAAAAATTTTATATCTAACGACATAAACACAGCGTAAGTACTTCGGGCAATAACCCTGCTGTCAAGAATCAAACCATAAGCCACTAGGCAAAGAGCAAGAACCTTTTAAGTAGACCGACTGGTTGGTTGTCGGTTGGCTGTTTGGTTTGTCGTTTTCGGGGGGCTTTCTTAATAAATTCTGTCGCATATATCATACACAGGTATAAACGTAAAACAGTTAAAGGCTGCACATGGACAGCGGAGATTTGCACTTTGACGGCGACTTTTGAGGGTCAGCTCAACGCAGATTGGAACAGAGGAAAAAACGAATTCCTCAGTGCATTGATGGGAAGATTTGTCTTTAGGTTGAATGTGACGAAGATGATGAGACCACACAGCATTACACCTTTGGAAACGGAAACGTGTGCAGCCTTGATTGTTTCCTGATTATGATGCTGTGTAGCGTTGCAGCTCAATGAACCCAGCACACTAGAATTTCGATCACAAAATTTTTAAGTTTTAATCAAAATGACTGTGTGTAGTGTTGTAGTCAAACAGTGCAGTTAAGGGAATGATTTGTTAGAAGGAGAAATTTCGAACCTGAGCATGTGAGAATAAACAAAATGAACAGAGATAAATCAGAGGCAGAGAATAGTTGATTAAAAAAAAAACTAAGTGGGAGCTCCGACAAAGCTCGGAAAACCTAGTGCCCTAGCTCATTTAAGAGATCGACCAGTTTGTGACAATTTCGAAGTGATGAGTGAGAAGGCGCTTTTCATGGCAATGTGTATTAATCTCGGAGGACTTGGCAATTTATTGAAAATCAATTCTATGATCCTGGGCTACGACTCACAAGTATGAGGCAGGCATGATATCTACTACGCCGCAGGCTCCACTCAACAGGTAGTCAAAGATTGTTGTAACAAGCAAAGGTCTAAATATGCTTACTTAGTGTAAGGTACTCCTACTGTGACTTGAAATGTCTGTAGAGCTTGTTTGAGGATCACCCACATCTGATCTCGTGGTTGTCAATCAATTGCTATTTCGAAGTCAACCAGGACAAATTGCAAAGGAATAACGAGGCTTTTTTATACGGAAACTGGTAAGGCACTGTCATTCTTCTGGTAGTTAAGAGGAGTCTTTTAAAAGGCATAAGTGACAGACCCCGAAAAAGAAGGATATGATAAGAGCAATCACCTCCTATGCGTCACTTGTTTGGTGGAAAAAGCTCTCACGTAAATACGTTAGTCAAATTTCAAAGAGCGATATGTCTCGGCTGCACTGGGGCTTTCCCCAGAAGTTCAGCTGCTGCTCTCGACGCAAGTCTAAATCTTTATCTCCTTGATAACTCAATATGATATCCTGTTTAAAGAGATGTGATCTTTGGCACAATTTGCACTGGATCTTTTGATGATCTCGCAAACAGTAGATCTTTTGGCTCACGTCTAATGGATATGTCGTCTGATACGATGATTACAAGGCTCAAGCTGTGTCAATATTACACGTTCAACTTTCCTTCTGTTCCAGGTTGGTTCACCCCAAAATCTGAAACGTTATACGTACGTTATACAAATGGCTATAAGCTACGATACGAAGAATGGCTGGATTAGGAGAAATATTTGAGCCTGCAGCGACAGCCAAGCTGTACGTAAGGCCCTTCTCAACCCTTTAACTACTTCGAAAGTGACCCAGGAATGCAAGACCTCTCTAAATGCTTCTGACCGCATTTAGAGAGGTCTAAATGCGGTCAGAAGCATTTAGACTAAAATCTTTGAGTTTCTTTTGGGTTCCAAGCCATTACGGCATAACTGGAAATGAGAACACCGATGGATGCAAGGATTTCAGAAATCTGTCTCCTAATCCTGAACGGGCAGTTGGTCTCCCTCCGTGAAGGCTTCAATCAGCGACTGGATCTTTCAAGACCACAAAAGTAGATGGCATGACTTTGGGAGCGGGTCAAAATTCTGGCTTCAAAATTCTGCTTTTAAAACGAAAATTCTGGTTTTCAAAATTCTGTTTTTTTTTTATTCTGGCTGACAAAATTCTGCTTTTCAAAATTCTGCTTTTCAAAACTCTGGCTTTTTAAAAATAAAAAATTCTGCTTTTTTTCATATTATGTTTTACTTGCAGAAGAACAAAAACAAAGTAGGAGAGCGACGAGAAAGTAAGGGTTTGCAATTACTATCAATATTCTCCCAATTATAAAGAAAAAGAAGGTTTGGAAAATGTTAAAAAGCGCGCGCAAAGCAGAATTTTTTCTTTTTAAAAAGCCAGAGTTTTGAAAAGCAGAATTTTGTCAGCCAGAATGAAAAAAAAAACAGAATTTTGAAAAGCAGAATTTTGGAAAGCAGAATTCTGAAAAGCAGAATTTTGACCCCAACCCCATGCCTTTATTGGATGCAAACAGACCCAACGTATTAAGAAAACTGCAACATTTCTGCTATTCCGTAGCAGAAAAGATTGATATAGATTGAATAGAAAGCGTGTTGGCGCTGCCATGGACCACTTCTCTTTCGCCAAGTATTTAAAAGTGTTAGGCTTTAGTGATACCGCACTCTTTGAATCCTGTAGAGAAGATGACGACAACACTGAACACTTATTCTGTGACTGTACTGAATTTCTTCAAATCAGGTTACAGATACTCAGCGGAGACAAGGTGAAACTTGGTAGCCTGACTTGTTTCTACAAACATCTGGAAATCTCTAAAACAAAAAGGTCACAAGCTGGTAGTATGTATAATATATCGGTACATATATAGGTCTGAGTGCTCCACTTTGTAGGGAAAAAACCTCCGACAGAAAAAGAATACGGATCTTAATCGTATGTGGTGAGGGTGGGGTAAAGGCTAGCTTGTCTGCCTGCTGCCTGGGAGAATCGCGGTTCAAATCGCATAGTCATCAAAAAAAAATTTTTTTTGATGGGTAACACCTTTTGCGAGGCATTGGGAAATCCTTCGAGTGTAACAAACTGACATAAAAAAAACTAGCTCAGTCGTTTGCAATCAGCATAAAATTGTAGGTCCTTGAAATACGCTGGGCCCCGAGGTTCTTAAAGTTTTGTGGCGCCGACTTATTCATTAATTTATAAATGCTTTGTATTGCATCTGCTGTTGTTTCACTTCCAACAAACCGGGATTGATCAATCGTATTAAGAGCCTAATTACATTCCCAATACAATTTCAAGGATCTTAAAATAGTGCGGTGCCTCAGCTTGGTAGAACAGTAAATATCATAGTTTCGTGTATTATCGTCCAATTTGCTTATTGGTAGAAGATTTGAGCCACAAGTTCACATTAACCGCTTCACCAGCTTTTTCTGCTTAATTAGCTTCAGCTTCTCTGAAAAGAGCCCTTGAGAAAATTGTTCTTTTCATCACAGCACTGTGGCCATCTGTGCAGAATTGTGTCGTCCTTGAGCATCGTAAATGAACTTCTCCTTCTTTCAGCGACTGATTGTTTGACCGTTATAACTTAAGTACCACTTGGCAATTTTTTGAAAACCGATTTTTTCGTACTTATCAAGGCATTTCATCATGTTTCTTTGGCTTGTTAGTAGTGTCACTTTGAAGCCCTTAGCAATGATTTAGGATGCGCTGCATTTTGAACTGTTCTGATGATTTTACACTGATAGCTTTGCATGCTGGAAATAAATTTGTCACCATTTCCTCCGTCCAAATTTTACCTCAAAATTCTCAGATAATGTTGCTGGGCGACAGCTTTACCCAGTACGAATTTGCAGTCTCGAGACTTGATAGACTTGGCTATCAAATGGTTGTCAATTTGGACTTCGGTTCCACAACTTAAGTCTGGAGGTGCCGGCCTTCCTTGACGAGCATGGTATAAAATACGATAAGATCATGTGACTGCATATATACTGAGGATGTCTTCGCCAGGTTGGTTCCTGGTGCTGTATCCAATACCTCGATGGTAGTCCTCATAAAAGACCGGGAATTTCAAATGATGTGTAATGTATTCTATCTTATTATCTTGCCGACTTAATTCTACACATTTATGTATGTGTTTATTTACCTTGACGAATTTTCGTTTCATCGAGTTTTGAACACGATTTTAAAGAAGTTTCACTCCAAAAATGTCGTCGACCAGCTAAGACATAATGATATTCAGAGTCAGATCATGAGCCTTTTCAAATTTTAGTAAGGTTTTTAAATTGCACAACTTGAAATTGGTTTGCTTAAAAAAGCAAACTACTTTAACAAATGTTTTAAATAATCGCCTTACTTTTAAATGATAAAGAGCCCAACTACAAAGCATTCAAATAAAAGTACCTACAATATCGAAACCCCCTGCCCCTTCTGTTCAAACTCATAGCAATTCAATGGGAAGCCATAGCTTCAAAACATGAACACAAAAATGAAGGGAAGTAAGAGACTAACGAACTGATCCAGCAATTGCATGTGGTTCTACTCCAATAATTCAATCATAAACCACGCCACCACCACCATCACCACTGCACTGCACCAAGTCAACCTCAGCCATTCAACCACCAATCTTTGATTGCAAAAGACACCAACTCTGGGGTCTTCTTTCCCACCGCTACTTCTTCTATAAGTCACGATCGCAGCGGAACAATAGTAGGTAAAGTACATACGTCAAGTGACTTACAGAGATACAATCTACCGACAAACAGATTCTGCTGGCACTAGTCATTATACCCTTAAATGAGAAGCACATGCTCATGCGCAGGAAGGAAATGAGATTGTTCTTTGGCATCACTGATGCGAGTGTTTCGAAACTTTGGGTGGATCTTTGTTTCATCCAAATCATTTTCAATTCCCGTGTAACTATTTGATATTTCGGCAATCACACCTCATATTTACATCCCTCAGTTTGCAATCTGCAACAAGATGGCCTCTCGTGTGCATGCCGCAAGAAAACGCGATCACCTCAGAGTCATATTCGATGATAATAATACACGAGACGCTCGCTGGCTGATCTATGCTCTACTATGGAAATCCACTCATGTTGTTATGCAAGGAATTGTGTTTGCATTAATGTGCAGCGCAAAGAAGTTGTTAATTAGTCATGAATGCACATCAAGATGGGAACAAAACACCAACAGCAGCGACGTTGCCGCTCCGCGTCGCGTCGTCGACCAACCAATTCAAATGTTGTCATATTCCCAATCATAACCATCACAACATATTCGTGCTTTGCCCCTAGCAATTTAATGTCTAATATCCCTACTTGCGTTCGTTGGCACAATCTTGTATCTGGTTAACATTTGCAGCTGAAACGAGTCCTTGTATACAAAATCTGGACCAAAAAGATGAATTGCCCTGATTGTTCTCATATCCCCAAGCGACTTAGGCTCCACCTTACTTCCTTTGGCAATACCACATCAGCATCATCAACATCATCATCATCCATCTATTAGCTAGGTTGTGAAACTACTTCTTTGGCACACAAATAAATATAAAAAAAAAAAAACTGAAGAAAAAAACACAATTCGCTTGGAAAATTATAATCACTCTCGTATTAGGTTGATTGGTTTTGCTTTTTCTTGCCGTTTTTTTCCCTCGCCTTTTGTAAATCTACCGTGAAAATGAATAACAAAAGCTGCCAGCTACGGTGACCGACCATACAATTCTCCAGTTGGCAATTGTATCTTTGCAGCCATAGGCCGATAGATACGTACATAGATTTGTATTTTTGTTACTGATGAACAGAAAGAGAGGTTGTTCCTTCGGTGGTGCATTATATAGATGAAGGTGTTAATCTTGGTTAAACTAATCGCATTCGCACATACAATTTGCCACAATTCACATTCCAGAAGAGGAGGAAATTCATTATTTTATGGACACGGTCCACCACAGTGCTATGGAAATTGGGAATTGAGAATGAATCACTTACTTGAATTGTTTGTCAGTGCAAATAGCTTTTTCTTTTGTTTGCAATCCACATCAGTTATAATTGTTAATTTTAATTTAGATTTTAAATTACATCAAAGATAATTGTGATCACATACACAAAGAAAATTGATATAATTGCTGTTGGATGAAGTTTTGCAAAATTTTCTTAATTGTAACGGATGACCAGTTGAGTATTAGGATTTAGGTTATCTGTAGATGAAGTTAGTCAGAAAGGCGACATATTGTTTTCCATTTACATGGAGTGCTTTGCAATCGAGTAATAAATAGTAAAGTTTATTGCTTCTTAGCTTTCTTTTAATATTTCCAAAAAAAACTAGTCCCAACTAGTAAGTAACACATTTGTTGATAAACAAAATCAGCTTGCTGACACCCTTGGCGTGATAGTTAACAAGTCTTCCAGTTAATCTGGAGGTTCGTTGTACGAATTCCAATAGAAGCAAAAATGTTTTTCCACAGGTTTCGCCTTTCGTGAGGAATTGGCAAGTTCTCCGATAATAAATTCATTGAAATAAAAAGCGATTTCTTGATTAGCCTCTCGGAATCGGCAGATAATTGTAGGTCCCTTTAATTCCTTTCACTGAGGCACTGGTTGTGAAAAATGCGCTAGCCCCGGGGGCTCCTCGCTCTGTAGCGCCACCCTGTTTATTTGTTTTGATTGTGCTAATTAAATGCGTTTCTGCGTCAGAAATTTAAAGCAAAAACTTTTATGGTTTAACTTTTATGGTGACGACGCGTACGAGTCGTGAAAAATCTTCGGAGCTCCAGTTTCTCTAAAATCCTTCCGCCACCGGTTGAACTCGTTTCCATCAGTCGATATGAGCGCATTGTATCTTAAACGACTTGCAATTGAATTACCAAAAAGATGAAGACTTCGAGGTAGCCTTTCAGTACTTTGGGACCACGAGCTTTCGACCCTAGAATGGCTGAACTGTTGTGACATCTTTCCAATATCCTTCGACAGTAGCAAGGAGGAGGAGGACAATGAGGAGGAGGACGATGATGAAAAAGACGATGAGAAGGAGGACGATGAGGAGGATGACGATAGGGAGGAGGACGATGAGGAGAACAATAAGGAGGATGACAATGAGGAGGAGGACGATGAGGAGGAGGACGATGAGGAAGAGGACGATGAGGAGGAAGACTATGAGAAGGAGGATGATGAGGGGGAGGACGATGAGGCTGGAGAAGGATGAGGAGGAGAAAGACGAACAGGGGAATGAGCAGGAGGACAAGTAGACAAAGTAAGAAGATGGGCAGAAAAAGGAAGAAAACGAGCTGGAGAAGGAGGAGGGCAAGGATTACAGTAGAGCTTTTGAATTATAAATCTACCTTCCGTTTCTTCGAAGTTACAAAACTCCTAATGTCGTAACAGAAGGGTCTGCTCTCACAAATGGCATTAACTTAATTTTGTTAACACTTAAAGAGGTTGCATACTGGTCACCTTATTTTGAAAAATTTGCACTGTTTTACCACATGCGAACGAGCATTCCTAAATATTTATAATTATAAAGTGTGTTTTTTTAGACGTGTGGTTTTCAAAAAGAAATAAAACTCGTACAATTCAATGTTATCCCAAGAATTAAGATTTATCAAAAAGAAAGGTTTGCCGTGAAGTTTTTAAAAAATTCAGGCAAATAACCGTTGAATAAATTCTAGTCGAGAAACCCAATTTTCCGCCACTTTTTATAGCATTTGGGGCCGTATGCCACTCAGTCAATCTTCTCCCGCTTATCTGCGAAGACACGCGACTTCACATAACCCCACAAAAATAGTCCAGCGGTGTTAAATCGCCAGATCTTGGAGGTAACCAACAGGTTTAAGACTCGAAATTTAGTAAAAATCGACATCAACAGCGATTTTGTTTTGAGACAATTTACCGAGCGTACTCAAGGCCCATTCGCCGTTCGGCTTCAATTCTGCCACGATGAAATGGCAGATTTGACAACAAATTGAGCATAAATCAAGTGACAGCTGTCAAAAAGGTCAGTTCCGAAAAAGTATTGCCAGATTTAAAATCTAAAAAAAACACTCTTTGTTTGATTTAAGTCACCAAACTTTCCCAACTATGTCTGCCCTTTGCATAGCCGTTTAACTAAATCTCATAATTGATAAGCTGCTTCCAACAAATCCCAGAAATATAATTTCTTCTTCACCTTAACTGATTGAAAATGTCTTCCTTCCTCATATTGCACACTTTCACTTCTCATGCAACTCATATCGACATGTGAAATGTGATTGGAATTCAATAATTCAATCGCAAATATTTACCTTCAGTCAAGCACATAAAAGCAATGTTCCTTTCCCTTAAGTTGATCGCACTGAAGAATCTCCACAACCATGTTCGTCGACTTTGGTAATTGGGTAGTCACGATTCCCCCATCATCAGCCGAAATGCAACCGCCTTCATACCTACTTCGAATGGTAAACATACTCGTACTTTACTCGCATCAACAAATGCACCAAAAATATACTTCTGCTGAAAAAAAAAACAGTTTTTCTTTTCTTTTCGGCTTGGGATACATTGGTACCTTCGAAGTTTGACACATTGCTCGTGTCCTGTCTGTAGTGACAAATGTGGTTAGATCTATGAATTACGACCTCACGAACTGTCGCGTCTAACTTCAACTAAATAAATCGATCGAACGACAATTCATCCCTCCTCGGGAAAAGCTTTTATTGGTTTCTATTCTTTGGGAAAGTTCATTGGTTGATGGATTCAATAAACGAATGATGGGAAACTGAGAATCTGCTGTCGAATTTAAAAAAAAAAAAAAAACGCCAAACGAGAAAAAAAACAAATAACATGTGGCCATTCGCACAATCACTTTGCGTTACTTAAAATATACAAATTATTGGCTGATGCTAATGTTGGCCACAACTCATGTTGTTTGGCTATGAGATGTTTTTGCATTTTTTTTGTTTGTTGTGTCAACTAACTTGTCAACTACCGGCGGCCTTTAACCCACAATTGAGTTGTCAACATTGTAGCTTTCATCTCTTTTAGAAAAAAGAAACAACATACCACCGTTCGACCGACCGAACAACACTTGGACGGACACACCAACTGGTTTATCTTTTGAGCATTTTTAATTATCTGTCTGTCAACTTTACATAACAAGATTAAATGATATAAAACCAACAAAATTCGTATCACTTTGATAATAATTCCATGCATAGAGTGGATAATAAAAACAAACACATAACGTGCAAGGCAAGGTAAGGGGCTATACTCTTGTGTATCTATAGGTAGAGTTATCTGTGAGATGGATTGGACGGGACGTGCAGTTTTGGGGTACCGTTTTGCGTGCGGCTACTTATGTACGTTGACAGAGTCATAAAATTATGCGAATATAGCGGTACTTAAAGTGGTTATTATTGTATGTTGTGTCTTGTTTTGGTAGCTTCTCTGCAAACTGCTGCTGGTTTTTGTCCGAATGTTTTTTTTTTTTTTTTGAAGAACTCTTGCCTGTGACTGTCAGTGATGATGCGTTGTCGCCGTTATAATGTTTTACGAGTTACACTTACAATGTAGGGATAAGAAACGTTACCAGATGGCTTCCAGGAATCCTTTAAAAAGAGTTAGAAATAGGGCAATGCGTAGCTTAATAACTATATTTCGAAGTTCATTGTTGGTTTTTCTACGGTTATACGGACAGGTACATAAGAAACACGTTTAGTAGTTCTTAACCGTATTGCAGGTCGAGCTTTGAGTTACATATTCTTAAAATCCTAGAATCATGAGCTAAGCTTCAAGAGAAATAAACAATGGAGTCTAAGATAATCAGAAAAAAATGGTCCATTTGATTAATAGCAACCTTCAGCTACAGGCAAATGCAGCCACATTTGATTTGGAACTATCCAAAACCGGAAGCCTTGCCAAAGCTTCCTGAGATCAACGTGGCGTACCATACGAGCAGATCACCAGTGTGAAGCAGTTAAGTGGGAGAGCTGTGATCCTTTCACGATCACGATGCTGATTTTAAACAGGTCGACATGTTAACCGCTACTCCTTGGCAACGCAATTTTTCATGAAACTCTAAGCATAAAAATTCAAGGGTGTTATGTTTGATGACCTTGTAGGCCATTTAGTTGGACCTCGCCTTCCAATCCAGTGATAGTGAGAGAATTATGATTTATTAAAAAAGAGGAGTCTTCGGATAATCTGGAGCACTCAGAACTTATTTCCGGTCCTTTGTACTATCAGGTTAGCATCCTTTCCCGCTTTTTTTTGTGGTGCAGAAGATGGAAATAAGGTGGGTGCTATTTCACATATAACTTCAAGGGCGGCAAACTTCGGCTCAAACAAGGCAATATTTGGATAAAAGGCTTGTCAGATCACAGAACCATTATGACTACATCCTTCGAAATACTGATTTAAGTCCAATGGCCCTAACAAGCATACCGACAAGGGAACGCAGGGTGGGTTTTACAAAAGCAAATCATGTCTCAGTGTTCACAAGTTCCAAAATGGACCAGGGAATAGGATCAGGTTTCCTCCCATAAAATGATCAATAAGCTCCCCAACTTTCGAAGTGTCAAGCAGCAGAACTTGAAGTCTACGGAGCCGGAAAATAAAAATTGATCAATAAAAATATTAACATCTTCATAGACAGCCAGGCGGCCATCAAAACTATCTCATTCATTGTTCCAAAATCCAAACTAAGAGAAAGCTGTCGCAGTAGTTTATAACTACTCAGTTCAACGATTATCGCAGCATTAATCCTTGGGCTTCAGTACACCGTGGAACGAAATGGCTTATAAGTTGGCCAAAATGAGATCGTACTTAAATCGTGCATTGAAATGCGTTGAGAAAATTACGTTAGGAAAATCATTCCACATTCGGGCTGTGCGGCTAAGATAATAATCTATGTACTTCAATGTACAACCGAAATCGGGCTGAAGGAAGAACTTATTCGCGTTCCTTGCAAAGGGGGTGTTTCGGTCGAATTGTTTGAGGGTCAGAATTCAATGAGTTAAACATATGCAATAGTTCCAGCTCTTTCGTTAGTGCCCAAGCTTGGCCCACACTAGGAAAAAAGCTCCCAGAGAATACTTCTTTCACATCTCCAACCCTCAATTGAACAGCATCTCAAAAACCAGTCCGGGCTCTAAATCTTACACCTAACCAAGAACTCAATCTTGCCCTATTTATAACTTCCTGAACCTATTTTATCCCGAGAGAACAATAGATCTTTGAGACCCTAGTGTGGTTTTATTTTTATTCAAAAAAGGAGACTTATGCTTATCTGGAGCACTCTTACCTAATTGCCAGTCCATTGGATGTAATTTCATATGTAACTTCAAGGACGGCGCGGCGTCTAGATAAAACTGGGAGGCTGAAAGAAAGGTAGATGCCTAAAGCGGGATTCGAACTTTCTTACACTGCACCACGGCCGCCCTTAAGGTGCTACTGCTTGCGGCTGTATCCCCCATCCAGCCTAACCTAACCTCCACCAAAAACGATGCTGAGATTTTGTTCGTTTCATAACAAGTGGATTATTGTGACTCCAGCAATGCAAATTATGGAAATTGGTAACTCCAACCCTGGCAAACTGCGCCTCACCTGTCCAGAAAACTCTGCAGAAGTAATTGAAATCTGTCTCACCTCCCTGAGGGAGAATGATACGGGTGAATGCCCATAATCTACTCTGGGAAACTCGAAGCATAGTCTTTAACCTTTGGTGCTAAATGAAGGATTACCTCGTACAAAATCCAAAATTCGTCACTCAATGATGATACAGCAGATGACCTTTCTCGCCTTCGATATTCAAGTACTACACTTTTCTGACAGCGACTATAAAATCTTGAAGAAAGCGTTTGATGTGGGCATCTTCATTCAACACACAAATTCATTGCTTCATGACTGCTACTATCCGCTAAGCCATTGCAGGAGTTAACATCAGTCAATTCTTCCAGAGAATTGCATGCATTCTGCAAAAAGTGGTCGAGAATTGGGACTCTCTCGAAATTATTTGAGCCAGCTTGCCCACTTACCCGAAATCATTCTAAAAACATAATGGCAAACCCTGATCTTCTTCTTGAAAACCATGCGTCTAAAAACACCCTTCAAGAAGCTTTCTGTTCTACTGTTGCATTAGAATTTTTAGCTTGAAACAAAACATGAGAAAAAACTTTGTGCACAGCTCATGTTATTGAAAGTACAAATTAGTTGGCCAATTTTCTTTCTTCTTCTTCCTTTTCAACGTTTTACGAGCATCATGATCTCGAACATATCACAGCTCACCCGCTTAACTGCTTCACACTAGTGTTGCCCTTGTGGGGTACGCCGACGAATTCGTTAGTCAATGCAATAGAATAATACCTTTCAAAAATGCAAGGAACAGATTAGAGGAATATTAATAAACCCCTGAAACCCAATCAGCACTTTCCTAACTATACAATAGCTTACTCTTATTTTTACCATTTCAATCGTGCTAATAAGCTACCAAAGCAATCAAAAGATACAAAGTTTCAAACCAATCCGATGAAACCAATAAAGCAACCATTTAAAATTCAGCGTTTTGACCTTCCCTAACAGCACTCGCCGATATTTATGTATGTTCACACCAAATCATGACAGCGCACGGCATCAGCAAAAATTGTAATTATATTCCTCAATTAAATTGCATTCGATGCAAATTGCAGTCACAGGGTTCAATGGCTTATTGTTTATTATTATTTTTTTCTAATTCATCACATGGATGCTTTAAAATTACTGAAATATCTTTGTGGAATTTTAGATTCAAAGAAACAAAAGCGATCAGTCTCGGTCGTGATGTTCGTATCGCAGTTAAATGCACTTTCGATATACCATTTCTGCGGGTTCTTAACAAGGCAAACAGAAATCTTTTCATTTCTGCTTGTTTTTTTCCTGAAAATGTCTTGAACGTCCGCAGCAGTAAATATCTCATAAAGAAAACGAAGTGCCTCCCAGTGCTTGTCAAACTTATCAGTAGTCTCATAAAATAGAAGTAAAAACTACCTAAACACTGTCGTTGAAGAGTTTGGAAACGGTGTGTACTAGGTACGAAATAAGTAGAAATAAATAGAGTGGTGAAAAAGATCGGAGAGCCCTAGGGCCTAGCAATTTTCTCTCAACCATACCTTGTGAGGGAAGGGGACATTAAATTTTCTACCGTTTTCAAACAGCAAATCGAGAAAGCGCTCTTCATGGCATGGAATTACTTTTGGAAAAAAATGCCAATTCCTCGCAAAAGAGATACGAAATATACACCAAAGAATGAATAATAATAAATGTGTCTCTTTACTGAAAATTCACACGAAATGCACCGAAATTCGGCGAAAGTCAGTCTAAGGCCTCGGCCACGCAGTAAGCGGCTGAACGGCTAAGCGGCTAAGCGGCTAGCGGCTGAGCGGCAACTCTAAGCGACGTATGGCCAGGCACTGAGCGATTACTAGTCAAAATGCCGTTCTCAAGAACAGTTCGCCGTATTTTACTGTCGGAAAATCGTTTGTATGTGTACAAATTACTTAAACGTATACAAAAAAGATGACGATTTGGTGTTCATCCGATTAACCAATTAAGATCGGAATTTGGAGAATTTAATCATTTATTTTTGAATCTGAGAAAATTTCCAGATAGATTCTGGCAATACCTTCGTATGTCTATCTTTTCTATCTTTTGATTTGCTGCTTGAAAAAGTGCGTCCTAGATTAATAAAACAAAGAATTGCTATTTGCCGCTCAGAACATTACTAAAAATTAAAACATGTTTGGTTGCTGAGCGGCGCCGCTTAGACGCTCAGAATTTTGTTTCGCCGCTCGCTCATAGCGTGGCCGCTTCTGTGTGATTGCATATGTTTTAATTATTTTTTTCCGCTCAGCCGCTCAGTTCAGCGTGGCCGAGGCCTAATGCTGTTCCAGCTCCAGTACAGCGATTTTTCGTAGCAGTGCACAAAAGTTCACGAGAAAGTAAAAAATTTCCCCACCCTGCGTATTTTTGCCACTTAAATGTCTGTGGACAGAAATCGTGCACAGCCCAAACAAATACAACAACTGTCAAACAGACGTTTTTCCAAGCGTTGCTGCGAATGTTTTGTTCAAGGCTTTTATTTACAATTACAATCTTTCAGAGAGTTTGTGAGAGATTTTTACCCCCACTCCTTAAAATGTGACAGATTGTGAATTTCTGTGCACAAAGTAAAGAAACACACTTAATTATAACTCCATGAAAGTATTGGTAGATTCTTTCGCTGAGTACGGCCTGAAAATTCAAAAAAATGCCTAATGTGTTACTAACGGTTGTAACATTCATTGAACAACGTGTATGGTAGATGATAAAATACAAATCTTTTCTTCAGCCCAAAGCATAAACGAAGCAATAAAACCCTCAAGTCTGGTCACAGAATGAAACAAGAGAAGTTTGGAGCTCAAAGGCATTGAAAAAAATAAATAGGGTTGAACATCAGAGCTCGGGGATCCCCAAAGTCTAGCCCAATTCCTTCATCCATATCTTTAATAAAGAATGGAGGGACCCTTTTGCCGCTGTGGAATGGCTAAATGGAAAAGAGATTTTAAGGGCGGTGTAGAAATTAACAGGCGAGCATGCTAACCTACGAAAGAGACACAACGAGTGGCATTGCACAGACGTAAGTGGCAAGTTCGTTGTGGATTGGATCAAAAACTCAACTCACACAGCTATTAATCATGATCGCGAGGTACTGGCCAGTTCTCCCATAGTAGATTTATATCCATGAAAAGGTCTTCCTCTATTAGTCGTCCGGAATCGGCAGAAAATCGTAGGTCCCTTCCATTCCTTCACAAGCCATTGTTGTGAGAAATGCGCTAGGCCCCGGTGATCCCCGCTGTTGTTCCACCCTATTTAATTTTTATCTAGAAAAATGGTAGCCCATGCAAATTGAAGTGCAACCGACAATATTAACAAGAATAACACCCCCCATTGTCTCTCCAAAATAATCACACTTTTGATTGTTCTCGTCTTAAGTTTTCTTTACCAAATATTGATGTTCGAGTTCGTATATTGACAGTAAAAGCAATTCTACTGTCTTTCTTTTAAAAAATTCAATTGCAATAAAATCAGCAAACTTTTGGGTATTACTGTGTGCTTACTCGCACTTTTTGAATACACAAACTAAAATGAAGAACATTGCACCATTGAGAAGCACTAAAACTAGATGCAAGAAGTCAGCAGCTGACAAAATCGAAAACCACTAAACATCACATCTCATACAAAAAAAAACGAATACTGCCATAGACTATAAAAAATCAAGAAAGCAACAACAAAAAATCAAGTCTTCCAGCGTTAACTGGGTCACCGTGTCGATTTGTTTAGTTTTTTATAGAAAGTGAAAACACAACATAACCAACAACACGAATCAACAAGGAGACGAGCGCTGTAACGTAGTCCAAGAAAGAGGAAGAAACAGAAACAAAAATGAATATAAAAAAGTATATCTAGATACCTACATGCTGCTTTTTTCACCGAAAGAGGAAAGAAAGAAGAGAGATAGAGAAAGAAAAACCAATTCAAGCTCTTTAGGGGGTCTTTAAGTTGTAACTTGTAAGTCGAGTCATGAGATGGTTGTAGCACCTTTTCATGGGAGTTTTGTTTTTTTTATTTTTTTTATTTTGTATCGGCGACTAAGTGCATGTGGGTTTGAACAAAATCCCGCGCTTTTTGCTTTAACTTGTATCTACTTAAAAAAATGATGTTTACGCTGTCAGCTGATCCAAGACATTTGGTTGTTGAGACAACATTTCGATGACGTAGATCGATTGGGGCTGGAGATAAATGCCGGATCTTGAAGTTTATCTGCAGTTGTGCATTGAAAGCAGCAGTTGAGTTTGCAGCTTTGAAATTAAAACGGCAAACATTCTCTTTGTTCTTTGATTTTAATCATTTGGCTAATCAAGTTGATGTTTAATGAGAATTTCGATGACGGTGGTTATCGAAGATGTGAAAAAGAAGTACCAGTTGCAGAGCAAAATTTATGATAGCAAACAGATTCACTTTGAATTGAATTTGAAATGATATAGGTTTCTACGGGTAAAGGGAAGCTCTCCCGCTTTGCATTCTCTCTTTTAAGCCTCATATGTTTTTCCTCGATATCTTGACTTCTATCGTCCATTTTATTCTATAATTTTCAATCTTCTACGTTCTATCTTTTGTGTTCTATCTTCTTTCTTGCATCTTGTATTTTGTATTTTGTATCTTGTATCTTGTGTCTTGTGCCTTGTTCCTTGTGTTTTCTTTCTTCTATTTTCTTACTTCTATCTTATATCTTCTATGTAATATCTGCCACCATTGCAGAAGAATTTGCTATGCTATATTCTACACAAGCATCTAAGATTGCACATATATGCAGTAAAAAAACTTGCTATCAACCGAGCAAATGTATAGCAATATATGTAGAAGAAGCTGATGAAACAGAAATTAGAAACATACTATGTAAACTGAATACGAACAAAAGTGCAGGAGTTGATGGAATAAGAGCACAATTATCAACAGAAGTCTCAGCCAAGGATGCATCCCCAAATTTCTGAAAACATCAGTTATTTGTCAGAAAGAAAAACGAGATTCAGAATTATAGGCCTATTTCAACTCTACCCGTTGTTGAAAAATGCTTGGAAGAAATTGTATCAGAACGCTTAACCAAATTTATTGAGAAACATCGCTTGATACAAACTAATCATAATCAGTATGGGTTTCAAAAAGGAAAAAGCACCGGAAAACTTCTTGGGGAATTCTGCAACCCGGTTAACATGAGCCTCAATAAAAACCATCATATTTTGGTTATGTTCGTGGACTTTAGCAAAGCATTTGACACGTTGAGTCACGGAAATATTCTTTACAAGATTGGCATTAGAGGAACCCTATTGAAATGGATGGAGAGCTACCTCATAGGAAGAACTTTTAAAGTTAAAGCGGAATGAGTCAAGAAAAGGTTGGCACACAAGGTGTACCACAGGGTTCAAAACTTGGTCCAGTTCTCTTTATACTATTTACAAATGCGCTTATGCGCTTATTCAAGTTCTTAAGATCATACGCCGACGATATAGCAATTGTTGTAAGACACATGTGGCTAACAACAGCTATTTCTATAATGCAAAAGGAGTTTGATGAAGTTCCTCGATGGTGTCACGATTTTGGATTGGTCGTAAATGCCACCAAAATCCAGCTTATGCAGTAGACTGGGCAAAAAAAAAATTGAAAATATTGTTTGGGATAGCTAAAAAAAAATTCCAAAAAGTTTGAGCTAAAAAAAAAAGTATTTAGAGGTCTATCAATCGTGTTTTATATTTCTTAGACCTAACCTTACTTGAGCGTTAAAACTGTTCAATTATTTTGAACCTAACAAATTTAACGACAAATATTTTTGTAGAAAATTAAATTTCTTTTAAAAAAGGTTTTATTAAAAATTTTTGTCAGACTAACCGTTTCCGAGTAATCAAGCTTTGAAAAATGGTATGTTTCTTTGAGTTTCTTAACTCACATACAAATCAATATATGAAAAATTGCAAACATGTTCCTTAAAGAAAATTTAACTTTCTAAAAAAAGGTTATTTTACACTTTTCACAAAATTTTTTTTTTTTTACTCGATGTAGCAAACTGATAATCGAGATCATTCAAATACACATTGAACACTGACAAAAATTAAGTAGCTGACGGAATGAGAGCGTACGATCTTAAAACTAATGCTATTTGGCTGTCCCCTATCATACAAACGATTTTATTAACTATTCTAAAGCAAGGATGCGTTCCAAAAGTCTTGAAAACTTCAGTTATTTGTCTGATCTACAAAGGAGGAAAGAAGAATGACATCCAAAACTATAGACCTATTGCAATCCTGCCCGTTGTTGAAAAATATCTGGAAGAAATTGCCGTGAGACATCTGAGCAAATTTGTTGAAAGGAAAAAGTACAAGAAAGCTCCTTGGGGAATTTTGCAAGTGAAAGTTACAAGTTCACTGAGTTAGGAAAGGGTCTGTATACTCATGGTGTAATACAGGAATCCCAACTTGGTCCAGTTCTCTTCATACTTTTTACGAATGCGATCCTGCAAGTTTTGAAGAACGTCACTATCATTGCATACGCAGACGACACAGCAATAGTTGTACGACATGAGTATCTAAAATCCACGTCTGTAAAGCTAGCATGACAAAGTGAGCAGAATTTGTTATAATAATAATTTATTAAATTAAATATAATAATAAATTAATTAAATTAATTATAATAATAATAATAATTTATTTATTACCTATATTCATGTTTTCTTTTCTTGTATATCGAGTTCATCCGATATCATCGAGATTCTCTCAATATTATGATCTTCAAAAACATTATCGAAGTCATTGAAAGCATCTTCTCTTAACGGAATTACGGCCTGAGTTATGAATCGTGAAATACATTCCTTGGAACAGGTCAAAGTTTCTTCGAAACTTGGGGTATCTTTAAAAAGTTTACCAGCAAAACTTGCAACTTGAGCTTTGCACGATATCTCATCAATGTTTTGTATTGATTTTAAAACATTCAAATGTCATACTGGCAGTTTTAAAACTTGCAACTTGAGCTTTGCACGATATCTCATCAATGTTTTGTATTGATTTTAAAACATTCAAATGTCATACTGGCAGTTTTAATTGATAAAAAATAAAAAATAAATGTTTACCAAATTCTTTATCCTGTACATTGCCTTAGTCTTATGATATACAATATACACTGCTAGCTTAATTACATGCTAGCAGTGTTCTCATTTTTCGCGAGTCTATGAGAGCACCAAATTTAAGTTTTTGGCACTAAATTAGCACTAAATAAGCACTAATTTTTGCACTTTACTCTAGCGATTCTGCTCACTTTGTCATGCTATCTATCTGTACAGACGTCTAAAATCCGCAATTGCTATCATGCAACATGAGTTTGATAAGGTTTTTATTAAGTTAGATTAAGTTAGTAAGAGGAGAGAATTGATATCTTCCATCAAAATCTAAAATGTCCAACTTGGAAAAAAAAAGTGATCCCATTGAATTGGTTGAAACTATCAAATATCCTGGAATCACAATTGACGATCACTTTCCATGGCGCGACCATATAAATAATTTAAGGCTAAGCATAAGAAAGTGCTATGTTTGCACTGCTTTACCTCGAGAAATACTCAGCAAAAGTTGTTCAAAAACAAGTTTACTTTTCCTTAGTTGAATCCCGACTAAGGTATGGCATACTGGCATGGGGAAACTCAACAAGCTAACTAATCTACAGAGTCGAATAATCAAAATAATTAACAAAAATCATTAATACTTCAAATTTCTGAGTGTAGACAGCCTTTTTAAGATGACAGCAGTCATAGAATACTATGATTGAATCATCAGCAACATATCAGGTTCCAGCAACGTATTACACACAACATCAACACCAGAAAACGAGCGCAGGGTCCCTTCGAAATTCCAGCTGTATACAACAATTATGGCAGAAGACAACTGAGGTATATACTATCCCAATACCAGCATTATCTTGTTTTTATAACTATTTTTTCGAAAAAATAAAATAATTTATCTATCTACTATCTATCTATTTACTATCGATAATGAACCAGATTCCAGCAAACTTAAAAAATATCCAAAATTTCAAAAAACGAAAAAAATGTATCAAACTTTTCATTATCAACTGAACTTTATCAATCATATCAATTAAGAAATTTCTCTTAAAAACCAATCAGAATTAAAAAAAAGCATTCAAATTAAGCATAAAGCTTCGTGAGTAACACAATTATTGTACCTAAATCTAATAAAACGAATAGAAGTCTTATAAATCTAAAAAAAACTTCTATCTTCTACCTTCCATCTTCTATCTTCTATCTTCTATCTTCTATCTTCCATTTACTCTATCTTCAATTTTCAATCTTCTTCCTTCTACCTTTTTTTTTGTTGGCATATTTTATCCTTAGTCATCCTCTGTCTTTCAACAATCCACTTTTCAAAAAACAAAGTCTCAATTGACAGCTCCATAACTCTCCCCTCCCCCCTTCCATCCGGAACTGATCTACACCCTCCTCAATGCGTAACACATTTTGATTCACCCACCCAAAGACAGACCCAAGTATAAGTGGTCAGCTCTTAGCATGTCTTCTTTTGAGACCCAAATTTGATACTATTGATGGCATCTCAACGTAAACATTGCACAAAACCAAAGTACTTAAACTGGGACGTGTCCACCGCAATTCGCGGACAACATACAATTTTCCCTGCAAGCCAATTAAAATGCGCCATTCATCCCACACACAATCGGTAGCAGTAGCAGCTTTGCCACAGCCATCAGCAACCATCGACATTACAGACCATTTGTAGTTCGGGCATGCATCGTATACGATAAGCAAGTAGTGATCATATCAATACACAGAGCCATAGTTTAATTGACATAGCACGACTCACTAAAGTAAAGCCTACTGTTTTCCATAAGCCCCCACGGACTCCTTACTTCAAGCCAAACATTTGCCTAGTCACGTTTGAGCTGCCATATTATGGTGTTATTAATGATTCAGGTAGCAAAGCCTGATCTCAATCCAAAACGTAATCAAAAAGCGAAAGTGTGACATCTTTTCACTTTCAAGGCCGAATAAATTGTCAACCCAAGACGAAAAAGAAGAAGAAATAAAAAAATCAAATCAAAGACACAAAAAAAAAAAATATAATTTGGAAGTCGGCTACGAAAGCAAAAAAACAAAAAAATTACATTTAAAGATACAAATTAACAATTTGAAGACTGCCGCCGCCTTTTCACTTTCAATGGTGGCGACGACGAAAAATCGGTTCACAGATTGGCAGAGGAAATTTATGTCACGAGCGAATTAGCATTTACTTAAGGCTTTACTTACAGTCAATACCAGCAGACCTTTCACTTCAAATTGTGACCCAAGTGTCATGGTATTCAACATCAGATCATTTATCTGTCACCAGATGATCATGATCATTCTTCTGTCAAAACTGACACTTGGGTGGTTTTTAATCACTGTCGAATCGATCTAGCCACTTCCATCCCATCGACCTTGGACTCAAACTTTTACTTTCAATCGCCTTGTGGTATGCCTACACAAAGTTTATCTAACAATGACTGCTTCCACTACTGAATGCAAAAAAAAAAAAAAAAGCGAGGGAATCAAATTGGCGAAAGAAAGAAAAGGAAATCCCAGAGGCAAAAACAACGAGTTTGTGCGGTCGTCACAGAGTACACTAACGTGATTGATATTGACAGTTACGATCGACGCGTTGTTGACTTTTCTTTTTGTAATTTAGGCACGGGAATGGAGCCAAATGTCAGACCAATGACTAGTTGACCTAATTCTTCTGTCAGACTAACTGATCAGAGTTTTGATTGAGAGGCTCGACATGGCAATGATGTTGCTGACGTTTGGCAGAAAGTGACCATTGTGATGTGGCGTAAGTGAGAATGTTAAATGGTAATTTGATATTATGCTGGGAAGGTTTGTAAGGACAATAAAGTAAACAATGCGTTTATTTTTAACCTTAAACGGTTCAACTCTAATTGGCTTCTATTTGGTAGGGGAGGATTTTTCCTTGAATTCACCTTACTACATTCTCAAAGGCCGATAGAGGTCAGGATTTGTTAACCTAATCAGGCTCTCAAGGATGAATACTCAGGAAAAACTGGGTTCTATTCAACATTATTGCAGGTGCTGCAGAGAAAGTTGAGGTCTTTAATCGAGAGCTTAACTTAGTCAGACACAACTTTTTAAATGGGATGGTACTTTGACCAGCAGATCTATAAAGATGAAGTAAACCAAGGACTCAAACACTATCGATAAATCTTTTATCAAATTTGACAAATCTAGAAAGCTTCTCGATTTAAACGACATAAGTCGGAGCCGAAGAGGCAAACATCATCTGTCTGAAGTAAATCGCTTAACTCTAAGAAGAACATAAAGGAGTGACAGGTCTTGACTTTCTTTCGAATGGCTACAATAAAGAACTTTTAGATTCAACAAGAAGGCGTTTAGAGAAGACAGACAAAAAGAGAATGGAAGATGAGATTCAAAAACTGTTGTGAGATGGGAACGGGACACTTATTTTCTGTTAGTCTGAGGTGTTCGTTTTGATTAACACAAGCAAGTTACTGGGTCATTACAAGACTTCTTGACTTTTTTTTTCTGTTGGAAGTTTTTAAAATACCAGCTGGAGCACTCAGACCTAAATACCGGTCCATTGTACTACCAGATAGCAACCTTCTATTTGTTATAGCTTTCCAGATGTTCGGAGAAAAGCCAAAAGACGCTGCCATGATAAGTATCTGTAACCTCATGCGAGAAAAAGCAGGACATTCACAGAGGAAGTGCTCTGCGGTGTCCTCATCTTCTCTACAAGATTCACAGAGTGTGGTATAACTTAAGCCTAACACGTTTAAATGCTTGGCAAAAGAGAAGTTCCCGCTGGCAATGCAAATAAGCTTTCTACAGTCTTTTCTGCTTCGAGCTAGCAAAAATGTTGCAGTCTTCTTATTAACGTTGGGGAGCATACGCTTGGTTTGTCTGCATCCAATGGAGGCATGCCATTTACGGTTGTGCTCTTCACAGATCCAATCGTTGATTGAAGCCTTCACTGAGGACGCTGGCTGACCTAGCGACGGTTCAGGCCCTGAGAAAGCTGTCTGAGATCCTTGCCTAGCAAGTTCATCGGCGATCTCATTTCCAGTTATGCCGTGATAGCCCGGAACCCATATGAGACTCAAGGAATTTAATCTTCCGACCGCATTCAGAGAGCTCTTGCATTCCTGGATCACTTACGAAGTGGTAAGAGGGTTGAGAAGGGCCGTAAGCACAGCTTGGCTGTCGCTGCAAACAAAGATACTTCTCCCCGTCCATCCATTGTTCGTTACGTGGCTCAAGGCCATTAGGATAGCATATGCCTCCGCTTGGAAAACGGATGCGTATGATCCCAAAGATGTGTGCAGTCGTATGTCGTCGTTCTCCACAAAAACAACAGCACCAGAACCCTCGTCCGTTTTGGAGCCATCTGTGAAGATACGATAACAGTTCTTTCCAGGCTCAGATTCTGGAGTGAACCAGTCCTGCACCGAAGTTGACTGAGTAATTTTGACGCAGTTTGAACCTTGGGATCATCGTGTCAGACGGCATATCCATTAGACGTGAGCCAAAAGATATGCTGCTTGCGAGCTCCTCAAAGCTCCAGTGCGAATTGTGCCAGAGACCACATCTCTTTAAACGAGAAATGGTCTTGAGAGTACATCCCATGATGTAGGTATCAAGGGGAGGAAGATTCAGCAGTGCGTCGAGAGCAGCTCCCGGTGTGCTGGGGAAGGCCCCGTAACACCAAGACGAATTGTTCTTTGAAGTTTGGCAAACGAGGCAATAACGTATTTACGCGAGAGCTTATTCCACCAAACAACTGACGCATAGAAGATGATTGGTCTTATCATAGCCGTATCCAAAGGACCCTTTTCGGTGAAAGACCCCATGTCTTGCCAAAGGCTCCTTTACAAAGACTTCTTGACTCCTTTCACAATCAAATTCTTTGTTGATGATGAAAAAGCCTTTGAAGACGTGGTAAGACCTTCAAGCTTAAAGAATTTTGAAGTTTAAGCCTACCAGCTTCTTTAACCAGACCTCCATGACACATCTGTCGAAAAGTTTCAACCAATTGTTTCACTTGCCCTAAACGATCGAGAATCCATAAACAACTCAACAAGATTCGGAATTGAATAAACTCACTTCTTGAAGTTTTCCATTCTTTGATGCTGCCTTGACTAAAAGGAATACAAAGAGACAAAAAAACCACAATTGCGCAACAAAATCCATCGGTCTATGAGCACCCATAATATCCAAGAAAACCCTCATATTCTGCAAAAAAGCTAACGAACCTATAGAACATGTCTGCTCTCTGTCACGGAACACAAAGGATGAATACCAAACCAGCACACCATAGAAAACCTCATTATAACAAACCGTCTTTGGTTTCCAGAAAATCCCACATCTGAATGAAAAATAATAACAATACCTCTAACGTTTGCCGATAGACGTCAAAAAAAAGCCAACTTCACAAGCACTCAAACGATCAACAAAAAATATAGTAAGCCCTCCCTCTGTACCACGTTCTCCACACTCAGATGCTAATAAAGCTGCGACCTAGTTTCCCAAGCCACGAACTAACTGAGGTTTATTTGTATCGCCTGTCTACTCTGGCTGTATCTATGGTTGTTTTTGAGCACCCAAAGACACGATCGTCAGAGACACAAAAATTGAAGTTAGATTCACCAAGACATTTTGATTTGAGTATATACACCAATGAAGAAGAGTCGAATTCGACTCCTCGTAGTAGAGACTCTTGTCTGTTCCAGCGGCGATGACTCCGCGTTTTCATTTAAACGTTTTGTTCGTTTACAACGAAATTGAAAGTGATTTTAGTCGACAACGACAACGACAATGTAGCAGACGACGATTATTGTTATTTCTTTGATTCTTTCTTTCTTCTTTTATTTGGTTTGTATATGTATGTTACCTCGTTCCGGCTTGCAATCGATGATGATGATGATTCTTGAATTTCCCACAACAAAGCCAGTTTGGATGTTGGGTAGTTCGGTTCAAAGATGCATCAAGTCAGCTCGGAGATATGGATAATGGACTACTAGTTCGTGATCCAATTTTTTTATTTTTTTACTTTTTCTGTCTTTTCAGATTGAGGTTCACACGTCACATCATTAAAATGCCATTCATTCCAGGTGTTATATAATCGGTTTTCCACTTTCAGCAGAGTATGATATTGGTGGCGGTCGGTGGTTTTTCGGAAGTTCAATACTCATGCAGATTCAAAGCTGGATTACATACCAAAAATTGTTTATAAAGAAGGTTGTGGATGAAGACTGGTTTAGGTTTTAGTTTCTAACTCAACTACTTTTGTTGTTAGCCCCAATTTGGGGTAGAGTCAATGAGTTTCTTTTTTTTTGTCAAAGGGA
Source organism: Melanostoma scalare (assembly GCA_949752695.1). Taxonomy (NCBI): domain Eukaryota; kingdom Metazoa; phylum Arthropoda; class Insecta; order Diptera; family Syrphidae; genus Melanostoma; species Melanostoma scalare. Next base: position 217,430,274 of record OX456984.1, read on the forward strand.
GCGTGTAGGGTTAATAGCAAAGGTTCCAGGAGTCAAATCATTGAAAAAAATCTGATTTAAGTCTGAAAAAGTAAGTTTAGGTTAAGTTTTAGGACAGTAAGTGGAATCTACTTAGAGCTTGAGAGTTGTGAGAGCGAACTCATTTGACATACTACTTTGGCTAGTTTAAGTAACGATTAGGGAACGAAAGTACTTTGCTGCAGGAGTTAGACAAAGACTAATTCAGCATGATTCATGTTAAGTAGATATTTTATTACTGTAAATTAATTTCATTTTTATTTATAGATCTTGTTTAGTAATGTTTCACTAGTTTAGTTTGTTTTATTAATGTTAATTTTAATTTAATTTAATTTGTTTATTTTGTAATGTATATTATTTTTCCTCGTATACGTTCTCTTTGTGCTTGCGTTGGCGTTATTTACTAACCACTAACACTTGCATTATTTATGATGAAGGGCGTAGATAAGTGTGTTCAAATGAGCTTGCTCTAAGTTCAGTGCCGCTTTAAGTCTCTGAGATGAAAAAAAAGTAAAGGGTTCAAAAGGTAAAATATTTGTTGCTTTGTAATATATTCAAACGCAATGTTTTATTATTCAGGTGCCAATTCGCTGGCGAAAGTTTGTCATGTAGATGTTAAAAAAAAAAATAAATATGGTTTCACAGCATAGCGAGGAGTCCCGTGGGCCTAGAGCATTTCTGACAGCCTTGAGAGGGAATGAGGGGGACCTACAATTTGTTGCCGGTTCCGAACGTTTAATCGAGGAATCGCTTTCATAGCAATGAATTTATGAACGGTGGACTTGCCAATTCCTCGCGAAAGGCGATACCTTTGGCTCTGTTGTGATTTGAACTACGAACCTTTGGGTCAACAGGCAGACATGCTTACCATCCCGTTAAAGGTACCACTTAGGATCACTGCTGTCGAAGTGGCTACTATAGTAACATTTGGCTCCTTTGTCGAGTAAATGGCTACCGTGCTCCCCATATGTCAAAATGGCTCCCTAAACTAGAATCATAATTTACTACAAAATCAAACGTTTGTTTTTTGTTTGTTTGCTATCAAAGTTGAAAATAATGATTACTACTAAAAGATATGAAACGAAACTGTCTTAACATTGAAACAATGAATGCGATTTTAATGGCAAAAGAACTGTTAAGCGACGACGATAACGTTGAAAAGTGGGAGCCATCAAAGACTTCGATCTCAAAATACAAAAAACAACAGTGGAAAACTGGTTATTGTTTAAGTTTTTGCTTTTTTTTCTTTCTTTCAAATGTTCTTTAATAATATGAAAGAACGTTATTTTATTACGTTTATGAAGCCTTAACTTTTTATTTACTCAAAAAAGTGATTCTTAAAAAAATCAGGGTAAAGTGAATTTAGATTTTAGCAGAGTGAGGAAGTAATGACCTCAAAAAAATTTCAGTTACAACTATGTACTTGTAATTGAAATCTTCCATTACATTTTCCATTACACCCAAAAGATTGAAAAATTCAACTACAAATTACTTTTAATTGAAAAGTGTCTATTACTTGTAATTCAATTACATAATGTAAATGATAACTTTTTTCAGTAATCATTACACAAAAATGTAATTGATTACCTACTTTGCTCTATTACATTTTTAAAATTAAACAAAATTAATCGGTATTCTTTAAAACAATTGTTTTGGAACATTTTTGGCAACTACAATCCATAATTATTGGTAAAAAACTGTCAGAAAATGAGAGAATAAAGTGCGATTTTGTGATTATCTCAGTCAAAATGTAGATTTTGAAAAAATTTTATAAATAAATTTATTTTAGAACACAAAATTGACTTAATTTCTGTATGCTCAGATCTTATACACAACAAAAAATGACTGAGATACAGCATGACAAAGTTGCATTTTCAAAAAAAAAAAAAAAAATTGAGAATTGAGAGTACGCAAAAATTAAGAAAAATACATAAAGTAGCTCTTTGAGGAATTTGCTTTGGTATGCTGATTCCATCTTTGGCGGCTTTAAAGGTCAAAATCGATAGAATGATTAACATCGAACACTTAGGGCCGGTTTGTTCAGAGCGGGTTAAATAAGCAATTTGGTTATCAAGGATTCTTCTTAATCTACGATTAAGAATCTGTGATCACCAAAGAGTGTTTGTTCACCTTTTTCATAGCTTGGTTAGCAAATCATGGGTTATTAAAAAATCGTTCCATTTTCCAGTCTATATGTCAACTTAATCAAGGAAATTATTGAAAATACATACATTTTTTGATGATAGAGTCACTTTTCTTTTCGGTTGTCAAAACTATCGAGATTTGAATTAAATTTCATTTTAGCTTCAAACATATATGTAGGTATGCCGACTCGGAAGACCTAAATAAAGAGCTCCAAACTAATTGCCAATCTTACAGAGCTATGAGTGGGTCATCAAAGCAAAAAGCATCTAGCATAGCTCTCAAAGCTGCACAAGAAGCAAAAGCAGCATCAAATGCTCAAACCGCAGCCGGACAACAGGCTTCCCATCTGGTTACAGCTCAGTTGGATTGAAGGCTATGCAAACTGCTCGTGCTGCAGAAGCTGCGTTGGTTTGAAAACAGGGAATTGTCAACTTGAAAAAGAAGTTCGCAAAGCTGAAGCTGTAGTACAAGAAGAAACTGCTTCCATACAAAACACCCAAAATAATGTAAATGCTGCCCTGCAAGCTGCTCAACAAGGCAACACCACAACTGAGAGCATTGACTAAATCAGTGCAGATCAAAAAAAAGGTCAAGATGAAGAAATTTTAAGTTTTAAATAAGAATTCGCCACGGCAGCAGCTGGCACAAAATAAGGAGGCGCATGAACAAAAAATTAAACACGCCACTGAGGAAAGTCGCTTTGAATAACCTTCCCACTTCGTGCGTTAAAATTTAAAAATTAAAATTCTCGAATCTCGGAGTTAAAACCCAAAGAAAATACTGCCATTTATGAGTAAATAAAATACCACTTCAGCCAAGCCCACGCTTTTTTATTTATGTTTTTATTTTACAGAAACTACTTATAAAAAAAAAAATAAAATTACATCGTCAAGCCTCATTCAAGGGGGTATGTCAGCCTGAGAGTTTTTTTTATTTTGAAGGCATAGCTGTAATTTGAACAAAAATCAAGGCTGAACAAACTGAATACATATCAGTTAATCGTTGTTTAAATGGAGCTAGCCAAGAAAAATTGACTGGTTAGCAAAATCTTTGATTAAAAGCTCTGATCAGAGATTCCTTGATTAAATATTTTGTGAACAAACCGAATCCATGATTATAATCTGGAATAATCATTGATTAGAAATAATCAAGCTTGAACAAACCGGCCCTTAGTATTCTTGAACGATGTCGCAAAATATATGCAGGTGAAGCTCTCCTATCGTTTTGAACATCTTATTGAAATATCAGAAGAAGCTAATGATGCGTCGCCTCTGCTTAACACCATTCAGTTAAAACTAAATGGTAGAAAGTTTTGTCTCCAATGTTTGGGAAGACAGCAGCAGATATTTATAAAATAGTTGAAGGATATTGTTGAAAACACCAAAACAACCATGCAAAGGAGGTGGTGCATATTTCTATGGAGCCTGGGCCCAGAGCGTACACCTATGAGACTAGTACCAAATGAAAGCTTACGTTCAGCCCAATCAGTCTGCCAAATATTTTTGAATTCGGTCTTGGTGATTTTGAGATAATTAGACTTGAAGTTGAGCGCCGGAAATGGGAAAAATCTGACATTTCTGCAAATAATTACTTATATCTCGATAAGTATAGCACGTAGGACAATGATTTAGATATCATATAAAAGATCATAAAAATATCTTTCATTTCATATTAAATACATTTTTTGAAATGCCTTATATTTCGAAAAAACAGACCTAAAATATGTTTGAATAGAAACATTTTCGTTGACGTTTGCCAGCCAATATCTCGAAAAAATCAGTGATGACCTATATTTTTTTTTGCACCACTTTAATCCTTAATTGGTAAGCTTTAATTTGATATATAATTAAGCTATTATACATAAAGCATATCACGTACATTATAAACAATTCCTAAAAAAAATTAAACAAAAAATATGGTCCAAAGCAAATGCATTTTTTCATTGAATTTTTCGCAGTACCTACTCTATTTTTTACAAAACATAAAAGCAAAATACATATTAATGCTACAAATGAAAAAAAAAAACTAATCTTCGCTTAGATCTATCAAAATACCATCCAAAAACAAAGCTGGTGCTATTTATTGCTTCCTGGTCTCTTGCGTAACCCTTCCTGGTCTCTTGCGTAACCCAAATACCATAAAATGTTCATGACAGGAGTGCAACAACCAATAGTCCTCATTCCAACGAGACAGTTACAATAGTAAGCTTTTATTGCGTTTGGTACTAGTCTCATAGGTGTACGCTCTGGGCCCAAGTATGCACCACCTCCTTTCTGGATTGGAAAAGGTATCTAAATCACCACCAGCAACAATTAGTATTTTTGTCTAAGGTGATAAAAAATCTGATTAAACAGAAGCCTTAACATGTTACTTTACTTTGAAAAAATTTCAATTACCATTACTTGTAACTGTAATTGAAAATTTTCAATTACCCGTTACATGTAATTTTAAATGCAATTTTTTCTTTATTGCGACTACTATTATTTCATCATTCTTAGTGCATACTAAGCATGGCTCCTCAACGTCCGAAAAGGCTCCTCAAAATTTGTGAAAATGGTTACTCTTGGACTTTGTGAAACGACAACACTGCTTAGGATGTTCAGTAGACAGAAAATGAAAGACGCACAGGTCCACGAAAAGAGAGACAGACAGCAAACCAACCATCGCTGTTGAGAGATAAAAAACAGAGATCAAGAACAAGAAATCAGAGTCCAGAGACCAGAAACCAGAAACCAGAGACCACAGTAAAAAAAAATATCGGTTGTCATATTGATAATCGGTGGTTGTAACTGAAAATGTTCATATTGATTAAAAAAGCATTTGATAGAGTTTGGCATCAGGCTCTTTTATCGAAAATGCGTTCTTTTGGTATCGATGAGCCTCTTCTTCGTTGGATTAGAAACTACCTTTCCGACCTTTTAATACAAGTTGTATTGGATGGCTTCAAGTCTGATACCCACTCCATAAATGCTGGTGTGCCCCAGGGCTCCGTTTTGTCTCCGACACTCTTCCTCATTTTCATAAATGATCTCTTGTCTGAAACTTCTAATCCGCTTAACTGTTTTGCTGACGACTCGACCCTCAGCTTTTCGTATTCGTTTCCAAATTCACGTCCCTGCTCTTCCGATGTGGAACTGGAACGGTTGCGTATGACAAGCTCATTGAATTCTGACCTTGACAGCAATGTTTCATGGGGTCATAAAAACCGAGTAGAATTCAATGCTTCGAAAACTCAATGCTGTCTCTTGTCGTTGAAGCTTAACATTCCCCGAGTATCACTATCCATATCCATGAAACCGAAAAGCTGTCAGTACTTTGTATGTGTGTAAACGATGATCTTCGTTGGAATGACCACAATGAAGTCGAATGACCAACGAAGTCGCCAAAAAGGCTGCTAAATGCTTAGGTTTCTTAAGACGATGCAGGAAGTTCTTCACCCCTTCTGATCTGGCTACAATTTATAAGGCCTTCATCCGCCCAAAACTCGAGTATAACTCCCATATCTGGTCAGGTGCTCCTCAAACATCTTTGCGACTACTTGAAAATGTACAAAACAGAGCGTTGAGATTGATAGGTGATAGTTCAATCGCAGAATCGATTGATTCTCTTGAACATCGTCGAACATCACCTGTCTTAGTCTCTTTTATCGCTTTTTCTATAAACAGTGCTCTAGAGAAATAGCCAGTTGCACTCCTCCCCTGAAACAATTTAGCCGCAACACCCGCCTCGCTAGGAATGCTCATCAGTTTTACCTTGAGCCCAACTTCGGACGTACAGTCAAGTATAGAGATTCGTATTTTAGTCGCACCACCTGAATGTGGAATGTTCTACCTGGCCCTGTATTTCTGCATTACGATTCACAAAAGTTCAAAAGCAACGTGCATCGATGTCTCCTTTCAAATCCTCTCCTATTTTCCTAAATGCTCGCACTGTGTTCTATAACATTATATGGGTAGTCAAAACCCCTTTGGTGTCGCGTTATAAAATTCTTTTACCGCCGCTTCACATAAAACTGGGATTGATGAAGCAATGTGTAAAGTCAATTCTAGGAGATGGAAATTGCTTCAAATATGATATTAAAGTTTCCAGGCCTCTCGGAGGCAAAGTTGAAAGAAGATGTTTTCACTGGACGAGATATTAGACGGATACCTATATTGTCAGAAAATGTGACGTTCTACGAGCAAATGAAAGTCATTTTCAGATTCAGCACACCCAAAAACATAAGTGTGTCACAAAAAAACCAGAACAGATCTCAACTTTGATTTTTTTTGCAGACTTGTGAATCAATATGAGAATGAGAGCCTGTTTTTTGCATTTCATTTCATTTTCATTTATTAGTTTCTATAAAAGTGAGTACCTACATTAAGAATTAAATTCTTTTCATTTGTACCTTAACAATATGAAGATATATTAATTAATAGACATAAAATTAGAGTAACAATATAAAAAAGTATACAGATTACAATCGCAAGAGAATAAATACAATTTAGTTAAATAAGGTGTTCGATCGATTACTTTTAACAAAATAATACAGCATTTTTTTGAACTTAAAAGTTGATATGCAAGAGCGTACAGGCATTGGAAGTGAATTCCATAATCTGATAGCGTGAACAAAGAATAGGCGTTTGCTATTTAAAAAGTTAAGGAATGTTAAGTTAAGGAATATTCAGTGTTTTTGTACAAGTTGAGCTGGGGAAACTTAATCTTTTAAATAGATAGGTTGGCTGATGGCTTTGTATTATATTATGTATAGGAAAATACAGTTTCAGATATCAAAATACATATTGCCTTTAATGAAAAACCTATAATATTTGAGGAAAATCTCGATATGTGATCATATTTACGAAGTCCATATACAAAACGTACTGATGCGTTGAACGCAAGTTCAAGTCTCTGAAAAGAAGATGCATCTGGGTTGCTATAAACTATAGCAAAATAGTTGATGAGAGGCATGAAGAGAGCTTGTACAAACCTTAGTTTAGTTTGAGTCGGGATCACATTGGCTGATATGTAAAGATGCCGTAAGCCGCAATAAATTCTCCAGACAATAAAACTTATATGGTTATCAATCAACGTGTGGTTGATATAAATACATAAATTATTGACTTCATCTACATACGGTACAGTATTGTTTTTCAAAATTAATGCGGGTATGCTGTAAGTATCAATAAGGTCTTCAGAAATGATTATTGCTTTTGAATTGAGTGGGTTGAGTTGCAATTTATTAAGGAAAGCCCAGTTGTCAATGCGCTCTAAATCTTCATTCATCCTAACAACACAATCTTACTAGACCGATAGGTCTTGAAAGTTTTATCTGAGTATCTTCTGCATAGAGATCCAGTGTAACATCTTGACAAACATCTGGTAGATCGTTAGTAAAAATTAAAAAGAGGAGCGGACCTGAAATGGATCCTTGGGGAACCCCACTTAAGACTCTCATCAACGACGAGACACCAGAGTCAGTGCAGACGTGTTGAGATCTACCTTCCAAGTAACTTTCGACCAGAAGCACAGAGATCTTCGGTTAAAGTTGAAATTGATTTTAAGCTTACTAAGGAGAATCTGGTGATCAACACTGTCAAAAGCTTTTGAAAAATCAAGCAGACACAGAATTGAGATGTCGCTTCCATCAAAATCAAAATACCTCATATCTTCAAGAATTTTTACTCTAGCCGTTGTGCAGCTGTGATTCTTTCGAAAATGTTAGTAAGTTATTTTGACCTATATAATGGTTGCAGTCATCAATTTTGGTTATCATTTTGCAATTGTCAATATGATGGTCGTTATTTTCAATATGATCACTACGATTGTCAATATGATGATTTGCTGTTGTCATATTGACGATTAAAGTTATTAATATGATGATAACCTACTTGCAGTTGTTGTTGCGAAAGACTGTAACAAAACGGTAAATCTAAAGACAAAAACAGTCTGTCTAGTTTTCGTATTAAGAACTTCGGTTGTCGTTATGATGATCGTCACTTTGCGGTTGTTATATTGACAATAGTGGTTGTTAATATGATGATTTCATTTTAGCAGTTTTCGCATTGAAAATTGCAATCATCAATATGAAAGTCCAGACATAGACACAACAGTAAAAAATATTGTTTTGATCTATAATTTGAATAAAGCGCGTAATTCGATCCGTAGAAGTCCTTTTAGTCACTTCGTCGTGTGGCATTACTAATTTTCTGCGCATCGAATTTAAGAACAATAAGTGAAGTTAATAATAATTATCATCATCATGCAATCTCTTTCAAAGAAATTTACGAAAGATAAAATTTGTAAATATTTGCGATTCAATAATAAATGTATAATAATAATCAGGTGAGTAACTAGTGATTTCTTAATTCATTTTCTTGAATGTGTCGTAAAATATTATTTATAATATGAAGTGCTTATTTTATCTGATTTTTGCCAGGAATGGAGTGCTTTATTAAATTTATTGCCTTAAATGAACGGATTAAATCTTGGTTATAGTAGAATATCGAATTTTTCATTTCATCTAATTTGATCTTTTTCTTTCTGCTTAGATCGATGAGGATCTTTCTTTCTGAAAATTCATCTAAGAAATTAAAAGAATTTGTAAATCGAAATATCAAGGACAAAAGAACGGTTGACGCCCTCAAAAACATAAACGATGCTAATTTCGAAAAAGGGAAATGCACACAATCTATGTATGTTTATCATTTTTTATATCTTTTAAAACTTTCAGATGATTTTGTATGCTGTGTCCTGCTTGATGCGTTGAATAATTAATTTTTTTTTCTAAATTTATAAATAAATATATTTTTATAGTTAACTTCGATTGTATTTCAGTAGGGAAGTTTATTAAATGGTTCAATTAAAAGGATGAATAGTAAGTATTTGTTTGCTAAAAATTGAGTTGAATTTTCCACTCTTACAATTTGAATTATGAAACAAGAGGTTTTTAGATCGCATAGGTACTGTCGTCAATTCAAAAAGGACAAAGCCGGTTCTCAATATGAAAATCGTATATTTTTGACAACTGCATTCATCGTATCGACGCGACGATTACAATACTGTGATCACCATATTGACAACCACAATAATAAAGGGTTTTTCAACAGGGACGCTACAATAGTAGAGCGACAGGGACAGAAAATGACGCCATATTCCCTGCCGTTCTATCGATATTTGTCTTCAGTAAGGTTTGGCATTTCATAATGGAAATATATACGAGCCAACAATGAGTCGAAATTATTAAAATTTTCTACCGAAATTCGAAGTCAGTGGCTTCAACTTTAAGAGCGCTACGTTCAATTTATGGTCGTCATAATCGTCCTAGCAGATCAACAATTGAGCGTCTAGTGGAAAAATTTGAATCCACAGGCACAGTACAAAATGTTCCCGTGCCAGTGAGACAAAGAAGTGCCCGTAGTGTCGAGAATATTGCTGCCGCTGAGGCTTCAGTTGCAGAAAGCCCAAATGTGTCTCTCACATGTCATTCTCAAGCGTTGGGCATGTCTGTGACGTCGTTGTGGCGAATTTTGCGAAAAGATCTTGGCCTACATCCTTACAAGATTAAATTGACGCAAGAACTGAAGGCGCTTGACCACCAGAAAGAAGCGTCGTATGTTCGTAGATTGGGCTGAGCAACAACTTGAAAATAATTCGGATTTTCATCGAAAAATCATCTTCAGCGATGAGGCTCATTTCTGGCTGAATGGCTTCGTCCATACAAAATATGCGGTACTGGTCAGGCAGCAATCCACAAGTACTCCATGAGTCATCATTGCATCCCGAAGAAATTACTGTTACAATTAAATGATATGGACTTAGAGGACATGTGGTTCCAACAGGACGGCGCCACAAGCCACACAACAAATGTCACATTCAATGTATTGGAAACCAAGTTTGGAGAACGTGTTATCTCACGAAATGGTCCAGTCACTTGGCCGTACGAATATCGAACGTGAAATTACAGATTTATGCTTGAAAACCGTCGAAAATTGGGTTCAGCGTCCGGACTTCTCCAAGCGTGCCCGTGGTGGATATGCAAAAGAGATCGAGTTCCATACATAATGGCATCAAACGTACTTTCACAGAAATAAAGAATTTCATTGATATCATAAAACGGCTTTGTATTATTTAAAAAAGTTTATGTATCGCTTTTATTGAAAAACCCGATAATATTGACAATTACAGTCATCCTATTGACAACCAAAATAATATTATTGACTACTGCGGTACTTACGGTAGTCAATATGATGACCACAGGGTTCAGTATCATCATAATAGCAGTAGCCAATACGATGATCGCGGTTGTCAATGTAATGATGGCTGTTTTCCCGCGGTCGTTGGCTGAAAAATAACAAATTTTTCATCAATATAAAGAACGAACTCATCAATATGACAACCGTTTTCGGTTCATTGCAGAGACCAGAGATCCAAAACCAGAGACTAGAGGTCAGAGACTAGAGAACGCAAACCAGAGACCATATACTAGGGACCAGAGCCCAGAGCCCAGAGCCCAGAGACCAGAGACCAGAGACCACAGAACAGAAACCAGAGACCAAAATTAGAAACCATAAATCAGAAACCAAAACTAAGAGATCAGAGACCAAAAACTGGAAACAAAAAACCAGAGATCAGAGACCAAAGACAAGTGACTAGAGACCAGAGGCCAGATCTCAAAGATCAGACACGAGAGATCAAAGGACGAGTCCAGAGATGAGATACAAGAAACTAGAGATCAGAGATCAGAGACCAGAGAACAGAGACCAGAGACCAGAGACCAGAGACCAGAGGCCACAGAACAGAAACCAGAGACCAAAATTAGAAACCAAAACCAAGAGACCAGAGACCAAAAACTGGAAACAAAAAACCAGAGACTAGAGACCAGAGACCAGAGGCCAGAGACCACAGAACAGAAACCAGAGACCAAAATTAGAAACCAAAACCAAGAGACCAGAGACCAAAAACTGGAAACAAAAAACCAGAGACTAGAGTCCAGAGACCAGAAGCCAGAGACCACAGAACAGAAACCAGAGACCAAAATTAGAAAACAGAGATCAGAAACCAAAACCAAGAGACCAGAGATCAGAGATCAACGACAAGTGACTAGAGACCAGAGGCCAGAGGCCAGATCTCAAAGATCAGATACTAGAGATCAAAGGACGAGTCCAGAGATCAGATACCAGAGATGAGATACAAGAAACTACAGGCTAGAGATCAGAGAACAGAGACCTGAAGTATAAGATCAGAGAAGTAAAGATCCTTTTCTAAAATAGACTATACAATAGGAAAATTAATAGGAAAATTTTTGGTAAAAAAAATTTCCCTGGAGTGCTTTCAGAGGCAAAACACACTGCCATTTGGGATAAAAAAGTTAACATGCAAATTTAGTTTTAGAATATTACACAACCACAACTAGCATCGAGTTACACCTTTGTTCAGCTCAGAAAATTTTTCAACCAAAAATAACTCTCGGCCCTAATACCCTTCATACAAACAAAAACCTTAACTTTCTTCTGCAACTCCCCTACTCACATTCTTCTGCATATGAGTAATTAATCATAATCAAAGCGCATTTTTTTAATAAATCTAATCTTCCACACACAATATTAAAAAAAATGAAAAAAAGTAACTCCCTTTGTTTGTTATTCCCATCACGAACCTTAACCACCTGCCACGACTCTATCTATGTGTTCCCAAAAGCACCGACGCGACGTTTATTATACTCGTACACTCACTTAAGCTTCACTCTACCCTACCTCAACACTTGAAACTCTATCGCATTATCAATACCCAATTTAAAAATAGTAAATCGCCCAAAGAAAATGTGGACTACACCAACGCGGAAAGGTGTGTGCCATCAGGCATCGATCGATCGATCGATCGACGTCGTCGCCGTCGTCGTTGTTGTCGTAGTTGATGTTTCGAGTAACCTTCAAGACTTGGCGCACACACAACTACAACAGCCATTGGCTGTGCCACCCATTTAAATGCAAATGAAACCTCCAGAGTGCACGACTCATCATCGAAAGTGAAAACGATTTCCCGCTTGTAGCCATAAAACCAAAACCAGACTCTTTCAGATTCATACTATCGATGGTGTTGTCGCTTACGCCGCCTAATGCATTGTCTTACTTTGAGATGACAAATTCAGCCTTCACGTAAGAATCGGCAGTGTTAGGCGTCGGAAGTTCTGGGTGTGCATCAAAGCCTAAGAATTTCACGGGGGTTTTCAGTGTTCTATTCGTCATCAAGATGGCTTCTTTGACTTGTCACGACAAGTTGGTTACTATTGCGCTTTCATTGTTATAACAAGAAAAACACTGTCTGCCCAGTGACCGACCGATGCACGCAGTAAAGTCACGGATAAATTAAAGTTTTTTTTTTCTTTTGGGAGACCAAAAACTAATTTCCTTGTTGGTCAGCCCTCTTAAGGAACCCCCATCAGGGTAAAGTGGATTTCAATTCATAAAACTCTACAACTAAGTGCCTGTTTTGTAAGAGCTTATGCAAGGGACTTAAGATAACGCATATCGTCAAACAAGAGGCCATTAACTAACGTAATAGGTAATCAGACGCTCGGCAAAGCTCGTAGATAGAGTCTTGCGAGTCATTCAAAACCGAAATTCAAAAAGAATACAATTTAAAACTTTTAATTAACTTGGATTGTAGGTAAAGCCAGAAAAAAAGGTCAGCAGGGCAATAATTAAAAAACAAAAAGTAAAAGTTTAGGCATCACAAAGATAGTCAACAATGATGTAAGCTTTTGAATGTAGATATAGAGAGACTTTAAAGGTGCATACACATGTGGACTTTCGTTTCTAGGCCTAGACAATGGTGATTTGTTTGTAAATATACAGAGCAAGCTATTGAAGAAAAGAATAGAGTAAGGTACTCAATTGTTTTGCCATTTGTATGAACATGATCAGGTAAAGGGTACATAAATGTTCCCAATTATATTTATTCCAAAAAAGCAAATCTACAGAAGAGTTTTGTTCAAAACTGTTTTTCTTTTTCATCTAAACGCAAGAGGTTTCTAGTATCAGTGCACTTTGAGTGCAGAAATCGTGGAAATTTTATTTAGAATATTTTCGGATATCAGGAAATGAGGCTCTATACAAAAGTACTTTTTTGTTGCTTCATACAAGTGCTTGAGAAAGTGCATTGTTGTCTCAGTATTTATGAAATTCACTCTGGCTGGGACGAGAGTCTACAATTCTTTCTCAAAATTTTATTACTATCTCGATTTGTTACTAAAACAAAAATAAACCTCACCGTCTTTTCAACCACCTTTTTCAGATATTTCATTTTGGCGACATTTGGTGACTGACAATATTGAAGAAAAATCATTATTCACCACAACTTCAAAAATTAAAATGTTTGCAGGTCTTCACTCTTTGATTTCGTAGGATGTATAAACTAAAATATAATACTCGTGCAATTTTTCTCAAGCTTTATCGTGTGAGAGAATGGAGGGCACCTAGAAATGACTGTAGGTTCCGAACGACTATGAGAAAAAATTGTTTTATTAGTCTCGGAGCATCGGAGGAATTGTTGGTTTTTCGTCAAGCGATAGATACGCGCGAAAAAGCGTATCAAAACTACAGGTGTAGATGACCATAACGCCGAAATTTTTAGAGAAGGTGAAAATTAGTTAGAAAGGAGCGTGTCCCAAGACTGGAACTTAAGTATTAAGGGTTACTTACTTACTTCTTTATTTAGGTGGGCATTGCAGTTAGATATGAACGAAACTGGGCCTCAGTCAACATCTTTCGCCTACAATTTTGACTCTTTCCAGTTTTGTACTCCAAGTCGGTTGTAGTCTTCTTTCACATTACCTTACACGATTTCCCTGCAGTGTTCTTTCGAAAACCCGTTGAGCCTAAGCGTTGGGGTCCATCCGCACTACATGGCCCAACCATCGTAGTCCCGCGATGCGTACTATTGTTGCTATGCCAATGTTGCGATAGAACTCATAAAATTTGTTGTTTAACCTTCTTTCACACACATTGTCTTCACATACCGGACCAAAGATCATTTCGAGTATTTTGCGTTCGAAACGCCCCAGGGTCATCCGCTTTCGAATAGGTCCAAGCTTCCGAGCGGTAAGCCAGGTCTGGGATACTTAAGGCCTTCGTCTTATAAAGGGCTGCCTTTGTTTTTCGAGAGAGGGTTTTGCTTCTCAATTGCTTTCTAAATTCAAAGAAGCACCAGTTATCAAGAGTTACTCTCCTTTTGATCTTCGCAGTCATGATATTTTCGTGCATAAGGTAGACGAAGTACTGTACTACCTCGAAGTTATGTCTGTCTATTGTAACGTTTGTCCAATTCGTCGATGTTCGGTCCTTGTTCTTTGTTTGATATCAACAGCATATACTCCGTTTTTCTTTTATTAACGATCAAACCCTTTTTTCCGCTTCCGTTTTAATGCTCGTAAAAGTACCTATGACAAAACGCTGGCTTCTTCCCATTACGTCAATTGTACAGATTTTTGGAAGATTATGCCTCAGGTGTCGACGTTGAGTTTTGTTTGATCTTTTCAAGTATGACAGTTTGTCGTCTTGTCGAAATCCATTTTCGACATCAAAGGTCTCAGTGAGTTCTTTACCCACCTTGACGGAGCAGCGTGGAGTCTACAAAATCTTCTTCCATAGTCGCTCCCGCTTTTCAGGGATGCCAAAACTAAATATATGAACAAATCGTCTCTTATTGTCGTACTCAGTTTTGAAGATACGAGTATATTGACTTCTACGACTTTTTATTCCAATGTAATGTGAATAATGTGAAAATTTGGTCGGTGTTGTACTTTTCTGGTCTAAAACCACATTGATGAAGACCTTTCAAGCTGTTGACGAGGGGTTTCAGACGTTCACATACTGCAGCAGACAAGACTTTTTATGCAACGTTTGAGGGTCTTAGTATTCTATAATTGGTGTAATTATGTTGATCGTCCTTTTTAGGATTGGACGTCCGACCAAATCACACAGATTAGCTGATACACGGTCCTTTCCAACTGATCTCCAGCTTACTTTTTTTTTTTTTTTTATAATTAACGCGCACATCAAGGGGTTATGAATACCCTTATAATGTTGTTAAACACAGTGCGAGCATTTAGGAAAATAGGAGAGGATTTGAAAGGAGACACCGATGCACGTTGCTCTTGAACCTTTGTGAATCGTAATGAAGGGGAAATACAGAGCCAGGTAAAGCATTCCACATTCGGGTGGTGCGACTGAAATACGAATCTCTATACTTGACTGTACGTCCGAAGTTGGGCTCAAGGTAAAACTGATGAACATTCCTAGCGAGGCGGGTGTTGCGGCTAAATTGTTTCAGGGGAGGAATGCAACTGGCTATTTCACTAGAGCACTGCTTGTGAAAAAAGCGATAAAAGAGAGTGAGACAGGCAACTAGAAAAGTTTGGCATCAAGGCCACCTGTACCTGCAGTATCATTTGATTTAATTTTGCATATGACAAGCTTAACTTTTTCTATGTCGGGAGGACGGCATTCTTGATCATCGTCTAATTTGAATGAGGCATTCTGCCTAACAGCGGAATTAGTGTCTTCATCGCCGTTAGGCAGTCTGCAGATTTGGTCTATCCAAATCCTCGGTAGTGACTGCGATTGCCTGCTGATTTTTACAGGTTTCAGTTGGAGTTGCCAACCTGACATGATCTTTTTTTAACTTTACGTGACACATTCGACTTTCATTCCTATTATGGCATCTCTCAATAACTTCAAACGGGCGCTTTTATGCTGCTTCTTTTTCGTTATGAGAATTCGGTGTTCTTCCTTTCTTTTCTTCTTGTAAATCTCAGTATACTGGTCGAAAGAAACCCTTGTTCTCTTTTGCATCAACATTTGTCGTGCTTTTTGTTCGGCTAGATTTGCCTGACTGCTTCCTTCGAACCATAGGTTTCGTTTTGTAGGCGGAATGAAACCCAGAACATCGGAGGCTGCGGTTCAGGATGGCTTGCTGGCGTTGCTGCCACTGGTCTTCCATGCTTTATGCTGGCGGCATTAGCTATCACTTGAAATTGTAGCTCTTCGACGTCATATCGTTACACGCGTTAGTTCACGCGAGCCGTGAACATTATATTCTAATTCGTATTTTGACAACAACAGTGGTAGAGGTTAAAGTTGGCCCCTCTGAAAGTTATAGCCACTATGTTACTGGGATAGTGTCTTGCGTCCATCGCAACATAGTCAATAAGATTATTTGAAATAATTTAAAGGCCAATTTGGTCAACGCTGATTTATGATTTTTTAGATGCGGGAAGCATGCACTACTAACAGCAATATTTAGCCCCACAATAAAAACGGTCAAACTGAGTCCGTTTTCAGGGGTTTTGTCAAGCAGACTATGCTTCCCGATTCTGGTCACAAAATGTCCTGCTTCTAAAGCTTCTCTTTTGTGGAGGCTTGTGCTCATATCTAGCTTATTTTGGGGAATGCCTCATGCGGATTGTTACTACACGCTCACAATTCGGATTTTGGATGATAACCTAATCCCTGAGTCTACCTATAAATACAAATCCCCACCCAAAATAAGCGATGCTTCTGTTGCATTTAGCAATCGCCATAGCAGATGTCACAGTTTTTCATTTTCTTTATATGCACGGGCAATTTCAATGCATTTACTAGGTGGGAATTATATGTACATATCTCCTTTGCGCTTGTCAGCAGTTTAAGGGCTCCGGTGATTTCCGGCTGCACGTAATCCATTAAGCGATCTTACTTCTTACGTTCCATGCAGAACCTAAGGCTTTTGTCCTCTATTTGTTTGCTAGGGTCATCAAAAGTGAATTAATTTTTGTTATTCCATGCTGTTGTTTGTTTTAAAACTGTGAATTTTTATTGGAATCCCATTGGCCTTGAAGGGTCGGATAATCCGATGTCAGTATCCTGCTGCAGGGGTTTTGAGGGCTACCATTAGCTCGCCAGGAGCTCATTCGCCGACTAGTATTCTAGTATTAAAAGACCCTGACACCTTCAGCCCAAATAATGTCGGAGCAGCCCATTCAGGGAGTTTTGCTTTTTGACTGCTATTAGCCCAGTTCACACTGTACAATTAGTTGGACAGACTTCGTTTGATGGAAGTTGGATGGTCTGATGTAGTTTTCGTTCACACCTATCAAGCTTGTCGTCCAACTTTATGTCACATACCCTTCCACTCCATCCAACTTCTAGATTTTCAAAAATTTTTGAAAACCATCCAACAAATTGGACAAGCGGTCGTATCAAGAGTTCACACTATCAAGCATTGGTTTGTCAAACCTAGGTTTGTCCAACCAATTGTACAGTGTGAACAGGGCTATTGACGATTCATCCGTTGTGCCATTCATTTTAACTTTTGGCAAGCCACTGAGATTCGGGAAGTCAGTCATTACTCGCTGCGATCATTGAGGACCTCACAAACCAAAGTTAAAATTTAGATATACAGGAACATTTGAGAATAACCACACCCACGCGACAAAAAAAACTCAGGGTTTTCATACATTTCTATGGTCGCGACTGCTAAAATGATGAAAGCAGCGTCTCTGCAGCTGCCGCAACTGCAAAAACGTTTTGGTTTGAGATAACCTCATTAGTGGTCTCCTTTTGTTCTTCACCCCTTTCGAAATTACTACTTCAGCAGGTCACCTGGTCACCTCCGTTTGGACGAGACTAGTATCCAGTGGTAACTGCGAGGATGACTATACCTCCTCGCACAATTGACTTGTATTTTAAGATCCAACATCTGGGCGACACAAGGATGTCCCTTATTTTATAGGTTTTTCTTACTAAATGCTTTGATTCTTTTTCATTTGAAAAAAGTAGTTATTACTAAAAAACCGAGTCTGAGATTATTTAAAGAAAACCTTAAACTGTCAGAAACCACTATGGTTTCCGTTCGAAATGTGGTAAGTTGCCATCTACCGACAAATCTACAAAAATATTTTTCGGCGCAAAGTCTGCACGGGTTGCCGTCATCGCAGTAAAGTGAAATTCGGTTTACACGTAGCGCAGGGAGTTTTTTTTATGAATTGAGAGGGTATGCGTTTCAATATCTTGGTTTTTAATGTTCTTTCGATTAATATCTGGCTATGGCAAGTTTTCGAGGAAGGGCTGCAGATTGTATTCATTTGTTTTTGTATACACACGATTGCGATACTTAAAATATATATACATACATAAAAGGTTTCATTTATAACTGCCTCCATTTCTAAAGTTCATTTTCACTTATTGATATTGTAATGAACACCCAACATTTATACCAATTTCCTAATCGAAAACGTTTAACCGAAAACACAACTGGCAACACTATAATGGAATGGTATAAAATGACAGGCATTGCTTGTAAGCCAGTGTGTGTGAGTGTAGAGATTTTTGACAGCAAATGTGGAAACCATGGAGAAGAAACTGGAACGCTCTAGATGAGTGTTGTTCTATATAAATAGGACCGCTGACGCAACGAGCAGTCAGTTCTGATTATAGAGTGATAAAGTTAAGAGTGAATTGTTGTGAACAAGTGATAGTCCAAAAGTCGAGTTGAGTTCAAATAAAGTATTGATACTGAATAAAAGTGGTAGAAATAAATTGAAAAGTGAAGTTTTATTTTAGCGAACTAAGCGCACGTTACATTGGTGTCAGAAGTGTAAATAAAACTTATTTGATAAAAAAAAAAAGAAAAAAAAAAAAAACTAGTTAAGTGCAAAAAAAAAAAAAAAGTTAAATACAGTGAAAATGGGTAAGTTGTTGGAAGAGCTCAACTGCACTGAGCTTAAAAGTGAGTTAGGTAAGCGAAATCTTTCTAGAGCGGGATCGAAGAATGAGCTCGTCCTGCGCTTGCGCAACTATTTGGAACAGCAAGGGGAAGACGTAAGCACTTTTGTTTTTGAAACAGAAGTGGAAAAAGAGGAAGAAAGTGAAAGTGTCGATTTTTCTAGTATGATGAAGCTTTTATTAGAACAACAAAAGAAGCTGATTGAAGAGCAACAGCAGAATATTCTCGGACGTCTGGAAGAGCAACGAAACGATCAAAAGAAGGAACAGCTGAATGTTCTCGAACAACTTGAAACACAACGAAACGAGCAAAAGAAAGAACAGCAGAATGTTCTCGAAGAACTTGAAGCACAACGAAACGAGCAAAAGAAGGAACAACAGAATATTCTCGAAAGACTTGAGGCGCAACAGAATGTTTTAGAAGGTCAGAAAAACATTCTAGAAGGAAAATTGGGTAACATTGAGAAAAATGTATGTGCCCTTGACGAACGAGTTGAAGGTGTGGAAAAACAGCTTTCTGTTGTAGAGAATCGTTTGGAAAGCCGATGCGATAACCAGTTCTCTGTTCTGTCCAAGGAATTAGACCAAATACGGAAAATAAAAATTCGAGAATCTGCTGGAGAGTTTGCAAGGAAAAAGGAGATGAAACCCCCAACATTTGATGGGCAGTCTTCTTGGCCAGTCTACAAGAGACAATTTGAGGCAGCCGCGACAACAAATGGCTGGGATGACGAAGACAAGTACATTGCACTGACTCTTGCTCTTAGAGGACCAGCAGCTGAATTACTTCAAACAGTTCCAGCTGGTAAGAGCGGCGATTTCAGTTCTCTCGTGGCAGCTATAGATAAACGCTTTGGAGATAGCCACTTGAAAGAAGTCTTCCGAGTCCAACTCAATAACAGAGTCCAGAAAAGGGGTGAAAGTCTACAGCAGCTCCAAGCAGACGTCGAAAGACTGGTTCACCTGGCATACCCGGATGCTGGAGAAGAAATCATCAACCAGCTTGCTGTTGAGTCCTTCGTTCGTGCCATTTCCGATATACATCTTCAGAGGTCTGTGCGAACTGCTAGAACACGTACTCTTTCTGAAACTTTAGCATTCGCATTGACAATCGAAGCAGCAGAACAGGCTTCTCATGGAGTACATCGACTTAGAGAGGCCATAGTCGAAGAATGCTCGTGCCAAAGATCAGAAATACAAAAGAACCAGCGGAGTGGACCAGTAAGATGTTGGAACTGCAACAAGACCGGGCACTTACAGCGTCAATGCCGGCTACCACCAAATAAAACCGGTTGTCAACATTGTGGAAGCAAGAGATCCAGCCCAGGGCAAGGTAACAACAACACCAGCGTTGCCTATCAGCCCGTTTCCCATCAGGGAAACGAGTAAGAACCAACTTCGAGGGGCAGAGGCTGGTTTCTTGTATCGATGGCCCCAGAACCACCATCCAGGTCTCTCAGACCAAACGAGACAACAAAAGTCTGACTGTGGAAACTACTATTAACGGGAACAAACATGTGGCTACCATCGACACCGGTGCCACAGCCTCCATAGTACGTCGAGACCTGGTAAAGACGACGTGGCTTCATAACACCAATAGCTACCGTCTAAGAACCGCAACGGGAGAAGCAGCAAGAGTATATGGAGAAGTGTGTCTTAAGATCCGACTGGCCGATCTAGTGTTTACTCATCAATTCCTGGTGGCAGATATATGTGACGAGTGCATCATTGGAATCGACTTTATGAAACAGCACGGAGTTATTTTGGACATCGGTAATCAAGTTTTGAAGTACCAAAATATGGAACTTCCAATGACCTATTCGAACGAAAGTACGTCGACACTGAGGACTGTCATCACGGAAGATCTGATTCTGCCTCCTTCTTCTGAAGTGTTCGTTTGGACAAAACTGGAAGGTGAGTTTGGAAGCCTTCGATACCTCATGGTGGAACCAGGCCCAGAGTGTTCCTCCCAAAGCGTCATCATTGGGAAGACACTGGTAGCACCGAAAAACAAAATGGTCCCCGTACGATTACTAAACACCAGACCGTACGATGTAAGGTTGAAGAAAGGAGAAGTCGTTGGACGTTGCGAATCGGTTGCAGCAATTACGAAGATCACAGACGAAGCCCCGAGAAAAACTATAACTCCGGAGGAGCTCAAAACCATCAGAGCTAAAATACTGAATTCATCCAACCTTGATCACCAACAAACAAGGATGGCTGAAAATCTCCTACAAGAGTACACTGACATCTTCGCATCGCAAAAGGGACAATATGGTAGGACACAGTTGGTGCAGCATCGCATCAACACAGGAGATGCAAGACCGATTCGTCAACCCGCAAGACGTCTTCCACTGGCCAAACAAGGTGAGGTTGAGGAAATGATAACAGTAATGAAGAAGGACGGTCTTATCGAAAATTCCAAAAGTCCTTGGGCTTCACCAGTGGTGCTAGTGAAAAAGAAAGACGGAAGCACTCGTTTTTGTGTGGACTACCGAAGGCTGAACGATGTGACTAAGAAGGACAGCTATCCCCTGCCGAGGATCAGTGATACCCTGGATGCCATGGAGGGAGCCCAGTGGTTTTCGACGCTGGACTTGAAGAGTGGATATTGGCAAGTTGATATCCACCCTGATGATCGGGAAAAGACGGCGTTTTCTACAGGTAATGGGCTCTGGCAGTTTAAAGTTATGCCGTTTGGGCTATGCAACGCTCCGGCAACATTCGAGCGTTTGATGGAGTGCGTTCTTCAAGGACTGACGTGGAAAGCTTGCCTAGTCTACTTGGACGATGTGATTGTTTACGGGAAGACATTTGGCCAACATTGCAAGAACCTAAAAGCCGTGTTTCAGAGACTTCGAGAGGCTAACCTTAAACTGAATCCGGAAAAATGTGCACTTTTCAAAACCGAAGTTAAGTATTTGGGACACATCATCTCTTCCAAAGGAGTGAAAACCGATCCTGAAAAAGTTGACTCCGTCAAAAATTGGCCAACACCACAGGACAAACATCAACTCCGAAGCTTTCTTGGTCTTGCCACATATTACCGACGTTTTGTTAAGAACTTTGCTGGAGTTGCAAAGAGTTTGCATCAGCTCACCGAAAAAGGGAAACAGTTTAAATGGTCAGGTGAGTGTGAGAAATCTTTTCAGGAGCTCAAATACCGCCTCTGTAACGCTCCAGTGCTTGCACATCCAACACCTGGCAAAACATTCATCATCGACGCAGATGCAAGCAACGTTGGAATCGGGGCGGTACTATCCCAAGTGCATGATGGCGAAGAGAAAGTGGTGGCATATTACAGCAAGGTCCTCTCGAAGCCCGAAAGAAACTACTGTGTGACCAGAAGGGAACTGCTAGCTCTTATCTTGGCAACAAAGCACTTCCATAAGTACATCTATGGACAGAAATTCCTTCTGCGGACAGACCATGGTGCTCTGAACTGGCTGTTGAACTTCAAAAATCCAGAAGGTCAAGTCGCAAGGTGGATAGAAAGACTGCAGACTTATGACTACCAGATTCAACACCGCAGAGGAAAGCTGCACTCAAACGCCGACGCATTGTCCCGAAGACCTTGCAAAGAGGATTGCAAGCATTGTAGGCGACAAGAAAACAAAGAAAATATTACCGCTCAGCGACTAAGAGCTGACCCCATATGCGGATGGAGCAATGAGGAAGTGAGGACCGCTCAACAGGAGGATCCGGATATCGAACCCATTCTCGCATGGAAAGAAAATGAAGAGAAACCTGAATGGGGAGACATTTCTGACCGGAGTCCAGTTCTCAAAGCCTATTGGGCACAGTGGGACTCACTATATGTGCAAGAAGGTGTCCTCAGGCGAAGATGGGAGTCCGTTGACGGTAAATCATATGTGATGCAGCTGATCGTACCGCAATCGAAAGTCAGTGAAGTTCTTCGGGAGATGCACGACGGACCTTCTGGAGGTCACCTGGGAGTTAACAAAACACTGGAGAAGGTGCGACATCGGTTCTACTGGTTACATGCTAGAGACGACGTGGAGAAGTGGTGCCGAACATGTGACAAGTGTGCTGCAACCAAAGGACCTGGTAGGAAGATTCAAGGTAAGATGCATCAGTACAACGTTGGATCGCCTTTTGAGAGGATTGCAGTAGATGTGGCTGGGCCTTTTCCAGAGACCAACGCTGGAAACAAGTACATTCTGGTTCTAATGGACTATTTTAGCAAATGGCCTGAGGCGTATGCCATCCCAAATCAAGAAGCCAAAACGGTGGTCGACCAGATTGTGTTTAACTGGGTAAGTAGGTTTGGCGTACCTATGGAACTCCATTCCGACCAAGGGAGGAACTTCGAGTCAAACATCTTCCAAGGAGTGTGCGGACTACTTGGCATCAAGAAGACCAGAACCACACCGCTTCATCCACAATCTGATGGGATGGTTGAAAGATTCAACCGGACCTTGAAAGAACACCTCACCAAGGTCGTAGGCGACTACCAAAGAGACTGGGATAGGCACGTACCGCTATTCCTGATGGCCTATAGAAGTGCAGTACATAGCTCGACAGGACAAACACCATCTGACATCCTGTTCGGGAAAACCATGCGGCTGCCCAGCGAACTTAAATTTGGATGCCCCACAGAGGAGCCACAGGACACGAACGAGTATGTGGATGACCTCAAGGAGAGACTCGCTGACATCCATAAAAGAACAAGGGAACGGATGAAAACCTACAGCGACCGGATGAAGACACGGTACGACACAAAAGCGACAACGGCAGGATTCCAAGCAGGAGATCGTGTGTGGCTTTATAATCCTCATCGTCAAAAGGGATTGTCACCGAAACTTCAGCAGAACTGGGAAGGTCCTTATACTGTTGTCACGAGGATTAACGACGTGGTTTACCGCATCCAAAGAGGATTAAGAGGCAAGTTAAAAGTAGTTCATTGTGACCGGCTGCATCGATATAGTGGCGAGGCTGCAGATGGAATTATTCGGGACGAACAATCTTAAGGAGGGGGCAGTGTAATGAACACCCAACATTTATACCAATTTCCTAATCGAAAACGTTTAACCGAAAACACAACTGGCAACACTATAATGGAATGGTATAAAATGACAGCAGTGATGCCAGACTTTTCAGATGGCGTGCCCACAGGTTGCACGAAAAATGCCCTTTCTGCCCTCGAAGTTGAAAACAAATGCCCACGATGTCGCCCACACATAAATATACACCAAAGAACACAAAACATATTGAAAAAAAGTCAATACAATTATTTTTAATTCAAATGGCATATATTTGTAGTATACAAGAATAAAAGTATGTACTAAACATAAAATTATTACAAAATAACTTAAAAAAAAAAAATAAAGTTATCACAAATGGTTGAGTATCTCATATTATTGATATAGGTACATAGGTATCATGTAGCAATATTTTAAAGTATTTGGATAATAATTAGTAGATCAATTTGAAGTTAATAAGACTAATACACATTTTTAGCGCAGAGTAATGAAAGGTGGTTCTTGGTAACCTCAAAACTGATGCAAGTAATTGCTTTTGATTGGAAAGACGATCTTATTAAACAAATACTGTTTATCATTTCTTTTCCCAGTCTGTTCCTCTTTTTACATTTAATATCACTTATTATAGAAAAGATGCGTTCCGCCTCAGCATTAGAATGCGGTAGGGTAAGTGCTATTTCGACAACTTTACCTAAATTAGGAAACAATGGCTCGTCATTGAAATTTTGTAATTTGCAAATTCCATGCCACATTTCATCGATAGGTAGTTTTTTGAAAGAGCATTTTTGATCATCGCTGATCAATACTGATATATTTCGGAACTCGGTTACAGCTTTAGTATTTGCATCGTCGCTAAGACCCACTCTGTTCAAAATAGCGGAGATCGTCGTACTGTTACTTTTAGATACATCAAATGCTATGTTGGGATTAAGAAATTCCATTTGTGCCACTGATTCGTCTTCGAAAGGTAAGCGAGTAACCATTTCAAATACAGCTGTCTTATAAAAGTTAAGGCAGTTTATTTGAACTTCTGTTTTATCTAGCTTTTGAACTAGGGCGCGGAGGCGCACCAATCGCTTCCTCATATTTTCAAAGGAACATAATAGGTTTGTTCGTTGAAGCCCTGGGGTTGCCCTAGGGTCGCCACAAAGCGTTTTTTGAGAAACCTAAATTCGCCCTGAATGTCAAATTGAGTGTTTGAGCCATAGGTTTGCCATAGGTTTTCCCCTAACTCGCCCTAGCTTTTTGCTGTGGCGATTTGAGGGCTGTCAAATGGCATGTGTTTTTATTTAAATGACAGAGATGTGTGGCGATTTGTGGTTTAGCGTTTTTTGAGGACTGGAAAACCCAGTTTTTTTTTGACAACTCATGGGGTTGTCAAGAAAACCTGGGTCAACCCTGGGGAAAGTTCAACGAACAGACCTAATATAAGCTGTGGTCTGTGGACTGAGCCGAGGGAGGCGCTACCAGTCAAAATGAAAATGGAGTTTACTAGTCCTATCCTAATATATACAATGATTACAAGATGTGGGTCGAATCCGAATGGAGTTGAAAACTTCCATAGAAAGAAATCATTCAGTAAACAAATCAAAAATCACTCAATCACTTATTTTAATGGCTACGTTCAAATATTTATCATACAAAATTGGAGAAGCTTAAATGCCCTTTTTTTCCAACTGAGAGGTATAAAAATGCCCTTTCGCCCTTTAGGCATATTTTTTCTTGCCAATACCCACAAAAAGGGTTTTCGCCCACGATCTGGCACCACTGAATGACAGGCATTGCTTGTAAGCCAGTGTGTGTGAGTGTAGAGATTTTTGACAGCAAATGTGGAAACCATGGAGAAGAAACTGGAACGCTCTAGATGAGTGTTGTTCTATATAAATAGGACCGCTGACGCAACGAGCAGTCAGTTCTGATTATAGAGTGATAAAGTTAAGAGTGAATTGTTGTGAACAAGTGATAGTCCAAAAGTCGAGTTGAGTTCAAATAAAGTATTGATACTGAATAAAAGTGGTAGAAATAAATTGAAAAGTGAAGTTTTATTTTAGCGAACTAAGCGCACGTTACAATATAGATTTTCATTGATTCTACTATCGATTTCGGGTGTCTCAAGTCAAAATACATTCCATTACCAACAAAAGAAACGTGCAATTCAAATTTCAACTTCTTGTTATGAAAAATCATTCCCAACTACTAACCATATAGCATTGCCTTCAAAAATAGCCCTTGTCCCTGTCGACTCAACAAAAAAAACCAAAATCCCGATCAAAGCGTCTCATGACCTTTAGCTTAACTACTCGAAGTCTAAAGATCTATCGAGGAATTGACATCAATTCAAAGATGCCATTAACAGTCACTGCTGCTGCAGACACGGGGCGGTGAAATTTATTTGAAAATTTTATCACAGCACTGAGCGTCAAAATAAATCTACTTAACGAAACTCAAATAGGTACACGAAAAATTTTCAGAAAGAAAAATAATACATTTCGCCTGGGGCTGGTGGGTAATCGCTTCGGGAAATGAAGGTAATTACGTGTAATTGTCGTGCGCTAAATGACTTTGCGATATTCAAATAAATTAAACACCCAAAACCAGCACAGCACACCGAAAAGCCCGCCCAAATTCGATCTGAATATGATCGAGCGGTCTCTATACCTTCCTGCATGCAAATTATCACATAAAACGATGCCAAAAAGTCTACTGCTATAACTAGTTACCCTGCAAGTAGTCCGGCATCTTTATTTTTAGGCATTTGCCTATAGCAACTTAGCCTAAAGGCGTTGTCTGAACATCGATCAAACGCCTGTTCCTTTGTTATATCGTGTCCACTTTACCAAGTACAGATGATTTATTTGTTTATTTATTGCAAATGTAATTGAATGCGCCTCGTGTAGTGGTGTGCGCTTATGCGCTAACAAGCCACAGCAGTGGCATCAACGACGAGGTAATAGAATCGTTTCGTTTGATATGAGAGCGAAGGGTTTTGATTTCTAGATTGTAGACAACTGGGGTGTTCTTGATTATTTTCAGTGCACATCCACATGTGGGGATTATTTAAATTAAGCGCCAGAATTTGTTTTAGTCGCAATTAACGCGGTGACAGTGAACATAGCTGAGATCGCCAAAAATTCCCCACTTTATCTCAATTTTGACGATGGCGAAGGCTGTGTGTAAGCGAATACAACAGTGGCCACGGACAGACACGCGATATAGGGATTCAATGGCGACAATATGGGCTGATGCCGAGAAAGACGAATTTCTTTGGCTGACTTCGATAGGGGTGCCAAATTTAATTATAGCTGATGCTATCTCTCTTCCTTTACTATAAATCTAATAAATTTAATTATTTTCTCAATTGTTGTTGTTGGTGGAGTGGTTGATTCAAGGAAGTGTATGTGATTTTATCTGTCAGTTTGCTGTGGTATTTAGAGACATTATAGACAACGTCAGAGTTTTGTATACGATGGCCTTGACATTGGGGTTGATGGCAGTTTAGGTGGTACTATGTTCGCTTCTAAATCTGCGGAATTCGAAAAATGCATCGGATGCTTTGAAAACAAATACATTGACGTCTTAATAGTTTGATGTCAATAACACTGAGGCAATGAGGTAAGAAATGCTCGTTTATTGTTGTCAAGTTTATCGGATTTGATGACGAAGTTTGTTGATGAGCCAAATACGCATTTTCTAGAAACTCGATGACGAATTGCAAGACCTTGAAGTTCTTTTTTTAAGTTTTTAGCAAAACAAAGTAGTTCCTAGCGGGTTTCGGGGATCTTTCTTTTACGAATGGAAGGACTAAGAAGAACACTTCACGGTTCATTTGAACAAAAATGATGTCACTCGTGAGTATGTCGTCTCCTCGAAGGGAATTAAATTCCTCGATTTTGAAGGCTTTCTCATCCTCCCATACCATCGGATTCAAATCAGAAAACAAATAAAACTTTTCAGCAAACTTTCCCTTTTCGTAGTTTTTTATTTTTCGCTTCCGGAAAGATGCGAAGACCATAAGCTCACAGCCAAAACCAAAATTCACATAAATATTCAGTGAAAAATTCACTTTTTAAGTAGGTGATCACACACATTCTCCTGCCCACATTCGATCGAAATGAATGTCATAAGGGACCCATAAATAGGGATCAGTCGCAGAATTGAAAACAAAATTCAAAAAAACAAACAGAAAAAACCCATAAACCTCTCCCAGTGCCAGATGCACGCATCTGACAGCATCACACACGCCCACACATCCCACCCGCACTTCTGCATAAGAAAGGAATATAAAATGAAAAAAAAAAAAAACGCCACACACAAAGAGATGCAAACAGCTTGAGAAGAGAAAGAATACACGCATTGTATGGGTCCATTGGTTTGTTTTCATTGTCGGGGCCCAAGCTAACGCTTTCTGTTTCTATATACACACAAAAATAAAAAGCCCAAACAAACATACCTACATTTCCCACCTGGAACACAGGGCGCCGACAATATCCCAAAATGCATATCCAAATACGACAATCATTGTTGTCGACGAAAAGCCGATCTTATGACGCAGACTTTCACTTTTAATATACTTTTTTATAACGGCGCGCGGCGGCCGGCAGTGGTGGACTTTGCTACAAGTGAGGTCATTAATGAGCCGGATATGGTCGAAACGGCTCGGCAGGCGCGGTGTTAGATTAAGCTCAGCTATTTTCTTTTCGGGTGCTTGATAATTCACAAAAAAAAATCAAACCTTTTGTCTGACCATTTGCTTATAAGTGATTGATTTGAATCCATAAATTGTATTTTTGTCTGCGGAATCAAACGCTCATTGCTGCGACCTCTTCCTGCCCCTGAAGGGCGTACGATTATAAAACCGACACGAAATGTGATGTTAGATCGTCGTATAAGACCTGTCCCGCACAGAGGTGTGCGACTGTGGATACTCCCACTGATTTGAAGGAGGTGTAGGGCTAAAAATTTGATTTTCTAATTTTGATGTTTCTTTTCAGATTGGATATGCTTTTATTTTGGGCACAAGGCAATTAGCTTTCATCAATCACACGTAGAGGTATGCCAGCGGAGAAATAATCCGAGAAAGTTAAAGGGATCAGATGGTCATTGGTATGATGTGTGTGTGTATTGTGTATTGGGAGGGAATATTGTTTTAAGCAAATCAATCAGGTTTCGGATTGTCAAAAATCATTTAAGCCGTGTCCATTAGAGACAAGGGTTTTTTGTTTTTAAAAATGCAACTTTCTAGTTTCAAAGTGGACAAGCTGCGATAATATGTCATGCGTTTAGGTATTCCGTTATGGTGTTTGAAATGGAAAATGGATCTGGCATATGAACTGAGATCACAGGACCTAAATCTGACATGGAAAACTTTTGTAGCATAAAAAAAGGTCTTTAATCAGTAAGTGAGCTCCAAAAATTGTTACATCTCATGTCCGTTAGCTCTTCTACTTCAAAATTTTCGAATTTCCTCCTTTGGGGTAGTTGTTGTTTATTTGCTGAGAATTTGTTGTGAAAACAAACATTTTTTGTTGTCCTTCGTTTCTTTTTTTTAAATAACCGCGTATGTGTTTTTCGTACCGCTCTAGCGGATCACTAGTGTGTGGATCTGGGATCAGCGGATCACAAGTGGAGAACTGTCATCTTAACGCCCACCGGAAAAAGGAAGGAGATGGAATCGTTTACTGACGTAAATTTGTTGTGAAAATACAAATTTGCAGCTTTTGGATTCTTCTTTTTGAAAACCGCGACTAGATGGCCAAGTTAGAATCTTACAAAAAGCAATTCACATGAGCACGACCAGCGAACAACAAAATAATTCTTAAAATTTAAGCATCGCTGCGAAAAAAGATTCTTTGAAATATGGAAATATGGAAATATGGCTTATGTTCAAGTTCAGATACATAAGTTTGCTTTTAAAATTCAATAAACTCAATAAATTTGAGAAAACAGTTAGTTAGTTAGTTTTCTATTCGTTTTTACGAACTCTATTTGTAATGCTAACGGTCAAAACAACATCTGATGAGAGAGTTGAAATTACTTAATTTTTATTCTTGAGCAGTGCATGCCGTGCACCAAAAAGCCGAGAGAATTATCAACATACATCTTAGTGGTCCTCATTGTTGCCCTTTACTAAGACTGCATTATCAACCACTTTCACACTTAGCTCACAAGACTTGTATTGTTGCAAATCAATGCAAACTTGAAACTCATTCTTCCCAAAATTAAATGCGGTTCGCTTATAAAGCAAGCGGTAAACGGGACATATTTCGACAATGGTGACGATGAGTTGTGTAAAGGCTCAGGACATAACCCAAATCGCTGAAGCAGTATGGTAAAGTCAAGCTGTACAAGTTTTCAGGTAAATCTAAATGTAGTTGCGGAGACAAACTTGACAGTCTGTCGCCCAGTCGAAAGCTTTTTTTAATATCAAAGGTCTCGATGAATTCTTTACCGACGAAGACGAAGCAACGTCAGTTGTGCAAAGTCATCCTGATGCATTGTCGTACGAGTTTTGCAAGGATGCCAAAATTAGACATGGCTCAGTATAGCTAATGTCTTTGAATACTTTCGTGAAAAATCAATAAAAAGATGGTGTATGTCAATATTTATGTAGAGAATAAGGTTTACCGTTATGTTTTGATTTCGGGGAAATGGCTGCGGCATCGGATCCAATAAATTCCAGCCGAGAGGTCCAATTTTTTACCATATGTGGAGGAAAGGATACTGGGGGCGGGGCAGTCTTACGTTTAACTTTTTCAATGTGCGAGTTAAACAACCAAGTAAACCCATATGAAAAAAGAAAAAAAAAATGGATGGACAACACCATATTTGCAGCATTTGGGGCCGTATGTCTGCAATAAAGCGCCGAATAATCTCTTTCAAGACGTCAATAGAACAGCGGTGTTAAAACGCCCAATCTTGTTTTAAGATCTTGGTTTAAGACTCGAAATTATGTAAAAATCGGTGTCTACAGCGATTTCGTTTGGAGACAATTTACCGAACGTATGAAGTGCAAAGTGGTCGTGCGGCTTCAATTCTACAACGATGAAATGGTAAACCAAACTGAGCATAAATTAAGTGACAGCTGCTTAAAAGACCTACTCCAAAGTTTTGCCAAACTAAAAACCAAGCGCCTGAAATCATTTTTCCAGGGTTTTTTTTCCAAGATTTGTCGTAATGTTAAATTTGATCGACTGTGAACTTTTGTTGGCTAAAAATTCATTGATAAGGAATAAATAGGGTGGCGCAACAGACGGCGCACATTTCTCACAGCCATTGCCTTTTTGAGGGAATGGAGGGAACCTAAGATTTTCGGTTAGTTCCGAACGGCTTATCGAGAAAGTGCTTTTCATGGCAATGATTTTTTTTTCGGAGGACCTGCCAATTCCTTGCGAAAAGCGATACTCATGAAAAACATTTTTGCCTCTGTTGGGCTTCGAGCCACGAACCTCCTGCTTAACTGGCAAACATGCTATCTTGCCACAAGTACCACGTACGACGTACACCTGCAGTTTTTTTTTTTTTTTTTTATTTAAGTTTGTACATACCATATATGGCAAGCTAAACTTCTTCTAAGCCGAATGGAAGGCATTCCTTATCATAGTCCAATTGAGGCATTCTACCTGACAACGAAATTAGTGCCTTCTTCGCCGTGAGACAGACTCAGCTGGTATTTCCAGCTAACCAGTAGCGACAGTAGTTCTATCAATATGTTTCCCTGCTGGTATTTACAGGCTTGACTTTTTGGAATTATCTTTTTACCTACTGGTAAAACTTTTGAATATCATTCCTTTCATGACATACCTCAATTTCCTCAAACAAGCGCTATCATGCTACTTCTTTTTCTTTTTGAGAATTCGGTGTTCTTCTCTTCTTTTCTCTTTATAAGTCTCGTAGTCATCATAGGAAGCAGTGATTCGTGGCTTGTTTTTGGCTGAGTCAAAGTTGGCATTTAGGAAAGTTCGGACATCAATAACACTGCAAGTGTGTTTTACGTCGGACAGTTCCATCGCTTCTTGGATGGCAATTAAATCTAACTCAACAATCTAGGGCTTACGCTAAAAAATCTTACGTTCGACGTGCAGATTTATGGGTCTTTGTCTTTCTTTCGTTTGCTAGGGTCGTCAACCGTAAAATCATTATTATTTTAATCCGGGGCTGTTGGTCATTTTGAAACTAATTAACCCCACGCACAAGCCCCAACTTGAAGACCCAAGTTGGGACCCCTAGGGCATAACGCATAAAAAGCCATATAATACTGTATTAGAAGTCTGCTGCAGGGGTTTGAGAGATCTTTCAGGAGTGCCTGCTTTTTTGACTGCTGAAGCCCACCGTCGATTCTGCGTGAGTCGAATTCATCCGCTGTCCCATTTCCAATAAGCACTGACAGACCACTGAAGTTCAGTAGTGATTCAATACTCGCAGAGAATCATAGTGTTGCTCTATTGTTCTTCGTCCCTTTGTCAACACTCGCACTTATTAGTTTGACAGTTACCACTTGGTTACCGCGAGGAGGTTTAAATTTTATAAAATGATTTCCATTTTTGAACGCACCCCTTCACTAATCATCGAACTTTAACTGTCAATTTATTCAGAAAACTCAACACATTAATCATGGTAAAGTACAACGAGGAGCATCTGCAAATTATAAAAACTTTTTACCAAAATACCGGTAACTCCAACTCTAAGAGCGTTAACTCCAATCTCCGGTCGTGATTCTCGCCCTAGTAGACAGGCAATAACAAGTATAGTGCAAAAATTTTAGTCTACATATTCGTTGTGATGTTGCCGGCTTATTCGAAAAGTCGGAAATATTACTGACTTTGTAGCAAACAATCAAAATCAGTCAATTTCACGGCGTCCAATTGGTTCCAGAGAATTGATTGTTGCAAACGGTCAACTAGTTGCATCAAGTTCGTAGTTTTTTTTTACCGATTATAAATTACTCGTCTGTCGTTTATAGCAACCCCGACTCAGTATCTTTTAGAAAGTTAGAGCTTGCGTTTAACTCTGCAGTGCGGTTCATATATGGACTACGTAAGTTTGATCATATATCGAGATTCTCATCTAATGTTACAGGGTGTTCCCTAAGGCAGCACATCAATATTAGAAACTGCTTATTTCTTCAAAATATTATTCATAAACGTCAACCACCTTATCTATTTGAGAAAATAACTTTTGCACGCTAAACTCGAACGCGACATATAAATCTTCCTCAGTTTAATTTCTTAAATAGTCAGCGTCCATTTTTCGTTCATGCTGTTAGATGGTGGAATTCGATACCATTGCCAGTTCGAGTAATTATTTCAAGCACAAAGTTTAAGAAAATTCTGTATACCTATGTCCAAAATAATGGAATTAATCATTTATTTAACTAAAAATGTAATATTTCATAAAAAAAAAAATTTATTATTGTAAAATCTCAATTGATAAATCTGAACTGTAAGAACTTAAATTATAACTGCTTACTATTGTAATTTTGAGGTACAAGCAAAAAGAATGAATTCTTAATGTACCTGCCATGTTTCTTTTCTTTTAAATAAAACGTTCCTGCGGTGGCCGTATGAACTAAGATGATTGTACTCAAGCGGTCAATAAAATTTTTGAAACATCTCAACATCTTATTAAAAAGAAACGTCAAGTGCTTATTGGAAAACCCGATATATCAAAATTCAAGAGTGCCAGGGTACGCTACGAGTGGTTTACTAACGTGAAGCAGAGCTCATAACGCTGGAAAAAGGAAGAAGAAGATCAACATTATAGATTGACGAGGTAAAAGCGTATTAACGGGAAAATTTGAAAATCAAATTTGCAGAAAGACCTGGGTTTTGAACCGAACTTGCACTTGGTGGCAGATGCGTTTACTATCTGGTAAGCCACTGGACAAATTAACATCACCAATACCATTAAATGAACTACTTCCTCACTTAAACGATTCAAAAGCCTCAGAAGATTATGACATTATTCTGGAAATTCCACTAGAAAGAAGCTAATAAATAACTTTCATCTTTTCAAAACTGTTCACCAGCTGATTTGTTTTTGGTCATATACCCGAAAGTTGACGAAAAGTCAATGTCTATTTACCAAAACCCAGGAACGAAGCCTCAAGACAGCATTCGAGTCCAAGACTAGTGCGCTAATGCAGACCTATTTCAAATTTCTCAAAATGTTCAATTGTTCCATTCACAAAAGAAAACTTAATATCCTTACACTCCTTCATTCAATTTCATTGTCGAGCGAATCCAAATGCTTGATGGGGATCGTTCTTAGCTGCATGCAAAACCAGAGCGAGTAAAAGACCTAGACTTGTCGCTAAATTATTTGAGGAAAACTGGGGCCTCAAGCCTAAAATGCTGTACAATCTCTAAAATTGTGGACAGACCCTCGAGAGAGGCGGCGTTAAGCGTGGGCGACGTGGGCCACCGCCTACGGCCTCGCGGTACAAGGGGCCTCGCGACTCAAAAATGTTTAAAGCGAGAATAAAACAAAAAAAATATAAATCAATTTTGTTGTGAAGCATGTTTTCTTAGTCTGGCAACATTTGC
This sequence comes from Melanostoma scalare, assembly GCA_949752695.1. Classification (NCBI taxonomy): domain Eukaryota; kingdom Metazoa; phylum Arthropoda; class Insecta; order Diptera; family Syrphidae; genus Melanostoma; species Melanostoma scalare. The sequence continues at coordinate 217,464,726 of OX456984.1, forward strand.
CGCCGACCAGAGTGCGGGGAATCCCCGGTTATTCCGAATAGCACAAATGATCCTCCAGGTCGACGTGCTAGTAAAGGTGCTCTACCTTCGCTTTATCTAGTTAGAAAAAAACCTACTAAAAAGTATTTTGATCTGTAAAATGTTTTGAAAGATTTCTCACAAATGCGGTGGTAAAGAACCATCACTAGCCTACACAACCTCTTTTGGGTGCATACTGCATATAAACACTTCCTAAAGAAAAACAAAAGCTTTGCATTTAGTTCCTTAAAGAGATACTTTATACTGAGAACTTTTTTGTTTCTGGATGCAGGTACCAAGATCAGAATTCAATGTGCTTATCATACGCGATCGTTCCAGTTAAACATCCGAAGAGATAGGACATTGATTCGGAAAAGAATATGACAAAAATATCTGCTTTATCGCAGGATTTGCAGTCTCAAGCTCAGGCGGAGCCGATGTGCTGTTAGGAAGTGTTCAGTTGGCACCAAATTGAGCTGCCTGCTAATTGGCTTTGTCGATGGAGTCATTGAAGACGAGCGTTGGGACCGATGACGTGGTGGAGTCCTTAATTACTTACTAAGGTGAGCATAACAGTTCGGGGTGAACCTCGGCCTCAACCAACATCTTTCTATAACGACTTCGATTTCGGGCGAGGTCTCTCCAGTTTTGCACTCTAATTCGGTTGAGGTCTTCTTCCATTTGATTACGCCACCTAAGACGAGGTCTTCCCCTTCCACGATTTCCCTGCAATGTGGTGCTGTCCGTGTCTATAGCGGATCCTTAATAGATGAAGTCCTGTACTACCTCGAAGTTAAGGCTGTCTATTATGACGTTTTGTCCAATTTGTCGATGTTCAGTGTCCTTGTTTGATGACAACATAAACTTCGTTTTGCCCTCATTAACCATTAAACCCATTTTTCCCGCTTCTGTTTCAATACTCACAAAAGTACCAATGACATCACGCTTTTTTCTTCCCATTACGTCAATATCGTCTGCGTAGGTGAGTAATTGTACAGACTTTTGAAAGATTGTTCCTCTGGTGTTGACGTTTGGGTTTCTTACAATCTTTTCAAGTATGATGTTGAAGAAATCACCAGACAGTTTGTCGCCTTGCCTAAAACCTTCTTTGACATCAAAGGTCTCGCTGAGTTCTTTACCGTCCTTGACGGAGCCGCGTGAATACTCCAAAGTCATCCTGCATAGTCGTATGAGTTTTTCAGGGATGCCGAAACTAGAGATGGCTCTGTACAGCTCGTCGCTGTAAATACTGTCATACGCGGCCTAGAAATCGATAAAAGATGGTGTATATTAATATTATATTTTAGGGCTTTTTTCCAACATCTGCCGTAATGTGAAAAATTGGTCTATTGTGGACTTCTCTGGTCTAAAACCACATTGATAAGGACCTATCAAGCTGGGATTACAGACGTGGGGTTTTAGACGTTCACATAATTACAGCAGACAAGATCTTATAAGCGACGTTAAGGAGGCTTATCCCTCTATAATTGGCGCAATTGTGAGGGTCTCCCTTCTTTAGGATCGGGCATACGATACTGAGGTTCCAATCATCGGGCATGCTTTCTTCCGACCATATCATGCAGATCAGCTCGTGCATGCTCCTTTTCAACTGATCTCCAGCTACTTTGAAAGGTTCGGCATCAAGTCCATCTGCACCTGCAGTCTTATTTGATTTAAATTTACATATGGCAAGCTTATTTTCTTCTAGGTCGGGAGGACGGCTTTCTTGATCATCTTCCAAGCTGAATGGGGCAATCTGCCTGACAGCGGAATTTGTGTCCTCATCGCTATGTTAAGCAGTCTACAGAAGTGATCTTTCCAGATCCTCAGTAGCGATTGTGTTTCAATGCAGACCTTTACAGGCCTGAGTTCGGGGCATTCCACCCTGACAGGATCTTTTAACGTTTAGATAAAACGTGTACGTTTTTACGTTTAGATAAACCGAATCTCGTTTCTGTCATGGCACTTCTCAAATTCCTCAAACGAGCGCTTCTCATGCTGCTTCTTTTTCTTTTGAGAAATCGGTGTTCTTCCCTTCTTTTCTCCTTGTAAATCTCGTTATACTGATCGTAAGCAGCCCTCGTTCGATTTTGCATCAGCATGCCTGCTGGCATTCTTCATTGAACCATGGGTTTCGTTTTGGGGGCCGAGTGAAACCCAGAGCCTCAGTGGCAGCGGTTCTGATGGCTCCTTCTCTCTCGTTCGACACTCGATTCGAAAAGGCCTTCTGGATTACCCCTTCTAAAATAACTCCCTATCCAAAAATATTTTGCCATTATCTACTACGTATCTTGGTTTCAAATAATTACTCTTTTTCGATTCGGTTAAAAACTATGTAACTACAATAGCAGTAGTAAGAAATAGTATTAGGGATTTTAGGAGTACATACTTGCGAAATTGAAAACGATTTAAGAGTTTGACAATACTTGGGTCTTAAGTTGGTTTGAAAATTATGAAACATACTTTTTTCATTATGACGAATCTGAAGTCATTTTCTCAGTGGCCCCGCAACCTACCTTAATCTTGCACACGCCTCATTTTGGTCTAGCGCCGCCACTGCTCGAGAACGACGGAACTGGCAATGCTTCTTTGACATGAAGCTTCGACCGGAAGCTCACGCTGTAGACTAGCTATGGGCGGTCAAACAAACCCATCTCATCTTAATTTCGAGGAAACTTTAATAGACACATTTATTTTCTCGTTTTGAGCACAGTAAGTGCCTCAATTTTGCATTATGCAAGCTCCAGGTGCCACAGCCGCAATACCAATTGCATGACACCAATATCACCGATCGAGCAAATACAACCCAGAAGTGATCTGTCAAGTTAATGCAAACAGCTTATACCAGCCCTTTACAGAGCACCTATTGTAAAAAAAAAAACTATTTACAACCGCCATCAACAGAGCTGCTATTTAATCAACAACAAAAAAAAACTTCCACCAGAAAAACGTCATCTAATTGGGTCAACATTTTTGTTATTAAATACACTTTTTTCTTTCTTAACTCTTCTTGATTGGGTCTCAATTTCAGATGAGTGTGTTTGTATGTTTGCCTACATGTTTGGGGTATAAACATAAAAAATGTATCAAGCATAAGTTCTTTAAAAAAGATGTCTGTTTTTTTTTTTTTTAATGCAACAAAGATAAAGAAGACAAATGTGAAGACTATCTGATAACAAGAAGTGATTCTCAGCAAACATCGAACAAAGCCAGCAGCGTCACAAGTTCACTTCACATTTAAGTAGGTCCAACACGATAATCTGCGAGTTTTTAACAATTAAACAAAAAATTGATAACGATAACGAACCACTTAACTATCAATCAATTCAAAATTCACTGATAAAGAAAAAAGACGCCAGTATTGGTGAGCGGGAATCTATACTTTCCCCAACCTTGGTCTTGTGAGTTGCTTCGTGATTTTGTCTCCAATTAATTCCATGATCGTATACAATTAATGAAACAGATAAATCACACTCCAGCATTAACCTCTTCGAATAAAAGAGTGTCACATAGGGAGGGTTGGAGACTGGGAGACTACATAGAGACAAGAAATTATCATTCACCATAAGGAATGATATAGGGAGCTGTATTTGTCCATTTCAATGGATACCATCAGCATTAGCTTCGCCTTAACATCGTGACCTAGTTTTGAATAGGCAGTTTAGAGAGGATAGGAGTTCCCATCTAACGCGATCTACCTGAAGATGGTTTATTTTCGAACCAAAATTCTTCACTTTTATTCTTTTGGGGCGGGGGCAATCCAAAAAGAAATGAAAAATTGAACACAAAGAGAGATCAAGAAGAAAAAAGCTGCGGGTGTGAGTCGATATAATTTTTTTCGTGTACTCACAGCTTCCATCCAATTCCCATTCGGGATTGATGGCAATTGTCTTCGGCCCCATAGGCACGCATCTATTACTTTTTTTCTAGGGCATTTATGTCGGACCAACTGAACGACCGACCTCGCCCTCCTCCTCCTTCACCGCCACCACCCAATCAAGGGCCTTTCCCTCTCTCATTCACATGTGTGATAAATTCGTTATCACACAAACACTTTTCGTTCCAACAAAAACGAAAATCCGAAGAAAATAAAAGTATCTACAGCAACAACAACAACAACGTCTTGAGTTGCTTTGGATGCGTTGTGTTGTGGCCTAGTTTCACTTTCGATTTTTATGACTCCGTGATCTGTTTGTGTGTGGCATACATGTTCTTTCTATTTTTCTTTTTTTTTTTCCTTCATTCATTTGTAGGGCAACCCCAAGAGTATAAGAAAAACTTTGTCGATCATGCAAAGAAACTAGAAAAAATGTTGACTTCAATTTTTTTTTAGGGCTCTGCCAGAAAACGCACATATATGCTTTTTTTTGGGAGCCTAATTTGGGTCAACTAATATAAACGGTTGTGTGGCGGCGGCGCTGATATAGATTTTGCCGTAGTGTGTGTGTGTAAATGATTTAGTGCCCTTTTGTGTTCGTGCAATGGAGCACAGCAAACGCAAAGGGCTTCTACCAAATTCAAGACTAGAGCAGAGATAAGAAATGAGGAGTTGTATGTATGTGGTCAATTAAAGTGAGTGTGTGTGTAGGTCGTGCATCTGTATAGTGGTGATCTTAATTGTTCTCGTTTTAGGGAAGTTTTATTATTATTATGTTTTTTCTATGCTCCACTCTGCCCTAGTTGATTCCCTTAAACAAAACTCTCATACACACACACATGTGTAGGAACATGTTTTTTTTTCCTTCACAAAGATACTCGAAAAAACAATATTTTTAGAATGCAAATATTTTTGTTTTCTATCGTAGATACTTTGGCTGGATTTTTTGGATTTTTATTAATGTTTAAGGGATTTTCGTTTGTTTCTTTTTTTTTTATTTCTTGGGAATTTAGGGCAATGGGTTAAATGTGGTTCAAGTGGCGGAGAAGACGTAGAAGAGAAGTCTCACTTGTTGCTATAGGACCAAGGGAAATGTATTTAATGTTAAGTAAACAACTGAAGACAGATGATTTCGTTTCTTGGGAATATGGAAAACCACTTCGATTTGCATGTCCTAATTGCGGGTAATGGAGATTAGCTTTCAAAGGGAGTCGAGTTCATTAGTTGATGGAAAAAACTAATTCGTGAAATAAAATTCAAATAAAATGTTAAGGTTTATTGGAGTGCGCTTTTTATGCTTTTATGTTGATGCGTTTGAATGTTTTCGCAAGATACATTAAAACAGCTCTGTCCGTTTTTCGTAGGCTGCCAAAGATTTGGTTGATAAAAGCAAAAAAAAGGGGCTTCATTGCATCTTAAAGGGCAGTCGATATTTTGTTTATATTAAAGGGGTGTTGATTCAATTATTTGGCTTCAGATATAGACGACAGCTCGATATATGTACTACCCCGTGATGGTTAACTTGTCAGTCAAAACAACATTTCGGGTTTTGTAGAAGGAAAGTAAATCTAACAGCTGATTGAGAACTGAATAGTACTGCGGCAACTTTCTGAGTGCTCCAAAACAGAGATGTCTTAAAATTGACCATTATTTCATTCTAAATTGTGAGACTCCAATTTGAATTCACTGCGAATACAGACGTCGAGTGCTGCAGCTTGAGCTTCTGAACACATCACAGCGAATTATCGACTTCCATAAAAAATCAGTGTCTTCGTGCGTAGAACTAAACTCGCCCTTGAAAAGTTCGAGTCCCCATTTTTATATAATTATTTTCAGTTAATTTGAGATCCGGGTTCAAGTGTTTTTAACTTTTAAGGCAAAACATGGGCGACAGTATGCCTGTGCAGCGAAGGCTTTGAATATCACTGCCTCGCCTATTCAATTCTCGAAAAAAGGCGAATAAAAGATAAATCACATCTATAAGCAATCAACATAAAAGTCAGTCAAGCGATATCCGTGTAATTCCAAAAAGAATAGCGCAAACCAAGACACTTTTGCAGGAGCAGCAGGATTTTTGTCGTCGCAACAACTGCAAATGTATGAAAACGCGGTGTCGTTCTTGTCGAGTCAGACTGAGCTGAATTTGTCGCTGTCGCAACAACAAAAACGTTTTGGCTTGAATGAGCCCTAAAACTTTCAAACCAAACTGTGTACGTGTATGCAGATCTCAACGCCTAAAAATTGAACACAACCTGGGTAGTAAAAGGGAGATCAAGCTTCAACGCATACTCGTGTCTAAAAACGCAAAAACATTTCGAGAAATTTCCGAAAGTTTCGAGCTTTATGAAAATATTTGCAAATAGTATAACAGGGAGGCACTTACACTGCCAAAAATGGTACTGATCCTAGATTGAACAGTAATGTTCGGGTCAGAACCTTACCGACTTGGAGGGTTAGAAAATTACTACACAGGATTGGATGAAATTTAAGAGTCGTGATTTGGAAAGTTGGTAGAACGACTGTTCGAAGGATCAAACTGTACATTTCGTACAGATGAAAGGGGGCGAGTAGACATCTTTTGTGTCCAAGAAAGAAAACGTTTCTTGTATTCAAACAGGGCTCTTATTTTGAATGTAGAGACAAAAGCTTACAAGACGATCAACTATGGAACGGATCAGTGTACAAACAGAAACGGTATCATTCTTGCGGAAGGGCAGCTTGTTCGCCATTTAAGTCTAGTGACCGTTTTATGTCTCTAAAATTGTTGATGCACGGAAAGGTGTGAAATATTGTCTGTGCATATGCCCCCCAAATTGGTTGTTCGCAAATGGAAAAAGATGTTCTGGATATATTCTCACAATCAAATTAACAAAATCCCAAAAGTGAGTTTTTGTTGTTTTAGATGTTGGAAAGACAAACCAAGGTTTTGAGAACTGCCATGGAGGTATAGAATACGGCACCTGGAACCCACTTAGTGAAGATATCTTGTGCAAGTCACATGGTCTTATCGTCTTTAGTACCACGATCATCAAACAAGGCCGACACCTTGTCACTTACAGCAGTGAGGGAAATTAAACCCATCTGGTAGCCAGATTTATAAAAGCTCAGGTGAAAGACTGAAACGTGATACTGGGTGCAGCTGTGGCACAGCAAAACCGTCTTCTGCTGACAGAATTTTTTTATGGAGGCGGTGAAGGGAATCAAACTAACAAGGAAATCAATTGCTATAATTTGAATAAAGGAAAAGGCGAGCAATGCATTTCCAATACTCAAAGTTATCTTTCAAAACGCTACGAGAACAGCACTAAGTATGTGAGATATATTGCAACAAACCTGCTTACATAGAGCCAAATCGTTGCTAGTGCTTTCGAAGGCCAACTTCCAACAATCCAAAGAAACATGGTGGTGGAATGATGAAACTGAGACAGTGATAAGTAAGAAAGCGGATTTCAAAACATGCTCAAAGTGCCCCTCACACAACAGAGATAAAAAGACTTTCCTCGAATTGGAATACAGAAACTGCAAAAAAAAAGCAAAACAATACCCCAACTCTGGTTGCTGCTATACAAACAAAGCTATGGGAGAAACACGGCTAAAACACTTGAATGAGGGAGCAACCATCCTTAAAAGTACAGCTCACAGAAGGAGAATTCGTTCAGGAGATTCGTTCGCCGAAGTTCACAAACGAAGACCAAGGACAGCTTCTTGTGGATGTCGGCAATATTCTACACAAATTGCGATAGTATTGCAATATAATTTTAAAGGAACAGTTTTCTCTAGAGCACTTTCCAGAAGCTGAATCTACCTAAAAAAATATCCGATATCATATTTGAAGAACTTAGTGAGGCAGTTAAGAACTCCGAAAAAGGCGAAGCTTCTGAGCCAAAAGAAATAGCATATGAACTTTGGAAATAGATGGCAGACATCGGGTTAAGAACGCCCACGCCCTAATTCTAATATTCAAGTCTTAGGAGGTGATATCTGCCTAAACAGAGATTGGAAAATTACCTTCAACTATTGTGCAAAGGGAAGAGATATTTATGATAGTTACGATAACTATCGTTCGATTAAGCTGATGTCACACACTTTGAAGATCATTGAGCGCGTATTGTGTTAAGTGAAAAAAATAGTAAAGTGATAACCCGACGAGGGTTTGTCGTGATTAAGCTATCAACAGAAGCAATACAAAGTATAAGGATCCTAATGGAAAAACATTGTGATACCTTAGAGGACTTGAATGTTGGTCTGCTTGACTTCAAAAAATCGTATAATCGACAATATCAAGATCCAATACGTGTGGCTCTCAGACATCGAGGAGTTCCAGAAGCCTATGGATTGTTATGAAGGAGCGAAGGACGAAGGTAAGATCTCCAGCTGGAGTCACTGAAGTATTTCAAATCACTGTAGTTGTAGATCAAGGAAGCGTCTTGAGTCCTTTGCTTTTTATTACGGTCCATGGCTACCAGCTGCAGAACACAAAAGTACATAAACTATTCTTTGCGCTGACCATTGAGTCATCATAGTGAAGACCCGACATCCCTGCAAAAAGCACTTAACGTATAAGTAAAAGTTTTTTGAAGGCAATAGGTACGTGATTCGAATCCCTACAGAAACCAAAAATGCTTTTCAACTGGTCTCGCCTTTCGCGTTCAATTGACAAGTCCTCCGATAGTTAATTCACTGCAATGAACAGCGCTTTCTCCGTAAGTCGTTCGGAATCGGCAGAAAATTGTAGGTCCCCTCCATACCATTGCGCTAGGCCCCCTCTGTTGCCCCTCCCTATTTATTTTATTTGTGTTGCTCGCGTTCTCTTCTAAACAAAAACTCCAGACTTGTTCTTTCTTGGATCTATTATCAATAGTGAAGCAACTAGTGATGACGACATCATTCAATGAGTGAACGTACAGTGGATAAAGTGGAGAGAAATGTTCGCCTCGAAAAATGCTTCGTAAACTGAAGGAAAGGCCCACATACGGTTTACAATGTAAAGGATTTTCCATCAGGGATTTCCGAACTTTGACAGTAGATAACGACCATCTTGTTAAAGCTTCATTTGTCCAGTTAGTTGTCATTTATTTAGTCTGTTTTGCCAAATAGCTTGGACGGATGGAGCATTTTACAACACGTGCAAATAACAAAATTGTTATATCAAAATGGTTGTTCTGTTCGGGCAACGTACCGTGCACATCGCCCATTTTACGATCGCTATAATCGTCCTACCGAGAGTACTCTTCGTAATGTGGCCTATAAATTTGAGTCCACGAGTTTAGTAAACGATTGACAAATAGCTAAAAGCATCGCCGCTATCTGAAAACTGTGCAGGAGAAAATGAAAGCAGTCCATTTTGCGTTGCCTACAAAAACTCGGCCTTTCGGAGTATACAACTTTGCGAACTTATCGTGTTGTGAGGCTTCGACTAACTGACTTATGAACTTAAAGGTAAACAACTAAAGACAACGACGAGGGGGTTTTACACATAAGCCACAAAGAGAGAAGATAACCCATGCCTTCGCCGTCAGTCAAATTCAGTGTGATTTATGAGCCAGGTTCATGGAAGATTGAACATCTCGGATGCGCTCCAACCAGAGAAGACGTGGCGGACATTTGAACGATGTAATGTTTTTTTTTGCATTGCAGAATGAGTAGATGTGTCGAGATGACGGCAACTGAGATGAAGACAGCAGGAGGCTTTAACACAAAGCTACATTTTTACAAGTCAATATCCACTTGTAGGATAGTGTCCATTACACTTGTAAAAATCAAGCAAGTAGCTTTGTGTTTAAGAAACTTCTTACACTTGTCATAGATAGATGATTAGATTAGATAAATTCTTTATTTCATCAATAGTTTAACAATAAGGTTTTTTTAAGAATAAGGACATGGCAAAACTGCCGTCTGCCTGAAATGACATTTCGTATGATTTTTAAAGAATAAAAATAGGAAAAATGTAAAAATACTACTAAAATAAATATAAATACAATAGTTACTTGAATAGATTAAGACTTGGTACTGGCATAAATTATGCATTTTTTAATTTAAAAATGTATGGAAATAACAGTTTTCGAACGATTTGAAACTTTAATGAAAGCATTCTATCAATTTTTACATGATTTGAAACACAAAGAAAATTATTAATTAAAGTACATAGTTTGATACTCATAATAGAATAAAGTTTTCAATTTTACGTGATTTGAAACACAAAAGAATAATCAATTTTAAGTGATATGTAACATTCAATTTTACGTGATTTGAAACACAAACAAAAAGCAATTTAGAATATAAAACGGGATTTGTATAAAAGAAACTGCAACAACTGAAAAAGAAAATTCGCTGACTTATGGGAAACTGTTGCGATAAATAAGCGCATGTTTGCAAAACTTAAACAAAGTTATCCAACCCAGAGACCCATTTAAAACATCATAAAGTCGTGATAATGACATGAAACTCTCCTGGAAATATAAACGACGAATTTCCTGTAACATTGGACAAATAGCCAAGAAGTGATAAATATCTTCTTTCTCTCTTCTGTTACAAAGACTACAATTTTGCGGTAAATCATCTCGGTATGGTATGAAGTTAAGATGTAAAATTTCAACTCTAGCTCGAAAAATGGTCCCTATTTCGACAGCTGAATATTCTCTTCGAAAATAACCTGCATCCGAAGTTATTTGGTGATTTAACTGCCTGTATATGTTTCTGGATGGAGACGAATTTGCTCTAGCGAGATTTTCTATAAACGTTTTATGGTCAACTTTTGCAATCACATCTGCAAACTGAACTGGCCAATCATCAACGTTTAACTCTGTCAAATATAGAGAAGAGTCATGGCTTAAAGCTAGCTCATTCCATTCCCGGAAAGGAGAGGCATTGGTTTGAAGCAATTTTTTCAAAATTATTTTGTGTAGACAAGTATTATTTCTTTTCATTATTTTAATAATGAAGTCTGCGTTAGCTTTTAGGTTTTGTATGTATATTGGTGTTATACCTGACTCTACATAAATTGCATAATTTGGGGTTGAGTTTGGTAACCGAAATAAGCGTTTGAAGAAATGTCTTTGTAGACTTTCGAAAGCTTCAAGTTTAATATATCCAAACACTTGTACACCATAGCACATACATGTATTAACCGTTGCATTAAAGACTCGGTATTTGGACTTCAAATCAATACTTTGGTTGGAAAAAAAATTTGTCCACATCATATTTAGGGCTAGTTTAGCTTGATTGCTTTTCTCATTAGCGTGTTTTACAAAGCTAAGATTGTAAGTCAACAGAACTCCCAAATATTTAAACTCTTGCACAACCTCAATGTGTGTGGAATTAAGGGACCATCTTTCTTCTGGGAGTCTTCTAGTGCTTCTCGATTCAAAAATAATAATTTTAGTTTTATCTGTATTGATATGCAAACCCCAGGTCTCACAAAAAGAGTTAAGTCTGTTTATTTGCAACTGCAGCGAAAATGGGTTGTCAGCAAACATCACCAAATCGTCTGCATATAGCAAGACTTTAATCAACGTGTTAGCGAAAAGAACTCCGCCAGGAAGAAGGTCACTGATTTCATCGATGAACAGAGCGAATAGTAGTGGGCTGAGGACACATCCTTGAGGAACACCTGCTGTTGTTTCAAAGGTACTCGAGAACTCAGACCCATCCCAAACCTTTGCATTTGACGATGAAACTAATTTAGAATACATCATAAGAAACTTTCGTGATAAACCTAAACATGATAATTTATAGATTAAAGCCTGTCTATTGACTTTATCAAAGGCAGCTTTGAAATCGATAAAGCACGTATACAGCTTCTTTTTATTTTCGATGAACTTTCTTGCGATGCTGGAAATAGCAAAGATATGGTCCATAGTCGAAAACCCTGGGCGGAAACCAGCTTGAAATATATTTAAACGATTGCTCCCCTCAATCCAGTTTGTAAGCCTTTCATTTAGAATTGCAGAGAAAATTTTTCTTAACGAATTTAAAATCGAAATTCCTCTATAATTTTCTGCAACATTTGCATCACCTTTCTTATAAATAGCGAAAATCATGGCTGAATTAAAACTGCTAGGTATACACGCATCTTTGTACAATCTATTAAAAAATGTAACGAGATGAGTTTTGAAGTCGGTAGTACTATTTTTATAGAACTCAGCTGGAATACCGTCTATGCCTGGAGCTTTATTGTTCTTCACCTTATGCAATGTTGCTTCCAATTCGCAAAGCGAAATATCCGCGTCTAGTTCAGTAACCACTGAGTTAGGTAATGCGTAGTCAAAAGTATGAAGGTCCTCGTCAGCTGACAGCAGAGTTTTACACTTGTCATAATTCACTTGAATTACAAGTAGTTGTAGCTTTGTGTTACAGGCCCCAGGAGTAATCAAGAGCTTGATCGTATTAGAAGTACGAAGACCCGTGGAAACCTTCACACCAAAAATACCATCCTAGAAAAACCGACTCAGCTGGGGCCTGTAACACAAAACTACAAGTGCTTGTAATACAAGTGAGTTATGACTAGTGTAGGTCATTTTTGTAACACAAAACTGCAAGTTTGTTTTATTTTCTACAAGTGTAATGGACATAATCCTGCAAGTGGATCTTGACTTGTAGACTTGTAGCTTTGCGTTATAGACTCCTGGTATTGTCATGTTCAAAGTAGAGATTCGTACAACCAAGACAAAAAGGCAATATCATACAACGTTGAGAACGATCGCGAAAAAAGAAAATGAAAGGCAGACCAAAAAACTCCTGGTACAGACAAATGCAACGAGATCTACATTTGGTAGAACACATGGAACAATGCAAAACCTGGAGACTTTACGACCGACGCTTTCTAACGCCACTTGAAACGTTTTCTATACTCACAATGGAAAAGAGGAAAGTGCTTCTTATCAAATAACTCTTGGAAGTGTTGGAATGAACAGAGATCTTAATCACGTTTCACTTATGCCGCGCAAAATTGAAGGCACCAGGGCCTAGTGCATTTCTCACAACCATTCCTTGGGGGAATGAAGGGGACCTACAATTTTCTGTGCCGGTTCCAAACGGCTAAATCGAGAAAGCGTTTTTTATGGCAATGAATTTAGTAACGGAGGACTTGCCAATTCCTCGCGAAATGTGATACCCGTGGTAAAACATTTTTGCCTCTGTTGGGATTCTAATCAGAAACCTCTGGGTTAACAGGCGGACATGCTAACCATTACGCCACGGGTACCGCGAAGGCTCTAAATGAGTAGATGAAAAGGTAGAGCACAGGTCACTTCAGTAAGTGGGTCAGCCGAGCAGACAGCCACATTAACGTAGTTTAACTCCTCACCTAATTGAAATCCTCTACTAGAAAGCAGCTTACGAGATGAATTTTACTAAAAGAAAATCCGGCTTTAATATACCAGTTTTTTTCAGTCCCAATTAGACACGTAACATAGTCAAATGCTCATTGCTCACATCAGCAAGTTCGCTTTGAAGCAAAAAAAGATTTAAACTCAAATCCTCGCATTCGTTTCCATAAATCACTTCGAACAAAGTGGAAAACAATCCACCAAATTAAAACAACATAAACGTAGACAAAAAACAAAAATTAACCGACATTTCCATACGCTCGATTACCGCACAACTCAAATTGTTAATAAAATGTTAAATACATCAACATTCCAAATTTCCGCCTCGACTCTTAAGCGAAATGAAAAATGTTACCAGGATTTATGGGTTTACATAAACAAAAAACAAAACAAAACAAACAAACAAACAAAACTACAATAGCTATAAACAGTAGCGCATAATTAAATCTAGCTGCGACGACGACCGACGACACGACGGACGACGTCGACGTCACACCAAACCAGCGAAAGTTTTAATAGGTCAGACTTAAACTAGTATAACACCATTTTAGTTTTTAGTTTTAATTTTGTTTTTTTTTCTTATTTTTGCATAGTCCTCGTCTCTTCTTCGGTTCTCCCTTTTCTGAGACAATCACGGATTATATCAAGCGCATAATATGCGCTAGATCCGAACTTAGTTTTACAATTTTCTTGAATTTTTATTCATCACATCTTACCCAGGGTATATGCGTTTGAGTTACTTCGTTGGAATCTTACATAAGACACAAAATAAAAAAGTGGTAAAGAAAGAAGTATAAGAAAACTGATCAAAAAAATAACAACAGAAGTTACAAGAAATGGAGAGAGAGCGAGAGAGAGAAACAGCAACTACAAACCAAATTATTTATAACCAACTTTTGATCGCATAATTTGCGGCATATAACCGCTATAAGGCCGATTAAGTAACCAAGAGCATAAACCCATTGTTATTATATCTTTTTGCCATAAGACTTGAATGGAAATATCTACATAATTCGAATATAAAAATTATGTCTTCAAATCAAGATAAAAATAGAAGTAGCACAGAGCGGCAATAAAACAAAATTTGATGATTAGGAGTGGATAGATGGCTAGCTTTAGCTTTACTCTATGTTGAAGAACTAATAGGAGGGAATCTTTTTATTTTTTTGTAAATTTTCATTCACAGACCAGTCGATGTTCGGTGCGGTGATGGCTGATGGTGTGCCAGATGGTTTTCGGATTTATGTTTGTGATTCACTTGTGGTGACAAGCTGTTGTAGGTTTGTTGTGTAGGCGGTTAAGGGGTCATCTTCCGGTTCGTATAACACAAATGTTGAACAAGGGGAGGAAATTGTTTGACAAATATTCACAGAGTCCTTAATTGCTTGGGACGTCAATTCACATGCCCAGCATAAATATCCTGTGTTACGAATCATCTTATTGGTCACGACAAAACTTTCAAGACGCCTTAACTATAGCCACCCAAATGCACGAAAAACACTCTCAAGTTTATTTTATTTTACAGCCAAGAAAGAAACCCGAAGCACTCTTGTTCATTTCATCTAAGAATCTTAGGCTCCAAACTCTTCCAAACCAAACTTTCAGCCCATTATGAGACACCAAATTGCAATCGAAAGTATGCTCTCCAGACGTCTATTTTACACCGAGAACGAAACTCCAAGTTCCATTAGAAAGAAGACAAATGAGACCGTCCAAAATTAACTTTTGGTCTCATTTTCAAACCAATTTCCCTTTTAAATTAGCCACCTATAGGCTGACCTTGGTGGATCTGATTTCTTGCGAAAAAGAGTGAGTGATTGACACTTTTTCTTTGGTTCTTGTACCTCATGGTAAAAAACGGTGTGAATCATGGTAAAAATGACTTTTGTTTTATTATTTTCTTTAAGCCAGCTCAATTTGAAAAGTGAAAGTTGGGGCTTCAATGAGTCTGTTTGGGAATTGAGAAGCTTTATTTCACCATATTGTATCATTAGGAGCTTATGAAGATGGACAAGTCCATACACGATTAACTATTTGTCATGCAATCTGGAGTTCCGCATGACCCAGAATTTAGTCTAAAAGCAGTTACACAAACCAAATCAGTAAAAAATATCACAAGTTTATTGGGTAGGTATCTGGTTAAATGAGGGTTTTGTAACATTTTAGGGTTTAAGGTGGCTATCCCAATAAAGAACAATTTTTTATCTTTCATTTTTGTCGGGAGGTGAGTCAATTGGACCTCTTGGGATCTTATCTTAGTCGGCAAATCGTTTAGTTTTTCATTGGCGTTTGTTTATGTTCCATGTCCGAAATAATGTCACTCGATAAAAAGTTGATGAATGGAAAGTTTTGTGTGATCAAATAGGTGTTTACAATGGAAAATTTTTAATACTTAAGTGGTGGTGACATGTTAACATTTTTACAACGAAATTATTCAAACAAGATGTGTTGTAACTTTAAGGGACTAAAACGAATGAGGTGAAGCTTCAATCAAAGGAAGATGGTAGTAATCGATTCAGTTGTAACATAAGATCGAATTGGGAAGCCTTCTACTCAAGTAAAGGAATTCCCAACTTGTTGATAAGCTCAACAGTTAGGACCTGTAAAAAGGGTCAAAATCACGATATTATCAACCATATTATGTTAAGTAGGTTTACTCACCCCCATTGGCATAAGACAGACATCATTGAAAAATATCTACATATATTTTTTTAGGAGTCATTTACAAAAGTTTAGGAATCCCTAAAAACTGACAAAAGATCAAAAAAGAAGTTAGACCAAAACAAACGAAAATTGCAGAAATATGTATATGAGAATAATTTCAACGTTATCTCGAATAATAAAAATCTCGAACGACAGAAATCTCGAAAAAATGCAAAATTCGTTAGACTATGCAGGATAGCTTTGGAGAATTCACGCTGCTCCGTCAAGGTCGGTAAAGAACTTACCGACACTTTGATGATAAGCGTGATGTCGCAGGTGCTGTTGCGACGTTGAAAAAGAAGAGGCAAAAATGTGTTAATAAGGGCAAAACGATGTATAGTATATATTGTAATCAAACAAAGACATAATGTCACAATATACTGACATAATTTGAAGATAGTACAAGACTTCGTCTACCTGTGATCTGCTATAGACACGGAAAACAACATCAGTGCGGAGATCAAACGGAAAATAACTCCTGCCAACCCTTGCTTCTCTGGGTAAGAAAACCCAAGGTAACCCTTTATAAGACTCAAGTTATGAATCACACTTCACACCTAGTTGTGTTGACCACTACTTCAGATGCACCAAATACTTTGAGATTTCATCCATCCTTTACAAAGATAGAGTTTCCTTCATTTACCATATAAAAAAGACGTCTTATATAAAAATTTACGAAAAGAAGAAAGAGGAAATCATTTGTCATTTCTGAGCTAATTGAAAATGCAAATTCAGACATCTTCAACTCAAACTGCTTCCTAATTTTTGGCACATCTGGAAACACCTGAGACCCACCTCTTCAAACGGAATGATAAAATTCTAAACTTTTTGACTGCGGCAGCTCAGCAGCAAAAATAAGCTCTTCAAAGAAATTGATTTATGTTTTAACAAAGAAACGGTAAGTGATCGACTAACACACGGTACAAAGCACAAAATCACAATCCCACTTGAATACCCCTTACTGCATGATTTTTTTTTCGCAACGAAAAAAATATATGTATTAGAAAACAATAAAATAAGACACATTTGTTCCAGCATTTTTGAATTTATTGAAGAAATACGGGAAATAATAGGTTTTTTAGGTTAGGTACATATTTGAACCACTATGCAAAAAAAAAGAAAAAAGATATTTTAGGTTTGGTCCATATTTGGTATGCAGAAAAGAGTTACATTATGTAGTATGAAAAAGACGGAAACAGTTTCTTTTGTCATTTAGACAAAGACTAACTTTACATTTTTGGCACTCAACATATGATCTACCATTACACTCCGGTACCTTGCAACGCTGTCTAGTTGTCCAGATAGGAAGATGATCTGTTTGATCTAGCCGAACATCCATAGATGGCATAACAGCAATCGCGCCTCTCAATCTCTTAGCTTCAATGGCGTTCTCTAAATCATAAGAAGGTCGGCCTCGTTTGGCACTTGAACTTGGTTTCCCAGTTTGACATAAGCCCTCAGCTACACAAATCTTGAAATCAGCTAGAGGCAGTGATGGCTCCGATTCATCTAAGGCTCGCCTGTATAGCAACCAAGCATTGACTGTAGCCATATCTATCATATGGAAAAATATCCTATGGTAGAACTTCTTTGATCTTATTTGGATCCTGTAATACCCAAGAAGAGCGTCCAATAAGTCTACTCCACCCATATGCTTATTATAAACCATCACTGCTTTTGGGCATGAAACATTTTGGTAGGTTTTTTCCTTTTTATTGAAACGTCGAACTTCAGATGACGGTCTGCTGCCGACATAAGTTGAAGCCAAATTCACCACCCTATTGTCGTACCAGGTTACTATAGAAATATCTGCATTATCAACAGTGGTTAGTTTTTCACTTGTTGCACCTCTTCCCTTTTTTTTTAAATCTTTTTCAGCTGGAACCTTATAGCCTGGAATTCGATTAGCTTTTATT
Organism: Melanostoma scalare; assembly: GCA_949752695.1. NCBI lineage: Eukaryota > Metazoa > Arthropoda > Insecta > Diptera > Syrphidae > Melanostoma > Melanostoma scalare. Next base: position 217,482,566 of record OX456984.1, read on the forward strand.
GTTCCTAGTGGTAAAATTTTCTTTTTATTTAGATAGGTCAAAAGTGGTAGCGAAGTGAACCAATTATCGAAGAAGAGCTTGTAATTGACTCCTTCTGATATTGTTTTGGAAAGTCGAACGACAACGTCACTGGAAGTGCTTATCTTGGGCAAATTAGTGTCAGAACGTATTGGACCTAAATTTCAAAATCATAGCTGAATCCAGAGCTGCCGCTAAGCACAAAGTTTTTGTAGCCCCATTTGTGGGGCTTTTTCGGATTATATTGTCGCATTGATGACCTGCTTTTGGTGGGTATTATCTGTTCATCTACTGCCATATATTCCTCTTTAGGGACTGTCAGAAGTCTCTGTCTTATCTGGTCTAAAAACGGTTGAATTTTATGAAGAGGATTGTGACCTGTTTGGCCTTTGGGTATTTGCGTGGAATTGTCATTGAAATGAATAAACCGTTTTATTTCCTCAAAGCGATTGCAGGACATTACTGTACTAACTTTAGGGTGCCCCAAGTTTTCACTCCAATAGCATCGCGTTGATGGTAATTGTATTACTGACATGTAAAGACTTATTCCAACAAACTGTTCTAGCTCTTTTACAGTAACATGACTGAGCCTTTCAGGTCGTTTCTCGACTGCATACTTGTTGGTCTCTAGGTGTATATGTGCGAAAATATCATCTGTAAACAAATATTTAAAAACCCGTAATGGTGTCTCCAAAGCCAAGATTTCCAAAGGCAAAGTTGAATCTCCAGCAAACAGTAACTCAGACTCGTCTCTTTCTAAGAACCCGTCCCTCCATCGAGGTTTTTCAGCTCTTGCAGCTCTTATTGAAGTGGTGGCCAATTCAGATAAGGGAACATTATCTTCGGGTTCAAACTCCGATTCATCTGATTCTGGAAAAGATTGGGGTAATACCTCACCGCCTGCGATTCTCTGATGTTCGTCATCCGATAAATCTTCGTCCAAACTGTCGTCCGGGAAATCATTGATTATTGTGTGGACTCCTCCGTAAAACCGACGTGGGTCCATTTCAGCAAGTTTTCTGTTAGAATATTTACACAAATAACAATCATAATATGTAAAACAAACTCAGTCAACTAAAAACACGTGTTGGGACAATAACCGATAAAATACATACATTTCTGCATGTTGTGCCAAATTTGATCCATACCAATAACTTTGAATAACTTCATTATTTTCTATATATAATGATAAAACCTTACCTTATTATAATCTTCAGATGTTATTTTTGCGTAATCAATTTATCTGATAAAAGTAAAACACAGATTTCTATTTTTTTCACACTTTCCACCAACGATAATGCACACCGTACTAGTCACAACCGGTTTTTGACATTTGACCGGCGATCTAAATCATAAAATATACCGTTCGATGGATCTGTTGTGAATAATTTGAAAGGTATATGGATCTTATTTGGTACGCTATGCACAAAACGAAAAAAAAAATATTCCTTTGGGAAATATCGGTGAAATTGTAGTTTGGTTCATATATGATCCACGATGCGGTAAAGGGTTAACCCGCATATGAGACTAAAAGAAAGAGCAAACTCTTTGAAATTAATAAAAAAAAAAAGGAACAACTCACCAATTACACAACACCAATTTCAACAAAAATGTGGAGCTTGTGGCGTAATGGGTACCATGTCTGCCTGTTATGTGGAGGGTTGGTAGTTTAAATCACAGCAGAAAACAAAAAAAAAGTCTTGAAGGGTTCACATTTTTTAATTGAACCAACAACTCATTCCTAAACTTAGTTAAAAATGCGTTCTTGCAGTAAGAATATTCGTTTTTGGCGTTTTAACAATCAGGCTCTTGTTGTTACGATTATAGTTGTTGAAATTCGCCAACAATGTGTTCTTAGGATAACAATTTCTATTCTTGGATTTTTGACAATTTGTCAATTTTCATTCTTAAAGCAAGAATTAAAGTTCTTGCTTAATAGATAACACTTGCGTTCTTGTTACAAGAATTGCAAGTCGGTGGGTTCATTTTAACCTACGAAAATTGTTGATCCAAAGTATAAGTTTTTGAAATAACAACTTTTTTTTCTGAGTGATACAGCAAATAGAAAAATAGGTAGGTATGACATAAACACAACAACTGATAAAAAAATGTTCTTAATGTCCAACCTTCGAAAAATAACGACTTTGAAATACAGCTTTGTCATACAGGTTATCAGACATACGAATAAGTTCGTGTACAGATTATGTACTATATGTCATTAATTTTTTTAAAATAAATCATGCGGTATTCCCCAACGCGGTTTTAATATTTACAAATCAATAAATTGGGTGGCGCAACAACGATTGGAGCATTTCAGGCCTAGCTAATTTCAATTACCAACAATGATTTACCTACTGATTCCGAAAGGCACGGTTATCTATAACATACCCTTAGAAAAACGATTGGTGAACAAGCTACTTTGATGAAAAAGGGGTAAAAGTAGCTATGTACCAACCAACCTTAATGTTTGCCATGTAAACTAGGTAGGTAGGTACTATGTTTTTAAATAACAATCAGTAGAAACATTTTAAAAGAACTCACCTCTTGCTAATATTTTTTCAACTTGACATCTTGAACTCGAATTGCATTGTAGAAATATGCAGCAGCTTTCCGAAGCAATAAAAGCCCAGAACACATTGAAACGAATCTAATTTCTGTAAATTTATTTTTCTTTTCTTGCGAAAACTTGAAACTAATCGACGAAAACAAAACAAAAGAGTTGTAGCTTGTAGGTGTAGGTACCTACTCTTTTTCAAAAATCTTTTCATTTAATTTCAAAACACCGTTTTAGTGAGACAAATAAAATGGAAATTGCACTTAAACAAATACATACACAACATACACAATACACTACACAATTGTATTTACATATCCATATATAAATACACCTAAAAAAACCCGACCGATCAGGTGAAACGGATATTCGCCGCGTCGCCATCTTGGCCATTTTCGCACTCTCTTCTTTACACTGCTTAAGAAATTTTTACATTCACATACACACATACATATTTATATTAAAAAACACACGTAATGAGATGAGAAATTCCTATATTTTAACTTTGATTGCGAAGTAATTTACGTAGGAACCTAACTATTTTATTTGAAAACAAAAAAACTGGTAGAAAAAATTGAAAACACATTTTCAATATGAGCAAGTAGATAAAAGAAAAAGCTTTGCCGGTATCGACCGCCATTTTATCATTTAATGCACTGAACAACACTTACATTGGGACTACACAGAAATTACAAGAGAAACATAAGCTGAGAAAATAAGATCGCAATTTTAAAATAACACCATTTTTTTACTAATACAAATCAAAAAACGAGCAATCAACGCGAATTACTCGTAAATTAATTATTAATTTTGCAACAGAATTCCACAGCCACGCACGACGATAAAATCGATTAACAACGAGAGCAAACATCACAAGGCGAACGCGAAGACAGGAGAAACAATGAGATAATGAGATCGAGAACTAACTATTCTGCAATGGATTTGCAGATTCTTTCGCTTTGTTCAGCCAGTGCTGAACATCACCGGCTTATTTTTCAGAAAACGGTACTTTTGAGAAATATTAAGATTGACTGTAGCTGATTGCTGATTTGTGAAGCGAATGTTGAGTCTGTGTGTAAAGTGCAATTGGTTGCTGGTTGGCAGACTGGGGATGGGGAATAATTATGTAAGTGTGTGTTTCCTGTGAGTAAAGTAGGAAACAAAAGTGGTAGAAAATTCCTACTAGGAATAGGTAGATTAGAAATTAGATACTCTAATTTTTAGTTCTTAAGCCAAGAGAGATGGAAATGTAAGAAGATATTGTTTTCACTGTTCCTATAAAAGGGATAGAAAAACGAAGAGAATTGAAGGATCTTGAGGTATAATTATTGAAAAATAAAATCACGTTAAGTGCTACTCAAAAATCTTATTAGCGCGCCCACAAAGGGGTAGGTATGCAGACAACAGTAAATAGGTTAGGTAAGGTGGAAGTAATTTTTGTACGATTACAGTGGTGGTCACATTATTAGAAATCATTACTTCATGAAAACAGTAGAACTCATATTTCATAGCTTTGTTTTAGGACATTTTTGTTGAGGTTGATAAGTGGTTTTATTGATAATTCACATAAGTAGGTACTATCGTTTTTCTCACTCGTGCTGCAACTCTAGTTCGTAAACTACTTAAAAAATTGTAGTCAACGTTAGGACACAAATAAAGTTAGATAAACCATTAGATACTGGACGATTACCATCAGATAGGTACATGAAAATGTTTTTTCCACGGGTGTCGCCCTTCGAAACATATTTGCATTTCCTCCGAAAGTAAATACCTACCTAACAATGCCACGAAAAACTTTCTCATTTAGTCGTTCGGAATGGGCATAAGATTTTAGTTCCTTGAAATGCTTTATGCCCGAATTTTCCGTAAATTTGCAGCGCAACCCTATTTAAAAATTTTCATTTACATATTTATTACTTAGTTCTTTCTCAAAGACATCCGAGTATTGATGAAGAACATAAAGTTTCAATGTTTCAACGCTTCTTTCAAAGTACATTGCCTTCTGAATGAAATACATTTCCTCACACACATATACAAACATCAATGATCTCTATAGTCTTAATCATACTCACAATTAAAACTTTATTCTAATTTTGCAGATTATAGGGCAAATTCGTTGGCGGGAAGGAGCGTTGCTGACACCAGTAAATGCTGAGTACCTACAAATTTCTTATTGTTTACTCAATTGTTAATTATGATAATGAAATCGGCGCGGCGCCGGCGTCGTGCAGCGGCGTCAATCCTGCGATGAAACAAGAAGTAATTATGCAAGTGCGACAACTCTTACAGGACCCAAATTTATTGGTCAAAGTCTTCAAGTCTGCATTAGAAACGATGCCTCCAGATGATCACAAAATAGTGATTGGAGAAGATAAAAGATCAGCAGGTGAACATGAAAGACACTTCAATATTCCGATACGATGTTGAATGAAGTTGCTGTTGGGGTTGTTAGGGAGAATTTCGAATCTTGCGATATTTTTGTTAGACGGTCGGCTCTGGTGTGATGATAATAATCTTCAGCGTATCTGAGAAACACCATCGTTAACAAATATGCATTAGAATACAAGCTTATACTTTCGGGATTTGAACACGGATTTCATTTGTTGGTAAATATGTTCAATTTATTAACTGGTTGATAAAGGAATATTGTCGTACTTTTTCAATTAGATTTCAAATGAAAGCCTGTTAGACATTTATACGATAAAGAGGCAAACAAAAAATTTAACTCAAAGAGTTTTTATGCTCATTGTCTGATGGTCTCTCAAAATGTGTTTGTGTAGTTTGTTTAGACTCTTAAGCCGCCAGTAAGATCAAAATAAAATTTTCCGGCAATATTCAGATGCTAGGCTTAGCAAGTGATCCTTCTAAACTTAGTAGTGATCGGATCGGAGGGCATTTATATTTTTGGTTTTTGAAAATTTTGTGTCAAAAACGATTAGAACAAGCTAGCCGAACCGATCAGCTAGTATTTAACAAAAAGTAGGAGCATGACAATATGCACATACAACAAAAGAACATGTTCATCAACTACTAAACTGGCCTATCAATAAAAACACTCCTGGCGTGAAGAAAAAAAATCAAAAATTCAGTTATCAATGAATGTGAAGTCTAACAATCCACCGCATGTCCCAGCCTTCATGAGAGCACAAAATTCATCGTTGACGATGTCTTTAGCGAGTGAACATACCATGGTATCTACATGAGATAATAGTTGCACTGTCAGTATACGGTGCAGTGCAATAACACCCGCGGCAATAACCCCTGCAGGGGTTATTTCCCAAACGAAAAGGAAATAGCCCCTGCAGGGGTTATTTCCTTTTTAATGTGGCAATAAAAACCGTAGGTCTTATTGCCTTTTACCTGTGGGGATTATTTCCAATTTCAAATGGAAATAAAGCCCACCATAGCAAACCTAATAGAACAAAATAACCATATTCGCTTTATTTTAAGAAACTAAAGAAAAACATTGAAAATAATAAATAATAGAAAAAAAAACAATTTTAAATTCAGTTCTGAAATTTGGAAAATATGCTAAAATTTAATAACTATGCAAATATTTTACTTGTAAGCTTAACTATTTGTTTACAATTATTAATTTCACTAATGCAAAAAAATAGTCCTGCTGTTAAATTTATATTGGTATATTTTTGTTAATTGCAGGACTACTTTTTTGCATTAGTAAAATTAAAAAATTCAAAATAGGAAAAAAAATAATCGTCATTCGCGCAGCGGAAAATTTTTTTTGCCCCAGAGAGAATCAATTTGGGGTGTGAAAATAAAAAAATTCGCGCGAATTTTTTTATTTTCACACCCCAAATTGATTCTCTCTGGGGCAAAAAAAATTTTCCGCTGCGCGAATGACGATTATTTTTTTTCCTATTTTGAATTTTTTAATTTTACTAATGCAAAAAAGTAGTCCTGCAATTAACAAAAATATACCAATATAAATTTAACAGCAGGACTATTTTTTTGCATTAGTGAAATTGAAAAATTTGCGACTGTAATACTTTGCGTTGTTGCTTCTATTAAAATTGTTTAATGGAGAGTTCCAACCTGCTTGAGAACAATATTTGAAACCGTAATTTTTTGCGTTGTTGCTTTTTATAAAAATTTTTTAATGGAGAGTTAATGCTTAACCCATGTGTGGGGCTTGTTGCCAATTCAAATTGGCAATTACACCTGCAGGTGTAAATGCCTTTTTGTTGCAGGGGTTATTACCACATTAAAAAGGAAATAACCCCTGCAGGGGTTATTTCCTTTTCGTTTGGGAAATAACCCCTGCAGGGGTTATTGCCGCGGGTGTTATTGCACTGCACCTCAGTATACATATGTACATATCCCATTTCACTTAATCTTTCTGTTTAAAGAAAATTGCAAATATTCAAAAAACAGTGTATGTTATGTATGTATGTATTTTAATATTGAAATAAAAAAAAAAAAAATTAGTTGAACTACATACATAGGTATGCATACAATCAACCGATCGCTAACCTTTAAGGATGGAAACTCAGCAAAGTATCAGGAAGAAGTGCAAGTGTATGTTTGGAGAAGCCTTTTTTACGTGCAGGAGATATTGCGCTCAAAAAGATAATCAAACAGCAACACTTAATTTGTGGTAGTTATACTATATAACTAGGGTTAGAAGACTCATTGAACCAGTTAGAGTTTTATGGATAAGTATTTAGATGTTGTAAAGATACAGGTTTGAAATGTCAACCAGTTCATCGAAGAAATTTTCTCATATAGGGCTGTTTCTCACCCAGGAGTGGACCACACTTAAGCGCTCATAAAAGAAATAGAATGAGTCTTCCTCTGTCTTTTTTTTTGTCGTTAGGTTTTCTTCATATGTCAGATGTGCTAATGCCTATTATCAATGAGCTAAGGTGGAATGAGGATTCCGTTTTCTTCTTGTCATTCAAAAGTTATTGGAAAGCCATATAGTTTCTAAAAATGACCACCTGTCGTTGATGGGTTTTAGAAGCTTTCGTTGGACTCTGTTTTTTATCATAATCTAGTGGCTTGAGTACATTCAGAAGTGTTGTTCTCACTGGATTTGGGTGATGACTCGATCTAAGTCAGCTTCTCTGTAATTCCTCATTAATTTCAAGGTATGAAAGTACTTAAATTGGAGCTACGGCTTAAATTTGTTGACTGTAGGTGAGGTCTTAAGGATATTGCCACCTGTCAGTGAAAAGGTTACTGCTTTTGTTTATCTGTTCGAGTTTCACAGGAGGACAGGTTGGGGAGATGTCTTACTCTACTTGTTCGTCCGTTTGGCCTGCACACTCTCTGTAAAAAAACCGTTTGAAACTATATAAATAAGATTTATTGTAGATTTATGGCCTGACAGACCTTTTTTCCTAGCTATTGTTTGAGCAGCAGTGCGCTTTCGGAAAAATAGGGCTGTATGTACATGAAAATACACAAACATTCTTAAGAAAATCATTGCGAAGTATTTTGAAATTAATTGGAATCAACAACAGTTGAATTACTCTCGTTTTACAGAAACAATATTGTAAAAGATAGTTGTAGTTGAAATAAAAACTAAAAAAGTGTGGCTTTCAAATATTTGAAACAAGCAGTCGTTATCACTATCACAGTCCATAGTCTGACTTGGCTTAGCAAATGGTTAATATCTGAAAGAAACTGTCTTTCTATGAATTAGAAAAATTTGAAGGAAGTCTTTCTGAGTCAGCATTTTTGTTAATATCGAGTACAATTGCATACATGTACCAACTTACCTACTTAGAATTTTTGAAATTTTTTATTTTGGATTCTTTTTTCTTTTTTGATAGGTACACATACCGATCTATTTAATTTGACATAGGCGTTAGTTATGGGCACACATCATCCTTAAATAAATAAGTGTTTTGATTCTAGAAGCTGTTTTTTTTACAAATAGGTAATTAGATAGAAGCATCTCTCATATTAGTTCATTATAACGAAACGAAAATAAAAACAGAAAGCTTGAATTTGTCTACACGGCTTATAGCTTATAGGTAGACATAAATGCTAAAAAAGAGAAAATAAAAAGTTCTTATTGCAATACAAGTGCCTAAAAAATAGATTCTCCTCAAAAACAATCATGTGTGGCCACCACTGTATAAGCACATCCCCAATTCTCCATTATCTACTTCTATTTACTTACTCCAATGAGGACATGACAATACGTATGATTTATAAATAACATCTTACTGTTAAATTTTAAACAGACAAATCACGATCCATCATTTCTTTTACATAATTGGTAGGTATATGAAAGAGAAGCAAAATTATTTCATTATAATTAGTGCCGGATTAGGCCAGCGCGGGGCCTGTAGCAAATTCTGTCAAGGGGCTCTTGATTTGCTTTAGATTCTTAAGTTTAAGATATGAAATAAGACAAAATTGTTACAAATGAACTTTTCTGGACTTAATATGGACAAAATAGGAGATAATACTTTTAATATCGACTTATTTTGGGCAAAGCATGCTCTATATCCAACAAAGTGAGATGATTAAGACGTTCTTGTCACATCGTGTACCTTAATTCATTTTTAATACGTTTTAATGATGAAAAAACAAAAAATCCTTCGACAAGGCAATTTCTAAGTTAAGGAAACACGATCCTGGGGAGTTAGTTAATAAAAGTTTATAATATTGCTGTTCCAGTGCCTCCTGTTTCTGGCTGTCAATAAAAGTAAACACATCTGTTTATCTGTTTTCAGCAGCTCTGCGAACTGCACTAATTTGCCGTCTAGGCTGTTCTTCAAATCATCTGAGGATTTTCCAGAATCTCTTTTGTTGTAAGAGATCCTAGCTGTCGAGATACTTCTAAAACGCTATTAATTTTATGATTTACCTTCATGCGTTGAGTTAAAGCGTACAGTACACCTCAAATTCGAAAGGTTGTCTAGCTGTTTGATTTTCATTAAAGTCGTCGAGCGTATTAGAGCATCTGAAAGGTTGTACTTTGTATTTCGCTAGATTCGTCTTGATATCTGTTGCTGGTAATCTTCAGTTTGTCTCTTTGTCAGACCTTTGACTCTTGTGTCAATACCTGAAAATGTGGACCGTATTGCTTGGATGTAGCCACATAATGATTCATAGAGAGCGTATCCCGTATTAGGGTCTTGATCAAGCGACTGAAGCGATTCACTAGTCGTTTGCAAACGCTCTAGGATTCGGTTCAACGTAATTGTCATTTTTCCTGTTTCTAACTTATTCATCGTTGAAATCAATTATATTATAAGATTACAGCACTGCGCTTTTTGATACACATTATTTAAAATTTTCTTCTAAAACTTGCTTAATAGTGATAAATCCACATAAAAAAGCCTTCGTAGCATCAGCTCGGGTTGCCCACCTAGTGTTCGATAGCCGTTTCAAAATAGGAAGTTTTGAAGTAGAATCTTCAGGTACGTTTGTATGACGAGTGACGACTCCATCGATAGGTAGAAGCGGGAAATAATTTAAAGAGATTTTCAATAAAATTAAAGTAACGTAATGCTCCTGTACAGCAGTCTGCTGCGCACTTTGTTACTAAATTAAATGAATTCTGCGTACTTACTTATTTCCTTAATTCGAGTTTGTAAGCCGATGAATTTCTCACTTATCTTGCTAGCATTATCGTAGGTTTGCCCCTGACATCTTTCAATATCAATGCCACTCTTGTAAACTTTGAGAGAGTTGTTCAGCAGTATGACCCTCAATCATTCCACTATCCCAGATGGCAGAACGTAGCGTTCTATCAGAGGCAGTTGGTCTACAAGCGATGTATCTGGAGTAGAATCTAATGAATGAGAGTAGTATTTCCGTCTTCGCAAATAATTTGATCCAGTACGATTGATGCAATTGAGTGAATAAATTCATCACAAGTTGTTTTTGATAAATATGGCGTATGTCCCTTTTTTTTATTAGCAGCACTTTGAGTATGTTTAGGCATAAAAGAGTCAAATTGGGCTATTAATTCATACAAACCTTTTGCTTTAGAATTTTAGGTTGAAGTGAAGTATAGCCTAAGAGCTTCCCATTTAGGGCAAGCAAGATATTTTACGCTCCAATCGATTTTTGATTACGGTCAGATAGGCGTTTGAGCTCGGGGCCCGTAGCATTTGCTACTCTTGCTACGTTGCTAATGCGGCACTGATTATAATACCTATCTGTCTTTACTCTTTAGTCGTAAAGAATCAAAATTGAGGTGTGAGGAGTGAGGTGAGAACACGGCTTTATATTTTTGCAAACGCAAAGCACCAGCTTACATAATTATTCTCCATCCCCAGTCTTCCAACCAGCAACCAATTGCACTTTACAGACTGAACGTTCTCCCCACACATCAGCAATCCTACATTCAAGCTTAATATTTCTCAAAAGTACCGTTTCTTGAAAAATAAGCCGGCGATGTTCAGCACTGGCTGAACAAAGCGAAAGAATCTGCAAATGCATTGCAGAATAGTTAGTTCTCGATCTCATTGTTTCTCCTGCCTTCGCCTTGTGATGTTTGCTCTTGTTGTTAATCGATTTTATCGTCGTGCGTGGCTGTGGAATTCTGTTGCCAAATTAATAATTAATTTACGAGTAATTCGCGTTGATTGCTGCTTGTTATTTGATTTGTATTAGTAAAGAAATTTTGTTATTTTAAAATTGCGATCTTATTTTCTCAGCTTGTGTTTCTCTTGTAATTTCTGTGTATGTGTAGTCCCAGTCCCAGTGTAAGTGTTGTTCAGTGATCAGTGCATTAAATGTAAATGGCGGTCGATACCGGCAAAGCTATTCCCCTTTACTTGCTTTTGGTGAAAATATGTTTTCAATTGTTTCCTTCGGTTTTGTTTTCAAATAAAATAATCATCCTACATACGTAAATTAATTCGCAATTTGAGGAAAAAAAATAGTGAAAAGTAAAGCTTCAGTCCGAGTGTTTTTCGGTATAAAGGTAAATAAATGTTCTTATGCGTACCTATGTACATAAATAGAAGAGTGCAAAAATGGTCAAGATGGCGACGCGACGTATATCCGCTGCAACTGGTTGTTCGGTTGTATGGGTTTTATTTAAATATGTTTTAATTTTTTTCCATTTTTTTAAAGTGCAATTTCAATTTTTAAAGTTGCTTGAAAAAAAGAACGTGTCCTAAAGGTAGACATGCTCGTTTTATGTTTTTTTCGTTTTTTTTTTCTCGGGAAATTTTAAATTGTATCGGCATCGTAAGGAAGTTAATAGAAAGCCCTTTGAACGGTGACAAAAGTCAGGAAGTTCGAATTGCCTGCTCAATTACCTTCAATGATATATTCAAGTTGAGGATGCCTATCTGAGGATCTGAGCAAGTCATTTGTGGTTTGAATTCAATAATCAAGGGGTAAGTCTGCATAAACATTTTTGTTTTAATTTATTTCTGTAAATTTAGAAATGTACCTACCTACATACACACACACACATAATTATTGGCACATTTAACTTTTTTGAAGAGTAATGCTGCTTTTAAGCCTTTGCAAACATGCTATACAAACCATTATTTTTTTATTTTAAGGTGGTACTTATTTACTATTAAATACAGTAAAAGTTAATTTGAAACATTTTAATAGGTTTCCAAAAATTAACATAATTCACAAACATTGGTATATTTGCCGCACAAAATTATTGGCACAGTGCATGGAAAGTTGAAAAAAAAGACACAATTAAAACTGTTAATATTTCGTATGCAATCCTTTTTTCTTTATTACTTCAGCTAATCTATTTGGCATGGAGCTCACCAGTTTTCTTGTCGTTTCTTCTCCAATATTTTGCCATTCTTCGGTTAGCGCCAGTTTCAGTTCTGTTTTCGTGGTAATAGCGCGTTTTTTAACCCTTCTATCCAATTCTTCCCACAAATGTTCAATCGGATTTAAGTCCGGAGATTGTGGCGGGTGTGGAAGCACATGCGCAGTATTATATGCTAACCACATACGCACATCATGAGCCGTGTGCTTAGGGTCGTTGTCGTGCTGGAATGTAAACGAGCGTGTTAAATTCAACTTATTGGCACTTTTTTTCAAGTTTTCTTTTAAAATGTCTAGATAAATTTTCTTGTCCATGATGCTTTCGATGAAAACAAGCTCGCCAACACCCGCAGCAGACATGCAACCCCACACCATAACTCCTCCACCACCATGTTTCACTGTAAGTGATAAGTTTTTTTTCTCCAGAGCGGTATTCGGTTTTCTCCACACGGAAATACGGCCATCGGATCGAAAAATATTGAACTTGCTTTCATCTGAAAACAGCACATCATCCCAGAAACTGTTTAATTTGCTCCGATATTCGAGAGCGTAATCCAAGCGCTTTCTTTGGTTGACTTTTGAAATCATTGGCTTACGTCTAGCAACTCGAGAATTGTAACCGGCCTCGTGAAGCAATCTTCTTACCGTCATGGGATGAACATTTTTCCCAAACTCTTCTCTAACTTCAGCAGCTATTTGCGTTGATGTTATTTTCGGATCAGCTTTTACTTTCCGGACAATCCTGGTCCGTTCACGGTCATCCAAAAGCCGAGGACGACCCGTATGTTTGGAACTTTTAAAATTAGATTCACCCTTAAAGCGATGAACGATGCTGCGAATAGTGTATCGGCTTCTATTCATTACTTGTCCAATCTCTGCATATGATTTGCCTTGGTTATGCATATTTACCACTATTTTTCGTTCGGATTCGGTAGTTTCTTTTTGTTTTGGACTCATTTTGTTGGAATGAAACTTCCTGACTCCTAACTTATTTTTCTTATGAGAAACCGTGACTTTATTTGACAAACTAAATAACTGTTACTTTGATTATTCACTTTTTTGACGGTACGGCCACGAGGGTACAAATTTATTGCACAAAACGCTGAGTGTGCCAATAATTTTGTGTGAGTAATTGAGTAGTTCTACGCTAGTTATTTTATTTTTTTTAATGCGGACAAATATAATACTGTCAAATTTATTGCATTTGATACAAAATAAGACAACCATTGAAGGAAAAAAATATTTGTTCAATTGCATGTTGGTAAAGGTTAAAAAGTATGCTTAAAGTTTAAAAAGCTTTGTGTGCCAATAATTATGTGCGGGACTTACATACAAATACATAGCTGTGGTCAAAATTATTGCTATTGAAAAAGACTCCTAAAATATGGAAAAATAAGTGCAATAATACCTACTTCTTCTTTTTAATATGCAATAGTTATTTTAAATTCTGACCGAAGGTTCTCTATTGGAATAAGGTCAGCTCATTCCGTAGAAAGAACAGAAGTATTTTTTACTAAACCATTCTTTACACCTTTTTTTGGTGTGCTTCGTTTCCTTGTTTTGTTAAAACCTTTATCAACCCTTGGGGGATTGCTAACATGCGTTTTGGCAAACTAAAACTGCATTCTTTTGACAATACTTACCTACCTGGTTTTTTTTTTGTATAAATTGGAAATTTTCTAGGGCTCCGGCCACTGAGATTACTTATTTTCAATATTCTCCTGAAAATCTCTTCACTTGCACTTAAAATAAAACTAATTCCTTTCTTATCTCAGAAGCCGAGAGGAACAAGACTTTTGAGCACTCACAATTCCGCTTTCCCATTCGGACACAAATGCAGAAATTTAAAATGTATTTTGAATTTGGTTATGCGTTTTAAAGAAGTTGGCGAATGATTCGCGCTTGCAACCATAAATTTGGATGGATATGAGTAGGTACAAAAAATATGAAAATAAGTAGGTACTCGTATTATAGGATCTCAAAGGTTAACCTTAAAATTCACATCATGATCAAAAAAAATAGAAAAGCACTGTTGACGTCTTAACTTTTCAAAGTATGACGGTCTTTATTACAAACACTGTTTTTTTCAAAAACAGTTAGTTCGTTTTTTCAAGCATTTTCTAAGCCGTCGGCGTCGCGTCGTTTCCAAAGTCTGGGGAAGTTTGGAAGATCTTTAATTTAACTGTAGGTATGGCTTATCTAGCTACTCTGTCTGCAGTTTTGTTAGGGTAATGGTACCAATACCCGAACACTTAACGATTCATCAGAAATAAAAACGCTATCAAAATGTTTCTTTAAAAGAAAACAAAATAAAGTAAATTTTATGCGAGAGATGAAATATTTTTTTATCAAAAAAATATAAATTTATATTAGTGAACGCAATCGTTTATTTATAAAAAAATAAAAACTCCAAAATACTCATATTCACCAGTTGTCGAACACAAGTTTCCCAATTCCGAACACTTAGTTTCCTGAGTTCCGAACACCAAAACTGAAGACAGTTTTTTAAAGTAAATTCATTTTAACTTCAGTTAACTTCATCTTAGACTTTAGAAAATATATAAAATATTTTTCTGTTAAAAATAAAAATAAAAACTTAAGTAAATACGGAAAGGAACTTCATGATAAAACACTTAAAAATTACAAAAATATATTGAATATTTTACTGTTGAAAATAAAAATAAAAACATAAATACATATGAGAACTTCATGACAAAAAAACAACAGTAATTCACAAAACTTTACATTTTAGTTAAATCTTATAAACCAAATAAATAAAAAAATTTAATAAAAAAAAAATTAGGAACACAAATTGGATATAAATCCCTGGTTTGAGCTTCCTCAAACTTTAGAGCAAAAAATTTGTTGCAACCTAAATGATACCACAACCGGTCGCATGTCACAGCCAATGTTTTTTAATTGGTCATCCTCGGCGTCAATATTAAGCTCATCTTCAAATTCGCCACATTTCTGTTTTTGGTTAGATTTTTTCAAATTCCTTGTCTTTTTTACTTTCTTATGCAGTTTCCTTGCCAGTCTCAAGCTATTTTTTGCCTCAATTTCTTTCGTTCTTTTTTCTTGGCTTCGACTAAATTTTTATGAAAATTCATCTACTATTCACGTAATAGACATTGGCGCTCTTTTTCGGGAAGAATTTTGGTTCCTCTTTTTGTGCATATGGTTTAAGGAAACTTCAAATGCTTGTGAAAACGCGAGCCTTCGGAGCCTTGAAACTGGCTTTGTTTGTATAGGAGCGGAAGAAGAATTTGAATCTTTTAAAACGTCTATACGATCTGGTTAGGCATTAGATTTTACATGCATATCAAAAGTCGAACAAGACTTATTTTTGCAGAGGTGTAATTTTAAAAAACTATTAATAGCATATTTAACACAGCAATATAATAATACGATTAGATTTATCTAGTTACCTCTGAATATTATTTATATTTGCTTATAGTAGTTTTAAGATTCAAATCTATTGATGTAAATCGTAGATAATAAATAGATAAAATAAAAAAGTGCTACTTGGCTAAGAGTTTAAATCTTTTAAGGCATTTTCTAAATTGCCTGGTGAGGCATTCCACAATAACATATCAATATTGTCTTAAACAATGAAAACAAAAATAATATAAGACTTTTTGATTATTGCTTACGTTACGAGAACAAAAATGTTTAACTACCTATATCATCACAATCTTGAGATGAAATATGACATTGTTCGGAAAAAGGAACCAGCGAAAATCGTTGAATCCTTTATCCGAACACTATGGAATATGGTGTTCGGTTACTGGAACACTTGATCACATCGCCTTTTTGTATATAAAATACGAAAGAGAATACAATTTACTTCAATAATGACTCTTAAAATAGTAAAACATTTATTTCAACCAGTTGCCTATTTCCGAACAGTAGTGTTCGGGAAAGGAAACTCGCGAAATTTGGTTTCCTTTAGCCGAACAGTTCAAAACAGTAAAGAAATAAAACAAATTTCGAAATAAATTTTAGAAAAACTGCTTACTTTATGTCTTTATCAACATATAAAACTATTTAAATCAATTTACATGATGATTTAGCACAAATAAACACTATTTTCTCTGACCACTTTAACTAAAAAATTTTTTGTTTACACTTGCTCTGCTTCGCACATCAGATACTTGCAGAGAATCGACGGCTGTTTGAAAGGGAATTCGTTGGTGTATAAGTGAGATATTGCATATAATGAGTAAGGGAAAGGGCAGACATTCATTTTCTATCGTTTTTTTACTCATAACAAGAAAAATGACGTTATTTTAACGTATTTTAGGCAAAAGTGTTCGACTACTGGAGCTGTTCGGAAATAGGTACCTCTACCCTACCTTGAAACAAACATGTCTTGAAATCCATGCAACCGTTAGGTATGTGCTGTTGTTGATTGTTATCTTTTAATCCGTTAAAGGCGTTGAGGCTACGGTTAGTAAAGGGTATTCTTTTAGATGGAAGGCTTACAATCTGGCAATTTTTTTTTTTTTTAGTTGGGCTTTTTGACAGCTGTCTATTGATTTATGCTCAGTTTGGTTTACCATTTCAAGAACTGAAGCCGTGCGGCCACTGGGCACAACGTACGTTCGGTAAACTGTCTCGAAACGATATCTTATTTTAACATCATTTCGAGTCTTAAACCTGTGAGCTAACTTCAAGATCGGGTGATTTAACACCGCTTGGCTATTTTTCGTGAGGTTAAGTGAGTTTGCTTGTCTACACAGATAAGCCTGAGACGATTGACACCTTGGAAGAGAATTTTCGGCACGTTATTGCTGACCTACTGTCCGAGATACTGCAAAAACTGGTCAAAAAATTCGGCCTTTCGGTTGGAATTTATTCGAGTCAGCTTCAGCAGCCTTTTGCCTATTGTTTTTGACTTTAACATGCACATTTTTATTATCAAGAACCTCAACCGTTGAAAACGTCTGGGCGCATCTCTTGCTTTTCCGGATAGTGGCAAGGTGGCCAAACCCATCAATGTATATATTGTATATAGAAGTTATATTAGTTGCGCCCAGTGTTGAGATATGATGGCATCAACGGCATCACCTCACCAAATCCACAATCAAGTCCTTTACTTTTGTAAGAGCTCCCAGTGTAGACAGAAACTTTAATACATCGCCCGTTGAGCTTTCACTCAACAACCTAAAATAACGACATATTTGGGACGCTTGTTTCGGATAAAATTGGCGGAAGTTCCAGCGGCCGGCGAATACTTTTGACTGCTCCTAAATCGTAAGATTTTCAGACAGAATGTATTGGATTGGCCACCGGTCGATTCGTTGGACCCAATTGGACGCTGGGATCGAATAATTTGATTCGTTTTTACTATTGTAGCGATATTTTCGACACTTCCGCCAACCAGTTGCTTCACTGACACGACAACATCAAATAACGAATATGTACACTCAAATTTTTGCTCTAAAAATGTTATTGCCAAGGGCGAGAGCTACGACCGAAAGTTAAACGCTCTTAAAGTTGCGGTTACCGAAATAAAGAAAGTTTTTATAATTGGCTGAGGTTTTGGCTCGTGTAGATACTGAATAAATTGAAAATAAAAATTCAAAGTTGTCAAGTCTCCCTTGGAAAACCTTAAGTTAGCTTACAAGGTCTGGTTCACTTTATCCAAAAGCAATTGAACTGGCGAGGTTAACTGAATCGTGGAAATTAAAAAAGACATTGATAATCTTAAGTTGGCATCTAAAAAATGGTAAACGAAAGTCCCAGATTTCCGAAACACGGAGATTTTTATCGATATCGGAGTTTAGAAATTGGGATCTTCTTGGTCCAAGCAGCTTACCTACTTACCAACCTAATCGGAAGCGGAGGCAGGAAAAACGTAAGAGGAATAAATGCCGTCAGAAAACATTGGCGAGTGCTCCTTTCTACGCCAGTGAATACCTTTTTCTTATGTCGATAAAAATATCTCTATTCTGTTTTTGAAGTCAATGAATTCAAACAGTAAAATTCGTAATGAAAATTATTTTTAAATCTTTCTTCTCTAGACCTGACCTAACGAAGTCCCTGGACGAAGAATGAGATTTAAAGGCTAAAGGGCACATTCTTTCGGCCAGCTTAATAATTAAGTTCCAAAAATTAAGGCAACAATCCAATCATACCAAGCTACTATGGGGCACAGGCAAGTCGCACCTCAAAGCAATAACTCTTCTAACCCCAAACATGACTAGATACGTAACTTAAATCTTAGTTGGCCACAACTATACCAAACTATATGCGAAAAAAAATACCTCTGTGTGTTGCGATAGTGATAAACAAGTCAAGCGCGAATTCTTGCCGTCATAACTCACTGCCTATATATAGGTAGAGTACACGCTTTCGGGATAATGGCACCCATCTACGCGCGCTACTGATTATCGCCCTCAGCACACGGGTGGCATTAGTTCCCCAGTGTCAGTGCATACCACAAACTTTAACTTCGCATTTTCTTCCTTTCACTTTCTGTTTCTTGATTGAAAGACAAAAAGTCTGTCGAGCGTGACTCTTCCGACGCCTGTCGCCTTCACGAAAAATAAAATAGATTTTCTTTTCAAAGTTTTTTGAGTGGGGGAGATCATTTGTTGTTGTTGTTTTTAGAACCTCTATATAATATCAAAAGTATCCTTGATTGTCAAATTCCATATTCACAATATGCACCTGTGTGCCTTGAAAGTCTATCAACGACATCATCAATCGCATCTGCTATATGCCTGATGGTGAATTGCGATCGTTTGGCATCTCATAGACAACCATGCTGATCTTAAATCATACCGCAATTCACCATAAATCCGTTCAATTTGTCCATTTGTCATCTCGCGCCAAGAACAACCACCATTTGGACACTTTAATTATTTTAGTGTTAATTACTAATTTTATTATTTATCGCGTAGCTGTATAGAGAGCGGATGGGCTGTCCAAAAATACTTGGCAACGTTGTATGGTGTAGTATTCTTCAAATAATATGGTGTGTTTGAAGTTCTTTTTTGTTTTGTTGTGGCTGTGTGTGTGGATCATTTATACGAAGGAGCAAGCCCCAATGGCTGACTGAAAGTTTGCGCGTAGTGTTGCAGATCGTATTTTATTCTCACGTGGATCGTCTTTTATTCCGAAAGCAGAGAGAGAAATAATTTAATTGTGTTTTTGCTTTGTTTTTATTTATTTTACTATTTTTTGTTTTGTATTCAATTTAATTGTAAATGTTGAGAAAATGTTATTTGGACGCTTGTTAATCTTGTTTATTTATTAGTTTACGTTGACAAATTTGCAATTGTGATTTGAAGAATGCACTCGGCGGTAAAAAGTGACAGAAGGGGGGACATTTGAATTTATGTTTAGACGTTTTGTTTTATATTCGGTATACCTATGCATCCTTATGGTACGAAATTACGAATGTCAAATTTCAGATCGCGACGGGGCTAATATGAGCCACATAATTTTTGAATATTTATACATTTAAAAAATTGCCAGACTGCGTCTGAAATTTCTGTCAACAAAGTTTTTATTTTCTTAAAGGAAATAGAATCAATGAAGAAAATGAGAAGTTTTATAGGGTGGCGTCCCTTAATTTCGAACGCTAGTCGAACATATTCGAATACTTTGGACAAAATCTTACATCTTGTTTTATTGCAACGATTTTCAACTTTTAAAAGCACAATAGCACATTTCTCTCAACTATTGCTTTTGAGGGGGAATGGAGTGGACCTACAATTTTCTGCCGATTTCGAACGGCTAATCGAGAAAGCGCTTTTCATGACAATGTATTTAGTATCGGAACATTTGTCAATTACTTGCAGAAGGTGATATCCGTGAAAATTATTTTGCTTCTGATGAGATTCGAACCACAAACCTCTGGGTGAACAGGCAGACATGATAACAATCATGACAATATTTTTTTACTACAATCAAATTGGTTTTTTATTTTAGTTACATGATCAAAATACTTACTTACTAAGGTGCCATTCCATTTAGGGCGGCCGTGGTGCAGTGGTAGAGTGTTTGGTAGAGAGGCCGGATGCGTGGGTTCGAATCCCGCTCTGGACATCTACTTTTCTTTCAGCCTCCCAGTTTCATATGGACGCCGCCCTTGAGGTTATATATGTGAAATTAATAACAACTTATTTCCAACTACTGCAACACAAAAAAAAGGGAAGGCTGCTACTCTGGTAGTACAATGGACTGGATATTAGGTCTGAGTTCTCCAGATTAGGATATAAGCCTCCTCTTTTATATAAAAAAAAAAATGAAAAAGGTGCCATTCTAGTTGGGGTGAATTTGGGACTCAGCGGGCTGAAGCATCGAAGTCTATCAGCCGTTGCAGCCGTCTAAATTTCGCGATTTATACTCTTCTAGCTATGCTCATGTTGCAGAACAGCTAATACAGCTCGTTACTGTATCTTCTTCTCCACACATTTTCTTCGCATACGGGACCAAAGATCATTCCGAGTACTTTTCTTTTGAAACGACCAAGGGTTTCCTCATCCGCTTTCGATAAGGTCCATGCTTCCGCTCCGAAAGTAGGGCTAAGATGATCAAGGTCACATGAAGGGTTACCTTGGTTTTTCTAGAGAGGGTTTTGTTTCTCGATTGTGAAGAAACCCGGAGAGGCAACGGTTGACAAGAGTTATTCTCCGTTTGATGTCCGTACTGATGTTGTTTGCGTGTCTATCTAGAGCGGATCCTAAGCAGACCAATTTCTCAACTACCTCGAAGTTATGTCTGTCTATTGTGAGATCAATTCTTTGATGTTCGCTATCCTTGTTTGATGACATTAACATATACTTCGTTTTTCCGCTTCTGTTTCAATGCTCGCAAAGGCAACTATGATATCACGCTTTCTTCTTCCTATTTAGTACTTTTTCCAAAACAAAGGTATCGGTGATTTCTTTATCGATCTTGACGAAGCAACGAGAAATGAGCTCCCCAAATTCATCATAGGTAAGGTTAGGTAAAGGTATTTGTCGGGAAAACGGTAGACACACTTTGACCAATAAGAATAGGTCCATTGTGATACCACAAAATTTAAGGAATTGCCTCTTATTTAAATCATTTTGAGATTTCTATACTTGGATTGCCGAAAAAGTACTCTCCCAAATGTGTTTTACGTCTTTGAGAGAAAGCAAAGCATGTGCAAGGAAGATGTGAAACAGTTTCCTCTTCTTCCTCGTCCATGCAGCTTCTACAGAAATCGTTTGATGGAACATTAAGCCTTGTGGCATGTCTACCTATGAGTCAGTTATAACACCAATTATGGAGCAAAAGTGTAATCTACTAACAAGCTTTGGTACGATTTAGTTCAAGCTTTATCCAGATCTTTTTGGTGGTGATGTTTGTCCATCTGCACCAAAGTCATCCTGCATAGAAATAAAAAAGAAATAAATAAGGTTACGCAACAGAAAGCGGAGCCCCAGGGCCTTTCTCTCAACTATACCTTGTTAGGAAATGAAAGTTACCACAATTTTTTACCGATTGGCTAAGTAAGAAAGTACTTTTCAGGGTCATGAAATTACTATCGGAGAAATTGCGAAATCCCGCGAAAAGCGATACCCGTGGAAACACATTTTTTTCTTTGCATTGATGTTTCTGGGATCGCAAAAGCAAACACGCTACACATTATGGCACGGATACCACAGTGATGCCACTTCGCATGGCTCGTCTCTTTAAAAACTGTCAGTCGCAATCTGCAGGAGTGGACTTCCCACATCCACAATAACGACTGCAATTCTTTCGCTGCTGGTCGAAAGCAGCCCTTGTTTATTTGTCGCGCTTTTAGTTCGATTGCCTTTGACTGCCTGCATTCTTCATCGACCATAGTCTTCGACGTCGCAGTTCTGATGGCTTGTTGGCATTGGTGCCACTGATCTTCATTGCTTAATGCTGATGGCTTAAGATTCAAGGATAGTTGAAGGGATACTCGATTGAAAAAAGCATTGTCGTTTATACGTTAGTTCATGTAAGTGGTGAACAGGTAGAAGTCGCCATAGTTGATGTCACAGTTTTAATTTTTTTTATGCCCAGCCGATTCATCGCACTTCCTGGATGGCGGTTATATTAGCCGAGTTTTATTGGGAATTTCTGTATTCACTTATATTCACTTCACTTGCGAGTCTCAATAAAACGCTTTATATGGCTATATTCACTTACCAAGTTCACTTTCACAAACTCCATTTACCAACCATCCCTGTTGTTCACTTCAGCAAGTGATTTATTTTTGTCCACTTACGCTATTCACTTATATTCACTTAAGAGTTGTTGTTTTTCCATTAGCGATGTTTTGCGATGTTTTGCTTAAGTGAATATAAGTGAATATAGATTCCCAATAAAACTCGGCTATTATCTGCTCTGAAGCAGGGCCTCCCCTAGTTGTCTAGCTGCACGTAGTCGGTAAAAGTTATCTTACATAGTACTTCTTTTATTTAAAATGAATATAAAACTGAAATTTTCGCAAAAAGATCATTATTATATACAGTTCGAAGGCCGAAAAAAGCGAATTTTCCAGAATTTTTTCTGAGAAAACTTTTAAATTTATTGATCTAAAAATTTGTACACATATTATGGTATCTTTTAACTGTATTTTAAGACTTAGTATTAGTAAAAATATTTATTTGGAAACGAGCTACAGCTGATCTCAGGGAGCTCCTCTAAAAAAGACGTTTTGCCGTGACCAAAACTGAACTAGATCCTATGAAATTAAAAAACCAAACAGTTAAACGAAAAAAGTAATGTTAAATCGAATTAATCGAAGGAATACCTAAACAAAATAATTTTTTTTGACAAAATGGCGGTTTCTCAAAAAAAATCAATTTTCGACCAAAAATTTCGGCCTTAAATTGTTTATAATTGATCGGTGAGAAACAATCTTCGAAAAATTACTAAAAAATATATTTAAGAAGCTCGTGTTAAAATTTGAGACTAATCGGTTTAGCCGTTTTCGAGTAGGTAATGTTGGTCACCGACTTTGTAAACACCATTTTGAGAAAAACCTTTTTGAAGTTTTAAAAGCTCTTTACATTGGATACAATTTTTTTTTATGTGTAATATTCCGAAAATATTCACCGGAACAATGTGAAATTTTCTGTGTGTACTCTTAAATATATGTACATTAAGGAAAAAAAATCGATTTTTTGAAAATTCTAACTGTATGTGTATATAACTCCTTAAAGAGTGATCATATTAGGTCTGTTTCTTTACTTTCTGGGTAAAGTTTGATAAAAAGCCCGGGAAAAAGTTTGGGCTCGAGCTTTTTAATGTTGTTTTTGTAATCTCCATCCGAAAATGAAAAGTAAAGATACGCCTTTGGGATGTTTCTTGCTGAATGACATTTATCATGCACTCTCAGCAGAGATACTAAAAAACATACAAACAATTTTGTTTCAGAAACGTCTTAAAATGAGCTCAATAGCAATGTTACATTGCATACTTAACATTATTTTGAATTTTCAAACCTACAAAGAGTGATTATGCTTTCCATTTTTCATCTAATTTCAAATATAAATTTGAATTCAATCGAAATGTTTCGATCAGCTGATTTCACAAACAACCGATTTGACTCTTGCTTGTCAAATCAAGTGCACGAGCAAATTGTTCGGGTAAATTCTTACTGGAGGGGAAGTGACAAAAAAGCAAAAGCTCTGCCAGTTTTGCGTCAAAAAAAGTAAAGATACAATTTTCGGGATCGGGTGAGTAAAGATACAGACCTATTATATACGAACTATGTGTACATCTGTACATAACCATTAACATATAAACTTGCTTCCGATTGATCGTTCCTATTGCGACACTTAATCATTATAATCAGAAAGCCGGTGCGGTGGCCCGGGTAGCTAGTGCTTTTATCTATTGTTATTTTGTAATTAATTTACATTGTTATAAAGTAATAATAATAATTTTAAACTGAACCAGCAGTTTTGACACATTACAAAGATTTTAACACATAGCTTCTTCATGTAAGTCCTGCAAAAAAGTTAATGAGACAAGAAAGGCTGGCAAATAAATTCCCATTTAATGAGGTTTGGATCTCTTCTTTTTTTTTTACGACTCCACCAAGTTGTAGTCGTAGCTTTTTTTAAACAAATTAAACACTACTTCACTTTCTGCATCACTTTTGATGAGAATTTACCTTGTAGTTCGAAATAAAATGTGGAGAAAACTCACTTCCTATGCTTGGAATATAAAACAATTTTGAAGGGAAGCACAAAAAGCAAAAACCAACCTTTAAATCTTATCTTCTCTTGTAAGAGATCATAACTTATAATTTTTTTTTTATTTCATAACTTTGCTCTCAAAGTTTTGTAAGGTGCAAATGCACAGAGCACCGATTTCTAGAGCGCATTGGCAAGAATAAAAACAGCTATTGTAAGCAATCAAGCCATCAGCCTAAAAAAAGATTAATTTTATCTTGTACGAACAAAAACTGCCATTTGCATTTTAAACGAAAAATTTGTTCAAGGAATTCCAAAATAACAACATTTATCAAACATGCACTAAATTGTTAATTGCGCGTTAACCTACACAATGTTGCAAATTCCAATAGTTCAAAATTACCCAAAATAAATAATCTCAAAAGACTAAACTAGAAAAAGGGCATTTTCTGCGAATCCTGCACAGGGCGCTGGCTTGGGTTGGACCGGCGCGGCCATGCGATCAAGAGCAATCAAAAAATTGAATTATTTGTTTTTTCTCCTTTCATTGATTTCTATTGTTTCTTTTTGCACAATCTTTTTTTAGTACAAAATGGTAAAATAACCGCCTCAAGGCGAATTTCACTAGTGCCAAAACTAGTATTTCTAAATAATTCAATTATCGCTCCCTCTCTCACATGAGCTAAAACCATTTTCCTGTGTCACCTGCTTTCTCACCTGTTCAAAAGTACATTGAAACAGAAAAAACAATCGAATTCAGAAACAAAACATAAAAAAACAAGCTCTTTGTTTTATATTAAATTAAGTTTTATTTATTGCATCAGAGACGAAAAATCGTCTTTATTTTTCACGAAAAAAATAAATTTCACTAAATAGAAAAAAAGTCATCAAATACATTTACAGAGTTTCATAGAAAAATATACACATTTATTTATTTGTTTTGAATTTATCATTTTACACATTTCTTACAATTTTTTTTGTAGCAAACTTTTAAATTTTTTTTTTTTAACATTATTAAAATTACTATAAGATATTTAAAAAAAGCATTGACATTTTCTAACTTACGTGTATAAATATGTATAAAGACATTGTTTTGCATATATATTTTGTAAAAAATAATTATTTTCCTAAAAACTTTGCACATTTTACTCTTCTTTTTTTTTACATAATTCTTCTATTTATAATTATATTTCTTTGGCTTATCTTACAATCTTTTTTTTTATATAAAATATACAACCACATGTAGTAGTTTTTGTTTTAATTTAAATTTAAATTTAAGTACGAAATTCATGAATGTATACCTGACACGCAAAAAGTGTGTTGAGAAATGAAGCTACGATAATAATTTATGTATAAAAAGATATTTACAAAATCTAATATTTTACTTTGAATGATCTTAAAACTGTCACCATGGGATTTCTAATTTTTTTTTTTTGTTGATAAAATAAAATTTTAATTTAAGGAAATGTGGACACTAAAAATATATATTTTTTTTTTTTTGAAACATACACAAAAAAAAACTTGAAAATGAGGATTTTTGGATGAGGAATAAATATCCTGAGACCAGTGCATCGGAATTAGCTAATAAAAAGTCTTCCTAAAGTCCATGCTCGCCCACATTGAGGAAACTCCTGCATATTCGACTAACTTCTGGATTGGCATGATTCATGAGTTGCATGTAGATTTGTTTGTGCAGCTGAATTTCATTGTTCATATCTTCGAGGCGTCGCAGGAGGGCGTCTTTTTCTTTGAGCAGCGTTTTGACACGTTCTTCTACTTCGCGTGATCGCACTTTGGCCTTTTCTCTGCTCTTGCGTACGGCTATGTTGTTGCGTTCGCGTCGCCGTCTATATTCATCGGTGCCTTTGTCGATGTTCTTCTGGGATTGCTTTCGCTGGGGCAGCATTTGTTTGTTGTTTGAAAGGTGATGTGATTTCAGGAGGTGAGCTCCAGCGGCTAAGTGTGGTAGATTAGTGTGATGCAGACCGTTTGCAGGTGTGAGTGTTGTGAATGAATTGTTTCCATTTGTTCCGCCATTTGTCCCCTGGTAAGGTAGATTTCCGTTGGATCCTGTCAAATTGTAAAGACCATTTGTTGTTCCTGAGGCGGCACCGATAAAGGCTGCCGCTGCTGCGTTTCCATCCTGAAGCTGACGACGGTACTCTTGTGGATCAATTGGTTCCTCCTTGATTGTTGAGGCTTCCGATCCCACTGAGCTATTTTCATCTCCACTCGAGTTATTGCTGTAAGTCGCCCCCGAGTGCACTGCCTGAGGCATATATGCCAAGGCATTTCGACTGTATCCATGATTTTGGGCTGACCTCAACGTCTGTTGCTGCAGCTGGTGTTGCTGAAGGACTTTGGCTGCGGCGCTAACTACCCCATTTGTATTCAAACCAGTGCCACCAAAACCTCCAGGGCTGGCAACCATATCACTGAAAATCCCTAGTGCTTCCTGTTCGCGAAATTGATCATCGATCAGGTGTTGAAGGTCAAGGGTT
The DNA here is from genome assembly GCA_949752695.1 of Melanostoma scalare. Taxonomy (NCBI): domain Eukaryota; kingdom Metazoa; phylum Arthropoda; class Insecta; order Diptera; family Syrphidae; genus Melanostoma; species Melanostoma scalare. The sequence goes on from OX456984.1 coordinate 217,509,526, forward strand.
ATTTCCTGAGTGGTAAGCTCGTCCAGGTCGCTTTGTGAATATTGTTGCATCATTTGCTTCTGCAACATACTGGTAGCTACTGAGTTATTCTGTTGCTGCTGTTGTTGCTGCTGTGAGGTGTTATTGTTGGCAGCGTTGTTGTTGTTATTGTTATTAACCGCTGCTGCCTGCTGCATATGATGGACAGAATGTTTGTTCACCACTAAACCGTTATTGTGATTGTTGTTAGCATCCGATGCGACATTGCCGCCATTAGCCATTGCCGTTAAAGTAATTTGGCCGATAATGGCTTGGGCGGGCTGTTTTTTGAGGTCCAGTTGTGACAGGGTCTGTACGGTGTCGTACATTTGGGGTGATTCCATGTTCAGCATTTCAGAGAGTTTTATTTTTCACTGTTCTTTGGGAAAATTATTTTATATTTAAAAAAATATTTTTTAAGTCAAAAACATCGTTGACTTTTCTTCCAAAAAAAAAATCACTTCAGAGCCTTTAAGGTAATCCACAGGGAAGGCTTGGTTCACTGTTCACAGTTGAGAATAATTTTCAAAATATTTTTTATCCTTGTTGGTATCACTTTTTTTTAAATTAATTTTTTTAATAATATTGCAAAAGCCCGAAAAAACCGTTGGAATATTCGAACCGTTTGTTTTAAGTATAGCTTCGCTCAACAACCTTCGATCGACTGAAGTGTTCAGACAGTGATGCAACTGATTTTATATTTTTCCAACTTTTTCTTGTTGTAAGAAGCTCTATTATGTTCCGGATACGAGGGGAGGTATTAGCCCCAGCACGTATTGGGCACTACTGACGGTCTTCAAATGCACAGAGCACCGAGAGAGCATATAAAAAAGATACACCGATAATCTCAGGAAGTAGGTATGGCTAGAGAAGAAGCTTTGTTTCCTTCCAAAATATGCAGCCGATGGTGTGCAACTTGAAACAATTTCGATTAAAAAAAAAAAAAATAAACAAATTAGATACGCGCCCGTTTCCGTTCGCGTCCGCTCAAGGCAGTTGGTAGATGGTAACTGAAGCTTCCAAAAAAGAAATTTACGTTCGTCTTTCGAGTAGTCGGTCGCATAATATCCACGCAGTGCACTCGCGCGCAGATACTTTTGTTTTTTTTTTTTTTTTTCCTTCAATTCAAACACTCATACCTTCGAAATACTCTCTGTCTTATGCTCTCTTACAAGACCAGCCAGTCAAGCCAAAGCCACCACAGGTAGTATAGTAAGAAGCATACTACGCCAGATCAAAAGCGTCATAGAGCACAATTGGGCTTACGCCGAAAATCCACATTGTCGATGCCGTTGTCGTGTGGAGTAAGTGATGTCGGTAGTGGTGTTGATGTAACAAGACGCTTTACAAGAAAACTTCAGAATCAAACAAGTAAGGCATAAGAAAGAAATAATAAAAAAAAAAGAAGAAGAGAGAAAGACGGAGCCGCACTATCAATCTAATTATGGAAACACGACGACCAAAAAGAAACGAAGAACTAGCACGACACAGTTTACAGAAACACTTTTACTCTTGCGCTTGGAATGCATCACGTCGATGGCAACGACAACGACGACGACGACGTTGGCGCTGGCTGATTTCTGTTTCTGGTTAGGCTAGTAAGCTTTTTCATTCGTCTGCATCTATGCTGGTGAGATGTTTGGTCGTTTGATACCAGACATTGATACACACAAAATGAAGCAGGCCAACCGGCGGCGAGGAAGCTTTTTCTTCAGCAACTTGCGTTTTTTGTTTTGGGTTTAACATCCGCAAGTTATGCATTGATGACCGAGAGTAGTGTGGTACTTCCTCCAGTTAGATGATTAATCGTGACGTCACATCATTTAACGGCACTTTGGTGGTTTGGGTTTGTTGTTTGGCTATGTGTAAGTGAGCTTGGCTCTCTTTTTGAGTGAGTGGTTTGTGTTCTCTTTTTTTTGCGGGAGATATCTTTTGGTCATGGAGCACATTGTAGGAGTATCGTTGTGTTTTATGTAGACACGATAATGGGGAGAAGGAAAAGCTTTGGCGATTTGAATTTGTAAACAAAGCAACAGAATTTGAAAAGGGTGGCAAAGCTGTTGGGGTAGGAGTTTTTCTTTTTTTGAGTTGTTAGTGATCTTTCGTTTAGGAGGAAATCCATTCGATTTAAAAATGTAAGAGGGTTAAATATGTTATTAGAGGATCAAGTCATAAAGAAAGTCAAGTCTTCCCAGAATAATGACATTGCCTTAGAAAGAACTTTCTAACTTAGGGCACAGCCCGGAACTGAGCAGGAAAGCTGCAAAAGGGAAAACTAAACGAAAATTAAACGTTCGCTCAGCTGTCAGTAAATTGTGTTCCAATTTTGCCGTTCAGTACGTGACCGTGCCCTTAGAATCCGCAAACGTGAAATGCGTCAGGTCCGAAGTTCCCGGAGCATTATTGTGTGTGCCATGATATTTCTTTATTTCTTTATTTAGCTCAGCTCCTTTATTAAAGTGATTCAAACATTTCTGCCATATTTATATTGAAATTTAGAGAAACTAAAATTTTAGAGTCTGAGAACGCTAACACATCCCTAACTGGCGCATTTTATATAGCTTTTCTCTCAGGTAAAGGTCTGTCAGTCTATTCATCCTCTAAAATTGTGTTATGAATAGGACTGTTTTTTTTCACTACTATCCTCTGGGCAATATTAAGATTGAGTATGTTTGGAGTCAGTTATAACTTTTAACTGACTACTTTGGTAGCCCTCAAAATTCGATCAAGGGCAAAGCATATCACTAATGTCATTGACAAAGCTCTTCATGGATAGAAAATTTGTTTAGCTTTTTTTTTTTAATCTTTCGTTAACTTTTACCGAAGCGTGGTAGGAAGGTTTCAAATTTAAACTAAGACAAGTCCTGCACGAAGGACTCTACACTATTGTAAAATTTTGAGAAAAAAAAAAACATTTCGTTCTAGACCCGGAAATATATATTCAGACTACAAAGAATTAAAGGTTGGGGTACCGCAAGGGAATGTTTTGGGTCCCATATTGTATCTTTTATTTCAACGTGATATATTCCTTGAACAGAAAATACCTTTTAAGGCGCATTTTCAGAAGATAGCTGCTGCAATGCTTGTAATGAGTAAAAGAAAATCAACGATAACAGAATTGAATTGTTAAGCGGTCTTCAAAGTGTCAATAAGGATACAGTGGATAATGCTGACCTTGGTCAAATCAATCCACACCGACCTTACGTATTGAAACATTGATAATCTACTGGTATTTATTGCTATTGCTCAAATTCCATTTAAAATCGTACTAAATTTTATTATACGAGATTTGAAAGTAGTTTCTTGTGGTGTCCGTGTCGTAATGGCTAGCATATCTGTCAGTTACGTGGGAGTTCAAGGTCCTTATCCCTGAAACATCTAACACTGGACCTAGATTTCGTAAGGGAGCGTTCAAGTATTACGTAACGCAATTTGGGGGGAGGGGGGTCTCGTAAAACGTTACGATGCGTTACAGGGGCAGGGGGGGGGGGATTTCTTTCTTAAAACACGCTACGTAACACTTTTTTTTTAAATTAGGGAATAAAAACTCCCAAATGCTAACTGGGTCGACGAAGACGAAGTTGATGCAAGTGGCTTATCAATTCCAGAACCGTCTTCGTCTGCACTCCAGGTGCCTGTGATGAAAGAATCTGAGTGGCTAGCAAACCCGTGGACAGAGGAATAATTTTTGTTTTGTATTATTTTCTTTTGTATTATTTATGTAAAATTAAATGATTACCGCAGTGGCAATTAAAAGTAGGTATACCAAGTATAAAAAATATAACATAAATTTTTTCGACTTTAGGGTAAAAATGGTCAATTGAGTGTTACGTAACCTTTAGAGGGGGGGGGGGGGGGGGGGGTACATAAAACGTTACGGTGCGTTACAAGGGGGGGAGGGGGGTCAAAAATCTTCAAAAATTGCGTTACGTAATACTTGAACGCTCCCTAACGTTTTAGGCTACATTTGTACAGTATTGCGAGAAAGCGATGTGATGCGACGAGCAATTCGAGATGCGATATCGAATGCGAATAAGTGCGAAATAGAAGCGATTTGGTGTGGTTGTGTAACTTGTTTCCTTTGGCTCGATAGGTTTAATTCAGACACCGCAATGCCAGAGCTGCTCCAACTCAAGCTGCCCTTAATCTTACTTGTTTCCTTTGTATCAAAACAGTATGAATTCGTCAGCAAATGTATGTACGTATAAAGTCCAATATGGAAAACAAATTTGTTCTGTACAGATAACAATCAGGTACACTTGTCTGGTTATATGATATACAAATCTGAGGTCTTACAATGGACTCAAATTCAAATTGTCCTGGCATCTGTTTTTTCTGTTGTTAAGAACAGCAAGCTTGGGATGGGAATGGTAAGGGTCTAGAGCAGTGTTTGCCAAAGTGGTCCAGGTGGACCCCCAGGGGTCCACGGGAGACTTGCTGGGGGTCTACGTAGGCATGAACAAAAAATGGGGGTCCATAAGATGTTTATGGGGGTCCACGAAAATTTATGTGCTTTTGATAGTAAAGTAGAGCAAAAATGTAAGCATAGTTTTTATAAGGTCCTACTACCTACATTGTTTTAAGTACCTAACTAATCAGATAATATTTCAATAAGGCAAGCGACTGTTACTTGTCCAAACTTGCGTATTCGATATTACGTACAATTTCGTGTACAGACTTACAAAGCGCTATCCGCCCGACAATGCTTAGTGCTTGTTCAGACATGAACTTGATCACCACTATAAAAAGTTGATGCCAAAGGCGAACTCATTCATTTGTTTCCGTAATTTCGAAAAAAAGGTGTGAGAAAATTTATATCATCAGTGTTTGCTAGTGCCGGAGAAAAGTAAGTACCTGCCTTTTTTTGATATAGTAGTTAAGTATTTTTTTTACGTGTACTAATCGTTTGATTACAACTGCTTGTATAGATAGGTAACTTAGTAACTTGCAGATATTTTGTTTGTCCTCTTTCGATTTGAAAACAAACACAGCACGTTTTATTCAATTGTTTTTTTCACGAGAGAAGCACTGCCTCTTTAAAAAGGCCGAATAAGCAATATTTCATAGCATTTAATTTTGTAATTTTTCTTGCAAATAACTACTAATTTTTTAAAACTGTAATTTCACAATCATTTTAAATTGATGTTGAAGTAACTATTTTATCAAAACTATTCCTTTTCGGAAGAGCGGGGCTTGAGCTTCGATGCCAGTTTGTCACGTTTTAACAATGAAGCAAACAAGACAAAAAATACGCAAATACACGGAGCGCGTGAACTCATTGATTTGATGAAATATTTATGGTTTTTATGGACAATTTTGGGATTTCGACTTTTATTTTTTCCTACACAAATATGATCAGTATTCGATACTGAGTACACCAATTCGTCCTAGCGGTTTATTAGTTGGTTCCTTTACAAGCCGTAATTCTATTTCCGCGTGCTGACAAAGGCTGCGGTGTGATACCTATAATAATAGAATGTATATTGATGAGAATAACCATACCTACAGTCAACATTTAAGTGCCCTGCATGATGACTTCAAAACCAGGTTTGAAGATATGCTGACGATGGATATATGTACCACCATGGATCAAAAATCCATTTGATGAAACGGAAGCGCCCAATGTTGTATTACAAGTGGAGCTGCTCGAGCTATGCACCAATGAGAAGCTGAAGGTGAAATTTAGAAAAGGCTACCAAACATTGTGGCTGCAAGCAGAAATACCCGAAAAATATCCTCGACTGTGGGAAATCGCAAGGAAATTTTGAATAGCTTTTCCCTCGTCATACCTTTGCGAAAGGAGTTTTAGTGCCGTTGAAAACCTCTTAACAAAAAAAAAGAAGCTAATTAAACATCACAGATCACAGAGCGGGGGGATTTGCGGTTATTGCTCACAAAAATAAAGCCAAAAACTTATCGTTTGCTGACACTCCATCAAATACACCTGAACTCCATCAAATGACCTGAACCTATATTACCTTATTCATTTTTTCTTGTAATTCTATTCTTTTAATAAATTAAGTGTTATAAAATGAACCATTTTTCGTTTTTATTTTACCTATCGGAATAAAGGGACAGATCTCAGAAGCGACACAATTTTTTTTTTGGTGACTTTAAGAATGTGGTAGAAATGGACCCCCTTCCACCGAAACCAGTAAAATTTTGAAAGTGGTCCACGAGAAAAATAAGTTTGGGAACCACTGGTCTAGAGCATTTAATTTCTCCAGCACTCTTATGGGGAAATTGAAGGGAACTTACCATTTTCCACGAGGACTCTTTAGGCCATTGATTATGTTCATTGATCCTCAAGAAATTCACAAATAAGGATTCTTAATTGCAGCAATCGGTTTATAGGCTTATTATATTATACAGAAGAAAACGAGAAGTGCTATCAAATAAAAGGGTTGTAAATCGGCGATAAGCGTGAAAATCCTTAATTATCTGTAGATTAGATGTTTTAGATTGTAATGATTTATTTATTAACATCATAAGTATATAACAATTTAAATAAACAAAATCTTTATGGCGTGGCTATGCCGTCTGCCGATTGGTACTGATCATGAAAGTTAAAAAAAATATTTTCTTAATTATCTGTTTTTTCAGTATAAATTTCTCAAAAAAGCAAAATTTCTTTAGGTTTTCACTTAGATTTTTTTTTTTGTAAAAAAGTAAATTTCCCATCGAAATGGTGGGTCTGAGATTCCGTTTGGATACATATCTTTTTTATAATTATTCAAATGAACCATTTCCACTTTGTGAAATTTATCAAAAATTTGCTTTGTTTGCAAAATTTTGAAAATACTGAGAAGAGTGGTTTTTTATCTTTATATCCTATTTACACTTACTTATTGAATAGAACTCCACGATTTCTTCTTTATAACTAGCCCGCATTAACCGATTCCTGCAGTAAAATTTTATCCTATTTTGAATATGGCAATGTCGGGTGATATGGTACCCTTTTAATATCTTCCGCATAACGACTTCTTTTTAAAACAAAAAGAGCAAAACATAGTTCAGTCTGACGTAAGTGTGAAACTTGAAACTTAGGGAATGGGCTATGCTACACACTCTTATTTAACAGTGCTCTACGGTTTTTTTATTTATAAGTAACCAAGTTGAATTTATTCTTTGTTAAGTTCCATTATACCTTCTTTTTAACTGTTCATACACCTTTGACTTTCGAAAATGAACCAAGCAAATATTGACGAAACAGTCACTAGTTTCAACGCTATTTTAAAAGATTATATGAATGAAGCATTACCCTTAAGATTGCTCAAAAACTAAACCAAAGTATTTAGTAATTTTCGGATTGAAAGAAATAGGCCTTGAAAAATCTACTTACTTTTTCTTTTCACTTGTTCTTAAGTCCTTTTGGAAACTACAGAACGCTTGTTCAAAATCTATACTATGTAACCCAATTGGGTTGGTCTCCTAAAAATTACCCAAAAAGGTCCAGACAACTTTGTTTTCAAAAAAATTTCTTTGAAGGATACTCCTAACATTTGCAATGCCTTTACCAGTTATTTTTAAGGCTCATTTTGTAGTACATATTTAGAAATTTATAAAAACTACTTTAAGTTTTTTTTTAGCATACCTTTTCACACGACAGAATTATTCACTTTCTTCTTCACGTTTATCATTTCCACTTAATATCGTTTCGAGTTTTTTTTCTTGAATATTTCCTAGTTTTTGGAAAAGTCGTATTGCTTAAGAGGGGTGAAAAATCTATAAAAAAAGATACAGGCGAGTTGCAAAACTGTTTGAACAAGTAGTCTACGAAAGCTTACCCTTTTATGCAAGAAATATAATCTGTAATCAGCAACACGAATTTATGCAAAGGAGATCGACGGGTTCTAACCTTCTTTCATTTTATCATAAATGTTCCAATGCACTTGAATGAGCGTATGAACTAGGCTGCATTCACAAATAGATATGTCTCACAATATTATATTATATAAGCTAAAATCATTTGGATTTCCTAGAGTATTTATTGTTTGGATAAGTTCTTAAAAAACAGGTCTGGCCAAGTAAACTTTCCTAACTTTTTGTCAAATCCTTTTAATTGTCTGGCGTGCCACAAGAGAGTCACGTTGGTCCTTTGCTTTTCATTGCTACGTTTCATACAGCAATAGTCTAATTTTTACTTTCGACATGAAGATTCTATAAATAATGCTTTAGATCGCTAGTTATTAAAAAACAAAAGATATCGACAGTTTTGTTATATGTTGTTTTAAAAATGGTCTAAGTTTGAATCTTTTTAATTGCTATAGCATGACGATCTGAGACAACAAACTCTACGGTATGGAAAATTATTCAATACCTATTTCAAAAAACTTTGTCTCAAGTTCTGAAATTCCGTGACCTTGGTGTTCTTTTAAGTATGAGCCTTGAATTTATTGAGTACATCAGTTTCATTACCAGCAAAGTAAATTCTATGCTAAGCTTTATTAAGGGATGGGCAATAGAATTAAAAGACCCTATGTAACAAATTCTTTTTACAACTCGCGTGTTTGTTCCCATCTCGAGGACGCTTCTTAAGTTTGGTCATCATTATTTATAAAGTTCTTAAATTTCGTATTGATGCACTACAAGACAGATTCATACATTTTGCTTTAAGGGTCTTCCCTGGCTGGATCCTTTTGATCTTCCCACCAAATAATTTTTGATCAGTTTCTCAAAAACGGATCAGCAATGACTTAGTAGTCTTTCATTAACTAAATAACAGGTTTAATTGATGCTCCCTACATTGAATTGCTACCACTTCAGAACTAACTATTGAAAGCTAATTTTCCGGGATTCATACCTACTGCAGTACCATTGTCTCTCATTAAGTATCACATCGCTTCGTATAAGTGAATATTTCCTTGAATATGTCAATGTTTGTTTATTCCAAAACGAGGTAAACACATTTCCCTTAATCTATACCTAAACTTAGTCATTTTCTGATTCCTTTGCTGGCTCTCTCTTGAAATTCATAAATGGTTCCAGGGCTTCAAGTTTGAATCATGAGCAAAGCCAAGTTGTAAACCGTGGTCATTCCAAGAATCCAAATGGTTAAACGGTATTCTGTCTAACAAGTAAGCCGAAGCTCCCTGTCACAGAGTTCACTACACCTTGCTTAAGTACCCATACTCCATACTGAAAGAAATTCTGAGTCACATTAAACCTGTTTCAAGGAATCCAAGATATTCCCAAAAATGACAACCAACCTGATTCACTCAATAAAGTCCATTGGCGTTTAGTTTTTCCCGGAACAAATAATCGACAATGTGCCAATTTGATCTAGAACTCCATCAAAGCCATTGAAATACAAGAGTTAGTTAGCCAACTTCCCCTGAAAATCAATTTCACTCGAACTGAACACAGGTACCCAACCCACAATGTACATAGATGCCACCTCCAGCTAAACAAATCATTGTCTACGGTCACACCAAATGGAAACGTGCAGTACTTCTATGAGTCTCCAAAATGCTTACATTAACACCTCTTGCCTCGCAAATGCACCTTAATAAGAGTGTAAATTATTATTTTGCAATGTGTGCTCCTATTTTTTGTCGATTCTTCTTTTATTCGTTTATTTTTGACAACAGACCGATGCATAAATACAATTGGAACAAAAAAAAAAAAAAAAAAATTGTCAATTCCGATCCTCAAGCAATTAACCATAAGCCTCAGAGACAGAGGTCGTTCTTAAATTGTTTCTTGAGAAGGTGCGGTTGGCAATATTGATGGTCTAAGCGAAAAAATTCCTTTCAGGTGCAGGCCCTTTCAATCGTTGCGATGGCATAGATTTAATTATTTTTATTCTTCATGTGGATTGGATTCACATTACTCAGCTTGGCGACCGTTTAAATAATTCAAATTGGACTTTGCATTATTATTTTCACTTGCTTTTTTTTTTATTAATTTTTTGTGTAGTGCTATTCGAATATCGGAAACGCACGTGAGAAGGAAATTGGGTGTCGGCGCTGAGTTCAAAAAATATGTTTCGTTCTTATTCTCTAAGTTTTGAGTTTCAAATTGGAAAGACAACTTTTTACTTGTGGGGAATTAGAAGGTTGGGTGTTGTTATGACGAGGAACCTCATTTTTTTTTTTTTTTAAATTCGGTATGAATTTAAGAAAAATGCGACTTGTGACTTGGGGTCACTTTCCAATATAAAATGGCTAACATTTATAATGGCAATTAAGGGCGACTAACAAAACATTACAATGTGAATGCATTCGTTGACATTAAACTTGTGCATAGACTACCGATCCGTTCACTAATAGACACTTTTTTTATAATTCACGCGAACTTCAAGGGGTTGTGACTACTCGTATAATGTTGTAAAACACAGTGCGGGTATTAACAAATAAGGAAAAAAGGAGATGCCGATGAACATTAATTATATCCTTTAATTTCTGTGCATTGTAATGCGTGCGACCGAAGTTGGGCTGAAGCGATAACTGATGTCTGATGTGTATTCCTTGCGAGGCGGGTGTAGCGGTTAAATTGTTAGAGCACTGTCTGTTAAATTAGTGATAAAAAAGAGAGAGACGTTTTCTTTGATGCAGGTACCATACATGGATAATGGCAATGGGGGATGATAGAGCTTTAACGACAAAAGACAGCATTGGGTTTTTATTAAACCATGTAACAACGCTGTCAAGGTCAGAATTCAATGAGTTAGTCATAAGCAACCGTTCCAGTTCCATATCCGAAGAGCCGAGTGGTGAAGTTGGAAACATATATGAGAAGCTGTGGGATTAGAGGTTTCAGACAAGACATCGTTTATGAAAATAAGGAAGAGAATCGGAGGCAAAACGGAGCCCTGGGGTACACCAGCATCTATAAAGTGGATATCAGACTTATAACCGTCAAATTGTATCTGTATTGAACTGTTGGAAAGGTAATTTCTGAACTTCTCACTAATCGATACCAAAAGCACGGATTTTTGATAAGAGAGCTTGATGCCAAGCTCTATCAAATGCTACGCAATTTTCTTGCTCTCTCCAAAATTCAGAAGCTTTCGTTCTTCAAGATACTTCATGACTTAATGGCTTATCAACATGATTTGGAAAGAAGCACTAATGTTTGTAAATTATATTGAAATTCCAATTAAAAAGCATGCAAAACTTGTTATAAGATTTATTTTTTTTTTGTGAATTCATGGTACATAAATCTTAAATCTTAAGGGACGTTAGTGCAAATGGACGGTAATCGGAAGGGGAGGAAGATTCGCCTTTTTAGGGATGGGCTAGACAAATGCACTTTTCCATCTGCTCGGGAAGCGCCCAGAAGAATAGAGAAGATAGAAAAGTTTACTCAGTGGTTTTGCAAGTTGAAACAACTCCTCTTTAGAATAATAGCAGCGATGTTATTTAAAGAAAATTTTTTTTTTTTTAAATTTCAATTTTGATACTCAAAAACTATTCATTAAATCAACTTGAACTAAAATGCTAGTCAAAAACTTTTAATAACTTTTTTTAGAAAATTGAGTCAATTTTTTATAAAATCGTTCCTCCCGCTTAAACGAAGGGATATAGCCTCACTCTTCCCACGTGCTTTTTTTCGTCGTGCAAAAACCTATCCGTCCCGAGCTTTCGCCGCATCTTATCCCAAACATCTTATACAAATCCAGATGTACATCTTAAACTTTTAGAAGACAAATTTTGTGTTTTGGTGTGAACTACTCAGGAGGGCTTTGATTCGTGTAAACTTGGCGGTGCCCAGATGTTGCAACTTATAATACACGTTAGTTTCGCTTACTGTACCTCCAAGCGGTAGCCATTGGGTAGGTACTGGTTTCCTCCAACCGAAGCTAACCTACCAAACTAGCAAATGCGAGTGTTGACGGATTGACAAAGAACATTAGAGCGCCACTTCAGGTCTAAATCTTGATGTAATTAGTACCTTTATAACGTTTCCTTAATATCACATTTTATAAAAATACATGGCTCTAAAAAAATGTCGATCCAAAAGAAAAACCGTGGCTAACCATAAGGAAAGATTACCGAATTCTCAAAAAGAAAAAGAAGCAGGATAAGGAGAGTTTATTTGAGAAAATCGAGACATTGTGAGATATCCTGATTTGAACGAGAAAAGATGAAACGATCATGTCAGGGTGACAAACTTCGAACTCATGTCTGTAAAAACCTGCAGGAAGAGATATTGATTGAATTTCTACTAAAAGTCTGGAAAAACCACTTCTGCAGACTGCTCAACGGCGACAATGAAGAAACAAATTCTTCAGTCAGGCGGAATGCGCCATTCAACTTAGATCTTAGATGATTATGAAGAAGGTAGTACTCCCGACCTAAAAGAAGTTAAACTTCTAACAGGACTTCTTCCTCTTAGAATCTGTCATAGTCTTGGAAAATAAGATCAGTGCAGATAGCAAACGGATAACTATTCTTGCCATTCGCTGATTCTTTGGGAGAAGGCAGAGAGAAATTTAAAACCCTTTCGAGGAAATCAAAAGTAACCCTTTCTAAGAACTTGATCATCCCAGTTCTGCTATGCAATGCAAAAGCATGGACCTTTTCAAAAGCGGATGAGGAAACCCTTGATCGTTTCGAAATAAGAATTTTCCGAATGATCTTTCGTGGAGAAGAAGATACAACATGTGCATAGCTAAAAGAGTCTGGATCGTGAAACTACGATGGCCGGGACATGGATGTCATCGGACGGGTTTTCGAAAGCGGATTATACGGAAATCACGGAAGAAGAAGACCACCTCACCACGTCTTATGTAAAGCAATCAAGTAAAAGAAAACCCCAAGCGACGAAGAGAGCTCCCCCGAAATCGAAATTGTTGGCGAAAGATGTTGGTTGAAGCCTAGGTTCACCATGAACTGTATTGCCAAACGTTAAATTTCTAGGTATCCGCCCTATAGGGATGATCTTTAGCTCCCACAAGCTTACATTGGAAAATCGAAAAAAAAATTGTACAGCTGGGTTGCATCAACTTGCCTTAAACCTAAAACTTATGGGTGGACAATATTTCCTTACCTTTTTTTGAGTGGCATCATTTCCATTTGAAACTCAAATTAGGAAAATGAGATAAAACTGTATAAAATTTTTTCTAAAATGTCAAACTTCAGCTCAGGGAAAATCATGGTTTTAAGTCATTAAAATAGGGTATACATCACTTAAAATTTCAATTGGCTCTAAAAATAACTGTGGAACCTAAATGAATTATGAATGATTCAAGACCCACTAAGGCTTCTTTTAAGGCGGTTTTAAATGACTATAGATGTGAGACATTATTTTTAAATTGAGGTTTTAACAAAAGTAGTTTTTTCAGAATTTAATCAAATTTATTTAATTGATTTTGAATGCAGTATGTTCTTAAAAAAAATATTTTATTCTAACCGGTGCAGTGGTAGAGTGTTCAGGCCAGACACATAGGTTCGAATCCCGCTCTGGGCATCTATTTTGCTTTCAGTATCCCAGTTTCATCTTTACGCCGCCCTTGAGGTTATATGTGAAATTACTAACACGTTATTTCCATCTACTGCACCACAAAAAAAGGGCAGGCTGCTACACTGGTATAGTACAATGCACCGGAAATTAGGTCTGAGTGCTCCAGACTGGCATAAGCCTCCTCTTTTTTAATAAAAAAAAGTTTTCCTCACTTACTTGACATTGTAAATTGATGCAAGTGGCTGAATTTATTCCAGGAATTACATACGCAGTCACTTAAACAAAAGAAAATGGTCGACATCGGATTCCGATATTAAAAACTATTACGATAATAGCTTCGCATAGTTCCTTTCCCATCATGATTTCTTTCCAAATACCTCGTAATTGAAAATATTACAAAACTCTCACAATTATGCTCCTTACTCAGCCCATTTATATGACACACTAAACGGGTCTTGCGCCACTTGATTAGCCAATTACATCCGACGTAATTTATAACAATGTTTTCAACAAAGGATTGGACAATCACTTATCAATACCCCGAATTGTAATAATCAATATTTATTTTTCAGAAAATGTCCCCACATCGGATTATAGCTTGCAGTTTCATCATTGCATCTGAAACTTTTGTTCCCATGATTCCTTGAACACAAAAGAAACACCCTAATTTTGCAAGAATTTCCTCAGAGCTTACTTTTGTAACCAAATCAATCATCATCGCGTGTAAATCCCGTAAAATGCACATCGACTCATCGACTAGGCTTGGCCTGTTTACCACCAAATCACAATATTTCAACTGTATAGTGAATTTTTATCAGTGCAAAAGTTGCTAACAAAAAAATGCATTTGTTTTGATAACGCTAACATCAATAAGTCAAAGTTAAAACATTTCGTTGTCCTACGAAATCGAAAGGTGTGCGCATGCATGATTGGGTTACTCAAGGTTATAGGCTTTTGTTTTTGTTTTTTTTTTTTTGCTTCGCATTTTTTAGTCACTCTGTCTCTGATGAGGAAGCAAACACAAAACACTACTGAGTTGAGCGACTAAAATTGACCGATAAGCAACGCAGGTGAATTCATTGAATTTGGAAGAAAGGTTGGTTCGGGCCGGCGCGGCGGTTCATTGAACTTCATCATACCTAGAGAGAGAGCAGAATGATTTTCGGTAATCTAAACCAAAACACACTTTCCCCAATCGGTGGTGATGATGACGATAGGGTTGCACGAACCTCTTATCGGTTGTTCTGATAAAATGCGAATTTTGCTTTTTTTTATTATTGTAATTATATGATAGGTGAGACTGCTTCCTAGTACAATGACTTTTGGAGGCATTTGAATGTTTTTATTGAATCAATCTGTTGAATAAGAAAGAATATGATATTTTTGGTGAGTCACAGGCAAGGCATTACTATCTAACTTAGTTACGTAATCTTTAAAAACGTACGTCTACCCGTAGCAAATGAAAAGGAAGAACTTTGACCATGCAGTCCCTAAGTCGAAATTTTGACCTTGGTTAGAAAGAATTTCTTTATTTTGTTTTCCTAGCGGATGATCTAGGACATTTTTGGAGGTGCGTTACGCAGGTAAGGTGTAATAGTAGGTTTCCACCAAGGAGGTGCTTTCAGACCTTTGCTTTTTATTACAGTCCTTGGCTATAAGGTTAAGTACAGAACACCAACATACATAAACTTTTCTTTGTTGACAATGGAGCCGTCATATGTTAGGATCATTTATCCCTTCAACAAACACTTGTCGTGGGTGCAAAATTTTGAGAAGGGTGTGTGTAATGGTCGAAAAATTACATTTATATGTATAAATGGAAATATGCTTCCTAAAAGTGAAAAGCTTAAGTATCTACGATCAATAGAAAAGCAACTTATGATGACGAAGTTAATAACCGAGTAAGCCTAAGTGGGTTGAGTCTGAGTGGTGAGAGAGAGCGCCGCCATCTTTTGTGATAGAAAATGTCCTCTAAGCTGAGGTAAGACACTGCGGTTGAGCATCCACTTTTAACATACGGCTTACAATGCTGCACAAGTGTACAAGGAACTGAGAGTTAATAAACTGCCGTGCCGTTATGATTATGAAGCTTTGTATAAAACAGCATAAGTAACAGACCTTAATTGTAATAGAAGTACTAGGACAAGTCTAAGCCTTCTAGTCAGTTGGTATAGTCATGATTGAAGAAAAGATTCAGAGAACCCCGTCAAAAGATCAATGTCATACAATGTTCGGCCTATGTTTTTTAATTTCGTATATCACAAAAGATAGACACTTTTGAGCATTGTGCTTCAGATGAATGCAACGATATCAGCATTAAGTTGTCTTCATTGTGGAACAGTCCTAAAAGGCGCCTTGCCGACGCTTTCTGAGATTAACGCGGCGTATCCCATGGGCGGATCAGTGTTATGAAACAGATATGTAAATGGACGAGCTGTGACCCTTTCGAGATGACGTTGCTCGTAACCCCATCAAGGAAAAAGAAAAGGAAGAAATCGAAAATGTTGTTTACTGATCGGTAGAAAATCTAAGGGATTCAGAGTTCTCGGTTCAAGTTATACAGCATATCCCGCATGCATTTTATTACATTTCGTGTTGAATCGTGTATTTCATCGAATACCCGATATATGTAATATAGTGTTTCTGTCTCTTTGAATCACTTACCGTCAAGTGGTTGAATCTGAAGAAAAAACTAACGTTGTCTCAAGTCGAACTTTGCCGCGATTAGAGTGGCGAAACCCGTGTTGTGTCAAATGCTACATTTTGCCTGTGGCTTTTTGGATTGCATGTTTAACTGTTACGTGGGAATTCGCGGCTCAAATCTCAGAAACATGTAATTGGTTTTTCTACTGGCTTTCTAAGAATGACAAATCCTTCGTTAGTAATTACACTGGCATGGAAAGCGTTTTCTCACTTAGCCGTTCGGAATCCGAAAAATTTGTATAGGTTCCTTCAAATCGCGAGTAACCACTTGTCATGTCGATTCTTAAAGTAGGGACATGATTTTATGGCAGCCAGTGGCTACTATCCTGTGTTAGTGTGTTCCTGTTAAAAATAAATTGTATTAGCTGAATATCCTGTATCTAACAAAAATGTTCCTTTTTCCTCTAAAAACTAAGCTTTATTATTTTAAACGCTTCGCTTTTACCTACTACATTATTTTCCATGGTATGGAATAATAGTAGCATCAACATTTTTTTTTAATTTCTAAGTAGGTTTGATCTTTCTTTAAAAAATTGGTATTTGACAAAACGCGGTGACAAATACCGTTGTCAAAGTGTTTGCAATTCCACACGGTTGCGTTTAAGAGAAACTTAGAAAACAGGACAAAGAACTTTCTTTAAACTTGAGCACTTCAGGATTCAGGTGTCCTTTAAATAAATCGTGTTTGTTTCAAAGCCGATTTGTTGTGAGGTAAAAAGCTCGATATACTTTACAAAATGCAATCCACAAAAATTCAAGCATTAACCGATTACAAGCTAAGCCATGGCAAAAACCTAGTTGAACAAGAACGCACTGACATATTTGTTTAGAAAAAGCCGAGACATCAACCGTTTGAAATTTCTTTCTATGAACAGTTTAAGAAACTTAGTATACTACAAGAGATATAAGATTTTTTTTCTAGATTTTTTTAAATTTATTTCAGTGACTAATGTCGCTACTAGGAAAACTTAAGCTCTAATTTCAATACGGAGAACGGAAACTAAAAGCAGCACACACGAGCCTAAGTGTCGCACTTGCGTTTTTCTCACAATTTCTCACAAATGACATTAGTTTTTCAAAAGCTTTGAGCAAAATAGGTTATGTTTTTGGAACAGCACTCAAAATTGTCTGCTTTCGTTTATAAATAACCCTTCATCCTGCACCTTCAAAATTGACTCTGTTAAATTGAATCTCGGGTTGAGATTAAAAACTATGACTAAAATACTTGCTGACTCAATTGTTTAGCAAGTAAAGAAGGAAAGAAATTGACGACATTATGAATATTTTTCTACCTATTTGGCCCAACAGCGCTATGTTACCTGGCTGCTTTAAAGCGCTTTCTCACAACTCACGTTTTCAAAGACGGTGCCCCTTATAACTTCAAAACTACAGCACCATCCCTTTGAATTTTTGAGCACTATTTCTGTTTATGATATACCAAGTAACGCTGAGTTTTTTATAATTCGTAAGTCTCTTTTTTTTCACAATAACAAATACGCCGATTTTTTTTTTTTGGAAAATCGCATCTTTCCCTTCAAAGTGTTCCCAAAAAATGATAAAATTTAACTTTTGAAAAACCTTACCTGGGTAAAATAGTTATTTGGATTTTTGATTTCGGATGAGCCAGTACATATACATACCAAGTTATGAGGGACACCGTAACTCTAACTTTTTTCGAGACGCTTCACAATAACTGATACCATTGCCGTAGTTTTTGATATTTCTTTATGAAATTTTCTAACAGTATTCTTTAAAAATTATATTTTAAAGTCGCACTGAATTTAATAAATAAATATTGACTGTTTCGTCAAAAAAATTCATAAATATACCTACTCCCCTTTAATACACGTCTAGTGAACGAGGCGACACGTTTTCATATAGAAAATGAAACTTAAACTTTTTTTACATTAATCAATCTACATTTTTTAAAACGATCAGCAATACAAATTAAGTTGGTTTCCCTTAAGTATCGCCCGCCTTTGTCGAGAAATTGGTAATTCTTCCGAGATTAATAACTTTGTCATCGAAAGCACTTTCTCACGTATAGCCCATTCATGCCGAGACAAAATGCGGTTTTAGCAACAAATCCCAAAACGAAAGTTTTCCAAACAAATTTTCTTAAACCACATGTATTCATAAATGATTTGTTTTTGAGTCGTTAAAATCTAGAGGAAACCGAGCGGTGGTTGTACAGGTTTCAATTCATTTTATAAACTGAATCTTATTTTATTTATATGATGATATATGATTATTGGTTCCACTCAGTCTCTTTATTTTACAATAAATACGTGCAATGACACCAATTAAAACGATACATCTTCATCAAAAGATGGAAAGGTAGCCGCAATGTCATACAAAAATCTGTACACATTTGGGTTGAAGAAGGTTACCTACACGATTCTCGTTTTTGAGGCGATGTGAATAGCATAATAGGCGACACGTTGTATTAATACCTATTTTATAAAATCTGCAATCTAATTCGATTTGATGAATAATTTGGAGCATTTCGGTTTGTTTTGTTATAATAATTTTAAGACTTCAGCAACCGTTTTTATTTTTTTAAGATTCAGAATCAACTTTTTTGCAGTAGTGTTTATATGCTTCTGTTTTGGAAGCTCTTCAATTTGTTCAGAAAATGTTAGGACATCAACCAGTCGAATTGAAAGCTTTCGTCTTTTAAAGCACTGCCAGGCGTGCTTTTTTCCGGAGTTATGTATTTTTGACTTAAAACTTTAATTTAGATATTAAGGTGCAAATAATTTTTTGTGGAACTGTGGAAATTTTGCTTGTCAAGGCTTTTTTTTATCACTAATTTTTCATGCTTGGTATGGAGCATAAACTGTGCAAAAATATTTTAGTTTTGCTTTTGATGGTTAATTTTATTCGCGAAAAAAATGAAACAACGGCGACAGTTCCTGCAATAGCAGCCGCCATAATTTAGAACCAACGTGCTGAAGTTGCTCATGTTCAACTCAAAAAAACCAGCACCAGGGCCGATAGAACAAACTTAGAATCGTTGTGATTTGAAACTCAATGAAACGATAATGCGTCACGATAAATGTGAGGGATTACATATTCGAAAATATGAAAACAAGTACATTACACACTATTTTATATCACGTAAAAGCGCTATGAATACCCTTCTAATAAGGGTATTCATGCTTCGGCGTAAGATCACGTTTTGTGTAAATATGTAATTTTACGCGAGACTTTGCATGAGTACCCCTTTAAGCTACTTTGTGTAAGTGGTGTAAGTGGTGTCAAAACTTTGTTTTTAACTATTTACTCCGCTCATTTCCATATTTATTTGTAATACTTTTATATTTATTTCATAAGTACCTACTTCTATGTTCAACTTAATTGAAACGTTTCTTTCGAAATGTCAAAAAAGATTTTTGTGTAGTTTTACCCGCTTTACCATCTCGTTTCCGCATTGAATTCGTTGCGTAGTCTTACCAAATTTGTGTAAAACATTTTCCATACAAAATTTGACAGTTCTTTTACCATCTGGTAAACTTACACAGACTACACGGTTTACGCGGGTTTTACGCTGATGCATGAATACCCCTAATGTTATACAACAAACAACACTCAAGAGAGAGGATTGAATAAGAGACACAGAGTATTGAATAGGAGACACCGATGATTCCACATTCAACTGCACGACTTAAGTTTCGCTCAACCTAAAATTATGAGCATTCCTTGGCAGGTGTATCACCTTGCTACTTCACTAGAGCACTGTAATTATTAATCGTCGATAAAATCCATGAATGAAAGTGAGAGAGATGGCTGAGACTTTAGGCATCCCAACTGGGCGGATATATTACATTTACCATGAATATTTGGATATGAAGGCGATTATGTTGAAAAATAAAATTTTAGTTTGAGAAAAAATTTTTTTTTTACTTCAGACAGTCGATTAATTATCAAACCGTCTTCGTACTCTGAAGTGACCCAAGATCAACTGTCAAAACGATTCCCCCAAAACTTGACTTGTTCTTCCACAAATTGTGTTGCTCACAGCTTCTTTAACAAATATTAAATGATTACAAACCTTCATTATGCTAAAAACTCTATAGTTCAAAATATAAAGATTTTGTTTTTTTTAATTATGTTTGCAAATTTTTTAAAGCCCTTGCTCTGACTGTCTCAATTTTTTATTTACTAATTTAAAATCTTATCATAAAAACTTCTTGCTCTTTTTTTGATTTAAAGGTAAGGTGCAACTCGTGGCGTAGTTGTTAGCTTGTCTGCCTGTGGTTCGAATCCCAACAGAGTAAAAATTAATTTTTAACCGGCAGAAGATTGTAAGTCCCCTCCATTCCCTCATTAGGAATGGTTGTGAGAAATGCGCTAGGCCCTGGGGTTCCTCGCTCTGTTCCGCCTCCCTATTTATTTATTTAAGGTGCAACATGATCATTTGAAGCCACTGATTTTTGATTCTGTAGTTTGAAATGTCCTCTGATTGTAACTTTAATAAAACGCTGTTTTATTTTTAATATCATTTAATTACATTTAAATCATAATAAAAATCAAAACAACTTCTTTAAAAATATTTTTCTTACATTAGCTTAAAAAACTAATTTATTCAATTGAAATTCATGAGTTTCTTTTGAAAAAATATTGCAAAAATAAAACAACAACAATAAATCTAACAAATTATAGTTAAAATATATTTTATATTTAAAAGTTTTTATAATTTAAATAAAAATCTAATTGAAGTTGTTGTATATTAAAAATTATTTTTAGTAATTAAAAAAAAATATCTTTTATCACATTTGCAAAGCATTCTTGCATCCTGAAAGGTTTTCATTTCCTTGTTTTCAACTGGAAATTCAGCAGAAATCTTTCTCACCAACTTGCTGCTTCTCACTCGTTTCGTCGTCGTCGTCCATCTTAGAGAGGTGTTATTGCAGAAAACTTGACAGCTGAGCACTGTCAAAAAATTCATGTGTGTACTTTATTTGTTATAACTTAAATTAGTTATGGCAGTTGACTGTTTTCAATGGTATGTTAGTTCTTCGTGTTTTATTTTATATAATTATATTTGTTTATTTCACTTTTCTTTGGGATGTCGATAGTGTCGTTCGTGCAAGTATAGTTGATTGTTGATTAGCCAAGATTCATGACGTATTTTGGAAGACTAGTTATAGACGTTATAACATTTAATCTTTTGTTTTCGCCATGCGGATAGAATGGGGAAGAGATAGATGATGATTCGAAAGAAAAGTATAAGTAAAATGGGTAAATTGGTTTTTGTTTGAAAATATGAAAGCATATGCCCTGAACGTATATATTTACATGTTGTGATTCTTTTCTGTACAGTGCAGTGTATTCAGATACTCACAAGGATTGGAATTAATATTTGTTAAAAACCCCAGTTGCTTTCCCAACAGGTTCCTGTCAGTCCCAATTATATTAACATGTTTCATATTTCCTCTTAAAATGATGAATGATTGCTTCAATTGGTCTCATCTTTTTTATATTTCAGTCTATATGTACAAGCCAATTTCGATGGAAAGGCGCCTTGCGGCGCTTTTTATTATTTATTTTCCATCTACTTTCAAGAGTGTTAATTTTCAAAAACATAAACCATTTGTCTAATCAATAATTCAAACATAAAAACATCATTCAATATTAAACAAATCAAATTACACCGTTAAAGCTATTAACTTTAAACTGAGTCTTTCTCAGTGGTTATTTATTGCTGCTATACCACCCACCAACCAGCAACCAGCCATTCCCGGTTTATTGTGAACCCTTACGAGGGTACCTACTCCTCCCTTAATATCTACTTGTTAAAGAAGAAAAAATAAACTTAATTTTGAAAATTCTACATAATCAACCCATAAAAATTGCTCGCTCTTTTTACGCTCTTGTCCTTATGCTTGGGTCGGGTGTAATATCGGGATGGTTTTTGGGAACGTATATACATGTTTTTTATTGCCCACTGCCACCGACATAAATCACTTGAGGAATTCTTTCAGTTGTTCCAATATTATTATGATTTGCATCCGTGTTGTCCTTCTTGTTGTCGGTGAGTAAATTATGCTCCAGGCTTCCTTCATCTTCCGAACTTTTTTTTTTTTTTTTTGATTTATGAGAGGCGCGCGTGTTTGTGTGTGTATTAGTTTGTTTGTTGTTGATTTTGGTTTTTTTTTTGTTAGAATACAATTTTTTGTTTTACGAACCATCACCAGAGGCAGAGGAGGATAAAAATTATAAAACAAAATTCAAATTAGTTTAGCCGTAATGTGATGTGAGGTATGGATGAGTAAATATTTATAATGATGTTGTGGACATGGACACATGACGAATACACGAATAGAACATAGAAAATTAATGTTTTGTAAGAAGTTTCATAACATACGAGGCGGAGAATCCTTTGAAAATCCAATCCTTCCAACCCTTGGACGTGCCCACGTCGACTTTGGCCTCGACATCTTGACAGAAGTGTTTTCGATCGTGACTTCGGCCGCTTTTGCAATCGCATAGCATTCGCTTCCGGCATTCGTGATCGCATGAAGGTTTCACTGGGGAGTTTTTCCAATAGTTTCTGTTGATCAAAAATAGGTTTTCAAGTGAAAAACTCTTATTATTTCACAAATGTGTTCAGGTCGGCCAGGATAATGAAGGCATTTTGATAGCCAAAAATTGACAGAATTACACTGACAGCCAAATAACGACATGATGAAGGCAGATAGACTGCCAAAAAGTGACATGATGATGGCAGATTCAATGCTGAAAAGTAGCCTGTAGAAGGCACACCGACGCGACGCCCAAGCGGTGACATGATGAAGTGAAACCGAGAGCTAAAAACGAGGTAATGAAGCTATAGCGGCAGCAAAAATTGACAGAGTAATTCACACCGACATGACAGCCAAAAATGCAAAATGATGAAGGCCAACAGCCAAAAAGTGAAATGATCAAGGACTTCGACACCCAAAGGCGACATGATGAAGTCACATCGAAAACCAAAAGCAACCCGATGTAGTTCAACTGAAAGCCGAAATACGATATGATGAAGTTAGCTAAGTTAAATAATGACGACAGACAAAAAGCAACGTGATAAAGTCGCACAACAGTCAAAATGATGAAGACACTTCGGCATCCAAAAAAGCTACATGATGAAGGCACAGCAACAGTCAAAAAGCAATACCTGTGAAGAATTGAAAATGACAGTCTGAAAGCGACATGATGATGAAGTCACACCGACTGCCAAGAAGCGGCATGATGAAGTCACACTGACTGCCAAAAACCAGTATGATGAAATGAAACTGAGAGCCAAAAATGACATAATGATGAAGGAACACTGACAATCAAATTGCGATATGATAAGTTAACTGTGATTTTAAACTATGACGACTGCCAAAAATCGACATAATGAACGCAGACCGACAGCAGACCGAAAGTAAAGATGATTTAGGCTTATCGACAGCTAGAATATACAGCTGAAAAGCGACATGATGATGAAGGCACAACGACAGCAAAAAGGCAATATAATGAAGGGAAACTGACAGCCAAAATGCAACACGATGAAGGCACACCGACAACCATGGCATACAATGAAGTTAGCTGTGATTTTAAATTATGAAGACAGACAAAAATGACATGATGAAGGAACTTCGACACCCAAATAGCAGAATTATAAAGTCACACTGACAGCCCAAAAAGGACAGTTTCCACAAGAATATAAAAAAAAAACTAAAAAACCGTGGGATTGAAGGAGCGTGAGATTTTTATTCACTTAAACCACCTCATCCTACTGATTTGAACAAAGTGCCAACTTTTTTTTTAGAAGGTCAGAATCAATTGTGGCCGATATAATTGTTAGGTATCAGTTTCTGTTGATTCAAATTCTTAGAGTGGTAGTTACCCAAACTTGAATGGCAAAGGTTCTTTAAAATAGGCTAAACATTTTTTTCTTAAGGTATGGGCTATCTGCTAGAGTGTGTTTTCGTGATGCAGAGCCGAAAAAAGCTAAACTGAAAAAGTGAAATCATTTCACAAATAAAATCCAATATAAATTCCCTTTCTAAAGGTGCGTCCACACTATGCCGAACGGCATCAATCGGCACATGCCGATCGGCAATACCGACTAAGTGTGGATTTCCCGATCGGCCTTCCGCCCTACCGAAACCCGACCCGAATGCGATCCGAATGAAATGGATGCGTTTGCCGGTCGGCATAGTGTGGACGCACCTTAAGGTCTTGCCAATATTAGGACCTTTCTCAACTTTTTCCAAAAATTTATGAAATTTCGCAGTCACGGCAGCAGCAGAAACCCTTTTGGCCGAACTTCAGTCGTCGCGAAAACTTCAAATATATGAAAACGCAGTGCCGTTCTTGTCGCGTTAGTGTAGTAGCCCTCATACAGGGTCGGATCGACCACATTCCCAGATATGCAAATGCACAGGGCGCTAGGGATGCAACAGTAAGAGTATGAAAAATTATTATTAACATTTAAGCTTTAAGAAAAATTAACTTAGTCTTTTATGAGCAAATACTGCCATCTACAAAAAAAATTGTAAAATAAACAATTCCATCCGACCTAAAGAAACGACGACTAGAAAAAGTCGGGCTTTCTGTAAATCCTGAACACGACGCATCAGTGGAATCGGCAATCAACAGAATGAATCTTAGTTAATTAAAACACTTTTTCTTACTTGTAATACGTGTCAAACAATTCCTGATTGTTTGCCATTTCGTCAATTAGATTATCCCAATCTTGAGGCCTCAGTGCTGTCATGCTGTAAGTTGCTCTAGTTGTATACAACTTGTACCAAATAGGATAGTCATAGATATTAGCCTCTTTTAAATTCATAATCCAAGATTCATGATCAATGACCAATCGAGTTGTCTGATCATGATCTCCATCGATGTAATAGATTCGGTAGCCAGGATTCAAGTCGTAGTAGGGTGAAACCGATGGTCCAATGTAGGCCACACTAGTTGTACGACCTTCAAAATATAGGAAATAAATTTAAATAAGTATGTCAATTTGAAGGCATCTTTTTTGCATACTCAGATCATCGGGATTATAGAACACTTCAAACTCATCATAGTGAGTGTGACCATAGAATTGCGATACAATTGTGCTCTCATATCTGGCAATGATCTTGTAGAAGTTTCTGGACCAGACTTTAAGGCAGTCCGAGTGTCCTGGAGGTACATGTCCGATGACGTGAACTTTTTCATTTGAGAACTCAGCACTTTGTAGTTCATAGATAAACCACTGCAATTCCGTAGCAGGATCAGTTGAGTTAAGTAGAAGCCACCTTCAAGAGACAAATGTTAAAGTATTGCTAAGCTATATCAACCGATGGAGGGGTTTTTACCAATTTTTGTTGTTGCAGTAGTTCATATTGAGAGAAATTATTCTAAAACCAGGCCTAACTAGCACCGAGTAAAAGGCACCACGTCGAACAGTATGTGAAACACTGGCAGGTAGCCATCTCCTCCATTGAACGTCCAGTTCATCGTAAAGCCACGAAATTGAGATGTCATCTTGATTCACGTAAGGTGGTGGGAAACTATTAACCGGAGCACTTTCATGGTTTCCTAGGGCAGGGAAGATTGGAACTCCTGGAAACTTTTCAGTCATCTGCTTGACAGTCTCTTTGATGATTTCCAGGTTTTCCCGTTTGGTCTGATTCCAGACATCATGAGGGGGCAAGTCACCCGTCCAGAGGATGTAATCAATGTCTTGATGGGTGTCGGCAATGTGTGACAATAAGTTGTCCACTGTTCTCTTGGGTGTATCACATTTGCGATAGTCACCCCATTTTCCTGCAGCGGCATTAGGATTCGAAGGACGTCCACTACTGAGACGACAGCACAGCGGTTCGTTGCACTCAGCATTTGATCCTTCGACATAGTGCGGGTCATAGTGGGTGTCTGAGATGTGAAGAACTTTGAAAAATGGGGCGCCCTCCTTCGGAATAGGGACGTCTTGAACTGGTGGTTTGGGTACTGGCGGGAAGGCAACCTCCCATTCATGATATGGGTTATAAACATCTCCACACCCGTCACCGATTACAAAACTGCAGATCTCGTCCGGCCCAAGAGTGGTGCGTTTCAACACGTACACAACTTCGACCTGAAATGAAAGTTTTAGATTTGGAGTTGACAGTTCGTTCATACTCACCCCAAACAGCTGACTAACGCCCTGGCAAACTCTTTGACTTTGAATCTGGAGGTTCACACAAAACTCGTAGATCATTCGGATGATTTCAGCTTCTGTCTTGCCCGTACGGATGTAGTGCTGAAGAAGTCCGGCACCTAAAAGAGACTTGTAAAGAACTTTCTGCATTGATAAGGAACCCTTACTCACCAGCCTTGCAGGCAGTGCATGAAACCTTTGACATCACACTGTTCTCCACTTCGTAGGCCACCTGCTTCAGGTTTAGAATCCTCAAGGCTCTGTCCACGAACGGGAGATATGTCAGTCCATCCGATGGAGTATCAAACCAAAGCATTCTTGCTGAACTGGTGTTCTTCTTAAGTTCTCGCAAGTGATTCAGAAATTCCTCATCATTATCCGAAGAAGTAGGATCAGTTCGATTAGGGAATTTTCTCAGCTCCACATGAGGTGTTATACTCCTGGGAGCCGTTTGTATGTTCCATTTATCCTCTGGTGCCACCCATTTAACTACTGCTTCTCCATTGTTTTGGTATAGAAAAGGAACTCCTGCAAAATACAAATTTCCAACTTAAACCAAGCTTATTCCCAATTGAAAAGAAAAACCACTCACCATTTGCAGCACCAAAGAAGCACACATAGTACACAATGGCCCATATGACCAATGGCTTGGTCATATCTAACATTAGACTGCACCACCTTCCAACAGTATAATCCCTCCTTGATTCTCGACCACAATTGGGTTGCCAACTGAAACTGAAGCAAACAAGAAACGTTTTAAAATCAATTTGAAGAGTAACCTCAGAGCTTATGGAAGCTGAAGTGTAGGAAGAAAATGATTTCTCCGTTGCATAACCCAGAACTCAAGTGAGTGCATTAAAAGTGCAACTTCATTTTGAGTAACTACAAGCCCATCCACACTTCACAGAATGATAAGTGATGAGAACACATCATCAGAGCAGATGCAGATTGATTCGTAACGGATTTTAGACTCAATCATAGATAATAAGTCTTTGGACTGCAATCGATTAAATTTCAAAGTGTAGAGTTGTTTGCTTAGTGCAAAGGGCAACTGGGGAGATTTATGAAGTATACTCGCTGCTGACCTGGTTTTAAGAAACTTATTCTACCTTTGTAAATCAACTTCTCTTGTTGGCAGATGATTTTGATTTTCTCGTTTAAGGGCATTGGGGAAATATGAGTATGTATATGTACTTTAAGTACCTACTCTTAGGATAGGTAAGATTAAGTTGGAAAGACATTCGAGAGGCCTTTAATTAATTTCAAAAAGTCTGTCGAATTTCTTCTTTAGTTTTAGTTTCGGTGTGGAATCACCAAAAATTAAAGTGTCGTTTTTGCTTCAGAGTTTTCATTCATACTTATGGACATTGGTCCCATCTCGAAAAGAAAATCTGTTCTCGGTGGGCGTATTGAATTTATTTTTACTGAAATTGATTTAGTTAGTGGATTTAGAAGACTTTAGGTTCATGTGGGATGACGCATGCCAAACAGCCCATCGATCTTCTGCGAACCAAATTCCGAAATCATGTTATCTATCTTGGCGATTTGAATTGGCCGCCTAGGAGTTACGATTTGACTCCTTTGGACTTTCTTTTTTGTTTTTTTTTTTTGTTTTTTTTTTTGTTTTTTTTTTTTTGTTTTTTGGGGAACCTTGAAGGACCGATCTTATCCCAACAATCCGGAACGATTCAAGCACTTAAGGTCTATCTCATCCAAGCAATCTGGAAGCCACAGCCTGAAACCATTAAATATGTCTTGGAAAGTTGGGGTAACAGAACGCGCTACTGCGAAGCCAACTGAAGAAGCCACTTAAGCGAATTTAAATAAACAAATTAATATGGTGGTGCGCATTTCTAGTTTTCCTACTTCTAGTCTTTTGATTCTTTCAATCTATTGATTCCAAACGGCTAATTGAGAAAGCCCTTTTCATGGCATGGAATTACAATCGGAGGACTTGGGAATTCCTTGCAAAAGACCCGGAAAACCATTTTTTCTTTGATGTTTCTGGGTGTCGAACCTCGAACTTCCCACGTAACAGGCAGACACGCCGTTAACCATTACGCCACGGGTACTTAAACGACGTTGTGTTCAATAAATTAGTTTTATTAATCTTACTCCGTTAAAAAAAAAGCTAAGAAAATTTTCGATCCAGTGCGATCCAGTTGTACTCATTATTTCAAGTCTTTCAACTATTTTCGAGTGTAATTTTATTTTTGTTAATTTCATAATAAAGGATGCCATTGAATCAAAATGAATATAAAATCAGAGTAGATTGGAATTTGGATTGGTATATTGGAGGAATAGTATCAAACCTTGTATCGGGGTTTTTTTTTTGGAGGTTTGTTCTTCGAATAGAAATAAAACTGACATTTTATAGTCAAATCGGACTACTCTAATGTCATTTATTTTCAGTTTGGTTTGCCATTTGACAAAAAAAACAAAACTTGCAAATCGTGCAAATTTATTTCGAAAATTCAGTTCAGTTCCTGAAGTTTACGGCAAGCTCCGTCAATTTTATGGTCGACATAATCGTCCATCAGAGCAATTAATTGGGTTGACCATGGATCGTTTTCGCACTACGTTTACTTTATGTGATAATACGCATCCGCAGAGACGTTGAACAATGCTCACCGAAGAAAAAATTGCCGCTGTAGAGCAAAGTGTTGAGGAGGACCCGAATGAATCGATTTGCCACCGTGCAAGCAATTGGAGCTTTGTCCATCAACTTTATGGAAGATTTTGCGCAAAGATCTTGGCTTACGACCTTACAAGATCCAGCTTTTGCAAGAATTAAAGTCGCGAGACCATGCAATGCGTCATATTGGTGTATGGGCCGAAAATGAGATTGATCTCGATGCAGATTTTCATCGCAAAATTTTGTTCAGTGATGAGCCTCATTTTTGGTTGAATGGTTACGTCAACAAGCCAAATTGCGGCGTTTGAAGTGAAGAGAATCCACATGAGTACCTTGAGACGCCATTACATCCACAAAAACTGACTGGTTAGTGTGCTCTATGGGCTGGTAGAGTCATTGGGCCATACTTTTTCCGAAATGATGCTGGGGAGTCAGTTACCGTTAATGGAGACCGGGTAAGAGCCATGATAACTGACTATTTTGTTCCAGAATTGGATGGCATTAATGTGGATGACATGTGGTTCCAACAAGACGATGCTACATGCCACAGTCCACACAGCGCACATCACATTCGATTTATTGAAGGAAACATTCGATGAGCACATAATTTCGCGGAATGGACTTGTCAATTGGCCACCAAGATCGTGTGATTTGACAGCATTGGATTATTTTCTTTGGGGATATGTGAAGTCGCTCGTCTACGTCAACAAATCAGAAACGTTAGAGGGCCTGGAAGCCAACATTCGTGGCGTTATTGCCGACATACGGCCTCAAATGCCCGAAAAAGAGGTTGAAAATCGAATCGAATTGGCTTTATTCGAGCCAGCCGCGGCGGCCAGATACCCGAAATCATATTTAAACATTCATGGTATAAAATTATCCTTCCAATAATGCCAAATAGATGGACACTAAAACGATTTTATTGTGTTTTATTTCAGTTCGAAGTTCTATACTTCTAAAAAAAAACCCTTTATATTTTCTTTATAAGTATTCCAAGGCACATAAATGCGGACAAAAGTTAGATTGCATATAGCTATACAGGTTTTTCTAAGGTTTTCGATAAACTGTCCATTGGTAATATATTGTTTAAACTGAAAGCAAATCGATTCCCATTGGCCTTCGTTGTTTGGATCAGATCGTACCTCACCGATAGATAATAAAATTTTTGTAAAATTTCAAAACATCAAAAATTTTCAGATTCCTTAACTACCTCAGTTGTATTACAGAGCAGTCACCTTGGCCCTATAACTTTAATTCAAGTCTTTAATGATGTCACTTTTAGCTTGTCACCAAGTGAAACTTTGGTCTTCGCTGATGATATGAACATTTTCAAGAAAATAGACTGCGCAGCTCATCGTTTTACTTTACAATCTGATGTTGAAAATTATGCCACATGATTCCTTGATTAGAACCAGAGCTCCACTCTCTTGACTATGTTTCTGTTTTACTGTTTGTTCTATGTTTATAACTTGTCATATTTAATGTTTAATTTTATGTAGCTAAATAAATAAATAGGGTGGCGCTACAGAGCGAGGAGCCCCTGGGCCTAGCGCATTTCTCACAACCATCCCTTGTGAGAGAATGGAAGGGACCTACAATTTACTGCCGGTTCCGAACGGCTAATCGAGAAAGCGCTTTTCATGGCAATGAATACTAACGGAGGACTTGCCAATTCCTCGCGAAAGGCGATACCCGTAGAAAAAACGTTTTTGCCTCTGGTGGGATTCGAACTCGAACCTCTGGATTAACAGGCGGACATGCTATCCATCACACCACGGGTACCACCAATTTTATGTAGCTATCTAACTTAATTTTGTAAAAATTTGTCAATAATTTTTAAATATTTTTCTATTCTGTTGTTTAGAGTGTGCTAGATTTATATTTTTTGATTACTAACACCTCGCGCTTAATGATTACAGTGACACATATTTCTGATAACTTAGGGATGAAAATGCTCTTGTAGAAAGGGACATTGTTCACAAGCTGGAAATAAGCTGTTCTGATAGAGTACAAAAAAAATTGTGCTGATTCATATCGCAACTCCGGTAGGGTACAATAATGTAAATGCAAAAATGTCAACTCTCTAGAAAACACCATCCAACCGTAACGTGCACTTAAGGTTTTGTTCAATCGAAAATTAAGTTATAGGTTTTTATCTGTAAGCTCGTGTAGGTCCCATACAAACGCTGTTCTCACATTTTTTTTTACATTTACCAAAAAACGTGTTCTATTTTGAAGAAATTGGCTTTTATTTTGGGTAGATAAGAAGGCCCTCTGCATTTATAGGTGTTTTGCGAGTTATTATCGGTTTTCCTAAAACTCGTGACAGGGGATATTTGAGGAATCAAGGAATTTATTTTTTATAAGGAGTTGTAGTTGTCCAAAAGAGTCTTCATCTCATAAATGACGCTCTGACACTAAAAAAAATAAAAATGGAGTCTTGCCTCTGTATTCGACGAGGTTGCCAACTTGACAGTAATTGTTTTTCGTTTCACTCGAAAAACGTTTGTATAACAGTTTTTATTTATTGCATTGAATGGAGGGGCTTACAATATTCTGCCGAAAAACTTTTTTTGTTTGCTGTTGAAAAACCATTTTTTGTTGTGCCAACAGAAGGCATTTGAATTTCGAATCTCCCTCTTAACCGGCAGATATGCTAACCCTTACGCCACGGGTAACACATCTTGTAACACAACGGACATAAAATTAATCAAAGTATTCCCGAAACATTGATTTGAAAACAGTGCAGCAATACAAAACCATATCTGTTCTCTGAAGAAAAATATATTATTTTCAAGTGAGTTTTTGTTTTGTTTGCGATCCCTACAACGGATCACTAGGGTAAAGCAGGTGAGACTCTCACCTTGAGAGAGCTGTGATCCATTCGAGATCACGATGGTCGTAACGTTGAAAAAAAAGGAAGAAGAAATAGGGTCTTTATCTTGTTAGAAAATTATACCTTTGTTGAGAGTTTTGAGATATTTAAAAATGTTATGTCTTTTATGAAAATCCTGTGTTTTATGTGTTTTATGAAAAGAAAAAGAAGAAAAAATTTGCTATTGTTTTATCCGCAGTTGATTGAATTTATCAAAAAAAAAAGTCTAAAAAGACCTGAAGCATTGAATATGTAATTATATACCTGAAGGGTCAAGAGATTGAGTGTCCTCAACTCCAAATTTGCGACAGTGGACTCATCAGTTAGATGCTGTCGTACCCTTCTAAGACGAACATTTTTTTCTGATTGTACCGAAATTAATAAAACTCACGGCATTAAAATGCTGTACATTTTATGTTTCTTAGTGAATGCGTAAAATATTAATGTGCTTGGAAAATAATGTAGGCCATATTTTGCTGGCTGCAGTTTATGAAAAAGAGAAACAACAAAGAATTTGTTATGACCCCGAATTCAAACCACTTTTATTGAGTAACTTCATATTATTTTAACGGACTATCAAAAAAAAAAAATTAAAAACCAAAGGTTTACAAATAAGTGTCTCTACCCCCTTCCTATCATTCCTTTACTACGCCCTTGTTCATTGCCCACACGATGAATTAATTAACTTGTTGACATGAACAAAGAACAATAAATTAAATAACCACAATGATGAAAAACTAATTTGAAAACGAAAAACGAAGATTTGAACTCTAATTAGTGTAGGTATACCTGTTTTGGACTTCTGGCCTTCGGGGTCTAATAATTGCAATTTATTTTGATAGAAAATCAAGCAATTTCTTTTCTATTTTTTAATATACCCACGTTTTCTCCTGCATTTCAAAATTTATGTCTGCCTTTATTGCCAAGAGACATTAGCGATTCGGCCAGACAATTAATCATCGTCGCACTTGAAGTCTTATCTGCGTCAAGTAGCTTATCAAGCTTTATGCAATGTTTTGACATTAAAAGTTTAAGAGATGATTAGGTACGGATAAAGTTTTTGGACACTTAAACAATATCTGGTAATAGCAATTGCTGCTATTTATCAACAATGGCGTAGGAAAAAATATTCAAAAGGCAAGGACAAGATAAGTACCTCATGACCTTAAGTTACTGTGCTTTTTATAAGAAATGCATTTCAATGTTTCTTTGTAAGAAAGTATAAGAAAGTATCAAAAGCTAGTAAAAAAAAAAAAAACGTGGGGCGGGAATGGGCTATCGTATTTATGAAAATACAATGGTGGAAATCTCACAGTTCGTTGCACAGAGAAAAATTTGCAGTCTAAGTGGATTTACATTGTAATACTTGCGCGTGACCTGAGCATTTAATCGTATCTGCTGTTTCACATTACGCTCAGGTGAACTAAAATAAGCCATGGGGTCTAGGGCATTTCTCTAAACAATACCTTGAGAGCAAATGGAAGGGACCTAAAAACTTTTGCCGATTCCGAATGGAGAATCGAGAAAATGCTTTTTAAGCCATGTGGAAAGCCGAAAAACCTTTTATTTTTCCTTGATGTTTCTGGAATTCGAACCTCGCTCGTAACAGGCAGACACGCTAGCATTGCACCACGAGCAATATAGATTCAGGTCAATGTTACTGCATATTCGGCCATCTCTTCTTTAAAGGTCGTTCTTTCGAGAATCGAACATTCTTTGACAAACTTTTCCCACAAAATTATCATTCGCCTCTTGATGCTATTTTTGGGTCAAACCTTTTATGATAAAGTCTTCAAAGAAATTTCAAGATCAAGACACCATAAACTCTGCAAAGGATCAACAAAATCCAATTTGCTGCATCCGGTGTCTACCTGCCCATAGTAAACTCTCATTTTCAACTTTCATTTAATCCAACCGTATTGAGTCTGCAAACTATTCACTCATTCGTCATTTCTGACTATCAAACATTAATTGAATGTAAGTGTGTTTGTTCATGTATGTAAAAATTTATTGCAACAGTCGCATTGAACGTGCTTACGATACCGATATTCAAGGCTATCCACAATGTCTGTCGACCAATATTCTTCGTCAACGTATACCGCTGAGTGGTGATTGTGACATGAAAAAACATTCAACTTTTTGATTAGTATGCCAAATAGTTTAAATAGTAAACATTTGCACTGTCTCTTTGTGTGTCTACAATTCAGGCAAAGTTGCCCTTAAAGCCCGATCAATATGACATACGTCCCATCCCGCATTAAACTAAATTTCGAATCCAATCAGGAAAAGCAAAGAATAACAAAAATATAGATACGAGTACGACAAGAGCAAAAAAAGACTACTACAAAAACACACACAAAAAAAGAACATCAACAACAAGCCAAAAATTTATTCAAAAATGTATAGTTTGCAAATTTTTATTGATATTGATTCAAATACGAATGACGATGACAATGTCGTTGTCGATGACTATATGACGGCAGGCGACCGACAACGGACGAATGATGCTGACTACGCTGTCGAGCATCGTCGATACCCGTTGTACAAATTCCCAAACTTCGGTTCTGTCTATTTGAATAAAATGTGATATGCCCAGGATACTGGCAGGATTCAATATTGTATATTTGTATTCGGTGTGTTTCATATCACAGAGGGAGTCTCTTCCTACTAAAGTAGAAAGTCCTGCTATGGCGGAAGCAAACATGTTGAACAACAAATGAATTGCTGACGACTTCATTTAAATCAGCACAGTGCACAAAAAAAAAGACGAACAAATCAAACAAAGAAAAAAAAAGATTGGAAAAAGTCAATAGATTCCTACTACAGATACGAGAGTACTCTTTACAAAAATATATCTTTTGTCCAAGCGTAACGTATACCCACTACTCCACATGTATGTTTGTGAGTGATTTTTCTATGACACATGTCCAGGCAAACCTGTGAGTCTATATGTAGTCATAGACAGTTGTACACCTGTAAACAGTACATGTGTTGAATGAAGCTGTTGATTTGATTAAAATCACTCAGTTTTTTTAGCCGATTCTTTTTTTCTTGCTAATTTCAATGGAGAGTAATTGTTCTTTGGAGTCTAGCTGGTCTATATAGGTACTCGCAAGCCTGCACCCAACTTTGAAATAGAAATTCAATTTTGTTTGTACAGACAGAACTCGTATTGATGATTTCTCACATCCAAAGAACTGGTAAGTAAAAGGCAATTCAATTAGCACATTGAACTGGATTAATTTATGCACTGTGAGAATATATCTTTTAGAAATTCTTTTCAGTGCGTCATCTTGTGATTTTATTTGCTGCTATGCTCCACGCATAAGTAATCAGATGCGCAGGGGTCGAAGTGGTGGCGGCGGTGGCGGCGGGCTTTGTCAAAACACAACTCAACTCCTCCTGTACAGCATACGAAATTTATTCGCGGGGGTTGGATTTGGTTAGTGGGTGAAATGGGTGGGTAATACAGCATAGAACTGGAGGCATGAATCTTATATATATATATATTGTGTTGTTGCCTTACGCAACAAATACAAACTGTTTCTTGTGAAATTTATTATTTATTTATGCAAGAACAATTCGTGAGAAAAGCATATTTATCTTTATTGCACGATAGCCTTTTTGGATCTTAATTAGATCTAAATGTGAGTGCGATGCTAAAGTATGTTTCCACTTGAATACTGATTTCGGCTGGGGCAACAGTTTGCTATGGATTTGATTTTTCTTTCTCTTTTTCTTCTACCCCTTGACTAGGTTGTACTTAATGTTTCATAATGAGGAAGTTTTTCTTTTGTATTTCACCTAGGATTAGAAGGAGAGAACCTTTTTGGGAAGTTTTCCAAGAAAATTTCAGTCTGTGTAACAAAAACTTAATCAGAGTAGGTAGATTTTAATATCAATTTCGAAGCATTTGAGGCGAGATTTTAAATGAATTTTTCGTGTAACATCTTTCCCTGTGTTAAGCCTGGAAGGAGGTTTGTTAAATTACAAGATCTGAATGGACGAAGACGATTGGAAAGACTGAGTGTGTTGGGTATTCGTGAAATAAACGAGGCAACAGCTGCTTTCATTAGTATTTTTTTTTTCGAATGTTGTAAAATGCCTAAAAATACAAGATTGATTGAAACTTGGCTCTATCATGTTTTTTCTTCATAAATTTCTGATTGTTAGGTGCAAGAGACAGGACTAGTAGTAGATCGAAGGTCGAATAGAGCAGGGATGGCGAACATTTTTAAAGCCTCATGCGTCATGCCATCTTCAAAAAAAGCTATTATAGAGTTTTTATCAATTACATTCTAAAACTAACGAGCTCTTTATAAACTCCTCATTGCATGAATATGATGTAATAATTCTAACTGAGACTTGGCTGAATGCAGATTTTCTATCATCTGAATTGTTTGATTCTTCTTACGTCGTTTACCGTGTTGATCGTCCGATCGATTCTGGAATGGAACGAGGTGGTGGAGTACTAATTGCAGTACGTTGTACTTTTATTAGCCAGCAGTATGATTTACCGACCTATTCCCCATTTTTTGAACAACTTTGTGTACATGTTAAAGCTTACAATAATGAAATTTGTTTTATACTAAGTTATATCAGGCCACATAGTAGTTTTCTTTTGTATAATCAACTTATAGCTAACGTCAATGATGTAGTTAAAGAGTTAACAGCTGATCAGTTTCCCTGTGTGTTAGGTGATTTTAACATTGGTGATGTTGAATGGATTTTCTTGGAGGAAGAAAAATCTTTAATCCCATTTAATGTCACGACAGACATAGAAACTAAAGTTGTTGATTCCTTAGCTTCTCTAGGACTATTTCAAATAAACCACACAAAAAATGATTCAGGTAGACAATTAGATCTTGTTTTTGTTAATAATGACATGAAATATTTTGTATATTTATCTGAATTCCCATTAGTCAACAACGTGATTCATCATAAGGCTGTTAATGTAATTTTTGAGTTTTATGAATTCAGTTTAGATTGCTCAAATGAAAATGAACGTATCTTAAATTTCAGTAAGGCCGATTTCACCGCATTAAATAATTTTTATACTTCAATTGATTGGGAACATAGACTTAGCAATAAATCGCTTAACGATATGTATGCATACTTCAAAGCCTTAATATTTGATGGTGTAAATCAGTTTGTCCCCGTTTTTAAAAAGAAGTCTTCTTTTAAGCACCCATGGTTTAACAAGAGGCTAAAAAACTTAGAAAATGTTAAAAATAAGGCATTGAAAAGATCAAAAATATCAGGCAAACCTGAGGATAGATCTCGTTTTCTTCAACTTCGGAGAGAATTTGACTTTCTGAATAAATTCCTATACCACCAGCATATAAGTGCTGCTGAAAGTAAAATTAAGCAGAACAGCAAATCCTTTTGGGTTTTCTTAAATTCCAAAAGAAAAACGTCTTTTCTACCGACAGTAATGGAGCTTGATGATGAAAAGTCGATTGATTCACAATCGTCCTGCGATCTCTTTGCAAAATTTTTTGAATCGAACTATAACGCGGATATTATTGCAAATGTAAACGAAATGTATTCTTGCATAACCCCTATTACTAATTTCAGTCTAAATAAATTTTCTGAACAAGACGTATTGGATGGTTTAAATGAACTTGATTCAACAAAAAAGGCTGGAGCGGATCTGATTCCTCCACTTTTATTATCTAGATGTGCCTCATCTCTCTGCACTGCAATTAGAATAATTTTCAATAAATCCTTGGAAACTGGTGATTTTATTGATGATTGGAAAATATCTTTCGTTAATCCAATTTACAAAAGCGGCCTAAAGCACCAGATAAAAAATTACAGGCCGATATCAAAACTGTCAGTAGTGCCAAAACTGTTCGAAAAATTAGAAACTCAGAGGCTTTATTTTGCCGTCAAAGAATCTATAACGCCAAAACAACATGGGTTTGTGAGCGGCCGTTCGACTGCGACTAATTTGTGCCTTTTTACCCATTTCTGTTTAAATGCTTTGGAGAATGGTAAGCAAGTTGATGCTTTATATACGGATTTTGTAAAGGCGTTCGACAGAGTCCATCATGATCTTTTATTACAAAAACTTCAAAAATTGGGACTCAGCTTAAAAATCTTGAAATGGTTGAGGTCTTACTTAACAAACCGTAAGCAGGTTGTTCAGATCGATGGTTTTCGATCGGTTTTTATCAGAGTGGACTCAGGTCTTCCACAAGGAAGTCATTTGGGACCACTTTTGTTCGATTTATTTGTGAACGATATTCCTGACGTTCTTCAATATTCGGAATGTTTGATGTTTGCGGACGACGTTAAATTATTTCACGAAGTTGCTTCCATTCATGACTGTCTTAAATTCCAGGTAGATATTAACTCCTTTTTAAATTGGTGTAATTATAACCATCTTAAACTGAACATCTCAAAGTGTAAAATCTTTAGTGCCTTCAGAACTTTTTCACCCATAAATTTTAGCTACAAGTTTGGAGTTGAAGCTCTCACAAAAGTCAGTGAGGTCAAAGACCTTGGTGTTGTTTTTGATGCCAAACTAACTTTTTCTGCACATATTGATTACATTACATCAAAAGGAAATTCGCTGTTGGGTTTTCTCCGACGGAATTCTGGTGTTTTCAAAGACGTGTACACACTTAAAGCTATTTTTATGTCCTTGGTGCTGCCCATATTAGAGTACTGCTGTGTTGTGTGGTCACCGTTTTATGAAAATAATATTAGTAGAATAGAAAGAATTCAAAGAAGATTTACGCGTTTTGCATTAAGAAATCTGAGATGGTCTGATGAATTGCCTGATTATTTTTCTAGATGCGCACTTATAGACTTAAAAACTCTTGAAAGCCGCAGAAAAACCCAATGCGTTGTTTTTATTAAAGATATTCTGAGTAATAATATTAAATCTGAGGAATTGCTCAGGTTAATTTCTTTGTACGCTCCTGAAACAGTTCTTAGAACTAGAAATTATTTGTTCTATGTTCCCACTCATAGAACAAACTATGGCCTAAATGATCCAATAACTCGTTCCTTAATGTTGTACAACTCCATATGCAGTGAAGTCGACCTGTCGATGAAAAGGGATATTTTTAAAAAAATTGTTCTTGAATTGTTTAACTCGTAAGCATAAATTATTTTTATTATAAGTTATTAAATTTGCTATCAAAAGATTTTATATATCCATTGATGAATGAATAAATAAATAAATAAATAAACAAACTAGAATTGAAAACGAAAGTTTCCTATTTTTGCTGGGTGTACCTATACGTTGTGTTGGATGTTGCTTGTAGGTGTTTGAAATTTGGAGTTACAGTTGAAAAGTTCTAATTTGTTCACTCACATGTTCCTTTTGTAAACTACAGGATATAGGGACCAAAAAGATAAATAGATAGACTGAATTTGACAGCATATATTGTGATGTGATTTGTGCTTTCCAGTTTCCAGAGCCTTCGTTCGTTGGATTAGCCAGGGTCTTTCTGAAGAAAAACGCGAAAGGTCTTTGAAACCTCTTTATCAATGGCAAACAAATAGGTACTGTTAAGAGTTTTTACCAGTAAACTTCAGTCTAAACTGTAGTGACGTACAGCCCATATGTTAAGTCCTCTCTACTCTATCCGATTCAAACTTGCTGTCGTTTTATTGCTACTGATAAAACAGCAAACGCTCGTTAATCTAAAACAAATAGAGAAACTTAGGTTTAGTAATGGCGCCTGATGGCACTCAAAACTTCAGGCAATAGCTATTGTTGATCAGCTGGTTTATTTACGACCCTTTGGGGGCACGGAGAAACAGCAGGCAATCACCCCTATCTCAAGGCCCCACGTCACAAATTCGGAATATGAATGCCAAAAAGAAAGGACTAAAAACATCATCGTAATGACGCAACAGATATTTACAATTTTTTTTTTTTAGTAATTTTATAAAGAGGGACAAATTTCGTAGCGAAACATTCACTACGAAGTTGGGTATGATGCTTCCTTTTTGGAATTCGCAGTGCGAAATTTTTAATACAGACCTTGTGAAATGGGCCAATAAATTTCAGTTATTTATCTGTTCAGCAGGTTCATTTACGGCTCCTGGTTGTAAGAACAAGGGCTGCTTCCGATCAGTATAACGAGATTTACAAGGAGGAAAGAAGGGAAGAACACCGAATTCTTAAAAAGAAGAAGAAGCAGCATGAGAAGCGCTCGTTTGAGGAAATAGAGAGGTGCCATGACAGGAACGAGATTCGAAAGTTTTACTAAAAGGTAAAAAGATCCTGCCAGGGTGGCAAGCCCCGAATTCAGGCCTGTAAAAACCAGCAGGGAAACATAGTTATAGAGTCACAGTCTTTACTGAGGATCTGGAAAGATCACTTCAGCAGACTGCTTAAGGGTGAAGAAGACACA
This sequence comes from Melanostoma scalare, assembly GCA_949752695.1. Classification (NCBI taxonomy): domain Eukaryota; kingdom Metazoa; phylum Arthropoda; class Insecta; order Diptera; family Syrphidae; genus Melanostoma; species Melanostoma scalare. The sequence continues at coordinate 217,549,701 of OX456984.1, forward strand.
AATTCCGCTGTTAGACAGAATACCGCATCCAACTTGGTCGATGATCAAGAATGCCGTACTCCCGACCTAGAGGAAGTTAAGCTTGCCATATGCAAACTTAAATCAAATAAGACTGCAGGTGCAGACGGCCTTGATGCCGAACTCTTCAAGGCAGCTGGAGATTTGTTGGAAAGCAGCATGCACCAGCTGATCTTTATGAAATGGTCGGAAGAAAGCATGCCCGATGAAGGGAACCTCAGTATTGTATGCCCGATCCTAAAGAAGGGAGACCCTCACAATTGCGCCAATTACAGAGGGATAAGCCTCCTTAACGTCGCTTATAAGATCTTGTCTGCTGTAATATGTGAACGTCTGAAACCCCACATCAACAACTTGATAGGTCCTTATCAATGTGGTTTTAGACCAGAGAAGTCCACAATAGGCCAAATTTTCACATTACGGCAGATCTTGGAAAAAACCCGAGAGTATAATATCGATATACACCATCTTTTTATCGATTTCAAGGCCGCGTATGACAGTATTTACAGAGACGAGCTGTACAGAGCCATGTCTAGTTTCGGCATCCCTGCAAAACTCGTACGACTATGCAGGATGACTTTGGAGAATTCACGCTGCTCCGTCAAGGTCGGTAAAGAACTCACCGAGACGTTTGATGTCGAAAAAGGCTTTAGGCAAGGCGAAATATTGTCATGCGATTTCTTCAACATCATAATTGAAAAGATTGTATAAAACTCAAACGCCAACACCAGAGGAACAATCTTTCAAAAGTCTGTACAATTACTCGCCTACGCAGATGATATTGACGTAATGGGAAGAAGTTAGCGTGATGTCATAGGTGCTTTTGCGAGTATTGAAACAGAAGCGACAAAAATGGGTCTGATGGTTAACGAGGGTAAAACGAAGTATATGCTGTCATCAAACAAGGACACAGAACATCGACGAATTGGACAAAACGTCACAATAGATAGACATAACTTCGAGGTAGTACAGGACTTCGTCTACCTAGGATCCGCTGTTGACACGGACAACAACATCAGTGCGGAGATCAAACGGAGAATAACTCTTGTCAACCGTTGCTTCTTTGGGTTAAGAAGGCAATTGAGAAACAAAACCCTCTCTAGAAAAACCAAGGTGACCTTGTATAAGACCTTGATCATCCCAGTCCTGCTTTACGGCGCGGAAGCATGGACCTTATCGAAAGCGGATGATTAAACCCTTGGTCGTTTCGAATGAAAAGTACTCCAAATGATCTTTGATCCCATATACGAAGATAATTTGTGGCGAAGAAGATTCAACAACGAGCTGTATAGACTGTACCGCGACATTTGCATAGCTAAAAGAGTACGCATCGCGGAGCTACGATGGCTGGATTATATAGAGCGGATTGACATCAACACTATGGCTCGACGGGTTTTCGAAAGCAGATTGCAAAGAAATCGCGGAAGGGTAAGACCTCGTTTTAGGTGGCGCAATCAATTGGAAAAGACCTCAACCGACTTAGTGTGGAAAAGTGGAGAATCTGCTGGTCCGATATCGAAATTTTTGGCGAAAGATGTTGATAGGCTCAGGTGGGAGCTATAATGCTCACCTAAGTAATATTGGCGAAAAATCTGCGTGTGAGTTATATTTGGCGAGTAAACAATCTTCTGCTCTCTAAAGTATTTTTGCTGTTTTGTCGGTAGGCAAACAGTTTCTGGTTAAGGATAGGAACGATCCGTAAATCTTGGAGGTTTTTTCTATCTTGTGCCGTTTAGGATAATATATAGGAGAACGGAAGAGTCTTAGCCACGTTTATATATTGCAATCACCTTTGGCTTGTTTCGTTATATATTTGTATTGGGTTGAGTCGAGACCATCAGAGTAGAGCAGATGGGTCTCGATTTAACTTTTCAATTGCGTCATTAAGATGGGCACTGGGAAAATGAAGGTGTAGCATGGCATAAGAATATAAGTGAAACGGACAATAAGATAAACAAGAGGGTACATCATTGATGAACAATGGCGGACCAAGCATTGCACCTTGAGGCACTCCCCGCCGGATGCAAGAAAAAGATAAAACCTGATTTTTACATGATACTGCTTGGACACGGTATTATATTTGCAAATATTATTGCAAAGGAGATTAAGGTAAATTGAGTCAAATGCTTTTGCTTCTTCTCCGTGTGTTCTATTCCAACAGAGTTGTGATGTCGCATCCTTCAAAAATAATTTCCGAAAGTGTTGACCTAGGGCTAGATTCCGCAAGAGTGAGTATAAAAAACTCACACTCACGGCCCTCTGAAAACTCACTCTCTGAAAGACCGTGAGTAAATTTGAAAGATAGTGTACACGTCTTATGTCAAAAAAAACTCACCTTCGCCTTTGCGGAATCCAAATTAGAGTGTGTGCGCAATTTTTCGTGTACACATTTAAAATTCACTCTTGCGGAATCTAGCCCCTAGTTTTCCTTATGCTGATTTATCAATCATTTTAGAGTTTGGCTCAGGCATTTAGGCCCCTAGATGGAAAAGTTTTTATTGAAAGAAACTATACTCTGTGTTGCCTTAATTAGTTCTCTTAGAATTGTCGATGCCGCGCCCGCACCCGCCGGCCGCCGTGAAGGGATCAGTGACACAACGTGTGCCACTGAAAGGTTTTCTAAAGCCAGTACTCTAATATTTGTATGAAGTTTATTTTACTTATAATTGATGAAAGACAAAACTATGTATAAGGTTACCTTCCCAATTCTAAGCTACCTACGCCCTTCACTAACCGCGTTACTAACCAGAAACAAAAAAAAAGTAAAGCCTCTTGTTCGTGCTTAGAAGCAAACAAACAAACGGATGGATACTTGTACTTTATCCAGAGTCGGTGTACACAAAAAAGTACTGAATACAATTTGCCTCGTCATTATTTTAATTAGAGTCGTAGTTTTCATTTAAAACAAACAAGGAACTTTTGTTCGAGTCGGAAATTTCGTGTGAAATCAAATTTCAGCCATATTACATCACAGAGTGAGCAAATAAATTAAATGTGTCATGCACTGCAAGTTTATTATACAACTCATGCAGCGGCGGCGGAACCATGAATTTCCTTGTATAAGCTTAATGGTTTTTGTTTGTTAGCCTAAACAAACGAAAGAGAGGAAAGGACCTGCTGTCGTCTCAATTATTGTATTGTGTGTTAGATTAGGAATTGGGAACTGGGTGTGCGCAGTTAGTTGACCTATCTCTGCAAAGAACAAAACAAAGCCATTGTCATCCAGTTCGTTTTTATTGAAACCAAATGGCTTATGAACTGGGTTAATGGACGCAATGAAGTGAACGTGCTCATGAGTGTGTGTGTGAGGATGAAACTGTCTAAATCTGCATAAAAACCAAATGTTACTTGTTACTCATACAATAATTGTGTGTGAAGCTCGTATTGTCACACAGTAAGCAATACAACACTTGCTTTTAGTTACAATTTCTCATTAGCCATTTTATGGAGGTCACGTTTGCTCTATTACGTTATTTTGTATCGAGGGAAGATAGATTTGAATCCAGTAGCAAAAGAAATACGTGGGACATGTGTACTTGGCTGCAGTTGCATATGAGCTAAGCTCTTAGCGAGTCGATCAAATTATCGCAATTATACTTTGTCTTTTGTCGACGGGAAAGTGAACTCAATTTGTATCTATGTTCACGAACCAATATCTACACTCGTGAGCAAAAGTTAACCCTTTCTGCTTTTTCAATCCGATTAGAACTTTATGAGTGATGTCACATTTTCGTTTTCTCAAAACAAATTTGTTTGATTGTCCTTTCTTCATTCAAACTCACTTTGAACAAAAGATTGTGTATTGTTGACAATGGGGGTAAGAAAGAAACAGGCATTCCTTGAGTAAACGATTCCTGGCAACTCGTATACTCTATCATCTTTCGTCGTTCGAGTTGAATTGTCTGTTCTCAAATGCATCAATGAAGGACTCAACTCTCTTATTAATTCAGCTTCAGTCAACTCTTTATTTAAAGGATTCTAAATAAATGTTTGTTTTTATTGCTTCCTTTCGAGTGAGACAGCAAGACGTGCTCATGTTTATCAAGATTTATAAGAAATAGATGTTTAAGTCCTATGAACGTTATATTGAATCACCTTTCTGCTTTGTTTTGGAATTAAAGTACTCAGATTTGAGTCAGAAGAAATGCTGTGATTCATTTATTTAAAGTCTTATGAGAAGTTAATTGAATTGTTCTGTTGAAAGCCTTTAAAGTTATCGGCTTGATTTGATTCAGGATAAGTAAATTCTGCAGAAGCAAAGCTTGTGTTCATATGAACAATCTGATCAAATAACCTTTGTTTGTTGGAACTTATTCGTTTGTTCTGTACAATTTAGATACGGAGTCATGCCTGTGCCTTTGTGGAAGAGGCTTTTTGTGTGAAATTGTGTTACACAAAACAATCGAAATATTTGCCATTTTGATCGATTTGACAGCCATTTTAAGCAAATAATTGCTGTAGTAAATTCGAGTTTTAATCTGAACTGAGGAACTTAAGACATGCCCAATGTCGCACAGTTGCTAAGAATGTGATAATCATGTTCCTAACAATCGTTAGTTTAGTAATCTTGAGCACGTTTCCATCAACAATGTTGCATTCTGTTCAAACCGATTTCCTTTTTAAAAATCTGGCATATCTTTGCAAAAAACTTAATCGATAGGCAACTGCCTTTTCTCCTTCAATAAGTTGTGCTTTTTTAAGAACTTGAAAACTTTGAATATCAATACAAGACAGAAAAAATAAATCGATAGAGTGACACAAGAGACCGGTGAGCCCCGGTGCCATTTCTCTCAACCATACCTTGTGAGTAATCAAGGGACCTCCATTTTCGTGCCGATTACGAACGGCTAACCGAGAAAACGCTTTCCATTGCAGTGAAATGACTATCTTGGCATTTTCCTAAAAAAATATAAATCCACGCATTATTAAAACATACTAACTAAACGCCATGGAGCATAATTCACTATAGGAAAAGGTGGTAATGTGGCCCCCAATTTGTTTCTTACTTAGGCGGGCATTACAGTTCGGGGTGAACCTGGGCCTCAACCAACGTCCTTCTATATTCTATAACGACGGTTGAGGTCTTCATCCACTTGATTGCGCCACCTAAGACGAGGTCTTCCCCTTCCGCGATTTCCCTGCAATGTGCTTTCGAAAACCCGTCGAGCAGGAGCGTTTATGTCCATCCTCGCGATGCGTACTCTTCTGGTTATGCCCATGTTGCGTTACAGCTCATACAGCTCGTTGTTGTATCTTCTTCTCCACACATTGTCTTCGCATATGGGACCAAAGATCATGCGGAGAATTTTTCTTTCGAAACGACCAAGGGTTTCCTCATCCGCTTTCGATAAGGTCCATACTTTTGCGCCGTACAGCAGTACTGGGATGATTAAGGTCTTATACAAGGTCACCTTCGTTTTTCTAGAGAGGGTTTTGTTTCTCAATTGCCTTCTTAACCCAAAAAAGCAACGGTTGGCAAGAGTTATTCTCCGTTTGATCTCCGCACTGATATTGTTGTCCGTGTCTATAGCGGATCCTAGGTAGACGAAGTCCTGTACTACCTCGAAGTTATGTGTCCTTATTTGATGTCAGCATATACTTCGTTTTGCCCTCATTAACCATCAAACCCATTTTTTCCGCTTCTGTTTCAATACTCGCAAAAGCACCTATGACATCACGCTTTTTTCTTCCCATTACGTCAATATCGTCTGCATAGGCGAGTAATTGTACAGACTTTTGAAAGATTGTTCCTCTGGTGTTGACGTTTGAGTTTCTTACAATCTGTTCAAGTATAATGTTGAAGAAATCGCATGACAGTTTGTCCCCTTGCCTAAAACCTTTTTCGACATCAAAGGTCTCGGTGAGTTCTTTACAACCTTGACGGAGCAGCGTGAATTCTCCAAAGTCATCCTGCATAGTCGTACGAGTTTTGCAGGGATGCCGAAACTAGACATGGCTCTGTACAGTTCGTCTCTGTAAATACTGCCATACGCGGCCTTGAAATCGATAAAGATATGGTGAATATCGATATTATGTTCTCGGGTTTTTTCCAAGATCTGCCGTAATGTGAAAATTTGGTCTATTGTGGACTTCTCTGGTCTAAAACCACATTGATAAGGACCTATCAAGTTGTTGACGTGGGGTTTCAGACGTTCAAATTTTGCAGCAGACAAGATCTTATAAGCGACGTTAAGGAGGCTTATCCCTCTATAATTGGCGTAATTGTGAGGGTCTCCCTTCTTTAGGATCGGGCATACGATACTGAGGTTCCATTAATCGGGCATGCTTTCTTCCGACCATATAATGCAGATCAGCTGGTGCATGCTCCATTCCAACAGGTCACCAGCTGCCTTGAAAATTTCGGCATCAAGGCCATCTGCACCTGCAGTCTTATTTGATTTAAGTTTGCATATGACAAGCTTAACTTCTTCTAGGTCGGGAGTACGGCATTCTTGATCATCGACCAAGTTGGATGGGGCAATCTGCCTGACAGCGGAATTTGTGTCCTCATCGCCGTTAAGCAGTCTGCTGAAGTGATCTTTCCAGACCTCAGAGGCAATGGTTCTGATGGCTTCTTGGCATTGCTGCCACTGGTCTTCAATGCTTAATGCTGGCGGCATAGGATTCAAGGACAATTGAAGGGATACTCGATTGAAAAAGGCATTGGCAATCTCTTGCGATTGTAGCTTTCCGACGTCATATCTCTTCACAGCGTTAGTTCGTGTAGGTCGTGAACAAGATATCCTCATTCGTACCTTGGCTACAACAAGGTAGTGGTCCGAGTCAAAGTTGGCCCCTCAGAAAGTTCGGACATCTAACACACTGGAAGAGTGCCTTGCGTCGATCTCAACATGGTCAATTTGGTTGGTGCTGTGAAATAAGGTCGAAGGCAATAAGGCCGAATCGGCCTTATTACCTTTTTTGGGAAATAAGGCCGAAAATAACAAAAAAAAATATTTTTCTACCTTATTTCCTATTGAAAAGGTAATAATGTCGAAAAGAAAAAACGAAAATATTTGACAAAAATAAGAATGCCAAAAGTTGAGAAATAAAGTCGAAATCCGTTGAGTAATAAAATCGAATTTAATTTCTGTTGGATAAAGAAGAAAGAAATTATTGGCAATGACATGCGCTCGTATTTATACATTTCTATGTGCTTTAACTTGTCCTTACAATTGATTTATTACTATTTTTAACTATAAATTATGAATATCCTGCCATATGACAATGAACCTAACAACAAGCCCTTTGGTAGGATTCAATAGCATTTTGTCCTCGAAGCTTACAAAAAGGGGAATTTTTTTAAGTTTCTGGATGTGCAAGAGTATTGACTTCATCTAATCAATACTCTTCCTCAAATCAATACTCTACTACTCAAATCATCTTTGGACGGTTTGGAAATTAAGATAGATAGACCGTTTAACTAAAAATGATAATTTGGTAACTGAAACAAAATTGAATTATGTAACTATTTTGGTTTCGCATTGTTTCGTTTTCTTTTTTTTTTTTTTAGTAGGTACATATACCTACATGCAGGTGCATGCATAATATGTACAAATTTTTTGTGGGAAGTGCTGCGCCTCGCCGACGGAGAGATAAGGATCTATGAAACTCTCTGCGTGTAAACCGCACTAAACAGTTAATTTCAATGGGAGTAAAGGCCATTTAAGCCATATAAGCAGAAATGATCTTAACTAAATGGACAATGTACCCGAACAGAATTATTTTTTCAAAGTAATTTTTTTATGATTGGAGCGTTTGATGATGAATAACCAAACCTTACTGAGCTGCCCGCTCTGTTTAAAATTTTTAACTCTGAAACCATGTAAACAGACAACAACCATAGATGCTTCTCATGCTGCTAACTAATATTATTATAAGAAAAAGGTTTCAACTGTGTCCATTATGCTGCGGCTATGGTAAGGCTGTGATGCATGAATCGGTGCCATATTCTAGTTCTTCTTCTGTTTGTAAGCACCTTTCTTTTTTTCACGAACTTGTATGGTAGCTTTTGAGGCGACACTATGTTCAACCATTTCCCCTTGAAAACTTTTCAAGGAAATTACTTCAAGGCGCGAACGGATTACTAGCGAAGCATATACATAAGTGGAAGAGCTGTGATCCCTTCAAGAAATGCGTACGGCCGCGAGGGTTCTTGAACTGTGTTGCGATTTTTATAATTTTTTTATTTAAACGTACAACTTATTGCAGCCAGAAAACGAATAACTTTAGCTGACTCAAACAAGCACTTCAACGTGCAGAGCTCAAGATATCTTCTGAAAAATATTTTCCACGAATATAGCCTTTCGTCCACGAATATATTTCGTCTTAAATGTGCAAAGAGCAGTACCTACTTTGCACATTTAGGACGAAATAAATAACTATACACTATTTTTCAACTTAAATACAAATATTTCTTTATCTTTTTTTACGATAAGTACTTTTGAGCACTACTGTCTCACGTGTCACCACAGAGATGAACCCATTACGCCTCGTTGGCGCACAACAATAGGAACTCAATCAACTCGTGACATTTATCTGCGATGTGTGACTGACAATTTACAAATTGTACGTATCTGTAACTCATCATCTGCACTAGCATCAACTATACGCCAATTAAACTGTAGCCTCAAAGCCTATAAACATGAATAAATTACCTCCTATAGATGCGAAGATCATACAATAAGAGTAGGTACCATAAGAAGCTTTTGCAAATACATATTCCAATTCCCAATCATACAAATTGTCTCGATCAATTCTCAAATTGATTGTGATCATGATGTTGTCTCTTGATTGTTTTATTGAAGTTTTTTGTCGTTGTTATTTCTTTTCAACGATTTCACTCGCTATTATCTAGCTGAGTGAAGAAACAATATTGTCTGGGTTTTCTTCAGACAACACAACTCTGGCTAGGTCGAGGTGATTGGTTCAGATTTGCGGGTTGTGGCTGACTGGCTGTGAAGGCAATCACCGCGAAACGACTGGGGCAGATAAAAATGAACGTTATTTCCATTACCATCTGCACAACACTAAAAGTTATTAATCCACAGCATGTTGTTGAAGATTGAAAGTGATTTTATTGTTGCGGAGGTGTGCCGGTGTAAACACCCCAAGTGGCCTCTAAAGTGCATTGTGTCATAGTCAAACACACTTTTGGTAGACAAGAAAGAAAAGATGAAGAAAAAAAAAAAAACAATGTGATCTCGTGCCTTTAGCGTGTTAATGTAAATAATAATCGAAACGAAAGTTATGATGGAATCCGAGTCATCTTTCTAATTGAATGCGAACGAGGGGAAAAATTTCACTCAAGCTTAAGTATGTGTGAGATGTCTTGAGTTGCGATGGTTAAAAATGGATTCAATGACCCCATATTTGCGTGTTATTTAAGTGGAACATAATTACAAGCTTACCTGAGAAGCTCAAAAGTGGAGGGAAACTCATTTGAATCATCATAATAACTGCTCATTTTTAAATGGCTACAATTAATGTGGCAAATTTAAATGAAAAGTAACTGCGGAGACAAACAGACCAATGGGATTATTGTAGATTAGAGAACTTCAACATTTAGATTAGTACCTAATTGATTTTGGTATTTGCATGGAGTTGAAATGGGTTGAAATGGTTTTCCAATAAGGACTTGACAACTTTTTTAAATACGCAAACCATTTATGAACTTTATTATAGCCTTGAAGTACAATGAAAACATTTAGGAATGGAACTCGACTCCGTTCATATTGCCACCGCGGGCACGTTTGCAGCGGTCGATTCGTTTGACCCAATTAGACGCCCACCCTGGAATTGACAGATTTGAATCATCTGCTACAGACGCCTGAACGTCAGCGAAATTTTCGACACTTCGACCAACGTGTTGTCTCTCTGACAACATCACATAACGAATATGTAGACCCTAATTTTTGCATCAAACTTGTTTTTGCCTGTTTACTAAAGCAAGATTTAGAACTGAAAATTTAAGTTGACGATCCTAAAGCTGCGGTGGAAATTATTTTATCATTTCCAGACGTTGCTCACTCGTGTTACTTTACCATGACAAAAATGTTGAGTTTACTGAACAAATTGACAATGTTGTGCGTTCACAAATCAAAGTTCAAAGTGGTCCAGTCCCTTTTGGAAAACCCTTTATCTGATACAACGAAGTGATTGCGTTGGGGTTGAAATTAATTGGGTATAATTGAAATGACTGCACGTAATCTATAAATCAATTTGACGAAATTTTAATTTTTGTAACTTATCGAAGAAGAAGATTTTGTAACTGAATGCACAATTTCTTTGAAATAGGTGAAGGTGTTTCGTTAACACATTTCTCTTTTTTTTTGGAATGGAGGGGACTATAAATTTGTTGGCGATTCCGAAAGACTAAATGAGAAGCGCTTTTCATGACAGTGTTATTTCGTTCATATGACTTATCAATTGCTTGCACAGCGCGATATGTATGAGTAAACAGTTTAATGTTCCTTGAATTTTGACCTCATTGTTTGTTCATCACTTTTCAATACCTTGGAAACAAACATAATCCTGCGAAACCTCATCAATGAAACGATATAAATCAGCAGGGTATGGTACGTTTCGTCATTTTTATCTCGTTTATTGTTGTTTCGCCTAAATTGTTTCGCATTTTGTTTTTAAATTTTTCGTTTGCTTAGTTTATTTATTTTTCGATATTTCTCGCTTCGCTTTGCATTCGTTTCGTTTTAAGATCATTTGGCCTTTGACTACTTTATATTTGGCTCGTTTCGTTTTCTATTGTTTCGTTTTTCGATTAGTTCGCTTTTGTTTATATAGATTTTGATTATTTCGACATTGTTTGATTGGTATTTTGCTTTTTGTATTGGTATTTCTCTTTTTTCATCCACAAAAAGCAAAATACCAATCAAACGATGGCGAAATAATCAAAAATTGAACTGTACCGGTTACTATTGTATTTTAACAGTTTGCTCAGCATCTCATCAAACTTTATTAAAAATTGATTAGAACCATCAAAGATATATCATATCTTAGAAGCATTTTCAGAACCAATTAGTCAGAAATAATATCAAATTTCGAAATATTTATTAAGTTTCTGAAAAACCGATTCGCACGATTTCACAAGCAATAATAATCTGATAATGAGCGAAGTAATTGGATGCCAAAACAATAGATTACCGTAGAGACAAAATGCGAAAAAACAGTTATCGAGATAAATAAAGTCTAAATAATCATTTGTGAGTTCAATGGAAATGCGAAAAAATGGTAAGCCAGATAAGAAATCCAAAGTAAGTGTGCAGCGAAATGATTGAAAATCTAAGTAACAGAAAAACAAAACAGGCAATGCGAAGTAAACAAAAATAATTGTGTCAAAAACAAAATAATGGAATGCGTAATAAAATGTGCGAATCAATAGGCTCTAGGGTGGAGCGTAATTTTTTTTTTTCACTTAACCGACATGTAATAGCAAAAATTATGTGTCTTTTAGGCTCGACTGAGAGTAACTGCCTCCGCGCTCCGCCAGGTCATTGAAATTTTGTAAGATCTTGATTTTAAACGAAACTTTGTTTTTTTTTTTTCATTTGCTTTCAGCTAGATAAATATAAGTTCCCTTTTTCAATTGGTGCATTAAAACGCCGCATTTTCCCTCAACTCTCCTTTTTCACATGAAACTTTTCAACGCCTATATCACCCATGGCGTCCAAATGCACAAATAAATCGTTAATACTTAAAAAAAAGGTGGTGTTATACGCCTAGGTACTTGAAAAGAGACTGCAGAAAGAACTTCAGTGGATAATTTGTTTACTCCACATGAATGAATTGCCATTGAGACACTTTTTTCTCTACTTTGATGGATCAACTTCTGGGCCAGAAAATTACACTAGACCTTTGTGAAAAGCACTTCAAACTAGTACGACATTACTGCAGCGGTACTCTCAGGAGATTTTCTATAAGATTTAGGAAATAAGTTCTCCGAAAAAATCAGATCTATCACAGATTCCATCGTAGAAAACTTCCACACGGACAGCAAAGTTGCGAACTACGAAAATTTGTGTTCACAAAATCCGAACGGAATCGAAGAAAGCATTTCCAGTTACAACGCTAAATACCGCCGTCCTGTTTTTCGAAATCAGCTGTTTTACGCCAAATGTGAAAGATCATTCACATTTTTCTGCAAACACAACTTCTTTCGTATATTAAGACGACTAATTTACATTCCACTCGGATTTGGTGATACCAAATTTACGAATTTCGAAATTCGTTCCACTCCGAATGGATAATGTGATAGTTACATCGGGAAACTTAGACTTTTTTCGATTATGATGGAATCTATGATAGGGCAGAATGTCTCATGCTCGTTGGCTAACACGTGCCATTCGATTACTTTGTCTGTATGTAGCCAAAGAGATTCCATCGTCAGCTAAATCGTCGTGCAAAGATAGTACGCGACATCTCTACAGTATGATTGCAAGGCAGTCTATAGGTATCTCTCAGAAGATCTGATCCAGTAATTCAACGAAATAATTACTTTACGCATGGCTGAAAATGTTCGTGAGCTGGGAGCTCGACGGATGCTGAAGACCCTCAGTGTGTCTGAAACATCAACTCTTAGGCATTTTGAAGTGGCAATGGTAAACTTCAATGCATCCGATCACATCGACATAATTGACTGGCAGACGAGAGTAAGTGAACCATCGATTACAACAGAGGAAATAGAGAACATCGCATCATCGGATGGAGAAGACCAACTGATCTTTTTAAGGCTGCCATGCCATACTCAAGCTGTGGATCAGGCTGTGAAAATAACGACTGAAGCTTCCATTTTTCAGTGCAAAAAATGGCACGTTTGGGTACAATAAAGGCTTAAATAGGTGCCATGACACAAGGCCAAATTGAAGGATTTGGCCTAATTTCGCTTTCTAAAGGTCAAATAAAGCCAAATTTTGACGTTTGGCATTATTACACTTTGATGAAGTGAAAAAATGCCAAGCAGACAAAGGGAAATAAGGCTTATAAGGGAAATAAGACTTTGACAAAGTGATATAATGCCAAACGTTAAAATTTGACTTTATTTCACTTGGCCATATTTCACGGCACCGCGAAAATACAGGCGAAAAAGGAAATGCCAAAGTTTGAGACTAAACGTGATTTTCGAGCAAATTGAAATATCTTTACATTTACATTTACATGAAACCTACTCCACACATAAATCTGCGAAGTAGGGGGGTTGCAGCCGGGCGACATAGACCATTTGGCTGATACACCACAAGACTAACTACACTAATACTACATAGAACAAATAACACATGACAACAGCACGCAGTAGTACAGGACGGTCCCCCATCTTGTCACTATCAGCGCTCATTCCGATTTAATTACGGTGTTCTAATGGGAACCGACTCTTTTCGGTTGACAAGGCCGTTGTCGGCTTGAAATATTTTTTTAAAACATATTTGTGAAAGACTTTGCTTCTTTTTTATAATAAGTCTATCCTAACATGCCTTACTTATAAATAGAATATTAACTTGCATCCTTTTATAAGCTAACGACAGTACATTAAAACACCTTTCGTTTTCTTAAATAAATCTTAAAGTTTGAGGCTAAAGCGGAGGCAGAAGATATTGTTCAAATAACAAAAAAAAAAATATGTGTTTGTTTTAGTGCAACACATATAATCATCACTATTAGAACAACAAATTACGCGTTCAAAAAATCCCCATACATCCGTGCTCCACCCTAATAGGCACCCAAATCAGCATTTCAGGGTTCATCTATTATTTCAAATTTTTTGAAGGGAATCAATGTAACTTTTATCATGTGAATGGAGGAACTCTAGTGTTGTAACCAGACTCGATTTTACTGTACTTTATAGCACCTAAAATATAAAATCTGTTTTGATAATTGATTCTATAGACCAAATACTGCAATTTTATTTGTTTATAAAGGATTTGCTGTCGTTGTGAAGAATGAGACTTAAGTCGCGTGTCCAAGTCGAAAATGCCATCTGAGAAAGAATTGAAAAAAATCATAAACGGTGCCTATCTAAGTTTAGTGTCATGGTACGTTAATGAGGTCGTGAATATGTTCTCAACCTATGTTATAAATGAGTCAAAATCAACAAAACGGTTGTTCAAGCTGTAGATGTTTATAATTAGCACATGGGAAGTTTGATTCCATTCTTGCCTATTATAGAATCCATTTTCTTTTTGTTGATACTAGCGAGCGATTTTTTTTCCACATGTTGGATACAAGATTTGTGAATGTTTGGTCGTTATTTAAACGAATCAGCAAAAAAGTTCATGCCGTTCTGTCGATTTTGAACCCAGGAGTAAGGAAGGAATGGTTTTGAGTGTCACTTAAAAATGTGTCTAACCAGCTGGAACTCCTTCTTCAAGCACACCAATAAGCCGAGATGTCCATTCATAAAGCTTATTCACCAATACCGAGCAAAAAGACCCGCAAAATCGCTATTTTATTGAAAGAGTGGTTACTTTTAATTCATTCCTGGCAAATACTGTTTTCTCAAAACACTTTACTTTGAGTACAAACACATTTTTTGGTGTTTTCCTCGTGAGCGATTCAAAAAGCGGATGATCAGCTCTCTATACCCACTTTTTTGTCGAGTTTTCTCCTAAATCCTATAAGTATCTACCGGGATTTCAATCATATTAACAATGCTGAGCACATTATCATAAGTATCGACTATCGAGTGGGAGAGAATATACAACATGACAACTTTAACTGAAAAATCGATTTCATTTTTACACCGAAATTATCGTTAACCTTTTTAATCATCGTGTCCCCTTTGTCGCCAAAACTTTTAATAATTATTACCGTTGGTTTGAAAAGTTGTTTGAAAAATTCGGTCAGCTAAGACCAAGTTTTTTTTAGTGGTCGTTCCATTTTGTCTATTAGTTGAATTGACAATCGTGAAAGTACCTTCGAGAACTAGGAGTTGGAAAACAAAAGCGCTCGTGACGATGTTGATGTAAATCTACTTAATCATAAATTTATCACATTACCATTTTCGTCTCTTTCTGGTGTATCTAAAATCGGAACCGATTCACTTAACAACTTTTCGAGTTTATAGTTAAAACGTTGTCGATATTATTGTTTCTCCGTAGTTAAACGCTGTTGGTATTGATGAAATTCATCTGATTTTTGTTGAGGTTTCTAGTTAGTCAACACTTTTTTGTACATTTATTAAACACAAGACCATTCAGTAGGGAGCCGACCGCGCGAGTGAGCGGCGCGGCATTATTATTTCGTGATCTTAACCCACCTCCCGTACCTCCGTGCTCAGATCGGTGCAGTAGTTTCGGAGCCTATTCGAGATAAGACAAACAAACAAACAATTAAACCTTTCCTCTTTAAGGAACTCTTTTTTTTTTTTTTTGGAAACTAAATATAGCCTGTGTCACTCAGGGATAGTGTAGCTTTCCAACGGTGAAAGAATTTTTGAAATCGGTGCAGTAGTTTCGGAGCCTATTCGAGACAAACAATCAAACAATCAAACCTTTCCTCTTTATAATATTAGTAAGAGTAAGATTAGTAAGACTAACCTAATGACAAGTGTTTTGCCTAGCCAGTGGAAGTTGGCTATGGCCATGCCTATATTTTCAATGGCCTCAATGAATTCTAGCTTTTTTCAGTTGTAACATTCTTTCCGAAAAAGCTTGAAAGAATTATGCAGAAGCAGATTAATGACCATCTTCGATCCCAAAATATTGTTTCGCCAACGCAATCCGGTTTCGAACATAGCGTAGCCTCTTTTATAAAAGTTATAGAAAGAATCATACAGGCCTTGAATAAAGGTTTATCACCTTATGATTGCACCTCAAATTTTCAAAGGGTTTTGACGCTATAGATTACAATAATCTATGTTACAAGCTTTTGCTCTTGTGCCAGTTTTCTCCCTCTTCATTGATTCTATTACAGTTTTATCTAATGTATAGAAAACAAGCTATAAACTTCACAAAAAACCTATCCACTTGTCTTTCCACACATCGTGGTATCCCATAAGGCTCAATGCTTGGACCTCTTCTCTTTTCTTTTTGCATCAGTGAACTTCCTCAACAATAATCTTTACAGATCATCATCGAAGATTGTGCTAGCCCTATAAACCAGTGTTTGCAGAATATTTGTTCATGCTCACTGAGAAATGGACTATTCTTGAATTCTCTTAAGTCTAAATGCTGGGCTATTATCATTCAGTTATTCGAATTATCCTATTTTGCCTACATAGTCCTAATTAAATTTGCTATTTAGTATTTACAAATCCTCGGAATCATTGCTAAAAGGACACTAAATTGGGATACTCACGTCAATGCAGCAGTTGGTAAAGTTTATGGTACACTTTGTATGCTAAGACCTACTCTGTATTTCACTTCCTAATAACACAGATTAGACTGTCAAAAACACACGTTCCTCCTCTTCTTACTTAAGGATTTGAACTATTCAGCAAAAAGATACAGCCAATAGACGTAAAATTAACGTTGCTTACAATGACGCGTTATTCGTTACATAAATGACTTGAATCGATTCGACCATATCTCCAGTTTCTAAAGTAAAGTCTATGGTTTCTCTATCGAAATTTTTTTGCACAGGACACTTATTTTGCTCTTAAATGTAATTCAAACACACGAACCTTATTACCTTTTTAACAGACTACAAATTACCTTCTCAAATATATCGGAACAGCTCATACATCCTCTTTTTTCTCGGCAATTTTTTTTTTAACATAGTGACAAAGTTGATGATCGATTTGGTTTGCGGGAGCCTTAAAGCGGGGAATACACGATACAATTATTGTACCGATAATCGTACATCGCTTGGTATGATTGTACCGTATGTGTACATAAAGTGAACCGCTGTACCGATGTCGCAATGTCGAATGCTTTGAAGTGAAAACCTAATTCGATCGTATGCGATCCAAGTCGCTTACGACGATTGCATCGTGTATTCCCCGCTTAAGACTATTCCATTTTTCAAAGCTATCGATGACTTTTGACTAATTTCGTGATAAAAAGCATTTTTTAAGGAGTTGGAAATTTTTGGGAGATGCTTCAGAGGGATAGGTTGTTGATTTCTGATGATGAAGACTGAACCGGTCGGTTCAGTAACAAAGTATCATATTATACAATCAACTTGAATACTTCAACTCAAATGCAACTGCTCATAAGCTGATAATTCTTTATCTGTCCTTGTCAATCATCTAATCATCTATGAAACTCAAAACATGTTCAAAAGTCATCGTTTTAATCATTGAAACATAAATGAAATCAAGAAATTTTGTTTACTGATTATATTTGAAAGTTTATTTTAATCTAGTTTTGATTTATATAAAGTTGGTCAGCTTCTGGTACCAAACGTATTTTCAAATTTTCAAATAGTAATTTATTATTATTACATAACTTACACAGTAAGATACAGTATCTTTTAAAAATAGTGCAAGCTTCGACCAAAGTTCAATTATAATTTATAATTTTAAGTGAAATATGTTACATTAAATCATTGACAACGTTCCTTTCTACAATAAAACTTAATTTTTTTTTAGACTAGTTCTATATTACAGGTTTCATAGATTATCTAGAATGTCTAATCTGATTTTAGGTAAATGTTTTACTTGTTTAATTTACATAATATTTACAAAAGAGAAAAAAGAAGTAATAGAAAAAGAGAGAAAAAAGGAGATAAAAAAGGGAAAAGAGTAATGGGAGGGAAAGGAAAAGAAATTCAAAAACCAGTCATCGTCCTGGTGTCATCAGGAATTGCTTCAGTTTATATTTGAACAGAGCTGTGCCGCTTATAAGTCTAATAACTCGAGGAATGGAGTTCCATAGACGTAACGCGTGAACAAAAAACTGTCGTTCGGAAATCAAGAAATTGTAGCGGATAGGAATGAGATCAAGAGATCTACTGGATTGAGCAAAACGGATCCTGTTGAACAGTGTCATTGGTTGACGCGTCTGCATGACGCTGTGAAGCAAAGTCAGTGTTTTCATTTTAAAAATATCTTCCAAGTCAAGACCAAAAATTGATTTTGAGAAAGCTGAAATGTGATTATACCTTCTTATGCCAAAAATATAACGTGCTGTGCTGTTATAAGCTACTATGAGCTTGCGCTTGTGTTCAGAATCACAGTTATTAAAAATTTCGCAACCGTAAAGCATTATTGGTATAATAAGCGTTTTAGCTAAAATAAGTCTTGTTTTTAAAGGTGTAACCAAATGTGTGGACCAGAGAGTTCGAAGACCAGCATAAACCCTACCCAAAGTAAGCCTAATGTGGTCATTCCAGGAAAGTGTTCTATTAAAAACAATACCAAGGTTTCTTGCGGACTCAACAAAATCAATAACACTGTTATTCAAGTGTATGTTTGGAAGACAGCACGTATCAACTGGTTTCCTGGAAATAACCAAACATTTTGATTTTTTTGGGTTTAGGCAGAGACCATTCCTTCGAGACCACTGAGATATTCTGTCCAGATCTTCATTGATTTCGCACACAGCGTTCTCCACAAGGCCTAAGGGGAAACTCAACCGCATCTGCACGTCATCCGCATACAAATCAGCCGAGGAATGCAATAAACATTTCGGTAAATCATTGATGTACATTGTAAAAAATATTGGCCCTAGGATCGAGCCTTGGGGAACACCTGAGCTTAGCGAAAGGAAATCGGAGACGGAATTTTCCAGAGCAACCGCCTGGGATCTGTTACATAGGTATGAGGCTATAAGTTTTGTGGATGGAGAGGAGAAATTAAACTGTGTCCGGATTTTGGTACACAGAACATCGTGATTTACTGTATCAAAGGCCTTTGAGAAGTCGAGCAGGACTAGAAAAGTCACTTTGTCCTGATCAACAGCTTGTCTGATATCTTCTGTCACATTTAATAAGGCAGTTGTGCAACTATGTTTAGGTCGGAAACCAGATTGATTATCACATAATAGCTTATTGTTTTGAATATATTTATGTATCTGAGAGCTCATAATTTTTTCAAGCACTTTTGAGAGAAACGATAAAATAGCAATTGGTCTGAATTCATTATTGTTTTTGGGTACTGGGATTATTTTAGCGCGTTTCCAGGTCAGGGGAAAAACTCCAGTCGTGAGAACTGAATTGAATGTATATGTTATATATTTCAATATACCATAAAAACCCCTTCAAGCCGCACCGAGCCGATCTTCCTATACTTTGCAGCCTTTGTAACATGAAAACGCGAGAAGATACATATCACTTCATTGCAATATGTCCTGTGTTGAAAGAGTTTCGGATTAGGTATTTTAAGAAGAACTGCCTAAATGATGAAGAGCTGATTAACGTATTAAACGGAGAGAAAGGATGGGATGTACTAAATAGTTATGTTGTTACCGCTCTACGTTATAGAAATTCCATTATTGAAGAAAATTTTTAAAATATTAATTATAATTTCAACTTATCATACATATGTATAAAGATCAATTTTGCTTTTTATTCCGATATATTTATTTTCAAATTGTCAGTCTGGTAGACGGCCATAGGCCAAACCATTTTTTAGACTTAAGTATATAAAATCATGTGAAATCTTTGAAATTGAAAATGAAATAAAGTCATTTAACTTTTAACTAACTATACCGGGTAAAATAAGCTTAATAAAAACTGGACTTATATCATCAAAACCAGTCGCTTTGGATTTTACAGATAGTATACTGCTTAAGACGTCCGCCTCATCTACAACTGAAAAGCTAAAATTAGGAATAGAATTAAAACTATCTGAACTGACTTCGCCGTATGGATAGTTCATATTACAAGGGTTGCTACCAATAAGGGAGGAAACTGAGGCAAAAGATCTATTTAATTCATTACAATCAATATTGGCAGCATTTCTCTTTATGCCCTTGCCTATCCTCACGTATTAAAAGAAAAGTTGAAATAGCTTCCTCATAATTAAAATGAAAAGTGTTTGATTAGTTGAAAAGTTCAACGCTTTTAGTAAAATCAAACCAACTGTAAATAAAAACATTCTTTGACTAATGAATTGCTGATTTGATACCATTGACCATGTAGCATATTTTTGGGACCCCAAAATATATGCTCGATAGTCGCATACCACTGAAACTAATGGCCATGCCACTAGATTAGAAGTATAGGCACTAGGCACCTTCTCAAACAATTAATTCTTGTCATAGGTACGTCTATAGAAATAAAACCTCATCATTTATTACAATATTGACCCTCAATCCACATAGACAAATAAAGCCCATTGTCATAGCTAGTTATGCTAATACAACGAATCAAATTTCCATATCCAACTGTCAAATAGACAAAAGCTGTCAGCTAAGTTGATTCTTCTACCTAAACCTATAATTCCTTCTAGTTTTCACTTTCTTTCACAATAATTTTGTAGCATAATTCTTCAACTTCACTCCCAATCGTATACCTATCTAGTCGGGCACCTCCTCGTCTCTCCCTCGCAGCTTAACGTCATTCGACACTTTGATTTGAAAAATGCCATCAGTTTCTCTTTCGCTGCGACATTTGAATAATAACAATCACAAATGTGTGTAAGACCGATAGCGACAGCGAAAACAAAAATAAAAAGGGAAACTTCCGACTGCATTTTATGTGGGATAGGCTCTCGGCTACAATCACGGCCACGATAACGTACGCAGAACAAAGCCCTCAATTGGTTTCGTTGGACTTCAGCTTCAGAATAAAATTTATTCAGTGCGACTTTCTCGCATCAAAGAAGTTCTTACAACATAATAACGGCATATTGCGATTGCTGTCAGTGTCAAATGGGAATATTAAGACAACAGCCGGCAGTTCTGACTCTGACACAATTTCCCAATTCTTTTCTTTCTTTCTTTTTTATTTTCCCATTCTTCTTCATTCATTCACCTCACCATCGTGTTTATAAAATGAAAGTTAAAGCTTTTGGGTCACTTAAATGGTATCTTTTGAAAGAATTCCTCATCGCTCATCGCTCGTCGCTGATTCACTCAACAAAAAAAGGTCCCGAAAATATGTTGGCATGTAACAAAAAAGTAATCGCAATCATGCCAGCATTCAGCAGTCGCAGTCGAGTCGGGAGGAAAAAGTTTCTCTTTAAACAAGTAATTTCAGTTATCTGAGCTCTGAGGAAAAGATACACAAATTGAAATAAAAACAATGCACGGATGCGTGTCTGTGCCCTGGAGTTTACTCGAATTGATAACAACCCGTACACATCATGGTGTATTATAGCAGCCCAGTTACTCTGTTTGGGGTTTATCTTGTTATGTGGAGCTTTTCTATTCATTGTTGTGTAGTATCCATAGAGGTTCGGTCTTCGGTCTGCTGAGGTTGGAAAAGTGAAAACAAATCACTGTGTCACAGTTGCCGTTGCAGATATGTGTAGCTTTGTTTTGTTTTTTTTTTTGTGTTCAAAATAAAAGAGAGAAGAGGATTGCATTCGGTCGGGTGATAGGAAGTTCGAATACAGTGCAAATGGCACCATCGCATAGATTCAGAAGCTGCCTACACAATGACTTGTTGTGTATATCCTTTCCTCTGTATCTTGGACTCTCCATTGAAATTGAATTTCATGTGCAAATGCAAATATTGACACCAGATACAACGCTTTATGAAATGAATTGGAATGCAGATGCAACAGATGGTTGGATTCTATATCAAATATACGAATGTCCATTGTCAGTGTGAAACAAGACCATTACCCTGCACGTGCACCCTTTGCCTGCACCGCATGCAACGTAGCATGTTGAGGAAAAAAGATAGTTCATCCCAGTGCCGGATTTACTTTTTTAGGGCCCATAGGCGGAATTTTTGTGGGGGCCTATCACTACCACTTGAATACAGCTGCCACCACTAAGGCCACGTCTGGTTGACTTCTTGTATTTTGAAAGCGTTTTATAATCTTTAAAATTTTTTGTTTTTTTTTTAATTTTCGCATTCCACTTTTTCAATATTCTTTTCGTTTAATATGTCAGATCAACAAATGTTCGTTTGATAATAGTAGATTTAGTAAGAATAGGGGAGTTTTTTCTAGCACTGCAGTTATCATAAGTTTTTATTCTATTTTATTTCCAGCAAACCATCTGTTAGAAACAGTGAATTAAATTAATAGTTTTCGATTAGAACTGTGTCAAAAAGGTATGCTTAAGCTAAAATAAGAGTAATTACTATTATGATCATTATTATTATTCTTATCATCATTGCCAATGAACAGTTACAAAACACGAAAAAGTAGCATTAATCAGAAATAAAAGCAGTATTTGCTCAAATTGGTGAATGAAAAGAATTGACATTATGTGCTGACTACTAGTATTCACATTCATGCTTTTCCAAAATTAAACAAACATTTCAAAATTTGTTTAAATCGTGCTTTTACATCCTTTAAATCATAGCTTTGGAATGAGCTTGAAAAAAAAATGTGAATAAATATCTTAATATAGCAATAATAATAAATTCATTACAAAAAATATCAAAAAATGTAACTACCATTTTGGAAAACTACGGGAGCAATTTTTTCAATTATTCACAGAATCTAACTAATGTCTAGTCTTACCCTTAGCTTTCGCTTTTGCGGCCATTTTTTTCGTGGTGAAAGTAAAAAAAACCTGACCATTTTTCAACATAGAGCAGTTCACACTAGATACATAGTTGGAAAGACTTTGATCTGAACGAACGCTTTTCCTACTTGTGTGATTTTGAACTTCGACAGACAATTCTAATAAAGTAAACTAGAAACTATTCAAATCGTGAAAAATTTCATATAAACCAGGAAAATAAGGTATTTGATAACGAAAATATAAAAAAAATATAATTTAATTAAAATAAATAGTTTCGTATGCCAGAAAGGACTTGCTGCGCATTTGGCAGCAAGCTAAATCATATTTTTGGCGACGATTACGTAAAGTATTTGTGAAAATTTATTGAAAAGTAAAGTTGGACGACTAACTAAGTAACAAAAGACCATCCAACTATAAACATTTACACGCTGGGCTACGTGGTTTACCGCACTCTAGTTTGCAGTTTAAGTTTTTATTAATTTATTAATAAATATTCGCGAGCTGGGCTACGTGGCTAGCAAAATATAATTATAAACAATCTCACGAGCTGGACTACGTGGGTAACTGTACTTTGGTTTGCAGTATTCTATATTTTTAAATAATTTTTCTAAAAAATTTTCAATTTGTGGGGGCCCCATATTTTGTGGGGGCCCCTAGGCGCCGCCTAGTCCGCCTATATGGTAAATCCGGCTCTGGTTCATCCATTCACTGCATTAATTTATCATACCAGAGGCGAGATACTTTCGGTAGCCCAAAATGTATGGTTTCTCCTTGGTTGAAATGTTGCCTCTTTCTCTCTGTGTTCATTGCATATATCATCATCATTCTGTTTTCCTGAAGCTGGAAGCTGTGGCTGAGGCATTGATTGAAATCATCTGCATGCATTAGATGCATGGACACTCCCAATTGGTTTGGGGTTCTGTTTTCTGTATTTCGGGTAGAGATAGGAAAACTTATTCAGTATTCATCACAGCAGAGTTCAAACTAAAGGGACCAACAAGCAGCTGAAAACAATTCATCTGCAGTAAATAATCTGTAACAGAGTTCCATTCAGATCATTCGGATACCCCCCATAACAAGTACCTGCAGTCGATGTAAGCTCATAGCGTAGGTACTAAACCACAAACCCGTAAAAAATGTTTCGTTTTGCTGTCCAGTTTTTAGCACTTTTTTTTGGTGGATTGTTTGTGCGAATGAAAGAAAAGAGAAAGTGTTTTTTTATGACTGCGAATTATTTATGCTGCTGTTGCTGCTTTGCTTGTGCTTGGTCATCGGCGAAAGAATTTCGATAAAAAATGTAAATAAATGTTTTTGGAAGTATAGATAATGAGGCAGGAGGGCTCTGGTGACTGGTGGAATAACCTTACGGTAGACTAGAAAGTGGATGGAAGCTGCTGTTTTTAAGGGCTTTCCGCAAATGCCGGGTTTGATTTAAGTGCCTCATTCTGATGGTAGGTATTTTCTTTAGCTAAAGTTTATTGAAGAATGGGTTCTGGGAATCAAAGGCACTTTCTTTGATTTCTGAGATGATTTTAAAGATAAATTTTACTGTCGAATGGCTCATATTGAAAGTAATGAAAAGGACGTGTCTAAATGCACCCACGGTGTAGTTGGTTTAGGTGGTGTTACACCGCATTTTTGAAAAAGCATTACACCGCATTTTGAATAAAATGAGTGTGTTACACCGCATTTTTTGGACATCTCTCAAGTCATTTAACAGAAAAAAAGCACTTTAATCTTTCTGTTTGGTTATAATGAAAATCAATTTTTTTATTTCTTTAATGTTTCTATACTACTCTAGATGGCCAAAGCAAAGCAAGAAAAAATTTGGTTCTGTAAAATGGATGATAGCGAAAAGCTACATCATTGTTTTTCTATACAACTAAAATGACTTGAGAGATGTCTAAAAAATGCGGTGTAACACCAACCTACCGCATTTTTTCCACTCATATTAATTAAAATGTGGTGTTGTAGTTTTTCAAAAATGCGGTGTGACACCAGCTAAACCAACTACACCGTGGTTGCATTTAGACACGTCTTAATGAAAAACTTGGTCATCTCTTAGAAATCAAACGTGAACGTGTGGTTCCAGTGCAGTGGCGTAATGGTTAGCATGTCTGTCTGTTATGCAGGTGGCTCGAATCCCAGAAACATCCATTTGATTTTCATGGTTATAGGCATTGTCTTTCGAGTGGAATTAACAAGTCCACACCCAGAGTAATCACTCGCTTTTCTAACTTTGACATTTGAAATTGGTGTGCAATTGTATGCCCTTAAAATGCATTGAGCCCTTAAGGCCCCGGCCCATAGAACGCGGTGCGTGCGTGCGGCACTGCTTTCAACTGACAGCTCGATTAAATACACACGTTCTTATGAGAGGCGACCCATAAGCACCGCGAGCAACGCGCCGCACGCGCTGAGTAGCCGAACTTCTATTTTGCCGCGGCTCTCACGCGGTGACAGAAGAGAGACATGCGCAGTCACAACCAATTTGAAGTTTTCTCTTATATGGAAAGAATGACAATGGGCGCGTTCAAGAACCTATCGGATAGCCTATCTTGGATAGCCGTGTCTAGATACCTTTTTGAACGATCGACAACAGACAACAGCTGTGAAATATTAAAATTCGACTTTTGAAAACAGAAAAACATTCAAAATATCATTGCTAGACGATTATAACTTATTTTTTTCGATTTCCCACACGTAAACAACAACAACAAGCTATCCGGATGCGATTCTTGAACGCCCCCATTTTGACTAAATTTATCTGTCAAAACACCGCAACGGATTCTATGGGTCACCCCTATCAGTTGCGCGCGGCAAAACCAACCGCATCAGTTGCCGCGCCGCTTCTACCGCACGCACCGCGTTCTATGGGCCGGGGCCTTTAGGTTTCCACACGTTCGTTGCAACACCGATTTTATTTAAGTTATCAAACATAAAAATGAAGATTTGATTTAAATCAAATTTTGTATTTGAAATTTCAAACTCAACTTGGTTTTATTTGGATTTTAATATGAACTCTCTAGCACAGTGTTAATTGCAACGCTGGATTTCTATTCTTCTTTTTTCTACTCATTTCCGAAATCTTCTTGACATGGACTATTTACATGTCTTTGCCCTTACCCAGGGGGGGGGGGGGGGGGAATTGGTTTTACACCCACCTTCGTTCCGGGTTTCTCATCCACACAATTTTTGTGTCCGTCCGCACAATTTGCTTATTCCTTCATAGACCATTGCATAGAAAATATTAGTGACACGGACGTGGGCGATATCTCACTGAAAAAGTTTCAAAAGTTTTTTTAAATCATTATTTTTGACAACAAACGCATATAATTCACAACCCGGTAGCTGCAACAAAAGCAATTAGCACTGATAATTTTGTTTGGCAATTCAAGCATGTATCTAATGAGCTGTTTGTAGGGTAAAATGGAGTAATGAAATGGGATGAGTTCAAAAATAATTTTTCTGCTTCAATGATTATTATTATCTATTGATGGGACTTTTAGGATGAGTTCAGAAATATGTAGATATTTCCAGAACTCTGTTATTTAAAGGGTATAATAGGGTGAAAGTAGTGAGGAATATTATCTGAATGTGCGGATATTTTTGGTTGCCTATAACGTCAAAATTGTGTGTTTAACCTTTTTAGAAAATTATGCTGTGGAGTAAAAACCTAGTTGTAGATCATTCGACTAATGGATGTTTATACAACGAAGATACTGCAATGAAGCGAACAATTTTTAGCCTATACCAATAGGAGTGCCTTTTTTCACCAAAGTAATATTTACAACCTTGAATTTGTACTTGTGGTTTAACTTGCCAACTTGTAATTCAGTTTTCTGCCTCAAAAAGTGCAAGTTTTTGATTAATAAACATGTAATAAAGGCCGATAAAGCAGCCCAATACATTATTGCATTTAATATATGCAATATATTGCTCAAACTACGAGTTTTTAATTAATAAACTTGTAATAAACGCCTATAAAGCAGCTCCATTCATTATTACAGATCCTAAGTGTTCAAAGTTCTTGTTGCACCGGCATCAAGAATAACTTGTAATATACAACTTTTTTGTTGAACGTTTTGTTGAAAAAATCAATATGGACAAAAAAACATCTCTTTGGATGCTACAATGCTTTCTTCGCAAAACCATTTTTCTTATAAAAATGAAAAAGAAACAAGCTTGTAAAAAGTTGCAGGTTATCGTTTTCTTGTGTTCGTTCTTTTCACCAAATTGTGAATTTGTGAGTAAAAGACATTTTTGAGAAAGTTTAGTATTTTTTTTTTATTAATGTCGCTTCAAGAAACTTTATTGTTTACAAATTTGGCACTTGTGTTTGACAAAAGGACTTAGCTGAAAAATGTACTGTACTAGCACAAAAAAAAAATGTAGCTTACAAGTAACAAACTTGTTGAAACAAAACTAGATTGTGAATTTTCATTTGACTAAAGAAAATAGATTTATAAAATTTTATTACTTATTAAAAGTATTCTACTGGTTAGCGTTTACTTGTAATTTTCATTACAAGGTTGTTGCTTCTTCGTTCTTATATCAAAAATGTCTTTGTAATGAAAAGCATAGCAGCACCGATGAAAACAATTTTTTTCCTGTTCATGTTGATGTTTTCATCAAAACGTTCGAAAATATTGTGAGAAAACTGTTGTTAGTTACAAGTTGTTCTTGAGGCTTGTACAAGAATTTTAAACACTTGTGATCAACAATATACATGTACGTAGTTGATGAAACAAAAAACCTTATATTACAAGTTTTTAAGTGTAAATTAAAAGTACAATTTGCTGTTGTAGCTGTTTTGTAAATTTATTTTCTTTGTTGAAAGGGAAATTTTAATTAGTTTTATTCTTACAAGTTTGTTGCTTGTCAATTATAGGTATTTTGTGTTGTTGTTTTCTCACAAGTTTCTCTTCATAAAATACAACAAATACAAATTGTAAACAACAACGTTCGGTCCGGTGTAGAAACATTACTTAATAACATAAAACTTCCTTCTATATAGCGTTTGTAGTTACAAATTTGTAAATTGGTGCAATAGGTCACTATACCAGTGAAGCAACAGTAGTAAACATCAACAACAAACTGATATACGCCATGGAATGTACGTGCTAAGGTCACTCACTGTTGGATATATTTTCTTACCAGTTTTGGGCTCCTAATTTGGGGGCGTTTGAGCTGTTAATTTGCCAGAAACTAAGCTCATTGAGCTCGACCGCTTATTTGCCAGCGATTGAGCTGCTGGTGCCAGTACTTCACTGTGCTTGAACCATTAATTGCCCAGGAGTTGTTGATTTGTAATCAAAGACCTCCTACCGAAGTTTTATTTGTTTTTTTTTTTTCTGTAACCCTGGGTTCTATGAGTATACCCCAGGTCTAGAGAAAAAGCAGATCTCATTATGACAATTGACAAAGTATGTAAGCGGAGAAAAAAATTAAATTTTTTATTGAATTAGACTAGAGTAACCCCATACCACTGAAGTTTGAATGAGAAAAAGCTGCAGGTAATAAACTCGATGGGTATTTTCTGTTTGGTTTACATTTATTTTACTATGCAAAATTTTGGATCCTAATGCAAATTAAAATTAATTTTCACGTACTTGCGTCCACTATCGCGATGGCCAAGCTCGATATACAGAACTTTTTTTTTAAAGAAATTTTTTGCTCTTGTACTTCACAGGTGACATGCAAATGAGCTTGCGTGCTTAAACTGTTTTTAACTCTTTGAAGTGAAAATATCGTTCAGAATGTTAAGGTTGAGAGTGAATAATTTTGTTAACCACCAGTATCATACAAATAATTATATCCAAGGTAAAGTGCTGTCAGATTTTTATCTCTTGCATTCTTTCAACGGAAAATTAATATGTTGTAACATTTTTAATTTTTTCTGCAAAATCTGAAATGGTAACCAAAAGCGTTTTGTTGAAACAGATTTTTAAACTGAACAGAATAAAATTTATGAATTGGTTTTCATTGTCATTTATTTAGTGTAAGGGAAAAAATATGTATAAATATTTCAAATATGAACCTAAACGCCCAGAAGACTTTTCGTTTTTGAAGTAAAACTTCTTTAGAATCGTTGTAATTTGAGACTTGATGGAACGAAAATGCGTCACGATAGTAAAACAAGCACACAGGATTAGGTCAGCGAGAGAATGAGATAGAATACGCTACACATTATATTATATTTTTGGCCTCCTTTTTTAGTGACATTTCGTAGCATCCTCACTCTCATCTACTAAACAATGTTCATATGTATGCGCCTTATATACCTTATATAGTGGGCCTGTGGGTATATCTGCATCTACAGCCGTACCTGATTATAAAACTATATTAGTGTATAGATTAGTTCTCTCTCAAACTATCGCAACGCCAGGTAAATTAAGAAGATGGCAAGTAGTTCGTGTCGTGTTGAATTTATGTGCTTGCGCCTGCATATTGCAAAGCTTTAGTATAAAGAAGCGATTTTGCAGCTGCGTCAGCGGCATATTCAGCTGTCAAATTTCATTTAAATAGTTACATATGAGATTCCCACACTCATGCAACAAGAACGACACCGCGTTTTCATACATTTGCAGTTGTCGCAACGACAGAAATCTCGTTAGTAGTGTTTCTGCCACTGCCAACTGCAAAATCGTTTTGGTTTGGGAGAACCTTAAAGTACGTGTATTTTGATATGTATTAAAATCAACTTCATTAGCATCTTGTGATTTAAAAATTTGATGAAACAAAAACGCGACACACGAAAAAGCGCAAAATAATTCATAAATAGGATTCAGTCTGCGAAAGAATGAGGTAGATAACAAGTATTTCCTATAATCTTCGTCTCCTCTTTGCCTGAGATTTCGTTGCCGCCTTGTCTTCTCTAAACTGGGTTTCTTTTCTTGCAAAGGGTTTCAACTTCATTAAAGTTGCGCTGCTTAGATTAGTGAATTTGAGTAAGCACTCACAAGAAATTGTGTGGAGGATTTGTAAGGCGTAAGTACTCTCGCGTATGTTTATATGTATGAAAATTGAAATCGTGAATTGTGATTTTTGTCCGATGTTGTGTTTCTTTGACTTCCACAACAATAATTCAGTTCGTATGAAGGCACTAAAGAACTACCCGCAAACTCAAAATTAAAGACACCTTCGATCAGTTTCGAGTCGGCAAATTGTGGCTGTTGCTTGTTTGAATGTTTTTTTTTAATGAATTTATTTTCACTGAATTTTTACTTGCGATTTTAGGTACTTCAATGCAAGGCAACGGCTCCAGCGATTTCGATTAAATTTCGTGTGAGGTATAAGTTTTTAATTGTCTCTTTTATGATGTAAAAAGTTTTTTTTTAGAAAAAGTCTATAGAAACTTTTTTTAAACTGACTTTTTCATTAATGGCTTACACGATTCTGACGATAATATATATTGAAGAATTCGTTGGTTGTTTTAGAAAGATTGCGTATCAACATTTCAAAAAAATTAATTTTTAATTTTTTTTACTAATTTCTTAAAATTTTTTCAAACTTTTTGTCGAAACATCTTCTGGTAAGGTTTCAAAACTTGCAAAAGAAACTTTTCAAAGCAAGTGAAAAATAACTGATTCAATTTTCAGTGTTTGTAGGTATTAGAAACTGCTACATGGCGCTTTTGAATTTTTGTTGGAAACCTATGGAAAATACATAATTTAATTTTTTTCAATATTTTATGCGATTTTATTCAATTTTCATAATTAATTTATAGTTGGCAGCCCTATACGATACCACCAGATATATTAAAAAGAGTGAATACTTAAACCTTGTACTCAGCTACGAGATTTTGATATTGCATTAAGCGCACAATCGCAAGCTCGTGCAGACCAGTCGTGCCCATTTTTTCAAATAGGTCTTAGAAACAAACAGGAGAAAGTGCGGAGACGAAATGAAGAAAACTCAGATAATACAAACAAACTTTTGTACATTTACGAAGTTTTCTAAAATAGGCGTTCAAGAATTACCAAACGCCATCTTTGAAGATTGTGTACCCTATATCAATTTACATATGTAAGGTGCGTTAGGCTTTTTTGTATCAGATCCCCTTCTTTAATCACTGTGTGTCATTAAAGTGACGATTTTTACATTAACTCTTTTGATCGGGATGGGGCTTATGTGTCCCGATATAGTTTTGGTTTATCGCTGTTCGGATCGAAATGGTTAAGGAGAGAGTAGGGTTAGTTTACCCCAAAAAAGTAGATTTTTGTGAGTTTTTTTTTTATTATTAATATCAATGCTACCTTAAAATATAATATTTAAAGAATACAGTGTGAACATTTCATAATGAAGTATTAAAGACTACGACAAAAGCAGCACTCATTGTGAAGCGTCTCGAAAATTGCGGTGCCCTTCATAACTCGGTACTGGGCATCCGAAATCAAAAATCCAAAGTTATTTCTTAGATTAACGCTTTCCGCTGGTAACGCTGGGAGGGTTTTTCGAAACACTTTGAAAGGAAAGAACCAATTTTTGGAAATAAAATAAAAAAAAAAAAAAATTAAAAAAAGCTCTTCAGTGTAACCTTGTAAATCATAATCAGAAATAGTGTTCAAAATTTCGAAAGGATCATTGCAGTAGTTTTGAAGCTATGAGGGGCGCCGACCTTAAAAACGTGAGTTGTGGGAACAACGTTTTAGAGCTGCCAGGTAACAATGACGCTCTTGGGCAGAGCAGGTATGAAAATATTTATAACTGCGTCAATTTTACTCCGACGGACGAGATCGACGAGGTTGTCAGATATAAAGGGAAAAACAGATATAAAAATAACATTCAATATCATTGAGGGGTTCCCCGTAAAACATAACCGAAAAGAATTGCCAACTTGAGAGATTTCAATTCCCTAATAATTTTTCTTTTTAGTAAAAGTAAGTAAAAACTGTTATGTAACACATTGTTGCAATAAGTCCTCCCGTTCTGTAACGTTTCAAAAGTCCCCCCTAATAGAATTCCACGAATCCAACGTGATTAGTACAAGGATGTTCTGATGTTCAAAAGTGATAAATGCTGCTTATGCTCATAATCAACTCTGTCAGTTTCTATTGTTGGTTGAAATTGCGATGCTATGTCTGTTATAAACCAGCACACTTCAAAATTTGTTAAAAACAAGTCGTAAGTATGTCGGCCTGTACGTCAGAGTTCGAGGTTCGAATACCATAAATTAAATATTCAATTGTTTTTCCACAGGAAGTTTCTGGTCCTCCTTGAGGACACTGCCACTAAGACCGCAGTATCAATTAGCCATTCAAAATCGGGAGAAAAATGTGAGCCCTAAAAAGATAAAATTGATATAATTTTGCATGGCCTATGGGCCATCCTCGAGCTCTGTTTTGTCACCATATTTATTTATTTCAAAGAGCAAAATGAAATGAGATGGGGTAAAATTAAAATGAAAAATTGACAAAACTTTAACTTTATAAAAGTTTAACCTAAAATTCGCTTCGAATTCCGTAAACTTCAGGCCAATAAATTCCATAACCACTCAAATTCCGTAAGCCCTGATGTATTTCTTCTCCGGTTTCAAAAAATAAGTGAAATGTTACCCATTTCTTTAAGAAGTCTTATAAATCTAATAAATGTAGACGTACACTTTGGATTTGTATTTCATCAATTTAATTTAAATTCTGATTCCGGGGAAGACCCTTTTTATGATTATATTTTCCAGAACAGACACTTTCCTATTATCATCATCAATCAATCGTTCTTTGAATATGTTTGTATGTACATTCATTTTTATAAAAGCGAAAATCAAATGATAAGTCTGATTCGAAAAGACTGCAATCATCTCGTATAACAGAAGCAACAACAACAACGATACAAAAAAAAAAAAAAAGAAGAAGACAAATGTGGAATAGGTCAAAAGGTATAAAAACTTGATAAGATAAACACAAAGCACGGATGAACCATAGACTTACAACAATAAAGTGAACAACAAGGGTCAGCATGATGGAATGAAAATTCAATTCTAAAATCCAATCACATCGTTGTCGATCAACCAGGGATGTAAAATACAAAAAAAAAAAAAATTGAGAATAAAATCAATGAATTTTGCATCCTCGTGCAAATGAAGTTTTTTTTTCATTTTTTTTCTCTGCTCAGAGGTGCAAATCGAATGAATAGTGTGTGAGTTAAAACTATGGGCTGCTTTAAATTATTTAGAACTCTATTGTAACTCCATATCCCATACTTTTGTTCTAATGTTTCTTTATCTAGTTCATTGTTGCAAATTTTAAACTGGATTTTTATTTTTGCTAAACTTTCTCGGGGAATTGATTTTTTACAAAAAAAAAGATAGAAGTTTTAATCCAAACTGACCTTACAGTGAGTGTAAAGTAAAAAAAAAGTAGTTTTTTTTGAATACCATTTGTGGGTGTTCGATTCCGTGCACATCGAACTACAGCGGAAATCATGTACACATAATTTTTTTCGATTAAATTGTCAAATCATCACGTCTGCGCACCAAAATTTATTTTTTTGACGGTCAAATGTTTGCCCAGACCGCCTAAATGTGGTGTGTAACTATCCAAAAATTGAATTAGTTGCAAGCAAACTCACTGGCTTGTTTTTAAAACTTCAACAGGTCATAATTGACTCGTGAACAAAAGCCAAAAGGTGAAACATTTTTTAGACGATACCATCAAAAGCTTCACAAAACTTTTCTAATTCAATTATTTTGTGTAATTGAATTTACTTGAACATCATTGAACATGGCTGTTTATCACTTCCTTGCCTTGCTTGTGTAAAAATAAACTGAAATCAATAAAGAACACCTTGTCTTAAGTACTTTAAGTGTTAGCAATTGAAATCTTTTGAGCCTTTGACAAGTCATTTGTGCGCTAATTTGTGTTCTTTAGACAATTATTGACCTATTCCCAAAGAGACAGATTAATTGAGCGCTTTCCAGAGGATGGAAACCCATGGAAAGCCAATCTTATATTTCTGATGGGATTTAAACCCGGAACCTCTCTCGTAACAGGCAGACTATTAACAACCATCTCACCGCGGACACCCCCACTAAATTGGTAAAAGTCGGAAGTATCTTGAAGATAAGTTTGCCCATCGGTCGCATTACAATGGCTGTTCGGCAAAACTTTTTTCTGTTTAAGACCACCGTTTTCTGACTGATCGCTGATGTTCTTAAGGATGACGCTGGTGTAGAGCGTGAAAAATGGGCATAATTTATGAATTTTTTGTGACTCAACAAAAAGATAAATCGAAAATCTGTGAAAGAGGTTTTATAATTTAGGTTTTAATACCTATACATATACAAATTTTTTCGTGTCAATTTAATTCAAAATGGCGACTGTCCAGCATTTCTTCGGAGGCACCTCATTTTTTAGACGGGGCCATGGCCGAAGATGTAACCTCCTTAGTTTTGGTCCTGGAACAAAATCCCGAAAATATTTAGTCTCTATATAACAACAGCAAGAGACGTACGTAGGATTTTTTTTCGATGTTTTGTTTTTTCACGAAATGGTGCACGTTTGATTAAATTATTAAAATGTTCACTATTAAAAAACGACAAAATTGTTGATTAAAAAAAACTATGCAATATAAAAAAAAATCCTACGTACGATTCCGGAGAAAGGTATTTCGAATGTATTGTCAAAATTTCGTATAGATCGGTGAAGATGTGCTCGAGTTATGTCTACGGCCAATTAAAAAAAAAGGAATTTCGAGAAAAACCCGTTTAAAGTTTTAAGAACTATAAAATCATATGGCATACCTGAGGGGCGCTGCCGCAGAATGGAAAGTTTGGGCATTCAGACATTTTTATCGGCATCCATCTTTTGGTATGTTATTTTTAAGAAAAAAAATTTCGGTTTCTTCAAAATTCTAGACCAGCTTTCCCTCTTAAGTCTTTTTGAAGACTTAAGAACGCTTTCTCAAAATCTTTACTCCAAATATGTAACTTAAATGAGTTGCTCTCTTAAAAATGACCCAAAAAGCTTTTGGTCCTTTTTTAACTCCAAAAAGAAATCAGACGGCTATCCAGCCAAATATGCACTTTTCTTATACAACTGTCATGTTCGTCCCAACCCCGAGTATGCTTCTCAGGTTTGGTCAATTCTATATGAGGTTCAAAAATCTCGTATTGAGGCAGTACAACACAGATTCATACGATTTGCCCTGAATGGTCTTCCCTGTGAAGCTCCTTTCAATCTCCCCCTTATGAAAATCGTATTTGTCTTTTAAATCTTCAACCACTCTCTCAAAGACAAATCAACAATGATTTAGTATTTTCCATCAAATTATAACAGGTTCAATTTATGCTCCAGACTTGCTCTTCCACATAGGATCGTGGAGGATCTCACCAACTACGTAATCTAGAGTCTTTGCATTGCTACCACCACAGAACTAACTATGGCATGCATGAGCCGATAGCCCGCATGAGTAGGTTATACAACTCTAACCCTTTTATTTCGGATTTTAACCTTAGTAAAAGTAGTTTAAAATCAAAACTCTAGACCAGTGCTCCACAAGCGTGATTTAATTGTAGCTTATTTTACCTTAATTTTTTTTTTGTTATACTTTCAATTATGTTTTTTTTACTTAATTATGTATTTTTATGTACTTAATTTATGTTAAATGTTATGTCCTTGTTCGAATACGTTCTTTTGTGCCTGTTTTGGTGTTTTTCACTAACCACTAACACTTGCATTAATGATGAAGAGCGTTGATAAGTACGTACATATGAGCTTGCTCTAAGCTCAGTACCTCTCTCTCTCTGATGCAAAAATAATGATCTTAAAGGACTACCATAGCTTGTATAACACGTGATACTGGTGACTCCGTTTTTATATGGATATTTCGATATTTGTAGTACCATACAGTGAGTGGATGAGTAAGAAATAGTTGCTTCTATTATTAGCACCTTTATTGTGTTCGCTGAACTTTGCCGAGGTTCGAACTAGGTTTCAACACAAAGTTTCGTCTTTCGGAGCATGATGAGGCTACATGGCAACCACCAACACAACCGCTTTGTTGGTTCTCGTTGCATCAATCAAAATAGAAAAATGATTTTTAATTCCGGTACCTACGGACGCATCATAAAAGAAGCAGAAGTGGGAAAGCTGTGCTGTGATCGCTTAGAGAAATAATAAATAATATGCTTACTAGTCTTACCAAGTAGTCGCTTAATAAGAGGTGTACTTTCAAGAACCACTCACAGTTCATATGCTGCTGTTTCCGCAGCCAAAGTATTCCTTATCACTTTTCTAGTATATATGATCCTTCAAAGAAGTATTCTTTAAAGCGTATGACATTTTGGCAAACAGTCTCATCAAACCTTACGCCGCGCCGCGCCGTTCCACCTCGGTCAGGGACCTTCAAATTTCTTATGAGCCCAAGTCTATGGAATTTGACACAATAGGTTTCAACTAGAAACCGCAGTGCCTCGAGCTGCATAATAAGCTCTACCCGTCATAAAAAAAGTCTATGAAATAAAGTTGAAAACCTTTCTACAGCTCCCTTGGTATGTTTTGAAAACATGGCATCGAAGCCATCAGTTGTAAGTCGTTATGAGACTTCAAAACTCCCAAAATAAGACATCAAATTAATCTTTTCTGGTTACGGGAAGTGAGCAGTGCAAAAGGGAACACTTATCTTTATTTGTTATTGCTGTTATTTGCTCTCATCGCTTCAGTTCTCTTTAATGAGACTGTACTTGGTTTTGCATTGGGGCAGCAAATTGTTCATCCAAAGATCAAAAATTAATCAGGCCTCCCAACCAGTGATAAGAATGTCAACAAAAAATCATTGCAAACAACTGAAAGCTGGTGTTGAATATTGAATTCCCTAATCCCTAATCGCTTTCTGTCAATAAATAAACACAATACAATGGCTGTTCGAACAGCAAACAGAAAGGATTTTTCCTAACGGAAACAAATTTGTGTAGGCATGACTAAAAAATGTTTATTTTTCGTTTCAAGACAAAACCAAAAATGTAGAAAGCGAATAAAATCAAATTTATGAAATGTCCACTTCATGTGACTCATCGTATATCACTTTGCATACTCGTTCGACACTTGCAACAAATCAAAAATAACCCGCTAGCTTTTCAGTATATGTTTTCTGGTTGCAAAGTTTGGTTATCGAATAGAATAGCGCAAATGGCAAGAAAATGCGATTTGAAAAGTGAGAGAGGTTGGCTTGATTGGCTAGTTTCCCCATTGATATACTGGTTATGGGTTTTCGCCTATAGCAAAGGAACGCCGGGGTTTTTTTTGTTGTTGCTCTAGGTATTGAGAATATGGACCAGACAGGTGGTAGATAGGTACAATACTACTAATCCATAAACACGCTTCGTTGCACTCACTTTTCCTGAATGGATCTCCGATTTCCTCTTCGCTAGCAGCTGAGCTGGATGGTTGGTTGGATTGGCGGCTTGTTGGTTAACACGATGATGTCGATGGGTTTGCTTTTGTTGTTTTGTCCCTCAATGTCAATGATGGCAAAATTACAAAACTCTCTGTGACATATGACAGATTGTACCACCTTCTTCTGCAGGAGAATTTCAAATTGGTGAAGCAATTCGAAAATTCGATCACACGTCAATCACACACGGCCAGTAATTAAAATATCTAATATCTCACAAATTACACATCAAATTCCACACACAACGGCAGAGAAAAACTCTCTAAAACGAAACTAAATAGCCAATGGAAACTACTTTAATTTTTTTTTTTCTTCTCTTGACCAATTGATACACAATAACGGTGAAAAAGTGAAGTACGTACACGCCAAATGAATACCAAATAAATTTAACCGTTTCACGTACAATTATTATACATATCTACAATTTTACGAGTATCTTTTGAGCTCTTTCTTTGACAGAAGCGCGCAGATTTATTGGAACCAACAATAAATAAAATTAGAAACCGCACGCTTACTTGAGACAGAGAGAGGTGTGGTGGTATGATTTAATTTTTTTATTTTCTTTTAATTTTAAGATCCGAGAGGAAGCAGAAGCAACATAAAAAATATTTTAAACTTCACTTGTGACACAAATCTGGAATCTGCGGTCCGACGAATTTCTGATCAACTGATCAAGGCGAGTGACGGCTTTGCACTGATCTGTGATCTGCTGTGCCAAGTCAATTGAGCTGCTCTCCACATTCAATTTGGATGCGCGCCATGGAGGCACAGCTGTGCTTTTTTTTCATTCAAAGAAATGGGATCTTGGCTTGAGCTCAAAACTGCACATAGGTGTGTAGTGTGTATGTCTTTTTCAAAGAGAGGTTTGTGTGATACAACTTGTCTTTGATGGCAAAATGTTGGCTTCAGCGAAAGGGTTGGCTTCCATTGTTATGTTTCGGAATTATTTTGATCGGAAGTCTCTCGTACTAACTAAATAAATGTCGCTCCCTCGTAAGATGACGTAAGTTGGGTCTATTGTTTGCTATATTTTGAAAGATAGTGAGCTTCAATAAACACACCACTTTTTGAGGGACTGTGTCGGTGCGTAGTTAGAGATAAGAGCTTACATTTTTTTTTTTTTTTGTAGAGGACAATAAATAGTGTTTTCAAGTTTTTTTTAAACTTATTTTATTACACAAAAATGAAACTTAGAACCAAAAAACATTTTTAATTCAAAAAATGGTTCTGATATCTGCTTTCTAAAAAAGTGGAATTGTAAGAGTTGTATTATTTCTCCCTCTGATATGAAACAAAAAATTTCACGAATTTATAATTACAATAAATTTAGCTATCGCAGGAACTAGAATAAATGAAAAATTTTTTTGACAAAATGGCATGCAGGTAAGAGTACAAGATTAAAAACGACTAGTTTTTTTTTAGTATTTTGTTATTTAAAAAAAATACAATTATTTCACGGATACTGTTTGCTTAACATATTAAAATTTCAGACCAATCCGTCTAGCAGTTTTTTTTGTGGCCTTCGTAAGACGAAAAGATTTGGTTTCGAAATAAACACATTTAAAGTATATTTCCATATTGATACTTGATGTTACTATCCATGAGAAGCACGTTAAATTAACTAACACAAACTTTAAAACCCTAGCGTTCATAGGTTTTTCTTAAAACCCACCTCTGTCTATCAACTCCTACTCTCACCTCCACGTGGTGAACATCGGGTGCCTAGTACCTCAACTGGAGATTGGGTCTCAACCCCAGTGAAAGGTTGTTGGTGGCAGCAAACGAGAGAGGGGGGGGAGAGGTGTTCCCACTAAGGCACCTTTTCTTTCATCCAGACGGCAGCGGAGGAATTCCCTAGATGGAATCAACGGTGGCGTCTACAGTTCCAGTCAGGTTGAACTACTTAGTGAACACCTTATAGGGCTACTACAACATATTTGGAGCTCAGGCCTATAAGGAACGGTTTATCCGGCTCCCCATCTTTGGAGTTATACAAGGATCTGGCCCTCCAGGTTGGGGGTCGTGCTGTCGGGGTGACTTCCCGGCCACGTAAAGAAATTGTTAGTTGCGAAGCACCAACAAGCCTCGGATACGGACGGATTTACTGATGACGAACCAAGCAAACGAAAAACGGACAACGAACTTCGGATCTGTACGTGGAATGTTAGGTCCCTTAATAGACCACGTGCAGCCGAACAACTAGCGGAAGCCCTAAACTGCTACAAAGCAGATATTACCGCTATCCAAGAAATGCGATGGGATGGACCAGGTAGACGCAAATTAAAAGACTGCGATATCTACTATGGCGATTGCTACCGAGAGCAAAAGCAGCGATTGTTTGGATGTGGATTTGTTGTTGGAACTAGACTCAGGCAAAAAGTCTTGAGTTTCAACTATGTGAACGAGCGCATAGCAACAATCCGCATCAAGGCTAAATTCGTCAACATAAGCCTCATTTGCGCACACGCCCCCACAGAGGAAAAGGATGAAGACACCAAAGACGTATTCTACGAGCTCCTGGACAAAACATATGAGCAGTGCCCTGGCTATGACATTAAGATTGTTCTAGGAGATTTTAATGCCAAGCTAGGAAGAGAGGATATCTTTGGTGGAATAATCGGAAGATACAGCCTGCACGACAACACCTCCGATAACGGATTCAGGCTGATCGATTTCGCTGCGGGGCGAGATTTTCTGGTAGCTAGTACGCGGTTCCAGCACCTCAATATCCACAAAGGGACAAGGAAATCTCCTGATCAATCAACCGTCAACCAGATTGACCACATTGCGATCGACGCACGACACTTCTCCAGTATAGAGGATGTCCGAACATTCCGAGGGGCCAACATTGACTCGGACCACTACCTTGTTGTAGCCAAGGTACGACTGCGGATATCCCGATCCAAGCCAACACAAGGAAATACTGTGAGAAAATTCGACGTTGGACGACTACAATCGCAAGAGATCGCCAAGTCCTTTTCCGATCGAGTCTCTTACAACCTCTTAAGGAGTCCTTTGCCGCCAGCATCAAGTATAGAGAACCAGTGGCAACACTGCCAATCAGCCATCAGAGATGCCGCCTCTGAAGTGCTGGGTTTCACACGGCCACCACAACGAAACCCCTGGTTTGACGACGAATCATCAAGAGTAAATTCCCACAGCATGAATACTTTACCCTCAACTAACGCTTCTCATTTGCCTTCGCATAATTTCTTTGGTTACTACCAAAACATTGGTGGAATGCGCACAAAAATGCAACAATTATTGCTGTCGTCATCTTCTGAGCAATATGATTTCTATGCATTCACTGAGACGTGGTTAACTGAAAACCATAACAATGCAGAGATTTTTAGTAATCATCAATACTCTGTTTTTCGTAAAGACAGATGTTCTCTTGCAACTGGACTTGAAAGAGGTGGAGGAGTATTGCTCGCAGTAAGATCTATATATGCATGTACTGAAATGTCATTGCCAACATATAATATTTCATCTTTTGACATTGATCAAATTATTGTCAAGATATCATTAGATTGCAAAAAAGATATTTTTATAATTTTGAGTTATATACCGCCAAAGAGCCAACTAGAGTTATATATAGATCACATTAATAACTGTATTCATTATATTTCAATGATTAATAGTAATCAAAACGTAATTTTAGTAGGTGATTTTAACTTGCCGAATATTAATTGGATATTTGACTCTGATGAAGGTCTTCTTGTTCCTTTTAATTTAATTAGTGAATGTGATTCTTTTGTTATTGATTCCCTTTATTCAGTTAATTTGGTTCAAATGAATAATTGTAAAAATAGATTACAAAGAACACTCGATTTATTATTTGTTGATAAAGACTTAAATTTATCCGTAAATAGATCTATTTGTCCTATATTTCGTAATACAGAACATCACATTGCTTTGACTTTTGATTTTAAGATACTTAACTTTTTCAAACCAACAATGCCATTTCAATATAAATATAATTTCAACAAAGCTAATTTCAATGATATTGCGAGTTATATTAATAATTTACCATTGCCTTCAACATTGATCCAATCATATGAACTATCAAGTTTTTACGACAGTTTTCTTAGTTCTCTTAAAACTGCTATCGATCTATTTGTGCCCAAAACTAAAATTAATAATACCTCTAAACCTCCTTGGTTCAATAAACGTCTGATTAATTTAAATAATAAAAAAAATAAAGCGTATAAATTATTACGTAAGTTTCCATCTGATGCCAGTTTGCGCAGTATTTACAATGATATCGAAAAAAGTTTCAGTGTTCTTAATAAATTTTTATATAAACAATATATTTATTCAATGGAATCCAAGTTAAAAGACAACAGCAAATGTTTTTGGACTTTCATTAAAAATAAAAAAAAAAAATATAATGGTATTCCTAAAAATATGCAATATCTAGGTTTGACTTTAACTAGTTTGCCAACCATCTGTGATGCGTTTGCAAAATTTTTTAAATCAAATTATATTGATTCAAATAATGTTTTTAGCACTTCTCTAAGTCCGTCCATAAATAATTTAAGCCTAGGCCACTTAAATATTGACGAATTAGAAGTAGAAATGGCTCTATCTGGTCTAAATGAAGATTCCAACTCCGGTCCTGATGAAATTCCACCAATTTTATTAAAAAAATGTGCAACTGCCATCTCAAGACTTTTATGTTTTATATTTAATTGCTCTATAACATATGGTGAATTTCTGCCCGAATGGAAAACGTCCTTCGTTATTCCTATTCACAAAACTGGATCTAAACAAGAAATAACTAATTATCGTCCTATTAGTAAACTGTCTTCAATACCTAAAGTATTTAAAAAAATAGTTTGCGATAAATTGAAATTTTTATTAAAAGAAACAATATCCCCTTTTCAACATGGGTTTGTATCAGGGAGATCTACTTCCACCAACCTAACCATTTTCACTAATTTTATTCTTAATTCCTTGGAAATGGGTCACCAAGTCGACGTTATCTATACAGACTTTGCAAAGGCGTTTGATAGGGTGCATCATAAAATTCTATTAAAAAAATTAGAATACATAGGTTTTCATTCAAACCTGCTTAAATGGATGTCAAGCTATCTGATAGGACGCAGTCAACATGTTTCAATTGATTCGATTATATCCAATCCTTTTTCGGTAACTTCCGGCGTTCCACAAGGTAGTCATTTAGGTCCAATTCTGTTCCTTATTTTTATTAATGACTTACCTAGTGTCCTTAAAAACTCGATGCCTCTTATGTTTGCAGATGATTTAAAATTCTTTAGATGTATTGAAAATTTAACAGACTGCAGGCTTCTCCATAATGATATTTTAAATCTTATCAATTGGTGCAATACAAACCAATTAGCTCTAAATATATCTAAATGTCAGTGTTTTTCGTTTACACGTCGTATGTTAACTATCATTTACGATTATAGCATCCAAAACCACGTTCTAGATAGAGTTTCTGTGAAAAAAGATCTTGGAGTCATTTTTGACTATAAGCTTAACTTTATTCATCATATTGAATTCGTAGTGAATAAAGCCAATTCTATGTTGGGATTTGTCTCACGAAATTCTTTTGATCTAAGTGACCCTTACGCTCTTAAAGCCTTATACGTGGCGTATGTTAGGTCAATCCTTGAATATTGCTGCGTAGTATGGAACCCTCAGTACAACGTTCATATTAAAAGAATTGAAAATGTTCAAAAAAAATTTACAAGATTTGTAGTAAACAAATTAAGGTGGAACATTGAAATGCCTTCATATAATGTAAGATGTCAGCTTATTGGTATTCAGAGTTTAGAAAACCGCCGTAAGATGTTCGCGATAAATTTTATCAATGACATTTTATCTTATCATATTGATTGTCCTTCTTTGTTATCGCTAATAGATTTATATGCTCCTTCACGAGAACTAAGAAGCCGTCCCCTTCTCCGAGAAAATACTCATAGAGTCAATTATGCTTTCAATGAACCCATTACTCGCAGTGTCAGGGAGATTAATAATGTGTCTAATAGCATTGATTTCAATTTTCATTTGAGTAGAAACTCTTTTAAAAATATGTTAAGTCTGCACTTTTTAACTAATTGAATTATGTAACGTTATAGTTTAGCTTTATCTTGTTTCTAGTTATTTTGCCTATTTCGTAAGTCTATTTGAGATTGTAAACTCTAATTGATAAATAAATAAATAAATAAATAAATAAAGAATGCCGGCAAGCACATGCAGCTAAACAGGAAGCATACAAAGCGCCGCTGCACAAAAAGACTAGAACTGCTTACGAGCTCTACAAGCAGAAGAGGAGAGACGAACACCGGCTTCTCAGACGGAAAAAGAGAGAGCATGAGAAGCGCGCAATCGAGGAGATAGAAGGGTGCCACAGCAGGAATGAGGTTCGGAAGTTTTACCAAAAGGTAAAAACAACAGCCTCGGGCTATAAGCCCCGAGCCGAAGCCTGCAAGGACGACCAAGGGAACATCGTGGTGGAACCGCAGTCAATGCTGAGGATATGGAAAGACCACTTTTCCAAGCTCTATAACGGCGATGATGAACCCAATTCCGCTGTTAGAGAGATAGAACCATTCGATTTAGGCGACGTAGACCAACAATTCCGCCAACCCGACCTGAACGAAGTGAAGACAGCAGTATCCAAGCTAAAGTCCAACAAAGCTGCTGGAGCTGATGGCCTCACTGCCGAATTGTTTAAAGCGGCAGGCAATGACCTGGTCAGGAGTATGCACCAGCTCATTTGCAAAATATGGTCGGAAGAAAGCATGCCCGATGAATGGAACCTTAGCATTGTTTCCCCGGTCCTCAAGAAAGGAGACCCTCTGAACTGCGCCAACTACAGAGGTATCAGTCTTCTTAACATCGCATATAAGATCCTCTCTGCCGTATTGTGTGAGCGTCTGAAGCCATTCGTCAACAACCTGATAGGTCCTTATCAGTGCGGCTTTAGACCAGGAAAGTCCACCATAGACCAAATCTTCACACTACGGCAGATCTTGGAAAAAACCCAGGAGCTTCAAATCGATACCCACCACCTTTTCATCGATTTTAAGGCCGCGTATGACAGCATCTATAGAGAGGAGTTATATAGAGCCATGTCTAGTTTTGGCATCCCTACCAAACTTGTCCGATTGTGTAGGATGACGATGGAGAACGCACGCTGCTCCATCAGGGTCGGAAAAGATCTCACCGATACATTCGATGTCAAAAAAGGTTTTAGGCAAGGCGATGCACTGTCATGCGACTTCTTCAACATCGTTCTTGAAAGAATAGTGCAAAACTCCCACGTCAACACAAGAGGCACAATCTTTCAAAAATCCGTTCAATTGCTCGGATATGCCGACGATATTGACATAATTGGAAGAACGCAGCGTGATG
This sequence comes from Melanostoma scalare, assembly GCA_949752695.1. NCBI lineage: Eukaryota > Metazoa > Arthropoda > Insecta > Diptera > Syrphidae > Melanostoma > Melanostoma scalare. Next base: position 217,594,028 of record OX456984.1, read on the forward strand.
TCAATGGCGCGTTTATGAGCATTGAGACGGAAGCGAAGAAGATGGGTTTAGTGGTAAATGAGGGCAAGACCAAGTATATGCTGTCATCAAGAAAGGACACCCAACACCGACGTCTTGGACAAAACGTCACGATTGACAGCTATAACTTTGAGGTAGTTAAGGACTTTGTCTACCTAGGCGCCGCTATTAATTCAGACAACGACACCAGCGCTGAAATCAAACGAAGAATAACTCTTGCCAATCGCTGTTTCTTCGGACTAAGAAGGCAATTGAGTAGTAAAGTCCTCTCTTGGACAACTAAAGTGTCCCTGTATAAGACACTTATCATCCCGGTTCTTATATATGGCGCAGAGGCATGGACCTTGTCAAAGGCAGACGAGAACGCTTTAGGATGCTTCGAGAGAAAAATTCTTCGGGTGATTTTTGGTCCCGTCTGCATAGATGGAGAGTGGAGAAGAAGATTTAACGACGAACTGTACGGGCTGTACAGCGACACTGACCTTGTCAAACGAGTCAAGGTCCAGCGGCTTAGATGGCTGGGTCATGTAGAGCGAATGGACACCAACGCTCCGGCCCGGAAAGTCTTCGAATCCAATCCCGAGGGACGGCGCAGTAGAGGAAGACCGCGACTCAGGTGGCGCACGCAAGTAGGAGAGGACCTCAACCAACTTGGCGTGCAAAACTGGAGGCAGCTAGCTAGGGACCGAGCTGGCTGGAGAAGCATGTTGGTTGAGGCCCTAGTCCGACCCGGACTGTAGCGCCACCTTAAATAAAAAAAAAAAAACTTTCAAACTAGAATATTTCCCCTTTAGTATATATATTAGTGTTAGTGAAGTATACGAACCCGAGCAACTGCAACTAGCGGGCAATAGAGCCCGACTCACTGACTCTTCTACTTACCTGACCTTGTAATTGATTGTTGATCCTAAATACTGGAAATTTTGTCATCAAATTTTAACAGTATATGTGTATTGTTTATGAAAAGCATACAATACGAAAATTTATGTTAATTTGAATCAGACAAAATATTTTTCTCAAAGAATATTACACACATGCAACACAGGAAAAATGATTGCAAGTTTGAACCATATTATGTTCTTTACGTCCACTTTTTTTTTTTGTTGGAGGTTTTTAAAATACCAGCTGGAGCACTCAGACCTAAATACCGGTCCATTGTACTACCAGATAGCAACCTTCTATTTGTTATAGCTTTCCAGATGTTCGGAGAAAAGCCAAAAGACGCTGCCATGATAAGGAGCCTAATTTACCAGCTCTCACCATGTCTGCGCCGAGTATCTGTAACCTCATGCGAGAAAAAGCAGGACATTCACAGAGGAAGTGCTCTGCGGTGTCCTCATCTTCTCCACAAGATTCACAGAGTGTGGTATCACTTAAGCCTAACACGTTTAAATGCTTTGCAAAAGAGAAGTGCCCGCTGGCAACGCCAATAAGCTTTCTACATTCTTTTCTGCTACGAGCTAGCAAAAATGTTGCAGTCTTCTTACTAACGTTGGGGAGCATACGCTTGGTCTGTCTGCATCCAATGGAGGCATGCCATCTACGGTTGTGCTCTTCACAGATCCAATCGTTGATTGAAGCCCTCACTGAGGACGCTGGCAGACCTAGCGACGGTTCAGGTCCTGAGAAAGCTGTCTGAGATCCCTGCCTAGCGAGTTCATCGGCGATCTCATTTCCAGTTAGATATGCCGTGATGGCCTGGAACCCAAATGAGACTCAAGGAATTTAATCTTCCGATCGCATTCAGAGAGCTCTTGCATTCCTGGATCACTTTCGAAGTGGTTAGAGGGTTGAGAAGGGCCTTAAGCACAGCTTGGCTGTCGCTGCTGATACTTCTCCCCGTCCATCCATTGTTCGTTACGTGGCTCAAGGCCAATAGGATAGCATAAGCCTCCGCTTGGAAAACGGAAGCGTATGATCCCAAAGATGAGTGCAGTCGTATGTCGTCGTTCTCAACAAAGGCACCAGCACCAGAACCCTCGTCGGTTTTGGAGCCATCTGTGAAGATACGATAACAGTTCTTTCCAGGCTCAGATTCTGGAGCGAACCAGTCCTGAACCGAAGGAAAGTTGACTGAGTAATTTTGACGCAGTTTGAGCCTTGGGATCATCGTGTCAGACGGCATATCCATTAGACGTGAGTCAAAAGATATGCTGCTTGCGAGTTCCTCAAAGCTCCAGTGCGAATTGTGCCAGAGACCACATCGCTTTAAACGAGAAATGGTCTTGAGAGTACACCCCATGATGTAGGTATCAAGGGGAGGAAGATTCAACAGTGCGTCGAGAGCAGCTCCCGGTGTGCTGGGGAAGGCCCCCGTAACACCCAGACAAATTGTTCTTTGAAGTTTGGCAAACGAGGCAATAACGTATTTACGCGAGAGCTTATTCCACCAAACAACTGACGCATAGGAGATGATTGGTCTTATCATAGCCGTATAGATCCAAAGGACCCTTTTCGGTGAAAGACCCCATGTCTTGCCGAAGGCTCCTTTACATTGCCAGAAAACTGACAGTGCTTTAGTAGTTTTAGACTCGACATGTTTCGACCAAAGAAGTTTGTTATCCAGGATTACTCCAAGATGCTTGACTTCTTTTGAAAAGGGGATGTTGACGCCTTTAAGCGTAAGTTGGGTCAGACCAGTCAATTTTCGTCCACTTACTATTTTAATCACATGTTATTTGAAAGGACGTCTGTTTTCTGTTATACTTCCAGTTTGCGTACTAAGTTGGTCATTGTATGTAAAGGTGACGCATAATAAAAGGACGTCCAACTTTTTTATTCAAATGGTTGGCATCGTTTTCCGTGCAACATGTTCTTGAAACTGGTTTGGTATAGTATTTCATTGAAAAAACATGTATTTTGCCTGATGAAGAGTATAAGCATCAATTAATTTAAAGTCGTATAATTCTACTTACCATGGTTCCACTTATTCCGAGAACTTGTACTTATCGTTAAATTTAAAAAATGAAATAATTAATTTGCTGCATGGTAATTGAATTTACCTTTCAGAAACGCGTGTATAAAGCACTAGCGTATAATACAATGCACGTGTATTTAACATTATTCGTGTATGCAACATAACACTTATATTTAGGTTGGTCTTAATTCATTACTTTATGACCTAGAGGCAACCTGCAGTTCAAACTGTTTTGAGATAGAAGCCGTAAATGATTTCAAGTACCTTGGGATTGCGTTTGACCAGACTATGAGCTGGTCTAACCATATACAGTGAAACCCGCTTAAGAGAAAAGGCGAAGGCTTAACCGAACCCCGGTTAAGTGAAAAAAATTTCACTTAAGCGGAGTCCTGATAAGTAAAAAATATTTCACTTAAGCGGATTTAAAAGTTTACATAAATCAAATTAAATCGCATTTGAGTTTTTGTAGGTTAATTCGTAGGCACATTGGGCAAAACAAAAAGATTCCACTCCCAAGTTTGGCTTCAGGTTTCAAATGTGTATATATTCATATTTTTGAATACGGTACGTTTTATGAAGACAAAAATAATCTTACTTTTTTTCAAAAAGTCATTAATTTTCTGAAAATGGCAATTAATCATTTTATATTCAATTTCATCTAAGATTAGATCTAGTTCATTATCCTCATAAGAAAACTGCTTAAGAACATTGGGGTTAAAAAGCTTCTTTGATTGTTGGTTTCTGAATTCCCATAACTTCCACATCTGAATCATTGTCAGATACAGATCTGTTAGCATCAAGCTCTTCGAATAGTAGTGCTATGCTTCATTAATAATGTCTTCGTCCGTCATATCACCAAATCAAGGAAGATCTTGATCTATATTTACTAATCGATTTCTTCTCTTATTGCTGTTGGAAAATTAGTTTCTTCTTCTTCGTCGTCTGGTTCAACTTCTTCTAAGTTTTCGTCTGCATTAAAAGTCAAACCAGCTTTCCGGAAACAGTTCTTTATGGTCAATGGGCTAACCATCCACCAGGCCCTTTTTATCATTTTTAACGCAGTAAACTAATTTTTTTTGAAAAATCCATAAGGACTCTCCATTATCCAAATGAAGAAGTTGCTTCTTTGTAATACATCTTCTGTAATGGGCCTTAAAGCAGTGTATAATTCCCTGATCCAAAGGTTGCATGACAGAGGTGGCATTCGGGGGTAAAAATTCAATTTTTATATATTTTCCAAATTAATTGCATCACGATCAAGTTTGTGGCAAGATGCATTGTCCACAATCAGCCTTTTTTCCTTTTCTTTAAATGTTTTGTCCAAATCTTGAATGATCATCGTCCAAATTTTACTTTTCATCCAAACTTTGGTGTTGGCATAAAATTTAACGGGAATTGTGCTGTTTTTAAAGCATCTTGGATTATGAGATTTACCTATGTTTGTACATATTTAGAAAAAATGTTATTAGCAAACGAAAAACAAAATGTGTTTAATCTTAGTCTACAAACCAATACAAAAAATAATTTTGTCTGTTCCAATCGAATTGAAAATTAAAAGGACAGTGATACGGTCCTTTGGTAGCTTCTTTCCTGAAGGTTTTCACATCTATTTACCAATGAAGCCGTCGCGTCGGTAGAGCCTTAAACATTATCCCGGATTCATCAGCATTATGCGCGTCATCTGGGTTGTAACTTTGACGAATGTTTGGCAAAAAATTTTCCAGCCAATGGTTATAGTCCGGGATCCCTGGTCCAATTTTTTTGTGACTACTATCAAGCTAATTTTCCCTGAGTGGCTTTATTTTGTTGAGACGCCCAACAATTTTCTAACGAAAAATTTCGACTGTGGTAGCTAACAGAGGTAGCAAGGGTGAAATATGTCGATTTTATGATACTAAAAAATTTATTAGTAACAGTTTCTTTCTTAGTTAAACTTCAAGATAATTATCTGAATTACGTAAAAAAATATTTGTCCTACAAATTGTATGGTTTGATCTTAAGAGTCCCCTTCCTCAAACATGTATCGATTACGAGGTCAAAAAAAGTGATTACTAACAAGCTGATTTTTTCGTTTTTACTTATTTAATATTTATATAATCTAACAGTCAGATTGTCCTACAAATTCCGTGGTACGTTTTTTCAGTCCTACGCCCAAAAGTAGTAGTACATATGCATGATGTAAAAAATAAACCCGCTACGCTATAGCGGTGCTCAAATTGAATATATATGTATTTGAAATTCATGAAATAAAAAATCAATTTATTTTTCAAGTGTGACAAAAAAAATTTGGACTTTTTGATAGATTCCACTTAACAAGTACAAAAAACCTAGTATTAAAGATTTTGAACATGATTTGAGAGGTGAAGAGGACACACAGTATGACGTAATACGTAAAGACTTGAATCGTCCTGCAGATTTTTGCAAATTATTAAAGAGCAACAACTTTAAAAAACAATTTGTAGAATTTTTAATTGAAGATTGGACAAGGGACGAATTTATTGCATTGATCATCGGAAAGACTGTTAAACTTAATTATGAGCAATGTTACACTTACGAGCTGTCTAGTGAAAATAAAATAATAAGAGTCATTGACTATAACTTCTCTTGTTATCATGAAGAAGCTGATACCAAAATTGTATACCACATTTGTCAACTTAATACTCATGCTTATTTTGACATTCTATTCGAATGAAAGTTTAGTCGAATTCTAAAGAAGTGCATTTTGAGACTCGAATGATTCGAATGTTAAACATGTAAAATTTCGAATCATTCGAGTCTCAAAATGCACTTCTTTCGAATTCGACTAAACTTTCATTCGAGTAGAATGTCAAAATAAGCATGACTAATTATAGTGTGCATGCAGATACATTGTACAGATTCTGATATACCAATAATAATGTTGGCAAACTTTAAGTATTTAAAAGATCAAATTCAAAGAGTAAAAAAAAAACTGTGCTTTATTTATTTAAATTTATGAAAAACTTGGGGATCAATTGTCTTGTTCACTCGCTATATGCCATATATTTACAGGAAATGATTATAATCCTGCTTTCCTTCGTAAAGGAAAAAAGAGACCTTTCACTATTTTGAAGAAAAATAACAATTTTCAAGAGGCTTTTATTAAACTCCTACGAATATAAACTACAGCATTAACAACATCGAATGAAGTATTTCAAATTATCGAAGAGTATGTATGCAGAGTTTATTCATTAAAAACAAAAAATGATATTAACAAAGGACGGTATGAGTTATTTGAGAAAGGATATAAATCAAAGAATGAAAACGAAGATATTTTAAAACAAAAAATCGTAGGATATGATCCTTCCAGTTTGCCACCAACAAAACAAGAATTGTTGAAACAAATTAAAAGAAATGTATTTATCTGCAATGTATGGTATAATGCACGCGGTGCCCAACGGAAAAATTGCCAGAAAATTTTGGATGGACAATAATTGATGGCAAATATGAATATTATTGGTTTGATGTTCCCCAAAGTCCATCTTTTGAAGAAATATCTTCCGACATTCAAGGTACCCTATTTATACAATTGTTATTTTATGATTGATTATTCATTATTATAAGTATTATGATTTACTTAATTTTTTTATGTTATTACAGTGTCAGATATCACGAATGAAGGAACTGAAGTAGATGCCGATGACAGCGATAGTTGCGATAGTAGCGATAGCAGCGAAAGGTTGTCGGATGAATCTGAGGAGGATTATTTTTTTTTTAGAAATACCGAAATCTCTGTGCTTAATTTACTAAAAAATAAAGCTAAATATTTAAAACTAGAGCTAGATTATTTCTTGTACCATATGTTACAAATAAACAAACTAAAAAATTACAATTCTTGTCGGACTAGCTATACATACCTGTTTTCTTGTAGGACATTGTTTGAATTGGGCAGATAACACACTAACCTATAATGTAATATTTTTGTCCTACAGTTAGTAATGAAAATAATAATCTGGTGGTATTGACATTTTCTGAGCGTAGGACTGAAAAAACGTACCACGGAATTTGTAGGACAATCCGACTGTTAGATTATATAAATATTAAATAAGTAAAAACGAAAAAATCAGCTTGTTAGTAATCACTTTTTTTGACCTCGTAATCGATACATGTTTGAGGAAGGGGACTCTTAAGATCAAACCATACAATTTGTAGGACAAATATTTTTTTACGTAATTCAGATAATTATCTTGAAGTTTAACTAAGAAAGAAACTGTTACTAATAAATTTTTTTAGTATCATGAAATCGACATATTTCACCCTTTCTACCTCTGTTAGCTACCACAGTCGAAATTTTTCGTTAGAAAATTGTTGGGCGTCTCAACAAAATAAAGCCACTCAGGGAAAATTAGCTTGATAGTAGTCACAAAAAAAATTGGACCAGGGATCCCGGACTATTAGCAGCAACTGTGTCAGCAGAATTATTTTCACCACAAATCTTCTTAAAATGTTTATTTTCACGTTTTTTCCACTGATCTAACCATCCATTTGCTGGCTCAAATTGTTTTGTTCGATAAATTTTTTTTTCACTTAAAAGAGTTTTTTTCAATGAAAAATATAAAATTTAACTGGAAATATGTTTCAGGTATCCGGGTTTTTCACTTAAGCGAGTTTCACTTAAGCGGAGTGTTTAATAGGTAATTGGTCTACAAATACTCGGGGATGAAAAAATTCTTTCAGATAAGCGGGTTTTTCTCTTAAGCGGGTTTCTCTTAAGCGGGTTTTACTGTATCAGCTTTGAAGCAATATTTTAGATCGTCAGTTAGAAGACTTTATCATCTCAGAAAATTCTGTAATGACACAATACTTAAAATATTATTATTTTATTATTATTAGTATATTCTATTCAAAACTCCAGTATGGCACAAGCTGCTGGCGTGGGGCATACCAAACTAAAATCAATCCTTTCCTTGTTTTGCAGAAATTTGCAATGAGAAAAATTTACGGTGCTAATCGGTTAACTCCTTCTATGGCTCTATTTAGGTCCTTAAATGTTTTACCTCTCAGGCATCTTTATTATTACAAAACATCTAAAATATTTTTTAAGAGGGGTGGCTATTTACAAAGCCCAATTTCTAATGTTCGTACTATGCGAAGCAACTTCGAATGTCAAGTGATCGTCCCCCCTTTCCGTGCTACTCATCTCAGAAACTTCTACTTCATTGTGTCCTGCAAGCTCTTTAATACGTTTCCAGCAATTATTCGTACTGTTCGCTCATTGTCTTTATTTAAAAAAAAAAAAAAAATTAAAACTGGCTCTTTGGATTTGACCACACCCATATCGAAGTTTTGTATTCCTATGTCTCTTGATATTGAACTATTTATAAAGAATATTTCTTTCAATTGTATGTATTACCTTTTTCTGTCCATCAAATTTGCACAAATATGTAATTTGTTTCCATTTTAAAATTTTGCATTTGTAAAAACTAAAAATTTTTAATTTTCATTAAAGCATTAATCACCCCACACTCACAGAAAATTAGAATTATGTTTAATGTTAGTGGTATTTAATACTATTTTATTCTAAATACAAAATGTCACTATAAATAAATAAATAAATAAATAAATAAATAATAAAAAATAAATTTAACATTGCAGGCTTATTTAACACGAGTGCTTATTTAAATTTATACGTGTTTTGTAAATTACAGTTGTATCTATTCAACATTACACGCATGTTAAGCACTACACGCGTATTTAACATAAAATTAGTGTGGCGAAACAGAGCCTTGCAACTCTGTCTTGTAAGGAAATGGAGGGGATCTACAATTTTCTGCCGGTTCGAAAGCTAATCGAGAAAGCGCTTTTTCATACTTCAATGAATTTACTAACGTAGCACTTGCCAATTCCTCGCGATAGGTGATACCCGTGGAAAAACGTTTTCGCCTTTGTTGGGATTCGAACCACGAACCTCTGAGTTAACAGCAGGCATGATGGTTAATCACGTCACGGGTACCAGATTTAACAGTATAGGTATACTTAATAATCAGTATCCGTCAGGATACTTTCTTTTGGATGATTTCCTCGATAGTTCTGTTTATTTCTTGACACAGAGATTCCCATCTACTGCACTCGAACACAGTATGATAAACGTCGTCTGTCAACGATTCTCCGTATTGCCACAAAGAGCACCTTCTTTTCCCAATCTTGTGCAGAAAGGCCTTGAAATATCCGTGTTCTGCGAGGAACTTTGTGACGTAATAGTTTTCTTCATCGTCTTTCTGGTTTCTCCACTCGCTTTGGTCTCCAATCAGCCTAGCAGTCCAGCGTCCTCTGCTTTTCAACTCTCATCGTTCGTGCCAATTCTGCTGTATAAATGCTTTTACTTCCTTACTCACCACTTTCACGCCGCTTTCGGTTTTCTTTTCATGTATATTTTTTCTTTGTGCTGCGAAAAGATCATTTGGTACCCACAATTACAAGAACTGCTGGCTTAGACACTGTGCGGTACGCGCTCGTTATTCACAAGACACCGTGCCCCTGTACCGATGTTTCCGGTAATTTTCTTGTTTTATCGCTTCAGCCCATATGTCGCTTCCGTACATCAGAATTGAGTGTGTTATTAGGCGTGTTTTTTTCACAAGGATGTTATGTACATAACATGATATCCAAAAAAAACGCTTCGTCTTTTTTTATTTGTGGGTTGGTGCTCTCGATCAGTTGTCAAACCAATAAAAGGCAACAAATGATTTTTTTTTGCCAAATTCGCACAAAAACGCAAAAACTGTTTGTTAAAAACCTAAAGCAATTGTATAGAGTGGAAAATAAAAATGTTCCGTAGTGAAATTAATGCAGGTAAACAATTTTTTTTGTCTGTTTTTTGTTAGTTTAGAAACGTCAAAAATAGGTCCGTTCACAAAGGTAACAAAGAATTTCTGTTGACTCTGTTTACATGCTGGGGTTGAGTTTATATGAGATTGTGATTTAGATGTGAGTTGGAAAAAATATTTTGTTACTTGTTTCAAACGAATTAAACTATTAATAATAAGAAAGTACAACCATTTTTATGGCATACTTAACAATTAGCTTTGAAAAAAATGTTAACATTCACACAAAAATGTGAAAAGATATATGCAAAAAGTGCTTTCAGTCACTAAACAGACCATTTTAATTGCTATTACGTTGTTTTATGTATCTTAATATACATTTACAAATCTAACTCTTGAAATCAATGAAATTCTAAAAATCAAAAATTGTCTGTAACTAAATTGCGGAGTGTAAGAGTGGGCATATGATTTTATTCAGTTACACATTTGTGAACAGACCCTTTGCCACCCATTTTGCTTTTCTTCGAGATACATGAAAGTCTCTAGACGCACCAACATTAAAAAATGAAAAGTCGAAAAACTCATTCGATACTCGACTAAACGTCAAAAATCTATCCCCGACCAAATCTTAACCATCCTTTTATCCATAACATTGGTTGTCGGGGATGTTGTTTTTGCTTTGCATGTAAAATGATGTTATGTATATAACAGTCTTGTGAAAAAAACACGCCTATTGTTGCCAGAAGAAGTTTTCGTTTGCTCGCAGATTATCCACTTAGATTTGGCATCAGACTGTGGTGACTTGTTACTTTGGAAGCGCGGTCAGTGGCCATCCATATGTGGTCTCTAAACCTCGGTTTCGTATCGAGATTTATTTCCAGGTATCTTACCACGTTTCTGCTCTTTATAACTTCGTTTTCGATGTGAAAGTCGATAACCGTCTAAACTGAACTTTTTTTGTTAGAAGTTCTAACGGGTGATTTTTTAAGAGGTTTAGAACTTTTTTTTTTTTTAAAACACAAAAAATTCGAAAAAATGAATGAAATATTTATTTGAATCGAAGTTTGAACCTTGCAATTTAATGTTTAAAGATAATTTCATGCAAATGTTGACCGTGGCTGCGTCTCAGGTAGCCCATCCGCTGAGTACAATTTTGGCCTACTCTTTCACACATATCGGCCGGTATCTCACGAATGAATGCATGGATGTTGGCTTCCAGTGCGTCAATCGAAGCGGGCTTGTCCCTATAGACATTAGCCTTGACATACCCCCACAAAAAATAGTCTAATGGTGTCAAATCACACGATCTAGGCGGCCAATTGACCGGCCCGAAACGTGAAATTAACTGTTCACCAAACTCGCCTCGCAATTGCGCCATTGTTTCGCGTGCTGTGTGGCATGTGGCACCGTCTTGTTGAAACCTCATATCATGCAAGTCAAGAACTTCCATTTCGGGCAAAAGAAAGTTTGTTATCATCGCTGTAACAAAGGCCTAACTGCTGGGAACGGCGCCGAATCGACATTTCGCGGTCTTCTGTCACACTAGCTGATACGGCCGCAATATTTTCTTCACTACGCACAGTACGTAAACGTGTTGGTGGTTTAATGTCCAACAAAGTAAATTTGGTGCGAAATTTGGTCACAATCTTCCGAATAGACTGCTCAGAAGGTCGAGAATGCCGACCATAAAATGGAAGCAGCGCGCGATGAACATTTCGAACCGAGCACGAATTTTGATAGTAAAATTCAATAATTTCCAAGCGTTGTTCATTTGTAAGACGATCCATGGTTAAATTGCAAACCAAACTGAAGCTGTTTGACAGTGACACAAGGTACTAAACACACGTCAGCTGTCAAAACCAGTGTTGCCAAAACCAAACCAGCTAAAAAATCACCCATTACTTCAGTCTTCTCAGTAGCTAGGGACAGTCTATGTTTCTCCATCAAGGAATTTGTCCTTCGCATCACTTGCTTCAGCTTTCTTTGTGCGATTTCGGTGTCCTTTGCTGTTATCACCGAAAAATCATCGTTAGCGAATCCAACTTGAAAGTAGCCTTCGGGCATCTTCATACAGAGAATCTCATCGAGGGACATGTTCAGCTGTGATACCCTTTAGTATTGTTCCTTCTGTGGTTCAATAGACAAGTTCTCATTCTTTAAGATAATCTTTTATCATTCGTTAGAGATAATCTGGAGGTTTGAATCTTCTTTCAAGTGCATCAATCATATTTGACCATAACTGGTCTGAATTAAAAGCGTTTCGGACATTCAGCGTTATCAGCAGCACGATTTTCTTGGATTATTGGCTTCCTTGGTGTGCATTTTCCACGGCCTTCACTTATTTCTTTTGTAGTTTTCTAGAGCAACTCTTCGTAAGCCATGTTGTCTTTCAGAGAAGTCCCCCATTCTTTGAATCCCGGCTATTAGTCGTGGTTGCAATAGCTTTTTTAGAAGCCTTAGAGGCCTCTATGTGGATGGGGAGTCCGTGTTTGCTTCATTTTTACTGATAAGTTCAAGCAGCTGCTTTTTTTGTAACTTTGGGAAAATCCCTTCAGTTAGGCAATTATTGTACATTAGCATTACAAGTGTTTTTATCATCACACCTTTATTTAACATTATAAGTATTTAACATGTGAATTTATCAAAAAGCGTGCTACACATATATTTAATACTACACCAGTATTTAGTATTATATACGATTATTTGTTTGACTGTTTCTGATCCATTGCACATTGAAAAACGAATACATTTTGAATTTGCTTAGAAAAAAATTTTCAGCAAATATTTCAAAGGGTCTTCCAATATGAACTCTCATTTTGACTAACTCGTTTTTTTAATATTTGTCATGACTCAAATTGTCGCCACTTTATAGATGACAAGTAAAAACTACGCCATTTATAATTTTTTTTTAAATATTTGCTTTCAAAACATGGAAATAATTAGACTCCACTACAAAAATGATAAAATATTGGCAATTATAATTCGCAAAAGCAAAGTATCGTCTCGTCATTAAGAACCGTCTCAGCCAGATATTGTGAAACTGGTGAAAAAGTTTTGAAAAGAGTCATGGCTCTTTCGTGTGAACTATTTCCACATTTCCAGGCTTTGGGATCTCTCGAAAAGACGATCGTAATTCGCCACATAGATCTTGTGATTTGAATTTTGTAGACTTTTTTCTTTAAAGCTAAGTGAAAGAAAATGAAAAGCCCCGGGGCCTAGCGCATTTCTCACAACCACGCCTTATGATGGAATGTCGGGGATCAAAATTTTCTGCCGGTTTTAGGAACGGTTAATCGAGAAAGCACTTTTCATGGCAGTGAATTTATTTACGGAAGACTTGACAGCTCCTCGCAAAAGGCGATATCCGTGAAATAACATTTTTGCCCCTGTAGGGATTCGAACGGCGACCAAGACTCTTACCATTACCCTGCGGGTACCACATCTTGGAAGCAATTTTTGATATGTTGCTTTTTGGGCACTATTTTGATTTTATGACCAAAAAGCAGTTGTTACAGTTCTTTAACAACACCCATGAAAAAGCATATAAATCGCTTTGGCGTGATACGGTGACTTTGTTTCACGTACATTTTCAATATACACAGCGAGCGACCAAAGATTAATAGCAGCAACCTCGACAAAGCAAGTCGCGTATACTTTAAACACACAGAAAAATAACCCAATATAAAATCAACCCGACAAATTATTGTTTTTACAATGGTGCATATTTCTTAAATCAACTTTTCTTTCATTTAGATCTAAAAAGATTTCGTTTTAAATTGATATTTTTAATGATAAATCTAACACGATATCTTTTTGAATTGTCATTATTATTAATTTAGTGTTGTTTTTAAAGTATTTCGTTTAAAATATACTGTGCATCAGATTAAAAGAAATGTAAATCGTGGTGAAATAAAAGGGAGTCGTGTTAATAATCGGATTAAAACAGAATACAGGTCCAATGTAAAATCAACACGATAAATTATTGTTTTTTAGTATTCAATCAACATGAAATCGTTTAAAAAAAAAATTCTTGTTGAATTAAAAGGGAGTCGTGCTAGAAACCGTGTTGATTTAAAATGGAGTCGTGTTAATAATCGGATTAAAGCAGGAAACAGACCCCATGTAAAATCAACACGATAAATTATTGTTTTTTTGGTATTCAATCAACATGAAATCGTTTAAAAAAGAAGTAAATCGTGTTGAAATAAAAGGGAGTCGTGTTCATATTACTTGATATTGAGTTGAAATACGCTGAGATTTGCCAAACCAACGAAAAAGATCCGTTATCTTTTCAACTACCCCTTGTGTGCTTGCATTGGCATTTTAGCTTTACTTTTAATTTATTTGATTGCGCGTCTCAGTTCGAAAACTGTTTAGTAGCCAATCAATATTTAATCGTTTAAAAACAAAAAGAAATCGTGTTGAAGTAAGAGGGAGTAGTGTTCATACTGCATCAAATCGTGTTGAAATACATTAAAATTTGCCAAACCAGGAAAAAAGTTCCGTTATCTTTTTGATCACTAGTAGCTTGTCTGGTCCTGGTGGCATTCTTGTTTTGCTTTCGGTCGGAGAAGTGCGTGTAAGGTAAAGTGTAAAAGTGGTTTATTAATAATATTTTTTTAAAGGATGTGCAAAATAGTGATTTTGTGTTCAGTCAAGAGCGGCACACTATTTTAAGTGATGCATTAACGTACGAGAAAGACGACCAAAGAAATATAATCCTTAATTTGCCACCATCAGTGTCAGTATTGGACCGAAGTCAAACAAAGCTGGACGAACTGCTGGAAGAGTTTAATTTACCAGAAGCAAAATTCTATTTAATATTTATTTTTTGCGGCCGAACTTATAAAAAGAATTGTGATATGACTATTCAAAATGACTTTCTAAAGCTATATAAAATTCTTTATTTTAATAAAATCGGCCCTACAATGTATGTTTTGTGTCAAGAAATGGAGCTAAATATTTTTGACAGTCATTTTCAATCATATGAAGTGGGAAATTTAAAAGAACAAGTTTTGTTGAAAAAATTTCAGGAGTTCACAAGTCCGCCTTTAAATATGTATATTTTCTATCAATAATGGAAAAACATATTTGAGAAGTAAATGTATTTAAATAATAAATTAAATGATATTTACAATTTATATTGAAAAAATATATTTTTGGAATAAATTAATTTAAATGTATGTAGTTTTAAAGACTAAAATAAAACTGAATAACATATAACTTTAAAAAATTGCATTATGTATTTCTGTATGTATGTTTGTTAACAGGACCACCAACTCAACAGGACCCTTTATGTTAATTTGACATGAGGGTCATTTCAATTCTTGTTCATTCTCATCTTACTTTAAAACGAAAACATATTGATTGTTCGAGGAAAATTCAAGTTGTTTTAATACGACAAGGAATTGTTTTGAAAGGAACTATCATGTTATTTTGACATGAGAGCCTAGTTGAATCAATTCGAATTCTTAATTTGTTTTAAGGTGAGTATCATTTTGGTTTAACAAGGATCATCGAGTTATTTCAATTTTAAAATCTATTTGATTCAAGAGGATATGTGTATTATTTTAAAAGTATAGTCATTTTGATTCAACAGGAATCAACGAGTTATATCAATACGATAATCTTTTCAAATTAAACTGATATCACGTTATTTCAAAATGATAAGAATTTACGTTTGTTTTACAAGAAAATCATTTTAAATCAACACGAAACTCCATTAGAGCAAAATCATACCCAAAAAGTGTTGAATCTATCCTATTTTTTTTTGATTTTACACGATTATTTTTCTGTGTGAACGAATTTCAAGGAGTCTACGGTAACAAATCGTGTGTATATCAATTGTGTTTCTTTTTTTTTTTTTTTAATATTTTTGGTCCCGTTTGTAGTAAAACACTAGGGGCATTTTGCTCCTCCCATTGTCATTAAAAAGTTCGAAAGATTCAATGTCACTCGTCAAAATATCGAACTAATTGAAGACTTTTCACAACAAACTCTACATAACCACACTTCCCAAAACTCATTTTAACAAACAGAGTAGGTACTAAGGACATAGCACTAAAAAGTTACATGATATTGGAATGTCCTTCGAAACTTAAACACTCACCATCATCAATCGTGTCAAATTATCCATTTTAAATTCTTCTAAAGAAATACCTTCATCCCGTCTCTTTGAAAATCCATAGACATTCATGTAAACTTCTTCAAATATTCCGCACTTTCGTTTTTCACTTCAATTAAAACTTTCTTCCCAAGAAGTTGCTTTTTATGAAGAACCAGAACAACATCCCCATAGCTCCATAGAAAATCCATGCACAGAAACCTTCTCACCACAAAACATTAATTTCCTGTCCTGCATGACAAAACCCCAGTTTCTATAGAAAATCCAGTTCTCTAGCACAGCAGAGCAAACAAATCGAATCTTTCACAGTCACTGCGACTAAAACACCATTTTGAAACAAAAACCCAACAAAAGGACCCAAAAGTTCAATCGATCTCTTGGAATCTGCTGCCTCAACAGCTTTGTCCACATCCACACACACAAACAACAGTATCGTATCAGCATATAATCTATTTTGCATTCCCTGTACAAAGATTCATCAACGTCCTCGGTTATAGTACTCCAAAGTCTAGAACAAGTTGGTGTGATAGTTCGCTTCGTTTTCCCGTGTTAGTAGTTAGGTGCATTCGAAGTAATAATAACCTCAAGTCAAAACTCGAAGTGCAAAGTTTCATGGTTCCCTTGGTTAGACTCTTCTATCATTCTCTAATGTGAAGTATTCGCATCTATTATTTGGCGAAGGAAACTCTGCTAGAAAACTTATTTTGTTCTTCAAGTATCTTACGCTAGTTAGAGAGGAACTCTTTCCTGATCCTTTTTGCTTGTGAAATGCCATTCAAGTGTTCAGTATACTTGACAATTATTTATGCTGCTGTTACATACCCAAGGACAGTGGCAATGAAAAGTCAATACCCACCCATGCCAATCGTTATAAAGCTTAGATTTTTAAAATTAGAAGACAATTGAAACTTTTTGAATAGATTATCTACTTTCCATCGTCTAACAAATAACCTTGTTCTTCACTTCTATTTCTTCCTTTATCCTTTGTAACGAACATGGTGATCTTAACTGATGCACACTAGTTGTCCGGCTTTTTACTTTTAAATGATATGACTTCATATAACCCCATAGAGACCATATTGTTCTGGAACCTTCCAATAAAAGGAAAGAGAAACATGGAAAGTGCTTATAACTTACCCAAAACGTAACGACTAAACATGGATATTATGTTGTGCACTTCCTCTCAACAACACCTTTCGAGCAAAACAACAATCGTATAGATACATTACGTTTGAACCGAGTAAAAGGGTTTCATCTGCTTTAGCTTCGCGTATCACGTATCGTTGCGAGGCTAATTGTCGCTTGGAAATAAAAAATTATTTCTGACTTTGTCTCACCAAGATTTTTCAGCAGGTCTTTTTTATACCAATTTAAAACTTAGCTCTGAAAATCCGCACGATCCTTTATCACCACAGTGTAAGCTGCGGAAATAAGAATTACAAAAAAAAAGATGAGTAGGGAAACTGCGTGTATTTGAAAATCGTTTTATTTATTCATCGTTACTATACAACATCATAGCATTCATGCATGTTACGAGTAACAGCAACTTTAACTTCAACCCCAACTCCATTCTGCAACTTTAAGTTGCATGAATTCCTTTCTGAAGGACCGGCATGATGGTATACACTTTGGCGTTAGAGCCATCATCACTTCTTCTTGAAGTACTTTTGGCGCCATCATTACTCGTGTCGTTTTTGCAGTAGTCGTCATGGTTTTCGTCATGGCCGTTATCGTTGTTGGAATTTTGCAGTTTCTGTTTCTGAAACTGACTCATTTTCTCGTTGTCCTTGTCATTGTTGGAATTACAACAGTGACTGCTGTTACTTTCCTGATTCGGTCTACAATTCTCAAAGTAACGCCTCAGACCGCAAAGTTTCCCTTTCATTAACATGGTATACTGGATTGTTTCAGCGAGGAACGTATACAACAACGGGTTCAAAACGCAGCTGGCCAAAGTTAGAATCCCAAAGGAGAAATGCAAAATCCAGTGAGCTGGATGCGTATATGTTCCATACATTCGCATAATCAAAAATACCCAAGCAGGCAACCGGAAGAAGATGAACACAGCCATCAGGATAAGGACAATGGTGAACATTCGCAGGTGGCGTGCTTCGCGGCTACTAATATGTTTCGTGCTGTTGCCTCCAGTGCTGGAATTGCTTTTCAGATTGTTGGTCTCTAGCGATTTCATCAACGTCGTTGTTGTGATTGTCGTCGTAGTTGTCGTTGTCGCGACCATGCTCGTTGGCACCGTTAGTGTTGAATATGAACAAATCTTATTGCCCCCATGGCAATGGCAAGGGTGGTCGTATTGTTGTTGAGTCATTTCCATTTGTTTCTCCTCTGGTTTTCTATTTGAACCCAAATCTATAGCAGTACATAATGATATTGTTGTTGGTGGTGGTGTTGCTGCCGGCAGAGCTTCATTTAACCCCGATTGGGATGGTGCAGCTGGTACACTAATAAAGCGCCTTCGGATCCACAATTTATTGGCAATAATTGAGTTGAGCCAAACGAACGCAAGCAGAGTTGGAATGAAAATGATGGCCAGGACAACGACGTAATAGTATGCATTTGATGTCTGTGGGTGGAAAGGGAATAAAAACAAAAAAAAAGAGAAGTTTTACTTATAAGTAAGTAGATAGAAGGCATAATTAAGGGCTTGAGTAACCAGTAACCAGTGGAAGCTCTAGCAATGAACGGGGAAGATAAATTTTGTTTAAACAAACGGATATACTCGTTATCGATGTCGTTCTCGCTCCGTTATCGAAAAGTCAATATGTATTAATTGAAAAGTAATGGAAAGCAAATTGATTTTGAATGGAATTGGCAAGTTTAATGGTAAAGGAAATTGCACAAAAAAAAGAACAGCAAACAGAATGACAGTTCACAGAAAGTGGTTCCTTCAACTTCAGCCGAATGTAATTAAGCAGCTCCTTCTGACGTCAATGTTCTTCGTTTATATGTTGACATGCAAAAGGCATTTGAAGTTTTTGTGTAGGTGTGTAAAATATAAAATTCTTGGAATCCATATTCTTGACAAGCTCTGTGTTCATTTTTGTTTCCTTCATTGAAAGGATGAAAATAAGAAGGAAAAAAAAAATACACTAAAATTATTGTAAAATGTTTTATGTTTTGGGAGGAGCTTAAGGGGGTCGTTTACCTTCGCGTTTGAATTTTGGGCGTATTTTTGAAGATGGATTACAAAAAAAATTACACATGATACTTAAACCAAGTTTGATTCATTTTGTTATTCAAATATATTTTGTTCTGCCAGGACTGCATACGATTTCTCAGCTTCAAAACCTTGAAACATGAAAACAATCAATCCGACTACGATCAGACACAATCTTTTTTAAATAGTTTGGAACTTGACAAAATGGCAGCGATTTGAAAAAAAGTTCTTATTTCAACCGTTTTTTTCTAGCTTAAGAAAGCTATATAAAATTGTAAGACAGTTTTTTTTTCAAAAATTCATGTCTTATGATAGTTAGACGTGTTATGAATTCGAAACAGATTTCCAATATCTTCGGTAGTTCCGTTTAAATCGTGCCAACAATTTAAAAAAACACTTCTTTCGAGGAAACGAGTTTAAAGATAATTGATTAACATAAAACATATGGGCAGAACTTGGTAAGGACGTCTGTAATATTTCTACCAGCATGTTTTCGAAAAAATCCTTTGCAAGGCTTGTTTCTTATAGTATTTGAACTCGAAATAAGCAAAATTAAAAAATTCGATTTTTTCAAAGTTTTGGAAAGATACTCGCTAATCAAATAATGTCAAGGTATTTGAATGAACATAATTTGCTGCATTCAATCCGGTTTCAGAAAAGAGCAGAGCTTCTCTCCTGCAATGATAAAAATTCTCGAGGATATTAGAATAAGATATGATATGGGCGAGCTAACGGTCTTTTGTTTACTTGACTTTTCCAAAGCTTTTGACTCAGTGGATCATAAAGTGCTGTGCCAGAAACAAGGATTATATTTGGTTTTAGTGAATGATCGATGTGCTTCAATGTCAAAAGTAATTACTTACAAAATCGCTTTTAAAGAGTTGTACATAGAGTCTACCAAGTTTTATTAGCTGGAGTACCTCAAGGATCGATATTGGGACCGCTACTATTCTGTTTATTTATTAATGATCTGCCTATTATAACTTTTCACCTGTATGCTGACGATGTCCAAGTCTATCTGTCACGCTGATTGAAGATCTTATTGCCAGATTAAGTGAAGCTCATATGAATTCTATGGCTGGTCTCAAACAAATGGATCAATCTGAATTTGGATAAAACTCAAATGAAAAAACACCAGTGAAATACCACCAGTATTAATTACACACAAGTAAAATATTCTGAATTTTTTTTTTTTTTTTTTTTTTTTTTTTTTTATTATAATCAACGCGCACATCAAGGGGCTATGAATACCCTTATAATGTTTTTTTTTTTTTTTTTTTTTTTTTTTTTTTTTTTTTTTTTTTTTTTTTTTTTTTTTTTTTTTATTATTATAATCAACGCGCACATCAAGGGGCTATGAATACCCTTATAATGTTGTTAAACACAGTGCGAGCATTTAGGAAAATAGGAGAGGATTTGAAAGGAGACACCGATGCACGTTGCTTTTGAATTTTTGTGAATCGTAATGAAGGGGAAATACAGAGCCAGGTAAAGCATTCCACATTCGGGTGGTGCGACTGAAATACGAATCTCTATACTTGACTGTACGTCCGAAGTTGGGCTCAAGGTAAAACTGATGAACATTCCTAGCGAGGCGGGTGTTGCGGCTAAATTGTTTCAGGGGAGGAATGCAACTGGCTACTTCACTAGAGCACTGCTTGTGAAAAAAGCGATAAAAGAGAGTGAGACAGGCAACGTTTCGACGATGTTCAAGAGAATCAATTCATTCTACGATTGAACTATCACCTATCAATTTTAACGCTCTATTTTGTACCCTATCAAGGAGGTGCAAAGATGTTTGAGAAGCACCTGACCAGATATGAGAGTTATACTCCAGTTTTGGGCGGATGAAGGCCTTATAAATTGTAGCCAGATCAGAAGGGGTGAAGAATTTCCTCCATCGTCTCAAGAAGCCTAAGCATTTAGCAGCATTTTTGGCGACTTCAAATATGTGGTCATTCCAACGAAGATCATCGTTTACACACATACCAAGTACTGACAGCTTTTCGGTTTCTTCGATGCAGGTACCATTCATGGATAATGGCAATGGGGGAATGTTAAGCTTCAACGACAAGAGGCAGCATTGAGTTTTCGAAGCATTGAATTCTACTCGGTTCATAAGACCCCATGCAACAATGCTGTCAAGGTCAAGGAATTCAATGAGCTTATCATACGCAACCGTTCCAGTTCCACATCCGAAGAGCAGGGACGTGAATTTGGAAACGAATATGAAAAGCTGAGGGTCGAGTCGTCAGCAAAACAGTTAAGTGGATTAGAAGTTTCAGACAAGAGATCATTAATGAAAATGAGGAAGAGAGTCGGAGACAAAACGGAGCCCTGGGGCACACCAGCATTTATGAAGTGGGTATCAGACTTGAAGCCATCCAACACAACTTGTATTGAACGGTCGGAATGGTAGTTTCTAATCCAACGAAGAAGAGACTCATCGATACCAAAAGCACGCATTTTCGATAAAAGAGCCTGATGCCAAACTCTATCAAATGCTTTAGAAATATCAAGCGCAATAATCTTACTTTCTCCAAAACAATGTAAAGATTGGTTCCACTTTTCGGTGAGATAAGCCATCAAATCACCAGTAGTGGACCGTTTGCTACGAAAGCCGTACTGACGGTCATTGAGAAGCTTTCGTTCTTCAAGATATTTCACAAGTTGACGGTTTATCAACGTTTCCATGACCTTGGAAAGAAGGGACGTAAGTGCAATTGGACGGTAATTGGAAGGGGAGGACGATTCTTCTTTTTTAGGGACCGGCTGGACAAATGCAGTTTTCCATCTGCTCGGAAAAATCCCAGCAGAATAGGAAAGATGGAAAAGTTTACGCAAGTGGTAACTAATCCTGGTTTCAAAATTAATCGATCACTTTCTGCCATCGATCATTTTAATTATATAATTGGGTAAATCTATGCAGGTCTGAGAAAGCTTTAGTTGTCTTCTAGTTTCACACCAGTAGACACGAAATTGAGGCTTGTCAATATCTATCTATGTATAGTAGAACTTCTACAGTCATATTTAAAATCCCATTCCAAAGTATGTCTAATAGCAGTATGGAGAACTGTAGGCGTGTTTTTTTCATAAGGATGTTATATACATAACACCTTTTTACATGGAAAGCAGAAACAACATCCCCGACAACTGATGTTATGAATAAAAGGATGGTTAGAATTTGGTCGGGATAGATTTTTGACGTTTAGTCGAGTATCGAATGAGTTTTTCGACTTTTCATTTTTAAATGTTGGTGCGTCTAGAGACTTTCATGTATCTCAAACAAAAGCAAAATGGTTGTCAGAGGGTGTTCATAATGCGTAACTGAATAAAATCGTATGCCCACTAGAGTGTGTCATTTTTGGGCCACTTTTTTTTCAACGATAAAACAGGCTAAATACTTTCAGGAAGGTATAAAACGAAGCCTCTTAAAATTTTAGCTCTTAATATTAACATTTAGAGGTGCCTTTTTTCAAATTTCAATTTTCCATACAAATAACATGGAAAAAATTTAAAATTTTTTCCTATTTTTATAGCCTGACATTTGAGCATAGAAATAAACTGACAAATTATTCAAGTAGGAAATTGAATGCTCTACAAAAAAGCCCGAATTAATTTTTTTCATAGAGCGAGCCGTTTTGAAGATTTTCCATTTCAAAGTTGAAAATGTATGAAATTATGGCTTTCATTTTATTAAACTCATACTGGACTTTTTTATGACTTGAAAATTATTTTTAATCGGAAAACTAGTCATTGTGCGCTAATTTATTCGTTTATAAAATAGGGTGGCGCAACAGAGCAAAGAGCACTTGGGCCTAGCGCATTTCTCACAAAAATTGGAGAAAATGGAGGGGACCTACAATTTTCTGCCGGTTCCGAACGGCTAATCGAGAAAGCGCTTTTCATGGCAATGAATACTAATGGAGGACTTGCCAATTCCTCGCGAAAGGCGATACCCGTGGAAAAAACATTTTTGCCTCTGTTGGGATTCGAACTCGAACCTCTAAATTAACAGGCGGACATGCTATCCATCACACAACGGGTACCACAATTATTTCAATTTATTCGTTTACTAAACATTAAATAAGCAAAAAAAAAATTCTTTCAACAATTTCATTTGTAAACTACACAAATTTGATTAATGAGACTTTAAACAATTGTAAAATAAAGTCAAATCAGCGGTAGAGTTCAAGTCTTACGCCACACTCTTTCAAAGCCTTTTAGTTGTAGTACTCGCATATCAAAACACAAACAATGGTACTGCACGGATACATCGTAAACGTCACCATTCAGTTTTTCATTCAAAATTGACAGAATCCAGGTACGTCTGTGAATATTTGATTGCTTCTTTAGACAACTGTTGGAATGCTTTTATAAATACGAAGTTGGCTAAGGCGTGTCTAACTATTTAGACGTCGTCTAGCTGGCCAGCTGTCTAAGAGCAAATTTTATAAATACTACTGCTAATGTTTTTCTGTTGGACTAATCACCCATATCACGAGCTATATGGTAATAGAAAAATTTCTACGAGTCCCGAAAAACCTGTTTCTCTTTGCAAAAGTGTTTCATTTCTTCTAAAGCTTAATTCCACCACTGTTTGATAATCTGTCGAATGTGAAACAGAACCGATTTCCATTTTTTCTTTCTTTTGAACTTAGACCTTTAATTTTAATGTTAATATGAAGGACCTCAAAGTATATACCTCAAGTTATGCTAAGTAGATATTAAAAAAAGAAATTACCTTATCGGACACACACATTTGCACTAGAGTCACTCCAATAATTTCGGGATCATCCACTTCAACGTCACTTTCCTCTGGATGCAGAATATTAACTGGATTTGTCGAATACGCCCCAAGCATTGGACTTGCTATTCCATACGACATTGCCCAAACACAAATAGCTGACAAACTGCAAAACGTTTTGCTAGGATTCCAAGCACCAAACACTGAGCTCATCACAGCAAAGTATCTATCCATGGCGATACCAACCAAGGTCATGCTGCCTACGAGTACAGCACCAGTTGTTACAAAAGGTATGAACAAACACATCCAGTCTCCAATTAACTAAATCAGGATATGCAATCTTTTCATTGTATAGCAATCAACAATATTTTCTTTTTCTTTTTCTCACCCAAACTTGAACATATGGTGCTCCAAATTGTGCTAAATACCCAGCTGACATGAAAACCGATTGAATTAGATCACTCAATGCCAAGGACATGAGGCAAGTTCGAAAAAAGTTACGTAAATTTCGTTTTTGATTTGCGTAGAGTGCTCCAATGTTTCCCACAATTGACAAACCGCACAGAAAAATCACAATAATTGTAAATATGATACACTCTCCTTGCTTGAATGACGTCAATTCCGAGGCAAAAATGCTTGGGATGTCTTTTATTTTGGTAGCATCGTCATTTTCTTCAGCACTATCCTGATCTTCACGGAATTCGTTTGAGCCGATTGTGTTGAAAGCCATTTTCGAGAAAAAGAAAGAAGTTATTTTAAATTATTAGTCGCCGTCTAGATGTATGCAAGGTTTGGCTTTTTGAAATCGACTGATCACTAATCCTTCGTCATCGACAGTTAAGTGAAGAAGGCACTCTTATCGGAATGATGAAAAATGTGATTTCTACCCTTGTGGCGTGTAGATGATATCTTATCTATTTCGCAGTTTAATATACAATCCACTTACATCGAAATGACGCTGTTAACCGTTTTCAATTCATTAAATGTCAATTAACGTTGGTTGATACCACCCTACCGACATGGTTAGAGATAAGATTCCAAATTGCATATGTTTAGGTAGCAAATTGATTTGATAACGCCTAAGAGATTACACACTTTTAGACAACCAGAAACATATTTATAGGCGAGCTGCTAACATAAATTTTATGTTTGGCAGTAGGTAATGATTCAGGGGTTGGTAGTGCAATTAACGAGGGCGACGTATTTTTCCCGGAAACCGAAGCTTGATTTAAAAGAAGTTTCCAGGTTTAAGATTAATCGTGATGGCCGTCAGCAGTACTTTTAGCGTGGCAAAGCAGCAAAATTAGAACAAAATTGACAGCTATTTTGTTTATATTTTGCCTTTTTACAAAGACGATTAATGTCCGAAATTTGAATCACCTTTGACAAGTGTATTGTGTTATATGACGTATTAAATATTGAATCAGGGTGGTTTCCATTTCGCCCTCGGCATTGCTTTTATCTTCGTGTTGTCCTTTACTTTTGTCATGAATTTGCTTTCGTCATTGCCATGGTTTTTAGTCTTGATACGTTTAACATTTAAGTTGAATTACATAGAATCACTTTAATGAGGAAATTCAAAATGTTACCTTATGCGTTGCATGCGCTTGAGATCGCAGTAATCGTAAAATCTCCTGAAACGGCTCAGTAGAGCTGTTTTTTGGACCAGTTGGCAATTGTCGAGAACGGTTTTGGCTGCTGTACTAGTTTAATTTTTTTTTTCAGATTTTGAATTGAATTACATTAAAATGTACGTATTTTGTGACTGTACAATCAAAAATTACATCCCGTTTACAAAGACAACCAAAAAAAAATCCTAAGGAAGAGAAGAAGGATATTTCAAAATTTTTGTTTCCCAAAATTTTTATTTTTTTTAAATATATTTTTTTAAGCAAACAAATCAAAAATTCACCAAATGGGAGTTCTTAAAGGCAGAATCACATTGTTGTTCTTAAGCTATAGCCAGATGGCAGATGACCTAAGACATGTGGCAGAAGACGGACGACAGACGACAGATCATACATGATAGACGATAGACGACAGACAACGCACGATACACGACAGACGACAGAAGAAAGACGGAAGATTTTAAACGCCAGGCGACAAAAGACAGATGACAGACAACAGACAACACGTGACATATGACTGATGGCACATGACAGATGATAATTGAAGATTAAGGAAAGAATCTATTGGTCATGGCTTTAAAAACGAGTGAGTTTATCAAATGCATTTAACTTGTATGATTATGTTGATGATAAGTGAAACAAAAAATGGTGGTTTATGAAGCTGAAACGTATGGATTATGTATTTTTAACTGTCAAATGACCCAACCGTCAGAGCACTCACTTTCCGTTAAGGGCACTGTATCTACTTTGTTTGATTGTTCGAAACTAGTTCTTACTTGGTTTAGCTTAGATTAGACTATATGGTGGGTTGAGCTTGAGCAGCTCTAGGCACTGCGGTATCTGAATGAAACCTATTTTGCCAACCCATGTGAGGTTTCAGGACAGTTTTCCTGCTCCTGAGTTGAACCAGAAGCTAACAATCTTCTGTGGGTGGATGAGTTTGAGTTTGTCTAGGGGCATGATCTCATATAGTTAAGTATTTGTTTTCTAAGGCGGAAAAGTGCTGCACATCCCGTAATAATGTGCAGAGATGTTTCTTCATTTTCGAGGCGTAGTCTGTAGATTGGATCCGTTACTAACCTCATTTGATGAAGGTTGTTGCGGTATATTTTAGCACAACAAGTTAGACCTTTATTTTTCTTCCTTTTCCCATTTTCATCCCCTCCTTTTGTTGTGGCTTCAAAGTGCTGGCAGAGTATAAAGCAACCCTAGTCCATCAGCTAGTGGTGTACTTCAAAGCATTTCGGAAAGCAACCCAAATATGTAGGTGCCCCTTCATTGAGCCAGTGGACGGCTGGAGACTCAAGCAGCAGCGGTAGTAAGAACCAGGAAAGTTCTAGAGGAATTCCATCCATAATAGCAGCAGGTTACTAACAACCTTAAATCAAATAAGACTGCAGGTGCAGATGGCCTTGATGCCGAACTTTTCAAGGCAGCTGGAGACCAGTTGGAAAGAAGCATGCACCAGCTGATCTGCATGATATGGTCGAAAGAAAGCATGCCCGATGAATGGAACCTCAGTATCGTATGCCCGATCCTAAAGAAAGGAGACCCTCACAATTGCGCCAATTACAGAGGGATAAGTCTCCTTAACGTCGCTTATAAGATCTTGTCTGCTGTAATATGTGAACGTCTGAAACCCCACGTCAACAACTTGATAGGTCCTTATCAATGTGGTTTTAGACCAGAGAAGTCCACAATAGACCAAATTTTCACATTACGGCAGATCTTGGAAAAAACCCGAGAACATAATATCGATATTCACCACCTCTTTATCGATTTTAAGGCCGCGTATGACAGTATTTACAGAGACGAGCTGTACAGAGCCATGTCTAGTTTCGGCATCCCTGCAAAGCTCGTACGACTATGCAGGATGACTTTGGAGAATTCACGCTGCTCCGTCAAGGTTGGAAAAGAACTCACCGAGACCTTTGATGTCGAAACAGGCTTTAGGCAAGGCGACAAACTGTCATGCGATTTCTTCAACATCATACTTGAACAGATTGTAAGAAACTCAAACGTCAACACAAGAGGAACAATCTTTCAAAAGTCTGTACAATTACTCGCCTATGCAGACGATATTGACGTAATGGGAAGAAAAAAGCGTGATGTCATAGGTGCTTTTGCGAGTATTGAAACAGAAGCGGCAAAAATGGGTTTGATGGTTAATGAGGGCAAAACGAAGTATATGCTGTCATCAAACAAGGACACAGAACATCGACGAATTGGACAAAACGTCACAATAGACAGACATAACTTCGAGGTAGTACAGGACTTCGTCTACCTAGGATCCGCTGTAGACACGGAAAACAACATCAGTGCGGAGATCAAACGGAGAATAACTCTTGCCAACCGTTGCTTCTTTGGGTTAAGAAGGCAATTGAGAAACAAAACCCTCTCTAGAAAAACCAAGGTGACCTTGTATAAGACCTTAATCATCCCAGTACTGCTGTACGGCGCGGAAGTATGGACCTTATCGAAAGCGGATGAGGAAACTCTTGGTCGTTTCGAAAGAAAAATTCTCCGAATGATCTTTGGTCCCGTATGCGAAGACAATGTGTGGAGAAGAAGATACAACAACGAGCTGTATGAGCTGTACCGCGACATGGGCATAGCCAGAAGAGTACGCATCGCGAGGCTACGATGGTTGGGCCATGTAGAGCGGATGGACCCAAACGCTCCGGCTCGTCGGGTTTTCGAAAGCACATTGCAGGGAAATCGCGGAAGGGGAAGACCTCGTCTTAGGTGGCGCAATCAAGTGGATGAAGACCTCAACCGACTTGGAGTGCGAAACTGGAGAGAGCTCGCCCGAGATCGAAATCGTTATAGAAGGATGTTGGTTGAGGCCCAGGTTCACCCCGAACTGTAATGCCCACCTAAGTAAGTAAGTAAGTACTAACAACCTAGTATTTGTCCAATAAGGTACAGATTATGGCTACGCACCTTTAGCACACTGATATATATCAGTGATCTTCGGATTTTGGCATTTGAAGCCTTTTTTAATATAAACGGCCAAGATCCCAACGTAATGGCTGAGCGCCCACCGTAAAGGCCGAGTGCCCAACCTAAAGTGCTTTACCTTAGCAAGGAAATGACTCTTTGTAGGATTATCCCCATTCCCCAAATCTGCGCGAAGGTTCCCCGAAGTAATTTAGTAGTTTTCGCGAAAAATGACGAATCCTCTTTAACTGAATCCATGCTTAAATAGTTTTCTTGCACAGTGTAACTTGGGTCGGTTGGGCCGAGGGAATTTGTTTAAAGTAATAGTTTTTCAATTTTTTATTCTGGAATGGATTGAAATGGAACAGGTCTGGATTCGTTCATTCAGGCAAGTTGTTGCGAATCTCTAACGACCGAGAGATTCAGCAACAAAGTTGTTTACAAAAGAGCGATGGATGTGTTTCGCCTACGGCGCAGACTCCAGCGAATTTGCTGAGAGTACTGCAGATACCCCGTGACGAACCTCCACGGCTCTGATTGGTCAAAGTGAGTGGAATTTGCTGAATGCGCCGATGAACGAAGAGACCGCCAAGAAAATGGCACTTCTTGGTTGACCTCTGAAGAATTTATAGTCGAGTGTTTAACCTTTGCAAGTAGTGCAAGTTCAAATTGTTATAGTGTTTGATTGGCAGGAAGGCCAAACTAAACAGTGTTTTAGTCTGTGCAGGAAAGCTCCAAGCAGGCAGGAATTCAGGAGAGTTAGTGCCAGTACGGGCAAGAGAACTCAGGCAGGATTCGTCAGAAGAAAGCTAAGTATTTTTATACCTTCGTGTTTTAATTTTATAAAAGTGGAAAGAGTGTTAGTTATACGTTTGTTTTGGCTTTGATTATTGAGTCATATTGTGCTTTCGGTAACCCTTCGCTCTTCGTGATTCATCCTGAGATTGCAGAACACGCGACCTCCATTTAACCTTTTGTCTGTTCGGGAAAATTCCCAAAGAGTCGTTTCTTTGCGGGTGCATTGTGCACATACTTTATTGCTTTTACATTTTAACCTGGGTAATAACCCATCTACGTACTTTAACTTCATATCATCTATATTGTTAACTGGCCCTCTGCCAGATTTTCTATCCATTGTGCACCCCCAATTGTTTACAAAAAGATTTCAGGTTTTATACCTATATTTGTAAAGGTTTCCTGAACAAAATATAATACTCTATTTGAAGACCATTTTCAGCGTTGAAGTTGGTTTGGAAAATCCAAGCAAACATTTCCTGGCACCCTTTATTTTGTGAGCATTCTTTATCATTAATTCCTGTTCGTATTAATTCTTCTATAATAACTAATAAAACTACCTACGGACTACCCCTAGCTGAGCAGCTGTCATTGGCAGCATATGATCCTGCTACCTGTTGCATTCTTTTCCCATCGAAATCCACCCAGCTGTCATTTGACAGTGCATCATAAAATTTAAATTCGGTCAACATCGCCGCGGTACATCGGTGTGCTTGTTTTATATTCTTGCGCTTTAAATAATTAATTAATCAATCGTTGCGATTAGTTAATATATTAGCTAGCTATCATCCAAGTTGTGGATTCGTTTTTGATTCGTTTGGATTCGGTTCGTCGGGAAAAAAGTGCAACAAGGTGTTTTTTTTAAAGAACAGTGGTCCGTTAATAGTCCTATGCATATTTTTAGGGTTTTCCTATTGAGGTTAAGTAGGAATTTTGTGTTTGTTTTTCAGTATATTCTGGCAAAAAGGGTTTTGCACAAGTTTGACCAGATGAGTTACGCCAAGCTTTGTTTGATTCTTGCAGAAAGATGTTCTTGGTAATGTGAAGATGCTTTTATTTACACTGTAGAAGTGTTCAGGACCGACGAATGGTCTTTAGGTAAGATGTCTGCCTTCTCGTTGCCATCATAGCCTTTGTGCGCAGAGATTCAGTGGACAATGATAGAGTTTTTCCTTGCTAGTTCAGAAAGTGACAAGACTGTCTCTTGAACTAGCTTGGATCTTACGACAGGTGAGCTTAACGCTTTTGGTGCAGCTTGGCTGCCTGAGAAAATGAATATTGACCGGGTTTTCTTAGCCTTAGCCTTAGCCTTAGCCTTAGCCTTAGCCTTAGCCTTAGCCTTAGCCTAAGCCTTAGCCTTAGCCTTAGCCTTAGCCTTAGCCTTAGCCTTAGGCTTAGCCTTAGCCTTAGCCTTAGCCTTAGGCTTAGCCTTAGCCTTAGCCTTAGGCTTAGCCTTAGCCTTAGCCTTAGCCTTAGCTTAAGCCTTAGCCTTAGCCTTAGCCTTAGCCTTAGCCTTAGCCTTAGCCTTAGCCTTAGCCTTAGCCTAAGCCTTAGCCTTAGCCTGACCCTCAGCCTTCATATTGCTTTTGTTTCTTTTTTGTTGTTCTTATCTTCGTGTTATTTAACCTTCCTCTCCTCAACCACCGAATTTTGAAATTTAAACACACACTCAAAGCCTTCAAAATAATTGAAAACAATATTGCATGCTTTCGCTGAAACCTTTTTTCGAAAGTCGAAATATCAACGCTGTCTGTGAGCCCACCTCTTATTATGCTGTTTTTTTTTTTTTTTTTCAAACATTTCCCACTTCACCTAGTAGAATTTAAAATCACTCATTGTTAACATAAAACCCGACTGTGTCATACAGACCGACCTTAGCCTTCACACCCTCTGGCTACAACTAAAGCTAGTCTGGCTTCAAAATTAGCCGAATAAATCCTTTAGTGGATTACTGCTCTCGAAAATTACTCACCTGATCCTCACTTAAGCTGCAAATATTTTCCCGTGCATTACTCAACACTCTCTCTGTTGTTGTTTTTTATAATCCACTTTTACCTTCTACAGTTTACTGAACTTAATCCCAAATAAATTGCAATTTTGTCTCTCTCCGCCACACCCCTAGAGGGCATATGCATTTTCAATTTAACTTTGACATCAACTATTACCACCCAATTGCTAATCCCGAGAGCGCACGCACAAAAGCTTTTTAATTGATTCCATATAAAAAGGATATTGCATTAGCGCAAAGAGAGAGCACAAATGAAAGCAATACAAAATGCCAAATTTATCACTCATACGCCCCACAATACCTACTGGGGGGCCACTTCATACAAAATTTGTGAATCTGTTCATTTTAAATGGATGCAGGAGAAGCAGTAGCGGCATGCGAGTCAAACACGTGATGCGTTGTGTCCATGTGGATTGTTGTGTTCTAAGCTCAGAAATTAATTGAATTCCATCAATTGTGTGATTGATTGGAAATTAATACAATAATCCTCCCACAGGCACACGCCTCACAGCCTTACCAACACGACAACCGACCGACGGTTTCAGGACCATTGTGTTACGCAAATATTGCACACGAAACGTGTTTCATCTAGTGTTTGCTTTTCAAATGGAATACGAGTATTTGTACGTTTGTGTCGTAGGTGCCTACATACATGGATTCTGCATTTAATCCTTGTGCTCGTTGGAATGAATCTAGAAGAGGAAAAGGGTATGTGGAAGTGTAGTGGAATGCCAACCGCAACGGGAATGAAATTTTCGCAATTTACCATCTCATTTAGCATTCGCATAACGATGACAGACTAAATATCCTTAATATCCTTGATTCGTTTTTTTGCACCCCATGCATCGTACTACTCATCGTCATCGATGTCGACGTTAACGGTGACAGCATTTTGTGCTGCAATTTTGAATAATAAACGTTTGGCACGCGTCCTGATGTTACTGAACCACACAAACTACCTGAACCATGTTGCCTCTCTTTTTTCTGTTTTTTTTTTGCTGGTTTTTCGTTCTATTTTGTGTTGCCACCATCACTGCTCATTTGCCGATGTAATTTATTTCACATTCACCATATCGTTCTTTAGAGAGATTAGCATTTTAAAAGGATAAATGGAATGAATATTACATAAAAGTCGGCACGTCCTACACAGAGAGAGAGGGAGAGGTGGCTTAGGTGCGGCAATTAAGACTAGTGTGGATAGAAGAGGGGCTTTTAATGTAAGTCAAGCAGTATCAAACGAGGCCTGTCAAGTAAAGCATCGCTTTGCTTTTGGATAATTCATTTTATTCGCACCCAACGCAATGGTTAATTTGTGTCGTGATTGATTGTTGCTACTTTGTATGGGAAAAAAACTAAACGTTGAAGTTGGTGGGTCATTACTTCTGGTTAACGCAATAAAGTGCCGCGAGTGTTGGAAATAAATTGATATTTTACAAGTGCTTTTTATGAGCCTGATGAGTACTTGTCACGCAGAGTTTGTTGTTTATCCTGTTTGAGATATGACAGCGCTTGTATAGTGTAGTGGAGGCAAAGTAATGTTTTCTGTAAAATGATGCGTAATTATGATGCAAAAAGTCAACTTCATTTATGTTTTCGGGGCTTGATTTGTCTTTTGCTACAAAGTATAATAAATATCAGCTTTCAACTCTCCTGTCAAATCGTTTCTCATTAAAAAATCAAAAAGTTTTAATAAAGAAACAAACAGGAGAAATTTTGCTCCCTTTTTTCTTCTTATTCTTCCTCATTTTCAGCGTTACAAGCATTGTGACGTCGAAAGGATCACAGCTCTGGCACTCCTCTGCATTGATCTTAGAATGCGTCGGCAAGCCTCCCGGTTTGGCATTGTTCCATGTCGTCTGAGGCCATTTGGTTGATATTGTTGAATTTGCCTGTGACAAGAGTGTTTTGGTCGGCATTCCTGTTTTTTCCTTAGCGATCATGTCTAAACGTTGTATGATATTGCGTTTTTAACGGGGTTCTCTGGATTTCTCCTTCGAAAATAGCAACTGAGTGAGCCGGTCGTGCTCTATTTTTTGCCAATATGGTGTATTGTTTGGTGCTTCTAATTCTAATACGATCAAGCTTTGTTACTCCTGCTGTCATACGAAGAGTTTTCATTATAGCTGCACTCAGAGAAAAAAATCCCATAAGTCGGTAATGGGACTACCATTAATGAAAAAAAACTCTTTTTAATAGTATTTCAACAGTTTTGTACCATTGTATTAATAGTTTTGAAACTGTTATTATTTATAGGACAGAAACTATTGATTTAATAGTAAATACTATTTAAACTTATGCAGCCGTATTTATTAGATTTCCCTAAATAGCTCTGAACAGATGAATAGTTATGTAGTGAATAGCACATTGAATAAATTCTTATTTATAAACCATTATAGTTATGATGTGTATATCTTACCTATCTATAATCTATAATATAATTTATAGCATTGAGCGGTAATACACAGGTGTACTTCACTATCGAAAACAAACCGGTCTCTAAAAGCCATCTATGTATCCGCCGGCGTACTAACATTCCCCTGTCATTTCAAAATAGCGAAGACACAAATTTATTCAGTCACTATACTACCTAAATCGGCGTTCAGCCTATGTTACGTTCAAAAAGTTTTATAAATAGGTTTTTCTGTTCAGAGATATTATAAGAGGAACATAGCGCTATTCACTCCCTATTATGGGTTTATAAATAAGGCTGATGGTATTTACTATTGTATTAATAGTATCGTACTATTAACTATTTCGGAATTCGAAAAATTATTTGTTATGGTGGATCCCATTAGATAATTTACGTTTTAATAAGACAAATACCATTGGTTTTAATCGTATATACTATAGTCTTAATAGTACCGTACTATCAACTCTGTCGAAATTCGAAAAGTAATTTTTAATGGTGGATCCTATTAGATATTTTATGTTTTAAAAAGACAAGTACCATTGGTTTTAATCGTATATACTATAGTCTTAATATCAACTAAATCCTCGAAGCCATTTCGTTTGCCTTTGAAAAGAAAAAGACATAGGACCACGAAGGGACTGCCAAAAATTACTTTTTCGACATCATACATATTACTTCGTAGTGTTCGTGAAAATATCATCATATCATCATCTCAAAAACTCCAGTTGTAAAAATAAAACTAATCCAGTCCTGTTAATATTATCATAAAATAGAATTAATATATTTTCGAAAGTTTAACGCAATTTATCTTTGCTGACGGGCTTAAGCATTGATATTTGAATTGTTGGAGTTCATGTTAAAGAAGTTACAATTTTTCTCAAAATGCATAGGTAAGTAATGGAAGGTAAGTAAAATAGTAGTGAGCTAAATACAAAAAAAAGTGATAAAAATTTAAACTATGTATGTATGCATATTTCAATCGAAAATAAGTCAGGTATTCCTAACTTAAATTTTTTCAAAATAATATGTAGATTTTGTAATGTTTTTTGTTAGTAATTTTTCAATAATCTAAAACCCTATACTATCAGGCGTCACCAGAGTCCCGTTATATTTTCTTGGTATGAATACCATTAGTGTACAATTTTAATAGTATATAGCATTAACTTTAATGGTATCCTATTAAAACTTCACACTTATAATAGTATATACCATTAACTTTAATGGTATCCCATTAAAATCTGAAATATTTTTTTAAAAATTCTTCAAATTCTCCACATTCGTTTCGTTATTGTCCGTGAGTGCAGACCTATTGAGAAACTTATACAATTTATCAGAGCATTGTAGTGAGCTAAATACAAAAAAAAAAGTGATTAAATTTTAACTACGTATATGTACATATGTCAATCGAAAATAAGTCAGGTATTCCGTACTTTCAATTTTGTTAAAATAATAGATTTTGTAATGTTATTTGTTAATAATTTTTCAAGAATCTAAAATCCTATAATATCAGGCCCCGCCAGAGTCCCGTTATATTTTCATGGTATGGATACCATTAGTGTTCAATTTTAATAGTATATACCATTAACTTTAATGGTATCCCATTAAAATGTGAAATATTTAGTAAGTAAGTAAAGTAAATCTTATTCAAGTAACTTAAAAGTGTTAAGACTAACAAAAAATTATTTAATTTAATTTAATCAATTAACATGTAAAAGTATTTTTTTAAAAAATGTTATGGTTATACAAAATAAATAAAATTTAAAAAATTGCAAATTTTGCTGCTTATATAATAAATAGGGTTTTTTTTAACAGTTTGTGGATAAGTTTGGCGTTTGGAAGTGAATATTAATAAAAGTTTAATTTCGGTTTCAGCTTTAAATCATAGTCACCAATAGTAAAATATTATTCAGAAAAATCAATATGCTTTTGGTGCTTTTAAATCAATAGTATTATTGTATAAAATCAATGGTACGATAACTTACTATTAAAAGTACAATACTTAAAAGTGAAAGTATTATACAATTAAGTTAATGGAGAGATACCACAATATAAATAGGGCAGCACTATAAAATTAATAGTATACTACCATTAAGTTAATAGTAAAATACCATAATTTTAATAGTACAGTACTATAAAATGAATAGTATTGGACCATTAAATTAATAGTAGGATACCATTATATTAATAGTACAGTACTATAAAATTAATAGTATTACACCATTAAATTAATAGTATCATACCATAATATAAATAGTACAATACTATAAAATTAATAGTATTACACCATTTAATTAATAGTCTTATACCATTATATCAATAGTATCATACTATTACTTCAATAGTATTAAACCATTAATTTCGAAATAAAATAATAGAATGTTTTATAGGATATACCATTGAATTTATAGTATGAACCTATTATTTCACATCACCTAAACATAATGGTATGAAAACCAATGAAATAATAGTACAAATCCCATTGACCAAATTTAATAGTAGAAAACTATTGGAACAATAGTTTTCCTATTGATTTTATGGGATTTTTTCTCTGAGTGTGCGGTCAACTTACTCTCATACTTTTTGTACATCGAGCGCTAGACGTTTTCTCTTCAGCAGTTTTCTTCATTCGCCACAAACTTACTCGTTAATAGATTTCGTCATGATTTTTAACTTTTCAAACTTGGGAATCACATTTCCATTGTAAGGAATAGGCAAGTCTGGATCAGAAAACGGTTCCCACCCATTTCCTTGTAAGTCATTAAGTGCTTCTGGCAGAGATGTAGGATCCTCACTTATGATGGCTGAATTGTCAGCAAAGAGTAGTTGATGTACTTTGCTTTGGTGTTCTGTATTCCAGCAGACAGTAAAGGGATGTTTTAAAGAGCAAAGGTAACAATTTTTGGTAAAGTGAGGATGGCTAGTTCAAGCCGAACTTTGAATCAAATTCAGTCATATTCAAACTCAAAAAGTATACTTCCTGTTTTGTGTTTTAAAAGGCCAACAGGCAGAATTTATGTGTGTGCGGAAATGAGTGCAGTGTGTGGGCTGGACGCTGGAACGCACAACGAATTTTGGGTGTCAACATGGAGCGACTTATTGATTTAAGGTGCTGACGCCTCGATCAGTGTGATGTGTGTGGGATGAACGTGAACATTTACTAAACTAACTACATATTCAGTTGCTTACGAATCGTTGTGCAGTTAAGATCTACAGGAGTTTTTCTAATTCCTCGTTTAGATCACTTTTACAACTAAAGTGTGTCAGACACCGGTGTTGTGTCTGTTGGCCCTTTTAGTTTTATTTTTTTTGCCTACTCTTGGGCGAATTGAATTCAATTTCTGTAGATTCAATTGCCGTCAGCTAAAAAATTCTTTTTGTTGCTCGATTCAACGTTTCATCTAAGACGACTTCCCAACATAGATGACAATTGACAATCCAAAGGAAACCATCCTCCAACACGAGTTTGATATAATTTGTCTTCACTCCCCCAAAGAAAAGAATCTACGATAATTTAACCGCCTCGGGGAAATAATCTTTCTCAATTAATTTTAAAAATTCTTTGTTTTGCTTTTAACTTCTCCCGTTCTTTTTTTGTCCCTTCTAATTGCCGTTCAATTGCACTTACGTCACTTCCTTCCAAAGTCACGAAAACGTTGATAAACCGTAAACTCATGAAATATCTTGAACAACGCAGCTTCTTAATGACCGACAGAAGGGCTTTCGTGGCAAAAGGTTCACTAATGATTTGATGGCATTTCTCACAAAAAAAAAAAACCAATCTTTACACTGTTTTGAAGAAAGTTTTAATATTGCGCTTGATATTTCTAAGACATTTGATAGATTTTGGCATCAAACTCTCTTATTGAAAATTGGTATCGATGAGTCTCTTCTTCTATGAACTAAAAACTACCTTTCAGACAGTACAATACAGGTTGTGTTGGATGGCTCGAAGTCTGATATTCACTTCGTAAATGCTGGTGTGCCCCAGGGCTCATTTTTGTCTACGATTCTTTTCCTTATTTTCATAAATGATTTCTTATTTGAAACTTCTAATTTTCTTAACTGTTCTTCTGACAACTCAACACTCAGCTTCTTATATTTGTTTCCAAATGGGGTAGTAAAAACCGAGTAGAATAATTCAATACTTCAAAAACGAAATGTCTTTTTATGTCGTTAAATCTTAACGTTGCCCCCATTGTCATTATCCATGAATAGAACCTGCATCAATGAAACCGAAAAGCTCTCAAGTACTTGGTATGTGTCTAAACGATGATCTTCGGTGAAGAGATCACATATTTGAAGTTGATTTATGCTGCAAAATGCTTAGGTTAGGTTACTTACTTAGCCTTAACTTAACCATTTGGAGCTTTTGATAAAGCGATAGAGGTGAAGGGTAGCTGTGTTCACCAGATCGCTTGAATCATCAAGGAAATATATTCCCAGATGGAACTTTCTTTTGATGGAGAGTTCAGGGCATGAGCAGAGGATGTGTGTGACTGCCTCTTCCTCCTCCTCATCTAAACATCTTCTGTAGAAGTCGTTAGAGGGAACGTCGAGTCTTATGGCGTGCCTGCTTATCAGGCAATGTCCGGTAATGACGTAGATTACGGAGCTAATGTGCAATTTGGTTATGGATAACAAATGTCTTGTGAGTTTAATGTCTACGTAGTCGTAGTGGTATTGCTCCATGTGTTGTTTGTTGTATACCTACATTGCGATTGGTATACCAATGTTCAACCTACTGGTTGAGATCGGTAAAACGGATCTATTTCTGGCGAGTTTTCATCGGCTTTTGCAGTTTTTATCATATTTCTGTGCTCCGGGCAATCTCCCTGAATTCGTTGAAACAGCGCCGAGTGATTTGAGGGCTGCTTTAATGTCTGAGAAGATCTGCAAAATGCTTTTTAATTAAATTTTTCGACCCCTTCCTGGCTACAATTTTTAAAGCCTACATTCGTCCAAAGCTAAAGTGCTACTATCATATTTATTGGTTATACAGGCTCTTCCCAAACATTTATTTGGATATGCAAAGCTGACTGCCTCATAATTTGTAAACGCCTTTCGGTAAATCAATACCTGGGTTTCTGTGACCTAAACTGAGGAACGTGGCCAACCTTCGCCTCGCCGGGAATGCTCATTAGTTTCATTTTCAACCCAACTTCGAACATGCACCCGAATGTGGAACGCCTTACCAGACTTTTTTAATTTTTCTTTTTTCCGACTTCAATCCGGCTTAGAAAAATTTAAGAGTAATTTGCATCGGTGTCTCCTCTTTGATTCTCTCCTATTTTCTTAAATGCTCGTACTTACGTACTAAAGTGAATCAGGTGTTTGTCGAACGTCAAATTGTTTACTACTTGTTGTTGTTGACGTTTGTGGATCGACTTACACGTCGAATCAGGACCATAGTCTTGCCAAATCTTTATTAAATGTTTTTTGTCCAAAATGTGGCACTAATTTTAAGTTTAAACTAAAGACCACATGAATAACACGTGTTCTACGCCTACGTCTGCGTCTGCTATCTCTTAAGCGTTAAACTTACCTAAATGGTTTAGAAACGTGCTCTTTCAATGTAACCTAGACGCAGTAAAATCTCATAAGCAGAGCTCGCTATCAGACTTCTGCTTCACACACAATTTAGCTTTTCGAACATCTGTTCAATGAGTAAGTACACCTTCACACCATGAATTCCTATTCTTATTTGTGCAGTCTTACTCATTTTTAATTTGATTTTTGAATACACTGATTATTGCAGCTTAACAGAATTTTGGTTCGATTACATTATCAGTTCGTCATGCACAATTATTAGCTCTAGTTGTGGTTGCTCTTCTATCCCATACTCTCCCCTATACTTAACCCGATCTTTCATATACAAGATTACAAGTTGATCATCCTTCGCGAACAAAACTCCTTTCCCCATTGGTCTATTTGGCCATCAAAAAATTTACTTTAATTGTTAATAATATTCTTTTATTTAAACATGAAACTTTGAATTTATTGTCATACATAATAGTGTTAGTTTAATTTTAACTTTACAATGAAAGAGAATGAGTGTATTTATTAAGTCTTAATTACTAACCTGCAACGTAATGAATTACAACACATTTAACAAAATAAAAAAAAAAATATATTTTCAATCACGCTGTACAGTTCACACAAAAATATTTAAGTTAAAGCTTGCACAAAAATTAGTTACTTATATTAAAATATAAAATATATTTAAGGTAGGTATTCTAACAAAAGGATAATTAAAATAAATTTATAAATATAATTTTCACTTAAACATACCTTCGTATACATTAAATTCATTAGCTTTAAATTAAATAAACTAACACTTAATTATAATACAAAAAAGCTTTGTTATTTATTTTTAATTAATTATTTTTTTTTTTAGTTTATAATTAAGTCTTTTTGTCGCTTTTAAGAAGAAAACTAAATACATGTACGGCATTTTTCTTTGATTTTTTGATTTTTTTAATATAAATTTGGGATAGTATCAGTGTCTGCTTTTCGTTTTATTTTTGGAATAATTTTCATAATTTGTTAACATATATTTTTTTTTGTTTTTTGTATATAAATGGCTCGTTAGGTTACAATTTCTGGTGGCATTGTGGCGGCAAGACGCTGGTCTCATTTGGCTTTTTTATTGTTTTGTGTTCTATAATTATTTTTATTGCTGTTAGTAGTATGTTGCTGATTCTCTGGAATCATATAGTTCGTTGTGACACTGATGGCTCATTCGGACTTTTAGACTTTCATACGGCAAGGCTCGACCGTCGATCAAGTTGACTGTGACATAAATAAGATAGCTGTCGCCAGGGCTTAAATTGAATATGGTGTGCGTCTCGAGAGGAGATTGTCTGAAAATGAAAATTTCAATTCTTTTGTAGAGAAGTGTTAATATACCTAAGGTGATCATAAAAAAGCTGGATATTTTGGTCATAGAGTATAGAGAATCATGTCACCTGTTGACCAGAGATCTTTTATTAATGCCTAGCATTTTTTGCCTTCACTTCCACCAAAATGTTGCTCACAGTCTAACAAAAGTTTTTTTTGGTATTTCCAATAAGTTTTTTGATAAAAAAGAATAGTAGTTGAGGGTGCTGCCCAGGGTTCGAACCTCAGTCATACAATTTCGGAGCAGATTTTAAAAAGCGTGGAGCAATCGCTAAACTTCCGTAGCAGATTTGTAACAAAGAGAACATTTTCACTTTTTCTTAAAAAAAAAAGTTATTACTAAAGTATTTACTAAAAGAAAGGTGATCTAGATTCTTTTTGAATTATAAGAGACTGTCACTGTCGTAAGCGGAATGAAATAATTCATTGTAAGCCTGAATAAGGTTGTGAAATGTTAAGAACTTATATCTAAAGTAAGAACAGTGTTCCCAAACAAAATGTTTTTTGAAAGAAGTTCTATTCGAACATCATCGCTTTGCTGAAAGTAAGTTTGTACAAAAGGTGATACTAGTGGAAAACTCAAAAGGTCCCGGTCGTACGGTTCGCACAGACAGGAATGTTTCTGTTTTAGGCGAGAGGGTGAGACTCGCTCGGTCCACGAACACATTCCTATGCTGCGGTAATCGGTGGCGTTGCAGATGTTAACCAAATCTTTTAAGCTTTGAAAAACTGTGGTTTATACAGGATGGTGTGCCATGCCACACATCAGATGCCTCAATCAATTTTTTGCACTCCAAATTGCCAAACAGCGTTGTCAGCCATGTTGGTGGTGTCAATTAGACTTTTCGGAGCTTCAATTTTTTGGGAAAGACCGGTGTTATGTCTACAACGCGGAAACTATTCAAGCACGTATCCCCTTTCGCTAGGAACTGGAAATCCAAGAGAATAACATTGCCAAAAAAGGCACCATCTCACTTAGCTGTTCGAGTTCGAGTCAAAAGTGGTTTGACTCGGAGTGTTTAAAAGCTAGATAGATGTCTTTTAATTTTTTGGAACTCTTTCGTGCACGAAACTTCCCCGTGTTCAGAAAACTTTACTCTGAGGCAAATAAAGAGTACAAAAGGATTTGCTTTGCGAAAAAACAAATTTTTGAGCAAGAAACTGTTTCTGTTTTCAACCATATACACTCAGTTCCGCTTAATTTTGGAAGGCTGTTAAATTTCTAAGTGGATCCACAAATATTATTGCTCTAGGAATACAAGCAACAAGCCTAAGTAACCACTTCAAAAGTCTCTTTAATATAGAGATTAACTCTCCACCAATGCAGTACGCAGTCCCGATAATTTTTAACGATTATTTAGATGCACCATTTTCAATTCATGAAGTCAAGGAGGTTGTTGAAAAAACTAGATTAAATAAGGCACCTGGAGTGGAGATGACCGCATTCCTTTTGAACACTACAAGCACACAGAGAATTTCTTATCCCTGCTTACAGATGAATTCAATCGAATTTTCCAAAGTGGGATAGTCCCCGATAGTTTTAGGAAAGCAATAATAACTTTTCAACTTTTCAAAAAGGGTAGCCACGATGAAGCCTCAAACTATAGAGGAATATCTTTCCTTAATACATGTGCTAAGTTGTTCGCAGGACTTATTGAGGACAGACTGTCCGAATGGGTAAGGGAAAAAGGCATACTAAAAGAGTTTCAAGCCGGTTTTAGGAAAAATCATTCCACAATAGATCACATATTTTCGTTGTACAACATTGCTGATGCTTATATAAGGAAAAAGAAAAAAATATATGTGTTTTTTGTTGACTTCTGTGCTGCTTTCGACTCTATTGTTCGTGAAGCGCTATTCTATAAGTTGCATACTATCGGTTTATCCAACAAAATTATAGAAATCTTAAGAT
The DNA here is from genome assembly GCA_949752695.1 of Melanostoma scalare. Lineage (NCBI taxonomy): Eukaryota > Metazoa > Arthropoda > Insecta > Diptera > Syrphidae > Melanostoma > Melanostoma scalare. The sequence continues at coordinate 217,636,381 of OX456984.1, forward strand.
CTTTGTACGCAAATAACGGAGCTTACGAATGGGGTGAAACGACAGTCTCAGAAGAATTTCACACTAAAATGGTTCTCAAGCAAGGATGCATTTTGAGCTATTTATATTATTTATTAACGATATAAAGGATGTAGTCAAATGAGGTATAAAGTTCGGAGGTGCAACGATACCAGCTCTCATGTACGCAGATGACATAGTTTTCTTTGCAGAGACGGTTGAAGGGTTGCAGCTCGCGATGAATAGGATTAAGGAGTATTGTGAAAGCTGGAATCTTAGCGTCAACCTTTCAAAATCGAAGATAATGGTGTTCAGAGGGGGAGGTGGAAAGCATGCGAATAACGAGAAATGGACCTTCAATGGCGAAAATGTTGAAATTGTTCATGATAACAAATATCTTGGTGTCAAACCTTAACATGAATAAGCATTTTAAACAAAAATTGGTAGAGTCAAAGAGAGCAATCTCATCCGTTTGGGAACATTGCTTCAAGAATGATGCCATAGAACTAAATGCCAAACTAAAGCTTTTCTAATCTACGGCAGCCACAATTTTATTATATATGGATCACAAGTTTGGATTTTGATGCAATTGAAAAGCTGCTTCGATACTTCATCAAGAGAATTTTCCATCTCCCACGAAACACTCCAAATTATATGTTGCACCTGGAAACAGGTCTGCCACCAATAATATTGGAAACACTTCAATTTCACTTTAACTACATAACTAAGGTTTTTCAAATGAACAACGAAAGAACACCTAAAATTGTATTAAAAAGCGCGATCCAGGCAAAAGGACGTATGGGAGCAAAATGGCAAAATCTGGTGAAAGATTTTATGATCACAGATAATGAACAGCCTGCTATACTGAGAGCAAAACTTAATGTTCTTTTAAGGAAATTTGGACATTTCCTGTACGAAAAAAATGTAGCAGAACCCGTTCATCAATTTTTAGAAGTTTCTATAGCCGTCTAGTCTTCTACCTCTGTGACAATACTTACTTACATAACTTCAATTCACTAAAGAAAATCAGCGACATCCTTAGAACGAGAGGTGAATTACTAAATCTTAACTTCATTCCCCACCGTCCCGATTTACCACTATCTACTTTGTAGCCTGTGCAATTTAAACGTCCGTAAAGATATATTTCACTTTATTGCAGTTTGTTCAATTATGAAGGAGTTCAGAGTGAGATATTTTCGAAAACAAAATCTTAATGAAGACGAGATAAAAATAAATAGGGTGGCGCAACAGAGCGAGGAGCCCCTGGGCCTAGCGTATTTCTCACAACCATGCCTTGTGAGGGAATGGAGGGGACCTACAATTTTCTGCCGGTTCCGAACGGCTAATCGAGAAAGCGCTTTTCATGGCAATGAATACTAACGGAGGACTTGCCAATTCCTCGCGAAAGGCGATACCCGTGGAAAAAACATTTTTGCCTCTGTTGGGATTCGAACTCGAACCTCTGGATTAACAGGTGGACATGCTATCCATCACACCACGGGTACCACTAGAAGAAGAAGAATGAAGACGAGATGTTTGACATAATTAACGGAAATTTCGGTTGGACTGTTCTTTATAATTTTATTAACGCTGCTCTTAACTACAGAAACTGTATAATATATGAAAATTTTTAAGTCGAACAATAGGTGATTAACATAATTTTTTCATGTTATAATTTATGAAAAATGTATTTTTGTGTTTTTGAATTTATAAATTGTTAATACTGAAAAATGTCAGTTTGCAAGACGGCCATAGGCCAAACCGAAAAAGACTTGAGTTTGTATAAGTATAGTATATGTTATTATGAAATGAATAAAAAGTCAACTAAAGCTAAACTAAACTAACTAAGTCGCTTCCCGCTGTCTATCTGTATGCTTATATCTTTAAAACTACACAACGGATCTTAATGCGGTATTTTTTTCAATGGATAATGTGATCCAAGAGAAATGTTTATATGTAAAATTCATCGCCATATTCCCAAGATAACGGAAACGGGAACGGGAATATGCACGTGAACATATACGGGAACATACACGGGAACTTATAAACTGTTTGACCGACTTCAAAATTTTTTCAACGTTAGAATGCTATTCATTTCTATATTCCGACGAGAACTTAGTGTTTTAAAAAAAAAGGCTTTAAAATTACTGATTCGAATGAAATTAGGAACAAAAATGGTTTAGAACCTGAGAAATGACATAGGCTGTATTTCTTTTCCATAATCCTTCGGGATCGGAAACGGGAACGGGAACATAACCTCGACCTCGAGAAATACTAAACCGATTCCAAAAATTCCATCACCGTTAGAGTGCTTCATTGCCCTTGAGTCCTTATCCCAACAGAGTATAAAACAAAATCGATTTCCGCTGCCTGTATGCTTGAATTTTTAAAAGTAGGCAACGGATTTTTATGCGGTCTTTTTTGACAGATAGAGTGATCCAATAGAAAGGTTTTTATGTATATTTCATCTCCATTTTACTACGGGAACTAAAAAACTGCTTAACCGATTTCCAAAACGACTCAGCCGATTTGAATGCAATGCGGAACAGTCTGGTCTAGAACCTAAGATATGACCTATATTTCCTCATCACATTCTTTCGGGAACGGAAACAACAACGCGAACATAACCGAGAACTTCGAAAACACTTTTTATAAATTCTTTCACTTTTAGACTGACACCGAGTAACATAGACTTTATTTCATCCCCATTCCCCACTTGAACGAAAGCAATAGAAAGAGCTATTAAATAAATAAATTAAAATCAAAATCTGTCCATTAAAAAGTTCATAGCCATAAGCCGAAGCCTATGGCTGAGTATTCCTAGAATACGACTGCGTTTGGAAAGTGGGTGTATCCAGTATATGGACTAAAAGTTCATTTATGAGAATTGCAATTACTTAAGCTTAGTTTTTGTTCGTAAAGCCAAAACTGCAATAGATATTTTTTAAGGCAGTGGAATCATTTTAGGAAAAAAAAGCAGTAGATCTACTGCGATTGCAGTAAAGTCACAACCCTGTTCAGTGTATGCGAACACAAATCAGTAATTACATTGCCTACTTTTGGGAAAAGTTAGAAATATTTTTCGATTTGCACAAGTAAGCAAAAAAAAAACTTTTCACAAGTCAACATTACTTCTCTAATGAACCGCCACAGTTATGTCAATATTGCCTACAAGAACTTTCAATTTGGCATATATTTACTGAATGCCCGATTTCACACCTAACAGCAATAACCGACAATCTAGAAGCAAAGAAGAAACGTTTAGCAGAAATCCTTAACCCCTCTGATGTTCAAACCATTGGTCGTATCAAAGAAGCTATGAAGTCCCACAACAAACTTAAGGAAATTTAAAAAAATTTCAATTTTTTTTTATAAAACAAACATGTAAAAACACTATTTTCTTACAATAATGCACTATGAAAAAGTTTTTAATGAATAATTTACAAGTACTTTTTACAAACGGCATCTATGGTCCTGTAGCCCTGATGCTTTAAATACATATAATTTGTAAATTAATTTTATAAGTTATATTCTCATAAATAAATAAATAAATAAAACTTTTCTTTCACTTTCTCTTGAATTAAAGTCAAGACTTCGAGAGCAAGTCATACATTTTTACTGCCTACTTTTTTTTAATTAAATGTCCGTGAACTAAACCTTTTAATGTTTTAAAGACCTACTTTAGCTGTTGGCCACGAGGGGCGGGCCCTTCTAAATTGTGTGTAAAAATATTTCAACGAGTCCTTAAAAATATTTAAACACCCTCTAAATTGAATTATTCTTCAGAAACCTTGAGTTTTGAAAATATATAACTGTGAATTGTATTTAAAATTCTCCCCCACAGGGTCTTTCATAAATTGCTCGTGTTAGTCGAAAGAAATAAAACTAAACCTCATCTTTTGTCCGGCCAGATGGAAATGTACACAATTTCTTGATTGTTCGACTCGCTGCTCGCAGACCTTGTGCATTGCATGCGAGTTTAACGAAACAAAAACTTCTCTCTAACCCTAACCTAGAAAATACCTACCTAGTCCCGAACGCGGTGCCTAAAGGCAATGAAAATGCACAAGAGTTCAAACCACCAACGCATGTACATATAGTTTATGTAGATTTCCTTTGTCAATTATGTAGCTGAGCGCGCTTCAGTACTCCAGTCTTTCACATCCGTCCTCTGCTGAGCCTTTATTCAAGGACTAACTAATTAGGTTAAACGAACCTGAAGTTTTGTGGCTTACAACCATAGTCGTGTCAGAGGGGGGCTTTTTTTTTGTTGTGTGTGTTTGTTCAACTCTTTACTTACATCTTACTCCTTTCTGAGCACTTAATCGAATAGAATTGCGGATGCTGCATGATACGCTTGCCAAAATCCATGCAGTAATTAGTTGAATCGACTGAGCTGCGATTTCGATTCGGCAGATTGAACACAATGATGCAGTATCTGAAAAGAGACACACAAATATACGTAAAGCTCAGCGACAAAAAGAGGTTGAAAGGTTTTTGTCGCAAATTCGTCGTTAAAACGATTATCTGATGCTTAAAATGACCTCGATTTGACTTACCCGATTGTCCTGATTTCCGGTGATGCATACCACGCTATTGTAGTCGATTTGCAATTCTTGCGGGACCGCACTTCGTACACGGTTACATTTTCTGGCAGTTCAGGGAGGTTAGTGAATGTCCGGCCTGTCGTTACAGCCAACTGTAAGCAATACATAAAATCCCCCATACACCCGTTTAACAGAATTTCTCTCTCGATCAACAATCGATAAGCTGAACACTTACCCCGACTTTGTTCGCTCGCAGGACTTCGTCCTCGTTGCTTGGGTTAACGCGAATAATATACCTGTCACCGGGTAAAGCATTATTCATGTTAATGTATGTGGGCTTGTAAATTCCATCGACCTGTCCAACAACAAGTCGTTGTTTTAGGATTTTCGCATCGACTTCACTGCCACCACAGGGTAGGATAAGGTAGCGTAATTGCGAGGATGCACGTAGCTCGTCCGTTGGAATCTGATTAAATTTGGTTATTTTATGGGGAGAGATATCACTTGCAATCGACATTATTATTTTGAGGCCTACCTTAAAGCTAAATACAGAAACACTAGTCATGCCTGAGATTTTCTCAACACTGAGGGCGTTCTCTCGCAAGGACGATGGATGGGTTCTATTGAATTTAACCGTTGTAGTGGAAATGTGGAAGGTGAGGTTTTGCCGCTTCGTATGGACACCAAAAATGTCCACATAGTAAGTGGTATTAGGTGTCAGGCCCTTGATGACTTGTTGAGTGCGTGTTCCAGTGCATATGACATTGGTGATACGGGGATCTGAAATTTAATTTAATTGGCATAAGAGATATATTTTCGAGTTTTCATCGAAATAATGAGAAATTGATGAAAGAACTGATCCAATTCAACAAGGATCGGCAAAAGTGCTCCTACCACATCAAACCGTGAACGATTCAGTTTAAGAATCTGAATTGAAGCTTATCCACCCTCAATTAGGCTGCCTTCTTACAGCCTTCTTTCTTTATTGAATTTCCTTTTGCGACTTGTTTCTCTTTCAATTTTGTAGGGATTCGTTTCATACCCAAAAAAGACTGTGCTCGCTTGTATTCAATTTTGTTCTCCTTTGTTTGTTCAATTAAACCTGTGGGTCGGCTTAGGTCGTCCCTATCCAGAGGAAAGCAACTTGAACATTTTTAATTGAATTCCGTCGAATCCTTTCAATTTGCACATTAGCACTTTATGCTAAAGGCTCTACTCTCATGGCTTACCGCAAAGTTTATTCAATTTTTCATTCTCGGAAAATCAATCTCCTTCAATTTACACTTCAAACTAATGAACGAAACTGTGCTGGGGTGAACCCTTGTGCTGTTAGGTCTTTTCTATACAGAACCTGTCACACGCACAATTCAATTAGCCCATTAATTACCAGTCAAACCTTTGCTACTATAGTATACTACTTAACTTACCAATTTTCTTTACCCTTTCAGCGGGCTTCTGCCAAATATAGTCCATAGCTGATCCAGGGAAGCAATTACCCTTCCTCATTGAGCCCACTACAAAATCATTTACTGCCGCACAGAAATTTCTCTGTGTCCGCTTGGCATTAATCACCAAGCAATAGTGCACAGCATGGATGTCGAACTTGCTGCAATGAACAAGAAGCAAAAACAAAAACAAATAAAATTTCATAGACATGGCATATCCATCAACATCCGGTATACAAAGTCATACACCATGTCTATGTCTTGTCTATATACCCATTCCATCCATGGCTATAGTTCTGTCTACTTTAAAAGCTTTTCGCTTTCTATCTCACCTCTTGCTCCACTTAATTATCATCTGGCGTTTCCGCATTCGATTCTGACTGCGTATGTTAATCTGATTCGTTCGGTTCAATAGCGCCCAATTGGATTGCGGATGTTGAGCGTGAGCTTCAAGTTTCATAGAGCCTCGCTGCCTAGCCTGAACGAATAAGTCGTATTGGCCACTCAACGCACACGGCAAAAGGATTTCTTTTAAATCCGATTTTAAGTTTCTTGATAAATTGGCTGGAAGTATAAGATTTTTGTTGCATTGCATTTGTGTGTTTTGTATTGCGATACTCACTTGTTTGATTGAAGTATATTTTACGAGCCACGTTCTGTGAAAAGGTTATAAACAGTGGCGTGGATGAGTTGAGATAGAGAATGAATCTGCGAAAGAGAAATTGATTGCGTTGTTAATTAGTTTGGGTACTGTGCTTTCATTTTCGTGTTGTTTTCTTTAAATCAAATTGAATGGAATAAAAGGGAAAGATATAATAAATTATAATTAACTCGGATTTATTGGGGTAGACAAGGGGTGGTTGGTTATAGTGGTGGATGGTGGTGCTATGGCGATATTATCCTTGACCGGGATTAAATTTATACTCAGAAGAGCTTTGCAGCAACTTATAGAAATAATTTCATTTCACGGTTGGTGTGCGCTGAAGTTTTGTGGTTGGCAAAAGTTCTGTTACATACATAATTAAATTGCTTTGTTTATGAACAAACCGGAAGGGGCTAGGAATAGGTGTGCTTGCAGTTATTTTGTAGTGGAAAAAAATGCGTGCTAATTAGGATAAGAAACAAGAGCAGGGGAAAACGTGTAATTGGAAATAAAGAGAAGAGAAAATAATTAAAAGGCTTCTTCCACTAAGATTCAAGGATGAAGTTCTAACGATACCATTAAAAGCTCAGCAAGATTTGCTAAGTCAGCTAACTTTTTTGAATTTGAATTTTTGGTTTGAAAATTGGCTCTGCTTTGTTGAATTGCTTCAAGTTTATCATTTTAAGTCGAGTTGTTTTTGCTAGTTTTATTAAGAGTGGAAAATTCAATAAAACGCGAAATGGATTTTGGTGAGGATTACGCCCCATTTACTAGCTTACTACAACCTTAAAATTACTCAAACCATACTAAACTTAAAATAATTAAAACTATATGGATGAGATGAAAGGCTGTTTATGATAGGATTAGAGGACTTTTAGACAGGGACTTGGAAGGTTCAGGTCGAAAAGAAAGGAACAGAATTTATCTTACTCAGTATAAGGGGTAAAGGTTGGTCAATTTCAATTTTCAATTTATTACATTAAATGGAGAGTACCTACAATAAGACTTAGTCTTTTATAGTACAAATTGTTTGGCAAAAAGTTAAAAAAGAATACAATAAAAAAAAAGATTTAAATAAATATATTAAATACAAAATGAAATGCAGTAAAAAATAGAGATAGAAAAGAAATCAGAAAATAGAATATGGCAGTAAAAGGCGAAAAAAGCAGAATAGAACATAAGACAAGAAACATAGATTCATAAAGAGAAGCGAAAAACAAGAATACAGAATTTTGTTTTTGATTTATAAGTATTGAAGTGCTGAAAGCTTAAATTTTTTGGCTTCAGTTATTTGTTTAGTCGTAAGGGGAAGTGAGTTCTTAAGTCTGGTAGCGTAAACGAAGAAGTGGCGCGAAGAGTTCAGATAATTATAAGTAGGCAAAATAAGGTCTTGGTTTCTAAGGGATTGTGTGAATTGAATGATGAACTCTACAGTTAATGAGGCTGTGCAAGAATTGACAACATCTAATTTTAAGGAACTGATCAAAACTACATCCAAAAACCTTTTGATGGTAGTGCGATAAATGCTCACAGCGACGAAGTCCAAAAACGTACCTTATGGCATCATTAACTGCGACAAGCAGCTTATGTTGAGAGTGGGAGTCTAGTTTGCAGTATACTTTTGAGGAAAAATCAATCAAAGGGACAAATAATGCTTTGACAAGTCTTAACTTAGTGTCTACTGGAGTAAAACTAGAACCGTTTGATTGAGACCAGTCGAAGATTACTGCAAGATCCTCATTCATTCTGGCTGAGGTCTTCAATCAGACCAATAGGGCGTGACAGATAAACTTGGGCATCATCAGCATAAAGGTGAAAAGTAACATTTATTAGGTAAATCATTGATGAATAAACTAAATAGTATAGGTCCCAATATAGACCCTTGAGGTACACCAGCATTGAAATCCAAGAATTCAGAGGATTTCCAATCGTGTATAACTCTTTGAAAGCGATTTTTTAAGTAGTTACAAATGATGCCAGTGAATGAACATGATGTCAAACACATCCATTTGGACTTTTAAGGAGTTTAGATTAAAAATTGATAGACGTTTGAGGTAAGGGCCTATTAAAGTTGTAAAGATTCCAATGGGCAGAAGGCAGAAAATGACATTGAACGCTTTCGATCCTTGAGATGTGAAGTGAACTGCTTGATATGAAGCCCATACTTGCGATGCATACTCAAGGAGAAGACGAACATAGGCGATTTAGATTTGATAACAAGGGGGTTGCGCAAACTACTTGGATCATCTGTTGACAAAACCAATGGCAGAATTAGCTCTTGATATAACTTCTTCAATATAAGAACGGAAATTTAATTCGTAGTCAAATAGAACACCTAAATTACAGATAAGCTGCAAACGGTTTATAGGAAGGTTCTGAAGATAAAAGATTTGGCGGTAGGTCTTTTACTTTTTAGAGATAAATTTGTTGCCCCGCATTTGGCAATGCGTAGTTCAAGTAAATTTTAACTAAATCAAGTTACGAACGAATTGAGGTCACTTTGAAGTTTGAAGCTAGAGAGAATACTAACAGAAAAAGACAGTTTCAAGTAACTAGCGAAAAAATCTGCGATTCTCGATGGTTCATTAGATGATTTGCTTTCGGAGAAAAACCACAATTTTTCTTTTCATAAACCTATCAAACTTAACGAATAAATTCATGGTGGTTGGTCGTATTTTAATTAAGGAGGGCTCTGATTGTATCCATTTGGAGGCGCACAGCTGGTACTTACATTGGACTACCCGGCCCTCTATTTCCATGGAAATCCCAAAAGGACCTGCGATGCATTCTTTTTTGATTTCGATGTTACGCTATGTAACATTAGTCATTCTTGAATGGAAAAAAGTTAAGAAATGTCACTCCGATGTCGTTCCAAAATGCAATGTTGAACTGGCAGAATGTTACGTTTTGTAACTTTTTCCAACTCAACTCTGAGTTTCGATGATAATCTGTCAAAACACTCAAAAAAGGTTGTTGCTCAGATTTATTTTGGTTATACTTTCAAAATTCTTTGATAGGATATTGATTTTCAATCTTATTTATTGAGATGGAAAAATGTTCAAGAGAATAGACGTGTGTTTATTGTTACGTCCGGCAAAGTATTAATTTTTTACTCGTTTTATCTACACAAACATAAAACTTCTAAATTGTGGGAAAACAACGCGAGTCGTGCGTGAACAGATATAATTGATAAAAAAGAACACCCGAAGATATAATTAGATTATATATTTGTTAAAATCAGCAACCACATAAAAGTATTTAAAGGTTTTTTTTTGCTCTTTTGTTCTCATGTTCACAAGTGCTCTCTTCGTTTGAAGTTCTTGAGTGTTGGTATTTAAATCTCTCTCTGAATAAAATGGCAGGCAGAACTCACTCTGGAACAAATGAAAAAGAAAATCCAAACCTCACCACTCAAACTGTCGCCAGGAAGTCGGAGTACAACAAAAAGACAGCCTCTCCAGCAGCAGCAAAAAAAAAACGGAGAAACCTAATGGATAAACTGTATCATCAGCTGATAATCATCCAGAGAACGAATTGCTAACCACACCAATACCACCAACTAACAAAAAATTGAACAGTGAGAAATCACTAGCTCCAAATCAACCATCCACCAAAAAACGTTCAGTTGGTAACCCTATTGTGTGTCAACAAGTACTTTTTTCGCTCTTCATACTTTTCTTTTTTTCCAGTATAAATTGATCTTATTTAATATTAAAAACATTAAATATCAATACCAATACCAGTGAAGTGTTTATTCTTACAGCTATTGGACAAATTCCTGGTGTAGTTCATTTTATATTGGCATTTCAATTTTTCAAGAATTTTCAATCATAATTTTCTTGGTGTATATTTATCAGTGCATCTTATAACGGTTAAGTTAAAACTTTGAATCTATTCCGAAATAGTGACTTTTAATAATTTTATATCATTGGTAACAGTGTAAGCTTTCCAACGCTGGGTTTAAAATTTTTAAGTGACACATACTTTTTGAGTTATTGCGTTTTGAGCTCACTTAGTGAATATTCAGCAATTATAATAGAGTTGCCAAACGTCTAATTTAATTTATTTGCTTAGTTTGTGTAGCTCACGTTAAACGCCAAACATTTTAAAAATGGATCTTTATTGCACAATTTGTAATAATAAAAACTCTAATGAAGTAGCTTTGTCATGTGCAGTGTGCTTTCGTCAATTCCATGCGAAATGTCTAGGAGTTAAAGGAAAGGATGCGGACAAGGTTGTATCGATTCCCGGCCTGCGTTTTTATTGCAGTAAACATGAAAAAATCTCAACGGATAGTTTGCACTGGAAAATCATAAAGCTGCAGAGACTATTCAAATCCATATCGTCAATTTTTGTGGAATTGCAAAACACGTTTGACTTTGATGTTTCGGAAATTAGTGTTTTGAATGAGGGATATTTAAATACTGAAAGAAGTGTTTGTTCTCCAATTCCATCTCCAATGGCACAGCCTCTTATCGTTCTTTCACCTTCACCTCGTGACTCTGCGCAAATAATTTCTGCATCTGAACGGTCAAAAAGCAAAACACAAAAACAACAACAACAACAACAACAACAGCAACAGCAGCAGATTCAACAACAACAACAACAGCCGATACAACAACAACAGCAGCCGATACAACAACAACAACAACAACAGCAACAGCAGCAGATTCAACAACAACAACAACAACAACAACAGCCGATACAACAACAACAGCAGCCGATACAACAACAACAACAACAACAACAACAACAACAACAACAACAACAACAACAACAACAACAACAACAACAACAACAACAACAACAACAACAACAACAACAACAGCAACAACAACAACAACAACAACAACAACAACCACAACAACAACAACAAAAACAAAAACAACAACAACAACAACAGCAGCAGCAGATACAAAAACAACAACAACAACAACAATCACAGCAGCAGCAGATACAACAAAAACAGCAACAACATCAACAGAAGCAGCAGATACAACAACAGCAGCAGATACAACACCAACAACAGCAGCAAACCCAACAACAACAACAACAACAACAACAACAACAAGAGCAACAAAAAGATCAACAGCCAAAATTAGATCAGCAAAAAACGGATCAACATTTGCAACAACAACAACAACAACAGCAACAACAACAACAACAACAACCACAGCAACATCAGCAGCAGATACAACAGCTACAACAATCTTTTAAACAACCACGTCAACGCAAGCAGCAACATCTTACGTCAGTATCTTTTGAACCGAGAGTTCTACGTTCTAATACGACCAAAAACATGGCAAGTCGAAGTGAAGTAAATGTAGATATTATGAGATCGGATCCACCTAATGGATTGGTAGCCAGCGGACATCTTGATACTCCGACAGCTTCCAATGGGGACGAAGAGTATTATAACATGTTAGCAGTTCTATCTCCTGAACGTGATCCAACTGAGGAACTCATTGCCTTACCGCCTGCTAAAACCATTTTTGTATCTCGTCTTTCCCCATCAGCGTCAGTTAACTTGATACAAAGTCTTATCTTGAAAAAACTTCCATTGATAAATCTATCAAATCTCTATGTAAGGAAGTTTAATATGACTCCTGATAAGGATTATTCTTCCTTTGAGATAAAAGTTGGGAGGAATCTCGAATTGTATAATTTGCTAAGTGACAGCTCCTTTTGGCCTTTACATACGGTAGTCCACGAATTTTTTCGTGGCAGGAAACGAAAACCTCACGAAAACTTAAACGTTCCAAAAAACGATGTCCCGCTCGCTGTGAAGGAGGCGGCGGCGGCGGCGCACAGTTAATATGTCCTTCTTCATCTCGAGTCCGTCCACCAAAGTTAAATGTTTATTTTCAAAATGCGAGTGGATTACGTACTAAAACAAACGAGCTCTTTATAAATTCCTCATTGCATGAATATGATGTGATAATTCTAACTGAGACTTGGTTGAATGCAGATTTTCTATCATCTGAATTGTTTGACTCTTCTTACGTCGTTTACCGTGTTGATCGTCCGATTGAATCTGGAATGGAACGAGGTGGTGGAGTACTAATTGCAGTACGTTGTACTTTTATCAGCCAGCAGTATGATTTACCGACTTATTCTCCGTTTTTTGAACAACTTTGTGTACATGTTAAAGCTTACAATAATGAAATTTGTTTTATACTAAGTTATATCAGGCCACATAGTAGTTTTCTTTTGTATAATCAACTTATAGCTAACGTCAATGATGTAGTTAAAGAGTTAACAGCTGATCAGTTTGTTGAATGGATTTTCTTGGAGGAAGATTAATCTTTAATCCCATTTAATGTCACGACAGACATAGAAACTAAAGTTGTTGATTCCTTAGCTTCTCTAGGACTATTTCAAATAAACCACACAAAAAATGATTCAGGTAGACAATTAGATCTTGTTTTTGTTAATAATGACATGAAATATTTTGTATATTTATCTGAATTCCCATTAGTCAACAACGTAATTTATCATAAGGCTGTTAACGTAATTTTTGAGTTTTATGAATTCAGTTTAGATTGTTCAAATGAAAATGAATGTATCTTAAATTTCAGTAAGGCTGATTTCACCGCATTAAATAATTTTTATACTTCGATTGATTGGGAACATAGACTTAGCAATAAATCGCTTAACGATATGTATGCATACTTCAAAGCCTTAATATTTGATGGTGTAAATCAGTTTGTCCCCGTTTTTAAAAAGAAGTCTTCTTTTAAGCACCCATGGTTTAACAAGAGGCTAAAAAACTTAGAAAATGTTAAAAATAAGGCATTGAAAAGATCAAAAATATCAGGCAAACCTGAGGATAGATCTCGTTTTCTTCAACTTCGGAGAGAATTTGACTTTCTGAATAAATTCCTATACCACCAGCATATAAGTGCTGCTGAAAGTAAAATTAAGCAGAACAGCAAATCCTTTTGGGTTTTCTTAAATTCCAAAAGAAAAACGTCTTTTGTACCGACAGTAATGGAGCTTGATGATGAAAAGTCGATTGATTCACAATCGTCCTGCGATCTCTTTGCAAAATTTTTTGAATCGAACTATAACGCGGATATTATTGCAAATGTAAACGAAATGTATTCTTGCATAACCCCCATTACTAATTTCAGTCTAATTAACTTTTCTGAACAAGACATTTTGGATGGTTTAAATGAACTTGATTCAACAAAAAAGGCTGGAGCGGATCTGATTCCTCCACTTTTGTTGTCTAGATGTGCCTCATCTCTCTGCACTGCAATTAGAATAATATTCAATAAATCCTTGGAAACTGGTGATTTTATTGATGATTGGAAAATATCTTTCGTAAATCCAATTTACAAAAGCGGCCTAAAGCACCAGATAAAAAATTACAGGCCGATATCAAAACTGTCAGTAGTGCCAAAACTGTTCGAAAAATTAGAAACTCAGAGGCTTTATTTTGCCGTCAAAGAATCTATAACGCCAAAACAACATGGGTTTGTGAGCGGCCGTTCGACTGCGACTAATTTGTGCCTTTTTACCCATTTCTGTTTAAATGCTTTGGAGAATGGTAAGCAAGTTGATGCTTTATATACGGATTTTGTAAAGGCGTTCGACAGAGTCCATCATGATCTTTTATTACAAAAACTTCAAAAATTGGGACTCAGCTTAAAAATCTTGAAATGGTTGAGGTCTTACTTAACAAACCGTAAGCAGGTTGTTCAGATCGATGGTTTTCGATCGGTTTTTATCAGAGTGGACTCAGGTCTTCCACAAGGAAGTCATTTGGGACCACTTTTGTTCGATTTATTTGTGAACGATATTCCTGACGTTCTTCAATATTCGGAATGTTTGATGTTTGCGGACGACGTTAAATTATTTCACGAAGTTGCTTCCATTCATGACTGTCTTAAATTCCAGGTAGATATTAACTCCTTTTTAAATTGGTGTAATTATAACCATCTTAAACTGAACATCTCAAAGTGTAAAATCTTTAGTGCCTTCAGAATTTTTCACCCATAAATTTTAGCTACAAGTTTGGAGTTGAAGCTCTCACAAAAGTCAGTGAGGTCAAAGACCTTGGTGTTATTTTTGATGCCAAACTAACTTTTTCTGCACATATTGATTACATTACATCAAAAGGAAATTCGCTGTTGGGTTTTCTCCGACGGAATTCTGGTGTTTTCAAAGACGTGTACACACTTAAAGCTATTTTTATGTCCTTGGGGCTGCCCATATTAGAGTACTGCTGTGTTGTGTGGTCACCGTTTTATGAAAATAATATTAGTAGAATAGAAAGAATTCAAAGAAGATTTACGCGTTTTGCATTAAGAAATCTGAGATGGTCTGATGAATTGCCTGATTATTTTTCTAGATGCGCACTTATAGACTTAAAAACTCTTGAAAGCCGCAGAAAAACCCAATGCGTTGTTTTTATTAAAGATATTCTGAGTAATAATATTAAATCTGAGGAATTGCTCAGGTTAATTTCTTTGTACGCTCCTGAAACAGTTCTTAGAACTAGAAATTATTTGTTCTATGTTCCCACTCATAGAACAAACTATGGCCTAAATGATCCAATAACTCGTTCCTTAATGTTGTACAACTCCATATGCAGTGAAGTCGACCTGTCGATGAATAGGGATATTTTTAAAAAAATAGTTCTTGAATTGTTTAACTCGTAAGAATAAGTTATTTTTATTATAAGTTATTAAATTTGCTATCAAAAGATTGTGTATATCCATTGATGAATGAATGAATAAATAAATAAATAAATAAAACTTGGAGACGAAAAAAACCACAACATCTACTGCAATAACCTGATGGACATCCTGCTAAAAGATCTAACTTATGACATCGTTTCCCGACTCTCTAAAGAAATAAGAGGTCTTCGGAATGAATTTATTCAAAGATTTGAACAAATTGAAAAAAAATCTTTCCACTCGATGTCACAGAAGCCAACAAATAGATCCAGTCTTTCAAAGAGCGGATTGCAAAAGTTGAATCCGACCACTTATACCATTTTCATAATCTTAAAGAAGAAATCGACGACTTGTTGAAAAGATGTGACTCATCTGAAAGGAAGGAGGTTGCAACTGATGCCGTTCTTCTCGGAACACAACTGCCTAACGAAGACTTCAAATCCATTCTAAAAAGTATCTGTTTAACCGTGGACTGTGTGCCTCCTCTTTTAAAATATGTGTTCCGTACCAAACCAAGAAATGCAAACAACAGGCACGATCCCCCATCATACTGAAATTTGGTTCCCCACATGAAAGAAATGCAGTGTTAATATACACTCTATATAAATGAAATTGACTCCATTATTCGGACAGCATCGAAACACTTTTATGCGGATGATATCCAAATATATAAAAATTGCCCCCTAGGTCTCATTGAAAACTGTGTCTTCATCATTAATCAAAAACTCGATCAGATTTCGAATTGGGCAGTATTTAATGGGCTGGCTCTACCCAAATAAATGCAAATATCTAGTGATTTCCAAAAAAAATTCTAGACCTATCTTACTTTCCACCAGTCATGCTCAACGAGACATTGAAATTAAAAATTAACGCATTGGTTTGGTTTTGTGTGTGTGGTTAACTAACCAAACCTGAAAAATTTAAAGGTTTGGAAGCAATCAACAGTCTCGTACAACAATAAAGATTTCACTGTTGAGATGGCCCTACTAAACGAAAAAAAAAAGACAAAGACCTCCAGATCTGCCAATGGAACGTAAGATCCCTTAATGGACTCCATGCAATCGGAGAATCAGTGAAAGTCCTAGACTTCTGTAAAGCACATGCAACCGCCATCCTTGAAGAGAGATTGAATGGCCGGGCACAAAGAAGATGAAATACTATACCACATCTATGGCGAATTCGAGAATATATGATATGCCCCCATGCCCCCACAAAAGAAAAAGACGATAATTCCAAAGACTGATCGATCGATCAACCGTCAACCAATACTCTTAACTTGTAATTGATGTCGGAATTGACTGGGCCATTACATTTTTTTTTTAGGGCGGCCGCGGTGCAGTGGTATAAAGTTCGGACGCGTGGGTTCGAATCCCGCTATGGGCATCTACTTTTCTTTCAGCCTCCCAGTTTCATTTGGACGCCGCCCTTGAGGTTATATGTGTATTTACTAACACCTTATTTCCATCTACTGCACTCAAGAAGGAAGGGCTGCTACCCTGGGTAGTACAATGGACCGGGAATCAGGTCTGAGTGCTCCAGATTAGCATAAGCCTCCTCTTTAAAAAAAAAAAAACTGCAATGTTTTAGCCAAGGTACGAATGAGGATATCCTATTTACGATGCGTAGAAAGAAACCCTGTGAAACGATATGAAGTCAGAATGCTACAATCGAAAGAGATGGCCAATTAATTTTCCAATCGAGTATACTTCCAGTCTTCAGGAAAGTGTTATGCGACCTTTTGAATGTTAATAAATTTGTTTTTGAGCAGGCTCAAGGTCAATAAAAACAATGTTATATGGTTTTTAACGACGTTTCGAGCATGGATACGCTCTTCATCAGGTCTGTTTATTAGGAAAGAAATAAAACAATCGTCAATTAAAATGTTCAACAAGAACATAATGGTTAAAACAAAAACTTACAATAATACATGAAATTAGTTTTCACAATGAATAATATAACAACATGGGGGAGCACAAAAAACTGCACTGGCATTACATTTGTATTGAAGAATAACACAAGCCAGACTTTGATAACGTTACAATACTAGACACAGAGAGATTTTGCACATTCTCAACACTGAGAACACAGTAAATAGAAGATCAGATTGTGAAAATCTCAGCAAGATGTACAGCCAGCTGATCTTTAGAACAAACAAAGACATCCCTACGTAGTTGGTTGATATAGTTTAAACTTTTTTGTTTGCCAAATAATTTTTAATTTTAAATAGTCGTGTAAATGTTTTTGACTAAATGACAGTTCTTGGGTTCTTGCATATTATTCATTGTGAAAACTAATTTCATGTATTATTGTAAGTTTTTGTTTTAACCATTATGTTCTTGTTGAACATTTTAATTGACGATTGTTTTATTTATTTCCCAATAAACAGACCTGATGAAGAGCGTATCCATGCTCGAAACGTCGTTAACAACCATATAACATTGTTTTTATTGACCTTGAGCCTGCTCAAAAACAAATCTATTATACTTCCAGTCGAGTATGCCTCCAATTATTCTTGTCACCAGCATTTAGCAGTGACCAACAATGCTAACAAGCCATTAGAACCGCGGATTCTAGGTTTCATTCGGGCTTCAAACCGAATTCCAGGGTTCGAAGAAAAATTCAAGGACGCAAATGCAACACTAAAAAAGCAATACAAATGTTGATGCGAAAGAGAACAAAGGCTGCCTTTAACCATAATACAACGAGATTTACAAATGAAAAGAAAGGAAGAACACCAAATTTTCAAAAAGAAAATTAAGTATGATCAAGAATGAGTTTATCCAATTAACCATTTTTAACCCAATTAAGCATTGGAAATTATATCTCAGACAGTATATTGAAAATAACTACTCAAGTTTTGATTTAAAAACGATGCCCTCAAGTGCGCAATTATTTGGTAAAACAATAACGGATTTTTCATCGAATTGTGTGTCATAGTAACAAAAAGTAATAAATTTCATGGGCTTTCCTATAAACTAATAATGGTTGAGTTCATGATCCTTCGAATACCCTCATAACTGCTGCCAAAATTATCGATTGACAATGCAGTCAGGTATCATTCTCATTGTGCTTTCTCATTGCTCGGAATTGTTGTAAAAACGAAAAAGAATAATTCATTGAAAACCTACTCAACAAAATTCAATATCAATTTGTCCTCAATCGTGAAACATAAAAAAAAAAAAAAAACAGATAACAAATCCTGGACGGTTATTCGAAAAATGTAGATTCAAATTAAAGGAAAGACTGGAGTTTTGTTTTCGCTTTTTTCTTCTTTTTATTCATCGAATTCTTTTCGAAAAAAAACAACATTGAAATCACTGAGGTCGAAATATATTGGCAGATATCCTTTCTATACGAGCAAATCATAATTTCCATCCTTATTTTTGATTTCATAATATTTTCTTTTCATTTCCAATGAGCCACGACATCAAGAGCTCCCTCTCATCGCCTCCATTAAACACACACACTCACACACAGTCAGATACACACTCCCATTTGTGACAACAGCACAAAGTCAAAAATCTATAGGTCCCCTGGCATCAAAGTTTAAAACACAAATAACAACAAATGATTGCCACTGAGACAGACTAAGGATAACCAAACAAATAAAATATATTCACATACTAATCAGGCGATATCCTTAGACGAATCCCCAAACATTGGCTTTGTGGCTGAATGGTAAATAAAGTCACTTTAAAGTGTGTTTGTGTTTTTGTTTGTGTACTTCACACATAAGATAACATATATCTACTTTGATTTTTGCACCAAAAGGAGGATGAAACGTCGATACATCCCTGCGTGACAGTTTTGTTGACAGTGAGTATCACATAAATTTACTGTCGAAATACGCATTGAAATGATATCCTTTCTTTTTTTTTGTACATTTTTGTTTCCTTATTGCTTTCGATATCTCTCTAAAAGGTTCTTCGTGTGTGTTAGTGCGTGAGTGGTTTTTGTTTGGCGCGTGTGTTTTATGGCGTTTTTTTTCTTCTTTATTTAATAAATTGTCAGGCAGCAGGTTGTGGAAATTGAGCTTTAAATTGGCTTTATCTTCGGTGATAAGTGATACTTTTTGATGCAAAATCCATTTGGATTCGTTTGTTTTACTGAGAAAGGCAGCTGTGTTCACACTTTGATTTATTTTTGAAAATTTATGAAAATCGTTTGCTATAGGAACTCTAAAGCAAAGCTTTTTACGGTAATGTGAATGGTTCGTTCGATTGAATTTTCATATTCAACTAAGTGTTTCGTAGAAATCACATGACACAGGTTTTCGAGTACTCAAATGTTTCAAAGGATTGAATGTTGAAACATGCAAGCAGTTGGGAGAAAATGAAAGTAAATTTATGGATGTGTTCGGAAAGTCTTGTCGTTTTTTGATCTTTTTTAGAAGATCAAAAGTCGTTTGACTTTAACAGGTTTTTTAAGGTGTACTGGAGATTGGAGGTGCTTATGATGTTTGAAGCTGGGTTTATTTTACTGCCATCTTTCACTCATATTGCTGATTACCTAATGAAATTTGAGTGTAATATATTTGTTAAATGTAATGTAAGAAGGCATATGACGATTACTTTGAACTTAACTATGGAATGGTCTAACTGTCGATAGTATCGACAATCAGCTGTTGCTTAAGCTTAGCAAAAAGCTAAAAGAACCAAGATACTTATCAAAAAACTTCAATTTCTGTCTGCCATTTCAACAATTGAATTTCAAATACATAAATGTCTTTAAGCCTCAGACATGGAACAATCCAAAACCGGGAGGCTTGCCGACGCTTTCTGAGGTCAACGCGGCGTACCCCACAGGCGGATCACTAGTGTGAAGCAGAAAAGTGGGAGAGTTGTGATCGCTTCAAGATCACTACTCGTAACGCCGGAAATGAAAAAGAAGAAGAAATGTCTTTAAGGGAAACGAAAATTGTTACTGCTATGAATTTGGGTTCCTGATACGGTATCAATGCTCAATATGAGACTGAATTGAACATGCCAAATCAGCGTCGTTGTATAATCAACAAAAAATCGTTGCACCCAAATGACAACATAATTCTTAAATAGTGTTTGTTTGTTTGCTAGTTTTTCTTGCTACATAGGTGGATAATAAAACAGTGAATTTCACATTTCTTTGAATTGTTTTCTCAAACTTTGAAATCGAATCCAACTGGCGAAAGCAAAACTCATCAAAAAATATCCAAGAGCTTAAAAATAAATTGATGCAACTTCCGGCAGTATTTTCGTTGAATTGGTAGTATGCCCCTTATTTTGCAAACAACTCATGTATGCTCGAAAAATCACATTAAAAATTATTATTTATGAAGTGGCCATAAAATTTGACGGTCTCTTATGTTTCGTTCTATTGAATACCATTTTTCTACAGAAAACCAACTTAATAATATTTATTTTGTTTTAAGCTTTCGGGGTGTATATTCAAAAAATAAAGTTAATTTTAAAACTTCTAAAAGTTTGGAGAGCACAATAGTAAATTTTTTTTTTTACTATGCTGGTATTGGTATAAATTCCCTTGAAGTATGATAAAATTTTCAGATTTATTCATTGCTTACTTTGTCTATGGCAGACGCTAAGGTAAGACGTGCTCTTATGATCTCGGTGACTTTCAACAAAAACAGCGGCGAATGGAAGTTGCTCAGGAGTCACTATATGAAGTCAACGACGATGCACGTTTCATAGCCGGTGACGTAATATGGGTTCACTCACGTTAGTTAGTTAGTTAGTTAATAGAATCTTTATTTGTAACCATCAAATTAAATAATATTTTACAATGATTGATTATACCTTAAGATTTATTTGGTTTGGCCTAGGGCCGTCTACCAAATTGACATTTGTTTTTATTTTTTATTCTTTTATCATTTTTATATCTTATACAATTTCCATACCATTAACTAAAAATCATCCTCAATTGTTCGCGTTCTATATCTAAGTGCAGTTACTGTATAGTTATATAAAACTTCCCAGCCTAAATCGCCATTCAAAATACTAAGGACTTCGTTCATATCTATCAAAGTTCTGCCAAAGTGTCGCACTCGGAATTCTCTTAGGACTGGGCATCTTCCGATGAAATGAAATACATCTTCTCTCTCCTTAAGATTAAAGAGGTCGCACAAAATTGACAGTTCTGGTCGATGTAAAATATAATTCAATTTAAGTATTTCACCTCGAATTTTAAATATAACGCTTATCATGTTAAGAGGAAATCGGTTTAGGAAGTATGTATTCTCTTGCAGATTCAAATTAAACTGGCTGTAAATCATCCTGTGCTGAGAAGATTGGGCTTCCAACATACATGCATCAAACATTGAGCGGCTTTTCATGGCAATGAATTTACTATCGGAGGATTTGCCAGTTTTTCGCGAAAGGCGATACCAGTGGAAAAACAATTTTGGTTTTCAGTTGGGATTCAAACCACAAACCTCTCACGTAACAGGCAAACATGCTAACCATTGAATCCCGGGCACCACTATAGGTTAACGAACATGATGTTGAAACTTGAAACTAAGACTCTATTGTCTCAGTGGATGTACACCGGCTCAATACGACTAAAACAAACGAAAATCGCCGAGCTACTTTAGACGCATGTGTACCAACATAATAAAGCGGGGAGCACTGGGAAATAGTGCATGTCTCACAACCATACCTTCTGAAAAATGGCATAGACCTACAATGACGATGCCGAACGGCAATGAACTAGGAGGACTTTGCTATTCTTCGCATAAAGCGATACCCTTAAAACTAGAAACAATGAATTGTCGCAAATTTTTCGCTTTAACAAAAAATCAACTTTTCATTTTCAAGGGGTCTGTCCATTTGCCAGCAAAAGCACTAAGAGAGTAGCTCCCAGGCTTCTCTCAAGAGCTAAGTATCAAATGGGCACAACGCACAACCTTAGGAATAGCTCCACAAGCTTACTTTTTACTATCGATATTCGAGTTTTTTAGAAGTAACTCTTAGCGAATGATTTTGGTTGAATCCCAGGTTCGACCTGAACTGTAATTCCTACTTAATTTAATAAAGTCTAAGTTTTGTTAAAAATCATAAAATGATGTTGACACATAGAGAAATTGTCACAATTACAATGAAAAATTCATATTTTTCCGAGTAAAAATATTTGTTTAAAAATTGTTAATGAATTGCTTTGTTTCCAATTCAAGCCATTTTCTTAAGTATGCAGCCTGAGTTGATTTGCAATGGTCGTCCATGATTTGGCACTTATATATGTATAATATTTTCGGTTGGGTTCAATTTTCGATTTTTGAAATTTCGATTTGAATAATTACTTGCTGTTTAGAACTGGATGGAAACAAATACAGCCAAAATAAACATTACTTAAGATGCATTCCACAACATATTTATGTCAAATAAAAGTAAACAAAAACATAGAATGTTTATGGAAAATTAATGAACCGAACATACCAAAAGTCATATAACTAAAATTCTAGAAGAAATCAAATATAAGCATTTTGAAAGTGAAAAAGTGAAGTTGTGTGTTTTCTTTTAAATAGCTTTTTTCCTAGTTTTTTCAAAGTTAGAAATAAAACCTAGTCGGAACACTTGCAGTGGTTGTGCAGTATGTTAGATATTGACACAACTACCCTCTTGTAAAATTGTACATGTCAATTTGTTGTTTCGTGCTACAGAAACGTCCTACTTTTTGTTTTACAAGCCTCAGCACATGTTTGTTTTCCATCTTAAGGCTTCGCCTGAGGATATAATAAAAAATGAACATTTTATTCTTGTTGATACTACGGTTATAGTGCTTTGAATGTAATGTTCATCAAATAGCGTTCATTATAATCATGCTACGTTGACAATCTCTCTCAAAATCATTAATTTCTTAAATTCTTCTTAAACACTTGAGTTAGTTCCAATATTGAGTTTTTTTTTTTTGAAAATGTTGAACAAAATCTGTTTGTTTTTTATTTTTATTTTGAAATTAAAAAGTTGTTTCAAATCTTTAACTGTGTTGCAACTGTCCGTCGTTATGCTCATTTCTTTATGTCTTTCGTCGCTAACCAAATTCAGTGAATCTCAGCTTTCGGAACTTCACAATATTTTTAACCAGTGCTTAAAATTTTCCAACAAGACAATGTACGCAACTGCAGCTTATAATTTGTTTTTTCATCACCTTTTTTGAATTCTCCTTCTACTTTTTCTTCTTCTTCTTCTTCTTCTTCTTCTCCTTCTACTTCTACTTCGTCCTCGTTTTCGTCTTCGTCTTTGTCTACATCTTCTTTAAATTCTTCTTTTTCTCCTTATCCTTCCTTTAGTATTCTTCACCTTCTTCTTCTTTTTCTCATATTCTTTTTCGATCTTATTCTTCCTATTCTTCTTTCCCTCTTCTCTCATTTTTCTCTTTTACTTCTTCTGTTCCTCTCTCTAATTCTTCTTTAACTTTCTTCTTTTTATAAATATTTTTCTCCTTATTATTCTTCCTTTTCTTCTTCTTATACATTATATAAGTGGTACCCGTGGTGTGGATGGATAGCATGTCCGCCTGTTAATCCAGAGGTTCGAGTTCGAATCCCACCAGAGGCAAAAATAATTTTTCTACGGGTATCGCCTTTCGCGAGGAATTGGCATGTCCTCCGTTAGTAAATTAATTGCCATGAAAAGCGCTTTCTCGGTTAGCCGTTCGGAACCGGCAGAAAATTGTAGGTCCCCTCCATTCCCTCACAAGGGATGGTTGTGAGAAATGCGCTAGGCCCAGGGGCTCCTCGCTCTGTTGCGCCACCCTATTTTTTATTCAAGACATTACTAGCGTTGTGATCTCGAAACTCATATTATTTCCTTTTTTACAAACGTTTTTTTACTGAACAACTTATATCTCGTACAGTTCCAAATTTTAAAAGTTCTAAAGCTACTAGTGGTAATTGGAAGTTCGTATAACCACTTTGTCCAGATGAACAGCAGCTTACAACTTAATGACGCCTCTTAGCGTTGTATCGACCTGTTGTGCTTTAGTATTTAAGCTAATTTTTGTTTGATTCCAAAATGGGCAGCCGTTTCATCCGCTCTTGACAAAGATTGGACTATCCGCTTCTTTCCAATACTTAGCTCTTCCTAAATTCATAAGAGAGAACTCAGAAAATGCAATAGGATGAAGAAAAAACCCTCCTGTGATCTAATCATCATCCCCAAACTTGAATCCGTCATCAAAGGAACACTTAATGGTTGGTTTCTTTTGTAGCCTATTATATTATTTGTGGTGCCCGAATAAGCAATTTCTCCTATAGTAATTTCATGCCATGAAAAGCGCTTTCTCAATTAGCCTTTAGATTCGGCAAAAAATCGTAGGTTCCTCTATTGCCTCACAAACACAAGGTACGGTTGAGAGAATTGGGCTATCCTCCGGGGTTCCCCTCTCTGTTCTGACTTCCTATTTATTTATTTATTTTTTCTGAATTTCTTGAATTTGCTTAGGACTGAGAGTGATTTTTGGTGGATTGTAGAAACTACTAAGCAACTTTATCTGTTTGTCATATACGTTCTAGAATATATACATATATAGATATCCGTTAAACTTCCTTCCTTCGATAAGTGTTTCCAGTCGTTGCGCTGGTACGGATACAGAGATTGCGGTGTAAGGAGGTGATAAGTACACTTTTTACTTAATAGAACCACAAAAAGGTCCATCCCAATAAACTTCTTAATGAAGACAATCGCTAATCTGCATATTCGGTGTTATGTTGCCACCCCAAAGAGACACTTTCGTTTTTAGCAACGCTGCGTTTTGAAATAAAACACAATAATAAAGTCAGTCGTGACATGACCAAAGAATACTTATGCCCTGTGTGCCAAAAAGCATATTAAGAACAATAACGCTAAAATAAAGGACATGCATGCAGCACAGCACTGTGAGAATTTATCCTCGCTCCAAATTCAAATTCAAAACTGAACTCATTTGGGTTGGCATTGTTTCGGTTGCACACATTCATGCAATCAATTTCAGTTGCAGACAATGCGCCTTCTCTTGCTATTAGATATGAATGCATCACACAACACACACAAACATATGAACAAAAATTCATTATCTTCTGTGTGTTGGCCGCTATACCAAACTACGGCATACCAAAAAGCACACAGTATTATACACTACATATATGGCAACCACCTACGGATCCTTTAAATTCCAATTTTCATCTTCATAACTTGCATACAGATAGTTGGGCATATGATTTATGAATGCAATTAGTTTTGTGCGGGTCTTTGCGAATTCAAGGAGCTCTCTGGTCTCTGATAAAATTTCTAAGACGGCAAACGTAGGCAGTTTATCGCTTGTTTTTGGTTTGGTAAGAGGGCGATAAATTACCATAAGGATTCCTTATTGTGTATACTTGTCCCCACGCATATGTCGTCCCTTCCGCCAAATATAATAATCGCTTGAATGGGGATGATAGTAAAGTAATCTGCTATAGCTGATCGAAGGAATTCCTGTCTACACGCACTATCTTTTCTTGTTCTTGGTTGCTTGTCATTTTGAAAAGGATAACATCCGGGGGAAAAAATAAAGATATCCTCCGAAGGACCCATGCCATTGTAATTAAATTTAATTTACGAGCAGTTTTAATGCCCAACAGTTTGATGGGTCCCTCGGGCTGGTACTGGTCCAGAGATCATCCATCGTACTCTGGGTGTCCTTTTTTATTGCAGATTGTATCCGAGGGAGTCTTTTTTCTATTTCGCAGAGAATTTAATGTTTCATCCACCTTTTCCTCGCAGCAATAAAATCGTTGTATGTTTGTTGTTTTTGTTGGTTGGTTTTTTTTTAGAAGAACCAAGAGCTTTTATTTGATTTGCTTTGTCCTTTGGATATGTACACATCCTGCATTCCATTTTTTTTGTTAAATAAAATAAAATGTCCTTTCGAAGTTAAACACAAAAAAAGAACGAAACGCCGAAGAGTGGGAAAGACATAAAAATTTAGTTTAAGTGTTTTAACCGTCTCATTCCTTGTGACCAGTTCGTAGGATAACAACGGCTAGGGAATGGCACAAAGTCCCTTCGATTGAGTGCGTAAATAATATCACACTTCGTCATTGAACAGCAATGGGCAGATGACGGCGGGCGATGATGGCGGCTGACTAAAGTAGTGTTTAGCTTTATGGGTTCTTCTCGACCGACGACGCTCTAAAGTGTCCAATTCAAAGAATTATTGTTTATCTTTGCCCCCGCGCGTTTTACTTGACATTATTTCTTTTGGCTTTTGGTTTTTCTTTCTCCTTTATGTGGCTAGACAGTCTGGTGTGCCAGATAGAAGAGTAAATAAAATAATGCTGGTGTCGAGGGGGCTTCTTGGACTAAAAGAAGGACATTAAAAAATCATTTAAGTCATTCGAGGGACATTAGGAAAGTTTTTAAGTGCAATTTCAGTTTTTCTTTTTGTTTTTGTGTTCGTTTTTACTTTGTCATTTCGTATTGTGATCGAAAAAATCTCTTTTTTATTTTGCTTGATAAATTTAATTGAAAAGTTACTTGCATGAGAGAGCACCTACCTACTCGGGGATGAAAACTTTTTGAAAGTTTGACTGGAGGGTAATTGGACAAGATGTCATCATGATTCTTGTTTTGACAAAGAACATTGTTCCTTGTTTTTATGTTTTTTTTTTTTTTGGTTTCAAAAGATTGGTTAGGCACTGTGGTTTACTGCTGCAGGGGGATGGTTGGTTGTGTGTTTTTGGTATTCGCCCTCCAATTTGAGTCAAAGTAGACGTAGATGAGGCATCATTGAACATTTGATGTAGGTATGGTCTCGTCTACGGATCAACAGAGATATCAGATTTATGATGATTGATGCTATACAATTCTGAGCGGTTTATGCCTGCTATAGGGCATGAGGAATAAGGAGCAAGGAACCATTGGGAGACATTTTTGAGTACCTAATACAACAAAGATTAGCCTACCTCGAACTCTGGAAAGACAATCAAACTTTTTTATTTGATGTAACTTCTCAGAAACCTATTAAAAGTTGTAAGCCAGCAGGGGTGGACTTGTGAAGTGAGAAATGGGTAAAACGGCCGGTGGGCCGAAACAACATTTATCTTATAAAAATGTTTCTTTTACTGACGCACCTTGTATTACTTCTAGAACAAGAAAGTGGAAAGAGTTTTGAATTGCTTATGATTTGTTAACCAAGTCGTACAAAAGGTGCAAAAACACTCTTTGGCAGATCCTTTATCATGGATTAAGAAGAATCCATGGCAACCAAATTGCAGATTTAACAAATTATGAACAAACTAGTAGGACAATTTTTGCTCTTTTTTTCAAATTTAATTTTAAAACAATTATTTTTCAGCAACATTTAATTCTCAATTCTCTCTTATCAATAAGTTTCATTCATCGAGCATTTTTTCTTTTGAGAGCAGAACGAAAGAACTCTTTGAGTGCAGAATTCAAAAACTCTTCAGAAACAAAGAGTGGAACTAAAGAACTTTTTGAGAGTAAAAAAAAATAGACAAGGACTCATTAACAACTCTTTCAAAGTACAGAAGCTAAGAAGTCTTCAAGTACTCTCTGACACCTTGAGAAAAGAACCAAACATTTTTGAGAACTCTTTGAAAGTAGTTCCAAGGAAAGAATCCCTAAATTCTTTGAGTGTGAATAATCCTAGAACTCTTTGTAAGCTCTTAGGAAGTGTCACCAGAGAACTCTTTAAGAACTCTTTGACAGTTACCCAAAGAACTTATCGATTGTAGAATCCAAGAGCACTTTGAGATGTCTTTGAGATAACATTCAGGGAATACTACGATTGGAATCAAGGAATCCTTTCAGTGCTCTCTTGCTTTTTGAGAATAGAATCCAAGAACTATTTTGAAATTGTTATTCAAGAACTCTTATGCAACTCTTTGAGGACAGAATCCAAGAACTCTTTGAAAGTGGCACTAGAGAACTTTTTGAAAACTCTTTAACAGTTACCCAAAGAACTTATCGAGTGCTGAATCCAAGTGCGCTTTTAGAACTCTTTGAGAACTGCTTTAAAATTGCTAAAAATGAACTCTATGAGAGCAAAATCCAAGATATCTTTGAAAGTACAGAAACTTAAGGCTCTTCGAGTACTCTTTACGAGTAGAAAGCATCAGGGTAAAATGGAAGCGGTAGCATCCTAGCGGAGGAAGTACTCGGCAGCGAGTTGAATATTTCAAGTGATCAGCTGATGCTTCTTAATATGGAGATGGAAGGAAAGATACGGAATATTGTCAGTACATATGCTTCCCAAATTGAATTTGAGCAGGTTTACTATCTGCATTTTGTCTAGATTCTCAACATTTACATTAAAAGGTCAGAGTGCCCCTCAAATCATAAAAATGCAAAAGCTTGCCTCGGAAAAGAATACTGAAACTTCAAAAAGAACCGAGAAAGAAATTCTCCCAACTCCGTGTTTCGGATGTACATACATAAGACGTGTATCCGAAACTGGGTGAAATTTCTACCCGTCTGCTGATGCGAACCAAGCTACTCGAAAGATATACGACAAATCAACTTGAATAAAGAGACAAGTAGTTTCAAAGTAACCATTGAAGGAAGGAGCAGTTATAAGGACATTGGTTTTACCGAGATTCATTATGAAAAACTCTGCACAGGTGGCGAGAGTATTGTGATGGCCTACTGATTGAGCAGTTTCATCGAGAGCACTTCCCAGAAACTAAACCTAACTGAACGGAATAACCCGGTCATTACAGTCGAAAAAGCTAGTGAGGTAGTTAAGAACTTCAAAAAGGCAAAGTAGTCTGAGCCAAACAACGTGGGAGACATCGGGCTTAGATGGTTCAGGACTTTCATCTCCTATCTCATATAGGAGGTGATAGTCAGCTTAAATAGTGGATTTAGGTTTACTTTCTACCAATGTGCAGAAGAAAGGGAAAGTTGTGATAACTACCGTTCGATCAAGTTGTTTTCCCACACTTTGAAGATCGTTGAGTGGTTTTTTGGTGGCCCACAGTCATCGATTAGTTCCAGAGGCCTATGGGTGGATGATCAAATATGTATATGTTTGAAGACCCATTCTTCTGCGCCTCTGCTCTTTATAAGAGTCTTTGACAGAACACCTATGCACATCAACTTCTCTTTGCTAGAGTCGTCATAAGTGAGGATCCTGCCAAGAGCACTTAAAGTATTAGGAAAAAGTACAAAATAGTGGGTACCGTAGTCTTCTTCTTTCTTTCGGCGTCACGAGTATCGTTAATATTTTACTCCCACTTCTCTACCTTAAACTGGTGAGTGTACCCAATGGCGGATCACGAAAACTACTTCCAAATCCTGATGCTTGTAACTACAAATATAAAGGAGAGAACTCTAGAGAAGTTGGCAGAGCGCTTTTTCATGTAGCCGTTCAGGCGCCATTAAATTATAGATCCTTGACAACGGCCTTGTCATCCGAAAAGAGTCGGTTCCCATTAGAACACCGTAATTAAATCGGAATGAGCGCTGTTAGTGACAAGATGGGGGACCGTCCGTAACTACTGCGTGCTGTTGTCATGTGTTATTTGTTCTATGTAGTATTTGTGTAGTTAATCTTGTGGTGCATCAGCCAAATGGTCTTTGTCGCCCGGCTGCAACCCCCCCTACTCCGCCGATTTATGTGTGGAGTAGGTTTCATGTAAATGTAAATGTAAATTATAGATCCTTGAAATGCGTAGGGCTCTGCAGCTTCCAAAGATTGGTTTCGCCACTCTATCGATTTCTTTTTAACTTTGAGTTCTTTATGAAAATATTTGTTTCAATAAAAGCTTTTCTCGAAAGTCATTAAATCACTGAATTTGGTGGTCCATAAAAAAAATACCTGAAATATTTCAAATTCCTTTTGCTTCGTTCAATTCAAGCCGGTTAGCCACATTCACTTGATTGAACTTGATGCTCCACGACTCGAGTCACGACCTTTACGTTATTTAAATAACATGTCCTTATCCTACTCAAGTTCCTTCAAAATTATGTTTCCGTGACAGATTTGCCGCACATGGCGCAATTTTACATTAAATTGAAAAACCAACCAACCAACCAATGAGATTCTCTGCGCGGGAACATCTTTATCCTCATGTGGCTTTAAAATGACACACGTGTGACGTGTCCCCGACTGCTTAACATCAAAACTCACACACGCGCTACATTACATTATGGATGAAATCGTTTCATTATGGTTGCTTCTATGATTTCATAGAAGAAATAAAATGAAGAGCAAAAAAAAAATTACTTTTCCAATCACACTCCATTTTAGCAATTCATTTAATGTTCAAGAAGCAGAAGCTACCGCACGAACAACCCTTGCTGTAGAATGTAGGTGGGTATACATCTGATCCCTTTCCTCAAGCTGTCTGACACTTGTGCTACCAACATGACACAAATCACATAATGCTCCTCGAAGTGGAAGAGCATAGCAAAACACCTTGCAAATGAATTTAAATTGAATTCTCTCGGCAATCCAACCGACGACAGTCATTTTCCATATAAGTTGTGATGACGACTTTGTTGGTCGGTCTCGTCCGTCGGCCGTCTTCCTTGTCCATAAAAGCGTCACTGACACTTGGCAACATGTTTTAAATGATGTGCTTTCGTCTTCATCATAAGTGTGCTTGTGAAATGAAGGCATGCCTATATGCCTTCCGCCAACGCCCCCTGTGATGACACATTTGATCAGAAAAAATGAACTAAAAAAAAGTTTGCCACTAGACAGACAGTTGAGTGCACTGATTATGATATGCGAACGCATAAATTGTATCTGGCCACCGCGTGCACTCAACAGAAGACAAAAAAAAACAAGAACAAGAGACAAACATGACGGCACACTGAGTGTGGCTAAAAATGAACGGCGCATGCATATATGTCAATCTGACGAAGAAGTCAAGCATAATTGCATTGGTTTATGAGACAAATGCATGTCAGCAATGTGTGACAGCAGAGCGATTGAAAAATGACATCAAAATTAGGACGAGTTGGAGACGAAAGCCAGAAAATGTGGGACAAATTGTTGAATTTGTTTGATCTCGATGGGTTTTGAGAAGCTACTCGGTATAGTCAGGAAGGAGTTCTACGAATCGGGAAGAAATTTGACCGAATGCTTATATAGCTTCTGGAACCAAAGAACTTTTTGAGAGTATAGAAAAAATAGGCAAGGACTCATTAAGAACTCTTTCAAAGTACAGAAACTCTTCAAGTGGTCTCTCACTCCTTGAAAAAAGAACCAAAAATTCAAAGAAGTTCTTTGAGTGTACAGAATCCAAGAACTCTTTGGAAACTCTTTGAGGGCAGAATCCAAGAACTCTTAGAAAGTGGCACCAGAGAACATTTTAAGAACTCTTTGACAGTTACCCAAAGAATTTGTCGAGTCCAAGAGAGCTTTGAGATTACATCCAAGGAACTCTAGGTTAAGAATCAAGGAACGGTTTTAGTGCTTTCTTGCCCTTTGAAAGTAGAATCCAAGAACTGCTTTAAAATTGCTAAAAAAAGCTCTGTGAGAGCAAAATCAGAGATCTCTTTGAGAGTACAGAAATTTAAGGCTCTTCGAGAACTCTTTAAGAGTAGAAAGCTTCAGGGTAAAATGGAGGCGGTAGCATCCTAGCGGAAGAAGTACTTGGCAGCGTGTTGAATATTTCAAAGTCTAGTGATTTACTGATGCTTTTTAATTTGGGGAAGGAGGGAAAGATACGGAATATTGTCAGTGTATATGCTTCCCAAATTGAATATGAGCAGGTTTACTATCTGCATTTTGGCTAGATCGGGGAGAAATTTGACCGAACACTTGTATAGCTTCCTGTGGAAATTTAAACTTTCGGTAGAACCAAAGTTCACTCGCCAACTTTCTTTTTAAATCGCAGGCTTTCAACAGAATGTGATGACGTCATCTTGCAGATGGAGGCTTACCCTGAAACAAAGCACTCCAAACCACTCCAAAAAGCCAATATAAGAATAGGAAATGACTCATAACTTAGGAGAGCATTGAAGAAGCTCTTCCTTAAAAAGAAATCTGAACTAATGATTCAAACATTCGAATCCCTTCAGGCAAACTTGGTGTTTGGGAACAAGCAACACCACATGTGTCTTCGCATCGAGTTTGCATCTTCCAATTAACTCTCCTACCAAAAATTACAATAATAATAAGCTCTCTAGCTTAAAACCGCCATAAAAAGTGTATTTTGTAAGACTCATTTCATAAAACACCCTCAAAACAAAACACATACCAAAGGACATCGGTCGTGGCACAAGAGAACTCTCATTGGATGGAAGCCAATTCCGGCTGAAAAGTCCATCTTCTTATTTCGCCAACGGACAGGATACTCTTTAAAATCAAGATTTCTATTTGGCATTCCCCACGGCTGCCTAGGCAAATAATTCCACAATTACCCAATGCAATAACAAAAAAAAAAAAAATTTAATTGGTATCCTTGAGAGTAGACAAAAAGAATTCGTGGCAGAAAAGCCATGAAAACTGTTTGCCAACAAAAAAAAAAAAAATAAAAGAAAGAAAGAATAATACACTTTCTACCCAAGGTCACTCCCAATGGCCCGTCCCTAACAAAACAATTTAAAAGCAAATTGCCAAAGCCAAAAAGGACTCTACCGCGCCGTAAGGACAGAGCACATTTTAATAACAATGAAACACTCTCCTCCTCCTCCTCTAAGGGTTTCTTTTCCTCATCGGAAAAAAAAGAGCTCATCCTAGACTCACTCTGTATACTGCCATCAACATGGGACACATTCACCAAGCGTATAACATTAACTGTGATCTTTAATTTCGTCCTTGTGAATATCTTTTGAGGAGTGCGCCAGGCGATATTCACGTACCTAGTAGGAGCAATTAATTCAAAGAACAACCAACTTGCTGAAACAAAAATACTCAACACAAAAACTTGAAAAATGAAGTAAATCCGTACCCATTGCTTAAACAAAAAAAAGTGACAAAAAAAAAAGAACAAAAATAAAGGACATCTACCCCAGAGGAAATCTCTTCATAATTGCAAAAGAATAAAAATAAGCACCCGAATAAGAGGAAGCCGACGACAAGTGTTTTATCCATCGAGGGGATTTTCAGAAGACAAAAAAAAATGAAGGGATTTAGTTCTTTCGTGCATAAAGGACGGTGGGAATGTCCTTTCGGATCATAAATTATTTTAGATGGACTTGGGTATAGAAGACAAAGTATCTCAGTGTTTCAGCAGCACTTTGACATTAGGCTGCAGAGCTGCTCCTTACCCCACCAGAATTTCATACTTATCATCCCATTTGCAAAGATAAACGCTTCGCTTCGGTGCGGTGCGGTGGCGGGTAAACGCAACTTTAACAACGGACGCACGTTCTTAACGAGCGAACGGCAATTTTCCGCTTCAACAACCGCATGAGACGAGAATTTTCGAAATAAATCCTCTCGACCAGCTAATATCGGACACTACCGACGCGCCGCGACGTCGGAGGGCGAAATAAGTCAGCACAAAAACTAAGTGAGAGACTGAGTGTCGTGTGCCATCGCTTTGCCTTGCCAAAGGATGTTTATGGCAACAAAAACATAACAAAACAAAATAAATAAACCAAAAGAGACAAATCAAAGCGTAAAGTAATCATCGCGCACAATTACATAATAGATCCTGTTTCGTCGTTGTTCTGTAGCGTCGTCCGTTGTTCATTCTTTTTGTGCTGCTGCCATCCTTTCAGCACCTTAAATGAATTTAATTAATCTAATTGAATTGCCAGAGGAGTGAGAGAGAGAAGAGGAAAGAAAAGAGAAAAATGCAATCAAAGAACGACCTGAAACGACTATAAACGACGTAACGACTGGAACAGATGTGTTGCGCTCATTTAACCTGTCGCCTTGGCTCTCCAAAGAAGTCCTTCAGAATCGCTAGAAGAGCAACTTTTACAAGATGAAGAACACCAGTGTCAGTGTTTTTGTCTTCTGCCTGTCTGTGTATGTGGGGGTGTGTTGCTCCACAAAACGAAGTTAATCTAAAAAGTTTCATCTCCGAGCTACTATACTAGCTACTACTAGCTACTATCTTTTCTTTCAGTTAGCTATGCGGGCAAGCGAGCGAGCGGGGTGAGGAAGGACGACGGCGACGTAGTGTAGGTTTTACGAAAACGAGGTGATGAAAGTAGGAGATTGCCGTTCCAAGGTATTTTATTGCACTTGATGTCTTTGGGAATCATTAGCAAGCATGATGCTTCTACCGGGGATAAGTGAATAAATGCATCCATCCCTCCAGACTCCAGACTCAGAATTGTGTTGGGTCTTGGGTGTCTTTGGTATGGCAATGGCAATCTTTCTTTGGATGTACGAGTATATGTATGAATAGGTAGGTAGCTGATAGTTAAAGTTACCCTTAATCCAATTTTATTCCTTAAATGATTCTGAAATCCGATTGGGGGGAATTTATTGAAGTCGTTTATCTTTTAGGCAATTTAAGAAATTAGATTCGGCTGCTAGGGCGCATTAGGGAATATTTTCTTCGTGTTCTTCTTCGTTGTCGTTGGCCGTTGTCTTTTGTAAGTCTTTGACTAAGATGCGGGTAAAGGCGAGCATGGAAATTGGGACATTTGGACGGTGAAGACGTATTTTATAGGACGGATTTCCGTGAAATTTAGAGTTTAGCCAGAGGTGTAAGGTTTAATTTATGGAAGGAAAGTTGGCGAAAATTGAAAGTATTTTAAGGCTTTTCGATAGCACACAGATAGAGTTTAAGGTTAATGGGTCGCTTAAGCCAAACAGCCTAAGCAGCAGTTGTAGTAGGCCGATTCGACATTAATTTTAAAGAGACCTGTTTAATCTTTTCTTCGGTCACAAAAGGGACGCGTATGTCTATATATCACGTTCAATGGATCGGTACAATCTATTGGTTTCGGAAAGTAATTTCTTGTTGGTTCAGACCTTCAATACGAGTATATATACTCGAAAGAGAAAACTTTTTATTGGGTGTCCCGAGATTTTTATTTTTGTTCGGATGGTAAACATCACATTTATCTTGGAATTGAATTATACTTTTTCTGGAAAAACCGTAACAAATGCATCTTCTTTGAGTAAAGAAAAAAACGAAAGAAGAAGAAGAAGCTGCTATAGCCTTCAACTCAATTTTCTGAATTCAATACTTTGTTGCATCTCATAAAAATCACCTTGAACACATTAAATTCCAAACAATATATGGAAATTGAAAGTTTTTTTCTCCGAAAGAAGACAAAGAAATAACTCTGGTGCCAACTGTGGGAGATGCTGAAGAAAACAGAAAGAACGTTTATTTTGGTGCGAATTATTGAGTGTATAAAAAAGACAATCCGCATCTTGACCAAATTAGTCAGCATTAGCCTGATATTCGCCCAAACCCCCACAGAAGAGAAAGACGATAATTTCAAAGACTGTTTCCACGAGGTCTTTGAAGAAGCATATGAGCAATGTCCTAGACATGACGTGAAAATCCTCCTTGGCGATTTTAACGAAAAACTAGAGAGCGAGTATACGTGGGGAAAACAATATTTAAGCATTGCCTACATGACAAGACTTTAGGACTCAAACTTGTCGATTTTGCTGCGATGCTAAATCTTGGTAGTAGCACACGCTTCCCGCATCTCAAAATTCATAAGAGTACATATCGATGCGATCCCCAGATCAATCTTCCGTCAACCAAATAGATTATGTTACGATCGACGCAATGCACTCTTCCAATGTAATAAAGGTCCGAACTTTCAGAGGGGCCAACTTGAACTCGGACCACTACCTGGTTGTAGCCAAGGTACGAATGAGGATGTCTTGTTAAACCCTCAGAAGGTAACGTTGTGAAACGATCGGTGAGACGGGCTTCTGCAATCTTAACAGATAGCCATAATGCCTACCCTAGTGGAGTGTCTTTCTAATTATCCTATACTTCTTTGCAGCTGGCATTTAACATTGAAGACCAGTGGAAACAATGCCAGCAAGCCATCGGCATCGGAACCGCACTTTTTGATATGCCTTTTACTCGGCCTCTAAAACCAAACCATTGTTCTATGAAAAATGCAAACAGACAGACAGCTATCCAAATACACAACCAAACAAAACGTATAGCAAATGTTGATGCAAAAGAGAACAAGTGCTGCCTTTGACCTGTACAATGAGATTTACAGCAAAAGAACTAAAGAGCACTGGATTCTCAAAAAGAAATGAAGCAACATAAGAAGAGCTCGTTTGAGAAAATTGACGAATGCCATGATATGAATGAGATTCGAAAGTTTTACCAACATGATAGAAAATCGCAGTCTCTATTGAATTATTGAAAAGACCACTTCTGAAGAGTGCTTAACGGCGATGAAGATATAAATTCGTTGTCAGGCAGAATTCTCCATTCATTACCAAGAATGCCGTCCTCCCGACCTAGAAGAAGTTAAACTTGTCATATGCAAACTTAAAGCGAGTAACACTGCAGGTAAAGATGGCGTTGACGTCGAGCTTCTCAAGGCAGCTGGAGATTATCTAGAAAGGAGCATGTACCAGCTGATCTGCTTGACATGGTCGGATGAAAGCATGTCCGATGAGTGGAACCTAAGTGTCGTATGTCCGACTCTAAAAAAGGGAGACACTAAGAATTGATGCAGATATAAAGGAATAAGGCTCCTCAACATCGCGTATAAGGTCTTTTCGGCTGTAATGTGTGAACGGGGTCTCATACGTTCACACATTGCAGCAGAAAGGACCACGTCACAATTTGGTCTTCACTTTTTAATGATGTATTAGACCAGAAAAGCCCATAATCGACCAAATTGTCAGATAACAGCAGATAACGAAAAACACCCGAGAATATAATATCGATGTAAACCACCTTTTTATCGATTTCAAGGCAGCGCCAGCGTATTACAGTATTTACAAAGACGAGCTGTTCGGATCTATGTCTAATTTTGTTAACCTTACGAAACTCGTACAGGATGACTTTGGTTCACGCTGCTCCGTAAAGGTTCCCAAAGAACTCACCGCGACCTTTGGTGTCGAAAGGCGATAAACTGTCCTACAACTTTTTTAACACCTCACTTGAAAAGATTGTGCAAAACTCAAATGTCAACAACAGAGGTGTGATCTTTCAAAAATGTTTAATAAGGGCAAAACGTACGTATATGCCATCAAACAAGGATAGAGAGCACCGACGGACGAATAGGACAAAATGCACAATAGACAGACGCTATAGAGACGGTAAGCAACATCAGTGCGGAGATCAAACGGAGAACAACTCTTGTCAACCACTGCTTCTTTTGATTAAGAAGGCAATGGAGAAATAAAACCCCCTTTGTAAGACCTTAATTATCCCAGTCCTAAGCGGAAGTATCGAGCTCATCTAGAGCGAATGAAAAAACCCTTGGCCGTTTCGATAGAAAAATACTCCGAATGATCTTTGATCCTATGACTTGGGCATAGCTAGAAGAGCACACTACGCTCCAAGTCGACGGGCTTTCGAAAGCGCATTGCAAGGAAATCTCAGAAATCGAAGACCTCATTTAAGGAAACGCCATCGCCGTTGAGGCTTATGTTATGCCAATCTAAGTAAGAAGGGAACAATAAGTGGACAGGTTGTATGTGAAGTAATAATAAATTATTTTATTGAACGTTATATATATACAATTGATACTTATACTAGAATAACTAGATAGTTTTAAAAATTTAAAAATGATGATGTAAGAATGTTGGCACATAGTTGGCCTAACCAAATACCTTGTCTAGAATTAAAATAATAACTGATAACCAAGTCGAATGACTTGTGTGATCTCGGGATGTTCCGTACCGGATGTCGCTGGCGCCCCTCTGCATAGGGAGGTGGTAGGGGGTGGCATTAGCCACGGAATTATGCTGACCCAAGGTCAGCGTAGAAGCTGCTGGCTTCGTCGTTGGCTGGTATAACTTCTTCGTCCAAAATGTGCATCACGCTTAGGTATCTTGGCACGGGGTGTTGGTCCTCAGTGTTCATCCTTCTCACCAAATGATTCGGGTGGCTGTTGATATCTGCAGCCGTTCTCTTTACTATCAATAGCATGTATTGATCCAAGGGCATCATTTTGGCTTTCTCTCACACAAGCTGTTGTTGTAGTGTCTTTGGCGCTGGTGGTCGAAAGTGCGGCCGGTGCAGTCGTATAATTTTCCTTTCGAAAAGAAGGATCTCCCCTTCATGCGCTGTCTTGGAAATGGTAAACCAGACTGGGCTGCCATAGTTGATGACGGGTTTCATAATTTGCTTGTACATCAGAAGTTTCGTTGACTGACTTAGTCCTGTTTTTCTTCTCATCAAAGGGTAAAGTCGGTGGAAAGCGAAGTTGGCCTTCTTCAGTACAGCGCGTGAGTGCGGGTTGTTTCTAAGCGCCTTGTTAAAGTTGATGCCTAGATACTTCGCGTTTAGTTGAGCAGTCAGTCTGGTTCAATCAGGTTGCGATAGTGATGTTGCAAAAATTGTCTATTCTTACATAGTATTTTATTAAACGACACTCCTTTTTATCTACACACGGGATGGGGGTGTACAATTTCTTTTTGAATCCAGCCTTGTTGTCCCTAGTGAACTTTCTATAATGGGGGTTGGCGGCTGAATGACTTGGGTGAGCTTAAACATTTGTGGAGATACTATTCGTTTCCTTGAACTTCGATAACTCTTCATATAGGAATGCGACTTGCTGCGGGTTCTGTCCTTCGGTAAGCGACCTAGAGTATTGACAGAAAAGCGGACTTTTCCCTTTACCCTGGAGATTTCTTGTACTCCTAACGTTAACTTGCAGTCGGCTTGGCCTAGGAGGTCCATCCCTAAAATGGCATCTTCCACTAGGTTCGGCATGTACATAGCTTCTCCCGTAACTATTTGCCCATTGACCTGCAAACTGATGATGTCACTACATCGGATATTTGCGTTGAGTGTCCATCGGCTAGCTCGATGGTATGTGTCTGGTTTCGTGCCGGGATACCCAGCCTTCAATTCCTTAACCTGTGAAGCACTATGTGCTCAAAGGTTCAGCCTGTGATTTTATAATAATTTGTAATTTTACTAATGTTTTACTTTTTTCCGTAAGCTTATCAAAATCCAACTCTGTTGAACTGTAAAGTACACCTCTTTATCCCAACCTATGTTGCATGGACAAGACCATATCTCAACAACTTGTAAGAATATGTTGAACACAGTCCAAAAATTGTGTATTCGTTGGTAGGGTAGTGGCACCTATTTCCGAACATCCCCAGTTTTCGAACACTTTAAACGAAAATGACTATATTTTCGTTGTTTTTGGTGTTTCAGCCTTGAAAGAAATATATATGTGTGCCCTCATATTCCCTTTTCACATTCCGCAAATGCTCACTACTACAAATACAGCACAGGATTTTATAAAAATTCTGTTTGCCAGTGCGTGCGGTTCGACGCTTGGTGGCAGTAAAAAAAACTTGCAGCGCACATGTTGGAAACTTCAGTTAAAAAGCAAATAAAAGCAAATAGTACTTGAACCTGTGGTTTTTATTATATTAGAGGAATTGCTTGTGATATTGAGAGAAGTTTTGAGAATAAAAAGTTAAGTTAGCATGTGTTTTGGCCCTGTTCGAGAATAGGAAACTCATTCTTACCTAGTTGCTTATTTTCGAACAGTTGTGTTCGGAATAGGCAACTAGGTAAAAATGAGTTTCCTATTTTCAAACAGGGAAAAAAACACATTTTTTTTTTATTATAATAAAAAGAGGAGGCTTATATGCTAATCTGGAGAACTCAGACCTAATATCCAGTCCATTGTACTACCAGAGTAGCAGCCTTCCCTTTTTTTTTGTGTTGCAGTAGTTGGAAATAAGATGTTAGTAATTTCACATATATAACCTCAAGGGCGGCGTCCATATGAAACTGGGAGGCTGAAAGAAAAGTAGATGCCCAGAGCGGGATTCGAACCCACGCGTCCGGCCTATCTACTAAACACTCTACCACTGCACCACGACCGCCCCAAAAACACATGCTAACTTTACTTTTTATTCTAAATTGAAATTGTTTTTCATCGGTTTAGTACGGGGATTTATCAGAAAATATAGTATTGCTATCATCTACTTATATAAAAAAACACAATAATTGTATTAAGTGTTCCATTTTTCGAACATCGATTTTCTTGCTGTTCGATTATAGTAAACTAGTCAATATGTGGTTTTCTATTCTCTTATTATTCCTATTAATTTGGAAAAATTGGTTAAAACCGATGAAAATAATTTAGCAGTAACTATAAAGTTTTGTTGTCCAAATGTACTTACCA
This sequence comes from Melanostoma scalare, assembly GCA_949752695.1. Lineage (NCBI taxonomy): Eukaryota > Metazoa > Arthropoda > Insecta > Diptera > Syrphidae > Melanostoma > Melanostoma scalare. The sequence continues at coordinate 217,676,896 of OX456984.1, forward strand.
CTAAGGTGTTTGATTTTGAACGTTTATTCAAAATCAGTCTTGAACCTCTTTAAGTTCCTGATGCATTGGAATTTGAAAGGTGCTTATGGGCGTGGAGCAAATATTAGAAGATAAGTAAGTGGCGATTGCGGAAGCGGACATATAAATGCTTGATGACGCAAACCCTATATTAACCGTTGAAAACAATACAGACTCGATTAAATAGAATAGCCACTTTAAACACTACTAATTGAACGAGTCAAAGCTCAAAAAAATTTAAATTGCAGTCCATCTTCGAGCTTTAAAAAGTTTTTAAATGTCCGGATGCAATAAAAGACAAAAAAACATCTCAATAGAAGCCAAGGATAGAGGACCTATGTCCATTAGGGTAGTCCTTAGAAAAAAAAATTGGGGACGCCACAGAACCCCAGATTGGTTCTAAATCAGGAAAAAATGCCCTAATTTTTTCAAATTTTTATTCCTAGCCCTTCCGACCCTATTTCATTAAGAAGTTTTTTCATAAAAAAATAATGCATGCCGAAATGTTGCTTACTTTTCGCGTATTGAACGGAATAAAAAATCTGCCTCTTTGTTCATAAATAATAAAGTTTAAAAAAATTATCGAAGTTTTTTCGAATCTCCACGCAGCTGCAGAGTTTTAAAAGACGCTTCATTTGATCCCAATCAGAAATTTTTGCGATCATCCGTTCAAAAATGGCAGCTGTTATAAAAAAATTGTTTTTCGAGTTATTGTTAATAACAAATGAAATGATAAATAAAAAAAATCTAATTTAATGTTAGGCTGCTTACATTTCGTGGATTGAGCGAGTATAAACAAATGATCTTAATATTATCAAACATACACGCGGCTGTAGAGTGTTCAGAGACACTTCATTTGAGCCTAATTCGAAGTCTTTCTGTTGATTAGTTCAAAAATGACAGCTGATATAGTGTTTTTATAGCATAAATTCAAAAAAAAACTTCTTACCAAAATAGGGCCAGGAAGGGTTAGAGATAAAAATATGAAAAATTAAGGAATTTTTTTTTTCATTTTTAGAATCGATTTAGGGAGCGTCGCACTCAATTTTCGCAAAAAAGTAAAATAAGGACCACCCTATTGTTCATATCTTCTATTAAATGGAAACATTTTTTTTTATTTTCGACTGAAATTAATTTTATTTTATTTTAAGTGAAATAAAAGCAACGGAAATCATTCCATTTCAAATCTAAATTACTTAAATTTTCGATTTTATGCCTCAACATGTGAAAAATCCCATACAATCTCAGTGTTCGAAAATAGGAAACTTTTTGTTCGGCTCTAGGCAACTCGTGTTCGAAAATAGGAGAAAACAAATATTTTTCAGTTTTTCCCATTTTTTAATTTTTTGATGCTAATAGTGATAAAAATTACTAACGGACACAAAAGTATTTGAGTTTTGCTAACAAAATAAATTAACAGTATTACTTTGAGTCGAAGGCAAATATTTTTTATTGATCATCCAATCTTTGAAGTGGCAAAAGTGTTCGAAAACTGGTGCCATGACCCTACATAGTATTTTATCAAACAACACTTTATTATGTCAACACTTAAACCAGCACTCCTTTTTATCTACACAAAAACTTAAATTTCTTCGTTCACTAAGAACTCTTGATTTTTTTGAATTTCAACACGAGGGGCGATATCTTTGATTCGAACTTCGGACTCCTCTTAATATACAGACATACTATCCATTGCTCCACTAGCACTTTTCCCAATTCAAACACGAAATGATAAAGCAATTCATTTAAAAAGTGGTGGTCCTAAACCAGATTCCTGGGGACTTCAGCTTTATCACAGCTGCCAGTCTCATTGGTCACCACATTTAATTTTTTCTATTCATCTTCCCGAAAACTAAAGACTGCGAAACTTTCAATCAGAAATATACGTCCAATTTCAATTACTCTCAAATACGAAGCCTAAAACCCTATTCATAAATGAAAAATTCTGTTGAAATTTTGTTTTGCGGCACGCTTTCCTTCTAACGGCACTGAATTTCTTGGTACACCATGTTGGTTATTGATTTTTGTGTGTCGTTATTGGCCCAACAAAAGTTGGAATTGAAATACACGGGAATGTGATTGCTTAAAGGACAGAGGTTTAGCTGGAAAAATGAAATCAATTTCTAATGAAAAAGAACTTAGCTTAGAATGTAGTGTCTGAAATCCGTACGTGAATTCGTGGAACATTGAATGACGAGTTGATTCGAAACCTGAAGATATTCTGGGTATCCTGATATTCCTTGACGGCATTTAGCGTAGCACAGTATAGCTCAAAGATTTCACTTAAAATCAATATAAGCTTTAAAACCCATTTGCTTCCATTAAAAGAAGATCAAAACTCTGAAGGCTTTGATTTTTTTTATCCTTCACGTCACAACGATATAAATGTCCTTTTTGTTCCACTCATACACAATCATACATCGAAAATTTTCAATTAAGTTTGCCCACTCACTCTTCCCATGCTCATGGTACTCCACTTTATAAATTTTATTGGCAAATATTGTTCAGCAAATACGGGCATCACACATTTTAAGCATCGCACTTGAATAACTTTCGTTATTTCCTCTCCCAACATACCTATGCAGGGCAACAACACATATGCAGCACACAACCCCGCACAGTGACATCAAACAACCATTGCACGCCATTCCCCCCTGCAGCTGATTGCATGCCTTACTTCGGAAATACAAATATTTTCCTTTCGTGTTAGGTCGTTGATGGTCAGTAGCCAATTTTATATTACAAAGCGCTCTAACTAACCAACTACCGCCCGCCCGTACAAAGTAAATAAAAATTCCGTGACCAAAGTCTAATTAAAAGAAGAAAACAACAACAACAGCAACAACCCGAGAGAAAACCAATCCAAGTGCTTTAATTAAATTTCATTCGAATCCTGTCGGTCATTCGTTTAAGTTATGTCCGCAACAAAGGACCAAAATGAACCTGATCCCTCTGATTCTCTGGGGACATTTTACCTTCGTTATTAGTCAGAGTACTGGTCAAGGTGACGTAGTCTACATTCGACCACCAAACGAACGTGGTCCAACAACTTGGCAGTCGGGCTTAAAATGCCTTCAAACTATCGGTACTTATTTCCTAAACATTAATGAGACCCGTGCCAAGCTAACCATGGTCATCACCCACTCCACCAATCTGACCACACCAGCCGACCAAATTCAAGAGCAGTACCTCATCATGAAAAACGAAGCTGCTAACCCAAAGTCCAAGGACAGTGTCCTCGGCTCATATCTGACTAGTGTTGTTTCGGACGTCTGGCCTTTACCAAAACAGAAGTTCCAAGCCGATTATATAGTCTTCGCAGACTCTTACGTGATAATTGTCGACTCGGTGGACCAAGTTATTAAGCTTTTCAAAGAATATATCAGCAGGATGCATACGTGGAACCCGGGTGCGAGGTTTCTCATTCTCTACAACCACATAGACGACAGAAATCGGGGCTTGGAGGTAGCTAACGAGATATTCGAAGTACTGCTGATTGGTTATTATGTTAATACGGTGTCTCTTCTGTACGCAGTCAACAACACAGCTTACGACTATTACGTTCTAGATAACTTCAATAAAGAAGCTTGCCGCGAGGTGAAGTCAATGAAGATCACAACTTGCGACATGGGCAAAATAAAAAACGATTTTGTGGTGAAAATCAAAATCAACTTTTTTGTAGACAAGTCGAGTCTGAAAAACTGCACTTTCTACATGTGTGCGGCTATTGCAGCCCCGTTTATCGAACCAGACTGTGTCAGGGGAATGGAGATGAGCCTCATTAGTCTGGTAAAAGAAAAGCTGAATTTTCAGGTGAGTTAGATTTTCGTCGGGTGGGTTGATAGTGTGCACAATGTGAATTTTATTTGTAGTTGAACATCTCGTGTGGTATTAACTACCGGGGAGTTCGCGAAAACGGCAGTTGGACTAAACTTTTGGGTCACCTGAACAATCGTGATTGTGACTTTGTCATTGGTGGCTTTTTCTCAGACAACGAAGTCCGTGAGGACTTCTGGGCTACTGACTCCTACCTCTCAGACAGCCATACGTGGTTCATTGCGGCAGCAGAGACTCGCCCGCCCTGGAAGGCGCTCTTTGTCATCTTCACATCGGACATGTGGCTCAGCATAGGCGTCGTTTTCCTAATCACATGGCTTTTCTGGTTGATATTTGGTTGCATCCTGCCCGAAAAGGAGGGCCATAAATCTGCTACCCTGACAGCTATTAATTCTTGGGGTGTGACGTTAAACGCCGCCGTATACGAACGTCCCGAATGTCACACGTCTCGCATTTTCTTCATTGGCTTGTGTCTGTATAGCATGAACGTGACGGCTATCTACACATCTAAGCTGATTGCCGTATTTGCCAATCCTGGATACGAACATCAGATTTCCACCATCCAAGAGGTTATCCACGAGGGTATACCATACGGTGAGTATGAAAGAGCATCGGCCAACAGCAGTGTCAAATTTCAAAAAGTATGTCCTTTGTTCGACTGTTCAATATCTACTCGTATTATAGGTGGACCGGCAGAGAATCGTGACTGGTTCGAAAATTCCGATGACATGAAAATGAAAATCTACACGGGCTATAATGACAGCGATTATTTTAAACCACAACCGGCTAATGTGCTTGCGGTGCTGACGGGTGAACGTGTTATATTGGCTAATCGCATGTTCATGCTACGCGACGAGAACGTGGATCAATTGTATGGGTTTCCGGACAATGTGTTCTCGAGTTCGGTGGAAATTATTACAAAACGTGGATTTCCGCTCTTGAGGCGTTTCAATAGCCTCATACGTCAATTGAAGGATGGCGGATTTTTTAGTAAAATTGACAAAGACTTTCGTTATCATTACACGTATCTTGTAAGGATGCGGAAGATACAAGACAACGTGCAAGGTTTGTGTGTGTGTGTATGTATTTTGGTTCATCTACTGCTTTATTTTCTCATCCCCAGAGGCAGTGATTGTATTGACCATACACCATTTGGTAGGAGCCTTTGAGTTTCTCATTTTCGGCATCCTGCTGAGCAGCATGGTATTTGCCGGAGAGCAAATCAATTACAAATACTTTCATCCATGGCTGTGCAAAAAATTCAATTGGAAGATTGAAACGGAAACCGAGCAACAGACACGAAAGCAGAAGCAGCATCATCGTCCTCGTCATCATCATCATCATCATCGGGGCAAAAAAGCTGTTCCGAAAAAACGAAAACGTCAAAAGGAAGCACAGACGACAACGAGAAGGGATGAAATGAGAACCATCATCAATGTACAAATGGAACAGATTCGATTCACCCCATTGAAGAGGAGAAGGATCCGATTGAACTGAATAAGAGAGTAGCCTCAAGGGTTCTCTCTGTGAAAATTGCAAAAATATATATGCATTTTTTTGCAGTACCCACATATACACACACACACATATCCACTAACTTACACTCACACGAGCGAAATGGAAATGAATTTAATGATTTCTGGTAAAAATTTCGCTACAAGCTGCATGTCCTTGTGCTTAATGCTGAAATGAAAATTCGTTGTGATGGTTTGTTTGTATAATTTTTAATTAAAGATAGACGTTCTGTTTTTAAAGGTGCTTTTTAAGAGGTGTTTATTTACTTGGAATTCGACAATCCCCCATTTTTTGTTCAAACGAAAAGATTTCGTATAAACTACCGGGAAAACATCGTTAAGCAGAGTGGAATTCTAGTTTCCGTTGCATGAGTATTTCAATTTAATTTGGTGAGTAAAAGTTTGAGTTTAGCCTAACCAAAACTGAAGAAGAAGCAATCTTAAAGTCTTTCATGAAGTCAATGACTTCATTCGAATTAGCCACTCGACAATTTTTAAGAATCCGAAAACTGATGGTTTTGCGGAAAGTGAGGGTATCAGTGGTTCAACGATATTTTTATATAAAAGTGATGAAAAATCAATTTCGTTCTAACAAGAGGGCGGTGGTCAGATATGGCTGATTGCCAATACGAAATTATCCATCTATGTTGCTATACAAAAATGATTTCATTCAACTTAAAGCCTGAAGCAACAAAATTTCCTACTTTTTGAGGTTGAAGAGAGTGTGATTTCAACTTCCAAACTTCAATAACCGTACGTCAAGAAGTGAGTTTTGAATCTTTTGTCGTTAGAACAAAAGTTGGATCCATTTTCAAAGCTGAATCACTCCATTTATGGGACAGAGGTCTGACTTAAAGAACCAGTCAATTCATTTTTTGTGGTATTGTTAAGGTATTAGGTTTTGAGTTTGATTGTTAAGTTGAACAAGTCCAAATTAAAACGAATGTCGTGGAGCACTGTCGGAATGGTACGAAAGAGCCTATTTTTTCTATTCTGTTGCATACGCACCCTGTAATCAAAAACCAGCATTCATACACTTTAACGTGGTCACAGTTGATATGACAGTTGTCTCTTGATAACCCACGAGGTGTGCACATTCGACCACTCTCCGTTTAACCTCAATCTAATCATAAATAAATCGTCAAATAAAGAATCAGGTCGATAGTAAATGTATCCCTAATTAAGAAATGTATTAAATTAAACTTAAGGAATAACTGAATTATATGAAGTAAACTAAATCTTTTTACTTGTTAATTTGAAAACATAATAGTTTCTTCAAATGGCAAATATCGATGACTGTTCCCTCTACCCGTGGCGTGATGGTAACCATGTCTGCCTGTTAACCGAATCGGGAGGTTCGTGGTTCGAAACTCAACAGAACCAACAAAAATTTTTCCACGAGTATCGCCAATCGCGAGGAATTGAAAAGTACTCGGATAGTAAATTCATTGCCATAAAAAGCGCTTTCTCGATTAGCCGTTCGGAATCGGCAGAATTTTTGTAGGTATACTTACAAGGCAATGGGTGTGAGAGATGCGCTAGGCCCTGGAGTTCCTCGCTCTGTTGCGCCACCCTGTTTATTATTTTTTTTTTTAACTATCGATGACCCTTAAAGAAAACAGAATTTGCATCTTCTAATGCTTTGGACTTCAGTCGGTCTCTAAAACGAAATCCATGATTTGAGGAAAAAGGCAGCAGACAAACTCAGCTTTTCAAAAAACTCGCCAGGGTTAGTCTACACTCTACATGTGAGATCTGCGAGCAAAAAATAAGTATTGACCATAGACCAGAAGAAATAGCAAATGAAGTCTTCTTTTGGTGAATATCATAGACGATCTTGCTGGAATGAGATGCGAAAGTCTTACTTTTACTGTATAGATAGAGCGAGGTTAAAATCTTTCGGGCTCCAGCCAAGTGTGATTTATGCATCGCCAGCAAATAATAGTTGATGCACTTTGATGTTCTGTGCTTTCTCTTTTAGCAAGTAGTCAGAGACTATAATAACCAGCAAAAAATTAAATACGTACACCTACAGCGTCTTGCAACGCTTCGGTGACTCCAACTGGTCTTCTAACCATTGTCACTGCTTCTACACATATATCCTTTTTATTCGTAAATAAAGATTTGAAATTACCAAATTTCACCTCGTGGTTGTTATTCGAATGCATCTTTATAGTTAAACAGCGCAACGGGGAAGACCTCTTAGGAATCAGGATATTTTTTTTATTACGATTTTCATTCTTTGGATTGCGTCAGTTGTTGTCATGTTCGTGACAAACCGCATTGATTACGAGATGGCTTTAATATTTTACAAGTTTGAAGTTGGCTGTCGGGTTTGCACTTTACTTTAGATAATTACGATTTGACGACCCCGTTTCTTTTGACGTAGGTATTAATCCTAAATTTAGTACGCACCTTTTGTTCTGATCACAATAAAATTTAATACTTTCGATGTCATTGTAAATCCAAGAAGGTCGACGCTACAAAATGCCTTACTGAATATTTTTTCACTGCTTCCTCAAAAGTTCTCTATGAAAATAAAATAGAAATGCAATATGGCTGTTCATTTTTCTTTCCAATGAAAGGGCTTGAGTAATGAAATACTGTATTATACTTAAAATCTAATCTAAGATGACGGCCAAAAATACCAGATTTTATATTTGTCTTAATATGGAAGATGGATCTGAAATCGAAGTGCTAATGGAAAACTGCATAGCGGATCTGTTACAATGTAGAAGTTGTTTGACCTCAGTTTCGTCGAATCCAAATGCATGAAACAGATGTACCGTCATTTCAGATCAGTTTTGGAAGAACGGCTTAGACCACATACGCCCTGATGCCATAAAGCTTTCAGCCCTTAATTTTGTCATGGGCTTCCACTGTTCACAAAATTTGTTGTTAATAATTGTTTACATGACCCTGAGTCGAATCAATTCTATGGAAGGATTATGTATTGAGGAGTTCGATTGTAACAAATTGTCAGGAAAAATACATAGCGATAATGAGGTATTCCATTTATTAGAAAGAATGAGATGTATGTAACGAAATTAATTAAAAAAGAAGCTAAAAACTTGAAAAAAATAAAAAATTTTGTGACTAAATGTGATGTGAAGAAAAATCACTTTTTATATTAGGTTCGAACGAACGAACTGGGTGACCCAGGTTTCCTTGATAAACCTATGAGTTGTCAAAAAACCTGGGCTTTCCAATCCTCAGAAAAACGCTGAATCACAAAGTTAACAAACATCCCTGTCATTTGAACAAAAACACATGTCGTTGACAACCCGTTCATTACCTAAACTCGCCCCAGCAAAATCCTAGAACGAGTTGAGAGCACATCTAGGGCTAGAAAAAAATTCAATTTGACATTCAGGGCTAGTTAAGGTTTTTCAAATATCGCTTTCGCAAGTAGACAGCTCATGTGCCGAAGAAACAAAATGGCGCAACACAGGAAACAGGCTCCGTTTTTATGGGATGTAAAGACAAAAACCTACAAGATGTTCTAGTATGAAACGGATTAGGGTAAAAACGGGATCGGTATTATCCTTACGGAAAAGCAACTTGACAGCTCAGCGTGTTGACCATTTCGAGGTCTAGTAGCTATTTGATGTCTCTTAAATTGGTGATGCAAGGGAAGGTTTAGAATACTTACAATGCATACAATCCCCTAATTGAATAAGAGCAAGTTTAAAAAAACGCATTTTCGATAAATTTTCCCCATTTAATGGTGTTTTCTTAGGGGTTCGGTTATTAAATTGGCAACGCTGTTTCTATAGTGATTTTCAGTTTGACAGTTAGCCGCGTATTTGGGGTTAGTACGTTTTACCATTTCACCTCTCAATCAATAGCTATATAATAGCTTTAAAATTGTACAAATTTGTTTCGAAAATCATTGTTCAGTTTGCCAAAAATATCGTGCATTACTTTTATTTTAGCTAAGCTATTCAGAACACCATGAACTCATAGTCTAGTTAACAATACGCATCTACAAAAACGCCATACAGTGTTTATAGAAGAAGTTTAGCTGCTGTGGAGCGTAGTGTTGAAGAGGACATGAATGAGTCGATTCGCCATCGTACGCAAGAATAAGAGCTCTGCACACCAACTTTATGGAAGAGTTTGAGGGAAGATCTGGGCTTGCGAGCTTACAAGTTCCATCTTCTGCAAGAGTATAAACCGTATGGCCATTATGCGAGCCTTTTGTTGGGCGAATTGTGCCGAAAACAATATTCCGTTCGACCCACTTTTTTAATGCTTAGTTTTGTTGAGCGATGAGGCTACGTCAACAAGCAAAACTGCCGAATATGGAATGAAGAAACCAATCCGTGAGACCTGTTGAGACAACCTAATACCCATTAAAAGTTTTGTGCGCTTTCGAATGACTTTCTCATATCTTTTTAAAGATGGTCCCGGCCAAAATGTTACAAAAGAGAGCGCCATAGAGCCATGATTGCCGACTTTTTTGTTCCTCAGATGAATTGATATAGCCGAATTATGGTTTCAACAAGATAGTACAACATTCCGCGACACCATTAATTTAATGCGGGAAACAGTTGATAACAATTTCGAATAACGGACCTGTTAGGTTGTCTGCTATCGATCGTGTGATCTCCCTGCTATGGATTACTTTCTTTGGGGATATGTGAAGTTACACTTTTTCGCATATAAACCGCAGACGTTGGACCACTTGGCTGCCAACATTCGTTGCGTCATTGCCAATATATGGCCCCAATCACTCGAAAAAGTGGTCGTAAATTAGATTTCCTGATTGCTCTTCGATCCAACCGTGGAGCCCATATTCTAGAAATCATTTTCAAGTACTAATTGCATAAGAACATCTATTAAAACCAATATCATAATATTTCATTTTGAATTTATAAACCTCTAACGAACACCCTGTGCCTAAAAAGGAGGTTTTGTTAGCGGGTGTTAATTTGGACGGACAAGTCGAAGATTTTGAGGACTCTAATGGAGGACAGAGAAACGGTACCAGAGACCTTCCTGGCAAAGATATCCTATATATGTGCTAGTCACATTGTCTTACTGTTTTAACCCTTTACCGCAATTAATATCAGCGGTCAAATTAAAATGGGTTCTTATGGGTTCTTAGTGCTGTTTGAAAACATTCTGCATTAAAAAAAGCACAAAAAAGTTAATTTGTTTAAAAAATAAGAACAAAAGCCAAATTTGGCTTCGTGTGCAGTAAGGTGTTAGAAATCTTACAAATTTTATTTGTTCACTTTACGAGAAGAACTCAAGAAAATAGCAAGAAATAAATATTTTTCATTCAAAAACATAACAAAACAATTTATTGCAAGAAGGCTATAAAAAAAATTAACAAAAGATAAAAAAATTTAATTTGAAAACAAAACAAAATAGTTTATTGTATTGAAAATAATTTAAGTATTATTTCAAAGATTATGCACCGTGGAATTGAGAAAAGCTGTTTCTTTTTTCATTATAACATAGAGCAACTTTACATTTTTGACAAAAGGTAAACGAACGTCCATTACAATTATTTTGGCAAATTTGGCGATTTTTTTTTAATTTTTGGAGAACGACCAGAGTTATCACAACGTACCGAAGAAATAGGAAAGTCTTGATGCCTTGCAGGATGCCGCCTTTTCAGGGTGATTGTCGGTGTTGTAATGGTTGGTGTGGTTCGACTTGGATGTTGGAATTCCAATAGTCTTAGGAGTTGCAGGACTAAGTGAGCTGCATGGTCGGCCGCGTCGTTTCAAAGCCATCTTATCAGCCTTGCATAAGTTCTCCGCAACAGCAAGTTTGAAATCAAAAAGCGGTAAGTGGAAGTCGTTCCCAACATCGCCAGATGATCCATGCATCGCAACGGAATACGTTGTAGTCCAAGCATCAAACCTAACAAATCGACGCCGCCGGCCGCCCATGTACTTGTTGTAAACCTCGACAAATTTTTTAGCGGAAATATTTCTGTATTGCTTATCCTTTCTAAAATGACGGCGTCTTTCTACAATTGGTTCGCTGCCCACATACGGTGACATCATGCTTACAACTTTGTTGTCAAACCAAGATCAATTTGACTCCATCAATTGTGGCCAGTTTTTTAAGCATGCTTCCAACATTCTCCTTTTTTTCAGCTCTTCAATCGGCACTTTTGAATTTGGAACTCTGTTGAGCCTCACGGTACCCAGTGGTAAGAGCCTATTTTTGAATAAATGGACCTGCTAATTCGGGCTATTGTACCAGTTGTCAAAAAATCTCCCAAAAAAAATCAACAAAATTTGTAGATTTGCAACCCCTTACCGCATACGAAGCCAAATATGGCTTCCGTACCTTTTGCTCTCCCAAGACCAGCCCAATAATTTTTTTCAATAAAAAATTGTTCATTGCATGCGCAATTTGACACTTAATCAAAAATATATTTTTAATAGCAATAACTAACATTCAAAATATTAATATATTCTACACTTCCGTTTTCAATACACCGGACCGACCCGACCGGCTGACCTTTGAACACGGAATGCATACTTCTTTGCTGTCGCACACACATAAAAACTACCGTTAAGCGTTCTTAGAAATACAAAGAAGAGGATCGTGTTGTATTTCGATCTTTTCCTTGTGACAGAGAACAGAAAAAAGGATCCAAGCAGCCAAAGCCATATTTGGCTTCGTATGCGGTAAAGGGTTAAGTACCATGTTCTTCAAGCAAGACCAAGCTTTCCACTTACAGGTGTGGTGGAAATGAGAAACAAGAAAGGAATTTCCAAGTCCTCCGATAGTAAATTCTTTGCTATGTAAATGGGTTTTTATATTCGCCGTTCGGAATCGGAAGAAAATTGTAGGTCCCATCCATTCCCCCACAAAGCATGGTTGTGAATAAAGCGCTAGGGCTCGGGGCTCCTCGCTCTGTTGCGCCACCCCATTTATTTTTCAATAGGTTATATTGGAACTTTTCAATGTTTGCCTTGCGGTTCGTTCCATGTAATAAAATGAAAGATCGCCTGCCTAAGTCGACAAATCGATAAAAACAATTTCGTTCCTCAAAACATTTAAACTGGCCTCAATTCGGTGAGTGTATGATTTTATGTTGAGATTGTTTATGTTCCTGTATTGAAATTCCGCATTGATATTTGAAATAAAAAAGAGTTTACTCATCAAATGATTTGAATTGAGATGATCGGCGTATACATTCGCCCATTCGTCTGAGACTTTTTAATTAAATAAATGGATACTTTTATCATAGTTCAAACAACTGATTCGTTAAAACCCAAACTTTTCATTTCCTTTGGCCTTGGTCCCAAAGCATGAGAGTTCGGTTCATTGAACTCAATCTCTTATTTAACGAAAAATAATTTAATTATCTTTGAGTCGTGTCATGTCATGTCTTTGTCTTCCCATAAGAACGACCAGACAAAAGAAAAGAGAAAAAAATAAACTTAGCCTAAAAAAATTAATTGAATCATCAACAAAACGGTTCCAATTTGTCGTTTGGCAGCGAACAGATTTCCTCATTACATTTGTCATCGTCGAAAAAGCACGTTCCTCACATTGGGTCACCCCATAAAAATATGTTCTAGTGAACCTTCGATCAACCGCGCCACCGTTTTCATGTTCTTAGTTGATGGTGTGTGAATAGGTATCCCTTTATAAGTGGCTTTTATTGTGAGACAAAGGCAAAATACCCCATTACGACTTCTTTACTAAGGAGATGTTTTACGATCGCTTGGCTGAATTTGTACTACCGAACTGATGTGCTATGAATACATCCAGCAACGTGCTTATATGCAAAAACAATAAGAGAATTACTTCAAAAAATACACAGAAATGACTGAGTGCATTACTTCTTCTAGGTCATTAAATGCCCCAATTTTTGTGATGATGTGCACTTAAGAGTAATTTATTCATGACCATGGTAAAAAAATGGGTTCTTGAGAGTGGCGCCACAGTAGCACACTACAAAAACAAAACACTCAATTCTATGGAACTGTTTTTGGGAGGGCAGTAAAGTAAATGACAAGTGCAGCATTTCTTGGAGCACTTGAAATTTAATTAATTACTTCACTGAGGAGTGTGGCAATGATGTATTTATTGGCTTTCTTGTAATGATGAGATATAGACAAGCTTATTGTTTGATGTGCCATTAATATTTGACATTGTAACAGAATTTACTTGGCCCCAAACAATGCAACAATAAGCCGTTTAATGGCAGTGAAGTGTGGGAGTTGAAATTGAAAGGAGTTCTGGGAATATGTTCGGTAATTTGAGTAAAAGCTACAGACTAGAAGTAGACACGTTCTTAAGAAAAGATGTGCAAATGCATGATTTCTATACATAATACAATTATGTACTTTATTAAGCTCTGCGGACAGTTAAGGCCCAGCAGCTTACTGCTTCAATTACAGTAAAAGTGTTTTATTAGCTCAGGGTGTGACGACATATTTGATTGCAATGATAGACTAGTAAGCCTTACAGAGAAAGAAGAAATTCTACGATAAGTGTCGGTACAAATAATTTGATTTACCAATTTACGAAAAGAACAATTCTTTGCTTCAAAAACATAGTAAACATGCTTTTAAAAGTTGTCGTCGCTGTAAGATTAAAGAATTATTTTTCTTCTTTTGCCGTTGTATTATGCGATTATAGGTAATATAAGGCAAGTTCTACAACCGTGCAGAAAAAACTAATTTGAGATAACAATTAACTATTTTTTTTTTTTTTTATAATGGGCGTGCACATCAAGGGGTATGACTACCCTTATAATGTTATAAAAACACAGTGCGAGCATTTAGGAAAATAGGAGAGGATTTGAAAGGAGACACCGATGCACGTTGCTTTTGTACTTTTGTGAATCGTAATGTGGGGGAAAAACAGAGTAACAGGTAAAGCATTCCACATTCGGGTGGTGCGACTAAAATAAGAATCTCTATACTTGACTGTACGCCCGAAGTTGGGCTCAAGGCAGAACTGATGAGCATTACTAGCGAGGCGGGTGTTGCGGCTAAATTGTTTCAAGGGAGGAATGCAGCTGGCTATTTCACTAGAGCACTGTTTGTGGAAAAAGCGATAAAAGAGAGAGAGACAGGTAGCGTTTCGACGATGTCCAAGAGAATCAATCGATTCTACGATTGAACTATCACCTATCAATCTTAACGCTCTATTTTGTACCCTATCAAGTAGGCGCAAAGATGTTTGAGAAGCACCTGACCAGATATGAGAGTTATACTCCAGTTTTGGGCGGATGAAGGCCTTATAAATTGTAGCCAGATCAGAAGGGGTGAAGAACTTCCTGCATCGTCTCAAGAAACCTTAGCATTTAGCAGCGTTTTTGGCGACTTCAAATATGTGGTCGTTCCAACGAAGATCATCGTTTACACACATACCAAGTACTGACAGTTTTTCGGTTTCTTGGATGCCGGTACCATTCATAGATAATGGCAATGGGGGAATGTTAAGCTTCAACGACAAGAGACAGCATTGAGTTTTCGAAGCATTGAATTCTACTCGGTTCATAAGACCCCATTCAACAATGCTGTCAAGGTCAGAATTCAATGAGCTTATCATACGCAACCGTTCCAATTCCACATCCGAAGAGCAGGGACGTGAATTTGGAAACGAATATGAAAGCTGAGGGTCGACTCGTCAGCAAAACAGTTAAGCGGATTAGAAGTTTCAGACAAGAGATCATTAATGAAAATGAGGAAGAGAGTCGGAGACAAAACGGAGCCCTGGGGCACACCAGCATTTATTAAGTGGGTATCAGACTTGAAGCCATCCAATACAACTTGTATTGATCGGTCGGAAAGGTAATTTCTAATCCAACGAAGAAGAGACTCATCGCTACCAAAAGCACGCATTTCCGATAAAAGAGCCTGATGCCAAACTCTATCAAATGCTTTAGAAATATCAAGCGCAATAATCTTACTTTCTCCAAAACAATGTAAAGATTGGTTCCACTTTTCGGTGAGATAAGCCATCAAATCACCAGTGGACCGTTTGCTACGAAAGCCGTACTGACGGTCATTAAGAAGCTTTCGTTCTTCAAGATATTTCATAAGTTGACGGTTTATAAACGTTTCCATGAACTTGGAAAGAAGGGACGTGAGTGCAATTGGACGGTAATTGGACGGTGAGGAAGATTCGAATTCTTTAGGGACCGGCTGGAAAAAAGCAGTTTTCCATCTGCTCGGAAACATCCCAACAGAATAGGAAAGATGGAAAAGTTAACGCAGTGGTTTTGCCAGCGTAGAAGAACATCTCTTCACAATAACGACGGGGATACCATCCAGCGGATTTGTGTATATGGAGATCTTTGAGGACTCTCACAACCCAGCGAGTTTGTAAAAAAAAAAGAAAGAATGTCGAAGAATAGAACCTCAGTATAGTCCAATCCTAAAAAAAAGAAAAATTCCTCCTCCTAAAAAGGAATAACCTTTCTTAACGTCGGTCTTGATTTAATATCTTAACGTCTGAAATCGTCAACAATTATTGGCACTTATCAATGCGTTATTAGACCATAAAAGCGAACAACCGACCAAATAGTCAGATTTTAGCAGATAATGACAAAACCCTGGAATACAATATCGATTTACACCATCTTTTTATCGATTTCAATTTCGAGTATGATTGTTTTAACAGAGACGAGCTGTTCACCAGCCATGTCTAGATTTAAAATCCCTGCAAAGTTCGTACGACTATGCAGTATGAATTTAGAGAACTCATAGGCTGCTCTTCTTCACAGTAAAACCTTTGATGTCAGAATTAGCTTTCGACAAGGCGACAAATTGTCATGATTGTACAAAACTCAAACGTTGGAGCAAGAGGTATAATCTTTTAAAAGTCTATACAATTGACGTAATGAGAAGAAGCAAGCGTGATGTCAATTGCTTTTTATAGTAACTATAAGGATTTTGCAAAGCCACTCGACGATTTCGTCCCTTACAGTCTTCAAAGGCATTATCTGTTATTGCACGCTCTTTATGATACCAACTAATACCTCCTTATGAGCATAAGAAGTGATTACAACTTTTGGCAACAGTTTCCTGCTTTGTCTATGCTTCACGTACAATATGAAAATTCTTTGACATCACAAAAATATGTGCTATACTATTCCGAAACACTATCAGTTGGTTTGACTCCAATTTCGACTGCCATTGTGTATTTTCTAAATGTTAAATGTTATCTCATCCCTCCTAAATAAGCCTCGAGTATGTGCTGGCACCTAAACCCGTTGAAACCTGTGTCGTCCTGAAACATGAGAGGAAAAAAAAACCCCACACAAATTTCCATAAATATTGCATCTAGATGCCATTGTCAGATGTGACACTTTTTATCCAGAGAGAGACAATATACTCGAGAACCACACATTGCTGTTCTAGAGAGTCACCTCCTGCTCAATGGCGCAGTAATCCGACCCTGATACACGAGTGCAGAGCCAACAGTCTGGTGCTCTGCTTCTCTGCATATGCAGCGAGTATGTTATTTGCCAATGAAACCGATAAACATCATGCTGCCACATTCAAACAATACCACTGCAAGCAAAAGCCATTCATAGATACTTTTCGATTCATTCATGTTGTGTCTTCTTGTTGTTATGTGTGGTGTTTTCTGTTTTAGATTTTTTGTTTTAGCTGTTTTTTTTTTCTTTCTTTACAATGCGATCTTAATTGGACTGGTATCATCATCGCCACAAGGCGACCATATGGGGGGGACCAATCTCAAGCAGTAGGAGCTAAGAGTGTATCTCTTCAAACTCAGGGCAGCGAGGGGATGGCCGCATTGAAAGGGCGAACGGCGAACGTATTTTTAGCACAGAAAGGCATTTTTGTGTGCTTGTTTTTTAGGTGTTTTGTGATTTGGGATGACACACGGCCAATTTCCTTGCCAATTACTCATACCAGCATGCGCTCGCGCCCATTAGTCTACTACAACATACCGTGGAAATTTCTCTAGATTTTTGTTTTTCAAATTTCCGTTCTATACAAAAACATGGGAACATACGGGAACACGGAACACACACAACACTGACCTTCGGTGGTCGTGCTTTTGTTGTTGTCATTTGTTGAAAATTGAATCGTAAAAATGTTATGTTTGTGATTTTTCACAACAGGGGGATGCTCAAAGACGGGGGATCCTCACTTTAACTTGCATTGGATGGTAATAAAGTTGTTTACATTTGTTAAATAGTCCCCCTTTGATTGCGTTTTTCAATGGAGTGACCCTGTTGAGATGTATAGAACGCGACTAAGAGTTACGACTCATTTAGTGGCTCATAAAAAATTTTATTTATTAACCAGGCGCAGCTTGTTTGTAGACAGGATTCGCGCGCGGCGGCATTCGATTCTGGGATTATTTAATTTTACGATCTTGAAATAAGTTTGAGTTCGAGTGTGTGTTGTAGGAATGTATGTGCAGATGTATGTTCAAGTATCCAACAGTAAGATCAGAGATAATGAAGTGTTTTCGTTTCTTTCTGTCTTTTTTTTTTATGGAGTTTGGCGAAGAGATTTTTTGGTTCGAGGCAATTGATGTTGCAAAGAGTTAATTGAAGAGGAACGTTTTGTTTTGCTTTTTTTTTTGTCCCAGGGAAATTCTAAGAAATCAGTTTGAAGATGTTAAGACGGACGTTATCAGTGGCGATCGAGTTAAACGAGGCATGGTTTAATGTTATCTGTCTTTTTAAGTGGCAATGTTTTCATAGCTAATTTGTTTTCGATTTAAGCGTTTCCGTATGACGTAAGTTCATTGCAGACAATTCGGGCACCACTAAATTTTTCTTAGTCAACTTTAGTTGAAGGAATTAGAGGACGAACTCATTACTCAACCTCTATACAACATTTGTTAATCTTTTTAGATAGTCTTTCAAAAACTACCTACAGAGTTAAGTAAAAAATGGAACTTATAGTTTCACAATTATTTTTCTTTTAATTTAATACTTTAAGGCCAGGCTCTCCGGTCTGTTGTGTCATCCTACTTATTTATTTAATTTATACTCTCAGACGACATAACATTTGTAGGGTTTCACAGTAAATAGAACAATTAATGTTATCGAAAAAAGTTAAAAAGGACATTGAGGATTGAGGATCAAGAGATAAAGTGTTCGAGTCAAAAATACTCAGTCAAGAGTCAACTTTCCTTCGGTTGAGGACTTGTCCACTCCAGAATTTGTTTTTTAAATTAAATTTAAATTAAAATTTTTTTTTTCAAGCGGAGGCGTATGCGTATTTAAATGGCTATAAGCCAAGTTACGAACAACGGCTGGATGGGAAGAAGTATCTGTGTTTGCAGCGACAGCCAAGCTGTGTTTAACTACCTTCTCAACCCTCTAACTACTTCAAAAGTGATCCAGGAATGCAAGAGCTCTCTGAATGCGGTCGGAAGACTAAATTTCATGAGTCTCATTTGGGTTCCGGGCTATCACGGCATAACTGGAAATGAGATCGCCAATGAACTTGCTAGGCGAGGATTTCAGACAGCTTTCTCAGGATCTGAACCGTCGCTAGGTATGCCAGCGTCCTCAGCGAGGGCTTCAATCAACGATTGGATCTGTGAAGAGCACAACCGTAGATGGCATGCCTCCATTGGATGCAGACAGACCAAACATATGCTCCCCAACGTAATTAAGAAGACTGCAACATTTTTGCTAGCTCGTAGCAGAAAAGACTGTAGAATGCTTATTGGCGTTGCCAGCGGGCACTTCTCTTTTGTGCTTAAACGTGTTAGGGTTAAGTGATACCACGCTCTGTGAATCTTGTCGAGAAGATGAGGACACCGCAGAGCACTTCCTCTGTGAATGTCCTGCTTTTCTCACATGAGGTCACAGATACTCGCCGCAGACATGGTGAGAGCTGGTAACTTAGGGGTCATTCCATGGTGTAACGCACACTTTTCGACTCATAAATTTTTTAATCCTTATGCTTAAATTTACAAATCTTATAATTAAGATAAATCAACTAAAAATGTAGAGAATAAGACATTGTAATCGCTAAAATATCATTTCAAAATATAGTGGTGGTCCAGTATAACGAATGCCGATATAACGAATGATCGATATTACGAACACTTTTTTTAAGTCCATTAGGTATTCTATATAACGAACAAATAACGAAATTCAGACAAAAAGGCACTGAAAACTCTAAAGTCTTAGTTCTAAAAAGTTTACGGGAAGAGGCATTCAACAATAACATTCATCCCCGAAAAAACAGATGCATATTATTGATTCTTTTCTTAAATTTGAGTACAAATTGAGTCTATTTACCTAAAGATTTGTACGACAAAAACGTTTCGATACTACGAATTTTCGATATAACGAATTGACTCTATACATTATATCGTTCGTTATACTGGACCACCACTGTACATTAAAATGTTGGCTTTATGTGAACACACGTAACACCTCAAATGATGGAATGACATTCAGGCTCCTTATCATGACAGCGCCTTTTAGCTTTTCTATGAACATCTGGAAAACTGTAACAAAAAGAAGGTTACTATCTGGTAGTACAATGGACCGGTATTTGGGTCTGAGTTCTCCAGCTGGTATTTCAAAAACCTCCAATAGTAAAAAAAAATCCAGTGACTTCAGCTATAAAAATAAGGGCTTCGCCGCAAATTTTGGTCGGATTATACCGACCCTTATAAAATTCACGGCATTTATTTTTCTCTTTTATAGAGACCAGACCATGGCATAAATATTTTCTAAGCACATTTTACACATTGGCTTACAAATACAAAATTCCCAGCATGAAAATGCCGTGAATTTTTATAAGTATTGACACAATACGCCCAAAATTTGAGTCGAAGAAGACTTAGACAGTATCTAACTGATGAGTCCTCTATTTTATCACGGTTTTACTTTCTTCAGTCTTTGACACAGCGCCAGCGTTTAGACATATAGAACATTTCTTCAAAGATTCTGTTAGTTACACTTTGGTGTAAAATTCCACCCGTAAGCATGTAGGGGTGTCAAGTAAAACACATCGTTCGTTATAATTAAAGTCAGATTTAAAAGAAAGGTTTCATGTTTGACCTGCCAGAAACAAAAGCGTTGTTGTTTTAATGGCGGGCTTTAAGAGACATATGTAAGGATAGGATATTTGGATTGATATTATCTACTTGATATTTTTTTCTGAACATCTGATCCAAGTCTTTCGACAGAGGTTTTTAAATTTCGATGTTGGTCACTCGGTCGTATGTGGAATATTTAAAATGTTTGGTTGAACAAAGGCGGATTAATGGGTATTCTTTTCTAAGACAAAAACATTTGTAAAAAGTTTTGAAATAAATATTTAAAATCTTATAAATATTTTTTAAATCTTTACTTAAATAAAAAAATAATTAACTTATTTTACTTAGCGTTGGCAGCTTATGCGACGCGTTACGGAATCAAGTTCTATAATCTGGCGTTTTCAACTTTATAAAATATACTTTCAAACAAAGGCGGGTATTTCGAACACTCATTACTCGAGAATGGCTTGACCGGTTCTAGTGTTTTTTTTATTGGTTATATTTATCTCCTTCCTGAATCGCAAAGCCACTATTAAAAACCAAAACGTCGATAGGTGATTGTGGCGTAATGGTTAGCATATCTCCCTGTTGCATGAAGGTTTGAGAATTGAATCTCAGCAGAATACGATTGCTTCAAACGGGTACATAAAAAAAGACTTGTCTAACGATTTTGATTAAATTTTCAGCGTTTAAATGTTGTTAATACATTGCGTTTTTATATTTTCAGTGAAAGTCTTTTCTTTTCAATATTTTATGAAATTCTACTAAACTTTCACAATCAATAAGTAGTTTATTATGAAGAGCGAATTATAAAACCTTGTACTCAGTCTCCAGATCACAAGTTCGTCCGACCCATTGTTGCCAATGTTTTTTCTGCAAATCTTGTAACCTACGAGATAGGGACAAAAAAAAGATAGTTTTATTTAAAAAGTCACCCTTACTACTCCCTTAGTCTGATTTACGATAACGTTGCAATGGACACTATTGAACAGCATTAAATTTTGAATCAAGAAGATAAGTACCATAAAATGACTGTCAGCTGTAAAATTTTGAGAAGAATGGAATTTGTTTGAGCATTTTTCAGAAAATTCCGATGTTGGAGTGAAGAAAAAAAAAAAATGGACACGACTATATCAAAATCTTAAGACTGAGTACAAGTTTTTAGTATTCGCTCTTCACAATATATTTGGTGGTACAGGGTTGCCAACTATACATTGATTATGAAAATTGCATCAAATCACTCAAGATATTGAAAAAAATAAATTAAATATTACAAAGGTTTCAAGCGAAAATCTAAACACGTCTTGCTAATGCATGTAAACGCTGGAAATTGAAACAAAATAGTTGGAGCAGTTTTTAAAAATAAAAAAAACGGTTTTTAATTTTTTTTGAAAAAGAGTTTTTCGGAAGTCAAGTATGCAAAGCTTAAGATTTTGCTATAAGTTGTCTTGGCAAAAAATTTTAAAAATATCAGACATATGTAGTCTTAAAGTTATTTCAAAAAATCAAAATTTTTTTTTAAACTAATAAAAATTTCAAAAAATTTATTTTTCAAATGTTGATATGCAATGTTTCTTGAAAATCCCCGGACTTCTAAAGTACAAAATTTAGTCAATATCGTGTAAGCCATTAACGATAATGTCTGTTTTGAAAAAAAGGGTATTATGGGAGGTACCGTTTTTAGACTATTTCCAAAAACATTTTTTGCATCATAAGAAAAACAATCTAAAACTAATCTTTCACACAATATTTCATCGTAATCGTTGAAGCCGTTTTCGAGAAAAATAAGTACTATCATATCGGTTGCGCGGCAGGTACCGTTATTTGAAGACCTAGAGACCCAATTCCAAAACCCCCGCTGCTAGTTGCCCCATAGACTGCAAATTTTGAAGAAAATCGGTCTAGCGGTTCAGGTTGCAAATCCATATACGGACGGGCAGACAGACAGGCAGAATTACAGGACCCACTTTTTTCGTATTCTTCATCATCGTAATGTCATAGTTAAAGACAATTCGACTTTAGAAAACCGAAATTTGTTCAAACGGGCCAGAAATGTCTGTAATGCTCAAATACAAAAAAGCTAAGTTTTAGCATGACCATAAAGTAAGGCAAAAAATACTGTTGTGTCCAAAAGGAAGCAGAAACGTTTGGTCTTTTGTGAAGAGCATTAAGAACTTGACCACGTCATCGGTCCCAACGCTCGTCTTCAATGACTCTCCGTATGTCAGCTCCATCGACAAAGCCAATTTGCTGGCAGCTCAATTCGCTGCCAACTCGACACTTCCTTATAGCATATTGGCTCCACCTGTGCTCGAGTCTGCAAATTCTGTGATGAAGCAGATATTTTTTCAAACTCGCTGGGCTGTGAGAGTCCTCAAAGATCTCAATATACACAAATCCGCTGGATGGTATCCCCGCCGTTATTCTGAAGAGGTGTTCTTCTATGGTGGCAAAACCACTGCGTAAACTCTTCCATCTTTCCTATTCTGCTGGAATTTTTCCGAGCAGATGGAAAACTGCTTTTTTCCAGCCGGTCCCTAAAGAATTCGAATCTTCCTCCCCGTCCAATTTCCGTCCAATTGCACTAACGTCCCTTCTTTCCAAGGTCATGGAAACGTTGATAAACCGTCAACTTATGACATATCTTGAAGAACGAAAGCTTCTTAATGACCGTCAGTACGGCTTTCGTAGCAAATGGTTCACTGGTGATTTGATGGCTTATCTCACCGATAAGTGGAACCAATCTTTACATTGTTTTGGAGAAAGTAAGATTATTGCGCTTGATATTTCTAAAGCATTTGACAGAGGTTGGCATCAAGGTCTTTTATCGAAAATGCGTGCTTTTGGTATCGATGCGTCTCTTCTTCGTTGGATTAAAAACTACCTTTCCGACCGTTCAATACAAGTCTTATTGGATGGCTTGGTTCCCACTTAATAAATGCTGGTGTGCCCCAGGGCTCCGTTTTGTCTCCGACTCTCTTCCTCATTTTCATAAATGATCTCTTGTCTGGAACTTCTAATACGCTTAACTGTTTCGCTGACGACTCGACCCTCAGCTTTCATATTCGTTTCCAAATTCACGTTCCTGCTCTTCGGATGTGGAACTGGAACGGTTGCGTATGATAAGCTCATTGATTACATGGGGTCATAAGAACCGAGTAGAATTCAATGCTTCGAAAACTCAATGCTGTCTCTTGTCGTTGAAGCTTAACATTCCCCCATTGCCATTATCTATGAATGGTACCTGCATCCAAGAAACCGAAAAACTGTCAGTACTTGGTATGTGTGTAAACGATGATCTTCGTTGGAACGACCACATATTTGAAGTCGCCAAAAACGCTGCTAAATGCTTAGGTTTCTTGAGACGATGCAGGAAGTTCTTCACCCCTTCTGATCTGGCTACAATTTATAAGGCCTTCATCCGCCCAAAACTGGAGTATAACTCTCATATCTGGTCAGGTGCTTCTCAAACATCTTTACGCCTACTTGATAGGGTACAAAATAGAGCGTTAAGATTGATAGGTGATAGTTCAATCGTAGTGTTCAAGCCACCAAATGTGTTGGTTGCTAATGTCAATCACACTCGATGATTCCTGCTCCACACGAAAAAAATGTATTGCCAAATGGTCAAGCAAAGGCAGACCACACTTATGGCTCTCCCACAAATTCCACACTCACAACACGCCTTGGTTTCTGTTATATTTTTCTTTATTTACACGTAGGATTTTAGTTTTGTTACAAAATTTATACATTACTTGAATTTAGGCCAGAAGGGTAAAAGTTAAAATTTGGAAAAAAAAAAGACCAGAAAAATGGCTGAAGGCCCAAGAGTTAATTTAATTAAGTGTTCGCAGGTTGGTGGTTGACAGCAGAATGCCGTGCCGTCGCTATGCGACGAACCACTTTTCAGGCAAAAATGTAGTAGATTTTTACATAGATTAAATTATTTTAGAGGGCGAACTATCAGTTGCCTAGATTTTTGAGTTAGGCACTGTTCACACTGGAGTCGTATGAACATTACCGCCCCCCTTGGCGAGATACGCCAAAAAAAATATTACTGAAAATAAAGTAAGTGAAAATTGATTAATTGGCAATTTAGTTAATAGGCAATAGGCACAGTTTTACTATGGGTCGTACTATTTCTCCGTTTTGGGTCTTTAGTGTTGCAACTCTGACTCGACCATCGGAACCCGGGTGTATATTTATAACACGGCCTAGACGCCATTCGGTGGATGGCAGATTTTCGTTTTTTAATGACGACCAAATCATCAACTTTAATGTTGGTTTGAGGTGTTTTCCATTTGTGTCGTCGATGTAGTTCCTTGAGATATTCATCTTTCCATCTGTGGCAGAACTGTTGTTGGAGGCATTTTACTTTTTCCCACCGATTGATTAATGATAAATTTGCATCGGCCAGATTCGGTTAAGGAAAAGATAAAAGTGGACCGCCGCGTAAAAAATGCCCGGGGGTCAATGCCAACAGATCAGAAGGATCTGTGGACATGGACGATATTGGACGCGAGTTCAAACACGCTTCGATACGTGCTAGAACCGTTGCAAATTCTTCGAACGTGAACTTGGTCTGGGTCCCCAGCCTGCTTAAATGGCTTTTGAAACTTTTAACGCCGGCTTCCCATAAACCGCCCACGTGAGGTTGTCATGAGACTTGTATTTGCTGGGTTGTTGCTTTGAGATAGACCCGAAGAAGCGAAAAACAAAGCACAATACGCGCATTGCGCGGGATAGAGTCGAAAAAATTCAAGAAAATCTTCCGGTTCTTGTTGAACTACCAATGAGTTGGTGTTTTGTTCGGAGTTGTCGAGAGAAATGCCTGTTAGTCCCACTAGAGGACTCTGAAAAATTGCGAAAGAGGATTCGTTGAAATGGAGTGTCTCTAGGGTCGACCAAGATTCGGCGGTACAAGACAAATTTATAAATCTCCAGCGGAGAATGCGAGATGGTATGGCGAGATTACCACTGATTCCGAAAATGGATGTATTCTTATTGGTTATGGGCAAGTTTAAAACGCTTTTGTCTTACCACTGAGATAAAGGATATTTCGGAACCAGGGTCGATAAGAGCGCGAACTATGTGCAACGATGCAAACTAGTACCGTTGCAAGCAATATTTTCTTAGAAGCACCGACATGAAAGATTTGAAACGACGCTTGAGGCACGAATGGCTGTGACGACGACGACATTTGAGGAGCTTTAGTTGCACTAAGGAGATTAGTGGACTGTATTTTACTATTTCCGTCTTCGTTAACGTTTAGATGCAACAGTGAGCGATGTCGATTTTACAGTGGTTATAAGAATATTTACTCGGCTAAGCGACATTTGCATGACTCGCGCTTAAACAGTTGTTGCACAGTTTGTGCTGCCATACCGTTTTGATTCTCGTTGGGATCAACATTGCCGAAAATTTGCCAAGGTATGTGTTTAAAAAAAGAAACGCGATAGAAAACGCGCTAAAGAAAACGCGATAAAGAAAACGCGATAAAGAAAACGCGATAAAGAAAAACGCAGACTCCTTCGAAGAAGAAGGAAGTCGATTAAATTTCAAAAAGAATCAAAATTTAAAGCACAAGAATCTTCAAAAAGTTTAAAAAACTCTACTGGGGGCCAACCACCCTGGCTTGATACACCGTTACCAACGGTGTGTTTGGCACGAACGGGTACAAAAACGCGATAAAAACGCGTCCGAATCTTCAAAAGGCTTGAAAGATTCTACTGGGGGGCCAACCACCCATGCGACCTAAACGAGGCCAAAACGCGATAAAGAAAACGCGATAAAGAAAACGCGATAAAGAAAACGCGATAAAGAAAACGCGATAAAGAAAACGCGATAAAGAAAAAACGCAGACTCCTTCGAAGAAGAAGGAAGTCGATTAAATTTCAAAAAGAATCAAAATTTAAAGCACAAGAATCTTCAAAAAGTTTAAAAAACTCTACTGGGGGCCAACCACCCTGGCTTGATACACCGTTACCAACGGTGTGTTTGGCACGAACGGGTACAAAAACGCGATAAAAACGCGTCCGAATCTTCAAAAGGCTTGAAAGATTCTACTGGGGGGCCAACCACCCATGCGACCTAAACGAGGCCAAAACGCGATAAAGAAAACGCGATAAAGAAAACGCGATAAAGAAAACGCGATAAAGAAAACGCGATAAAGAAAAAACGCAGACTCCTTCGAAGAAGAAGGAAGTCGATTAAATTTCAAAAAGAATCAAAATTTAAAGCACAAGAATCTTCAAAAAGTTTGAAAGACACTACTGGGGGCCAACCACCCCGGCTTGATACACCGTTACCAACGGTGTGTTTGGCACGAACGGGTACAAAAACGCGATAAAGAAAACGCGATAAAGAAAAAACGCAGACTCCTTCGAAGAAGAAGGAAGTCGATTAAATTTCAAAAAGAATCAAAATTTAAAGCACAAGAATCTTCAAAAAGTTTGAAAGACTCTACTGGGGGCCAACCACCCCGGCTTGATACACCGTTACCAACGGTGTGTTTGGCACGAACGGGTACAAAAACGCGATAAAAAACGCGTCAGAATCTTCAAAAGGCTTGAAAGATTCTACTGGGGGGCTAACCACCCATTCTAGATGACGGTGCGACATGAACGAGGACAAAAACTCGATATAGAACGCAGACTCTTTCGAAGAAGAAGGCAGTCTATAAAATTTCACAAAACGAAAATTTAAAGCACTGGAATCTTCAAAAGGCTTGAAAGATTCCGTTACTAATGGTATGTGCGGCACTAACGAGGACAAAACTCGATAAAAAAAGAACGCAGACTCCTTCGAAGAAGAAGGCAGTCTATCAAATTTCACAAGACGAAAATTTAAAGCACTGGAATCTTCAAAAGACTTGAAAGATTCCGTTACCAATGGTATGTGCGGCTCGAACGAGGACAAAACTCGATTAAAAAAAACGCAGACTCCTTCGAAGAAGAAGGAAGTCGATTAACTTTCAAAAAGAATCAAAATTTAAAGCACTGGAATCTTCAAAAGGCTTGAAAGATTCCGTGACCAATGGTATGTGCGGCACAAACGAGAATTTCAAAAAAAATTCAAAATTTCAAAGTGCAAGAATCTTCAAAAGACTTGAAGGATTCTAAGAATTTAAAAAAAAATTATAATTTTAAAGCGCAAGAATCTTCAAAAGGCTTGAAAGATTCTACTGGGGGCCAACCACCCCGGCTTGGTTACACCGTTACGAACGGTGTGTGCGACACGAACGAGAGAAAAAATTTCAAAAGTCAAAATTTAAAGCGCAAGAATCTTCAAAAGACTTGAAAGATTCTAAAATTTTCAAAAAAAAGTAAAAATTTTAAGGCGCAAGAATCTTCAAAAAGGCTTGAAAGATTCTAAAAATTTCAAAAAAAGTTAAAATTTAAAGCGCAATAATCTTCAACAGCTTGATAGATTCTAAAAATTTCAAAAAAAAGTTAAAATTTTAAAGCGCAAGAATCTTCAAAAGGCTTGAAAGATTCTAAAAATTTCAAAAAAAGTTAAAATTTAAAGCGCAAGAATCTTCAAAAGGTTTGAAAGATTCTATAAATTTCAAAAAAAGTTAAAATTTAAAGCGCAAGAATCTTCAAAAGACTTGAAAGATTCTAAAATTTTCAAAAAAAAGTTAAAATTTTAAAGCGCAAGAATCTTCAAAAGACTTGAAAGATCAAAAATTTCAAAAAAAAGTTAAAATTTAAAGCGCAAGAATCTTCAAAAGACTTGAAAGATTCTAAAATTTTCAAAAAAAAAGTAAAAATTTTAAGGCGCAAGAATCTTCAAAAGGTTTGAAAGATTCTATAAATTTCAAAAAAAGTTAAAATTTAAAGCGCAAGAATCTTCAAAAGACTTGAAAGATTCTAAAATTTTCAAAAAAAAAGTAAAAATTTTAAGGCGCAAGAATCTTCAAAAGGTTTGAAAGATTCTATAAATTTCAAAAAAAAGTTAAAATTTAAAGCGCAAGAATCTTCAAAAAGGCTTGAAAGATTCTAAAAATTTCAAAAAAAGTTAAAATTTAAAGCGCAATAATCTTCAACAGCTTGAAAGATTCTAAAAATTTCAAAAAAAGTTAAAATTTAAAGCGCAAGAATCTTCAAAAGGCTTGAAAGATTCTAAAAATTAAAAAAAAAAAGTTAAAATTTTAAAGCGCAATAATCTTCCACAGCTTGATAGATTCTACTGGGGGCCAACCACCCCGGCTTGAATACACCGTAAACGAACGAGAGAAAAAATTTCAAAAGTCAAAATTTAAATTTGAATATTAAAAAGTCAAAATTTAGAAGCTCTAGAATCTTCAAACGGCTTGATAGATTCTACTGGGGGCCAACCACCCCGGCTTGGATACACCGTTATGAACGATGTGTGCTGCACGAACGAAAGAAAAATTAACACGCGATAAAAACGCAGACTCCTTCAAAGAGGAAGACAGTCTATTAAAATTTCCTATAAAACCAAAAAAAAAAAGGCTGGTGAACACAACCAAATCGCGTTTATCGAAGTTGCTTAAAAATTTCAAAAAATGAATGAAAAGTCAAACTACTGAGATGGAACGATGAACATCTCAAGAACCGCTTCAACCAAAACGAAATATATATATACCGATATATAAAAAACGGAATGACGCGTTTGACGGTCAAAGTGCAACACAAAAAAATTGAAATGTATATTTAAAAAAAATTGCCAATTAAAAAATGTTCACTTACCCTTTACACGGTATTATAAAAAATGACAGAAAAAATGAGAAAAAACAGGAAAACTCCGCTCTGGTCCCACGTTGACGATGGGCACACTTCCGCGTGGCTAGGAGGGCAAAGCAGCGTGATGTCGAGCGTTGGTCAGCGCAATGTGGAGCGCAATGTGGAGCGCAAGCAGCGTGGTGTGGCTCGCAAAGCAGTGGAGCGCAATGTGGAGCGCAGTGTGGAGCGCAAAGCAGCTTGGTGTGGCGCGCTAAGCAGCGTGGTGTGGCTCGCAAAGCAGTGGAGCGCAATGTGGAGCGCAAACAGCGTGGTGTGGCGCGCTATGCAGCGTGATGTGGCGCGCTATGCAGCGTGGTGTGGCTCGCCAAGCAGCGTGGTGTGGCTCGCAAAGCAATGGAGCGCAATGTGGAGCGCAGACAGCGTGGTGTGGCTCGCAAAGCAGCGTGGTGTGGCTCGCAAAGCAGTGGAGCGCAATGTGGAGCGCAGACAGCGTGGTGTGGCTCGCAAAGCAGCGTGGTGTGGCTCGCCAAGCAGCGTGGTGTGGCTCGCAAAGCAATGGAGCGCAATGTGGAGCGCAGACAGCGTGGTGTGGCTCGCAAAGCAGCGTGGTGTGGCTCGCAAAGCAGTGGAGCGCAATGTGGAGCGCAGACAGCGTGGTGTGGCTCGCAAAGCAGCGTGGTGTGGCTCGCTAAGCAGTGGGCGCAATGTGGAGCGCAAACAGCGTGGTGTGGCGCGCTATGCAGCGTGGTATGCGTGTCGATGGCGATTATATCCGCTCGGATGGACCAAATGTTCAAGCCACCAAATGTGTTGGTTGCTAATGTCAATCACACTCGATGATTCCTGCTCCACACGAAAAAAATGTATTGCCAAATGGTCAAGCAAAGGCAGACCACACTTATGGCTCTCCCACAAATTCCACACTCACAACACGCCTTGGTTTCTGTTATATTTTTCTTTATTTACACGTAGGATTTTAGTTTTGTTACAAAATTTATACATTACTTGAATTTAGGCCAGAAGGGTAAAAGTTAAAATTTGGAAAAAAAAAAGACCAGAAAAATGGCTGAAGGCCCAAGAGTTAATTTAATTAAGTGTTCGCAGGTTGGTGGTTGACAGCAGAATGCCGTGCCGTCGCTATGCGACGAACCACTTTTCAGGCAAAAATGTAGTAGATTTTTACATAGATTAAATTATTTTAGAGGGCGAACTATCAGTTGCCTAGATTTTTGAGTTAGGCACTGTTCACACTGGAGTCGTATGAACACGTAGAATCGATTGATTCTCTTGAACATCATCCAAACGTTACCTGTCTCACTCTCTTTTATCGCTTCTTTCACATACAGTGCTCTAGTGAAACAGCCAGCTGCATTCCTCCCCTGAAACAATTTAGCGCAACATGAGTTTTACCTTAAGCCCAACTTCGGACGTACAGTCAAGTATAGAGATTCATATTTTAGTCGCACCACCCGAACGTGGAATGCTCTACCTGGCCCTGTTTTTCCCTACACTACGATTCACAAGTATTCAAAAGCAACGTGCATCGGTGTCTCCTTTCAAATCCTCTCCTATTTTCGCACTGTGTTCCATAACATTATAAGGGTAGTTATAACCCCCTTGATGTGCCCGTTATTTATAAAAAAATAAAGTTGAATGGTGCATTATGTCTGACAGCGGAATTGGTGTCATTTTCCCCACTAGTGGTGCTCGTGGCATTATGGTTAGCATGTCTGCCTGTTACGTTGGAGGTCCATAATTCGAATCCCAGAAACATTACAAAAAAAAGAAAAATTTCACGGGTATCGCCTTTTGCGAAGAATTGTCAAAGCCCTCAAAAGTTAGAACTCTGTTTTAAAAGTCTTAGCTAGTGCTTATGAATTATATATTTTTTAAAATTCTTATGTCACTTACTAATTTTAAGCTATTTTTTGAATCACAAACTCGCAACCCTGCCTGAAAGAGGGGTGCCGAACAACTCGCGGATTTCATTTGGCAAACGATGATTTCGCGGAAGTCTTAAATTTTTTTATTTATTTCGCAACAGTCAGCTCGCAAATTGTAATTCAAGCTCGTGTGATGTAATTTATATGCGATTCTCTTGCAGTTGTTTTTTCACTTCTGTGTGTCTTTTAGTAGAGTAATCATCAATAGATTTGTTTCACCTCTAAATTGATCGGGGGAAATGCCGAACGACAGCTTTAAATGTCTGAAAACGGTGGTAACACTGGTTCTTCATATAAAACTACAGATCTATTTCAAAGCTCTCAAAGCTCTCTTCTAAAGGTATTTGAACAAATAGTCTGCGAAATTTTATCCATCTTTTCAAGGAATTTGTCTGCCATCAGCAGCACGAATTTATGCAAAGAAGATCGACGGCTACCAACCTTCTATCTTTTATCATAAGTGTTCCAAGCCTTTGAATGTGGGAACGAGCTTGATTGCATTTACACTGACTTCTCTAAGGCGTTCGACCAATAATTTTTTCATAACATTATACTTTATAAACTAAAAGTCTTTGGATTGCCTCCAGTATTTATTGCTTAGTTAAGTTCCTACTTAAAAAATAGGTCTTATGAAGTCAAATTTCGTAACGTTTTGTCAAAACCTTCAAATGCTGTGTCAGGCGTGCCACAAGGAGGTCATCTTGGTCCCTTGCTTTTCATTGTTGCAATAAATGATGGAATTTCTTGCATCTCCTATAGCGACATTTTAATCTTTGCTGATGATATGAAGATTTTTAAAATCATCAAAAATGCTTCAGATCGCGACTGAAGTATGGTGTTCTAAAAACGGGATAATATTAAACACTTCCAAGTGCCAAAGTAAATGTGACCTCTTCCCGCAAAAGATCTCCTAGTATTGGAGAATATTCAATATCGCAACACTCCCTATCTCAAGTTTCTAGTTTCCGTGACCTCGGTGTTCTTTTTAGTACC
The DNA here is from genome assembly GCA_949752695.1 of Melanostoma scalare. Classification (NCBI taxonomy): domain Eukaryota; kingdom Metazoa; phylum Arthropoda; class Insecta; order Diptera; family Syrphidae; genus Melanostoma; species Melanostoma scalare. The sequence goes on from OX456984.1 coordinate 217,708,891, forward strand.
AACCTTTAATTTAATGAAAACATTAACTTCATTATTAACAGAGCAAATTCAAAGTTTGGCTTTATTAAGCGATGGGCAAAGGAATTTAAAGACCCTTATGATACCCTCTCTTTATACAACTGTTATGTTCGTCTCCATCTAGAGAATGCTTCTCAGGTGCGGTCCCCATTTTATGATATTCGTAAATCTCGAATCGAAGCAATTCAGCACATATTCATACGTTTCGCTCTCAAAGGTCTTCCTTCCTCTCATTCTCCTACCTTTAGAAAATCGCATTCGCCTATTAAATCTTCAAACCCTCCCATAGAAAAGAATCAGCAATGATTTAGTATTTTTTCATCAATTAATAACCGGTACAACTGTTGCTCCCGACTTCTTCTCCCACATAGGATTCAACTATCGCGGAGAAACTCACCAACTACGTAATTTAGAGCTTATATATCGCTCCCACCACAGAACTAACTATGGCAATGAGCCATTAGCTCGCATGAGTAGGTTATTCAACTCTAACCCTTTTATTTGTGTTTTGTTTTGATGTGTGGAAAGTATATACAAAAGACTCGCTCGAAATATAATTTTGAAATTGCGTGTTCATTTGTTTGCAACAAACATTAACTGCTTATTTTAACTTCATGTCGTTAAATATGAAGGATCAATATGAAAATTATATTTTAAATAGGTTTCTTCATAAAATGTTTAGGCTTCTTTCACAAATTGTTTCTTAACAGTCGTATAAAGTGCTCCCTCCGAAAAAATCCAAAAACAAACCGTCTAGTTATGAAAACCTGGTATGGTTGTAAGAAATGCGCTAGCCCTGGGACTATTTATTTTTATTTTTTTTATTTTTATTAATCATTATTTCTAAACAATCTTTGAATTAATACATAAAAAGCAAAAACAATAAAGTTATTGATGTTTGAAATAGTAAAAGATTCACTCAGTTGTAATTTAACAAGTGGCGAATGAATCTATCGGATACTAATTTAAGTAGAAAACAGATGGGGAAAAACTACAAAGCATATAAGTAAAAGAAGAAAAAAAAAATTAAAATTTTATATTTAAAGAGGAGAGAAGCAATAAAAATTAAATATGAACAGAGGAGAGAAAAAATAATAAAAATAAAAATATTTAAATAATTAACAAACAGATGATCCAAGCACATATATATTTATGACAATGGAGTAAAAAGTGATTCTTAAAGAAGAAAAGCTATTGGAGAAAAGCCACCATTTTACGTTGCGCAAAAAAACTTGTTTCACTCTTTCGCATCTTAGGAAAGGATATCTGGAAGACAATTAAACAAGCGGGAAGCAGTGACTGAATAAAACCGTGAAAAGTGCGTTTTATTGATTTTAGGAAGCGTGACAAAATTTCTGTTGTTGACACGAAGATTGTGATTTAAATCTACTCTAACTGCATAAAACCCAGAGTTTTCGTAAAATATTTTTAAGACCTTGTAACAATAAAGGTGCCTTAATGGTAGAATTTCCAGGGACTTGAACAATTCAAAACTTGGAGTACGACGATTTGCTTTACACAAAATGCGAACTGCATGCTTTTGCTTTATTAACAGTGGATTAATATTTATAGAATAGGAACCTCCCCAACAAGATAGCCCATACTGAAGTTTAGAGACAAGTAAACCATAGTAAACTAGTTTCAAAATTGGAGCGCTACAATAAAGACTGAGGTGATACAGCTGTTTGACTACTCTATTTAAATACTGTTTTAGATTGGAAGTGTGATCCTTCCAACTAAGCTTGGAATCCAAGGTTATGCCTAGATATTTGAAGCTTTTAACACGTTCAATTTCAAAGCAAGCATCACTACAACTTTCAAAAACCTTAAAAGTTGTAGGATAATAACGACAACTTGCCAAACAAAATCTTGAACAGCATGGGGAGTGGTAAAATAAGGGAAACTCTTCGCAGGTTGTGCCTTTAATGTTGAAAAACATAAATTTTGTTTTCGTACTGATTACAAGTCTATGCTGATTGAACCAATTTCGCAATACCACTAAAAGATTGAAACTATTTTCACTGCCATACGAAAGTGCAGTGTCATCAGCGAAGGCAGTAAGGTTACCTTTAAATGTTTGGATAAAGAGTGAATTTATTTAAATTAAAAACAGAACTGGTCCCAAAACAGACCCCTGCGGAACACCCAAATTAATAAGTTTTCGCGAGCTATAATTGTTCTTGATTTACCATCACAGTTCTTTTGGGAGAAAGAGATGAGAATTTTACACACACGATGTTAGATGATGGACTCCCCGCTCCGTTGCGCCACTCTATGTATGTATTTATATAATTATGTGCCCATTTTTATCATAGCTAGTCATCTAATAAAGTAAAACAAATCAATATTTTGTCTGGTCGTTGAAGAGAGCTATAACCTAACTCAACCATACCTTCAAATTCTATTGGCCTCATTGTCATTAGAAGAACCTGTTTAATATCCTTTAAATTTCCATCCAGCTTCATAAGCTTAGTCAACTTTTTTTTTTTCTACAGATGAACTGCAGGTTGTGAACTATTTTTCAAAGTCGAAACATTTCTTAGCTCAGGTTCATTTCCGAATGTCCAGACCTTAGAGCTTTCAACCTTTCTAACCTTTTTTCAACTACGACTGAGCTTCTAAATTCGTTTTAACTCTGGTTTCCTATACAGTTTTTTTTTATGCCAAATAAGCTGTTATCCTTAAATTGTTTTGACAGAAATTGGACCATCAATCCAAACATTGTCAGTTCAGTCAACTATCCCCAACACAAAAACAAAAAGCTAAGAAATGTTCGTTAAAGTCGCTGACATCGAAACCTTTGCCAAAAACTTTAACTAGGACAGATATCCACTAGTACAGTGGGAGGAACCTGTCTGTCTAAAAAAATTTATAAATAATCGATTCAACCTTCGAACCGAGTTATGTCACAAAATCCCTGGAAAAGGTCATGCCATTTCTATCCAATATTCCGTACGCTTATGTGTAAAACTCAATATCGACTAACAAAACTCCTTCCAAACTACGTGACAAAACTCCCAAGGTGCTGCTTAAAACCAAAAGTCCTTTCCAATAGAATACTTCTCCTTCATCTTGTCACCCATCATCAGCATAAACAGAAACACTGAACTTAACTTTAGACATCCTTGAAGACGTAAAATAACAAAACGTGTATTTTATTTATTTTCCATGAATATTGAAGGCACCTATAAACACACCCATTCTATAGCTCCAGCTCCAGCTCCAGCTACAGATACAATTTTAGCTTCAGCACATCACTTTCACTTTAACCTTGAAAGTGATTGTGTGAAACGCCATGCCGCCACAACGAGCGACGATGCAAGAATAACAGAAAATAAAATCGGGCAACAAATGTCAAAATCACACGTGTCGTCCCATTACCAGAGAGAGAGATCACAGGTAAATGACACACTGACATTGTGCATGTTCCGCCATATCACCCACGACACACAGGGAGAGAGGGCACAAGGAAGTTTTAACATTCGCATCATCATCGTACTCCGCTCTGTTACACAACTTTGGATGTTTTTTTGTTTTGTTTTTGTTTTTTGTTTCGACTCGTCTTGTTGGGGTACTTAGCAGTTTGATGCCATCCCGTGATGCAGATGGTGAAGCCGCTGCTACTTTGCTGTTGTGTTTCTTCCTCCTGCTCCTTTCAGCTGAGGGCGAGGATGATGATGATGATGATGAAGATGATGATGAGGATACCACCCAGCTTTTGAGTGCGGAGCGTTCGTTTGCGCGTATGGCACCATCCGCCGCACACTTAATGACCCAATTTCCCAAAATAATCATAAATCCCGTCCAAGTTTTGGACCTTTTTATTTTTACATATATTATATGAAACTGTGTTGTATCGTGTACTGAATGAGTGTCCTCTTCTTTTGAAATGCGTGATGCCGCACACTGATGATGCTTCTGGTATTACAGCGCCATAAACGCGCCGAGTGCCGGCATTGTACTTGCACAATAAATCACTGAATCACGTGAGCACACAGAATAAAAAGCAAAGAAAGAATTTTTTTTTCAACATTTTCGACAGCAATTTCCAAAAAGCAATTTGCAATCAAATCACAGCAACAACAAAGCCATGCTAAGTGCAGAAAATACTAAAAATAAGATAAAACTAAAATAAAATCAGAAGACAAACGAACGAATAGAGAAAGAGAAAACAATTCCAATTTGTTGGTTATTTGGAAAATTGATGTGGAATGAGGGATGTGTCTGTCCATGCATCCCCTTTTTCGTCATTCTCTACATCTCTTAGCTTAGATGATATGTGTGAAAGGAGCCAGAGAATACAGAACAAATCGAATCTCATTGAGGTCATGTGTGCGGACGTGTAGTTTGAACATATTGGACATGGATAAGACCCGAAGAAGAGCAAAGAAAAAAAAAGGGCGGAAAAGGAGGAAGAGGAGCAAACAGGGTCATCTTTCCAGAACACAGCATATACGTATAATTGTAGGAAGAAGGAACATCTTTCAAAATTACCAAACAAATCCAGAACAAAATCGCAGATCATAAAAGCCATACGTCGACAAATGCGGTCTGTGCTGAGAATGTGAATGAAATTGAGAATGGCATCAGGAGCGGATTCAAGGGTGTGACAGTTGATACGAGGCGCTGCTTGAAGGTTGATAAGTTTGTCAAAAAGGTATTCCCCAGGATTATAAGTTTGTACAGATGGATTTTCATTTCGCTTTAAGTTATCAGTTATGTTGTCTATGCTGTTGAAAGTGTGGAGTGTCTTTAGAGTGTATCGCTTTAAGATGCAGTCGATAACACAAAGTTCGACTTTGGGATCAGTACATTTGTCTTTGTTGAAGTTTTGAGAAAAGATGAACCAGCGTTCGATTAGACTTAAAATCCAAACAAAAAACTTTACACTTTTTGGGTACGAAATGAAATAAATGAAAATTGGTGCCGGAATAAAGCTATCGAAACCTCGGAATCTTACGTGGCCGATTACGAACAGTTAAGCTAAAAAGCATTTTTCAAGACAGTTTTTAATCTATCTCAGAATAGGTGATACCCGTAAAACACATTTTTTTATTCAATGTTTCTGCGATTCGAATTTCTCACGTAATGAGCAGACATGCTAACCATTACGCCACCGAAACATATCATCTGATAACATAGCTCTATACACCGTCCTTTACTTAAGATGCGACAAAAGCTCAGGACAGATAAGTTAATTCCAGACAAGAAAAATCGTGTGGTAGAAGGCTCCTCTTCCTACGTTTATGACGGGAAAGGCATTTTAATAAGAAACTGGCTTAATTTTCTAAAAAAAATTATTAAAAATCAACGAAGCCACTTATTACCACAGTCTATCATGTTTTTGGAATCTAATACTTTGCTTTGGAATTGGTATTTTAATTTCTGTTAATTTAGCGAATAATTCAAGTCTCAAAGTAAAAATTTTGAAGAAAAAAAAATTTTGAAATTTACCTTAATAAGTGTCACTTTTTTGAATACTCAATGCTCTTATTAGTTCTGAGCCAAACAAAGAGAACCGAAACCAGAAATTAAAAAAAAAGTTAGAGGTACCTATTGTTTGCCAGAAAATCCATTTTAGTTCAGAAAATAAATTCCAAACACAGAAAAACTCACAAAAATTTATTTTCTTGAAAAAATTACTTTTTATACTATGATATACTAGATTTCCTATACAGGGTATCATGTTACATACTTTGGGATGTGATTCTTGGTCATATTCTAAGAAAAAAATTGTTTTACAGTAAAGTCCGTTTCTCAACTTTGACATCACTTTTTGACAATTTAAAAAAGGCTAACTTTGGTGTACCCTGACCTATGTTAAATTTGATTTCTCTGTCAATACTGATGGTAGAGACCTTATTTAAGACTTAATTTTTTGTAGAAACAATTATCTTTAAAACTGTATTTAAATTGGGCTCCTATTGGCTTGCGGTTGCCAGATTTTTAATGGTGTTCAAATTTTCTTCCCCCAACAAAGTTTTGACTTTGAGGTAATTTTTTTTTTTCAGAAAATACCTGTTAAACATAGAGTTTCTTTATTTTTAAGATAAACAAAACAATATTAAAAAAAAACCTCATTTATAAGTGCATTCAAAACCCCATAAATTTTTTGATACTTGGAAAAATCTAAAACAAATTGTGGACAAAGTTTTATGCTATGAATCGAAAGTGTGACTACTGAAGTAGCTAAGATTATGAATACCTGCAAACCTTAAACTCCTTAATAGTTGAAAATAAGAAAGAACATTTTATTTGTTTGTTTCTGAGTATTTTTCTGGTAGATTAAAAAATAAATTTAAAAAACTAAGCCTGTTTTAGCTTTTGTAAAGTTTCTTATGCTGAATGTGCCAAATAAATCTTAATAAAATATAGAACAAGGCTTCAATTCTTAATGTTGCAATTTGCTTCAAGCCTGTTACACTTAGGGTAAGCTGTAACACTCGTCAATTTTTTTTTCAGAGCCATCTACAAAAACTTCGTTACTCGTTTGATGAAAAATTTGTTTAAAGTCGATAGTTCACTAGTTATTGATTGGAGTAGTACCTACTGACAAATTTTATGAATTCCAAACGAGTAAGCTTCATAGCCTAGAAGCGACAACTAGCCCCTAGCCCCGCGCTCCCCCACTTATTTTTTGTTTTTGAGTTGCTGTTTGTTTTCCCTATGTAGACTCTACCTTAGCTCCGTAATCAAGGCTATATTAAGGCCTCTTAGGTAGACTTCCGCGAGGCACATTGTGCCAATAAATGATTTCTACTGAGGTTGCAAGGACGAAGAAGATGAAGTGATCTCATGAATATAGACATCCACAGCCTCCATCGCTCTATAGAAAAGTACAAATGGTGTAAATAGTGAGGTAATTCCTCACGGTTCTATGTGGTATCATAATGGATCTATTATTGGCCTAAAAGCCTCAGCGTTTTCCCTGACTAGTCACCTTGCCGTAACCTCAGTGCTAATGTGAATTGCTGAACTGGCTTAAGATTTGCTGGGTTCCGGCAAAAGTGAACCTATTTTGTATTTGTCGTAATAATTTCCAACATTTTAGTCAAAACGTAGAGAAAAAATGGTCACGGCTGGAATGCGCACTAACTTGCGATTGTGTGCTAAGTACAATATCAAAATTTTAAGACTGATTACACGGACTGATTATATGTGATGGTACAGGGCTGCCAACTACAAACTAATTATGAAAATTTAATAAAACTATATAAAATATTGAATCAAATTAAATTAAAAATTCCAAAGCTTTTTGGCAACAATTTAAAAAAACGCCACGTTTTGCAGTTGCTAGTTTATATAAACGAACAGCCAAGGGCTTCCTAAATATAAAATTTCGTTAAAATCGTGTCAGCAATTAACGAGAGAGTCGGTTGTACGGTAGGTAGGTACTGTTATCTCTAGATCGAGAGACTCAATTCCTAAACCTCGTTGTAGACTGCCCCGCAGACGCAAACTGCAAATTTTGAAGAAAATCGGTCAAGTGGTTCAGGCTGTATATCCATCATCATCTTCATAGATGAGACGCTATTTCAGCTATGCATTGCCCCGAGGTACTTCTTCGACATCAAGAAGTGTTTATCGACAACTAACTTTCTCTTTAGGTGAGAAAAACTATTTCAGAGATGAGTTTTCAGTTTCTCAAATGAGCTTAATTTTCAAAGTCAGAACTGAAATGCTGGAACTAAATTGTAGACCTCATAGATCTGACTTAAATGCTATCTGCTCGCTTTACAATCTCGGTCAGAACGAAAACGTCTTACATTTTATACCATTTTGTCCAATTTTACAGGAAATACGTAGACTCTATTTTTCCACAAGTTTTCTTTCGTTAGAAGAATGTATAAATATCCTGAATGGTAGCCATGGTTGGAAGTCTCTTATAGGATACGTTTCTCACGCAAAAAAATATCGAGATGATTATTTGAACATGTTTTGAAACAATAAGTCCACCACTTTTTGAACTATACATATAGGGAAAAAGCAAGTTATTTTCGTTTTAGCTAAACTAAAAGCCCTTTGATCTATTTTGTTTTGACTGAACTAAAAGTCCAGAAATTAAATTGTTATGTACATTAGTAACATAATATTTATATACATTAAGAATGTTCTAAACGTGTATCTTATACAGCAATAGATTTCAGCCTAAATCAATTTATTTATTTTTTGTTTTGACTAAACTAAAAGTCACTGTTTGTTTGTTACTAGTTTTCTTTCTTTTTAAACAAATTAACTTATAAACTTAGCACAAGTTTGTTAAAACTTTCTCATTGTATTTTAAAATTGTAATTTCTTTACGACAGACGGCATATTGCCATGCTTTCTAATAAATTATATTTCTTTACTAAGGAAGTAAGTAAGTAAGAAATTCATTTATTTATCGATGTTTCTATACAGTTTCAGTAGACATAATGAATTTTAAAGCTTTGACATAGCCGTCAAATCTTTACTATAATATTGTAATTTATGATTTGAAAAAAAAATTAAGAAAAAATTCAATTGAATTGAATTGAATTGAATATGGATAAAGTTTTAATTCCATACTCCATACTCCATACGTGTATCCATCTAAGGAGAAACAGACAGACAGAATTGCTGGACCCTTTTTTTAATTGCGATTAAAGGTACTTTAAGGCAAGTTTTGCAATCGTGCAGAAGAAAAATTTTGAAATAGCAATTAAACATAACATTACGACGATAGAGAGTAGGAAAAAAGTGGGTCCTACGATTCTGTATGTCTGTCTGTCTGTCCGTATATGGATCTACAGCCTGAACAGCTTGACCGATTTTCTTCAGAGTGCAGAGGAGTTTTTGGAATTGAGTTTCTAGGTCTTAAAATAAGGGTGCCTGCCGTACTACCGATATGATAATACTCATTTTTCTCGAAAACGACTCCAACGATTTCGATGAAATTTTGTGTGAAAGACTAGTTCAAGATTTTATGAAAAGAGGCTAAAAACGGGTCCTCCCATAGTACTGTTCTTTTCGAAACCGACTCTCTCGTTAATGGCTGACACGATTTAGACTAAATTTTATATTTAAAAAGTCCAAAGTAGTTTTAGAAACATTGCATATCAACATTTGAAAAATTTTAATTTTTGAGATTTTTATAAATGTTTTAAAAAAATTTGATTTTTATAAATAACTTCAGAGCCGTATCTTTGAATTTTTTTCAATTCTTTTTCAAAAGAACTTGCAAAGTTTTAAACTTTGCATACTTGACTTTTAAAAAACTAGTTTTTTTTAAAGTTAAAAATACAGTGGTGTTCCAGTATAACGAACGATATAATGTCCAGAGTCAATTCGTTATATCGAAAATTCGTTGTATCGAAACGTTTTTGTCATAAAAATCTTTAGGTAAATAGACTCAATTTGTATTCAAATTTAAGAAAAGAATCGTTATAACGCATTTGTTTTTTCGGGTGTTGAATGCCTCTTCCCGTAAACTTTTTAGAACTAAGACTTTAGAGTATTCAGTGCCATTTTGTCTGAAATTCGTTATTTGTTCGTTATATAGAATACCTAATGGACTTGAAAAAAGTGTTCGTAATATCGATCATTCGTTATATCGGCATTCGTTGTACTGGACCACCACTGTATAAAACATTTTTTTAAAAACTGATCAGACAATTTTGATTGAATTTTCAGCATTTATATGTGTACAAAAAAAAACGGCGTTATTGGATTTTCGCTTGAAACCTTTGGGATCTAATTTTTTTCATTATTTTTTCTAATTTTTAAAATTACAAGAAATGGGTAGTTGGCAACCCTGTACCACTAAGTATATTATGAAGAGCTAATAATAAAACATTGTACTCAGCCTTTAGATCTTGATATTGTATTTTGCACATAATCGCAAGTTCGTGCGACCCAGTCGTGCCTAGTTTTTCTTATTCACTATCATCGTAATTTCATATTAATGTGTTGCCCCATATTTTTTTCTGGTACGATTGCTAAACAATAACATAAACACTTATCAATTTGAAAAGGTTACTAAGCACATGCTGTTTTTTCTTTTCAGGCAGTTGGTTTATTGAAATTGGAATCAAATTTAAAAGTAAGTTCCCACTGACTACCAAATTATACAAAATTATTATGTTCCTAACTGTGAACTATATTTCTTTTTTAATGTGAATTCTGAAAGCTTGATTTAAATATTTACATCGTACATTAAGCCCGTGCTCTATCGGCATCTACATTCAAAACGCCCATAAGATTTCACTGAACGGATTTTGATAAAGCATGCGCCTCAAAACTTTAAAATCATATTATTATTTTTTCATATTTGATTATGACGAATTTTTCTAAAAATCGTTTTACTATCGAACCTGATTCGGTTTGATTTAGCGGCTATAAACACTCACAAAATACAACAAAAGGTTTACTTTTTCTACCTACTTAGTGGGCTATCTTCTTCTTTATACGTGATCTTGAAGAAAAAACAGCTCACCCATTTAACTGCTTCACACTAAAGATCAGCAAAACGAAGTCAGCTTTCAATGAATCATAGGCGGAATCGGTGAAAACGCATCGAGCTACTAAGAAAATCAAGTTGAAGTATACATATATTCACATCCAGCAACCTCAAAATAGAAGACTTAGCTGCGATTGGAATGTCAGCAATCACGATAGACAAATACTGTTTAATTCAAAGTAGTCAAAGACTTACTTTATCTGGGATCAATTACTACTTCGAAAACGGAACGAAAACGAAAAAAATGGTTTTTTAGGCTACAAGCAGTAAGGTTTTCAAAAGAACCCAAGAAGACACTATGCAAGACCATGATCGACCTATCTAGTTTCTTTCTTCAAACCAGTTCTACTTCTTGAACAGAGAAATGACAACACATTCTTTCCTCATTCAAAATTATTACGCTTGCTTTACTAAAATTTCACACCCCGTTGCTAAAACGAAGACCTTTCATTCGTTTCGGCCGCCTTTTTTACCAACCCTCAGTATAACTCCAGCTCTGGTTGTAAATCAGTTCCATCTTTAAAGTAAAGACACTATCCGCATGAGTAAAATTTTTGTTGCAGAAGTCCGTTGGTTGAGTAAGTCTTTTCGTTCGATCTTGGTTGCCACACTTTTCCACCCCATAAGTGGCGATATAAATTGTTATCCATCGAACAGGATTCAGCACAACGATAGCACACGTCCGAGATAACTTGAAGAGATGAAAATACCGGAAAATTTCGTGCCAAGATTCTTCATAATGAGAAAAGTATCCCTTTTCCAATTTTCCATCTATCCCTTTTCTCATGACTACCTTGAGGATATCCTGCTTCTACCCTGGCAATGAGCGCGGTACTCGAAAACTTAAAACTTCCACCAGAGAGGCATTTTTTCGTTGGTTTTTGTTGTAAGCTGTGCTGCCTGCCATGTGCAGAAATTTATTAAGAGTCGAAGCCAAACAACAAACAAATCCACACAATAGTACCTATACAGATGACGAAGGAGAGGAAGAGCGAAAAGGGCACCAGCAAACTGAACTATAAAAAAAAGTATAAAAATGTTGAAGGAACTTTCAGATCAGAGGCCGCAAAGGCATCAGGCATTATAAATCCTGACGCCTCGGATAAATACTTTTGGGGTACTGGTGGGATTTATTGAAAGGTATTGCAATTGAGTCTTCTTATTTCTTTTTTTGTGTGTGATTTGGTTTACTTTTTAACCCTCGTCCGTGTGGAATTAAGAACGGAACATACTGTGGGGCGGTTGTCTGGTCACATAGTTGGGCAGAAGTTGGTGCCGGGCACGAATTGTGTTGTCGAAATGACAAATTGGTCGACAGGCAGAGCATGGCCAATTGGAAAAGTTTGCTCTTTTTTTCATGTGTACTAGCTGTTGGGTGGTGTTTTGGGAAGTTTACATCTTGCGTTTTTGCTCTGGTCGAACCGAAAAACTGGGGAGTTTCTAGGCCAAATTGATGGCATCAAATTTGTTATGAAAGCAGGCTAAGTGACGAATCCAATTTGTGGATGTCGAACAATAGGAAGAGGGAGAGGCTAGAGAGCGGCAAGGGGTAAGTTGCAAGGAATATAAGAAAAGTGTCCAGAAAATAAATGGTTTGTGCTGGTTCTTCTCGTTTGCAAACTAGAACATTGTTGAAAAAAAAAGTTTTGCAATATTGGCGAGTCAAGTCACAACCACACACCGCAAGGTGGATGTGAAAGGAGATAAATCTTTTCAAAAGGAACTGAAAGGAGACTAAGCGGCTAAGCAGATATTGGATGGTAGGTCATAAGGAAAACACTTGAGCGGATAAAAGTTAATTTGTCCTCTCAAGGACATGAAAAACAAATCAATCTTTGTAAATTAAGTCTCAAGCAGGATGCATACGTCGCAGTTGGTAGCTTAGTAAGTAAGTTTTGTTTGTTTGGACTTTTTTTTACGAACACTTAACGAGAAGGCTGTTGAGTTCTTAGAACCTTCATTCGTTAATTTTTTCAGCATATAAAGTAAAGCATGAATTAAAATCATAGAATTACGTAAAAGCTGTTGTTTTGACATTACCAATTATTTAATCAAATAAGAACTTCCCTTAAATGTTATCAATTATTGTAAGGAAAACGAAAGGGTTTCAATCTCAACAACGCGTCGTACCCCCCTAGCGGATCACTGGTGTGAAGCGGTTAAGTGGGAAGGCTCCCTTCGACATGACGATGCTCGTAACGTCGAAAAAGAAGAAGTAGAAGAAGAAGAAAAGTGTTGAAAAGTTCTTGCGTTTGACGTTTTATTGGAGGGTTTTTCTTTAGGAAGTTCAAAGCTTTAAATTAAAGTACCAAAAGGAAAAATGTTTTAAATATCAATAAACCGGACTGCATAATTTTAAGCAACGCCGCACCATTGACTGGAATCGCAAAGCACGGACTTAAGGAAACTTTTTAGATTTTACATATCAATGAAATATCCAAGTTTAGCGTCTGCCAGTATTATTTGAAAAACTTATGTTTTATTTTGACGTATGTACCTTCAGTTGAACTAGGCGCCAGAAGCAAGATCCTCAGACTATGTGTCATATCCTTGGTTCCATTTGACTCTCAAAGCTAAACTAAATCTGATGCTTTGCTTGTTCTTAGAATATCTTTGGAACCACTCAATCGGTTTATTCAAAAAAAATTATTTTGCAGTGCGAAGTCATGAAAAATATTTTGATTTTCAAACGACATGTTTTTTTTTTAAATATTTTGTATTCTACCGAAAATGTTTTCATTATGACCAAATATTCCTGGATAGATAAGATTTTTAAATAGGAAAAATATGTATTATTATTATTCCAATTATTCCGGGGCTGTTTGGGATTGCCTGAAGCAAGTGTGCTTAAAGAGCCCCAAACCGTTGCTAGGTTTTAAAGGGACACTATCAATAAACCAAAGAAAGAAAGCGGATGGCATACATCGGGTGGTGGAAGAGGGGGAGATGCAAACCAAGCTATTTAAGAAATACGACAAAACAACCTGAATAAGTGGCGAAATTCGAACTAAATTGAAAGCTGAGCGGCACAGCGATACTTCTCAGCTCTCAATTTCGGTCAAATTTTGCAGCTCTGTTCTTTTGCCATTCAGTACGTGGTCGGGGTCTAGGGGAGTAACCATTTTTAAAATAGCCTCTCAAAGAAGGAGAAATTCTCAGGAGATTCGTTCGTCGAGGCTCATTAAAGATGCTCAAGAAAAGCTTCTTGTTGATGATGACAAAATTCTGCACTAGTAGCGACAGTGTTGTAATGGTCTTTTGATCGAACAGTGTTATCGAAATCACTTTCAAGAAGCTGAACCTAACTTAATGGAATTACCCCACATTACAGTCGAAGAAGTTATTGAAGCAGTTAAGAAATTTATCGTCCTGGTGAGAGACGATATACCTTATGAGTTAAACAAGAGGGATTGGGGAACATCAGTCTCAGATGGCTCACAATTCTCATCATCAAGATTTTGGTAAGTGAAAATCTGCTTAAGCAATGGAGGGAGAGTTGCATTTTACAAAAACTGCGATAACTATCAAACTATTATCTATTATTATTATAGATCAAGTTAGTGTTCCACACTTTGAAGATCGTTGAGCCGGTATTGGCTAGCAGACCGCAGAAAATAATAAAGCAACAGATGCAATCTAAAGTATAAGGATCCTTATGCAAAAAAAAAAGCATTGTGATTTCTTATACAACATTTGTATTTTGTGCTGGTTGACTTTGAAAATACATTCGATCGACAACCACGAGATCGAATACAAATGGCCCTCAGACAACGAGGAGTTTTAGAGGCATTATGTGCGGACTTACGGAGGATTAGCGATATGCAGTGATGAAGGTGAAATGTACAGCTGAAGTCACTGAAGCATTCCAAGTCACAGTAGGTGTACACCACAGAAGTATTTTTAGTCCTCTGCTCTTTATTAAAGTTCTAGACTACCTGCTGGAAGATAAAACACAGAACACCAAAGTACATTAACTATTTTTTGCTCACGATGCGATGGATCCATCATAACTGAGGGTCTTTCATCCCCTACAAGAAGCATTTAATGTATGGGTAAAATTTTAGAAGACATTGACTTGAGTTGCCCGTTTTCTGATCCATGGATATGCCTATTCTCTTCGCAGTTGAAGAGAAGAATCTAAACTGCGGTTGTGCGTCTAGCACTCACTACACTACGTGTACAACTACAAATTTGGACAATTTACGGAAAGTATGAGAGTAAGTTGACGGCAACTGAGATGAAGATAATCCGAATGACAGGAGGAGTAACAAAGTAGATCGTAATAGAAGTATCAAGCTCCATCGAATCCTTCGTCAAAAATACCATCTTGGGAAGTATAGAGCAGGACCGGCTCAGTTGGTATTGTCATTTTCAAAAGAGAGATCCTGAAAACCAATATCATACAACGTTCAGATTGCTAAGAATCAACAAGAAAGACATACCAAAACACTCTTAGAAAAGACAAATGCAACGAAGTCTGGGCTCGAATTACCGCACATGTGATCGAGTAATACGTGACTGAATTATGTGTTTTTGGATTTATTTCTCACGTTATCGAGCACTTTAATACAGCAATTTGGCCTTCTTTCATCAGTATTTAAACGAATTGAAGTCAATATATGAACCGCAAACTGATTTTGAAAGAAAAATAATGCTCATCCACTCGATCACTGATGCGTTAATTCGGCCTCTGTATTTGATTGTTTTCAGACATGTAGCAAATCCAAAACTGGGAGGCTTGCCGACACATTCTGAGGACAACGCGGCGTAGTCCACTAGTGATTCACTATTGTGAAGCAGTTAATTGAGAGACTTGAGATTTCTTCGAAATCACGATGCTCGTAAGTCGTAACGCCGAAAAAATAAAGAAGAAAAAGATGAAAGAAAGAACGCTAAATGATGTTCGATCATTTAGCGTTCTTTCTTTCATCTTTTTCTTCTTTATTTTTCATTATTTTTCATATTAATCATTATAATTAAAAAATTAATGAAGTAAATAAATTCAGTGGCACTAAAGAGCGAAGAGCCCCTGGGCTTAGCATATTTTTGACACAACCACTGCTTCTGAAGAATGAAAGGGACCTATAATTGTTTACGTATTTCGAACAGTTTATCGAGAAAGCGCGTTTCTTTCATTACAATGATATTATTGTTGGTTTCTTTTTTTCTGTTGGCACTCGAATCTCGAACCTCGAGCCTCCCACTGGCTGTAGGCTATTCGCTGTTAGGCCAAGGGTGGTGGAGGAATATAATTGATAGGAAACTAGAATTTTGAGATCCGGAAATCAATGAATGTTAGCGATACTCGCATATAACTGGTCAGACGTGGAGGGGAACTTTCCCCCGAGTCTCAACCTCACCTGAAAAAAAAAAACACAAATCAGGTCTAAAACATAAAGTCCAACACAAAAAGATCCTTATTTATATCCTCCTCTTTTTCCTATTTATCTTTTTTGCATTTTTATTTTGAATTTCTTGACTGTTCGTTTTTAAGGATCTGCCAAACCAAAGCGATTTTGCAGTCGCTGTTGGCAGAATTTTAGTCGTCTTAACAGCTGGAAATGTATGAAAACGTGGTGCCGTTCTTGTCGCGTCAGTCTAGACACTCTTATATATCGCTATGTAAACATAATTTGACAGCTGCCGCAACTACAAACCGCTTGGCTGAGCCTTTATTTGTGAATAAACTTTGGTGAATGGCCGACGCCTCGTTAAAAAGAATCTTTTATTTCGATCGAATTTTAAAAATATTTATAGGTAGAGTACAGAAACCACCATCGCCGTTGGGTAGATTATTATTTTAATAATGAGCCAATAAATTGCTGACTCATTTCTTTTTTTTTTAAAAGAGCTACTCAGAAAACATTCTTCCTTTACTCTTTATTAATAACTGAATTGAACGAATATTTTAATGGATTTTATTTAAATTTACACAATGATGAATATTCTTTGGTCTGTAATATGATAATTGCCATATTATGTGAATAAAATTAACAAATGGAATGAATGTATCCTTCAGATAATCCTTTGGACTGAAGAGGGCGAGGGACACGAAAGCGAACAGACTAAAGGACGATGTTAATACATACTCGTTTTTGAGCTCTTTATCATCTTAATGTTTGCTTTACGGTTAAGTCCTGGCTTTTAAATTGGAAATGAATAAAGTAATTTAATACTCAGTTAATACTCTCATCCAATATTTGCCTACCCTAAAAACTTTCCTTTGATGTAAGAGAAACATTAAAGCTCGAAACGGATTGAAGCATCAACAGCAAAAACATTGAAACGATTTTCGACAGTCTGACTCTGCAAATGAAATATTTTTTTTGGTCTTTCAACAAAAATTTTAAATTCTACAGACATTTTTGTAGTCTTTTGCAACGACGCGACGCGACTCTGCGCTGATGGTACTTGTGCTGCTCTTGTTTTAGTGAAACAATTCAAATGCTTTATTTCTGACATCATAGCCACCATATTACCGAAGCTACTTCTCTTGCTGGTCCAATCTGTTTCGAGCTCAAATCAAACAAAGGCGCGAAGCAATTTTCCTTCTGATAGGAAGGATTGGCTTTAACTTCTTCCCATCAAAATAAAATTAAAAAACAAAACTTGAATAAAACTACAAGTTACAATACAGAATACAAAATGTCACTTACCTCTTTTTCTGTCTGGTGTCAAAAGCAATATTGACAGGAACATCAATTTCCAAATCCTCAACATCATCGATTGAATTCAAAATGGACGTGTATTTCCGCGCCGAACATCGGCTATTTGATTCAGGAACTACATTTGTTGCACACGAAATTATCACACTCAATAGCCAAATCCAGACGGACGCATAGACCCTCTGGATAGTGACCATGTTTTTATTTTTTATTTTCTACTCACAGATAGACGGTTTCTCTCGTTAAAAAAAAATTATTTAAAAATATTTTTTGTGTTTGTATGCTCGAAAATATGTATGTATGTAGATTATGGTGTATGCTGAATATTCAATTTCGATTCGCTAGAACTTTGTGTGAAATCTGAAAAGCGCAGAGATATTAATTGTCGTCAAACCGTTGGCCTTTGTTTGTTGGCACAAGAGTGTGTGTTATGCAGTTTAGTCGATGCGAGCGATGCTGGTTTTACTTAATTGCTTTTAATTGATTGAAGTGCCTGTGAGTTTGGATTGGTTCTGAGAATTTGGACGAAAATTCAATTGGGTGAAGAAATTCAGAAGTGCATTAGTAGAAACCGCCCAGCTGCACTCTAATCAGTTTCATCCATCCGTCCATCCGAAAGGTTGCGCTTGTCAAGTGGTTTTTCTAAGAAAGTTTTGCCAGTTATCAAAAACGAATACCTACATACATCCTGTGCTTGAATCGATTTGACAGCATTTTGGGTGGTTAATTGATTTGAGAAGTTTTTGGAATGAAGATGTTTAGAGAGGACCACCATTTGATGGCAATTAATGATTGACAAGACTAATGACATCAAAAATTAGAGATTGAAAGAGAAGTCCGCTGACTCCTTGACATTTCGCCGAAGAAATTCTGTTTTACAATTGAATTTGCTAGTGGGTAAGATGAGATGGGTGGCAACAAACTGTTCGTGTGATGAACTACAACACACATGGGAAGGGTACATTTGTCTATAAGTTTCCAGATGTTCCAGCGTCACCATGCATGAGTTTGATGGTCATCATTTTTTTGTTTCCATCATGAGGTTTTAAACTAATCTCGGAAAACGTGTCTCGTTTGGTGTGCTGTGTGTGAATCATGATGCTAGCTCTAGACACCGTGATTGCTGCTTGTGTCTCCACCTACAACTTTTGCATTCGCTTCTCTATGTTATACAACTGGAGACCAAGGTTAGGGTGTCAAATAAATTTTATTTGAAGTCAGGTTTGTTCTATTAATAGCGGTGCTTTCGTGTCATCTGTAGCATGTATTTTAGATGTATTCTAAATTGTTCATGGGAAACATGAGAAATTGCTATTTGAACACGACTTGTTAATGATTTTCTGCTCTGGGTATTTTTCCTTTCAGGTTGTGAGATATTTTCAAGTAAGGGCTTTGGAAATGGAATTTCTTTGGTGAGAATGGACAAGTTGTGTTTATGGAAGGGTTTCTGAGTTTGCGCAGATAGAAGTGAAAACACATTTGGAGTGGGATTTAGAAAATGAAGACAGCACGTGTCGCCATTATAGTAAGAATATGAAACTTCTTGATTAAGAATGACGAAGTTTGATGCTATACACAAAGTCTATATAGCGCCGATCTAAATCAAAACTATTTTTTTTGCCTTTTGGACTACATAGGAAAGAATCAGCATCAAAAAAGCGTCGTAAGTTTTTAAATACTAAAAAGGGGCAAAAATGTAAATGATGGCTCTGAAATTGAAACAGGTTTTCATCTTAGAGCTGCAAATCATTGTTACTCCTCTTCCAAACTCTCTTACTATTTAAATATGTGTCTATCGACTATTCCCCATCCAGCACCTAAAAAGACGACCGACATAAGACCCGCCATCAAAAGTCATATATTTTTAATTTCGGAATTGATTCGAAACACGAGAAATCTAAAAAATTGTATTTGGTAAATACTTATTAGCCATTTCCGACAAATGCAGCTGCAGAAAGCTTTAATCTTTATATAAAAAAGTTTTCTAGAACATCCTGCTAGAAGAATATAGTAAAGTTTGGCGTAACTCCTCTGGTCTCGCAGAAGGTACCAAAACGGATGAAGGGGTAGGGTCAGGTATCTTCTCAGATTACCCTGCTATGAATATAATATATCTTATCTTATATATAAAAATGAATCGCAAAATGTGTTGGTAGGCGCATAACTCAACAACGCCTGGACCAATTTGGCCAATTCTTTTTTTGTTGTGTTTGTTATTGTCAGGAGAAGGTTCTTATGACATAAAAAATTTAAAAATTGATATTCCCACAGGAACGGGTTTGGGAACGAAAACTTATAAACTACTAGACAGGTTTTTAAAACGATTCCAGCATTAGGGGTGCTACATTATCCCCCTCCTTCAGTAACATAGACTATATTTCATCCCTATAATCCCACGGGAACAGAAACGGGAACGGGAACCGAAACCTTGAAGTTACCGATATCAACAATTCTTTCAACTCTAGGATGTTACATTATCCCTCAGTGACAATGACTATAAATGGTTCCTGTCAAGGTTTGTTCCCCATATTCCCACAGGAACGGGGTTGTGAACGGAAACTTAGAAACTACTGGACAGATTTCTAAAATTCTTTCGGCATTAGGAGTGCTACATTATCCCCCTCCATCAGTAACCTAAACTATATTTTATCCCTATAATCCCACGGGAACAGAAACGGGAACGAGAACCGAAAGCTTAACGTTACTTGACCGATTTCAAAAATTCTTTCGACTCTAGGATGTTACATTATCCCTCAGTGACATAGACTTATGTTTCACATATTTCCACGGTAACGGAAGATTCCCACAGGAACGGGGCTGGGAACGGAAACCTAGAAACTACTGGACAGATTTCATAAATTCTTTCGCCATTGGGATGCCACATAATCCCAAAGTAAAAACCATTATTTTTCTTCCCTAAGTTCCCACATAAGCGGAAAAATAAGAACGGGAACTTTTAAACTACAGACCCGAGCAACGCCGGGTGGCTCAGCTAGTGATCAATAAAGCTTCCCGACTTCTGCAGTGTCTTCCAAGCAGAAGTACTTGCAGTGTGTGAAGTCACAAAACACCTGGCTACGCAAAAATTAATCAACAAAAATATTGACTTCTTCATAGACAGTCAGGTGGCCATTAAAGCTATCTCATCCATTACACAAAATCCTGATTAGTAGAAAGCTGTCGCAGTAATCTTAGACTGCTCAGCTCAACAAACACCGTAACTTTGACCTGTGTTCCAGGGTATCGTGACATAATCGGTAATGAAGTGGCGGATAAGCTGTCTAAGATCGAGTCAGCACTCGAATCCAGTGAAACGTACCCCTCATTTCTAAACCGCCAATGACCTGGTCATCTTTAGAAACATACTAAATCTCCAGAAACCTTTGGCCTGATATTTCAAAGAAAAAACGAGGGAAATATCATTCCACTTCCTCTGTGAGTGTCCTAGCTTGGCGCACACTAGGAAAAAAGCCCTCGGAGAATATATCTTCGAGAAACTGGGCGACATCTTTAACCTCCCATTGAATAGCATCCTAAGATTTACTCAGGGCTCCAAATGGTTCAGTGGGGGTGCCCTACCCCAATAACCCAGCCACCAGCCCAATCCTCTACCTCTCCAATCATACAACTTTCTCATCCTTTGTTTTCCCGGGGAGCACAATGGATCCATGAGATCCATGCTAAAATTTTAGCAAATCACTGCTCTCACACTCAACTCCTTCACACTATTGATCCTCTAACTTTTTCGGGAAAGAATAAAAAGAAAGTCAGTATCTTCCTAAAGTTTTCGAAACGGCTGGACCTATTTAGATGAAACTTTTGGAAACATTCAAAATAGCCTAGCGGACAATCTGGTGATCGCAAACCCAAAACATTACCGGGCTGGTCAACTAGTTACCCAATACATATTTGTGCAGCAAATTTGAAGCCTATATCATGAAAATAAAAGTTACAACCTAAAGTTAGTACTTGTAATTCACAATTACAAATTTGCAATCCAATTTTTTTGTTTCACCAACTACAAGTTTGTAGTTTCCTGCTGCACCGATATCGAGAATAACTTGTGAATTTGCTTTAAAAGGAAGAAGAAACAAACTTGTTAAAAAAAACTACATTTAAACGATCACTTGTAATATATTCTTACAAACTGAGCAAATATATTGTAGATCTTTTTACTTGGGTGAATAAATGAAAATATATAGATTCTTATCATTTTAACAAGTTTGTTATTTGTAAATTAAACAACTTTAAGTTTTTGTTGGAGGAAAAGAAAAGAAAACTTTTTGCCAATTGTCTTCCGAAAAATATGTACAACTTCATAATTGCAAACAACACCGTTTGGTGGTGACGCAATTATTCCAAAATTCACAAACTGTCAAAAAAAAAAAAACGCTTCTAATTTAACAGAAAACAAAAATTTGTTTTTCACGGGTATCACCTTTCGCAAGGAATCGGCAAGTCCTCCGATAGTAAATTCATTGCCAAGAAAATTACTTTCTCCATTAGCCGTTCGGAATCAACAGAACAATGTAGGTCCCCTCCATCCCCTCACAAGGTATGGTTGTGAAAAAAGTGCTAGGCTCTGGGGCTTGACGCTATGTTGCACCACACTATTTTAATTTATTTAATTACTAATTTTGAAGCTGGTAAATTGGTTAACATGATTAACAATGATTTTAGTGTGGTAAAAAGTATTTTTTTAAAGATAACAAGAAAAAATTGAAATGGTTGACATCAAGAACGGAAACACCATTTAGTTCGACCAAAAACGGGGTGAAGAGTAGGTACTCAGGGAGTTAACAAAAATGATCTCACAGTTGGCGATATCGTTTCAAGAAATATCATCACAACCACTTCACTTGTACAGGGAACGTTAAGTTCCTTAAAATATAACGAGCTAGCAGAAGCCTAGCTGCTATGAAGCAGAGGTATACGCCATGAACAAAGGGATACGCTGTCTAAAAATGAAGTGTAATACTTTGTTTTTTACATGCATCTGCAAAAGCGCATGTTCAAATGTGGATTTGTCGTTCAAATTGGACTTAAATAGCAAGTCACTATACGGTAACGGAGTGCCTCATGTCAATGACTCTCGTCAAGTCTGCCAAATTATGACATACTCGTAGATATAAACCTTATATGCTTTTATGCCGAGAGGAAAATGATAATACAGCTCTTAAGATTATTTCTACAAGTTCCTAGAACTACGCCAGTGGCGTAGGGCCACTTGAAGCGTAAAAGCTCAATTATCAATACAATCAATAGAAACGCAAAACAAATATTGCCACACCAACAGCCCCTCGAGCATTGACAACTCCCCCTTGAACCAACCCCATCTATTTTTGTAATATAAATACAACAACCCTCTCACTCAATTCACCTCACACTATTTTGTACAGTTCCTAGAAATACGCCAGTGGCGTAGGGCTACCATATCTGACTGTTATGTGAGAGTTCGGAGTTCAAATCCCAGAAACATAAAATTATTTTCCCACGGTCATAACTTTTCGCGATTAATTGGCATACACAAAGGTAATCTGAAAGTAATTACACTGCCATGAAAAACGCTTTCTTACTTAGCCGTTCGGAATTGGCGTAGAATTGTTGGTCCCTGAAATGTTTAACATTATGAAGCTACCCGAGTTTTTGTTGCGCCAGCTTATTTATTTATTTATTTAATTTTCACCTGATTCCTAATTATACGTCTGTGAAATATGTAAGTTATTATTATTCAGTCACTGGTTCCCCTGGTAAATTGCACTATTGAGGAAAGGCTTCGGGAGATGGAAATCAACCCTCAAACTCGGCAGGTTTTCCAAATCACATTGCAGGGAAATGATGGAAGGAGAAGACGTCGTGTAAGGTGGCGCAACCAAATGGAAGAAGACCTCAATCGACTTAGAGTGCTCGCCTGAAATCTCGAAGGATGTTGATTGAGGCCCAGGTTCACCCCGAACTGTTATGCCCACCTAAGAAAGTAGTTAAGGCTTGAATTGTGTCGCATAGATTTCGTTAATAACTCACACAGAGCTTATTCTTAGCTTCATTTCAGCATCGAACCTCCTTTTTGGGGAAAAACATTTTTTGGAAAAAACCAGCATCGAAACCAAGGCAACTTTGTCAAAATAGAAACCAGAATCTGAGAAACGTAGATTGTTTACATGAAACAGCACTTTTTGTTTTCGAGAGGAAATTAATGTAAATTATAACTTTATCCCTGCCCAACTCCCTTCATCAGGACTTTTCAATAACTTATTACTCTGAACAGGTGAAGTAAATAAAGTAATGGCTCTGGTGCCTATTATGATCACGCAGTTTGCATACAACTGGTTGTGTTATGTCTTTCATTATGCAAAGTATTGAAATCGAGCAAGTGTTGTTGGTTAAATTAAGTCCTTGACTGATAGAATTTTGTGAAGAGTCGAAAGTATTTATGAGCCTATACTTTGTAACTACAATAAAATTGTTGCAATGCCCAATATTGTTTCTCCGTAAATCTGAAGGACTTACGAGTAAATAGAAGATATAAATTTATAACTCGGAAATGTTTGTCGTCAGCAGTTGGAAGAACTCAATTCGACTCTACTTTCATTTGACTAATTTAAGAATCGAAAACAACTTTCAAATGATTACAATGCAAAATAAAGTTAAATAGTTAGGCTCTTGCATCACAGCACAAAGTGGAACCGTGAATGTATGTCTGTACAAAATTAGCTAAATATTGACCACGAGCAGGCTGAAAGCACCACCAGATCGGAAATTTTCTCATCAGAATCCCTTTTGAAAGCAAACATAGAAAGAAACAAGCTTAGTACCTGAAAGATGTCAAAATGCTGTCAGGACAATGCTCAATTCAGTGTCAAATTGAAGAGAAAACTTTAGAGAAATAGATCTTTCGTAAAATAAAGGACCAAGATTCGTTCTGTTAACCAATCTTAAAATTTTATCGAAGAAGTAGGGGGTAGCTAAAAACCTTCTTAAGGAAAAGGTCGGGTTAAAATTAGCTAAAACCCACAGTTAACATCATAAACGATCCTTAATTTAGTGGGATAGAATTAAGTCGTTTTATGTTATTCAACCCCAACACCTAACAGTTTTTAGCTTACCCAAAATGAATTTAAGCTGCGAGAACAAAGAAATTTTTGAAGGCTCATTATGTCTTGCTATGATATTCATGAGGCTTTCGCTTGCAGTGAGAATTTCTAGAAAAAAGAAATTTCTGTGTAAATGATTCTACATTCTACCATGAATTCCTCAAGGTAGTTATCTTGGACCTGTTATTTCAATAACTTCATTCTTGAAAATCAAACAATTATGATATTTATAAGCTGACTACAAAAGTTTTTTAAAACGCCAAAAGTTATGTGTCAGGGAAACAATCGCTTGTATCTTGCCGGTTACACGGATAGAATGTATGCAGAATCAATAAATAAAAGGGCTGAGTAAGTCGAAACATACAATCATATTGAACGTTCTCCGTAAGCTATGGTGTCTTTAACTACTGGAGATTTCATACCAGCGCAACATTAAATTGCAGAGCCACATACTTAATTACAATAAAACAGTGCATCAAGCCTATAAAAGACTGTCACTGCTCTAACTCATGTTTCAAAAGACGAAAAACTGCACCGCTGCGCTGTCACGACAAACACAAAAGTTTGGACACCATTCTAAACCTAATTGAAAACAAACGGCCCAAAAACCGTTTTTCTGTCTTGTGTGCCTTTTCAAGAGAAAAGCTTATGAAATGCCCACACTAATCCCCCATTACCGCTTTGAGCTCTATTCTTAATTAACCCCAAGAAATACACATACAAACCCAACACAATTCGCTTCATAAGCCCACAAAGGAACACCTCAAGTGTCATAAACTCAATCCTAATCCTATATTGATTTGATTTTGCAAAGGTTTCAATGCAACACTGTGTATAGAGCCCATTCAAATCGCCTTAACCATATGACACTCTACCGCATTACCGGCTTTTTTAATCCTATCGGCGCGCACTCTTAAACAACCATGCGTAGCCGCACCAATCACCTATTTTATATAAGTTCCATTCCATTTGGTCTTTGCACCTGACTATTATTCTCACTTCATTGCAAAGTCGACCATTTAAGGTAAAATCACACTTATTTATCTGCCGGCCTCAAATACTCACCCCGATGCTACACCAACCAACCAACCAACCAACAAACCAACCACCCACCCACTCACTATATAACAACCGACACCTGTCATCGCGCACACACTTGGCAAAACACAACGCATGAAAATACCACTTGAAGCGTAAAAGCTCAATTATCAATACAATCAATAGAAACGCAAAACAAATATTGCCACACCAACAGCCCCTCGAGCATTGACAACTCCCCTTGAACCAACCCCATCTATTTTTGTAATATAAATACAACAACCCTCTCACTCAATTCACCTCACACTATTTTGTACACACTATGCTCGCTCGTCTTCGTACTCGTCTCGTACTCTTCGTACACCACTAACCGACACGTAACTTTTTACGCACTCGCAATATAGATGAATGTCGGCGAACGATAAAACTAAATACAGGATACGCAGATACAAAATAATAGGTGAGTTATAAAGAAAGTCACACTAAAGTTCACGAATAAGAGAACAATCGAACGAGCGATAAACGGAACGACTGAATCACGACTATGATACTCGTATTCGTATCGATATGGTTCGGCGATAGTACTACGTACACTACACGTTAAGAAAGGAAGCTAAAAATATTGCTCCAAGCGACACGAGAGGAAATTCCCGAAAAAGCCGACCAGTTGCTGCGGCGACCACGTTGCATCTGCTCGAGGCTTCTTGACTTTTACTCGACGCGTAGAGGAGAACAGGCCACCCGATCATCCAATAACAACAACAACAATAACAATCGCATGGCAAACACACAAAACTCC
Source organism: Melanostoma scalare (assembly GCA_949752695.1). NCBI lineage: Eukaryota > Metazoa > Arthropoda > Insecta > Diptera > Syrphidae > Melanostoma > Melanostoma scalare. The sequence continues at coordinate 217,734,982 of OX456984.1, forward strand.
CTCCTGCCAGCCTGACGTATACGAAAATTCGACCAACACAGCACACAACCGACCCGACAACACAAGATTGAAAAATGATTTGGTGAGAAGCGTTCGTCGTCGTAGTCGTGGTAGTCGTCGTAGTAAACTCACACACGACCGCACTATAGTGGAGCATCAACAACAAGGAGGTAGGTAGGTAGGTAGGTAGCAGGCAACAGAAGTCAGCAGAAGCCCCAAGGCAGCCAGCACCACACCACCAATTCGCCCGTCACACAACCAAAACGGAACGAAAAAAAGGCAAGGAAAAACAATTCCCAAGTCGTCTACGACGTCGTCAATGGTATCTGCTGTCGCCCCTTACCCCCTTATACTGATGGGGCTGCACTGGGGAGATCCAATCCAATCCAACCAACACACAACATCAACCTTAGAACATTGCACGACACGAAGACGGCGACAGTCTGCGATATTAGATTTTTTTTTTATCGGCTCTCGGGGATAGATAGAATCTTTTTCTTTGGGGTCGCGCATCGTATGTCATCTGTGAGCTTTGCGATTAAGCAAACCGACAAATACTAAACTCCCAAAGGGGTGGTCGAGTGTGCAACAAACAGTGATTGCAACATGTTGCGCAACATAAGCGCAACGTTATTGTTCACACGCGATGCGATATGTTCTACGAGGTGGCCGTGGCAGTAGAGTAGGATACAAATATGAATGATAGCAGACGACAGCAATTAGTTGGCCTCAAATTTAGCGTCCACCTTTCTGTGTCGCAGCAGACCAAAAGGTGGATGTGAAATCGAAATCGAAATAAACAAAAAATAAACAGCAGAGGGATTTCCCGGAACTCCCGGTCAGCGAATTTGTACTCATACTGCAGAGCGGTGGTGTGGGTGGAGTACGGTTGTCTACCTGTCGTCCGGCGCGCGAGTTTTTGATTACAAAGATTCTCAGGAGAAGCAGTGGGTTAGTGGACTCCATTGAAGCAAAACTCGCGGAAAACGAAAGTGTATTTTGTCAACGAAATTGATTTCTTTTTTCAAATGAATTAACTTGTGAGAGGAGGGTGGGATGTAAGGGTTTCTTTCTAAGATATATATATTATTCAAATAAAAGATTTAATTGGAAATTTGGACACCATCCAAGGAAATGTACAACACTTACACAAAGAGCAGCACTCGCGCTCTACAAAAGGGACAATGGGCGAAAAGAGTTATAGGAAAAGAATATGGCGTGGAAAACATTGGAAAACACTTTGGGCGGAAATTATTGCCGTTTTTTGTGTTTTCTTAGAATTCACTCATCGCACTCTTTTGGCTTGAAAAATTCAGTCAACTGGATTTGCTTTGAAAGGTTCAATTTTCAATGGGCATTAGAAAGGAAGGAAATTGCTTAATGTACCAACTTAACGGGGTGAAGGAATTCAAATTGGCGAATCTGGCAATTGTACTCGTAAAGTAGCGGCGCAATAACCTTTTAGAGCTTAGAGTCGAGTTGACTAAATAAGTGTCTTGGAGATGTTTCTCAGTTGGCTTTACATAATAGGAAACTTGGTTCTCGCATTTTGATGATAAAACAGCTTTTTTCAGTTTCAATGAAATTGCTTACTTCTTGGGAAACAAGTTGGAAGGAGCAGTTGTGCTCTTTAAATGCCTTTGCAATTTCAGAACTTCAGACTAAACTTTCTTACATAAACTAATGTGGCATTAAAATTGTGTCAGTTGAAGTTCTTCGTATAGTCGATAGGTGAATTGAAATAGTAGTTGTTGGCATTTTTTTCACAGTGTTAAGTTGATAGGCCGAACGCGTAGGCTCAAATTGTTCATAAATCCCTAACCTCTGGTGGGGGCACTTTACAAACCGCGAGTAAATAAAAAACATAGCTGTGTGCTCTTTGTGGTGTCTTTAATTTGACTGACTTAGTTTTCGCTTAACTTCCGCTTATGTTTATATTGATAACTAACTATCAGTAAGACGATGAGTAAAAATAAACAATTTTCGAACTCAAGAACAGGTAATGCTTGTGATGGGAACAAGTGTGTGCTTACATACATCAATCTGTTTGATTGTCCTAATCAAACTCAATTTGAATAAATAAATAGGTGCGTTTTTGTCGCAATTCATTGCTGTAATCTGCTTAAATGTGCATTTTACCACTGAACACAAAAACAAATAAGAACTGTGCATTATAGTAGCCAAATATTGATATTTTTTTAAGTTCAGAAGTAGAGTGTGTTTACTGAGCTTACTATAGGGGTGCTGGGTTGCGAGAAAAACGCACCTATTGTAATTCATCGTTATCTTCCTAGTATTCAATGTATTTTGAACACGAATCCCAGGACGATTATTTTTATATTGAATTTGGCTCGAAATCGAAATCGGACAACCCGCGAGCATAAGAGCACCCAAATCTAACTAATAGGCATCCGAACTTAATATTTCCCTGGCTCCTTTAAGGGACTCGGCTAGTTTCTCATTTTCCAAAAATCGATTTTTTTTTATTTTTCGATAGGTAAACATCTCAAAAATAATGTCCTAAAATATTGGAATGATATCTTGGATACTTTTGAAATGGCAGAATGTAGAAGAGAAGCATCTCGGGTGCTCGAACTCCACCCATCCCAACCCGGCGGGGCGGGCGCCCGACAGCTGCCTCGTCCTTAATGTCCTACAATTCCTTGTATTGCCTGCGGCTTACCTAATATCTAGATCCTTTATACTCCCTTCCTGTTAGTTGAATCGAAAACTGCTCTGAAAACTTTAAATGCGTTTTTCTCAAAACTGCATTTTTCAAATTTGCCGCTGCTGTAATTCACCCAAACATTAACGAATCGTCTTGAAATTTTAACTGCATACTCTCCATATAGTCCGGTCAAATTAACTTCGAAAATAGGGGTAAGGTTACATTAATTCGCACCTTGCTAAAAATTGGCATGAATGTTGGGAACCCTATTACTTACAATTTGTCAATTATCCACATCAATCCGCTGTGTGGAAAAAAATTTATTCAAGGTCAAATGTTGCAAACATCGGTTTTTTGAGTTTTCCAGCTAATCGGTAAGTTTTATCATAAATACAGAAAGGCAAAAGTTATTCATCGTGCAATTATCTATAAAAATTGTAAATACACTTTTTTTCCTCAGAATCACCATTTCGGAGATATAGCTATGCAAAAAGTTGAAAAAGTTGTATTACTCCTAATATGTACACGTTTCCGCGCCACGCACCCGTGAGGTAGTGTGCATGGCGCATTTTTTTTACGTGGTTTCCCCGGTAGGCCTATTCCACTATCTATTGTGGTTCTATTGTAGTAAATTGAAAATGGTACTATTGTGATGACTATTGTAATGAATGAGAGCGGTGTAAGTAATGAGTAATTTGAAAAAAAACTATTCGTCTGATTGAAACTCTTCTAATGGAACATTATCCATACTGTCTTGTTGTTCTTCTTCTTCTTCTTCTTTTTCTTCTTCTTCTTCCTGCTGGGTGCAAATAAATTGTTCAAAGAGCGATACATCAGAAGTCTCCTCACATATATCGTAGGAATCCTCTTCTACTGGCGATTGAACATTGGAGCACGATTGACCTCGACAACTGATACATGCTAATGAACAAAACAACCCAACTTTCTTGCAGCCGCATTTAGCATTACACCCCTTTTTGCAACTGCAAAAAATTGAGTTGAGGAGTTTTTCTGGTGCAGGAGGGAGTAAAGTTTTAACTGGTTCCAATATATTGTCAATCAACTTCCAACCCCAGTCTTCTGGGTTTAGTTTATTACCGGGCCATATTTGAACTTGGTAATATACCCGAAATAGATGTTGCTCAGCAAAGGCAGAGGTTGGAGGAAGACAAGCTAATTGTACTTGTTTCTTTTTATGCGTGGTTTTAGCGAAAGATAAGTACCGAAACTTATCCAAGCACGTAATTTTTTTTGGAGCTCCGTAAACGGAAAGAAGAAAGCGAATTCCGTTGGTGATTACAGCTTGTGGAGTAGAGGTACTTTCTTTGAAAACGTCAGCACAATCAACTTAATCTTGTCTCTCAAACAATTTCAAAACTGTTCTCTTACCTCTCCTGAAAAATGCTGATGTCGTGTCGCAACCAGTTACTTATTATTTATTTTATTCCTAAATTGATTGTACTGCTTTAAAAAATATCCACTGCACTTTTGGTCTTACGAATTAAAACTATGCTTCAGTAATTGCAATGCTCATAAATGACTTTTGAGTCCATATACTGAGTGCAACCATTTTCCAAACGCACCCGCATTATAGGTACACTCTGCTTATGGCTGTGGATAGACTTTTGAATGGAGAGAATTTGAATTTTTTAAATTTATTAATGAATAATTTATTTTAAGGTTTAATAATAATTAATTAGAAATTAATAAATACACCGGTTAATAGATCGGTGTATTTATTTGTGTATTTTTAAATGAGTTTCTTGGAAATCTACTGTATGAAAATGTAGTCTACTGCACTTTTTTTAAAAATCTACTTCGGAAATTTTTCAAACAGTGGCAGCGCTGATACAAGACCGTACGGTAATATAAAGTGAGGGACTGGGTTTTTTTTCGAATTAATCTTACAACTGTAGGTATATATGTATGTATACGCCACGAAAACTATTATTTTTACTTTTTTTTTTTTTTTAATTATATATTGTGAAGGGTAATGTTACCTTTGCAAGCACGTCGACCTGCAAGATCTTTTGTGCTGTTCCCTTAGTTTAAAGACACGTAGTGTATGGGTTAGTTCATTCGAAGCTGAGGTCATGTAAGAACCTAAGAATCCTCGAGGAAGAGGTGTTTCTGATATCAAGGGGACTGGGAACCCTTTATTGAATATTTTAAGCCTGGATCTAGCTAAGGCTGGGCATTCGCATAAGATGTGTTCAGCTGTTTCTATGCCTTCAAGACAGAGACGACAGGTGTCATCTTGGTTGATGCCCATGTTTTTAAGATGATACTTGAGAGAGCTTTGTCCAGTGAAGAAGTCCGTAAGTAACTTTGCGTCACGTTTGCTCATGCCAAGAATTTCTTTCATACGTTTTGTGGGATAAGTCAATGAATAGTTTTGACTGACGATGGCCATTTGAGTTGTTCCAGGTGCTGATCATGTTCTGTCGATCCCAGGTAGTTAATTCGTTTTAAGGCTACTGATTGGGAGACCACAGTAGGGTTCAGGGCCTTCGAATTGGAACTGAGAGCCAAGTCTAGCAAGGCGGTCAGCCTCTTCGTTACCCGGTACACCTTCATGACCAGGCACCCATGAAAGAGTTATTTTATTGTGAGTAGCTAATTGAAGTTAACATGTCAGGCAGTTCCAAACTAGTTTGGATTCGATTTTTGTCGAGGACAGAGCCTTTAGTGCTGCCTGACTGTCAGAGCAGATTAGTATGCTTGATCTTCGGAGGTTTCTTCTAATGCATTCCCTAATACAGAATTCTATAGCCATTACCTCTGCCTGGAAGATAGTAGTTGTGTTACCAAGGGATGTAGATGATTTAAAGTTGGGACCATAAATCCCTGCACCTACACCGTTGTTTGTTTTTGAACCGTCAGTATACCAGATGTATTGGAAGTTATTTGTAAGAGTTACAGGGTTCTTCCATGCTGAGCGGTTTGGAAAGATTACTTCAAAGGGGTAGTGTAACAGTATGCGTTTAGGCATAAAGTCCGAGGAGTGGGCTGCAGGCGATTCCAGTATTGGGAGCACCTGCAGAATACTCATATGTCCTTGTAAGTTTTCCTTTCTCGAGTAGTTAGTGAGATGAAGCTTTAGTCCGCTTAGTGCAGCAGTCTTCTTTACTCTTTGAGGTAGCGGAGGAAAGTTTAATAAACTTTCTAACGCTAAAGTTAGGCAGGTGCGCATTGCGCCCGTGATACCTACACAGGTTAGTCTTTGTAACTTTTGCAAAGATTTGCGGGCATAAACTTGTTCTGTTTTTTGCCACCAGATCAGCGAAGCATAGGTTATGATGGGTGTGATAATAGTGAGGTATGTCCAGTAAATCATTTTTGGCCTAAGTCCCCACTTTTTACCAAAGAGTCCAGAACAGGCCCAGAAAGCATTTGTTGCTTTTGCTATGGTTTTGTCTAGATGTGGTTTCCAATTGAGTTTATTATCCAGGGTTACTCCTAGATATTTGACCTCTTTGGAAAAATTAATTTGAACACTATTTAGGGATAGTGTTTGGAGATCGATCTTACGTCTCCTGGTGAATGGAATTATGACTGTTTTGGTGGGGTTGACCTTAAGCCCTTCTTTATTGCACCAGTCATTAACTTTGTTCAGGGCACTTTGCATACGTTTGTGACCTGTGCTTCTTGATTGCCTTGAATAGAGATGAATAGGTCATCAGCGTAGCCTTGTGTATCAAGGCCCAGCTTATTGAGGTCGTCCAAGAGCTGATCTATTACAATTGACCAGAGTAGGGGAGATAAAACACCCCCTTGGGAACAGCCTTTAACAGCATTAACTGTTATTGATGTTTTGATTATTTTTACTTAGGTTATCGTTCTGTAATGCATGTAACGGTAATTGACACACATATTATGAAGAATACAACTTTTTCAACTTTTTGCATAGCTATATCTCCGAAATGGTGATTCTGAGGAAAAAAAGTGTGTTTACAATTTTTATAGATAATTGCATGATGAATAACTTTTGCCTTTTTGTATTTATGATAAAACTTACCGTTTAGCTGGAAAACTCAAAAAACCGATGTTTGCAACATTTGACCTTGAATAAATTTTTTTCCACACAGCGGATTGATGTGGATAATTGACAAATTGTAAGTAATAGGGTTCCCAACATTCATGCCAATTTTTAGCAAGGTGCGAATTAATGTTACCTTGAATGTCTATTTTGACCGGACTAATATGCATTTACGATCGGATGAAAATTGCAATTTTGGCAGCCATCGAAAGTCGATTTTTTTGGGCGAAGCTTGGACTTTTTTTTTTGAAATTGCTGCCATTTTATCAATTTTCAATTTTTCACTATAATTATAGATGGCTTTATGGGAAAAAGGGTCTACTTTAACGCCATGTTTTTATTTTCTTGTTACAGGTACCAGAAAAATTAAAAAAAAGGGGCAAATTGACGTTCTCTAATTTCAAGGAGTTCAAGAACGTGGTCCATATTCTTGAGGACATTAGATTGAAATATGATTTGCTTCATCGCAATCCTCTATATACCTATTTGATTTCTCTAATGCTTTTGACAAAGTCCTTCACACCTTCCTAGCTGGAAATTACATTAGCTTTTCGGGTTTAGTAGTCAAGCATGCAAGTTATTAGCCGCTCATCTGTCTGAGTACAATTTTAATTTTTACACAAAGCTGTACATGGTTTGAGAATTTAGGCGTTAAACCTGTCATTCAAGGAGTCCCACAGGGCTCAATTCTTGGTCCGCTACTTTGAAGCATATTTATCAATGTTTAACTTTTAAACATCTTACTGTTTTTATGATTCTGTTCATTTATATGCTGATGACGTACAACTTAGTCTAGCCTTTTCATCAGCTAGATAGAGTTTGCCTCTCCATATATTAAAATCGTAATGATCTCAATATCCTTTTCATTTATTTATTTCATTTATTCATTTATTTATGTATTTCTGCACTTATAAGTAAAATACTTTTTGGATAGTGCAGTTATGTTCTTTGTTACAATGTTATTTTAACTTAATCTAGGTCTTAATTAATTCATAAACTAAAAGTAGGAAAAGAAAGAAGACAGCAAGAAGAAAGGAAAATAATATAGGAAGAGAATAAATGGAAGGGAATACAAACTGAATTTTTGCTAATTTTATTTTTATTTAGGTATAGCTGAAATCATCAATAACTCGTTTGGAAAGTGTTCGAAAAGTCTTTTTTTTAAGCATATAAGGATTATACAAATATTTTTAATACGGGTTGGTAGATTGTTGCATTTACAAAGAATTGACGTTGGCTTATTAAATATTTGTACCTAAAAGGTATGATTTGATTTGTTCTTAAAGATCGTGAAAAAACTAATTTGTCATATAAATGACTCGGTGTTCTGTTGTTGATAATCACCCCCATCATGAGGCCCGTCGCGTCGTAGATTTCGGACTACGAATGTCAAATAGTTATAGCATCTTCGTAATGAACGATTAGCAACAGATATTTATAACATGTTAATAATTTTATTAATAATAATAAATTTTGTGGTAAAACATTCACTACAAGGGCGTATGTGATGCTTCCATTTTGGGATTCGTAGTCCGAAATCGCTACGACGCGACGGGCCTCATGATAGGGGTGAATATTGAAAAGGGCCAATACTGTTCTATACTTGAAAAAGGCTTCTAAGGAGCAACTCATGATTTGATCAGCTAAATGAGATATATGCTCACCTGGCACAACTATTGAAAGCAAAATTAATTTTTCTTTGCGACTGGTAATCCATATTTGAAAAGATTTCACATCCATAGAAAAACACGGGGACAATATATGACTTCACTAATTGTAGCTTTACTTCTGTTGGCAAATACCGTGCAGTAGGATTTAAGCCTTAAGGATCTGGAAAGATCATTTCTGCAGACTGCTTAACGGCGATGAAGACACAAATTCCGCTGTCAGGCAGATTGCCTCATTCAGCTTGGACGATGATCAAGAATGCCGTCCTCCCGACCTAGAAGAGGTTAAGCTTGCCATATGCAAACTTAAATGAAATAAGACTGCAGGTGCAGATGGCCTTGATGCCGAACTTTTCAAGGCAGCTGGAGATCAGTTGGAAAGGAGCATGCACCAGCTGATCTGCATGATTTGGTCGGTAGAAAGCATGCCCGATGAATGGAACCTCAGCATCGTATGCCCGATCCTAAAGAAGGGAGACCCTCACAATTGCGCCAATTACAGAGGGATAAGCCTCTATAACGTCGCTTATAAGATCTTGTCTGCTGTAATATGTGAACGTCTGAAAACCCACGTCAACAACTTGATAGGTCCTTATCAATGTGGTTTTAGACCAGAGAAGTCCACAATAGACCAAATTTTCACATTACGGTAGATCTTGGAAAAAACCCGAGAACATAATATCGATATTCACCACCTCTTTATCGATTTCAAGGCCGCGTATGACAGTATTTACAGAGACGAGCTGTACAGAGCCATGTCTAGTTTCGGCATCCCTGCAAAGCTCGTACGACTATGCAGGATGACTTTGGAGAATTCACGCTGCTCCGTCAAGGTCGGAAAAGAACTCACCGAGACCTTTGATGTCGAAAAAGGCTTTAGGCAAGGCGACAAACTGTCATGCGATTTCTTCAACATCATACTTGAACAGATTGTAAGAAACTCAAACGTCAACACCAGAGGAACAATCTTTCAAAAGTCTGTACAATTACTCGCCTATGCAGACGATATTGACGTAATGGGAAGAAAAAAGCGTGATGTCATAGGTGCTTTTGCGAGTATTGAAACAGAAGCGGCAAAAATGGGTTTGATGGTTAATGAGGGCAAAATGAAGTATATGCTGTCATCAAACAAGGACACAGAACATCGACGAATTGGACAAAACGTCACAATAGACAGACATAACTTCGAGGTAGTACAGGACTTCGTCTACCTAGGATCCGCTGTAGACATGGACAACAACATCAGTGCGGAGATCAAACGGAGAATAACTCTTGCCAACCGTTGCTTCTTTGGGTTAAGAAGGCAATTGAGAAACAAAACCCTCTCTAGAAAAACCAAGGTGACCCTGTATAAGACCTTAATCATCCCAGTCCTGCTGTACGGCGCGGAAGCATGGACCTTATCGAAAGCGGATGAGGAAACTCTTGGTCGTTTCGAAAAAAAAATTCTCCGAATGATCTTTGGTCCCGTATGCGAAGACAATGTGTGGAGAAGAAGATACAACAACGAGCTGTATGAGCTGTACCGCGACATGGGCATAGCCAGAAGAGTACGCATCGCGAGGCTACGATGGTTGGGCCATGTAGAGCGGATGGACCCAAACGCTCCTGCTCGTCGGGTGTTCGAAAGCACATTGCAGGGAAATCGCGGAAGGGGAAGACCTCGTCTTAGGTGGCGCAATCAAGTGGATGAAGACCTCAACCGACTTGGAGTGCGAAACTGGAGAGAGCTCGCCCGAGATCGAAATCGTTATAGGAGGATGTTGGTTGAGGCCCAGGTTCACCCCGAACTGTAATGCCCACCTAAGTAAGTAAGTAAGGATTTAAGCCTCGAAGAATGCCGTAAGTTTTTGATACTACCTTGTTGATATGATTTGTCCAGGTCAACTGATCATTTGAGATGAGACCCAGGTTTTTAATTTTTTTGCAGAACTGTATTTCTGAGCCGTTTAGTATTAAAGTATACTTAAAAGTATTACATCAAATGTTACTCGACTCACAGCAAGCGCTTTGGTTTTACTAGCACTTAATTTCAGTTGTTTTATTTCTGATCATTTCGCAATATTACTTAAGTCTTTGTTCATATCAGACACACTTATATTAGTCGAACTTTTGCTAAATGTTTGATAAATTTGGACATCATCTGCATATATATGATATTGACACTTTGATAGGCACATCGAGATATAATTGATGAACATTGAAAACAAAAGTGGTCCTAACACGGAACCTTGCGGTATACCTAACTCAACAGGTAAGCTTGATGAATGTTTCATTCCAACGTACACAGCTTGAGAACGGCCTCGCAGATATGACGCCAAAAGTTTACAAGCCGAATCATCGAAAACGAACTGACTTTGTAGCTTTCGAATAGGCAAACCATGATTAACAGAATCAAATGCTTTTGAAAAGTCAAGAAATTCGAACAAGGTCATCATATTACTGTCAACACGTACACCATCAGTGACCTTTAATAACGCTGTAACGCAGCTATGTTTATCCCTGAATCCTGATTGTAGGTTTTTTTTAAGATAGATAGATAAATAAAATTTTGTATTTATAAATTTCAGTAATGTAGCACAGGTCTTAGACAACATTTTTGTATAACTATTATAACTAGAAATTTAAATGACATTCGATTTTCGTATTATGAGATAGTAATAAAAAAAAGTATTGAATGCCACACTATAGATTATATAATTCTAATATAAATATTTTAAATTGGGTGGGGTGACCCAGAAAATATAATTCAGAAATTCGTAAAAATTAATATTAATGTTTTGAAAACATCTTAAAGCGAAAAGATACATTTTAAATAAAGTAAACAATTTTTAAGCCAGAGAGCCAGAAAGCAGCCGTTCAATAGAGACGAAAATGAAATTGAAAAGCCAATCTTTAACCATCTTAAGAAACATTCCAGGTATAGTGATCATCTTCAAGGATAAAGGAAGTTTGTTAAATAGACGATGTGAAGAAACATTATAAAAGTTACGATAAGTAGAAGTATGGAAGATCGGAATAGATACAGAGTAAGAAAAGTTTCCACGCAAATTATAATTTGAAATCAAGCGAAAGTTGCGATTTCCAGACTTTATAAAAAAGTTAAACTTTAAACTTTAAACAATGAATAACTAGGATGTCTGCCATGTTTGCCACATATTTTCCGGTTGATATTTTTCTGTAGAATTAACAACGGTTGCATTTTGTTCTTATACGTGCCTCCCCAGCAAGTAATGCCATATTGTAATTTCGAATGAAAGATCCCGTAATAAATAGCTTTAAGTAACGTAAAAGAACAAACATTACTTCGGAAATAAAAATGTTTGTAATGAAGTGATGATCGGCTAAATGTTTTAAATGCAGTTAGTCACCGTACTGGCGTTGGCTTTGTTATTGATTGTAATCAATCTGGTTACGAACACACAAATGTTGTTATAGGAAGTATTTTTTGTTGCCTGCCTAAGCTTTGGCTCTCCGTTCATTTATTTATGCCGTTAAAGTTACCTCCGATACCGATGAGCTCGTGAGCTCAATACTCAATTTGAGTTACTTGTCTCTGAGGTCATTATCAGCGAACGAGTCAAGAAACATATTATTTAATTTTATTCAATCTTTTTCAATCTGGTTTTTTTCTGATCATGTGAAGCTTTATTGCGAGCCTCAGATTTCATTTGATTTCGTTTGATTGCTCAAGGTTCTTGATTCGTTTGAAACGACTATCGTAACAAGCTACTCAATTTTTGATTGCTTTTTTGTTACAACAATCTTTCTTCTTGTTTGCTTTTTACAGGATCTACCGCAGGGTTCGATTATTTGGCCACTTCTCTTCTCCATTAACTTCAATAATATAGGCATGTAATATAGTCTAAGTTATTGAAAGGTAATGCAGCATCTTAATACTGAAAGAATTTTTGAAATCTATCGAGTAATTTCTAAGCTTCCGTTCCCATTTTTCTTAGACCAACCGTCAGATGTGAAAGTGCTTTGAATCATTTGAAAGTATTTTGAAAACCATGGGACTCGAAACCTCAAAATCCAACGCAATAGTCCGGTGTACTTACCATTCCATCAAAGTATCAACCATCGACCTTTTCAAGAGTAAAGGTCTTCAAAAATGATCAGCCCTTACCTACAACTTTTTTCGTTCCCCTACTTTTGTCTAACTTTCTTGTGCTATGTCTATGTGCAAGTTTAACAGCACTTGGCTTTATTTCTTGAGCAAAATGTGATTTGAGGTGCTGTAAAAACTCTTTTCTCATAATTTGAGTCGAGTTTGAGTAGAACTTCATCAAAAAATTCAACAAATCGAAAAAAATTTCATTCATGAGAAAAGAAACCAAATTCCCTCTTACGACTTCAAAGCAGAACATTATTCTCAGTGCCTTTACAAAGGACAGGCATTCTCATTCATTGGAATTCTTTTAGAGTAAATTCTCAAATCACTCGCACCTGCATTAAATGATTCTTCTGAAATTCAATCTCCAAAGAAATTTGCGCGAAAAAGAAAAAAAGAAGAATAAAAATCCAAACGGCCAACGGCATACGGTAGATAAAAGGAACTCAGATTATCACGTGCCTCTGTCCCATAACGACTTTCCCGCCCATATCTAAGCTAAAAATCACTCAGTGTGGACTCCGGCTCATTATCCATGCATCCACCCTCGTGGTTGTGGTGCTCCCTTCGGATCTCTCCTACGGCAAGGTATCTCATTAAATTCATAGCAAAATTACTCATAATTAGAAGGCCGAGCACACCGTTAATTTGCCTGTGCAATTTGTCCCAATTTCCAATTTGCACGCGCACTCTTTCTGTTTGGCTCTGGGGAAGCACCGCAGCCACCAGCCAACAGCCACCGACCCTAATCCTTATTCAATTATTCTTGGCGCAGCCTTCATTTTGTGAACCACAAAAGAACTCTAAAGAAGTTAAACCTGAAGCAAGCCAACGCATAAGGAGCATAAATAAGCACTTAATTAACTGCTATTGAGGGCCGCGTAAAACCTAATAATTTGGTTAATTTATCTCTTCTCGAGGCGCTCTCTCACACACAGGTCTTCGTCCTCGTTCTGTTTCTGTGGTCTTCGGGAATCGGGATTCCTTTTCCGGTAAACGAGCTCTGTGCACGCATTCTATAGGTTTCAATCCAACACACCACAACTAAATTCCGTTCAGGCAAAGCGTGTGCCAGAAATTCCATGAAGGCACCAAATAAACCAAAAATCTGTATAGATATGTGAGCCGGGACAAGTGATCATTACAATGCCATGTCCCAGCCCATGCCTCTTCATTGGCATCTGGGGATGCAGAGACGGAGGTTTTTATAAATACCTGGCATCGGGGCTCCGGAAGGAGTCATTGGCAAAAACTTTGTTGCAGATTTGTGTTTTCTTACGTGCGCTGCTATACCGGACTGAATTAATTTGTGCCTCTAGGGCTAATGGAGAGAGAAAGGGCAGAGTATAAGTTGGTGCTAGCTGTACCTTTGTGTTACCGAAAAATATGTTTCGATGGAAGAGGGGCCGTGAGGAGGGCGACACAGATCATCACTGAAATTGTTTTTATGTTGTTAACATGCGAGTAAACAAACAAGATACTCAACGAACACCGCTTGGTTTCATCACGCATCTTAAACGATCCTCCTCAGCACAGGTTGCTTGGAGGTCTTTTTGTTGATGATTGTTCTCTGTTTTTGGCATTAATGCAAAAAACCTCATCACTGCAGCAGCACATTCAGAGAGCAATGGGAGGAAGGTTATGGTCAAGCATCCACAGAAGTTGGTTACATTACTTGTTTGTTGTATTAATCAGTGACGATCGTAATGACTGCGGAGAGGCAGCGATCATCGTTGCATCTTGATGTACATTCTCTCCTAAGATGGGGTGCTGGTGGCATGGTGGTGGTTACCACCAGCACCAGCAACAGCGCCAGCGCCACGATCAATCAACACAGGAATGTCAATCATGATAATGATGTGCGATGACGAGGAAGCGCCATCAGGTGATGTTCCAACTGGAGAATGGCAAATATGATTCACTTGTCAAACGAACTTTGAGAAGTAAATTTAGTTGAAAGGGGAGTTGTGCACTAATTTGTTTTGCTTCATAGATTTGCTTCGGATTCTACATTTTGTTTACCACTTGTCGCGTTAACGCCCTACGGGTGAGGTGTTTTTTCAATCAGAAGGAGCTTCCTATAAACGCGCCAATTCATATTTCTTGTGACAAAATTACAGAATACTACGATGCCCATGGCGTAATGGTTAGAATGTCTACCTATTACACGGGAGGTTCGCGATTCGAATCCCTACAGCGTGTTTCTGTTATCACCTATCTCGAGGAATTGGCAAGTTATTCGATAGTAAATTCATTGCCGTGAAAAGCGCTTTCTCGATTAACTGTTCAGAACCGGCGGAAAATTATAGGTCCCGTCCATTCCCTCAGAAGGCGTGGATGCGAGAAATACGCTTGGCCCCAGAGCTCCCCAGTCTGTTGCGATATCCTATGTATGTATGTAGACTTGTAAACATACAAACTTTAAACATTAGAATTTTTAGTAATACTATGAATAATTTTTGAAGTGAAAACTTCTTTAGGCGCGTTTGGCACTTTTGCGATGGGGGTAAATCAATGAATTCGCGACCGACACCATTTTTTGATTGGCTCATCGTAATTCGTATGTAAAATCGTTATAGCCCAGCGTCTCAGGTTCGTTTCCCAGCCATGACTTGCATTTTTTTGTTTAATTAAAGTGAAAACATAAACAAAAATTGATCGCCACGGCTGGGATTCGAACATGAGACCCTCAGTTTAATAGCCAACGACTCTACCATTGAGCCAAGAGACACCTTAATTTTTATGTTGCTAAATGACTTAAAAGAATGCAATAGCGTTATTACATAGTAATTGTACTTACCAACTCGGAGAAATACAGAGAAGAAAGAAATCAATTGAAGAAACAGAGAAAAATTTATGCAACGCAGAAAAAATAAAAAGCACCAAATATTTTACTGCCATTACAATGAAGAGTGGCTGGATAAGTGAAGCTGGAAATTTCATCATGACAGAGTAGGAGACGCTTTTTACAACAAATTAGAAGAGATCAACAACTCATCGCGATGATTTATCGATGGAATTGAAACGGTTGCATGAAAATAGCTTGAAAACCATTACTCAATAGACACTTTCGCTAAGAAAATTAACGTATTAATTTTAACAGAGACTCACATGGGTGAAGAAGAAATATATGATATTCCTGATTTCAATTTAGTTGCAAGTTTCAGAAGGCACGATCGTCCAGCAGCAGGAGTAGCTATCTATAAATGGTTGTCAGATACAACTGCCATTTTTTGTGCAAATCATATGAATTTGCATACGAGGTACACTAGTATGTCTAGTATTATTTTGATATCGGCGATCTATCTGTTTGTCGTTGCAACTGTGAAAATGAACAGCAAGGTATAATAGTTGGCGTTTATATTTCACCGAATACGTTTTTAAGTGCAATACGACAGTTTTTATATAAAAATTTATTTATTTATTCTGAATACGCTTCTGCACACCTTCACGGCAAAATTGGGGAGAGATTTGATGATTTGCCAATGATTTTGAATGGTGACTTTAAACATCAACTCCGCCTTTAATTTTTAAAAGAAGAATATAATTTAACAATGACGAATGACCGCAGCCTTAATACAACGAAATATAAATCGACAGTTGGTGCTGTCTTTGCGATATATTTAAATAGATTCGAGTCAAAATTTTTCGTTTCCTATTTTAGTTACCATAGGCATATTACTTCATTATTAGAATACGATGATTGCATGAGATGATAATGGAAAAGCTGAAAATGTGAAAACTCATAAGTTTCATTGATGTTCTTCCATATGTACATGAACATATATTATAAAACATTGAATAAAATTTTGCCACTACCTATTTATCTATTTTTATTATAAGCACTAAGAAGAAACATTTCAATGAAAAGATTTTCCTGTACATTAAAATATTTACTGAAAATTCAATTCTGTTTTCACTTCTGTCGGCACTCCCGGAGTGCTTCTTTTTTTTTTTTTTTTTTGCTTTTTCTGCTTCATAGGTCTGCCTGCACTAATTCATTTAAAGAGGACGTCACTTTAGACACGCTACACAGCAACACTATTCACTGTTAGCCAGTCATTGAAATTCAATTAAAGGAGATGGTGCATATTTCTATGGAGCCTGGGCCCAGGGCGTACACCTAGTACCAAATGAAAGCTTACTTTCAGCCCAATCAGCCTGCCAAATATTTTTGAATTCGGTCTTGGTGATTTTGAGATAATTAGACTTGAAGTTGAGCACCGGAAATGGGAAAAATCTGACATTTCTTCAAATAATTACTTATATCTCGAAAAGTATAGCACGTAGGACAATGATTCAGGTATCATATGAAAGATCATAAAAATATCTTTCATTTCATATAAAATACATTTTTTGAAATGCCTTATATTTCGGAAAGACAGACCTAAAAGTTGTTTGAATAGAAACATATTTGTTGACGTTTGCCAGCCAATATCTCGAAAAAATTAGTGATGACCTATATTTTTTTTGCACCACTTTAATCCTTAATTGGTAAGCTTTAATTTGATATATAATTACGCTGTCATACATAACGCATATCACGTACATTATACACAATTCCTAAAAAAAAATTAAACAAAAAATATGTTCCACAGCAAATGGTATTTTTCATTTAATTTTTCGCAGTACCTACTCTGTTTTTTACAAAACATAAGACCAGAATACATATAAATGCTACAAATGAAAAAAAAAACTAATCTTCGTTTAGATCAGGGTTTCCCAAACTATTTTGAGCAACAGACCCCTTTTCCAAAATGAACTGATACCGTAGACCCCCAAGGCCAAATTACTTTAAAAATCCTGTCTCAAGTTTTTTACTTACTTTTATAGGTACCTAGTACGTAAGCAAGTTTTGCAGTAGTGCAGAAAGGAATTTTTTGAAATAGCAATAAAATATTTCATGCTTATTTTGACATTCTATTCGAATGAAAGTTTAGTCGAATTCGAAAGAAGTGCATTTTGAGACTCGAATGATTCGAATGTTAAACATGTAAAATTTCGAATCATTCGAGTCTCAAAATGCACTTATTTCGAATTCGACTAAACTTTCATTCGATTAGAATGTCAAAATAAGCATGATTAAGTTACGATGATAGCAGGTATGAAGTTCAATAAACATGAAGAGTAATTCATAATTTATCAATGCAGGTTTTTAAAAATCGTGCTCTTAATTGAGAACAAATAATAAATTCATGATTTCGAAAATTAATGCGATGGATGAATTTGGTGACTTTCTATCAACCTAGCTAGATCTGGTTTAATATTGGTAAGTTGCAGCCTTAAGCCACCACGTTCGTTGACTTTCAAACGGTTTCTTTTTTTCGTCAAAATATTTGCAACCACACTGAAGCCTTTTTCAACTAAATATGATGATGGAAAAGCGATGAGATATTTTTCAGCAAATGTTCCACAATGCAGTATATTGAGTTTCAATGCTGCGCTGCAACCAGAACTTCTGATAGCCTTCGTTGAACTTTAGCTTAAGATCTTCGTCAGTTTGGATGGTGATCAACTCTTCTTGCATTATCACATTGGCTTCTTCCATGGCTGTTATACTGTACGAATTTATTACCCACTCAGGAATTTGTAAGTTCAAAAGATCCTCAAATATTTTAGTAAAATCTTTGTGAAGCGCGTCCAAGTGAGCGACATATGATAAAATGACATCGTCTTGAAGGATTTCTGTTGATTTCAACAAATGCGAAAACTGAAAGTATTCTTTTCTGCTTAAATTTTGTATATTCAGAATAAGTTTTCCCACAAACGCCGCTATAATTGATTTTGTTTCAATTAAGGTGAGATCGGTCATGTGTAATAAATATCCGTCATGGAATTTTTCAGATTTTCTTCCATTTAGAAACTCCAACACAGACCCAAAAATAGCTGAAAATCTAGCTAAGCAAGCTCCTCTTGAAAGCCAGCGAACTTCAGTGTGCAAAAGTAACTTAGTAAAGACTTCGTCGTTATCCTCACAAAGCTTAGCAAATAACCAGAGTTCAATGAATTGCTTCTAATGTTGTTGACATCTAGGACTCAGATTTTTTGCTACTAAATTTTGTCTGTGAATCACGTAGTGAATCACCAGTAAATCAGGCAATTGCCGCTTTAAGTGAGCTATAAAGCCACGATGACGACCAACCATAGATGGTGCTCCATCAGTCGCAACATGAATAATGTTTCTCCATGGAATAGCTTTGTCGGTAAAAAAAACCTTCTTGTGCCAGAAAAATGAATTCTCCTCTGGTATCAGTTTCCAAATACATGGTAGAAAGCAGCTCTCGGCACATATTTTCATCTATGATATATCGAACGTATCCTAACAACAGAGCTTCATTGCCGGGGAATGTAGACTCGTCTAACTGGAGAGAGAATCTCTTGGTCTACAATAAATTGCATAAAATGTTTTCCTTGTCGCGACCCATCTCGTCTATTCGTCTCTGAACGGTGTTATTGCTCAAGGATAATCTTTTAATAATATCTTGAGCGGGCTTATGCAATACATTGTTGAGGACATCTACAATGGCTGGTAAAATAAGCTGCTCTCCAATTGTGAGAGGCTTCCCCGACTTCGCTATTAGCAGAGATATATTGTAGAACGCTCGCATGCCATCAACGTCTTGCATATAAGACCGTGATAAGTGGTCCTCTATTTTTGAAGGCTTGATGGCATCGTTACTAAATACTTTACATATGAGACACATCGGTAAGTGACAAGTGTTGATTTGAAAGAGATTAAATAAATCCAAACTTTAGGTAGTCCAAACTGTACTGTCTACATTTTTTTTCGTGTCTGCGATCACACCACCGCCAATCTTAAACAAAAAATGTTTAAAGCTATTCTACACATGTTTAAAATGTTTCATTAAACTTCATTTATAGAATGGCAAAAGTAACGCAGCACTACCTTTGAAGTTTAAAATAAGAAAATATGTTAAGGGGGTCGATTGAAAAACTTGTCGACCCCCAAATTCAGACTTCTTTTTTGTCGACCTCTGAGAAACCGATATCGACCCCAAGGGGTCAATATCGACCACTTTGGGAATCACTGGTTTAGATCTATCAAAATGCCATCCAAAATCAAAGCTGGTGCTATATTTATTGCTTCCTGGTGTCTTGCGTAACCCAAATACCATAAAATGCTCATGACATGAGCGCAACAACCAACAGTCCTCATTCCAACGAGACAGTTGCAATAGTAAGCTTTTATTGCGTTTGAACTATCTGCTGTGTTTGCTTCGCTATCCAGAAGGAACAGACTTATTCCCAACGGACTGTTTGGAAACATTAATTTGAAAATGATCGTCCATCTATAGTCATTTGCGATGGAACATAAGTGTACCTTCAAAAAAGTTCAAACTACGGCTTTCAGAAACAATCATACAGCCTACATAAGTATCAAAATCTGGTTAAGCCTTTTGTGATCACATACTGTGATGGGTATATCCTGGACGTTATAGCACCTTATGCTGCAACTGCAACTGTATCTGATGCTAACATAATGAAACATCTTTTCAGAGACGATTATGGAACGTTCAGGCAAAGGAAAAAGTATTCAGAGACGCAATCCCACATCCTGAATCTCAACGATTTAAGGCTTACATGCCTGAATCTGTTGCTGAAGGTAACTTTCAACTTACCACAGAGCAGGCTAATAGATCCAGGTGTGTGACTATGGTCAGATGGTCGTGAACGGACGGTTTAAAAGGGATTTTAAACTATTTCGACAAGATTTTTTCAATCTAGCTGCTGGTCATTTGATGGACGACTTCAAAATTGCAGCTGCACTTCTTGATAAGTTTCATCCAACCATTGAAGACAGTCAAGAACTGGCTTTAAATCGTTTGAAAACTCCTAATTATTTAGGTGCCTATGTATGAGAAATTAATCGATGGTAATATCCCGAGTTTAAGTAATTTCCCACAACTCACTATTCGTATGATATCATTGGGGAATTACCAAATTAACCAGGCTCGATCCTACTCTGGTCAACATTTAAAAGACCAGGGAACCTATACAATTGAAGTCTGCGAAGATCGGATGCGAATTACCTCTACTGCTCATCATAGTCTTATATATAACTTTTATTGCGAGGACGAATCAAATCCAGGCATGTAAGTAAAAAGTTTATCTCACTTAAATCTTAGTGAATAGCAAGAATGGAAAGCTTACTATTGTAACTGTCTCGTTGGAATGAGGACTGTTGGTTGTTGCGCTCATATCATGATCATTTTATGGTATGTATTTGGGCTGCGCAAAACAACAGGAAGCAATAAAAATAACACAAGCTTTGATTTTGGATGAAATTTTGATAGATCTAAACGAAGATTAGTTTTTTTTTTTCATTTGTAGCATTTATATGTATTCTGGTCTTATGTTTTGTAAAAAACAGAGTAGGTACTGCGAAAAATTCAATGAAAAAATGCATTTGCTGTGGAACATATTTTTTTTGTTTATTTTTTTGTGTATAATGTACGTGATTAGCTTTATGTATGATAGCGTAATTATATATCAAATTAAAGCTTATCAATTAAGGATTACAGTGGTGCAAAGAAAAGTATAGGTCGTCACTGATTTTTTCGAGATATTAGAGGCAAACGTCAACGAAAATGTTTCTTTTCAAACAACTTTTAGGTCTGTCTTTTCGAAATATAAGGCATTTCAAAAAATGTATTTTATATGAAATGAAAGATATTTTTATGATCTTTCATATGATACCTGAATCATTGTCCTACGTGCTATACTTTTCGAGACATACGTAATTATTTGCAGAAATGTCAGATTTTTCCCATTTCCGGCGCTCAACTTCAAGTCTAATTATCTCAAAATCACCAAGACCGAATTCAAAAATATTTGACAGACTGGTTGGGCTGAACGAAAGCTTTCATTTGGTACTAGTCTCATAGGTGTACGCCCTGGGCCCAAGTATGCACCACCTCCTTTAAATGCGTAAGCCAGACATTGGCGAATCTCCTCTATCTTTGTCTTCAGTTGCAAGTCCAACCGCTCTTTCTTCGTTGTAAGAATGCGGCAGTCGCCAAAACTCGTTTGCTCAGTTTGTAAATTCAAGATAATAATGATTTGATACCGCCCTTCTAAATCGAGGTACTTTTCGCATTCTCCACCTAGTGCAGTGACATCTCTGTTATAAAGGAGCCGTCGCCAGAGCGGCACAATACCTTACCCTTTTTTCTTACCGTAGTTGTAAGAGTGCGTCTTGGGCTACTCCTCCAGTTCCGCAAGGTCGTCCGGAAGTATTATTATGATGGTGGCAAGTCCACAGTGGTCACTGTCGTACTCCACCGTCGCGTCGTCAAACAATTTCTTGTCTGTTGTAGAATGTCGTCACTCGTCAGAGTCCAAAAGCAATAGATCTAGGTAGCTGCTATAGCTGCCTACCTTGCACTCGATACCAGACATTACAAAGAAATAATAACAAATTCCAAATTTTTGAAAATAATGCGGCTAATATGGCTCTCAGTTGGCCATATTAAACGCAATGTATTTTAGAGGATCTTTAACTTCAACAAAAAGTTACTACCTTACCAATCTTTGTTAGCCTATACTGCACACACATTGTACCCAAGCCTCGCCTCCCTTGTCTAAGGAGAACAAGCTTGAGGAACAGATGCATTTAGCATTTGCCGTCATTATTTCTATCGGAACAGAGATTGGAATCATCATCTGGAATGAAACTGCTATTTGACGAGGAAGGCTGATCTGTCCGAATGCATATTTTTTTGGTTGATTTAATTTCCCAACATCAGCTTCTTAAGGAGCTTCTGAAATTATAGATAAAGATAAAATTATTTCAATTAGTTTTATCTCATAATGTTTCTACCTCCTTATTTTTTTTAAAAGCCTAGCTTCTTTTCGGGTATGGTACGTTTCGTCATTTTTATCTCGTTTATTGTTGTTTCGCCTAAATTGTTTCGCATTTTGTTTTTAAATTTTTCGTTTGCTTAGTTTGTTTATTTTTCGATATTTCTCGCTTCGCTTTGCATTCGTTTCGTTTTAAGATCATTTGGCCTTTGACTACTTTATATTTGGCTCGTTTCGTTTTCTATTGTTTCGTTTTTCGATTAGTTCGCTTTTGTTTATATAGATTTTGATTATTTCGCCATTGTTTGATTGGTATTTTGCTTTTTGTGGATGAAAAAAGAGGCTAGAAGTGTAAAAATTCGCGCGAATTTTTACACCTCTAGCCTCTTTTTTCATCCACAAAAAGCAAAATACCAATCAAACAATGGCGAAATAATCAAAAATTGAACTGTACCGGTTACTATTGTATTTTAACAGTTTGCTCAGCATCTCATTAAACTTTATTGAAAATTGATTAGAACCATCAAAGATATATCATATCTTAGAAGCATTTTCAGAACCAATTAGTCAGAAATAATATCAAATTTCGAAATATTTATTAAATTTCTGAAAAACCGATTCGCACGATTTCACAAGCAATAATAATCTGATAATGAGCGAAGTAATTGAATGCCAAAACAATAGATTACCGTAGAGACAAAATGCGAAAAAACAGTTATCGAGATAAATAAAGTCTAAATAATCATTTGTAAGTTCAATGGAAATGATGGTAAGCAAGATAAGAAATCCAAAGTAAGTGTGCAGCGAAATGTTTGAAAATCTAAGTAACAGAAAAATAAAACAGGCAATGCGAAGTAAACAAAAATAATTGTGTCAAAAACAAAATAATGGAATGCGTAATAAAATGTGCGAATCAATAGGCACCCCTTCTTTTCCTTCTCGTCTTTTAGATAAATGGATTCTTCTAAAGGAGAAATTTTGTAAGGCGACGCCGACGACGATATAATATCCGATTCTCCTTTCGTTTACAATGAAAATTTTCTTTTGTGCTTCAGGAATGGCAGAGGTTTCAGCAGGCAGTTCCCAGGACCTGCAATGCTGAAGTTGGTGGTATGTACATCTGGCTCCATGGGGATCTCCTCCTTAAATTAACATCGATCGGTAGGTGCTTTTTCATAAAATTTTAATTATAATAATTAAGCTTATTTAATCAGCGATTTAAGCTTAATAATTTTAAAATTATTAAGCTTAAATCGCTGACGATGAAAAACATTTAGTTGTGAATTCTCCGTTTTGGGTCGTAAAGTAGACTCGACCGAATAGTTCAATTATTTGGAAAAGTTAGAAAGGCTTTATTGTTGTTGATTACCCATCTTCGAATTTCTCTTCGATAGAAAGTGTTTCTTTTTTGCAAGTTTTTGAATTTTCTATGTCTGAAGCCTACCAAATGCAGATTTTATTGCAATTTTGCATTGTTGTGAAGCAATACACATCACGAGTGTGCATAAGCTTATATGGCTACATTCGTTTTGCGGTCACTATTTCTCTTAAGAGTGCAAAAGTAATTATACAACCAAAAAAGAGATGGATGAGTGTAATGCGCGAGGACTAGCCTACCTCGAGTTTGTTGTACTGGCAATCGTTAACACAAGTATTTCTTCAAGGGGTGGAGAACATTAAACTGGCAGCACTTTTTTTAATACAGCTGATTTGATAGTTTTCAAAGAGATCCAAAGATTAATGGATCAAAAGTCACACACAGAGAATTCCTAGATCAAATCAAGGAAAATCAGCTATAAATCACGACAAATGAATCCAGTTTTAGACCTTGGATCAGATATTAGCAAATTGCGACTTTTTGCTTGCAATTTGATAAAAAGAGCGAAATGATGATATTGACACTCAAAAATCGTATTTCAGAATTTTTAAGTATCAGTTAATATTTTCCAGCAAAAAAATATTGTGAATCGCGAATCGCAATTTACAACCAATTTGTAGTAAAAGCAAAAATCGAATAACAACCCTTTTTTCAAATTGAAGGCCAGTGGTATAGGTAGTTAAAGGGCGATATGGGACTGGTGAATTGTTTTGTTGTGATTCAGCGTCGGGGATTGGGGTGCATATGAGAAAGAAAACAATACTGACTTAGGCGCTGTGTGGATTTGAACCAGACGTCTTGAGGTTGTGAGTCGGCGATGATAACATTGAGCTGCGAAGGTAAATAAAAAATGATCGCTTAAAATGTGACCATAAACGGAAAGTTAAATAGGAGGTAGTGTTCAAGAGATAAAAGAAATACGACTCATCATTTGTAATTTACTGTACAGTATTTTCGTAGATTACGTTTGTCTGGGGTTAATATCTACATCATCCTTTAAATTTCCTGATTTGAGCATTTCGAGAAAGCGAATCGCCATACTTATTTTGTAAACCACGATAAATAAATTGTAAAACGAAATTGTGCTCCGGAAGTAGTAGATAGCGTTTAAAAGCTTGTAAACTACTAAAAAAGACAAAATTCTTAAATTACGATACTTGATTGCAAATCACAGATTAAAAAATTTTGTTATTTGAGATGACACTTAGAGTAAATTGCTATTTTTTCGATCAATTTATAATTAAACCGGTGCAACTTACAAAAAAAAGGGATTTCGAAAATTACAAACTAGAAATTCGCAATTGGCGATTTTTCATTTCTTTCCCTGCAAATTCGAAAGATCGAGTGATCGAGAGATTGAGGTATTG
This sequence comes from Melanostoma scalare, assembly GCA_949752695.1. NCBI lineage: Eukaryota > Metazoa > Arthropoda > Insecta > Diptera > Syrphidae > Melanostoma > Melanostoma scalare. Next base: position 217,760,037 of record OX456984.1, read on the forward strand.
AGAGATTGAGAGTTCGAGGGAATGAGAGATCGAAAGAGCCTGGTGGGTATCTATCATTCACAGTGGGTTTCTTTCTTTCTTCCTTAGAAAGATGAACATAGATTGCGGTTATAAAAGAACTGAGCTGAATTTAATGTCCTAAGTTCTTTTCGACTTTTCAACGCAGGCCACTCTAGCCATTTTAGAAGGGACAACAGAAATACCACTTTTAATATATTTATTCATCAGCAATTTAAGGTTGCCGAATAAAAAAATATCAACATTATTCTTTGAAAGTCCAGAAGCATGCACTAAGGATGTGCCCCTTTGCTGACGGAACGACAACGATGGATGTCATCGAAAGAACAAAGGAAGACAGTTCCTGTCTGCAACATTCTTAGGTATGGAAAATGGGATCCCATTTTTAAGGCCAAGCTTGAAAGCTAACACCCTTATATCATTTCTCACGACACCAAATATATATGCTTTTCTATTTCTAAACAGTAATCTAACTGGGTTAGTTCCGATTCAGGTGGAAATAGAGGTTTTTTAGTTTGGCACTAACCACTTTTTCCAACGAATCATGTTTTTTTCACCGATCGCTTCAGTTTTGTTCTAAGTAATGTTATAAGTTTTGGACGCCGCGCCGCGCCTTCAAGAACCCCATTAACTTATTGTTCATTGTGGATATCATATCCTCTTTCCGCCAAGTCTGCCGTGGTCCTGAAACCTGTTTAGACATTTAAGCATCCAAAGTTTTAAGTTCAAAAAAAAAAAAATTTTAATGAAGAAAAAGTGTCAAATATGGCCCACTGGGACATATTATACCAACACTCGCAGAAGGCCATATTAATCAGAATGTGTTATTTTCGCTGATTTCTATTTTCAACGCACTTTATACTTTTTTGAATATGAAATCGCTTTCATTAGTACTACATAAAAGTTTCTAAATTAAAATAAGTTATGAATTTAAAACGAAAGTAATTGTGGAGCAAGCTTAGAAACTTAAAAATAAAAACAAAAAATTAAATTTAATTTTGATTTTAGTGGGGGCAAAACCCCCATTTATTAATCTTAATACTATACTGTTACTTAATCAAACTTACAAACTAAGAAACTTAATAGCTAAGACTTCAGTTAACTAGTTTGGGGGCTTAGGAGACGAAGCTTTAGGTAGAGACTGGGGAGTAATGATATTGAAGTCAAAACAAGAAGAGTGAGAATTGACATTCCTCAGCATTCGGGAGATGGGTTCATTGAAGCCGTAAGAGGTTCGATGGGTGGGAAGATAGAAGAGGCGGGGATTCCTAATGTGACGAGGGTTAGAAAAATGGATTCGTTAAGGGTTGAGCAGTCAATGGTACCTGTAAAGATTCGGTGAAGGAAGAAAATGCCAAATATTTCTCTTCGATTATTCAGCGTATTGAGGTTGAGGAGTTTGATTCGGTCTTGATAAGGAGGTAATATTAAAGGATTACTCCAATTAAGACCTCGAAAAGCAAATCGGAGGAGGAAACGGCGTTCTATGCTCTCAATTCTGGCAATGTGCACTTTTGGAAATGCGACCAGACTTGACAAGCGTATTCAAGAAGCGGGCGAACAAATGAAATGTAAAGGGATCAGGTTACGTAGGGGTCTGCAAATTCTTTGGAGCGTCGTTTCACGAATCTAAGTGGTGAATTCGCCTTAAGAATTATATCGTCGATATGCTTGAGAAAATTCAGCTCACGGTCGCATACAATCCCAAGGTCACAGATCATCTGAACGGGGGAAATGATTTGACTGTTTAGATTTAGAAGACAGAGACGAGGAGGAGATTTGATGCGTTTACGTGAGAAGGTAATTGATTGGCACTTGGAAATATTGAGCTCCAAGCTGTTTTAGGAGCACCATATTATATTACAAAATTATTGAGATGCTGTTGGAGGTGGGAAGAGTCTTCAGAAAAGGAAATGACCTGGTATCACTTAGTATCGTCCGCATAGAGAGACATGGAGGAGTGTTTGATGATCATTTCAATGTCGTTAGTACTAAGAATGAAGAAGAGAGGACCTAAATAACTGCCTTGGGGAACACCGGATGTAGCTAAAAAAACGGCTTGATAAGGCGGATCTACACCCCCTATGAGTTGACCTTGTCGTGGTGGGGGTGCTTAAGGACATCTTCTCCAGCAATCCAGCTGCAGAAACTGACCAACCAACATAACTCAAACAAAACCTGAAAAACATGGAAAAAGTTAATAAAAGAAATAAAAAACGAACGGGGATATACGTTCACAAGTCGGCAGGTGTCGCGACTGCCGGCGATGGCTTGGCCTCGAAAGAGGATAAGTCGCCAGTGACTAATTTATTAACTGTAACGACAGAAAAAGCGATTGGCGGAAGGACTGGGGAGCCGACTGCAGTTCGAGGAAGGCCTCACAAGCCAACTAAGAAATGTGGAGAGCCCTCTGGTTCTAACGCCCCTCCTAAGGAGGAAGCCCAAAACAGTGGAAGAGTTGCAGTGACTCTCTGTAGCACTTCCACCAATACTGCCCGTACTATAGGGACCCCGGAGGAGACTATTACAGCAAGTAGTGGGGCCGAGACTTTCGGTTCTAACGCGAACTGTGATATGTTGACGAAAGGGCTACCCTCCTCTAAAACACTGCTCCAACCTCCCACCTCATCCCGTCCATTGTCGAAGGACTCAAGGTCGACCAACCCGGACGGTACGGGTGCCGAGACTTTCGGCTCCGTGGCTGAAAGGGGAGGACCTCTTTCGAGCTCCGAAAACACTCCTTCCCTCCCCGAAGTTGTAGGTGAAACTGTGACTTACAGTGGAACAAACAACGAAAGGGTATCCAATCCCCCTAACCCCAAAGTTGGAGGTGAAACTGTGACTTACAGTGGAACTAAAAACGAAAGGGTCGCCAATCTCCCTATCCCCCAAGTTGGAAGTGAAACTGTGACTTACAGTGGAACTGAAAACGAAAGGGCTCCCAATCCCCCTACCCCCCTAGTTGAAAGGGAAACTGTGTCTAACAGTGGAACGGACAACAAAGGGGATCCCAATCTCCCTACCCTCCCAAACCACAAAGAGAGGCGGAACGCGGAGAATATTGCGAAGGTGTTAGGTGCAGTACCTAAACCTAAGCTTGATTCAACGCAATCTGCCAAGCTCGAATGGGCAATGAAAATTATTGCCATAAATAAGAAAAACGGCTCAGACTCAACGTCTAAGCGCCAACGCTCGTTCGTGGAATCAACCCCGAACGCCAAAAGGCCTAAGGTGCAAAAACCAAGCACCCTCAGCTCCAAAAAAGACTTGTCGTACAGTGACGTACTGAAGGACAAACCAATTTTCGCTGTCATTGACAGGAGTAACGCGGATGGTGCGATCTCTTCCGATCAATGGGCGATCATCATGAATAAGCTCCAGGCCTCCTACTGGACTCTTATGATGGAGAACCCAGGGGAACCTGCCATCTTCGAGGACGCAGGATGGTATCAGGGGCGCGTCAGGTTGATCGCGTTTGATGGAGAGAGATCGCGCGATCTGTATAAACTCGCGATAAGCAGGTTAGAGGGACTCTGGCCTGGTGCTAAGCTCGAAGTCGTGTCGAGGGAGGATATCCCTTGCAGGCCTAGGGCTCGCGCTAGACTACCAGCGGAACTCTCCTGCAAGGAAACTATCATGAAAATGATACAATTTGGCAATCCAACTCTGCCTACTCACGACTGGAAAGTCGCGAAGCTGGAGGAACCAGAGGGTCACTATAGATCGGCTATTATAGTCATCAATAAGGACTCCCTGGCTCCCCTGGCTGCGACAAAAGGTGTGATTCGGTTCGGCTGGTCAAATATTGCCTTGAAAATATATAAAAAAGATGAAGAGCATAACATCGCTCCATCTCCGGCAACCCAAAGTGCGTCTTCAGTAGAAGAATCCGCAGGGCAAGTCGACCCTCCATCCATGGAGATAGACGAGCTCGGCACATCCTCTGCTGAAACGTATGATAATAAACCCTCCACATCCCACTTGGATGCCCAAAATGTCGTCAAATTCTCCGACTTGGAGACTGATGACTCCGCATCCCACTTGGATGCCCAAAACGTCGTCAAATTCTCCGACTTGGAGACTGATGACTCCGCAAACGAGGTTTCGTTCAGCGAGGATGACCTTCTTAGGTCAAACTCTGAGAGCGAAACAGATGACGACCTCAACCAGACCGTGGTGGGGGTTAGTCTACTTAGTTGTTCCCAAGATGGTGCAGCTAACTCAGATTAACCTCCAACACTCTAAGCAGGCTTCGGCCTCCCTTCTCCTCCGTCTAAACAAAAGGGGGGAAGATATTGTCCTTATCCAAGAGCCTTGGATCATCAAGTCCATCGTTCGAGGACTAAGGACTCCTGGATATACTCTACTGTATATGAAGGACAAAGGTGAACCCAGATCCTGCATATTGGTAAGAAGTAGCACTAATGTATTTTTACTCCCTCATTACAGCAATCGTGATGTAACCACAATAAGATACCAGACCAGTGACAACATCTACTGGCTGGTATCAGCTTACCTCGGCCATGACCATCCTGGCCCTCCTCCATGCGACTTATTTAAAAGGATTGTCGCTGCAGCAGAACGGCAGAAGATCTGCCTCATCATTGGATGCGATGCTAATGCGCATCACACAGTATGGGGTAGTACTGACATAAATGAAAGGGGTGAGTCACTTTTTGATTTTATTTTAAGTACTAACCTTATAGTAAGTAATATTGGCAATGAACCAACATTCATTACCAAAAACAGACAAGAAGTTTTAGATATGACTCTTGTCTCCGATTCGGCTCATCATAGGATTACTAATTGGAAAGTATCTACTGAACACTCCTTTGCTGATCATAGATACATTCAATTTGATCTAAATGAGGAACCTCTCAAGCAACCAGTCTTCCGAAACTATCGGAAAACTGACTGGCAAGAATATCGGGTAATTTTGAAAAAGTTTATTAAACCTGAACTTTTACAAAACCCTACAAACAAACATGATCTAGACAAAAAAGTCAATGATCTTACCACTGCCCTTAACCATTCACTGCAGAAATCCTGTCCTCTTATAAAAATAAGAGGAAAACAGAAACCACTGTGGTGGAGCTCCGGGCTAGAACCGCTCAGGAAGGAATGTAGAAAACTTTTCAACCGAGCTAAACAATCTAAAACTTCAATAGACTGGGACTCCTACAAGGAATCCCTCAAAACTTATAAATATCAACTGAGGAAAAATAAAAGAACTTCCTGGAGAAACTTCTGTGGAAAAATAGAAGATACTTCAGAAGCTTCTAGATTAAGAAAAATCCTCTCAAAGAGTCCGACCATGCCTAGCAGTTTGAAAACAGCTGACGGCTGGACAGAATCCTGCGAAGAAACGCTCAATTTGCTTCTGGACACTCACTTTCCAGGAAGCTCTAAGAATTTATGCAACTATGATTCAACAGAACCAGGTAGCATAATAACAAACAACCCCGATCTGATTACAAGGGAAAAACTAGTTTGGGCCATTAACAGCTTTGACCCATACAAATCTCCTGGACCTGATGGTATAATTCCAGCCGAACTTCAAAAGGCCGCGGACATTATTATCCCTGTCCTTGAAGTAATTCTCATCGGCTGTACCACCTTGAACTATATCCCCACTCAGTGGAGAGAAGTCAAGGTGGTGTTTATACCTAAGGCTGGGAAATCATCCCACGTAAACCCAAAAGATCTCCGACCAATAAGTCTATCATCTTTCCTTCTTAAAACTTTAGAACGACTGATTGATATCCACCTGCGTACAGCTATAGATCCAAAATTGTTATCTACAGCACAACACGCTTACTGCAAGGGAAAATCTGTAGAAACGGCCCTACACACCCTGGTACGTACTATAGAATATTCCCTCCACCACAAAGAATTTACTCTGGCCGCCTTTCTCGACATAGAGGGCGCCTTCAACAACGTCAGCAACTCTGCAATTACAAAGGCACTGACGAAGCTCAAAGTAGATGATTCCATAGTGGAGTTGATAAATCTAATGCTAAAAAGCAGGAGAATCAACTCTACTCTAGGAAACTTCTCTGCAAAGAGATCTGTCAGTAGAGGAACACCGCAAGGCGGAGTCCTATCCCCTCTTCTATGGAATATAGTCGTCAATGAACTTCTAGTTGACTTAGAAGCTGAGGGATTCAAAGTGATTGCATATGCAGATGACGTCTCCATTGCGGTGTCCGGCAAACATGCTCACGTCCTTACGGACCTGATGCAGACCGCTCTAAATAAACTTGTAAAATGGGCGGGAAAATGTGATCTAGGGGTCAACCCTCAGAAAACTGAACTCGTTCTCTTCACCAGGAAATATAAAATTCCTCAACTAATAACTCCATCAATAAATGGAATCTCACTTGTACTTTCAAACGAAGCCAAATATCTAGGTATAATCCTAGACAAAAAGCTAAATTGGAAAGCCAATATACAGGAAAGAATCAGGAAATCCACCGTGGCCTTATTTTCCTGCAAAAAAGCCATTGGTAACAAATGGGGTTTCTCCCCCCAAATCACCCACTGGCTCTACACCGCGGTCATCAGACCAATACTCACATACGGAGTAGTGGTATGGTGGACCGCTCTTGATAAAAGGACCTACTGCGACAATTTAAGCAAGGTCCAACGAACAGCCTGTCTGTGTATAAGCGGTGCACTGAGATCAACACCCTCAGCTGCACTAAATACACTCCTTAACCTCACACCACTAGATATCTTCAGCAAACAAATGGCCGCCAGTGCAGCCACTCGTATGAGAGCTATCTCCCAATGGACCGATAACAACATCGGTCACGTTGCAATCCTGAATTTATTCGGATCAATCCCCTGTCACTCCGACTACACCATCCCCCAATTGGTTTTTGATAATAAGTTCCAAGTCACAATCCCACCGAGAACGACCTGGGACGACGAAGAATTTTTGAGAGATGATTCAATTCATTTCTATACAGATGGTTCAAAAACCGAAGAAGGGGTAGGCTGTGGGGTGTACTCAAACCGACTTAACGTAAGTCTCTCGTTCCGCCTTCCAAACCATTGTAGCGTGTTCCAAGCGGAAATTCTGGCGATCAAAGAGGTCCTATCATGGCTAAGAGAAAACGTGATATCCTCAACGAATATCCGGATTTTCTCAGATAGTCAAGCAGCCCTCAAATCACTCGGCGCTGTTTCTACGAACTCAGTAACCGCCCTTAACTGTCGCCTATCTCTTAGGGAGATGGCTGAACAGTTCAATATTCACCTTATTTGGGTGCCGGGGCACAGAGATATCGTGGGTAACTGCAAAGCCGATGAACTCGCCAGAGAAGGAACCGTTCTACCGATCTCAACCAGCAGGTTGAATATTGGTATACCAATCGCTACATGTAAACTTATGCTAAAGCAAGAGGCAATGGATAGAACAAATGACAGGTGGAACAATATCACCACGTGCGTGGCAACAAAACGGATATGGCCAGGACTAGATCCAAAACGCACAAGACATTTGTTATCCATTACCAGATTGCAAGTTAGCTCCGTAATCAATGTCATTACCGGACATTGTCTGATAGGAAGACACGCCATAAGACTTGGCGTTCCCTCTAATGACTTCTGCAGAAGTTGCTTAGATGAGGAGGAGGAGGAGACCATCCCACACCTCCTCTGCTCATGTCCTGCACTCTCTTCTAAAAGAAAGAGGCATCTGGGGAAATATTTTCTCGATGATCCAAGCGATCTGGCGCACACAGATCCCCTGCATCTCCTTCGCTTTATTGTAAGCTCCAAATGGTTTTGTTAAGCGAGGTACTCCCTCGCATAATTTTTATGGTATCACAATGGACCTATTATTGGTCTAAGTGTGTCGGGTGTATTCCTGGCAGCCATTTTTAACCTAACCTAACCTAAGGCGGATCTGAATCGAACGCTGTAAAAACGGTATTCTAAATAAGAAGAAATTCATCGCAACAGAAGGGGTTCTAAGCCGAGGGTGGAAAGTTTAAAAAGATTAGGTTTGTGGGAGATTTTATCGAAAGCTTTACTAAAGTCTGTTGAAATTACATCGACCTCCTTTCCATTCTCCAAGGCTAATGGGAAATATGAAACAAAGTCAACAAGGTGTGTTGTTGTTGACCTGCCTTTGAGGAACCCGTGTTGTCTAGGGGAAATGAGAGATTTGCAACGAAATCTTTCTTCTTCTTTCCATTCAGGGTTGCAAAGTCTTAAATCACTTTTATCTTAACTCTTGACTTTAATTCATAAGTCAGTAAGTGACTTGTGAATTAAAAAAAAATTAATTCATAAGTCAGTAATGACTTGTGAATTAAATAAATCATAAGTCATAAGCTACCAAGTGACCTATGAATTAAATTTTTCATAATTCACAAGCTACCAAATGACTTATGAATTAGATGAACCGCAAGTCACAAGTTACCAAGTGACTTATGAATTAAATTTTTCATAATTCACAAGCTACCAAGTGACTTATGAATTAAAAAAAAAAAATCTTAAGCTGGTAAGTGAATTAAGAATTCAATAGAATTTTATTCACATTGTAGCAAGTGACTTACGGATGAGGAAAGTACAAGTATTAAGTGACTTATGAAGTAAAAACCTTATGGTGACTTTGTGGAGACGTAAATCTGCGGATCTCTCCTTTGAACATGACAATACCAACTGAGCCGGTCGTGCTGAATTTTGTCCAAGATGGTACTTTTGACATGAAAGCTTCCACGGATCTTAGTACTTCTAATTCGATCAAGCTTTGTTACTCCTGCTGTCATCCGAAGCATCTTCATTTCGGCTGCCGTCAATTCTTTTTTTTTTCAATTTGCAACGAAATCTTAAGCTTAAGTTTAACTAATAAGACAAAATGTGCCGTATATCTTTTACAACCGTCAGTGTCGCCCAAGTACATATGTAACTCAAAGGAATTTTCCTCAAATATACTGAGCAGATCTGATAAAATCAATTTTTTTTTGTCGCATAGAGGAGGAATGTAGGAAGCCAGGTCGCTGTCCAAACTTTTTCATCATTGCCTTTTTATAGTGTGCCATAACACTTCTTTTTTTAACTGCATGGTATAACATGATGGGATAGCCTTCAACTCATATTAGTGAGGCGAATGGTTTCCTACAACTAATGCCAATGTCGTCCATCTACAATATACATACCTGCCCCACTTCATGCTCTTACTTCACATGACTTTATTTTCATATCACTCAAATATAAAAAAATCACAAAAGAGGAAATTGTTCCTTCACGAACCCTTCAAGCAACTTACATTAACATATAATTTGAAATTCATTGAAATCCTTCAACTGTCGGTGTGTTGGTAGCTATACATCTTCCTCTGTCGCTCAAATAAACTAAATCCTACTCTTATAATTTTAGAAGCTCCACATTAAAATCCAAATCCAAATAATTTACTGCAAATCCTTTCGTTCAGATTTTGAATCCTGTGAAGTGTCCCTTTTGCCATCATTTACGTATTTAATGATGAGCTCAAGGAGACTTTTCTTTTGCGCCGCCCGCTACTTAAGAAAACACAAAGATATTCCCTTGTGCTACAAAATACACAACGCTCAACGTTAACTTGACAAAACTACAATTCGTGCATATTTGCTCAAGAATTAAGGATTCGACTTCTAATTAGAGAAGTCTTACTTTATTAATCGCAAAAGGATGAGCTCCCAGTGTTTTGTCCACAAAAGTCGTCACGTTTTATTTAATTCTCTTCTTTTTTTTTGTGTGTGCAAAGCGTCGTCGTCATGTACACCACCGTTTCCAAGCATAGTCTCCATCAGGACTCAACGTTAAGTTTCGATTATTATACACAAAATCATGAAAAGGATTTATTCGAAACAAAATGCAATTAAAAACTCTTCTCTGGTTTCTTGTGTAGAGTAAAGTGCGCTGGTGCTGCTGGTGCTGCACGCCCACACTCCTGTTCGTCCATATAATTTTAATGTAGGCCCCAGTGTGGCCTGGCGCCCTCTGGTGGCCCTGAGGGTTGTCATGCCATTAGAGGATGAAGCATCATTGTATATGTAAGCACGCAGCACAAAGCGATAAAGATAGAGTGACTGAAGGACCCAAGCAGGATCTTCTGCTTCGAACAACGACAAAAGTTTGTAAGAAATTCGAGACCGCCGCAAAACCCATTTAAATACCCAAGAGTGGAATTACTGTCGTCCTTGTATAGGACTTTTTTTTTTATTTTAGTTTTTTTCTTCTTTTTGTTTTGGTGTGGTTCGTCTATTTCTGGTGCTTAACTATTTGCTTTTGTTTTTTGAGAGTAGCGCACTCTGATTCGACTATGGCTGGCCTGGCCTGGCTCTGGCACCCACTCCACCTTCTCGGCTCTTGGGTTGCTGGTGTCCTAGGTCAAAATTATAGGGATTCGGTAATCCTGGTGTTAATTTAATGCCTTCGCAACTACTCTGACTCTCTATCGGAAGTGGTGTAATCTTCTGCTTTACGTGACTGTTTTGCATAATTTCTTTTCCATCCAAGGATCTGTTGTGCTTCACTTTAAAGCGAGCGCAAAAGGAAGGTGGAGGGGAATCAACGAAAAGGATATAGATAGTGTAAAAAGTTGCTGGTACAGATGTGGAAGAGAAGGGCGTTTTGGGCTTAACACCAAATAATCCTAGTGTCATTCGATAAAGTTGTCGTAAATGCAGGTAATTTTTAGCTCTAATATCTCACTGCTGTGTTTGGTCCTTAAAATTTGGTTGTTAACCTACATAGTAGTGTTCGAACTGTTTTAGGTGAGCGTGAGTGGAGAGGGGTTGGGGGGAGAGATTTTTTTTGTAATTTCTTACAACCACTTCGTGATGTGACTTGTTGAGAAGGGAGTCGTGTTACTGTGGGACGACGATATTATGAAAGATGTTGATTGGAAAGCGGGTGCGGTTGGCATTCATAACCAGAGGTGTATACTGTGTATTGTTGTTGGGAATATCATCTGGAGGCGAAGCCATTTGTGATAAATGTTCGTACCTGTATTGGGCTTTAGGCCCCAATATACACGAAGATGAGACGCAAATGATAGAGAGGCATTTTATAAAGAGGATTTACGTGCTTTGGGTTGTAATTTGATGGTCTCGATGTTAAGTAGGTAAGGAATTTTCAGATCAGCACTCTTCTATTTCAATATTTATTTTTTTTTTTCTACGAATAGGGTCTTGTTTGTATGGGGGAGAGGCAGTTCTTGTCGAAACGACCTTTTTTTGTCAAATCAACACTTTGTTTCCTTTTTTTTTTTGAAATCTCATTTCTCTTCTTTTTTGTTGTGTAGATAGGACATGCTACAAGGAAAGAAATGCACATTACGCTTTTATTCTTTTCTGAAATATACTGGGATTCGTATGTGCTCAGTGGATGAGTCAGTCTTAGAAAAAGTATATAAATCCGATAGTGTGAACAATTTGGTGCTGGTATTTGACTGTTTAAATGTTAATATTTTGCATTGAAGGCCAAGTTCAGTTGTTGGCTAGATCTGAAAATTGTTAAATTAATCTTAAACGATTTATTTCGATGTATTGAAATCATAAGAGCAGCGATTCTTGTAAAAAAACCTTTACTATTTTCCTGTGAACTTTTTTTAATGGTGTTCCCCATTTTTAAGAAAGGCAGTGCAACAAATCTTGAGAACTATAAAGGTATTTCCTTTCTAAATGCCACGTCCAAAATTCTTACCACTGTACTGCAGAGACGACCTAAGGCGTGGATGGAGTTTAATAATCTTATTAGGGAATTTCAAGCATTTCACAATGCATCACAATTTTGTATACAAAAACATTGCCAATTCATTCCTTGTAAGAGTAAAAAGCCTTATGTCCTATTTGTCGATTTCATATTTTGGCATTGGACATGTTTGACCGAGATTCCCTCATGTACAAACTGTACGTGTTTGGAATGTCCTTAAAATTTCAATAAATAGTTGAAAATATCTTCCGAGAAGCTCCACAAATATCTTAGCTTTGAAATCTCGTGGTTGCTCGAATGGAAAACTGTGGTATGATGGAGAAGCAGTTGAGGTTGTAAAAGAATGCAATTATCTCGAGTTACTGTTCACGTACAGCACGCAAATTGTTAAACATCTTAACAAAAAATTAGCTTAAGTTTAAAAAAACAGTAATAAACGGTTTTTCGTCTTCAAAAATTGTTTTAAAAACATACTTGTGCAGCAAAGTATGGTGTTTTCGAAACTGTAGCGGGAACTATTCTTTTTATCCTGTACAGGTGTGTAGTAGTCCGAGAAACTTTTGAGATATTATAAAAGAATATTTCATCTCCCTTCAAAGTCAAGCCAAATTATAAGCTGATGATGAAAACTGGACTATCACCGCTGCTTATTTAGACATTCAAACTGCAAATTTACAATGTTCTTCGGTTCATGGAAATGCTAGAGCACCGGTTAACTGAGCGCCTGGATTACTAAATACTGGAACCTTCAAATGCAGGGAAAAATATTTAAATCGGCCGAAGGATTCGGATGGCACAGGGAGTCTAAGTTTCCTTTTTTTTTAATATAAAAAAAAATATTTGTTTATTCAATTTTCAGAGTTTTGGCGTTTACATCTAAAAACCTTGTTTCAAAATTGTAGTTTTTTTTTTGTGTTTATTCGAACTTGTGAATAGGACCGTTTGTTTTCTTGTTTTCTGTTTTTTTATCACAATTTTTCTAAGTTTTCTCAAAGCTGGTTTTGGCTCAAAGTTATAAAAAGTACCGCGCTTTGGTCTAAAATCTATGGAAGCTTAGTCCTTAACTGTAAAGATTTATAAAACAATTCAGCTGCCATTTTTTACCTATTTGTGTTTTATATTATAGTTTTTTTTTATAATTAACGCGCATATCAAATGGTTATCAAAATGGTTATATACTACCCTTATAATGTCATAGAACACAGTGCGAGCATTAAGGAAAATAGAAGAGGATTTGAAAGAAGACCCAAATGCACGTTGCTTTTGAATTTTTGTGAGTCGTAATGCAGGGGAAAACAGGGTCAGGCAGAGCATTCCACATTCGGGTGGTGCGACTAAAATACAAGTCTTTATACTTGATTGTGCGTCTGAAGTTGGGCTCAAGGTAAAACTGATGAGCATACCTACCGAGGCAGGTGTTGCGGCTAAATTGTTTCAGGAGAGGAATGCAGCTGGCTATTTCACTAGGGCACTGTTTGTGAAAAAAGCAATAAAAAAGAGAGAGAGAGGTAATGTTTCGACGATGTTCAAGAGAATCGATCGATTCTACGATTGAACTATCACCTATCAATTTTAACGCTCTTATAGTGTTTTTTAAGGCTAATTTTATGTTTTTGATTAAAAATTGTAGTTCAAGTTTTAGTAAATACTTTTCGAGAAATCAAATCTCAAAATCCACAAACCCCCAAAGATGGATTTTCTGGAAAAAGCACCCTGCCTTTTTTGTTAATTTCTCAAAAACTAAGGAAGATTTTCACGTTCGGGTGTCTGTGTTTGACTTAGTTGTAATAATAGAACTGATTGTTTAAAAAAACCGATCCTTATAGTTGTATATGTATATACGTAGTATGTGGTAGTAAGTGGCTTAGATTCCATTTTCAATATTTTTTTTTGGAAATTCGACATGTTTTTTTATAAAATTGTCCCTCTTGCGCCTTGCCTAATCGGAGGGATATAGCCCACCCTTCCCGTACAATTATTTTGACCGAACCTATTCGTCCTGAAATTTTATCGCATCTTATGCAAAATCTGGTTTTAGTATTTTATATTATAGGTACTTACTTTTTTTAACCACTGTAGAATAATTTCACTTCAGTGTTCAGCTAAATAATCAAAATATGATTGTGAATGTGATACACATGCGCAAGTATTTAAAAATAAATTGTTTTGTGGCATGTCTACTTATTATGGTTCGAATCCCAACAGAAAGCAAACATGTTTTTCCATGGGTATCAACAATCTGCGTTTTACAAATCAAATGAAGGGAGAGAGAGAAATAGAGAGAAAGAGAAAAAGAGAGAGAGAGAGAAATAGAGAGAGAGAGAGAGAAATAGAGAGAGAGAGAGAAATAGAGAGAGAGAGAGAAAGAGAGAGGGAATTAAGAATAACGTTTGAAGAGTTCTTTGCGGAAAAACTATGTCCTGTTAGCTTCTTATTTGTCTTGGTAAGAAGATCCGCAGGCATACAGAATTGACGAAAAATTGACGTTTTGACCTCAAACAAGAAAATCGAGAAAGTAAAATTTGTTCCGATCTATTAAATGAGCATCTGTGAATTTTTTCAAAGGGGCAGCAAGAAATTGACACATGATCATACCCATGATTTCAACCCTCCTAGTTATCCGAATTTAAAAAAAAATTGTTGATCTGCAATAATGTAGCTATCGCATGAACCAGCTATAAGTAAAAAAAATTTCTTTTTGACAAAATGGCGCCTGTTTGGAAAAAAAACTTTTTTTTACCTTTTTTTGAGTTTCTCGAATTTTTTAAAAATAGTAAAAATTTGGGGATGAGGCTGGTTCATGCTCATGAGAAGGCTAAAACGAAGATTCTCTGAAAATTTCAAGTTAATCGGTCCAGTAGAACTCGAGAAATCGTGGGTATAATATTGAAAAAGTATATTTTGAGAAAAACGCATTTAAAGTTTCGCGTAAAGTGAAATTCTAATCAGTTTCCACGTCAATGGACGGCTATAATTAATAATTTATAATTTAATTTGAATTTTGAAAAATCCTTTAAGGGAGATATTTTTGAATATCTAAACTATCGAATTATGAAAAAAAATAATTTCGATTTTTTCGAATTTTTAGGCTAGAATACTCACTTAATTCATTTTTATTTACATGCTAACTTTTGCAATAGCGGTACCCGTGGTGCGATGGTTAGCATGTCCACCTGCTAACCCAGAGGTTCGAGGTTCGAATCCCAGCAGAGGCCAAAAAAAATGTTTTTTCCCGGGTATCGCCTTTCGCGAGGAATTGGCAAGTCCTCCGTTAGTAAATTCATGCCATGAAAAGCGCTTTCTCAATTAGCCGTTCGGATCCGGCATAAAATTGTAGGTCCCCTCCATTCCCTCACAAGGCATGGTTGTGAGAAATGCGCTAGGCCCAGGGGCTCCTCGCTCTGTAGCGCCACCCTATTTATTTTTTTTTTTTTTAACTTTTGCAATTAGCACGTGTAACCTTTCTAGTCACTTATTTATTAATTAACTAAATAAGCAGTCTTCTATTCCTTTGATGACTTCTTATTTATTTACTTGTTTTCTTTTTGGTTTGTTTCATTATTCATTCATCTATTTACTTAATCATTACACCTACACATGTATGCCCATGTACCCAACGTCTGTTCATTTATTTAGCAACCTATTTCTTAGTAAATTAATTTATTTATTCACTGTTCTTTAATTAACTTTCTATTTATTGATTTATTTACTAATTTGTCTACTATTTGTTGAACTTTTTTATGCAATTGTGTTGGAAAGTATGTCTCCTGCTCGGATAAAAGTGCTAGCAGGTTGACCTAGTTCACGTCAAGTGGTTTTTTGTCTTTGAGAGAAAAAAAAGAAAGGGTAAAAGAAAGTGGAAATAATTTTGTAGAAAAGGTTTTGAGTGTTTAGTTTGAAAATTTTTAAAAAAGTTAGAATCAGTGGATGGAGAAAAATAATACTAGAGAGACAGATGGACGAAAATTGAGGGAGGAAAGAAAACAGGAGGAAGAAGAAACAAAGATAAATAGAGTGTTTTTTTTGTGATTTTACTAAATATAGTTTCAATTGATCTTTGCCCATCACGAATTCTCAAAATGTTTGAAAATTCGCCATCGTAAAATTATATTAATTGTTCTTTCGGGAAAAAACAATTAAAGTTTCATTCCTCGCTGTTACCTGCGATTGTTTACCTTTTTAAACGGTTCATCTAGCCGTCCATCCTTGCTTGATTTTTATAGTTGAAAATATTTGGATTTTATTTGCATTTTTGTGAGTTTTTTCGCGTTGTTTTTTTTTTATTTCATTTGAAGACCATTTTAAGCGTTAAAGTTGGTTGGGAAATTCCAAACAAAAATTTACTGGCGCCCTGGATTTTGTGAAACAGCCTACTTGTGTTTTGATTGACCATTAGTTAACCCATTAATTCCTTTTCGTATCAATTCTTCGTTATTTACTAATAAAACTTTCTACCAACTACCCCTTGCTAAGCAGCTGGCATTGGCAGCATACCTGTTGCATTCTTTCTCAAGTGAGACCCACCCAGCTGTCATTTGACAGCTCATCTTAAACTTGATTTCGATAAACATCGCTGCGATACATCAGCATCGGTGTGCATATTTTGTTTTAATTCGTCTTTAGATAATCGTCCGTATGAATAATTAACATATTAGTTTACTATAATCCAAGTTGTGGATTCGAAGTTTAGATTCATTTCGTCGGGAAAAAAGTGTAGCAAATGGCCACATGCCGCACAGATTATTTCGCGTTTGGGATAGGTAAATTGGCTGATCGATTCAAATTAAGCTTTCATTCATTTTTGCGAATCTTATGTGTGTTTTTTTTAATTTCCGATAGCTCTTAAAAAATCACTCGTTAGTTAAACATTTTGTTGTCAAAGTATAACCCTACCCAACCAAATTGTGAAGATGTCTGCTAAAGTTCCACTTTCAAATAATCCCAAAGTAAGTTATACCACCCCCAGTACCAGTCGTGTTCCATTTTGTAATTAATTACAAAGTAACCCTGATTGCGAGAAATAGTTAACCCACAAAATATAAGCTTTACTTTTACCTTCCGTTTTGTGACTACAAAAAAAAATACTCAGCAATCAATAGTTTTCAAATCCTTATCACCATCAGTCGACGATGACAATCAAATCGAAGTGTTATGGGTCGAGGACGACAGAAACTTAACATTAACCCAGAAACAAGAGCAGCGTAATGTGGTTCAATTCTCAATACCATCATCAAACTGCCGGGTTCGACATAATTACTAAGAAAACAAAACTACTTACGCCTCCTTTACACTGTGTCGTAAGAAATTAGTATCTACTTCAATATACTTAAACTTGTGGAAAAGTTTTTCAAACACATTAACCTTCAAATGACATTGGGTAGATAATTAAGTTGCTAATCAAATGACTCTGTAGAATGTAGAAATGTCATTCGATAATAATTGATGAGCTTTATCTTCTTACATCGAAGCTGACTCAGTTAAACAGATGCGATAGGGTGTGTCGTGTGTTTTGTGTCTTGTGTGTGTGTCAATGTTGGGTTCTGAAAGCCAAAAAGGATCCTGGAATATCTACCTAATTAACAAATGTGTAATCACCTACCCAGGATTCGGAGAAAAGTCCTCAAAGAAAAAAATGCCTGCTTGCGGTGTTTAATTGAAGATTTCGTTGTTGTTGTATTGGCCCCATTTTCTCACTGAGCTATGTAACTGAGTGCACATAAATAGTCGTCGTCACTATGCCAAACTACAATTCCCTAACGTACTGAGTTGTGAGTAGGCCAGCAGGGCTTTCCAATATCCAAATCTTGAATCCATCTCTCAATAACGTCCTTGTTCGGACTTGTAATCACCTCATAAACATCATCGGCGCATAAGGTCATCTCCTACACCTCGGAGCTCTTGTCTTCCACAGATCAAAGATCTGCACAAAAACGCACCACAGTCTCTATAAGAAAAAAGAAGAACAAAAATGAAAGAGAAAAAAAGAAACCATTGCGCTCATCCATAATGCAGGAGGCGCCCCCCAATCAATCTCAGCGGGATCACCACACGCAGTGAAAAGAATCCACAAAACTTCCAACTTCTGCAGTAAGACCATGAATCAGTAAATCAGTTGTCGTGAGAAGAACAAAAACGTCACCGAGTTGATTGGCCCTACCCAATATCAAAACATCATCATAGTCCCCTGGTTGACATAATGATGTTTTTATCTTCCGTTTCGACATGGACCGCCTTGATTTGATTGCTGTACCAGGCTGCTGTCCTACAACTGGGACTACACCATACACTTACCATCGCAGCTCCTGTGTGCGGGATATCAGACTTTAATCATCCGCTGTTAACTTTTGTTTGTGATATGCGCCGCCACCCAGAAGCGTTGGATTTCGAGTGTATAAAGTTATGCAAGTCGTTCGAAACGCATTCATAATGCGGTAATGAGCCAATTTCTTGAGGAAGCCTTGAGATGGGATAGGTTCATGGGAAACCCCCTCCCTCCCCCACAACACAAACATCATGATAACTTTGTTGGTTTTAGCTTGTCCATTTGGGCCAGTTACACATCCGTCTAAGTGTGCGCTTTTACGTTGTCATCATAATTCTCTCCAAAAAGTCTTCGGGAAGAGATGATGGTGAAATTGGGTAGACGTGATTTATATCCATTTAGTGATCATGTCGTTGGGGGCCCTTAAAATCACGATCGATCCTTTTGATTGAATTAAAAATCAATCATAATATTTTTCTTCTAATTGAAGGCACGTTGCGTTGCGTTTGTTGACTTTGGTTTGATGGGAAGTTTTATCCAACTGAGTTGTAACGGTAAAACGCCCGAATAAATAAAGAGAATCAGATAAAAAGAGAACCTTTGATCATGTAGGGCAATTGAGGTCATGGGAAAGCAGCACTAAAGAAGTTTTTGGTTTTAAGTTTTACTTTTGTTTACATGAGTGATCCAACAACGAAACTTGGGAGATTAATTTTTTGAGAAAAATTGGGATTGAATCGTGCTTTAGTATTCTGATAACATGGATTGGGGTTACTTTGTGTTCGGACTGAGTGGTGTTTGTTCTCAGGACTTTTGAAGTTTTGGCGGAGGAGATTGTCAAATAAGACATAATTTGTGTAACAGTAATATGGGTTACCCACAAACATAGAGATACAAATAGGATTTTTCTCGTTCTTTAATAAACTAAAAACTTTTCTTAAACAGCTTCGGCCCAAGAAGACTTCCTTGCGGGGGTTCCAGTTGCAGTTAACTCTTTATTTTTATGACGTTTCTTGTTTTTTTGGTACAGAATTGGCTTTGCATAATGATTTGAAGTATCTTACGAAACTCTTTTGCAAAGATTTGCCACAACTTAAACTTAAGACTGTCGTGTAGTCGTGCTCAACTTAATCGTATGCTTCGGGGAAACACGAGGAAGAAATCAAAAAAAATTTAGCGTTTAAAAGATTTTTTAGCTTCAATGTTTCTTGCAATGTCATCTTTCTATCAAGTATCTCCTGTTTGTATACATTTACTACAGAAAAAAGTACCTACGCGCTGAAAGACAGCTTTTTTAGGCAGAAATACATTAAAGACTAACGCAAAAGAAACGCAAGCGTAAGGAGTACGTTAAACATACAGGAGCTAAAATTTTAATGGTTTTGCAGATGACAGATGACAAATGAGCTCAACAGATTACATATTATAACGAAATAAAAGAAACTTTAAAGATTAATTTTAAATTAAATAATAACAAGTTTTCAATTTCTTAAAAATAAGTAATACAATTCATTTCGGAATTTATATCTGGAGAAGGACAGATCAATATTATCTCATTAAAATCTCTAATTGATCTTGAAATTGGTTCACTCATGCCATAATTAGTTCTGTGCCTTGATTGAAAAAGAAGATTTCTATCGCTCAACGGCCTTTCTGGAGCATAAATACAAATTAAGGACAACAGGGAAGGACACTTTATATGATAACATAAAATACGAGTATATCGCACAAAATTTATGTCATGACTAGTTCTAAGTGATTTGAGGGACTGCAAACCTAGAAGATTCTGCCTAGCTATGGAATTTGGATAAAAACACCATCGCATTTTGTAAAAGGCATACTTCGTAGACCTATTCTGAACTTTCTGAATTCGATTCGAAAAAGATTGTTGGTGAGGGTTCCAGATGATGTCTGCATACTCTAGGTTGCGTCTTACTAGTGAGGTATAAATAGATACATTGGGGTAGGGGTTAGTAAAGTCTGTTGAGTTAATTTTGATAAATCCTAACATTGAGTTAGCTTTTAATTTAAAGCTTCTATATCTGGTGTAAAAGAGAATTTGGAGTCAAAAGTTACGCCTAAATCTTTAAATTTTTTAGTTCTCTGAAGGTTGGGTTGGTTGAGGTTTTAAGGTTTCAAGCGATTTAACATAAACCAGTGACATAGATTATCAAGACCCAATTGGAGTTTTTGACATTCACTTATAAAGGTTAGTTTCAGAAAAAGTTTCAGATCATCTGCGTATATGAGGCATTTGCTGAAGTTAACACAGTTAACAATATCATCAATAAATATGATAAACAGTAGAGGACCTAAATGACTACCCTGTGGAACACCAGAGGTGCATTTTATTTGCCTTATTTGCGAATATACCCGTCAGTTTTAACTTTTCCCCTTGAACCCTACTTATGACGAAGGAACAAATCCATTGAAGGAGGCTTAAGTGGAAACGAAATGATTCCAATTTTTGAAGCAATAGTTTGTGGCAAACCGAATCAAATGCTTTTCTAAAATCGGTATAAGTAACATCCACTTGATCTTTGCTCTTACTAACGTCAACAACGAAAGAAGAGAAACATGTTAAATTGGTGATTGTTGATCTTCCCGAGATGAGCCCATGTTGAGTTCCACTCATATGTTCCTTCACTAGAAAGTCAAGCTTTTTTTGACAAGGCTTTCAAAAAACTTAGGAATGCAGTTAGTATACAAATTCCTCTGTAGTTTTCTACATTGTTTTTGGAACCAGACTTTAAAATTGGAATCAGGAAAGAGGATTTCCATTCATTTAAGAACAGTCCATATTTTTTCATGCAGTTTGCAATAGAATTTTAGACCAGGAACAGAGATAAATTTACCGGCATCCTTTCCTGTTATCCCAATACATTTTGCATGGACTTGTTGCAGACATATGGCACAAGCCACTGTTATATGATTGGAATCTTTTTCGCAAATTAGACATTTCAGATCACTCATTTTCATGAATTTAAAAAATGAATAGATGGGCGCTTAACGTGAGCGACACAATAAAAAAAAAAAAAAAACAATTGTTTCAGTAAGGGATTGAGAGATGACTCAATTCATTTCTATACAGATGGTTCAAAAACCGAAGAAGGGGTAGGCTGTGGGGTGTACTCAAACCGACTTAACGTAAGTCTCTCGTTCCGCCTTCCAAACCATTGTAGCGTGTTCCAAGCGGAAATTCTGGCGATCAAAGAGGTCCTATCATGGCTAAAAGAAAACGTGATATCCTCAACGAATATCCGGATTTTCTCAGATAGTCAAGCAGCCCTCAAATCACTCGGCGCTGTTTCTACGAACTCAGTAACCGCCCTCAACTGTCGCTTATCTCTTAAGGAGATGGCTGAACAGTTCAATATTCACCTTTTTTGGGTGCCGGGGCACAGAGATATCGCGGGTAACTGCAAAGCCGATGAACTCGCCAGAGAAGGAACCGTTCTACCGATCTCAACCAGCAGGTTGAATATTGGTATACCAATCGCTACATGTAAACTTATGCTAAAGCAAGAGGCAATGGACAGAACAATTCACAGGTGGAACAATATCACCACGTGCGTGGCAACAAAACGTATATGGCCAGGACTTGATCCAAAACGCCACAAGACATTTGTTATCCATTACCAGATTGCCTTTAGCTCCGTAATCAATGTCATTACCGGACATTGTCTGATAGGAAGACACGCCATAAGACTTGGCGTTCCCTCTAATGACTTCTGCAGAAGATGCTTAAATGAGGAGGAGGAGGAGACAGTACCACACCTCCTCTGCTCATGTCCTGCACTCTCTTTTAAAAGAAAGCGGCATCTGGGGAAATATTTTCTCGATGATCCAAGCGATCTGGCGAACACAGATCCCCTGCATCTCCTTCGCTTTATTAAAAGCTCCAAATGGTTTTGTTCTATGGTATCACAATGGACCTAGTATTGGTCTAAGTGTTTCGGGTGTATTCCTGACAGCCATTGTAACCTAACCTAACCTTAATAAGGGATTTTCAAAAACGACGTGATGACAGCCCTTAAATTTGGACTGTCAGCCTTGTTAATACTGGAAATTTTAATTAAAATTAAATATCTTTGGATATATAAATCCCACACATAATTATAACCACTTTTTTTGTAGTTTATGATCGATCTCAACATGAAGAAATCGTATATAAAATAGTGCCCAAAAAAAACGAATAATGGCAACAGATTTGAAGGAAATTACGGTACTCTTTATTGTAATGTATTTGATTTTCATCTACACCGAATTAATTATTGAAGCTAACACACTGGCACAAAATTGCCATACACTATTAATGTTTTATGATGCGTATGCAGTTCATATATTGTTTATAAGACTTTATAAGTAAACACAACCAATAGATTTAAAGAAAACCGATAAAAAATCGAGAGCACAATGAGAAGGTGAAATGATACAATAGGGTTACCGCACGATTGTGACGTGCGCTGTGTGACATGTAGCGCCGTCTTGTTGGAACCACAATAGTCGGTTATCATGGCTCTATACCGGTCTCCATTAAGGGTAAGAAGTATGGCCCAATGACTCCACCAGCCCATAGAGCACACCAATCAGTCAGTTTTTGTGATTTTTTGGATTCTCTTCACTCCAAATGCGGCAATTTTGCTTGTTGGCGTAACCATTCAACCAAAAATGAGCCTCATCATCACTGAACAAACTTTTGCGATGAAAATCAGCATCGAGATCAATCTCATTTTCGGCCCATACACCAAAATCACAACGCATTGCATGGTCTCGTGGCTTTAATTCTTGCACAAACTGGATCTTGTAAGGTCGTAAGCCAAGATCTTTGCACGAAATCTTCTATAAAGTTGATGGACTCCAATTGGTGTGACGGTGGCGAATCGATTCATTCGAGTCCTCTTCCAAACTTTGTTCTACAGCGGCAATTAATTCTTCGGTGCGCACTGTTCGACGTCTCTGCGGATGCGTATTATCACATAAAATCAACGTAGTTCGAAAACGATCCATGGTTAACCCAATTGATTGCTCTGATGGACGATTATGTCGACCATAAATGGACCGAATTTACCGCAAAACTTCGCGAACTGAACCACTATTTTCAAAAGGAATTTGTACGACTTGCAAGCGTTGTTCTTTTGTCAACCTGTTCATGATGAAATGGCAAACCAAACTGAACATAAATGTCATTAGAGTTGGCCGATTCGACCACAAGTTGTTAGTTTTATCCCTTTTCGAAGAACCAACATCTAAAAAAACACCCGATACTAAAATAGTAAACAGATCCAATGAATAAAAAATTGGTAGTGAACCCGTTCGGAAATAAGAACACACTTTTTCAATCCGTACGGATTCAATTTCGGTTTTTGTCGGTCGAAAATCAGAACAGCCACAAAAATGTCTTCTCCAGTCGAAAGTCGAAACAAAATAAAATGTCCAGGCATAATAATCTGGGGACTTTTAAGGCAGGTGTACATGTTGCAACGTACTTTTAAGCAGCATTTTCTCACACAGGTGTTCTAGGACAACTCATGTCTTTTCTGTTTTCCATATTAATTAATTGTTGAGTGGGGAATTTATTTTGTGTATAACCAAAGCAGATTCCTTTTAGAAAGCCCACAGAAATTGTAAAAGCGACTGGATTTAAAATAAACATAAAAAGTACAAAAACCTAATAAAAACAGCACACTTTAGGGGATCTCATCTGAATACAAAAAAAAATTCCTTAAGCTTAAGCCTAACCTAACAAATACGAAGGTTGCTCGAAGTAGACAACATAAGTAATCCTCTCACTCTACCTCAACATGGTTCCCAAATTCATCGGAAGACATTTACAAATTTCTCTGCAGATGTATTCAGAACTGAGTATTTTAAAACACCTTTAGTTTGTTTTCCTAAAAATGCCATCAACGTCAGATTAGCTTATGAGAAGTGGGCTGCAGAACATGCCCAAGTTGATGAAGGCATTTCTTTCGAAAGGTTCAATGTCAGTTGGATACATTGTGCTATGTCCACTTTTTCAAAAGAGATAAAGCTCTTAAAGTACCTTCTAAAATCAAACCCCCTATATGTCAAATAAAAGCCATTGTCAACAAAGGATAAGAGAAATCTCATCTCTCCAAGCTATCCGACAACACTGAGTTGTTATAAATGTATATTCTCGTACTCGTACACAACTCGCTTAAAATCTAATTATTGAAATGTTAACGTAAACGTTTTGAGTACAAAGATCTCACATTGTGTCACCAACATTATCATTATGCTGAAAAGGACAATGATGATGACGTTTGTGTTGCCAGTTGCCACAATGTGTGTGTTGAGTGTTGTGCATTTGTATATAGTATAAAAGCTCATCACGACAATGAAGCATATTGCATTCAATGGAGTTGCAGTGAAAATTTGTGTCTACGTCCGTCGTCGTCTTCATATCTAAAAGAGGTGGATGCCCAATTCCCCCATCTACAGAATGCTCCTAATGTCATCGCAACCCCTACAACAATGTCAAGATTATTAGAGAATACTGATTGCACACATTACTCAATGAACAGGATGTCGCATCCGGAGAACCGGAAGGGCAATTGATTTACCTTAATCCAGGTGATTTAATAAATTGACATTTGTTCTGTTCTCTGTGTTGTGTGCAGTTGTAGGTGGATCGTTAATGTGCTTAATGTGTGATTTCTACGAGGATGCATTTAATGGGTGTTGTGTGTTTGTATATGAATTTTTGTTTGCTTCCTTGCACACTGACATGTTGTCAAACAAGCAATGTTATGTAGGATCAAATTCGAAATTTAATGGATGATGTGCGATGGCTTTGATAGTGTTTCAATTGCAAGACCGTTCAGCTGGAAATTGAGGGGATTATAAGGATGGAGTGCGTTGTGTCTTGTGTGTTGAATGTAAACGGATGTACCAATTGAAGTTCGACATTGAACCAATATATTTGAAAGCTGCAGGAAGTTAAAGTGTACACTACATGTCTTGGAGGTTGAAGGTTTTTGCCATCAGCCGCAGATGAAAATATAACTTGATGACTGTTTTACTTCAATTTGAAATTAAGTTGTAATTTTAATCATTTTCAGCTGTCGTACGGTTTTGTTGATACTATCGCTAATTGCACCTTACCGAAATTACACCCGAGTTTATAGAAATATGTACTTCAAAGCAGGGTTGTAAAAGCTTAAGCTAATTTATAGCTTAAGTCTGGATTTAATTCACAAGCTATTTTGAGAATTGTGAATTGGCAAATATTCAATTCACAAGCTAGTTTGGGAATTATGAACTGAGAAAGATTCAATTCACAAGCTAGTTAGTGAATAATGAATTGAAAATATTCAATTCATAAGCTAGCTTATGGCTTATGAATTGAAAAATATTCAAATCACAAGCTAATTTGCGAATTATGAATTGAAAAATATTCAATTCACAAGCTAGCTTATGACTTATCTGAATTATGAATTGAAAAATATCCAATTCATAAGCTAGCTTATGAGTTTATTATGAATAGGAAAAAAATCAATTCACAACCCAGCTTATGAATTACCTGAATGTTTTCCAATTCATAATCCGGATAATTCATAAGCTAGCATGTAGCATGTGAATTGAATATTTTTCAATTCATAAGCTAGCTTATGAAAAATATTCAATTCACAAGCTAGCTTATGAATTGAATATTTCTCAATTCATAATTCACAAGCTAGCTTGTGAATTGAACATTTTGCAATTCATAAGCTAGCTTATGAATTGAATATTTCTCAATTCATAAGCTAGCTTATGAATTAAATATTTTTCAATTCTTAATTCTCCAACAAGCTTATGAATTGAATTTTTCTCAATTCACAATTCACAAACTAGCTTGTGAATTGAATATTTCTCAATTCTTAATTCTCCAACTAGCTTATGAATTGAATCTTTCTCAATTCACAATTTGCAAACTAGCTTGTGAATTAAATATTTTTCAATTCTGAAGCTTACTATTAGCTTATAGCTTACGGATTTTTTAATTCATAAACTCGCAACCCTGCTTCAAAGTTTAAAACCGAAATGATTTTGATGGTCAGTCTACATACGTTAGCTCACACTGCAAAGTTATGTTTAGCAATATAAATAGGGTAGCCGAACGAAGCTATGGAAACCTCTGGGCCTTACGCATGTCAAGGACCTACAATTTACAAGTAAGAAAACTCTTTTGATAAAAGTGTGTAATTACTCTTGGATGAATTGGCAATTCCTCGCAAAGATGATACCCGTGAAAAAAAAAACAATTCTATTATTCTGGAATGTGAACCTTAATTTCTCACTCCTCGAACACGAGTCTCGTTAATGTGGGCTATACAACTACTTTATTAAGGTGGAACATAATATTGTTGGGTTCACTGAATATTTGTATTTCAAATTAATTTTGACCTCTGGTAGACATGAGCTCTTCACATTCGATTTTTGGCTTATTTTAACTTAACACTTCTCTCCAAGGCATTAGAAAAGCCTTGGCATTTAAGTCTATAGTTTAGGAGTCATATTGAAAGTTGAACCAGAAAAAGTATATGAGCATAACATTGAAAAAATTACCAATTGGCCGAAGTTTGTACTTGTATTTGTGCTTTTTTCTAAACGTATATGTATTAAGAGGGAAGGCTTTTGCTTATCTGTAGAACTCAGTCTAATTGACGGTTCATTGTACTACCGGGGTAGAAGTCTTGTTTTTGGAAGGCTGAAAGAGAAGTAGATATCCAGAGAGGAATTAGAACTTACACGTTCAGCCTATCTGCTAAACACTCTACCACTGCACCACTTGTACTTGTAAAAAACAATTCATTAATTTCCTTAGTCAAAATGTACCAGAAAAGGTTATGACTTATGAGCATAACATTGAAAAAAAAGAAATTTTTGCTTGTACTAAAAAACTTGTACTTGTACTTGTACTTGTACTTGTACTTGTACTTGTACTTGTACTTGTACTTGTACTTGTACTTGTACTCGTATTTGTATTTGTATTTGTACTTGTATTTGTACTTGTACTTATGATTGTACTTGTATTCATGTTTTTACTTGTATTATTGCTTGTTCTACTTGTACTTGTACTTGTACTTGTACTTTTACTTGCACTTGTGTATGTAATTGTACTCCTACTTTTATTTGCATTTGTACTTAACTTTTAAACATTTATACTTAACTTGTAGTTGTAGTAGTATTTTTTTGTATATTAAAAGAAGACACATGCTAATCTGTAGCACTCAGACTTATTGCCGGCCCATTCTTCTACCAAGGTAGCCGCCTTACTTTTTTTTTTGGTGTGCAGTATGTTGTAATTTCGCATATTACCCCAAGGGCTGAAAAACAATATGGGCTTAGGAAGGGGCGCTCTACAATAGGAGCAATAGAAGAAGTAGGAAGGGCTGTCGAAAATGCTCAACAAGGGAGCCAAAACACCAAGAAAATCGTGCTGCTGGTAACACTTGATGTCCGAAACGCTTTTAATTCAGCCCGATGGTCAAACATGATTGATGCACTTGAAAGAAGATTCCAATGTCCTGAATATCTCTTACGGATGTTAAAGGATTATCTCAAAGAACGAGAACTTATCTACCAAACCACTGAAGGAATGATACGAAAAGATATCACAGCTGGAGCAGCACAGGGATCTATCATTGGACCAGACCTCTGGAACATCTCCTACGATGACAGTCTGCCACTTAGACACGGATCCCCCTCGAAGAAATGCGCAAGTGGTCCCGAGGGGAAGATCAGCGAGAAACTTGGAGTTTTAGTCGGTATGCTAGGCTTAGTACATCTTGGAGAGTCCGGTACACGGGGAAGTATAGAAAAGTAAAAAAAAGAAAATATATATTACCCTTAAGGGCGGCACGGCGTCCAAATGAAGGGGTACTGGGGAAAGAAATGCACGCGGCCAGCCAATTTACTGAACTGACTTGTACTTCTAGTTTTACTTGTATTTGTACTTGTACTTATGATTGTACTTGTATTCATGTTTTTACTTGTATTATTGCTTGTTCTACTTGTACTTGTAATTGTACTGGTACTTGTACTTGTGTTTGTATTTTTAATTGAACTTACACTTGTATTTGTATTTTTACTCCTACTTGTACTTGTATTCGTACCTGTAATTGTACTCCAACTTGTGCTTGCACTTGTACTTGTGTTTGTACTTGTGCTCTAACTTGAAATTGAACTTAAACTTGAAATTGTGGTTGTACTTGTACTTGTTCTTTTACTTTTACTTGTTTTTTTTTTTTACTTGTTTTGTACTTGTAGTTTTTATCACTGTTTTAGCTTCATACCGCCACTATTTTTGTTTGGCTTGTTGATAGTGTCCCTTTGAAACCTGTAGAAATAATTTGGCTCCCTCTAAGTTTGTTGCAGGTTTGGGTTCCTAGTGCCGTTTCTTATACCTCCATAGCAGACATCATTACCCTGGTTTATATTTTCTCATCATGTCCGTTCAAATCTCCGCCAACAATCAAACACTCCTCTTTTGGGATATCATTAGGTAGATGGTGAGAATTTAGCCAAAGTGGAATTTTTCTACCTTGCATGCACTGACAATATTCCAAACATCACCACTTTGAGAAACATCAAACGGTAATGGACATCAAACGGAATGGAATTCGAAATGGTCAACACGGTGCAAAGTATCTCTTCCACAACAGTGATACTGATTCCGTTTTTACCTTGATACGTTCCGTTATAGAACATCTTGTAAACTTTCGTCTTTACATCCAAAAAACGGACCCTGTTTAAAGTATTTCACCATTTCGTTTTTTGGACAAACAAAATGTCTACCCGCCTCCATCTTTCCCAGGTTAAAAACTCAAAAGTTTCTACTAGAGACTCTTAGACCATCCAATCGGTCGCATTACTTTGCCAGCCCCTGCGATTCATGAAGCACTTGAAGCGGGCATTTCTGTTCGAAGCGGGATCAGTACCACGCTTGCATTGGTTGTGCCTTTCGGGGTAGTGCCATTACTATTTGCAAATAATTTCATAATGCTGGAAATTTTTCGAGATTTGGTGGAACGTATTTTCATGTGCATGTGCTTCACGTTTATCATTTACAACACCGGAGATCTCCAGTCATTTAACTCTACGAACTTCATGGTCACTTGTGATGAAGTTTTATGCAGTTACGGGTGTAAATTTTCTACATATGATTTCTCCTATAGTCGCCTCTTACGTTCGACAAGCGGGGAGGCACTGCGGTGATATTCATAACCGTTAGCTACAAAAGTTTTGGAATAAATTACTTCCAATGTAAAGCTAACGTTGGTAAATTTATAACAATTAAAAATTTCACTATATTCACTCGTGGTTGGTTTTCAGAAATTTTTTTTTTTGAAATGAAATTGTTAATATTTCAATACATTTTTCCACACTCCTGTTTTGCTTGTATTTAGAGTTCAACCCACTTTGTCCAGATGGTTCCAGGAGTGTTCGTTTTTTGAAGTGCACGCCTGCAAACAAGCTCATAATCAACCAGAAGCCCTACTCCATTAGCTTGAAGCACTTCTCCATTAAACGCTCTTCCTCGACTAAATATCCTCCTTGTCATAAAAAGCCATACAGTTGCACCCGCCATTCCATTCGGCCGGCACCACTCAACCAATTTCCATAAACATCCCTCCAGCTCTTGGACGTATTCCAAAAAGCAAAATATGTTAATGTCACAATACCCCCGGGACCAAACGAATTATGCCACACTAACTTTTCACATCCAGTCATCAACTATTTTTCATTTTTCGTAATTTTACACACAAAAACTCTTCCCCGCACTCAATGTCACAGAAAGCCATGCATAAATTCTGGCAAACTATAGCTCCTGCCACTCTGTGGTGGACCTCATTCAAATCAAAAATATCCAACCACACGTTGTTTTTTGTGTTTTTGTTGTTGGGGTTTTTGTAATTTGTGTAAACCCAATTAAACATCTTCCAATTCCAACACTATTTTCCGCAAAACATGACACAACAGCCAAAAAAGCAACCCGAACCCTAGAAAAAAAAATATGAGAAAAGAAACAGCAAATCATTACATAAAACATCCCACATAGCTACCGGAATGTGTGTCATCCGATGTATTACATCCGTTTTGGACACCACAAACCACCAATGTACTAACTACCGTGCGGTACAAGTGCTCTTTAGTGCCAGGATTCCCGGTCGGTCGTGAGGGATGCTCTCCTCCTCCTCCCACAAGTGTGTTCTATTTTTACTAATTAGGTAATTGTCGGTTTCGATAACAAAAGCAAACTTTTTTTGCATAGAACTAGGGGCAGGATTGGGGATACGAATCTACCGCAGAAACAATCAGTCACTGAATTTATGGAAACCACAGCAGAATTCCTATTTTTGTGTGTTCTATTTTCACATTCAAAAACATAGGATAGAGGGGAATGGGGAAAGAAGTTGCAGATATACTCAACGAACCCTTCTCTTGGGTGCCATTACAACTATGGCCAGGATGCTCTGTAGAACTATGATAGTTTCGGTGCTTTGAACAATTTTAAAGTTTTGGTGTCGTCGTCGGCGTCGTTTTGAAATATGCTAAATAAGTGCAAAATTAATACTCTTGTGCGGCGCATCCTCGTACACGTCCATATTCCTGTTTATGCAAATCCTCAGTGAACAACAAGGACATGACTACAGCAACACACAACATACCTACCCATGAGTGCGATATATCGACATTGGCGGCGGCGTGCGGGCGGGCGACGGAGCGGTGAGGTGGACGCAGCGAAATAGCTGTTCTTCTCTATTGTAGACGAGGAGCAGAAGCAACACCGTCATCGTAACAAGTTGAAATATGTTTCGGTTTGCCTCAAAAACTACAACCACCTCTTCGCTTCTGGGATTGGGAGCGAACAATAAAGCTCTCCTCCTATTTTTTTTATGGCACAGCCCACAGGAGCTTCAGTTTTTCTTTATCTCGCTTTTTGTTTAAGCCCGGATGCAGAACAATGTCGACATATTGTGATGGAATGTTGGAGTACACACCATGAATAGGTACAGCAAGAATGCTCCGGGGCAGTGTGAACCAAATAAAACCGTTTTCTAGATTCAATATTGCGAAAAAGTCATATATGGTAGGTATCCATTTAATTCTTTTCGCTGTGCGCCATTTGCATCGCACGTACCTTTAAAAAGTCATTTATTCGAAATTAAACCTTTTGTCTTTCAATTGGATCGGCCGATGCCTCTAGAGAGGCTTCGGCTGAATTAAGTCATTAGTCGTTCAGTTGTGTTTGCATTGATGCGGGTGGTAATAAAGGCGGAGGATGAGGGATGGAGGTGGTGGTGAGGCGGTGAACCTTAGAGCCAGGTGGCTGAATGCTTTCTTTTACACACATGGATCCAATTAAAACCCCACACGAGCTCTCGCGTACATACCAGCTACAGCCGCACAGTCAGACATTCGTTTCAATTACTGTTCGGACAAAGGACTTGATTTCATGATATAAAATGAGACGGACGCAAACTTCCATCCATCCAAACCAAGTGAGTGGGGTATTAAGAGATAATAGCCTCAAGGGATAATGCTGGGAACATAAATATTTATTTCGAAGATTAAACGGAAATGGCAATGCGACGACTACCTTCGAAAAAAAAAGACAGCAAAACCTAGAGCCACAGCCACACGACTCAGGATTCAGCAACACATACCGCACACTCTCACACACACAAAAACAGAAAGAGAGACTCACTCGTAACTCGGTTCTGACTCATCATCACAGCAAAAGCAACTTTCACTTTGGATTAGTTTTGCTTGGGTCAACATCAACACACAACACAACACACACAACAACATTATCATTATCCTGGCAATGTTTGTGTGTACAAACGGCAAAGGAGTGTAGAGCCAGAAAGATTTCAAGTGCTGATTTGTTATCCCAGACACCCACCATCCCTCATTTTCTCCCTTATCCACTATCTGGCTGTATTGCATTATGTTCCCTTCATATTCTTTGTAAAACTGTGTGTATCCTTAATCACATGGGTGGTGGGGTAGTGGTTAGGGTGTTTATGACAACTTCGTTTAAGTTATGTTCATGGATCAGCAGTCGCTTTACTGGTGTACTCCCATTCAATTGGGATTTCATTTCTCATTCTCGTAGTTAGTAATATGGTGGAGCTATTTCTCGCCCCGTACCTGCGTTGGCGTCGTCTGCCCCTCTAAGCCAGTGTTAGAGAAATGATACAAAAGGATTCATTTTACATTCATTTTACCTTCCTTTACCTCCCTACCGCCCTGCCACCCTCTTACTTTCCCACATCTTCGTCTCAACCCTATTGCCCTTAGCGTCCTTGGCATCGAAACATTAACAAAACTGTGAGTTGCTCGTGGTTGGGAACGAAAATTGATAGTCCTTATGTGAGGAACGACGATATGATATGTGTGTTGTCTGTGTGTATGATAGGATGTAACGGTTTTCTATTATGCCTGCTATTTGCAGGATACTATCTTCCTCCTAGGAATCCAATCACCGTTTGGTGGCTGATGTTGTCAGCAGATTGTAACAAAGGAACCGCGTGTAGCTTCATTTTTTTCTGTGTATTTTTTTCTTTTGGGAGCTTAGGTTTGTCGTTGGAAACTTTGGATGGTGTTTCGTTTCGTTCGACTTTGGTGCCATCAGCATCCGTTATGGAAGACAGGGTCTACGAGTGATGGCTTGGTATAGGTGTTTTCGTTTTGTGTCGTCATCGAAAAAGGAATCTCATCAGGCATGTAATTAGATTTTCGAAAATAGTTGCGGTATAGGATTTGTGTTCAATAATTGAAATCATACCAAGGGATGATGTAGTCAAGGTAGGGAGGGATCGAATGAAGAGATGGGGCGGGGATGTTATTGGAAGAAATTTTGACAACTTTGAAGGGGTTGGGGTGGCTGTAGTGCTGCGATTGCTGAAATGAGGAATACATTTGTTTGAGGTTGCTTCAAGGATTCGAAGAAACAAACAAAGTCATCAAATTGGGAAGAATTATAATTATTCTGTTCATTCGTCGTCACCTAAATTTAGTTGCTCTTCTGAGGAAGTTTAAGTGTGGAAACCACTCATTAAAACTTTTCAGAAATGTTCGGAGTTCTTTCGATAGTTTCTTTTGTGAGTAAGCGAACGTTACTAAGTTGTTTGGTTGAAGGAAATCGGGCGATCGTATAGGCTGTCTACATCTTTGGTGGTTGATTTTGGTGGCGATTGGGTTTAGCAAAGGTTCTGGAGTTGAAGGCATGCATCGGTGTGCTTGGCATAGCTAGCTTCACAAATTTCGTTCGGAAAGAGGTTCTAGATCCCATACTCTGCCGATCCCATACCGGGTCTCCATTAGCGAAGGTACCTAATCTAGGTATGTCGACCTGCTGAAACCTTTCTCATTAGTAGTTCGGAGTTCAAAGTTCCCTAGAATCTGTCTTTGAGATGGTGGATGAGAATGGGAAGCCAGAGTGTAGGAGTGTTCTAAGAAGTTGTGTTGTAAACCAAGGGTTTCTTTGGTTGGCTAAGTCCTGTTCTTTTTTTCATCAGTAATTGAAGACAGTGATAGGCAAGTTTAGCTTTTCTTATGACAACACGTACGATGGAATTGAATCTCAGCAGCTCGTGGAATTCAATTTCTAGATATTTGAAGCTGTATATGGTTGGCGGTCTGGCATGATCGAAGAAAGGGAACTGTTTCTACAGATGCTTGCTGTAGGGCTGTCTCCTTCCAACCCTTCTGAAGCTGACTATCTCAGATTTGTATGCGCTAATCCGGTTATTCCACTTCTGGTTAAATGTGTATAAGTTGTAGATACTAACCACTACTTATCGTAAAGCTATCAGTGATGACATGGATGAGCAATATGGTCACGAGTGTGGATGACTCAGCATTTGTGATGTTTGTAGCAATGGAGAACAGTTGTTCGGACGCCATTAGGAAATACAGAAGTGGTGTTAGTTCTTATGAATGGACAACTCCAGCTCTTAGGCTGTTCATTAGTGAAATGAAGTTCTCTATTTGGATAAAGAAGTTCCTGGAAGAAACAAAAGCAAAAATAATTTTGATAAGTATTGTAAGACAGTAATGGAAGGTACAAGATAGAGGCGATAATATTGCGATAATCTTTTGGACAGTCAGTTTCCTCGGAAGCACTTTCCAACTGCTGATTATAACTAAGCTGAAGGACCCGACATCGCAGTCGAAGAAGTTAGTAAGTCAGTAAAGATCAACAAAAATGCATAGCTACCCAACTACCGCTCAACGATCATCAAAGTCGGACATCAGATTGATGGAACGGTTACTATTGCAGCTCCATTAATTTATTGTCAGAGATAACTTTTCCGGATCCTTGGGCATGCCTTGCGAGGTAATGGAGGGAACCTACACTTTTCTGCCGAATCCAAACGCCAAATCGAAAAAGTGGTTTTCATGGCAATGAATTTACTATAGGATGACTTTAAAATTCCTTACAAAAAGCGATACCCATTTGCTTTCTATTGGGATTCGAACCTCGTAACATGAAGTAATGCTATTCACTTCGACATGGGCACCACAAATTACTATGGCCAGCGAAAACCCTTTGACTACAAAAAAAAGGGCAATTATTACGACACATAAAGAACACGGCGGGTGTATCCAACCAATGTAATGTTAGCAAAACTGTACGAAATTAGGCCCAAAACTATGTCACTGCCAGAAAATTAAGTTGACTAAGACTTGTTGATTTAAGCAATGTACCGAAGTTACAAGTCCTTAACCTCACCAGGTATCTATCTACCAATGAAGCAAGAGCACTTCTTATCTACAACACTTTGATGCTGCGATCGAATACCAATATCACACGATATTTTGCATACACTGTCATAGAACTCACATGGACTACGTGCATAAAATTCTATAAGCTACACTGGAATGAATAAGTATCAAATTAGTTTACAGGCTATTCCCGCAGAGGTACGTAGTGTACTCATCAAACTCCCAGAATTGATAAGCAAAGTCTTCTTGGAGTTCGAGGCATTAATTCTGCAACTAAACCCTTGGGTACTTCTTGCCAGGTGTAACGAATTTGCAAATACAAATCTTTTTACTAATGACATAAAACTCACACGCACTAGATACGAGGGAGCGTTTTTATATTCGCGGAATGGGGAATATAGGGTGGAAATAAAAAAACCAAATTATTTTTCCTTTTCAATATATTCACCTGCAAGACGGATACATTTTTCAGATCTTTCAATTAACTTATTTATACCCTCATAAAAAAATGTTTTGTCTTTACCTTCAAAATACGTCGAAACTGCCTCTTTGACTTCATGATCATTGGTAAATTTCTTACCCCGAAGCTCTTTTTTCATTTTTGGGAACAGATAATAATCACTCGGGGCTAGGTCTGGATCTGGACTGTAGGGTGGGTGATCCAAAATATCGAAGCCCACTTTATGCAGGGCAGCCAACGCAATGCGGCTCTTGTGCAATGCACGGGCGCGTTGTCGTGCAAAAGCAGCACACCTCTCGTCAATTTCCCCCGTCTTTTCTTTTTAATGGCTTCTTTTAATCGCTCTAATAATGAAGCGTAGTATTCTCGGGTTATAGAAACACCTTTATCTTTATAATCGATTAGTAATATTCCTTCCGAGTCCCGAAAAACCGTTGCCATGAGTTTTCCCGCTGACTGTGACACCTTAAACTTTTTGGGAGGTGTTGTGCCTTTTTTGTGCCACTGCATGGAGTCTTGTTTAGACTCAGGCTCATAATGATGAACCCAAGTTTCGTCTCCAGTAACAATTCGGCTCAATACACGATCCTTGTCTTCATTGCAGAGGTCCCAAAATGCACGTGAACACTCTACGCCATATTTCACTTTTTACTCCCGATTATGTTGCTTGGTTGACGATTTTTTTTTTTTTTTTATTTTTTTTTATAAAAAAAAAAGAAGAGGCTTATATGCTAATCTGGAGAACTCAGACCTAATATCCGGTCCATTGTACTACCAGAGTAGCAGCCTTCCCTTTTTTTTGTGTTGCAGTAGTTGGAAATTAGTTGTTAGTAATTTCACATATATAACCTCAAGGGCGGCGTCCATATGAAACTGGGAGGCTGAAAGAAAAGTAGATGCCCAGAGCGGAATTCGAACCCACGCGTCCGGCCTATCTACTAAACACTCTACCACTGCACCACGGCCGCCCTAAGACGGCCGCTCGAAGGCAAATTGTCTAAGAACAATGAAACTTCGTATTTATACTAATTATGAGTAGCTGAACTCGTTACGATTCTTCTTCTTTCCATTTCCGGCATTACGAGTAGTGATCTTGAAGCGATCACAACTCTCCCACTTTTCTGCTTCACACTAGTGATCCGCCTGTGGGGTACGCCGCGTTGACCTCAGAAAGCGTCGGCAAGCCTCCCGGTTTTGGATTGTTCCATGCCTGAGGCCAACCAAATGCTGCTGTTTTTACATTTGCTTGTACCAGGAGTGTTTTGGTCTGTCTTTTCTTTTTCGATTCTAATGAGCATAGTCATCCCCTCATTCCGCGAATATAAAAACGCTCGTAGTTTTATAAAGCACCCTGAAATATATGAAAGGAGAGAAGTCAGCCCGTGTTGAAAAAATCTAGAGCACAACCACAGGCTACTTCCACTAGAGGAAAACCAGGGCTACGTAGTTTGCTTAGCGATTCCCAATTTTCATTCAGGTCTCCTTGGAGTACCAGGCATAAATCCCCCACTAGTATCTAAAAGATTTTGGGTTTTTCTCTTGCTAGCGATTAAGCTATTGATGCTAGAAATTCATTGTTGATGCCAGTATTTGACTGTTGCTTTGCCAGCGGTTGAACTGCTAAAAACCTATACTTGAACTACTAAGGACTTACCAAGGTTTTGAGCCACCGATCGCCAATATTGGAGTCATAAACATAAGCTCATTTAGAATCTATAAATATTATTTTATACTAGCTTTCAGACCAATAACAGCATTAGACCTTCACAACCGAAGTCTTACGCGTTTTCTTTGGTCGACCCCTGGACCCCATCTAGAGAAAAAAGCACATCACACATAGTCTTTGACTGTCGATCTGCAAGTGCTTAAGCTGTTGATGCGAGTATTTGACTCTTTAATTGTTAGCAGTTGAGTTGTTGATCTTCCAGTGTGCGACTGTCGATTTCTCAGCGGTTGAGCTGTTGTTGACTGTTTATTTGCCAGCATTTGAGCTGGGGATTGCCAGCAATGAAGCTGTTGAGACCTGTACTAGACTGCTGAATTTTCATCGCTTGACTGTAGATTTGCCAACGTTAAAACTGGCATCGTCGTAGTGAAAAAACACAATTAATCCACTTCATTAAAGTGGATGTGAAGTTGGATCAACTAGTGATGGCAGAAAGAGTAGAGTGCTAAATTCAAGTCAAAACTTTAAGTAGAAAAAACCAAATCTGCAACAGGATCATAAGGAAGAGAGGATCAGAGAGTGAGGTCCAGTCTTTAGCTTTTAATAAATCAAATAAACAAATAATTAGGTAGGGCTGCGTAACATAGTTCGGTAAGCGTCGATGTCGTATCCTAGCGCTTTAAGGGACCTACAATTTTATATCGATTCCGAATGATGGCTAAGTTGGAAACACTTTTCATGACAGGGTAGTTACTTTCGGAGAATTTGCCAGTTCCTCGCGAAACGCGATACCCTTTAAATCCCTCGTTACAAGCAGACTTGTTAACCACTACGCCACGATCAGCACGGTTAAAGCTCTTCCTGAGGGCAATTTCCCGATCTGTGAAGCTGTGAAGTGATAAAAAAAATATCATTTCAGTTTTCACACAGTTTTTTCATTTTATCATTTCACGAACCCACTCCAAGCCATTCTCGATCTCCAAATGAAAAGCAATTCTCAAACTGTGTTCTAAAAAGTACTAAAACGTTCTAAATGACATATTCTGACAGTTGTCTTTCATTTTCCAGTTTTTTTTTTTGTTTTTTGTAGGTTTTTTTTCAATTTTTGCGAGTAATGTCCGGAATTATATTTCAAATAATTCTAAATAATGGACAACGTTCTGAACGAAGGTATCATTTATGATTTATTTGGATTCTGTGCTGTAATTACACTTTATTTCTTTCTTAGAAATAGATTCAGGATATTGAGACGTTCTCTATTAAAAATGCTTTTCGAACCTCGGAGGTCCGCTGCGCCCTTAAGTTTTGTGCCATTTTTCATAATTGAACATTTTCACCAACTCATTCGGCCATGAAAAGAAATTTATCATAGGTATGAAAAAAATTTGGCATTTGAGGTTTGGTTTTCATTCATCGAGAATCAAGTGAAGTTGTGATAAAATTTTCAACATTACAGCTTCACAGATCGGGAATTGACCCCCTGGAGTGATTGGAGGGTTGAAATAGCAGTGAAAAACTGTTCACTTTAATCTAACAGAACATTGAAATTGTATGTGTCTTTATGCATGCCACTGTATATCGCACAAAGCATTTAACGATTAAAATTAGGACATGAGTCAATTAGGAATTACAATATGGGCTTACAGTGGTCATGTACCATTTCGGATGTGTCTTATGAAAGTTTGTGTTAAGCTTTCGAACTGGGGAAAAATAAATCATCAAAACCACGTTTGCAAATGTTTCTGTGAGGCTTCACTTTATTTGCGAGTAGTGTACAAATTGAAGCTTTTCGGGTGCAGCTTGAGACCCATAGTTAAATAGCCCAGTAGAAACTGGGCAAATATTTCAGTAATTCAATGTAATAATCGAAAAGATCACCTCTCACACTTCACCTGTTTTGCAGTCAAACCTTTGGAGAACATCACACTCACTCCTTTATCCATACACACACAAATACACCTTCTACTTGCTCTATCGCATCTTGCGGTTTACCTACGGTGAAATAACTTCCAACTATCTCAACTCTGCAGCTATTATTTATATCCTTCCATATCAATTGATTCGCCTTCTAAATTAATTGAAACACAACATTCACTTAACATTAACAAGGTTCTTGCATTGATTGGTAGACCTAAACTCATGCCACTATTGTATTACTCGCAACAATATGTCAACTAATGAATTTTCCTTATTTCATATCATTGTCCAATCCATTAATACAACCACTTACCCTTTGCAACCATCAATACCCATCAATACATTGTGTGACCCCTATTCATTCGAATAAACCAAAACACTTCTCTTAAAATGAATAAACCCTCCATGTCTGTCATCCACAAAATATAAAAAAGCAGGAAAAAAAAAGAACGAACGAAGCAAAAACCCAATGATTCCCTGTGACAACAACGCAGGAATAACATCTCAATTTCAAAACAAAGATCAATATCCATATGTCCACACAACCTCTATATCCAATTTATACCCCCCTCTTCTTGTACCACCTTTTTGCCCTGATGGTGTCGATACTTTTGCCAAACAATTTTTCAAAAATATACCAACCCCCTTTATTCAGTTCAATTCAGACACACACACGACGAAACGGTACAAAAACCGTCTTCTCACTGAAATGGATATAAATGAGTAGCGAACCCCATTCCGGTGCTACCCTTATCACACAAGTGAAAGGGGAGAGAGACTATTTTACCCTCTCTTTTATATCTCATGACACAAGCAAGTGGTGTCTCTCATCGGGTTGTTTTTTATTCAAAGACTCACCACAGGCTCATCAGTCACAGAGG
This sequence comes from Melanostoma scalare, assembly GCA_949752695.1. NCBI lineage: Eukaryota > Metazoa > Arthropoda > Insecta > Diptera > Syrphidae > Melanostoma > Melanostoma scalare. The sequence goes on from OX456984.1 coordinate 217,799,693, forward strand.
AATTTACAAATGTCGAAGACACGTCGAGGATAATGACCACAACAGAACAACGAAAAACCCATTCCCCATGGGGATATAAATGTCTGCTATCAACTTTTTCTCCCATGACAGTAAGTGAAACCAAAAAAGTGGAATACTTTTGAACGACACTGTTTCAGAGTCAAGACATGCGCTGATCGTTGCACTTTGTAATCAAATGTTTTGGAGAGAGTTTTGTATCATAAGGGCTGTGATGTTGAGGGTTTGCTTACAGTTAATCAGTGTTAGACTCGTGGCAGCATCACAGAATGTTGCTGGGACCGTAGCGCTCAAACACATCTCGGAAACATCCGCCGAACACCTATCAGTCCGAGACGGTAGAACGAAACTTTGTCAGTTAGTGAAAGGTGCTCGCAATTGAAGGGCAGCTTGTTTGTAGGCTCGGGCTATCACCGTGTGGAACCATAACTTCAACGAAGAAACAGTGTTTTGCAAAAAATAAAGAAAAAAAAAATAACATGGTGATGTACTAGGCTATTTCGGCGGGGGTTGATTCAGTTATTGTTCGTTCGATTTGTTTGCTAATTTTGTCGTCCCGAGGGTTGGGTTACACCAGACAGTGATTGTGCTTAGCTTCCCCATCTTAACAAAGAAAACGAAGAAGAATTAATAAAAATGTGCTGACGACACACCACACGAATGGGGGGAGCAGACAACAACACAACAGACAGACGCGAAAAAAGAATTCAGAAAAATTCAACAAAGAATGTTGTACTTGTGCCAGTCGTGTAGTGTGTAGTAAGTGTAGTGCTCTGTGTGTAGTAGGAAGTAGTATCCTGTGAGTGAAGCACCACAAAAAAGAAAAAAAAACGAAAATGGTTTGTTGTGAGTGCATCAGGTGGCTGGGTATAAACAAAGAGCCTCACTCTGTAATGTAATCCACCGGAAGTGAAGCCTTAACCGAGTGCAGTCCGCGCAATCAAACAATGGAAATGGATGTAAACTTATCGTCGAAAAAAATTGGCGCTATTGAGGGCGTGCTGGGCGGTGGTATTGGTCTTACTCCGAACTCACCCGCCGTCAAGTCAGGCTGCTGTATGATTCCAATGAATTTAAGGACGAAACACAATCGCACCCCACAGGAAGTGTACTTTGAAAGTCGGGGCAAGTCGTGCAAGAAGTTGTTAAAATTTAATGGCAACTCGAACAAGGTTAGTGGTTTATTTTCATTTTGTATTCCACTTTACCTCCTGCCACTGTTTGCTCTCCCGATCCCATCTCTCCCGCTTGTTCTTACTCGCAACATCCTTACGTATCCTAACATTTGCCCGCCGCAATTGGGTTTATTTATCTGCTCCCAATAATGATTCTTTGTGTCATTGAATAAGGAGCAGGAGTGCAGTGCAGAGTGATGATGCACATGAAAATTCCATCACACATACGAGAACGAGAGACCACCACGAAGAAGGAGGAGGAATGTGTGTTATTATATGCCAGGATATGTCACTTTTGGCTTTGGTTATCCTCGTTTTTTGTTTGCATGCTGCAGTAGAGGCATCAGCAAGGGTATTGAGGTATTCGTGTCGTATCCTGGTTTCAGGATATATGACTTGAGCGCAGTTATTTTTCTATAGAAGTGGTCTTTTTTATTATCCTGCGGCTAAGGCTTTTCTAGAAGTAGGAGGGTGACCAAATCCGAACTTCATTTGCATTTATCCTGCTGTCCCCGTTATTTGGAATGAGATGTGTTTTTTTCTCTTCTGCCTTCGATGATTGTCTGTGTTTGTCAAAGGAGGAGGTTTGGCGGAGCAAAAACATCCTGTTCCCTGGTCTATTCTCCCCAAACGACAAGGCGACAGTCGGTCGGTTCGGCCATTCAAATAGATGACTTGTGGTTATTCCTGGAACTTTGGTTATACTTTTCTTTCTTTTTTTTTCATTGTTTGCTTCCATTCTCTGCCACTCTTATACTACCTATGGAAAGTACACCTACCTATGTCCTTTTACATTTGTCTGCATTCCATGTCCTTTGAATTATATGAGCCGCAAGGTGGTATAGGTTGAAGAGAACGAGGCCTCTAACCTCTGCTTACCTGCTTATTTCCTCGTGTCCAGGATTACAATATTTTTTTATTCAATTTTCTTCTGGAGGACGAACAAAAAAGGACTCAAATCAAATTATTTTTTCTTCTTTTCCGAAGCTTTTCTTCTTCGTCGTCGTCTTTCTTTCTTCTTTTTTTTTGTTCTCTCTGCAAATTTATGATCAAGTGGTTTTGCGGGACTCGGGTCGCAGGGAGTGTTGGGCAACCAACAATCTGTGACTAGGTAACTAGAAATCTGGAATTAAATTTCATCTCTTATGTTTGCCCATTTGGAATGGTTTCAAGACTGCTCGGTGTTTGTGTTGGCCATGTTGTTTTCCTATTTGGCGTTTCTACTAACAACGTTTTAGTGTGCGGAGCTAACATAAAAGTGCACACATAAAACGAGGAAATAAAAACTCAAGACTCTTGTCTAATGAAACTATGTTTATGTACGAAATAACCAACTTGACCACTGATATAGTAGGTATAGAGGTACCTACCTACTTACATAAAAGTATGTTGAATGAGGGAAATGGGAATCGTTATGCCAAAGGATACTTATGTTATTCTCTTGATAAATTAACAAAGATGCTTATCCCTGCCATAAGCAATAGAAGGGATGGCGAAGTGTTTGTAGAAATAATAGGCTTGACGCCTGATAGGATAGCTTTCTTCTATGTGAAATGTGGTGCTAGGCGACAACAAACGGCACCAGCAGCGGCGCCAGGCGACTTTCGAGGTTGGGGTTGAGGTTGAGGTTGATGGTGTGGCGGCGGCAGACAGTCTGGCTATGTTATTTTAATATTATATATGGGTTAAGTAGGTGAAGAGAGATGATAATTTTGTAAAAGATAGCAAACGTTAAAGCAGATTAATAGGCAATTGCTTTGGCGATGCTTATTCGAGACAAAGGATTTTCAGTTACACTCGGTGCTATATAAATCACCCTTAAGTAATCCGGAAGGGATATACGTGTGTGTGTTCTGGCTTGTTCATTTATGGGGTGTTTGTCCTAAGTAGGGGGAAGATGAATGGTTTTTGGTTTGATATCAAACTTGCCAGATTAAGTATTGGTTTCGAGTGAGAAGCAATGTTAACAGTTGCCATGTTCATTTTTGAATACAAAGGACTCATCCCCAGCAATTGATTTGGTTGTTTGTTGAAATTCCTAGGATTCTATTAGAGTTGCTACATTCTGTTGAAATTGAAATGCATACGTCTAACACAGAATGTACCATGGACTACATCAACTGAATAACATCATCTCACATCACAGTGCCGGACTGAGTAGATATACAGTCAAGAGTTAGTTGTTTGCATCCGTAATATTTCACAAAGGCTTTCTTTCAAAATGTCTGAATCAATTTCTGAAGAGTTGGCTTACATTTAGCAAAGACTTTCAAGTATTCAAGTTAGTCCTCAGACAGAAAAAAAATTTTTCTAATACTAACAAACAACACCTCTGATGTTTTACATGCTCGATAAGTAAATTTTAGGAGAGCTTTTGTTGTTTGTTAAAGTTTGACAGAAAATTTCTCTTGCTCATCGATGTCGAAATAGTGCGGCTGTGAGGGAAAAGTTTTTTCTTGCAACTTTGATTTATTTCATTGATTCATGGTCTTCCTCGGCATTAGCAATTGGTTATCTTCAGAAGCGAAACAGTCCAATATCAAGACACGTTGAGATTAAGCATTTAAGTGTGAAAGCTCATTACACCTTGATGTTAAAGAAGGAGAAAAATCAACTAAAGCTCTGTTGCGCAATCTATAAATAACCTCCTGGTTAGTAATCCTTCAGTTAACTCAGCTATGAGATATCTCTTCTCATTGTTTAACGTGACATTTTTTAGCCAATCGTTTAGAGATGAAACAGTTTCATTCATTTCAGTCCACAACGGAAAGTTTGTTTATTACTTAATTTGGTTGATAAATTCAACAGAGAATTCACTACATATTTAGCAGTCTAATCGATTAGTAGCAAATTAGGCTGTCATCTCATAAAGCTGCAAGTATATTCTTATAAAAATGTTAGCTGGATACTGAGGCTCTAAGAAGCTCTTATAAGTTTCTTCGTCAAGATGTAAATTTAGGTTAGGTTAGGTTGAACGGCGGCGCAGCCGCAAGTGGCAACACTTCACTAACATCGCAAAACAACCCTGTATGATTTAACGATGCTCTTCGGTTTAAGGTTTGTGATGTTGCCCAATACGTCGAAGAAGTACTCTCCGAGAGCTGTGTTCTTGGCATGCGCCAAGCTGTACTTGCAAAGAAAATGGATCAGTTATTATGATTGAAATGCCTTTTTGTCATCTATTGTGAACGTCTCTGGTTCGGTGTCATTCTTATCAACATTTTTGATATCTATCAATTTTTCAGTCGCAAATTCGTCGTCGATATTCATTTTTTTGGTTTATTTTGCTGGGATTGGGTAACCAATAACCATGCTAAACATAAATATGCTGTGTTTAACATCAACTTGAAACTTTTAATACGATTTTCTCAAAACCAGTTGCCCTTACTTATTTACATGTAAGTTCAGTTGTAATGAATATTTTGCTGTGAAAAGAACTACAAAATATTCTTCAAACAAATATGTGTACAAAATTTCGTTTAAATCCATTTCATAGTTTTCCTACAAAAAATGAGCTTTGCCCTCAAATGTGCTTTGGGTTCATTGAGTCCAAGAAATCAAAATGGTCGCTTTGTACCTAGACATGGGGTGCGTCAATACTAAGTAGGAGCACTCTGTTCGCATTGGAAGAAAATTTATCAACTGGCATGCATAGTACCAATTTATCAATTGATTGATAGCGCTTATCGTTTATCAATTTATTGACTGTTGACAACCATAATACGACTGTTAAAGTACGGTGACATCCTTCTAACAATTGGGATTTTGGAAATGTGGATAAGATGGCTTTTATGGCCGCCTTGCTACCTATAAAACTGTCAATTTTTTACTGATCTATAACTCGTTCTTATAGCGAGATATTTTGCGACTTTACAAACTGCAGGTTCTTTTGCTAGAAAAGTCGTTGATCTATTTATTAGGGAATGATTATGTGAGAAGAAGCTTGAACCTATTCCGATATGTATTTTTCTTTAAGCTCTTGACTCGTACGTTTTGAAACCATCTATGAAGAGTGAGACATGGTTTATCTTTATAACCTTGTTGTCCTCCTAGCAGTCCCTTTCCAGAATTTTCGTCAGGAACTGGACTTAAATCAATATACCGTGGGGTGAAGTGTGTTTATAGCTTCCTAGCCTGGTAGACCTTTTTCAGTTATTGTATCATTGTGCTATATTAGCTCAATACACAATAACCAGTGCATACATAAACTTTTTCGGTTACTGTGAAACGAGATTTTGGTCGTCATTTGAAAAACATTGTCCAATTTTGCCAGTCAAAGTCTTGCTTTAATTATCTAAAAGAGGACCTAATGGAAGTAGTGACTTTTATACACCACTAGAATATTTAATTTTTTCCTCAAATTTCTTTTTCAATATTGTACAATAAGGCTAAGTCTGCCTGTACATTAAACTCAACATCGCTATGTATATTGAGAATGGCAGAGGCGTATGGCCGATCTTCACACATTACGATCGAAGGCATGTTTCAAGACGTCGCGTAGTAGCTCATTTTAATGTTTTTAGTTTCATAAATGGTGAATGATAAATTAATAAAGATATGGAGAATATTGCGTTACAAGATGCCTGCTTGATTGAGAACTCAAAGCTCGAACTCCAAAAACATTTGAATATCTTTCCACTCGTATCGTATTGTTTCGAGAAAGTGGCAAGTCCCCCGAAGGTAATTACAGTGCTCACTTTGTTGTTTGGAGTCGGCAAAAAATTGTGGGCCTCTAGAGTGCGTTTGTCCCGAAGCTCCCAAAGCCTTGTTGTGCCAATCTATTTATTATTTATTTAACTTTTCAACTGGAAGTCTGCAAGAAAAACAATTGTTTTTAATGACTCTTAAAAAATTGATTTTTATTAAAATGATTAAACTTGAAGTTGAAACTAGCTTTTCACATACCGAGGGTAGATATTTGCAGAGCAAAAAATCGAGTTAAGCTTCTTTTAGATTTTTGAAAATAAATAGAAGACTTATGACGCTGTAAGTGCATCGACACATTATTCTTTATAAAAAAATGGAGAGCAGAGCTTTGTTTCTCTTAAAAACTCGGCTGACGAATCTCGGTAATGGTTTCTGACAGTCCAAACAACTAGGTGGAGAAAAACTTCTCATGACGGTAGTTCTTGTGCATGAGCAAAAGTTCTGGGACTTGAAGCTCAACGTCCCAAATAATAATTCAACTACATAACCGCTGCCAATGTCTCTATTTGCATAAAGGTATGTATTGAAATGAAACATTGAAATAGTATTGATTTCCTTCAAACTTCGTAAATAAACACAAAAATTCAATTTGGCGCGTACTAGAAGTTTTTAATTGATTGACTAAAAATTGTTACATAAATTGTTTTGACAACGAGAACGAAATCGAAAACGAAAACGAAAACGACAACGACAACAGCGAAAACGACAACGACGATGATAATGACGATGAGAACGACAACGGCAACGGCAGTGATAGTGACAACGATAAAAACAACGACTACGACATCGACAAACGACAACGACAGCGACAATGACAATAGCAACTATAAAGACAGCAACGACGACAACCACTACCACAACGGCAGCAAAATCATCAACGACAAAGGCAATAATTTCAACGGAATTGTCTCGTTTTTACGAGAACTTTGGCTTCAGCAATTCAGCGTCATATAAGAATTTCGCTTCTGGTTCTCAAAAGTGTTCTTAAAATCTTCTTGTAGCTTTCCTATTTTGGGGTTCCGTATGGATAACGTTATTGAAAACTTTGACTGCGATGTCCGTCTATCAGTCTATCAGTTTTTCTCAAATTATTTAGTCTGCATTCTGTAGAAAATTACTAACCCCACCTGTATTACTGTATGAGGTATCGTTTAAGAGGTAGACTCTTATTATTTCGAAAGTATTTGACTTGTTATTCTCAGAAATGACTGTTCCAATTGCTCTTCAACGTTTGTTTCTGATGGACGAGCTTTTATTGTGTTAAAATTTAAGATTAGTATTTTCTTAAAGTGTTTTCAACGTTTGTTTCTGATGGACGAGCTTTTATTGTGTTAAAATTTAAGATTAGTATTTTCTCAAACTGTTTTCAGAATGGGTAAAGTTTTTTCTCAGTATGGAGCTTATAGCATTTTTCATTTATGAAAAGATTTGAAAAGGCATAGTCCAGTCACTTTAGTCAAAAATAGGAAAATAGGACATCGAATGAAGTAGTTCGTTAATTTTGTTAGAACAGAGCCAAAAATATTTTTCCATGGGTATCGCCTTTTGCGAGGAATTAGAAAGTCCTCCGATACTAAATTCATTGCCATGAAATGCTCTTTCTCGATTAGTCGTTCTGAACCGGCAGAAAATTGTAGGTTCTTTTCTATGCTTAAAATCTTGAACGAGATGATTGCCCTTTCAAAAATGATTCAAGCTTAAAGTTGTCAAAAAATGTTTTTCGCGTATATCGCGTTTTCTATGCTTCGGAGCCCAGTTATGGTCCATGGTATACACGCGTTTTGCGAACTATTCTGAAACTAATCATCATTTTCATGATATAATATTCGTGTATTCAACTTAAAAAACTTCTCGCGCCAGTTTTTTTACTCTGAATTGTGGAATTCGGTATATCGTTTTGAACAGTTTCCCAGTCGGCGGATGATTTTTCCTGAATCAATTTCTATTTTTAGCGAACTCTCTTCAGTTTTTCACTTCAACTCGGTTGAGATCTAATTGCATTTGATTGCGCCACCTTAGACTAAGAGTTCGTCTGGCACAACTTCACTCCAATATATCTTCGAAAAACCGTCAAACCGGAGCAACTGTGTCCATTTGCTCTACATGTCCGAGCCATCGTACTCTGGCTTTGCATACTTTTCTAGCCGCGTTAGTGCTCCAGTTCTTCATTGAATGTCGTCTTAATTACCGGTTATCACTCCTGTTCGTGAGTTCTAGGATTTTTTTTTTTTTCAAAGCGCCGAAAGGTTTCCTCATGTGATTGAGCTAGTGCCCAGTATTTATGGGGTGTATTGACAGTGTTTTGCAGATAACACTTTCTGCCCGACACAAATGGGTCAGTGTCATCTCGTTCTTTCACCTTTGCCGCTTCAAATAGGAAACGGAGCCTTAGTGAATGTCCTTCTCTTAAAAATAAAATAAACCCCAGTAATCATTTAGGTGTGCAAATTCCTTTACTGGTAATTCACTGTCATGACAAGTGTAGCACTCGTTTAATCATACTGTACCTTACAATAAACACGCACTCCCTTTGTTCCTTTTCATGTTTGTTTCACAAAATGATCATTCAACTTGTTCCTACTTAGAAACCCTTATCATACATTAATCCTAAGCCCTTACCAAATGTACTTGTACCTCATCCTGTAAAACTCAATCAAACCATTGAGTCTTAAACTTCTTTTAAATTAGTCAAAACCGTTTATGAGTTCTTCTAAAACCATAAACGTTTCACTCAAAAGTTCTTAAAAATTCCAATTCCAATATGCCTGCCGTCACTATACCGATGTCGCCACAGAGTCGCTATGGAACATAACGCACCCTTCCCAACTTGAGGAGGGTTACTATAAGGCTTTGTTTTCTAAACAATATTGAAATTACCCATAAATCTGAGAATAAAATTTCATTATACCTTTTTCTTTCGGCTTGAATGCTGTGTGCAGTAGTATAAATGGATCACAAAGTTCAGAGAGGGTAGGGGTTAAGCAAAAACACACAAACATGCACACAGCCAACGATAATAAAGACTAAAAGTTGAAATGAGATATCGAAAATGAACCATGAATGAATGAACTTTTGGTGTTTCCCATATTTTGTTTGGAGTTTTGTTTTTGTTTATGTTTTTTTTTTTCTTATTTTTATCTCGACTCACATGGTAAGCCATAAAAATGTTAAGGGCTATTACATTTTCATGGTTCTTTGGTTTCTCATGTGTGAAGTTTATGTTGCCAATGGCAACAACTTCTGTTTGAAAAAGTACCATGATAAAACCCTAACGGGGTCTGTGTAGGCTTTTTGTTATAAAAATTGGCGGGTAGCACCTACCTCCTGCTGCCTAACCAACGAGCGACGACGCCAACGTATTTATTAAAAACCCATCTGAGCAAATATGGCTTATAAAATAAAAATTTGACTGACACAATTTTTAGCATTCACTTTGATAAACAAAAATGAATATAGACGTATTCGCGTATTTTTAGATTGCTTCCAAAACAAATTTTTTCAGTTGCGTTTTTCGGAGTACTGCAAACTAATGTTATTAAAATGGATGTCACGTCAAAAAGAATTTTATTTTTCATTATTCATGCAAATTCGCAGTGTGTGTAGGAATGAAAAAATACAAAAATTCTACTCTCTTCACAGCCTATACTATACGAGTACCAGAGCAACAACAAAAACAACAACAACAATACCAAAAACAGAATTATTCAATTCATATCAACTGTCCTGAGGGGTAAATAAAAATGGGCACACACAACTTTATACGATTCAAAGGAAATATTTGCGATAAAAAAGTTGTCCTTTCCACCAGAAATACTGTTTGTTGGAAGTGTTCCTGTTTTTGTTTTTGTTATTTTGGTTAAACTTATAACGGAAAACTTTTTCATGAAGTTTAATTTGCAGTTTTATTTGCGGATGTTGAAAAAATCATAATAAGTCTCAAACAAATTTCACAGAGGCCTTGGCATCACTGTCATGTAATGACAGTTGAAATTAGTTTTTGTGTGAGAAGAGCAAAAAAAGGAAATGTTTTTCTGTGTTGAATGTGATTTATCGTCGCGATTGGTACAAATAAAGGTTTTACTGCGGGAAAAGCCCTCAAGAAAGCAAAAAAAACCTCTCCTCAAGTTGTTTTTTAAGTTTGAAATTGTTTTGACTCGAACCAAAAGCTGATCATCAAACAGTTTGCATTTGAAGCTTGTTGTCACGGTGACAGTGCAAATACATATGTTAAATTCTTGAGTTAGTTTTGGGTTCATTAGTTACTGCAAACCTTTGGTGGAAAGTTTGGCTGAGGAGGTGTGGATAGCTAGCTGATAGAGAAACCAATGATTATACATACATAAGTAGCAAGAGGACATGAGTTTCTAAAGTGCCCGCTCAACGAAACCTACGAGCAGAAATGCTATTAAGATCGATAATTTTGTGAAGAATCTAAACTTTTCATTCATTTTGAGCATAGTCAACGAACAGAGTGTACCTTATAGAAGCTCAAACCAACGTTCACAACGTTTAAATTCACAGGAAATAATATACCCGTTAAAATATCAACAGGATATTAGTAAACAAGGAGGTTACATTCGCTAACTTTTAAAATTCTTCAGATGGAGCTATACTTCACTAATTGGACCTAAGCATTGTTTTCTTATAGTGTCCAGTGTCTATTAGCGTGTGCTTAAAGAAAGATGCTACTTTACACTGCACCAACTACAAATGTAAGTCTCCTTCGGTGCAGTGGCGTAATGGTAAGCATGTCTGCCTGTTACGCTGGAGATTTGTGGTTCTGTTCCCAACAGAAGAGTCAAATGTTTTTCTATCGGTATCACTTTTTGCGAGGAATCGGTAATTTATCTGATAATAAGCTCATGCCATGAAAAGTGCTTTGTAGGTCCCTTCTAATCTCTCACAAGGCATGCTTATGAAAAACTGCGCTAGTCCCCGGGACTTCTCACTCTCTTGTGCAACCCAATTCATTTATTTTAATTATTGCTTATCGTCTCTTTTGTAAAAAATTCTGAACCCGTTGCCAATTTCCTGATAAGCTCTAACTAAGGTGATTTAAGAGTTAAAAACTTACTATAGACCATGATAAAGCCGTACTTCTAAGGAAAATGCAAAGCCAATTTATAATTAAAAGAAATAAATCTTGTCAGCACTATTGATTTCGGTTTTCGATTTATATTAAGCTGTTCAGTAGTGACAACAACAACGACAACGACAACGACAACGACAACGACAACGACAACGACAACGACAACGACAACGACAACGACAACGACAACGACAACGACAACGACAACGACAACGACAACGACAACGACAACGACAACGACAACGACAACGACAACGACAACGACAACGACAACGACAACGACAACGACAACGACAACGACAACGACAACGACAACGACAACGACAACGACAACGACAACGACAACGACAACGACAATGACAATGACAATGACAATGACAATGACAATGACAATGACAATGACAATGACAATGACAATGACAACGACAACGGCAGCGATAACGAGAACGACATCGATAACGGCAACGATATTGACAGTGACAGTGACAATAACCATGAAGACAAAGTCAACGTCAATGATAACGCCAACAGCGCACCGCATGAGCCACTAATTAGTGTTTAAGTTGATTTATTTCGGGCAAAACTTGGAACTAATTAATTACTTGTCCTTTTAAGTGTTTTTATGTAAAACTAGTTGCTTACGACCTAGTACGGAAGATATAGTAAAGTTTATTTCTGTATCTCTTGTTAAGGGGCTCGGCTAGTTTCTCGAGCTCAAATGAAGGTGATTTTTTGAAGGCGTGTAAAAAACAAAAGCTTCAAATGTTCTGTAATTTTCGATATAAAATATTGAAATCCAAGAGAGATATGGACCATTTCTTGAACTCCTTGAAATTAGAGAACGTCAATTTGCCGCTTTTTTTTTAATTTTTCTGGTACCTGTAACAAGAAAATAAAAAAATGGCGCTAAAGTAGACTCTTTTTCCCATAAAGCCATCTATAATTATAGTAAAAAATTGAGAATTGACAAAATGGCAGCAATTTAAAAAAAAGTTCAAATTTCGCCAAAAAATCGTCTTTCAATGGCTGCCAAAATTACAATTTTCATCCGATCGTATGTAAAAACATATGGAGAGTATGCAGTTAAAATTTCAAGACGATTCGTTAATATTGGGGTGAATTACAGCAGCGGCAAATTTGAAAAATGCAGTTTTGAGAAAAACGCATTTAAAGTTTTCAGAGCAGTTTTCGATTTAACTAACAAGAAGGGAGTACAAAGGATCTAGATGTCCTTGAGCATTCAAAAATTTAAGCCGCAGACAATACAAGGAATTTTAGGACATTAAATACGAGGCAGCTGTCGGGCGCCCCGCCGCGCCGTGTTGGGAAGGGATGGGTGGAGTTCGAGCGCCCGAGATGCTTCTCTTCTATACTCTGCCATTTCAAAAATATCCAAGATATCATTCCAATATTTTAGGACATCATTTTTGAGATGTTTACTTATCGAAAAATGAAAAAAAGAAAAATCGATTTTTTGAAAATGAGAAACTAGCCGAGTCCCTTAAGACAAGTACATATTTTAGTGCAGATGCTAGAGTTTCAGATTAAAGTCTGATACATTTCTAATATTCCTGTGAGCGTTGAATTTTTCTGCGGATTCGGCACGGTTGAGTTGGGAATCAGAAGAATTATTGTCATTTGACCTGGCAATTCTTTAGAAGAGGTGAACTTCTGTGTACTAGGCGTGATTTTTAATAAAAACTTAAATCGTCTGTGTTATAGCAATGATTTGCATCTGACACATAAAATTGATGTTCAAATTTTTCTTTCATATTTTGCTGTCAACACTTTTTTTATGTACATTATTCGATATGGTTCTCTCAAGTCAGAGTAAGTTGTTTTCAAAGGCTTAACTTAGGAGCCACTCACGACACTATTTGAGCTATTGGGCTACGTTGGCGTATACTTACTATTTTTTTTTGTAACAGGCAACATAAAATAAATTAATAAATGAATAGCGTGGTCCAGCAGAGCGGGGTGCTTCGGGGTCTAGCGCATTTGTCACAACCATGCCTTTTGAGGGAATGAAGGGGACCCACAATTTTCTGCCGATTCCGAACGCCTTATCGAGAAAGCGCTTGTGCTGTCAACTAGTTTCCTATCGGACGGATTGTCAATTCCTCGCGAAAGGCGACATCCGTGGAAAAAAACATTTTTGACTTCTGTTGGGATTCGAAAAACGAACTTCCCACGTAACAGGCAAACATGCTAACCATCACGCAATTGGTACCATAGAATGTAACTTAAGCTACAAAAAACTCTATAAAAGTTATCCACTTAGCCACGGCGACATCTAGTGATGGAACTGGAACTGTGTTAATTTTTAAGATTTTTCCGCAAAGCTTTTTTTCGCTGTGTCTCCAATGAAACACTTTTGTGAAAACTTCAAGAAGTTTTCCAGTTTTCCCTTTGGTTGTAACAAAAACTGCACTATGTATGTTTTTTTTATGGTTAGCTACCTGTTAAGTATTTTTCTTAAGGTTTATTCGTAAATATTTTCCTCAATTTCGTGCCTATACAATGCCTTGAATAAGTTATACCGGAGCAGCGCCAGTCGAGCGTCGAGCCAGCCGGTCAAAATACAAACTTTTTGTTTGGAAAAGTTTTAAGTAGGTACAGTATTATAAGTATAAGTATTTTAAAGGAACTAATGTTTTCCATTTCTTATGCTAATGTAGAACTTGTTATGGAAAAGTGGTCGCACAGGGCTATCAACGACTATCAGTGAGCAAAATATCGCATTCATTCTTATTGTTTCGCGATATCGTTTCAAATTAATTTGTCCGGATATCTTGGAATGAAAACCTGAGACTAAGAAGTGACTACCAATATATTGAACGCTGAAAGTTTCAGGTAGTTTCATGCATTGTTTGTAAATTAATGCATAATGCAATAAGTAACGTCGCTAAACACCATCATATAAATTTTGCATGACGAAATACGTTGTTTGCCCTTTATATAAATATGAAACCCTACAAATGTTTTTTTTTTACTCATACGATCCTGAATTTTTCTAAAGTACAAATGTTTTTTTTTACTCATACAATCCTGAATTTTTCTAATGTACAAATGAAATAAGCGCTGATCTCTCTTTTTATGTCGATTTCTAGCGGCTAAGTGAGGAAGCGCTTTTAATGGCAGTGTTTATAAAGACTTTGCAATTTCCCACAGAGTGATACTAGTGGGGAAAAAATTAGTTTTTTTTATTTTTTTTTATTTGAGCCTTGAACTCCCACATAACAAGCAAACCTACTACTACACCTCACATCACTAAGATTAAGCTCTATTGGCTTGTCACAAACTAAAACGTTAGAAGTTCCATTACAATAAATATTTTATTTGTGACTAAAGTCTCGATTTTATGGACATCAACAGACGCATCCACGGAAGCCAACGAAGAACTGAAAAATCAGAAGCAAAATCAATTGAACGAAAACTCTACTTTGCCAATTATAAGAACTTTCTAACGTCAAATCCCTATTATTGCCGCAGTCCCGGGTTTGTTCCACCATCTGTTGTTGAAAGACGACAGTAAGCTCCAACAAAGCCCTTAGCAGCTCAAAACATTTTAAAAGCTCAGACACTCGAATCATAACAAATATTGCCGAGTAATCTGTGTTTTGTCGCAGTAGAGAGCCAACCACCAACAGCTATACAAAATAAACCCATTCGACTGGATTACAGCAATCCAATTACCAAGCCATGCCAAAGACTTATTGATCCCGAATTATAGTCCCAACCGCTTTCAAAATCCATTAAGTTTATCCAGCAGGACAATTGTAAGGATAATGAAAAGAGGTTGTAAGCGTTTTCTCCTTTCATAATTGCTTTTATGTATGTATGTCTCTATATGCGAATCATACAATGGCATCCGCACAGTCAACTATCTTTTCAACGGGCAAAGCCTTCGATTGTATATTTTTCTTTTATCCTTAAAATGAAGGAAACCACATCCTTTCATAGAGCACCCCGTCTTCGTTCGGGTCCCATTTTCATTCCAGTTGCCTTAAACCAATTGTATCGAACAATCCGCAATTCTCCTGCGAATGACAAGATTTATCCATTTTGTCTTGACATCTTCACGAACAAACATCTTGAATCCCTTGACTGTGTGTAGGTTTAGTATAGAAGAATTGGTCCTAGAACTCGTTACACTCCTGTCTGGTTGGGGTATGATGCTACGCTCTATGACTACTTTTGCTCTGTTGCTACTGTTCACTGTTCACTGTTCAACCTCCCCATAGTTCTCGTCGGGTTAACTCTCAGCGATGTAGCGGAGCTCTATCCCAAATCCTATTCATGGAGAAGTTAATGCTCTGTGTGTTGTACCAAGTGATTTCTTGTCAAAAAAAATACAGCAAAAAAAAATACACGAGTGTTTTGGCAGGCAAAAATCCTTGTTTGAATCTTGTTCAAACTTTTCTTCTTCTTCGCTATGTGGCGGATGGCGGTATTGCTGTATTCTTCTTGAAATGTAATAAATTTAAATTCTTTTCATTTTCTATGCAATCTCTATCCTTTCTTCCTCCACTCTCTTCTATTCGCTTATCCTTTGTGTGTAAATGTTGCTTTTTTCTGCGTTTGTTATCCTCCACTCGAAGGGAATAAGGAACTTATTCGTTTGCACAGTGTAAACACTTTTTAAGCGTAAAGTTACCACACTCACTCATAAGAGCCAAGCACACACATGAGCTATTCATTTCCCTTCGAATAACAACAAACAATGGAACTGAGCTGCTGCTGCTGCTTTGTCGTTGGGGGCAACAAGACGAGGGTAAGCTCGGAAAATAACGTACCTAAAAAAAAAAGAAACAAATCCTTCAAAAAGGATCATAGTCCAAAATTAGCATAGCAAAGGCAAGAAGTAAAGAGAAAAAAATCGATTCACCCAATCCAAGAGAAACGAGAATGAAAAAAACGAAAAAAAAAGAAAAGTAAAACCTCTAGGACACCACACAGGACTCGATGGCAGGTCTTTTACGTAGAATGGAACTTTCGCATGCATATCAATTACTTTATTCCCCGAGCTTTTACAATCTTACTCCAGAGGGCCAGGTAATAGAAGAGATTCCCATGCAAATGTTTAAATTTACAATTTCTATTCACTTTCGATTTTCGCCTGGAGTTATGTTACCTTTGTGTCGGTGGCGTCGTCGTCGTCGGTGTGTATGCCAGTGGGTGTGTGCGTTTGTGTATTTATCCGGTGGAAAGGAAATCTGTTATCGTTGAGATGGTGATTGGAGACTGTTGGCATTTTGTACAATTTTATGGTACTAAGGTTCATCGATTTGTTATACTACTAGCTTCAAGAAACAGGATATTATATTACGTGTTTGTGAGACGATACCTTGGGTCCTCGTTTATGGCTTGAGAAAGGACATTTCTTGAGGGGACTTTACCTATAAGGCATGTAATTTGTAGGTATAGGCTATAGGTATATCAAAAGCAAACGAAGTCATGAGGAAAATGCGTTTAAATATAGGCATTGGGGGTTTTCTGGTTATTTACCCAATAGAAGCGTTTGACAAATTGCGTTGGCTTCGAAATAACAATTAACTTTAAATGAGCTTCACCGACACCTTATAGTTCAAAATTTTCCTTTTTTCGAACGGAAGGTCTTATTACTCTCCGGAACCAAAATGTTGTCTCCTTTGAAGTTGTTGTTTCTTAAGATTTAATGGGGCATAACTTTGAAACAGGATGACCAGCTCTTGGGAAAATATGAGTAACTTTCTCTAAAAGAAGTAATTTAAAATCACTTACCACTACTACGGGTTTATGAATATTCATTGCATTATGTGCTACTAATTTTTGTATATGAAAATAAGTTGCAAAGCTCTTATGACTATTATACACAGATAAACTGAACGTGGGGATTCCCTACAGCTGTCTGAAGATTGCAAGAATAACTCGTTGTGGTGACAGTAGTTCATATATTTTCGAGTAATATTTTTTTTTATTAGAGCGACGAACAAGTTGACCTTGATAATGTTCAAATATGAACATCTGCTTCATAGAGGAACAGATGTTTAATGCCAACTAAAGTGGGCATTGCAGTTCGGTTTGAACCTGTGCCTCAACCAACATCTTTCGCCATCAATTTGGCTTCTGGGCAAGCTCTCTGCAGTTTTGCATTCTAAGTCGGTTGAGGTTTTTTTGGACTTGATTACGCCATTTAAGACGCTGTCATTCTGCCACTTCCCTGCAATGCACTTTCGAAATCCATTTCATTTTCAATTCATTTTTATTTTTCTTTGTCTTATAACTTCTTATTGTATGCTAACAAAAATGTTTAAACTAGCTTATATTATAATTTAATTAACTTACTGACCTGACCCTAGGCGGTAGGCGGGTACTTTCGAAACCCTATTGACCCGGAGTGTCCATTCGCTCTACATATCCCAGTAATCGTAGTCTCGTGATGCGTACTCTTCTAGGTGTTCTAGTTGTTGAATCGTTTTCTCCATACTTAGTCTTCATAACTAGCAATAGGTTTATCAAAAGTAAGGAGTACACATACCTGAAATGATGTTGGCCGAGAAAAATTTAGTAACTACAATTTTTTATAAACTAGCTAAACTGTCTTCCGTTTAAATTGAAATATGCAAGTTTTCATTCTTAATGAGTTTAAATCGTTTATCAGAAACCTCGAAGAGAGTTCCCCTATCTACCCTACGTTTTCTTTTTCTTATTTTTTTTTGAATTGCTTGGCTAGGCTTGGCTGTTTTTACATCACTACCTGATTCACTCTCTTAAGTCTTTCGGGGTACCTTTGCGTGCATTCATTCATTCATAAGGTGGCGCAACAAAGCTATAGAAACCGTTCGGCCTAACGCATTTAAATTTTTTGTCGAATCCGAACGACTAAGTTGGAAAGAGCTTTTCAGGGTAGCTTTTAACTTCTCTAGGAAGATGTACGAATTCTTAGCGAAAGGAAATTCCCGTGAAAAGCATTGTTTTTTCTGATGTTTCTGTGATTCGAACCTCGAATCTCCACGTTACAGTCAGACCTGCTAACCATTACGTTACGGGCACCGGATGGGCACCCTCACGTTGCAGCTGATAAAAAAGTGTCGAAAATTTTGTTGAGCTTAAAAAATTTTGTGTCAATGTGAAGCCCACCTTGTGACAAAAAGTTGAGCAGTTCTGACAAGCTATTGGTGTAAAAATCGGACTCCTTCACGTAGCTTAAGAACAACTAAGAATATAGATGTTTGATATATTGGAACCAATCCTGTCAAGAAAAGCAGCGGTTTGTATGTTTGTAGTAAATTTTCGAAACTAGGCACTCCACAAACGAAATCACCCTGAATTATACATAGCCTCTTAAATTTTAAGAATCTTGAAGTTCAATTAACACAAACCTACTGACAACCTCATGTCTTTGCTGATTGGGTCCTTGAAAAGATCGAAACTGATCCGAGTATTCATTGAGAATGACCTTGTGTCAAGATGTGTATTTTCGATCGGAGACTACATTGACAAGCAGAATAGCCGCATTTAAGTCCCCGTGAACCAGAGAATAATTGTTGAAAGCCTTTCTATCCTTAGCGTGTAGCTGTTCGGTGCTTGATCTAAAGGAGTCATTGGGCTTTACTTTTTCAAAAATGAGGCTAATAAAAATTTTATAAAATCATAAAATATTCTTTTTTTTTGTGAAAGCATAGAAACGCCATTATTTTGCATGCTAAAACAAATGTAAATTAAGGCATTTCAAAAAGCTCTCTGATCAAACTGCAGTCGTGACTTATTTTGATAAAATGATGAACAAATTTGTTTTCTTATTCTTTTATAAGACCCATTGCACATTCATGCCCCAAAAATTTCCCTGAGAAGAGGTAAGTCAATTAGGATTTTGGTAGCAGGTCAAATAAACTACTTAAAACAATCAATTCTTGGAAAACTACTCCTTTTGCGTGTTGTTGCAATAAAAATCCGTAAAAAACCCACAATTAGATTTTTTACCTGTTTTAGTTTTTTCCAAGTATCATAAAATGTATGGGTTTTTGAGTGTACTTATCATTGAGTTTTTTTTTACTATTGTTTTGTTCATCTGAAAAAAATAAAGAAACTTTATGTTTATCAGGTATTTTCTGCAAAAAATTGACCTCAAAGTCAAAACTTTGTTTGGGAAGAAAATTTGAAAATCTGGCAATCCTAAGCCTATAGGAGCTCAACTTAAATACAGTCTTAAAGGTTGTTATTTCTACAAAAAATTGAGTCTAAGATTAGGTCTCTATCATCAGTCTTGACAGAGATATTGGATTTAACACAGGTCGGGGTACACCAAAGTTAGCCTTTTTTTAAATTGTCAAAAAGTGATGTCAAAGTTGAGAATCGAGCTTTACTGTAAAACAATTTTTTTCTTAGAATATGACCAAGAATCACACCCAAAGGATAATACACGAAGTACGGGACACCCTGTATATAAATGCTGAGTGTTTGATTAAAACCCTCAGACCAGTTTAATTTTCAGGTTTTTTTTAACCAAGCTTGTAAGTCTTAATATTTTGCTTCGAAGTGCTTTTATTTTATTTTATTCTGCGATTCTTCGAATGATCTTTGGTCACGTATGCGAAAACAATGTGTGGAGAAGAAGATACAACAACGAGCTGTATGAGCTGTACCGCGACATGGGCATAGACAGAAGAGTACGCATCGCGAGGCTACGATGGTTGGGCCATGTAGAGCGGATGGACCCAAACGCTCCGGCTCGTCGGGTGTTCGAAAGCACATTGCAGGGAAATCGCGGAAGGGGAAGACCTCGTCTTAGGTGGCGCAATCAAGTGGATGAAGACCTCAACCGACTTGTCGTTATAGAAGGATGTTGGTTGAGGCCCAGGTTCACCCCGAATTGTAATGCCCACCTAAGTAAGTAAGAAATTGCGAAAGGTGATCCAAATATACCGTTTTGAGAATATAAATAAAATTTAAGATATTGTAGAATAAATATAAAAAAAAATTTAGGTTTTTCAAATGTTGGGGGCATTTAAGTATAACAAAAAAGTTGGTTTTTAAAAATACTGTGCTATAAGAGAAACTGTTTTTTAGATTTTTTCATAAATTTTTTGTTTTGAGAGAAATAAGTAATGTCATAAAGGTTGTATAGCAGGTTCCGTTATTGAAAAGCTATAAACCCAATTCCAAAAACCAATCTGTAAGCTGCCCAACAGAACTCATTTGCAAATTTTCAAGAAAATACGTCAGGTGGTTCAGGCTGAAAATATATGGACATGCAACATACAGAATTATTGGACCCTCTCTTTTCGTGTCATCTATCATCGTCATGTCTTCATATTCCCCTTCCTACACTACTTAGTTTGGGTGCGTCTTGGTGCGGTTTTAAATCTTTCGTATTCCGCGAATATTTCGTCCATTGAGACTTAAGTCCGTGACTCTTCCTGATTTTGAAATGGCCCTAAAAGTCTTGAGAATAGATTAGCGGCGTACTAGATGGTCTCACGACGCGACCGGACACAGTTCAGATTGATATTCCCGGACTTCTTAGTCGTTGCTACTTACTCTCTACCAACCTCTTTCCTAAGCTTCCTTCTTCATTCGGAAGATGATCGTTGCTCCCTCAGCAGTTGTAATGGCTGCCATGAGCTCGCGATCGCTGGCTAGAGGACTTTGACTAGTTCTTATTTTGGAACAATCTAGATATGGTACAATTATGGCCAAATTTATAAGGGAAAGATAAACAGAAATTTATGAACAAAAAAGCTTTATATTAGCAATGAAGATTTTCATCAGATAATTAAATTTTACATTGGCATTCTAATTACTTATTAAAAGCTTCATTATAGCGTGGAGTAGCACCTTTGGCGTAATTGTCAGCACGTCTGCCTGTTACGCGGGAGATTCAAGATTCGAATCCCAATAGAAAACAAAAATGTTTTTTCGACAACGGCCTTGTCAACCGAAAAGAGTCGGCTCCCATTAGAACACCGTAATTAAATCGGAATCAGCGCTGTCAGTGACAAGATGGGGGGCCGTCCTGTAGTACTGCGTGCTGTTGTCATGTGTTATTTGTTCTATGTAGTATTTGTGTAGTTAGTCTTGTGGTGTATCAGCCAAATGTTCTTTGTCGCCCGGCTGCAACCCCCCTACTCCGCAGATTTATGTGTGGAGTAGGTTTAATTAAAATTTAAATGTAAAATGTGTTTCCATGGGTATCGCTTTTCATAGGGAATTGGTGTGTCTTCCGAAACTAAATTCATTGTCATGAAAGCGCTTCCTCTATTAGCCGTTTGGAATCAGCGGAAAATTGTAGGCCCCTTCCATTTCCTCGAAAGTCATGGTTAGGAAAAATTAGCTAGGCCTCATCCTTTATCTATATATTTAATTATCAGAGCGTAAGCGTGTACTGACCTTTTAAAACAGAGGGTTCAGAAGTTTTTGAGAGAGTGCACCTGAACTTCAGTGCTTTTCAGAACAAGATATTGGAATAGAATGCACTGCAGTGTGGAAAACTGCTAAGCAAGTGAAGCATAGGTTTTCTTGCCTGCAATACAAAATGAGTGTTGCATAAAACTACGGTTTCCACTTTTGTTATTTGTTGTTCCATGCTTCATAATCTATAGGAAAATATTAGAATGAATTATTAATCAGCGATCTTCAAACCCTCATTTTACCGGAAGGCCAAGACATCCAACAATATGAACAACTACTATGTAAAGAGGATTCCAATGAATTAAATCGGAAAAGAAGTTTTGTCAAAACAGAAAAGGTCTCAGATTAGTTCCCTGGTTTTTTTTTTAATTGCACTAAACTAGGTTTCCTTTTTGATGCCAAAATATCAATAAACTGTATTTAATTTTAATTGTTGGACAAAAAAACCTTTTCTTTGCTTTTATAGTCTATTTAGCAACTCTAGCTTGGGCAATAGATAAGTCAGAATATGTTATCAAATAAATGAAAGTTACGTAAGGAAACGTTTGTTAGAATTTTTTCAGCTGGGAAAATTTAGTTTAATCTGGGTTTTTTTAAATAGATCGAAGCTAACTCTAGGCCTGTAAAGCATTGGCTTCTATCGGAAGCTCTGACCTAAGCAAAGCGTCTCCTTTAAATAGCCTAAGTTTTTCTTTTATTTGTAAGGACTATAGGCCCGAAATGTCGTTTTTGGGATTTAGTTCATTCTGTTGTATGCGCAATGCACCTAATCTACAAAATATTTATATCCATCACATAAAGAGTTCATCTCTTTACTCTCCAAGTGTTTATCATACACGATCTTCGGAACTATTGTTCAATTTATTCAAATCCTGCCTTAAGTATGATGCAAATTTTACCCAAAATATAAAGCGAACTTTCCATGTTTCATACAAATCGTTCAAGTGGTTTCTAAGTTCAGCTACTGACAATGAATAAGTATTCGAGAAGTGGTGATTCCATTGTCTTAAAATTTCAACTGAAGGAAATTTTGGTACTACTGACGTCCTTACCACCAGTGCCATGGTAATTCTTTTATGAAATTTTGCTATCTAACAGATGGGGCTATTTAAAAAAAAGTATAGAAGCGTGTTTCAGAAGGAGATTATGTGAATTTAAAAGCAATCTTCTCTGATTTCCAGGATTTAAGGACAACAAACATATTCCTTCTTTTTTACAAAATCATATTAAGTCCACATCTTAACGTGCCTCTTGTAATATTCGCAAAGAAAAGCAAGAGACAAACCTCCTTGAAATTTTTCCTACTTGCATCGTCACAAATAAGTTTTATGGAATAAGAAATCTTAAGTACAAAGTTTGTTTGTATGAAATAAAAAAAAAAAAAAAAAACAAGTACGACAAGTGGAGTTACTTTATTTTTTATTTTGAGACAAGATTACATCAAATACTTCAATAAATGCGCATAAACAGAACACAAAGACCTTGGACTGACATTCATGGTTCTTAAGATCCTTCGATTGAATGACTTAAATTCTAGCATTTCATATTTCTTTGCTACATTACAATGAAATCACTTTTTGTCCATACATAGATTCAATTTTCTTTCCTTTTGTTTCGTTTGATGGATCCTTCGGCTTTCCTCTTCAATCTCTTCAAACAAGAAACAAAATCAATACGCTCTTTACAAAGCACTGTGCCCTCCTCCACTGGGTCATTTAATTTTGAATTACTTTGAGCACCTCATTGTGATGATTGGTTAGTAGACTAAACACACACCTTCAAGTCTTCACAATTAATTACAGTAAAAGGTGTTGGTAGTTTGACAGCTTAGAACTCGCATTCCTCAAAAATAAAGGATACCAGCAAAGTCATTTTTGCAAAGTTATCCCCTCCTCATATCCAATATTGTTTCTTTGCCGCAAGGACATCAACTGAAGCGAAGAAGAATTTTGTATCTATTTTGTGCCAGAAGCATAACTTATGTTTTCTAAATCATCGCACTCCTCACGAACAAAACTCAAGACCCTTCGGAACAAATTGCACTTCTGGCTGCCGCATTGCATTTCTCTCCTCGCTGTTGCTGCTTCAGCAACGTGTAGGAAAGTACCTCCCAGCTGAAGAACGCACATGCTTCGTCTTCCCCATTCTTCCTTCCACCTCAGCTACGATAGCACTGAAGAAATTCTTTGGAAAAAATTCTTCAAAAGACATTCGTACCAAGATGGTTGGTTAACTCCTAAACAAAAGCTGTCTCTGACATTTAAACGAATTTCCTTTAAAACGTAAACCACAACAGAAAACTTGCAGCAGAACAACACCTGAGCCACCCTTCCAGTTACACGTACACATCTACCAATACCTAGTGAAAGAGGCCCTTTAAAGAGGAATTCCCATGCGGCTGGAAAACCACCCCTTAATCCCATCACTCACTCAGTGCAAGACAATGGCATTTAGATTACAAAGCAATTGCATTACATTAAACTCTTTTGCCTTGGAGCGGAATGCTCTCGCTGCGTCCGTTCGTCGCGTCGCTACGAAAGTAGCAAAAATAGCATTTTCATCGACCCCGGAGCACGGTGCGGCGTAGCGTGGCGTGGCGTATCGTGGGGGAAGATGGTAAATTCACAGCAAACTATGGAGTTCTTTTACAACAGATCATAGAATATAATCCACGAAATTTTCATACCCACTTCACGACGACAACACGACACGTACACAACGAACGCCCTATCGCCGCCCATCAGACGTCAACAGAAAGCACACATACTTCCTCCCTCAGCTTCCAGCCCTACGCACGACTACAAAGAGAACCAAACAGCCCCAATTTGTCAACTTGACGTAGATTAAAAATGCATATCGCTGGAGCAGAGGAAACAAACTCCCAACCCGAACCCGAACCCACCCGACCTGATCCCGACCAACAACGAATAAAAAAAAGAAACCCGTTGGAAGAACGTTTTGTATGTGAACATCCGTTTTGTATGTGAAAAGCAGAAGAAGAAGACTCAGGAACTCCGTGATGGCTCCCTTTAGCCTTTTACAGAAAAATAGCTGTGTATGTGTTTGTGTCTCAGTGTGTAGACAGAGGCAAGCAGTCACATGCAATAAGTGGAAGACACGTCTCATGAGCGCGCCAAGCTAATGTAATTTATGCTCCTTCCTACCAGGTGAACATTCCCTTTAAATATTCCACCACTCGCTCAAGATTCCGCCCACGTGACAACCCACAGCATTCGCCATGTTCCACCTATGGCAGCCCATTCGACTCGTTGCGAGGTCGTCAACAAACAAAACGAAAATGAGACATTAATTTCGTTGAAACTTTCGGATCTTTGCCTTCTAGCTTCCTTTTTGGCTCAGGGTTGCTCTTGTCAACGTGTCAATTGAAAATCTCTTTGAGAGCTCGTGGTTTAGCTTATTTTATTTCTGAAGGAGGGTCGTCGTGTTAAAGTTTATCCAAAACTGCAACCCCCTCTGTACGAGTGGCACTGGTATCCTGATTCCTGATTCCTGCTGATGCTGCCGTTTTGTTTTTTTTTTTGGTAATGACTGACTTTTACCATGGTTATGACACCGATATCCGGTTGATAGGCATCTTATACATTGCCAGTGCCATGTAGTCTCCATTTTGGAAGGATCAGCCACTACACTGTGTCGGTTTTGGGATATCAACAGTAAACGAAGACGACCGCATAGCTTGGCATGTAATTTCTCTTTGTTGCTCAACGACGACTCCTTGCAAAACAAAGTTTGGGCATTTCCTTTTTTTTTTACTTGCAGAAGTGAACAGCAGCAGTGTAGTGCGACATCAAATACACGGAATGTGTTTTTAAAGGGCCTTACATTTTTAAGTATTTAATTCAATTCATCTAAAATTTAACTTTAAAAAATTTAAATACACACTTTGATGGCTTGGATAACCGGTAGCTTTGTGAGTATTTCGAAAATAGGGTAAATTTGGTTCATCTTCAGTGAAGGTTTTAGATGAAACAAAAATGAAAAACGAAATATGTTCCTTATAAATAAAAATACTGTACAAATTTTACTATGGGAAGAATATAAAAACAAACTCGTTCTGCTATCTCCGGTTTGGCGGACGGGACAACACTAGTTTCTCTCTGATTGGACTTGATACATTACAAAAGAGAACGCACAATAATGAAAAAAAATGTAGTAAATAGTGGAATAGCACATTTCTCTCAACAGTATGTGATGCAATGGAACATGGAAGGGACCTTCAATTTTTCGACGATTCTGAAAGGCTAGTTGAGAAAGCGCTTTTCATTGCGTGAAATCATTATCGGAGAAATTGCCAATAATTACTTGCAAATACACGTGGGAAAAGATTTACTTGATATTTCTGGGATTCGAACCTCGAACCTACCACGTAGCAGCGACGCTTACCATTATGCAACGTAAAATAACTATAAAATAAAACAATGTCTAGTGATTCTTTTTCTCTTTAGATAAAAGACTGGAATGGTCAGTGTTTCCATTTAGCCCAGTCATTATAGTAGTTTCACCTCGGAATTTGAGAAACCCAGCTGTAAATTTGTATGAACTTCTATTTTGACTCCCAAAAAGTTGTCTCAAAACCTACATACTGTAGGGTGTCAGCGTCCATTAAAAACCAAAGGTCAAAGGTCACCAAAACCCTTTATTCTCATATATCTCGTTTACTATGGGTTTTTTGCTATTTGTGTCTATTACAATATTGTAAAAGATTAAATTCTCTACAACTTTTGCCTCAACAGTTTTTTTTATACGTTGAACCGTTTTCGAGATAGAGACCAGAGTGCGCAAGGTTATAGCATAATTCTACGAAAAACGAAAATGAATTTTTTTTTTCAGCGCCTGCCACGACGCACGATAGCCAAAAACTGAACTTTCGGCTTCGGCCAAAGCTTTGGCTTATTTCGGCCGAAGCCGAAGGCTTAGCCGATTGTAGTTTTCTTAGCCGAATGTGGCCGAAGTCGAAGCCGAATCTTCGGTCGGACGCTAATTGCATAGCTACTTGGTTACGACCGTCCTTTTCTTTAGGGACTACTTTCTACTAGCCCCCGTTATTCATTAGTTTTGAATCGAATCGTATCTTCGTTAGTAATAGACGTACAATTTCAAGAGCTATGGCTAATTTGTGTTTCATATGTAAAAAGCCAGAAACAGAAAGTAATTCATTAGTTGATGTAGTGCGCGGTATAAAAACTTTAAGAAGTGCAAGTATCAAACGAAACAACGGTCTCATTGAACATTTAAGATCCGTAACCTCTGCAAAAGTGCATGAAAAATGCCGAAGTGGTTACATTAGCAAAAATTGTATTCAAGTAGCAAAACGGCTACAAGAACAAGGAGAAATTACAGCTTCTTCATCTGTACCCCATAAAAGACGAAGTGAAGCGTTTGATTTCAGGAAGCAATGTTTATTTTGTGGTGAAGTTGCTGATGAGGCCACAGAGATAAAGAAAAGTGAGAAGTATAGACGCAAAATAAAAAAAGTGAGTAACCTTGAATTCAAAGACACTATCATCAGTAAAGCAGAAAAACGTGGTGATGATTTGGGTGAATTGGTGAAAAGTCGTATAGTTATTCCGTATGATTTGATTGCCGCTGAAGCAAAATATCATGCTGTTTGCTTTACAAACTTCTCAAATAAATCATCATCATCATCGCCGCTTCAGCAACCTCGTCGAGACAATAAAGTTACAGAAGCAATGTTTGAGATTTTCAATTACATCGAAAATAATAACGACTCACAGTTTACATTAAAAGAACTTAAAGATGTCTTGACAGGATACGTACCTACCAGATGATAAAACTATCATAACAAAACTGCAACAGAAGTACTTAACCGGTATTATAATTACGAAGAAAGTTGGAGCTTTTACAATTATTTCTTTCCGTGATGGACTTACCAATATTCTATCGAAAGCTTGGTACGATAATAAAAAATTAGACCCTGAAGCAGAAAGACTAAGAATTGTAGAAGCTGCAGCAGCTATCATTAGATCAGGGGCTAGTAGAAAGTAGTCCCTGAAGAAAAGGACGGTCGTAACCAAGTAGCTATGCAATTAGTGTCCGACCGAAGCCTCGGCTTCGACTTCGGCCACATTCGGCTAAGAAAACTACAATCGGCTAAGCCTTCGGCTTCGGTCGAAATAAGCCGAAGCTTTGGCCGAAGCCGAAAGTTCAGTTTTTTGCTATCGTGCGTTTTTCGTAGAATTATGCTATAACCTTGCGCACTCTGGTCTCTATCTCGAAAACGGTTCAACGTATAAAAAAACTGTTGAGGCAAAAGTTGTAGAGAATTTAATCCTCTACAATATTGTAATAGACACAAATAGCAAAAAAAACCCATAGTAAACGAGATATATGCGAATAAAGGGTTTTGGTGACCTTTGACCTTTGGTTTTTAATGGACGCTGACACCCTACAGGTATGTAGGTTTTGAGACAACTTTTAGGGAGTCAAAATAGAAGTTCATACAAATTTACAGCTGGGTATCTCAAATTCCGAGATTCTTGCTTTATTTTGACTTAAATGACTGGACTAATTCGGAACAGAGCATTTACTTTTTAATGATTCCGTAAAATATTTGAAATTTCTCATTGACGGTGTGTAGTCCAACATTTTGAAACTGAAGGTTGAGTGAAAGAAACTCAAAATTATTTATTTTAATGATTCATTCACCCTCCATTAAACCATTGATTTCGTGGTTTGACGACGCGACGCAGCGCCAACAGTGAAATCAAGCCGACGAACTACTTGAGGATTATTATTTGTATTCAATATTAAAATATGGGCACGACGTTCTTCATAATACACTTCGTGATACAGGGTTGTCAGCTACACATTAATAATGAAAATTAAAGAAATATTAAAAAAAAAATTTTTTTAAATATTCCTAAGATTTCTAGTTAAAAAATTTAAAGAATTATATAATTATATTATAAAGGGTTATCCAGTAGGTATGATATGATTTTGCAGTGGCGTTTCGGACATTTGTAGTATGTCATGATCTGTCATTTGTTTTTTATTGCATTCAGAAGTGTATACAATTACCATGCAGAGATATACGCAAGAACAACGTTTACAAATTATTCAACTTCATTATCAAAATAATCGTTCTCCAATTGCAACTCTTTTTTCCAATGAGGCTCACTTTCGTTTGACTGGTGCGGTAAATAAACAAAACTGTCGATTCTGGTTAGATGAAAATCAACAAAATATTTAAGAAAAACCATTACATTCACCTAAATTGACAGTTTGGTGTAGTTTTTGGGCTGGTGGAATTATCAGTTCGTATTTCTTTCAAAATGAAGCTGGTAACACCATTACTGTCGATGAAGAGCGGTGTAGATCGATGATAACCAACTTTTTATGGCCGAAATTGGAAGAAGTTGATCTTGACAACATTTGGTTTCAACAAGACGGGGCTACCTGCCACACAGCAAATGCAACAATTGAATTATTGCGAGAGAAGTTTAGAGATTCGATAATTTCAAGAAATGGTGATATTGAATGGCGTCCAAGAAGTTGTGATTTAACACCATTAGACTATTTTTTGTGGGGTTATTTGAAGTCATTGGTCTTTCAAAATAAACCAGATTCTCTTCAGGAATTACAAGTCATGATATACGACTTGATTTTGTGGAAAAAGTGTTCGTAAATTGGGTTAATCGAATTTGGGGCCGTCCATAAAATACGTTCGCATGCAGGGGGGAGGGAGGGGTCTCACTGACTGTGACAAGATGTGACGAGGGGGGAGGGGGGGGGGGGTCTACGGCAACGTAACGTTCGCCGTTCAAAATATCAAAACATTTTACTACAGTATTTCTTTCGAATAGTTTTTTTTTCTAAATTTTTGTCATGATAAAAGTCATTCATTTTGTATATTTACTAATGTTTGTTTTTTTAAATATCAGCCCCAGATCTTTGGCAAGGCTCTAGCGCTTTGACCAGGCTCTAGCGGCATTGGAATCCGTAAAATATACATATTTGTTAATTTATTATAAAAAAAATTAATTTTAAAACCTACCACTGCACTATAAATCAAAATTTATCGTGCACCAGAAGGGGGGGGGGGGTCTAAGCTTTTGTGACGTTATATTTATAGGGGGGTCACGGAAAGTGTGACAGAGCGTGACAAGGGGGGGTCCAAAAAACCTAATTTTGCTGTGACGTATTTTATGGACGGCCCCTTTGTTGCTGCAGAAGAAATCGTGGTGGCCATTTGAACAACGTTTTATTTAAAACTTACATAATTGTATTGATTGAACTGCACATCAAATAAAAAATATTTGAATTTCCTTAACAACAATGTGTTTTTTTTTTAAGAAATCATATCGCTCTTATTGGAAAACCCTTTATAAATAGAAACGCTAAAAATTTAAATTAAATCGTTAGACCATGTTTCAATTAAAAATAATGAAAATGTATAAATTTATAATTTTCCAAATACATAATGATACGCAATCTTTCTTAATAAATTTTGGAGTTCTATAGTATAAAATTTCGTTAAAAACGTGAAAGCCATATTAACGTAAAGGTCGGAAAAAAAAGGTTCTCACACAAAATTGGAAAACGTAAGAGCCTTGTTCGAGAAAAATAGGTATTATCATATCGGTTGTAAAGAAGGTACCGTTATTTGAAGATCTAGAAACCTAATTCCAAAAACCCGTTCGTAGATTGCCCTACAAACCCAAATGGCAAATTTTGAAGAAAATTGGTCAGTCGGTTCAGGCTGTAGATCATTATGAGAACAGACAGAATTGCAGGACTCACCTTTTTCATATTCTCTATCATCGTAATGTCATGTTTAATTGTTGTCTCAAAATTTTTTCTGCTCGGTTGCAAAATTTGGCTTATAGTATCTATAATTGCAGGTAAAAATTAAAACTTCACCTCAGAGTAATCATAGTAAATAAGTAAATAAGCAATGTTCTATTGTTTACAGAGAGTTTACAGAGTAATATTAACATCTTCATCTGTGACAGGTCACACGATAGACACTGATTGTTCTGTTTATTTGGGTACTGAAATTTTAGCCTCAGCGTTTGTTTTATGATGAGAAGCCAATACTGCATTGAGCATACTCCTAACGATTTGATGGGCTATGAATTTCTTCATTTTTGTTATCCTTTACACGGCTATCATTTATTTGTTGTAGATTCTTCCAATCGTTCGTACAACTTTTCTGGCCACTCTGAAATTCCTCTGACACCGTTAGTTAGATATCTACGTGGCGAACAATGAAGCCAACGAACACGAAAAAATTGAATTTTTTGGCCTACAGCAAATGGTTCACAAACCAGTACATATATCAAAACAAAAAACACAGCTTACGCGAACAAGTTCGACGATCATGTTCGTCGTCTTGGACCGCCTTAATCAACAGTCAATAACCAGAAACGCTTTTAAATATTTTTTTCATTATAGTCCTGATTATAGTTCTTTCCAGTCGAAGAAAACCTCAACCGAGTAAGAGTGCACAACTGGACATGTTGGTTCAAAAGCAGGTGCACCCCGAACTTTAATGTTCACCTAAGTAAATAAATAAATAATGTTTAGTAAAAGGTTAACTAAACTTTTAACAAATAAACACTTTTTAACTTTAAGTGTTTATTTTTTTGAAAATCTAATTAATCTTTTGGTTAGTAGATACAAAAGACGTGGATTATCTCCACTACAAAATTCATAAACATAATTCTTTTAGTATGGCCTTCAATTAACACCTGAATTAAATCAATTGCATCTTATTCAAAGCAGATCTTTACACCGTGTCTGCACTTTCTTTCAATTCAAAGCTCACAGCAGGAGGATGACAAATAACAGACAAGGAAACAGCTGTTAGCTTGTGTGTTGTGGGAATTGTGCACCATACATTTTCACACTTTTCATAACTGAAGGAACGACGAAATAAGAAAATAGTGCAAGAACCTCTTTTAAGTGTCAGGTCTCCCTGCGTTGGTAGATGTGATAGATAATCTACAGTCTGCGCTAAAAGTAATACTATCAATTGCAATCCTCCCATTGCGACATTTAGAAGTTGCATCCATTGAGATCATACGTAACGTCAAGTATGCTGTCTGTTCTCAAACAAAAAATGGCTAAATCCAAAAGTGGTCTTTCTTAGGTTGCTTTTTGACAAATAACCCGTGGGATGTTATGTTCCCATTTCTCGTTGAATTTATTTAGGACATACTCAGTGAGAGTTGTGAAAAGGTCTCAAGCCGAAAAATAATCTTTCTATTGGTTATTTCAACTGAATGCGTGGCTCAGTTTTTCATAAATATTTAGGCTGAATTGCTAAGAGCAAACAAGTGAAAAAGAGTTTGGACAATAGAATGGACTAATTGGCTTGAAGCGGAAAACAGAAACAATTGAAAAACAATCCTAATATAAAGATGAATTCCGTTGTGGGGATTTATAACATTCATTTTGAATATAATTCTGTCTATAATTGGCCAATGCTTCCTACATACTTTATGCATTATATGTGCATACCACCATTTTTTAATTTTTTATTACAATCAATTATTTACCCTCAATACTTCACAATTAAATTCAATGTCAAACAAATTTAGGGTTAATTGAAATGAAGCTCCATAAGCATTTTAATTATATTATCAAATCCTTTAAATTTAAATTTGTTATTTGAATCCATCTAAATTGCCTACTCCTTATACGCTGTAATACTCACTCGTTGGACGAAGCGTTTCTTAATCATATTTTAATGAGGACGGTGAAGAGATTGAACAAAAGGCCAAAAGCGTAATATCTATCGGTGGGATTTCTAACGTAACCTTAAGTACATTGATTTTTGAAGGAATAGACGTCTTGGTATGGAATTGAAATGTAAATTATCTAATATCCATAAAACCACCTTAAGCAGTGTTTTGATAATAAAGATTTACGGACTTTAGGGTTCCAACTTCCACACTACGTGGGGAATTAGCGAGGGAAACCGGAAAACTTTTGGGATTGAAAAATTACCTGTTAGCTACTTGAGATCATAATAACGACGGCAATTTGAAACAAAATTTGCAGGAAAATCTGAAAGGGTGAGACCTTTTAAATTTTATTTAACTCATTGTAGTCTTCTATTTACGTTCATATAAAGACGATATGAATTCACTTCAAATGTTATGAAAACAGTACGAGCATTTACTTAAATAGGAGAGGATTAAGTTGGCGTCAACGATGCAGACTGATTTTAAGTCCTTGTAGATGCTGATTCGATGTTATTCCGATTATGATAAATAATTTCACACTTGTTGTCTATATTCTTCAGTGGAGTTCCATGGGGTTCGGTTTTAGGTTCAATACTTTTTTCAATCTATGTCAACGAAAAACCAAAACTTGCGCTGTCATTGCCATTAACATCTTTTTGCTGAGGACCTTCAACTACTCTTATGTTGATGATTGTTTAGCCAGGATGAGCGACGATCCCAATTAGAGACTGGTCCATAAATTCTGGTCTGTCTTTAAAGAAGCAAATGAAACCACGGTTTCAAAAAAATTATTTGACTTGTGTCATACTTACATTCCAGATATTCTGCTAGAAAACTCAAAATCAGTATGTTCAGAATGCAAATGAGGCCTTGAGAGCAGAAGTGGCGTAACCCTCAATTTTTCAATTTTGGGTTTATTGCATTATTACAAAAAAAAATTATATCTTACCTGAATGAAAAGGAAATCGATATTTCTTCCTTTATAAGTAGAAAATGACAAAACATTTTTTCTGCCTGGAACTTTTTCGAAACAGAAACGGAGTAACCCACCTAAATGTTTTTTTTGAATAAGTGACAGAGATGTGTGGTTTTTTCGAAATTTAACAATTTTAAGAACCGGAAACGTAGATTTTCTTAAAACTCATAGGTTTGTCGAGGAAACCTGATTAAAGTTCAACCAACTATTTGAACTTATTTTATTATTATTTCTTAATTTATTGGTGGAATCAACATTCTTACTATAAAAGTTCAAAATTAAAGGAAATAAAAGTGAGAAAAAAAATGTGTACCCGTGGCGTGATGGTTAACATGTCCACCTGCTAACCCAGAGGTTCGAGGTTCGAATCCCAGCAGAGGCAAAAAAAAAATGTTTTTTCACGGGTATCGCCTTTCGCGAGGAATTGCCAAGTCCTAAGTTAGTAAATTCATTGCCATGAAAAGTGCTTTCTCAATTAGCCGTTCGGAACCGTCAGAAAATTGTAGGTCCCCTCCATTCCATTCCCTCGAAAGGCATGGTTGTGAGAAATGCGCTAGACCCAAGGGCTCCTCGCTCTGTTGCGCCACCCTATTTATAACCCACAAAAAATCCTTTATTTAATGCTTTTCTGCTAATTTAGTACTTAAAACATGACGCTATTTTTGATGTGAATAAGATATTTTTATCTTTTGTCTTTTCAAGAAAACAAATAGATCGCTTTTGTTTTTCTTTAAGATCTTTAATCGCAAAAATCTCAGTTCTATTAATTTGGGGCTACGTCATGCCACTTCTGCTCTCAACCTCAAACATACTCGGCATTTGTTTCAATAGGACCTTTAGTTGGAATGATTACATCAACCAAGTTGTTGGAAAGCCTTATGGAGTTCTCAAATTACTGTGGCATACGAGATTTTTAACCCCCTTATAACCACAACGATAGTTATATCAGTGTGATTGTTTAATAGTTAACATTTCTGCCTGTGACGTAGGAAGTTCAAAGTTCAAGTCCCATCAGAAACGCAAAACTTTTGTCTACGGGCATTATATTTTGTGAAGAATCGGTGTCGCACCTGGAGTGTCGAAAAAAATCTATTTTTTTCTTTTTAAAAATACATACAACATCTAAAGAATATCTCCGGAAATTTTCAAGTCGATCTGATGAATAGTCTTCGAGTTATGGCCGTTTAAAGTTGTCGCCTTTCATTCGAGTCAGTGTCACTTGGTGAGTGAAAACGGTACTACAATGCTTACTTACGAACTTACCGACAACTTTTAGCAAGCAGCTGTATGCAGCATACTGTTTATAGTGGCGACGGTTAAATATATATTTAACTCAAAAACGGTTCAACCGATCATCTTCACACTTATTGTCAATACAAAAACGAAGTACTCAATCGTGGGGTTCTTATTTTTTCTCAATACAATTGATTTTATAGCCGATTCAAAGTCCGATTTTTTGGTGAAAATTACAAAATATTGTTTAAACATGTATTAATATGTGTACTAAATTTCGTTTAAATGCATTTCATACTTTTCCTACAAAAAACTCACAAAAAATAGAAAAAAATTTCAAATTTTTTCGACCCTCCAGGTGCGATAGTGACCTTAAACACTGTCATTAAACCGCATTTTCTCTTAACGTTTCGGAATGGGCATAAGACTGTAGGACCATGAAGTGCGTAAAGCTCAGAGGTTGTTGCGCCACCATATTTATTAAGTACAAGAAAAATGTTAACAAAATGTCTTGTCATCCCCAGTCTTACTTATCGGTGCGAAATTTTTCAGTAGCTCGACCGACGTGAGACGGACACAATCCCCAAAAAAACTTTCCCCGAAAAGCCAAAATCCCGTAAAGACATAATCCTGGGGGAGTGTACGATAACTTTGGCGACAAGAAATAATAACGGTTTTTGGTGAAGGGGTTCAATACAAGCATTTTTTACTACGGGAGGGAAGGGTCTATCTCCCCCCGTTTAGGCGGTAGGGGCAATTTTATAGGAATTGACATCAAATCTAAAAAAAAATATTGTAGAATAACGGCAAAACTTACAGATACAAATTATACTTTTTATGAAAACCAGCACTTTATAATAAGTTTTAATAAAAGTGGTTTCAATTTATAGTTTTTGAAATAACTGACTTCAAAGTCAAAATTTACGAAAAAAAAATAAAAAAAAACAATTTGAGTATTATGTTTCTCATGATT
Source organism: Melanostoma scalare (assembly GCA_949752695.1). Lineage (NCBI taxonomy): Eukaryota > Metazoa > Arthropoda > Insecta > Diptera > Syrphidae > Melanostoma > Melanostoma scalare. The sequence continues at coordinate 217,834,986 of OX456984.1, forward strand.
TCAAATGCCAATAAAAAATAATAGATGTAGTTAGTTGCTTCAATAAATTTTTTATCAAACGCTGTAAACTCCTTTTTTACTTCGTCTTATAGTCTTTGAAATAATTGAAAAATAGTAAAACTATATTTCTTCTTTAAAATCAAAAGATTTTCTAATTTTAAAAGAAACTTTTCATATAAAACATTTGCACCCCAAAGCTTATGAGGAGCCGAAGCAGGGGGTTGCAGGCATCTCACTGCTTGCATCGAAAATCTCATGTATACTTTTTTCACTGTAAAATGACTGAACAATTCTTTCTGATTACATGTGGCTGTATTTTGACATTTCCTTTCGTTTCAGTGATACCAGATAAGGTTTTTTTGGGATTTTATTAGGAATTTGTTTTTGTTTTTGTTTTTTTTTTTGTTAAATTTTGAAAAAATCAAAGGAAATTACTGATCCGAAAACAATTGCTATTTTCATATTTAGCATGTGCAGCTTAACCCTGCGGAAAAAGGGTTAAAATAATGAGCCCCTGCGAAGCGGGCCATGCGGAAAGTTTTTGCATACGGGAATTAATTGCACATAAGTACCTGCCTGATGATTTTTATACTTTCACTAGTCTATTTCCTAACATTATTGTAAATTCGTACGTATTTCCATAATTTTTTGAAATTATTGCATCATTCAATAGTTTTACTATTTATCAATTATCTCAAAAACTATAAGACATAGAAAAAAAGTAGTTTACAGCGTTTGATAAAAAATTTATTGAAGCAACTAACTCCATCAATATTTTATTTATTGGCATAATTAATTTTATACCATTCAGAACCTTGGCCTTGTGTACAGGAGCTTCACAAATATTTTCGTTCGACCATTTTTGTTTCTTCAACTGCAGGGTAATTTTTGTATTTAGGAAAAGATGCTTCTCTTCCCCCAATCATCTTTTCGCAGCCCTTGTCGGACAACGGATTTTCATCATATTTACTACACTTCGTTCGATTTTGACGTCGGAAATTCGGTTACATATCATATCAACTGATGGATCAACTTTTCCATCGATAGAACATAAAAAGAGTTAAAATGTCTACAAAGAAATTATAAAGGCCGTCCTTATAGGCTTTCTCATATTAGCACACACTTCGTTTACGGACTTATTCTCTAACACTGTGACGGAAGACTACGTCTAATCTACCGATACGACACAATGGTCTGATTTGCCGATGGACGATAAAGAAACTTAATTTTTAAAGTCGTTCGAATCGTTTTTAACATCAAAACTTATCTCAATTAATGTTTCCACATGAGCAACAAACAAGAAAGCGTTACTCACACTATGGCTTAAAAGGGTTTTAGTCGATGTTAAGTTAGCCACAAAAGATAGAAGACTTTACCTACAGCCTAAACGTCGACCTGAAGGTTCCATGTTGAGTTTTTATTTGCAATGGAATCTCCTTATCGGTGATAGCATTGAAATTTACCCTACAATTTTATGGATTCTGCTGTTTGGCATTTTTTAATCCTGATAAAACTAAACGAACCAGAATAAAGGCTACTAGCCCCTCTAACATGTTGTTCGGTGAAACCTGACGTAGCCGAAAAATTTAAATAAAACGTTACGAGCCTGCCTAAGCTTAATCCCATGTGAATCGCCTTTATTCTTATCACAAAACCACCACTCAATGGGGTGGCAATAACAATATTTTCAAAAGATATGCAAAAACGTCAAAAAACCAAGTCAATGCTAATAAATTGGTTTGTCTAATCACTGAGGGATTATACTTCAATCCTTTTTGAGCATTCTGGTGGTCGTTTAACAAGGCGTTCAATTTTATAACTTTCAGTCCATCAAACTGCCCGGTTTAAAAGTACGAAACATCGTAAAAGTCCGTCCCGGCCAGACATAATACAAATATTGCCTGAAATAGCACTTCACAAATTTGAAGTCCTTATTGCGAATCCTTCTGAGGAAGATAAAACACTTAGCTGCGTCGTATTATCATCATAATCATGAGGTAAGAGGCACGAGCTGCTGGAAAACTCATTTTTCATCTACAACACGACTGGATCATAAATAGAGCCCAGAGATACTCTTCTGCTTATGCTACCCTTACCCACCTTAACTCGTTATCTATTCGCCATGTGTCTGACTCCGTATCGGGCTCTGAATTATTTATAGCAGATGATTTTTTTATGAAGACACAGTGTGTAGCTAGTGTCAGTGGCTTGTCAAAGTAACCAGAGAAACCGCTGCTGCCGTCATCATCGTCCCAGTCACAGTCACAGTCATCGTCACTGTCGCCGTCACCGTCACCAGCTTCGTCATCAGCCAATGCCTACACTTCCTCGAATACCATCATCTACCAGCGGTAAAGTGTCATCGTTGTCCTCGTCATCATCATCCTCACTAACCATCATCATCATTCCATCTCTGGGCTTCTGGTGTGTCTGTGCTCTGTGTACGTACATCAGAGACGAGGATTTCATTTTCATCCCTTAAACGCGTATCGAGTTTTCTTCTTCATTATATTGTTTCCAAAATGCTCTTCAGGGTGCTGCGTTCCAATTTTCTCAGCTCGAAGCTATAAATGGTGAATGAGGGAATTCATATTCCCAAGAACTCCAGTCCCTACAATCAAACTCCCTTTTGTGTTATGCAGCAGCAGCAGCAGCAACACAATAAAGCTATGCTTCATGAAGTGCAACCCATTGAGGATTCTTCAACATACATCACCATTCTTCAAATAAAGACGACACTGATGTGCATAGTGCAGAGTAGGTTCTTTTGTGGTGCTTAGGTGTTTCATTATCATCAGCTCCAGAATCAAAATGGAGCGGGAGATTATGCAGCCTGGAGAATCAACCCCAAAGCCATCCAATATCATATCATCATCGCATGACCTCCTTATCCAGCACAAAATCTGTAGACTTCCTCGATATAATCTTTTGCTTGTAGTGAGTATTCTGTTCACCCTGGGAGATATGAGAATCACATTGGAGTAGATAACCAAGATATGTACATATGATAGCATATTGCAGATAGTATATTGTGCACGGTATTGGCAGAGGCTTTAAGGGACTAAAAATTGGCAAACATCCAAGGTGCTATGAGTCGACCAAGACCAAGCAAAAAGTCAGGCCAAATGTACAATGAGAATACAAAAAGGCAGACCAATTCCCATGTACTTTGTACTTATGTTGCAATGTAGCTACCGAACGTTTTTTTATCAGTGATGGAATATGGCCTTTCTCTGCGCTGAACCGATTGATTAGGAAAAGGCATTAAGGATGTGGCAACAGTCATCCTTGTATCATTATTGCTGTCCGTCGTCCTTGTAAAAAGCCAAAGTTCGCTCGCTCTTTTTGCTGAGGTTTTGTCTTCCTTTGCCTTTTTTGTGGAAACAAAAAAAGAAGGAAACTTTCCCCATTCTGTCACGGTCGTAGTTTTAGTCGTCGCCAATGTAATGGATATGATGGCTTGGCTACCATTATTGTTCCACAGTACACACAACAAGGAGATTGTGTATCGGAAATTTGTAAAGTTTTACTTTACTCTCTACTTCATGTAGTGTAAGTTGGTTGGCGGCAGAGTTGGCCGAAATATCACTTTTTAGAAAAAACTACATTTGTTACGTCTGCTACGTAGTTTATGTAGTTTATGTAGTTAAATGTAGTTAAATGTAGTTAAATGTAGTTAAATGTAGTTAAATGTAGTTAAATGTAGATAAATGTAGTTAAATGTAGTTAAATGTAGTAAAATGTAGATAATGTAGCAGACGTAGTTTGAACTTTTCTCTTTTTTTCTATATTAACTACGTCAACTACGTGTATGTAGCAAATGTAACAAATTGTAGTAAATAAAGCGTGTAGTTTATTGAATTAACTACACGTAGTTAATGATGTAGTAAATGTAGTGTAGTTTATTCGGCCAACCCTGGTTGGCGGTCATGGCTGTTGAGTGTTGTTTGTGTTTTGTGTACCTACTTAGCGATTGTATATATATGAGAGTGTTTGCCATTCGCTACTCTGGAAATAAAATCTCTGAGAGCATAAAATTTAATTTGCAAAGATCAGAGCAAACTCGAAAATACTTCAAAGAAAGTCAAGAAAATGAAAAGCAATGTTGTCAAAGTGTTTTTGTTGCAAGAGTCTTTACTTTTAAAGCGTCTGCATCCATTGCAACGGTAAAAGGGTCAAGACTTGTTGTAGGAATCCCTCAAAGGAGCTGCTTTGAGGTAGCAATCATGAATTTGTTTTTTCTTTTTCTCTCTCTCTCTCTCTGTCTCTGGCACTATCATCGAAGAACTTTGTGTTGTGATGAAAGTCGTCTTTAAGTCTCAACATCGCAAATTGACGAGGTAAAGAGAGAAAAAAGAGCTGTGTTGTGGTTCCAAAAGAACATCAATTGTAAGCAAAGGATGCTTTTGTAACTTTATATGCTCAATCTGTTTTAGCATAAGTCGCAAACTTGAAAACACATGACTTTCTTTGTGGAATTATTAAAAAGTTTTCAGATATTCTCCTCTTACCCATAGCTGACAGCTTCTTTTTGTTGTTAGCTTTTTTTAATTTTAAGAGCTGGCTCTTGATAAAAAATTTTTTTAGCGAAAATATAAAAACGCCAATATTTTGCAGTTGCTGAAACACATACACGCTGAAAATTCAATCAAAATCTTTAAAGCAGTTTTTTTTAAGAATTTCTTATTTTCCGCTTTTTTTCGAAAATAAGTTTTTTAACAATCAAGTAGGTATGCAAGTTTTGAGATCTTACCAGAAGATATTTTGAGCAAAAATTTGACAAAAATCAAAGACACTGTTTTCAGAATTTTTCAAGTAATCAAAAGGAGGTGGTGCATACTTGGGCCCAAGGCGTACACCTATGAGACTAGTACCAAATGAAAGCTTACGTTCAGCCCAATCAGCCTTCCAAATATTTTTGAATTCGGTCTTGGTGATTTTGAGATAATTAGACTTGAAGTTGAGCACCGGAAATGGGAAAAATCTGACATTTCTGCAAATAATTAAGTATATCTCGAAGAGTATAGCACGTAGGACAATGTTTAGGTATCATACAAATATAAATGCCTTATATTTCGAAAAGACAGACCTAAAAGTTGTTTGAATAGAAACATTTTCGTTGACGTTTGCCAGCCAATATCTCGAAAAAATCAGTGATGACCTATATTTTTTTTCGCACCACTTTAATCCTTAGTTTGTAAGCTTTAATTTAAAATATAATTACATAAAGCATATCACGTACATTATACACAATTCCTAAAAAAAAAAATAAACAAAAAATATGTTCCACAGCAAATGCATTTTTTCATTGAATTGTTCACAGTACCTACTCTGTTTTTTACAAAACATAAAAGCAAAATACATATTAATGCTACAAATGAGAAAAAAAAATCTTCGCTTAGATCTATCAAAATACCATCCAAAAACAAATCTATAAAAACTTGTTGCTAGGTACCAAGCTTAAACATACAAGTCCGCGACCGTTAGGCCTAATTCATTGATATCTGATTGTTGGCTTGTGAGTAAATAATGTAGTGACACAAAATCAAATAATTCACAGCATTGATGGATTATTTTTATTTTGTGCCATTTAACGTGGGTTTTCAGCATATAACTGTTCAGGAAGTATCCAGAGGGAACAGACTTATTCCTAACGGACTGTTTGGAAAAATCAATTTAAATGAAAATGATCGTCCATCTTTAGTCATTTGCGATGGAACACATGTGTACCTTCAAAAAAGTTCAAACTACGGCTTCCAGAAACAATCATACAGCCTACATAAGTATCAAAATCTGGTTAAGCTTTTTGTGATCACATGCTGTGATGGGTATATCCTGAACGTTATAGGACCTTATGCTGCAACAGTATCTGATGCTAACATAATGAAACATCTTTTCAGAGACGATTACGGAACGTTCAGGCAATACTTTAGACAAAACGATGTTTTTATTTTGGACAGAGGATTCAGAGACGCAATCCCACATCTTGAATCTCAAGGATATAAGACTTACATGCCTGAATCCGTTGCTGAAGGTAACTTGCCACAGAGCAGGCTAATAGATCCAGGTGTGTGACTATGGTCAGATGGTCGTGAACGGACGGTTTAAAAGGGATTTTAAACTATTTCGACAAGATTTTTTTTAATCTAGCTGCTGGTCAATTGGTGGACGACTTCAAAGTTGCAACTGCACTTCTTAATAAGTTTCATCCAACCATTGAAGATAGTGCTGATGCGAACGTTCTGCTAGAACTGGCTTTAAATCGTTTGAATACTCCTAATTATTTAGGTGCCTTTGTAAGAGAAAATAATCTTAACAGAACCAGAGCCATGTTCAGCCGCATCAATGGTAATATCCCGAATTTAAGTAATTTCCCACAACTCACTATTCAAGAACGATGCGATGCAATAAAAGCTTACTATTGTAACTGTCTCGTTGGAATGAGGACTGTTGGTGACAGATAGATAGATATTTTATTGCAGCAAAATATTACATTATTTTTTCTAAAATTTATATTGCACAATTTACAGAGATTGGTATATAAACTACCTTACTACTGCCAAGTATATAATTGATTTTTAAAGGGATTGAGAAAAATATGACTTGAAGGAAAAGCTACATATAAAAACCTTCATTAAAGATAGAAGGACTGTTGGTTGTTGCGCTCATGTCATGAGTATTTTATGGTATTTGGGTTACGCAAGACACCAGGAAGCAATGAATATAGCACCAGATTTGTTTTTGGATGGTATTTTGATAGATCTAAACGAAGATTAGTCATTTTTTTTTTTTGTATAATGTACGTGATATGCTTTATGTAATTATATATTAAATTAAAGCTTACCAATTAAGGATTAAAGTGGTGCGAAAAAAAATATAGGTCATCACTGATTTTTTCGAGATATTGGCTGGCAAACGTCAACAAATATGTTTCTATTCAAACTTTTAGGTCTGTCTTTCCGAAATATAATGCAAAAAATGTATTTTATATAAAATGAAAGATATTTTTATGATCTTTCATATGATACCTGAATCATTGTCCTACGTGCTATACTCTTTGAGATATACTTAATTATTTGCAAAAATGTCAGATTTTTCCCATTTCCGGCGCTCAAATTCAAGTCTAATTATCTCAAAATCACCAAGACTGAATTCAAAAATATTTGACAAGCTGATTGGGCTGAACGTAAGCTTTCATTTGGTACTAGTCTCATAGGTGTACGCCCTGGGCCCAGGCTCCATAGAAATATGCACCACCTCCTTTCATTTAAAAAATTAATAAAAATTTCAAAACATTTGAATTGATATGCAGTCTTTCATAAACAACTGCGTTCAAATTCAGCGCACTAACAACTTTAAACAATGTGTTCTCTGATTCAAATTTCCTTTCGAGATTTTACCTAGGCTTCAAAATAATGCATGACCTTGTGATACAACTCTTAAAGCTAAATATCTCAATAGATTGATGTAATAAAGCCATTTGGAAACCGGATTTGGATTAAGCGGATAGCAAATCATCGTTATTATGTGGTACCCGTGGTGTGATGGTTAGCATGTCCACCTGCTAACCCAGAGGATCGAGGTTCGAATCACAGCAGAGGCAAAAATGTTTTTCGACGGGTATCGCCATTCGCGAGGAATTGGCAAGTCCTCCGTAAGTATAAATTCATTGCCATGAAAAGCGCTTTCTCAATTAGCCGTTTGGAACCGGCGGAAAATTGTTGGTCCCCTCCATTCCCTCACAAGGCATGGTTGTGAGAAATGCGCTAGGCCCAGGGGCTCCTCGCTCTGTTGCGCCACCCTATTTATTTATTTTTTTAAATCATCGTTAAAGCAATAGTTTGTTTTTAAGTTTAATTTTTTTCATGTCAAAACATGGACTCACAAATAGCAAAAACTGTGTTTTTTTCAATTTCAAATTCTTTATATATCTTGAAAACGTAATGTGACAAAGCTATTCTGAGACCAGTGAATTATCGATTCGTTATCTAATTAAAACCAATGAATACATTGCCTCTTTCAATTCAAACACAAGCACTCATTAATTTTTTGAATTTTGCAAATTCACTTTTATTAATTTTGTCACCACCGTGTATACTCAACGAAAACGAAAAACTTTGTGACAAAGTAATGACTTGAATGCATTCATAGCAGCCAAGCCGGCGTTGAAGCAACGGTACTTTCCTTCGTTGAAACTAGCCTATGCCTTTTTACGGATGAGAGGCGCCTTACACTAGGGGGTACTTGTTCCCCATAGGTTCAGTGTTCAGAGCCTTTGAGCTTCGCGAAAATACACTACGCACAAAAATTAAGGGAACAGAAAAAAAATCAAAATTTTTGGGGGATTTTCAACAGGCTGTATCTTATACAAAAATGGCCGTACAGCATAAAAAAAAGCAAATTGTAGCTCTAAGTGTCTAGTTTTCGAATCTGAGTTTGAAAATTTATTTTTGAAAATATTTTTCGAGTAATCATAAGAAAACCACCGAAAAAAAAATTTTCGAAATTTTTTTTTGTTTTTTTTTTTAATTTACGGACGTGGACAAAATTGACTTAACCTCTATATGGACCGGATAGCTTGTTTATTCAGCTATAATTTGGTTCTTTTAAAATCTCGATACGAGCATTTCTCGCTGAGATATCGGTATTTGAATGGAAAAAGATAATTTTGTCTTTGATTTCTAATATCTCAGCAGCCAATGGATCGCACTGAAATTTTGAGGTTGGTTTCAAAAACTTGAATAAATTCTCTACAAGGATTGGCAATTGAATTTAAAAAAAAAAAATTTTTTTTAAAAATCATTACATGAATTTGAAAAAGCTACCAAAAAAAGGCTTTTTGTGGTTTTTTGGAAAATCAAGCGCCCAATTGTAAGCATCTTTGTAACAACGCTGGTTGATATGTAATCATGTGCCTATATAAAGTCAATGTAATATAACTTACACATACACATGCTCGCAAAAAATGAATTGCGTTTATCTAACTTCTAACGTAACGAAATATAAAACTGCAAGCTTAACCGTTCAAAGATCATTCGATCTCTTAAGTATATATTGATCATATTCTATGTATATGATTTTACTTCTAAGATGATTGACGTAAACGAGTCGGTCTTTATCGTACCTTTGTTAAGTAGATGTCGTTTAAATAAATAAGCTGAAAAGAGTCATTTATGTTATGATGCTAATTTATTTTATGTTGTGTACCTTACCGTATACTTACACAATCAAAATTATTGCGGAAAACACTAATGTTTAGTGTTCCTTTTACTGTTCAATATACCCACAAAAACCCTACGAAGTTTCAATTTAATCCAGCCAACCGTTTTTTTTTTCCACTTCATCGAATTTTTAAAAAAATTAAAGGAGCAAGAATTTCGAATTTTAGAAAAAAAAATCGAAAATTTTTAAAAAAAAGATTCCAACATTTTTGAAAAAAAAAAATTTTTTTAATTTTTTCGCTACGACCGACGGGGCTCATGATAGGGGTGAATATTTTGACTGCTGAGATTGACAGCAGTCAAATGCCAGTGGCAGTGGTACCAACTTGAAACCACAAAGGAATGAATGACCCTGTATATAAGTTAGGTGAACGGTAGCATATTCTGGGCTCTTCTCTACGAAATGGTTAAAAAATCCTTTGAACCTCTTGATGGTCTATAATCTCGAACCATAAGCATTCCATTTTCCTGCAAATAATTATTCTTCAGTGAGTGAAAATCTGCATTTACTCATCCAATCACAATTCAACCGTCCGAATGTTGAGAAAGAGCTTATAACCGCTATTCCCGCTAATGAAGAACTTTTTATGAAATGAAATTTCCTACCAGATTCAATCGTAAACTTGGCTAATTTGAGGCTCCAACGAAAACGCAACTGCTAATCCACTCAGTCAGTGTCCTGGATTAGACACGTTATAAACCATTCCATCATCTCAGCGTAAACTCATTACAGCCGCACGTGTTAAATTTTTAATAAGAATCAACTAGCAAAGCACAAGGATTTCCGTTTAACTTAATTTCGAGTCAAGTCAGTAAAAAGTATAAAGTGTACTCTCTCCGCTGTTTACTGCGTTCGTTGTGTGTGATGGTGGTAAAGACAAAATCCACGAATTACGAACCCCAACAAAAAAGCAAAGATCCATTTCCGTCGTTAAACCAAATAGGCAAAACCACACAATGTCTTCATAACTCGGGTATAATGAAAACCACATTTGACGTTTCTGACGCCGCCCGCCGCCGCTACCATTTGCTCTTAAGAAACCATAAACTTACCCCAAAACTAACTGCTGAGTAATGACATTTGCAACTTTGACTCATGGCGGGATATCCACAACCACAAAAATCTCTACCATCGTCGTCGTCGTAGTCGTCTTCGTCATCATAGTCGTCGTCGTCGTCTATACTTATACCCTAACCAGATTGTGGGGAAAATTCCCTCTCATTTTATTACCGTCATCTGCATAACCCTCAACGCATAACATACAGAATTATTCGCATTATGATTGGCCTACGTTTCTTCTCTTCCCCTTGCACCATCACCCTCACCCTCACCACCCTCAGTTATTGGATCGAAAGAGATTGTGGTGGAGAATAAAAAAAATAAAAACAGAAAAGGAAAGGCAAGTCATGAGGTTGAAGAATCAACTCAACCCCAAACCTACAACCAAATACACTCTAATACAGTTTATTGTTCAGAAACATCGGTCACCACTCGCCTAATGACTCCATTAGGGAAGCTTACAATTGGCTTGACCTACCCCCAAACCCATCCAATACAACATTTTGATTGAGTCGATAACTTTATCAAAAACGTTTCAATATTTCATTGAACGCCCTTTGGGCAGATGTTGTTAGCTGTGATTGTTGGTCCTGCCACAGCCTGTCGCCTCGTACACAATTAATTACTACAAATACAATAGAAAAGTCAAATATCATAAGCCTCCATGCATAATGATGTCGGCAGATCATTAATTTTACTGGTCTTTCTTTATTCAGGTATCTTCAACTTCAACTACTCGTACATACAATCATAGGTCTTCCTTTAACGGTCCAAGATAAAAATTCACTTAAACTTTTCCAATTACGACTTGGAATCCTTGTGCTTCGCCAAAAAATAAATGACAAGAAAGAAAAGATTTACACAAATTACAAATCCCTCCTAGAGAGAGTATACTTTTTCTTCTTCAATTCCTCCAACCCCCGCGCTAATAGTGAAACAAAATTGAAAGCGCTTTCCTCCATTCGGTGGCGACATTGGTTCAACCCTCCTCTTTCGAACGCCATGCCACACTGCTGTGCTAAGCCACCATAAGAAGTGCTTGCTCAAAGAAAATCGATTGGCAATCTGCTGAAATAAAGAAGCGTAACGGCGATGATGGTATAAAAGTCGAAGAAGCCCATCACGACCAAGCCAGCGAGAGCCAGTGTTCCATGGAAAACGAAGCGAATAGATTTCAATAAAATTCAAATATCCTTCTTCTCTTCGCCACCACCGCGTCGCGCTCGCCATCCGGATGGCAGCCAATTTTGAATGAATCTCTAAGAATGCTGGATTCATCCAATATCCCTTCCCCTATTCCCAAATAGAGTCAATAAAATCATTAAAATTAACTTTCGTTGCCATTTTTCCAAAAGAAGAGAGGGTCCTGCAAACAAACAGCATACGTAGTTTTAACTTATAGCAGCGCACTCCAATTCACTCGAATTCGAACTCGAACCGAGAGCCGAATCCGCATTACCATCAGCACTCTTGGTACTTGGTTTTTAATTATTCAAAAGGCAGTCCGACTGGATGATGTTTGTGTCCGCTACTATTTGCCCAATACCACCAGATAGCTAGCATCTCTATCGTCTGCTTGAAAAGAAGACCTAGTGATCCATGCAACGCACACTCCACTCTTCATGGTGAAGGATAAAATGAAGAGTAGAAAAGGAAAAAAAATAATAAAACAAGAGGGACTCTTGGAAAGTTTTCCACTTGAATTTCCCTCTTGGTTTTTTTTTTTAGTTGCGTTCTGCGCTGCTCCCCTATATAAAAGTAGAAGCAGTAGAAGAACGAACGAAGAAGAAGTCTGGGTGAATAAGCAGGTTGAACTTGGGGCTTTGTTGCCTTGTTTTTGGTCTCGGAAAGAATATGCTGCGCGACGCTGTTATATTTTGTTTAATTATAAAAGTTTCACATGGTTTTTCGGTACGATTCCTAGGGCGACGTGGCGACGGTAAAAGGATTTCCTGCTTAAGATCGAAGGGAAGTTGTCCTTGCAAGCGTAGGAGAAGTTTGAAAGTGTTGGCGTGTATTGAGGAAGTTATTAAAAGTAGGAAGTACAGCAGTTGAAGTTAAATTCGTTTTGCCGGAAACACCGTTGGATGTGGTTGGATGTAGTGGTATGGACTCAAGGTGGAGTTGTTAATTGATAAAAGAGCTCGAAAGTTGTTGAAGATGACAGAGACAATACGAGTGCTTTCAAATCCGCGTTGGTCTGAAATGTAAACGCAGGAGTTAGGATAGTTTTCTAAATAAATTGGACTGGTAGCTCATATTACATGAACCCTGATTCAAGGTAGTGAGTTTCACATTCTTTCGAAGAAGATGGTTTGCGCGATTCTTAGTTTTTTGAACCTTCGACGCAAGACTTGCAATGTGTTCTTTTCTTTTCTTCGTTAGACCTCCAAGATTTTTTTAAGGCTTTCTTCGATCCAATTTTCATTTGTCACTTTATGATTTGGTGTGTAAAACAAACTCATATCCAGGGCTAGATGTGGGCTTGTGATGATTTGTATGATTTTGGGTGCGAAGTTTTTTAAAAGTGGACTGCCCGAACCTCAGTGGACTACCAGAATTTATTGGGAATGCCACAGCGAATGAATTCGGTTTACAGAATCAGCGGTGGACTTCAGTAGCCAATAATGCAGATACCACTGATTGAGCTACTCTAGCATATTAAGTTTGAAGGTCTTTCAGGTTCGTTCAATACTATGACAGGGTATTGAAATAGAGATGGTGGCGGATGAGTTTCGGGCGTCAGGTTATTCAGGTTACTGACACCGTAAAAATTCCATATTACCGAATCAACCAACAGCCTTGGATAACAACCGTGATTTCAACGTTGAAAATCAAAGTAATCGGAAAAAGGACAAAAACCTCTGGATGTGCACTTGCGTATATTATCCTTTGATGGATTACGTGCAGCCGGAAAATTAGCGGACACACTGGACAGTTGCAAAGCAGACATAACCGGAATGGGCTGGGCATGAAGAAAATGAAACACTGCTGATTTCGGGCGAGTCTCTCCAGTTTTTAACTCTAAGTCTGTTGAGTTGCTCGCACACTTCATTGCGACACCTAAGACGAGGTCTTCCATTTCCGCGACTTCTTTGCCATAAACTTTAAGAAACCCGTCGAGCCGGAGCGTTCATCTGCTTTAAATGTACCATACCTACTTCTCCACACATTGTCTTTAAACACGGAACCAAAGAGCACTCGGAGTATTTTTCAAATGACAAAGGGTTTGCTCATCCGCTTTCGATAATGTCCATGCCTCCCGGGGGTATACCAGGGTTGGGATGATCTACGTCTTATAAAGGGCTACCCCTTGGTTTTTCTAGAGAAGTTCTCGATTGTCTTCTTAACCCACAGAAGCAACGGTTGGCAAGAGTAATTCTTCGTTTGATCTCCACAGTCCACTGTGGTGTTGTTTTCCGGATCGAAGTAAACGAAGTCCTGTACTACCTCGAAGTTATGTCTGTCTATTGTAAAGTTTTGTCCAATTCCTCGATGCTCTCTGTCCTTTATTGATGACTGCATATATTTCGTTTTACCCTCATTAACCATTAAACCCACTTTTGTGGCTTCTGTTTGAATGCTCGCGAAAGCAACACCATTTTTCAAGTACTATGTTAAAAAAATCGCATTAGAGTTTGTCACCTTGTCGAAGGCCCTTTTCGACATCAAAGATCTCGTTGAGTTCTTCTCTAAAGTCATCCTGCATAGTCGTACGGGCTGTGGAGGGATTAAAAAACTCTGCCTGACTTTGTATAACTCGTCTCTGCAAATACCGTCATACACAGTCTGGAAGTCGAAAAGAAAGATGATGTATAGCGATATTGTGTTCTCGGGCTTAGGCTGGTTTTGCCTTTCATGCAATCTTCAACGAAGAGTGAGTTGCGTTTTGGGGGGCGAGTGAAACCCAATACGTCAAAGCCTCTGGATCTGATGGGTTGTTGGAACTGCTACCACTGATCTTAAATGCTAAAAGCTGACAGCACAGGGTTCAAGGATAATTGGAGAGACACTCGATTGAAAAGACATTCACAATCTCCTGCGATTGGAGTTTTCCAATGCCATATCTCTTCACAGCACGAGTAGGGAACATCGAATACAATAAGGTAGTGTTCCGAGACAAACTTCGTCCCTCGGAAATTTCGGACATCAAAAAGAAATTTCGGACATCATGGTTAGTTTGGTTGATGGTGGATTGGTCTATGACTCGTCATGTAAAACAACAAGATTAAGTTCAGTAGCAAAATCGACTAACCCGGGTCCTTTTTCAAAGGTTTTGTCATGCAGGTTATGCCTATTCTAGAGTTGCTTTTTACGCAGTCGGAGACAAATAGCTCTTTTTTCAATCGAGCTATAAGAAGCTAAAACCTCTTCCTTCTACCAATGTTGTGTTGTGCGAGCATCCTTTTATATTATATTCCAGATTCCCTTTTCATAGATATTAAAATTGTATATTTATGTAAATTTAGAAGAGTGCTGAAACAAATCTAAAAAATTAGTATTATTACCCATACAAGTAGGATTCTTTACAAAAATGTCCGTCTTGAAAGTTGTCCATCAGGTACACTAAACCTTTGTTTTTGTTTTTGTTTTTTGAAAAGAAAACTTCTTTTCAATGTTTTTTCGAGCGGATGACACTCCATCTTCCAGATTCTTGCTCCATTTTTCGCTGTTTGGTTATTTTATATTTTATAATTCATTAAACATCAAAATAATAAGTTCGACACGTGGGATATTCTCACAATAAACCGCTGCGTCCCTACCCGTAGTGAGGATGCGATGCCGACCACACTTCAAAACAGTCGAAAAAGAAACATTAACTAACTTTTTTAAACTTATTTATTATTTCACACTAAATATTTACGAGCGCTATCAACTACTAGACTGCTACACTGCTGAACCGAAACGGAAAAATCACATCCAAAAATGGCAAGATGAAATTGCAAACGAAATTTTTCGTTTTTGTTCACCTTTTACTCACATTTGATTGTCAATTTTTCTAATCGGCTGTCAGAACTTTATACAGATGTAGAGATGTGGAGACCAACGCAAAATACTCCATTTCACTTCAGCAGTGTGATAGGTTTAAGAAACATTCGGTTACTAACTAAACTAAAATCGTAAAATCATTCTATATATGGATCACTCCATGTCAAATCGAATATTTTTGAACCATTTCTTGTTAAGCTTAAATTTTGTTTATTTTACTAATTGGGAGGCCTTTCTCTTTTTTGTTTCCGAAAAAAATTCTAAATCTTAATATTAAAATTTTGAAATTATTCAATTTTTTCTCGAAGTTTGCCACTTAGAAACATTTTATTTAGTAATACTTCGTTTGGCACGTCTTGAAATAACTATGAGAGTAAAAACTTTATTATAATGTGACAGCCTTAAAAGCGACAACGTAGCGTTAGCTGGGATCTTAAAAGCTACTGGACTGATGTAATTTCAAAAAAAGAATTATATTTGAGCTCTCACAAAAATTTGTATGAAAATTTAATTTGTGAAGTGTGACGCAACATTACCACTGTGCCACTTTAGTGTCAAATTGCCATTTTTTCAGGCTGTGCCACCGAGCCACCACCTTTCAGTCTGTGCCACATTTTTAGCATTGTTTCTGTATATGTTGGCTTCCTTAAATTTAGTAAGCAAATGTGACATAGCTGAGTAGTTCTGATGAGCTCCTTATAAAAAAACATATTGAAACCATCACAAGAAAATAAAATGTGATACGAATTCTTTTAAATAAACTATTGTTTGTCTCTTATTTGTTTATTATTCATACTTTTATTTATTTATTTATGTTGAGTTATCAATACAAAATGAACTGTTTAGTTTTTATCTTGTGTTGCAATAATCCTTAAAATGATTGTTAAGATTAGGTATGTGTTTTCTTCAACTCCCATAAAGTCGTTGAGATGTTTGAAATTTTTTCCATTAAGTAAATTTTCATTCATGTTTGGTGTTGTTTCGTTTTTAATTTCAAGTGCCACCTTTTTTTCTCGAGTGCCACTTTTTTGCAACTTTGCCAAAATATCCAACGGCAACGCTGAGTGTGAGTACCTACCCTCGTGAGACTCCTAATTGTTGACTGTGCGGAATAGTTAAAGCGCGGCCTAAAATCCTTAAAACCACTCAATTTGATTATAATTTATTGAAATAAAAATCCCAACGGAGTACATTTGACATATACGACTTTTTGCCCTTACAGCAACGTTATGTCCTCATCATAGAATTCGAGCAGTTCAAACAAAAAGTACTTGGTAAAATTTTATTCTGATTCCAAGAATAAAAGAAAGTGTCATCTGTCTGTAATTTTTGTGAAATGGAGTGTCTGCCACCTTTTACACAGCATGTCGAAGAGAAGAAATTTAATCTCACTTCAGCCCCCATTCTAAATTGATTATTATGATAAGTTTACATTTCAAAAGTAAGTGATAAAATTTCATTGAAAAGCTTAGGATTTGTCAAGAGTCATTTGTCCGACATTTTTGAACAGTCAAATGTCTAACCACTTTTGACACAATAACATGCCCCTGATGGAATTTTATCTTGCTTCAGATGGGCTTTCTAATTTGATTTGGTATGTTTTCTCTCATACTAACGTGTAGCTTTTATATATAAATTTAAGACAAAGATGAAATTGCATGTCTTCTCATTTATATCTAAGGAACATGTTCAGTACGGCTGCACACATCACCACCTTAAAAATGGTTTTTTTATAAGAATTGTCAGAAGAAAAATGCGTTTTTTAACGAAATTCAAGGAATCTATTGAAATCAAGTGAAGAGTGATGGGATGAAATTTTGTTTTTTTTTTTTTATTTATTTAAAAATCTGGCTGCCGATGACAACAGTAAAAGATTGGCGAAAAAGAAAAAAATGGCTTACATCCCAAAAAGTTGAGCCCATTCTAGAATTCTCTACTTATTTTAACTTATTACTTCGTTTAGTGTCTTCACCGTATACACAAAAGTCGCCCAACTTTACCAAATGTTGAAACAGTTTAACAACCAATCCTTTCAAGAACTACTATCCAGTAGCTATTTTTCTCTGACGTTACTTGAATGCCCTCAATAAGCATTCAATTCATCCCACAGCTAATGAATAGCGAAAGTCTGAAAGAGGCTCCAAAAGCACCTTCAATATAAAAGATAGTTCTATTTATTGTTGGGGCTGTTTTCGGACTTCCCAATGACGCTACGACGTGACGTGAGATTGTTGGTATTTCAAGCAAGCATTTCCTTTTTAGGACCGTAGTTTAATCTTAAGAGAAAATAATAAAAAGAACTTCTGATTATGCAAGAATGGGATGTACGCAATGCCGTTGATTTGAAAACTTCTTAACCAGAAGTGTTTACTGCTTAAGAACTATACTATGTCAGTCCAGAACCCTCTATTTTGTGCGGAATAAAATCAACACATTTGCTTCCTTTGCAAGAAGCCTCTCTTATAACCAAAAGTTATAGGACCCAGAACCAGAGAACGTGATTACTTCCGAAAAGAATAAATCCTTTTTAACTTGCCGAAATCCCTCCAACAAAAAAAAAAAAAAAAACCGAAATAGAGAAGAAAAAAAAACACTTCCAAAATATTCATTACGCCAACCCATTCAGAACTGCTTACGTGGCAAAAGTAGTAACTCCTTTTCAAAGTAGCAATATCCTGTTTTTACCAATTCAACAGACTGCCATTATCCTTGCTGCGAATTACTCGAAAAATAAGCCTTAAGATTGAATTTATGTCCGCACTCTTCTCATACGCCAGCCATAATCAAGCCCATTCACTATACCGCCCACCGCCTACCACCCACCGCACGCCGACCGCCTCATCAACTTGAATCCTTAATTTAACGGATGTAATAACGCGCGCTCACAGACTCAAACACATAGTATACAGGTACAGGGGCGGCTTATGAAGCTCAAATAAAAATCCTTATCCCAGTGGTTTTTGGTATAACCAAAATTAAAACCGAGGGTTAAATGAAGTGCGGACTATTAATGGAAATTAATCGGTATTTTGGGTATCGCAGCAGTTGTATAAATGTATAAGGGCGTTGTGGGTGGTCGGTACGGTACGCAGGTATACCGTACACGCAAGCATCATCTGTGCGGATTTCCTCGCGTGCCTCGTATACTCTCAACTTCCATAGCATAAATATTTCACAAAATATCCGAGAAAGCTGCTTTGTTTGTTTAATCCCTTTTTGCG
The DNA here is from genome assembly GCA_949752695.1 of Melanostoma scalare. Taxonomy (NCBI): domain Eukaryota; kingdom Metazoa; phylum Arthropoda; class Insecta; order Diptera; family Syrphidae; genus Melanostoma; species Melanostoma scalare. The sequence goes on from OX456984.1 coordinate 217,853,477, forward strand.
CTTCGCTTCAACAGCCCACCCGATCCTGATGCCATGCCGATGCCGTCGCCTCCGCCACCGCCTGGTGTAGTCTTCTTCTCGAGGATAAAGATATATAAATTGCGTACTACAACCGCATTACTCAACAGGTGCCGAGGGTTATTTCTGTTATGCTGAAAGGCTATTTGCAAAACTGTACGAGCGTCTTGGGAAATACTTAAACGAAATCCGAACCAAACAAAGAGGCTGGTCGTCGAATGGTTGCCGTTGTTGGTCTGTCAGTCGTTTGTCGTTTCGCCTGTCGATGTGCCAGAGAAAGAAAATCCTTCACAGAGGAAATAGAAAAGGAAGCCAAATTCCGGGGAAAAGTATTTAGATTACTACTTGGCAAACGAACGAAAACCTTATTGTTCCGCCGGAAATGAGCCCCAGGGACTACGAGAGTATAGTTCAAGAAAAATGCCCTGGATAGAGATAAAAATGAACAAAATATAAGAAGGACACAATATCTCTTCTCTAGTTTAGCAGGAGGTTCGTTCGGTAGGGTCCAGTCAATTCAGGAAAGGACTACTTTTGCTGCATTATTAATAAATTGTTATATACTCAACTATTTGACCGAAAGTTAATCGATGATTGTAACTCAGGGCATCATCATGAATGTCATTATGTTAGGGTTGTTTGTTAGCTCATGGAAAATTCACCAATTGATCCCTTTCCTCTGTTATCCGTTACGGATTGGATATACGGAATGCTTAAAATTACGTTGTCGTTAGTTAGGTGTAGATATGCTCATATAATTTCCCAATATAGAGAAGAGAGAATACATATGTAGGACGACGACACAGCCACACAGTATTTTAAAGTGGGTATAATGGCGAAGTAATTTGTGTTTAACTGTTATGGAATGCATTGATTGGTTTGTGGTGACAGTGTGTGACTACGTTAATTAGTAAAAATTGGAATTATTGTATTTTAATTGCATTTGCATGGAGGAGGGCTTTGCCAATAAAAAATTAATGGCTTTATGCGGCTGGGCTTGCAATTACTACATTTAATTTTTCTCCTTCAATTTGGTTAAAAAATGAGGCCTTCAATGGTGCTGAGCCGATAAACATTTTTGTTTTTTTTTTTTTTTTTGCAAATGAGTAAAGTATAAATAAATAATTGGAATTAAGTTTTTGCAGCAGGTATATTTGTAGGTAAAACATTTATAATAGTTTTTGTGAGTCTTTGCTGCATTGCAGTTCATCGTAGGCTTATTACTTTACCTGAAATTTTAATACAGCAGGTCTGGTTTGCCCTGATTTTTCTAGCAGCCACGTTATTGGCTCTACAAACTATGTTTCGTAAACTTTGTAGGTATAAAAGGATTTAGAGTTTCAAGTTTTGAACAAATCAGTACCATTCAAAAAATATAAATAGCGTCTAAAACTAGAGATAACAAAACTAAATAGTTTTTGATAAAATTAGAAGTTTATCAACGATGAAACATCTTGCTTCGAATCCTTTTCGTATGATTCGCCAAAAATAAAATCGGAAGAGCCATCAAAAATAAAATTAATCTCGAACCGCTATCAAATAATTGGCGTCCAGACTACGTGCAGCCGATGAATTAGAAAAGCGCCCACCAATCATCAAAGAAGTGCAATGGAACTGGCTTGGCATATAGAAAACTTCGACATCTACTGCGGAGACTGCTACAAACAACAGAAATTATACGCTTATAAGGTAGCGGGTTCGTCGTTAAAGGTAGAGGTAGGCTCGGGCACTCAGTGATAATGTTATGAGCTAAAATCCAGTAAATGAGCGTATAGCAACCATCCGCATCAGGGCTTAGTTCCAACATTCCCCTAAAATGCGCCCACGCCCCTACAGAACATAAAGACGCTGATTTCAAAGACTATTTTTTACGAGCTTCTTGTTCTTCAAGAATCTCGTAAAAAATAGTCTTTGAAATGACTTATGAGCAATTTCCTAGACATTAAGTGATGTGAAAATCGTTCTTGGCGATTTTAACGGAAAATTATGAAGAAGGAGGCCATCTTTGGAAACACAATCGGTAAGCATATCCTTCATTAGAAAAACTCCGAAAACGGACTAAGGCCAAATGATTTCATTGCGAACTAAATCATGTTGTCGGTAGCACATGTTTCCTGCATCTCAAAATTCATGGAATCCCCAGATCATCCAAACGTCCATGTTGCAGTCGAAGCGGACGACATTTGTAGTGGTAACGTAGGTATAGGTCGGGCAAGGTAGAAAGGATGAAAGGGAAGAAATAGTAAAAGAGGTATAAGAAAAGGAATAAACCAGAGGTAGGAAAGGATGACAGTTGGAAAAAGAATTAGAATGGTAGAGGAAAAAAAACTAAAAGGAGGAAAACAGGAAGAGGATGCTGGATAGTGGGAAAAGGAGAGGAAAGAAAAAGAAGAAACGGAAAGAGGAAAAATGAGAGAAAGGAAATGTTATGACGAAGGGACTTGGCTTGCGAGGCTCGGCTCAGCTCACTGGATTAGGGGAGGATCTTGCCCTTCGCTAGACAGGTACCACATTACAAAAACATAAGTCGTGCCGAGAAACCACCATACAAAAACTTACCACACTTCAGGCACTGCAAATTGAAATCAGGAATAGCAGTATGCCCTGCAGTCCTATTCTTTTTCATCCCTGAGGATACCAATCACTTCCTTTGTCACTGCCTAGCAATCCAGGAAAATATTCCTAGGCACTTACTTCTTCAACGAACTGGAAGAATTATCAGACACTCCAGGCAACAGCCTGTTGAACTTCATTAAGGCCACAATATGGATAAAAATTTACCAACCATAAACTCATTGGTTTTTAGGACGTTACAACACTCCAGGGTATCACAATGTACCTACATTGATCTAAGTGTGACGGAAATAAGATCAAACGTCAGCCCATTCAACCTAACCTAACCGTACCTTGTAGTCAACCCAACCCAACACATGGAAATCGGTAGCCCATGTTGTCGAGCTCCCCAGAGACGACTACTGCTGCCTGAGAAAACCAACATTTACCAACAATTCATCGCCAATCTTATCACTCCTCTGGAATAGTGTTTAGACGTCAAAAAACTGCAATCGCAAGAGATTGATTGTGCTTTTTTCAATCCTATGATGTTCACGTATTGCTCGAATGCGGGAAGCGTTATCGAGCAGTACGTTACTGAATTATGCGAATTTGTCAGCACCACCTATGTTGTCTAGCACCATATTTCGACCCTCTGTCATAAATAATTGGCTAGAATTTTGAAAAAATAATTCCACTCACTCACTCGATCACTGATGCGGTAATTCGGCCCCAGGTTTGAGCAGGACCGAATGCAACGTGCGAGGTAACCATCTTCTTAGACTGTGTGGTGGATTGGGCTTATGTAGCTCTGAACACTACGGTGTCTAAATGAAACCTTATTTTCAAAAACTTGGACAACGTTGGCAATATGCCAGCCTTTATTATGGCGAGACAACACAAAGGGATTAGATACTAACTGTAAAGTTCTGCCGGATGTGTATTTATTGGACCGCACATGCATTTAATTCCAAGTAGATATTGTGGACACTTTTTAACAATGAACTCGGTATCTTCGTCAAATCTTTTCCTAAATTGTGCCCTTTCACGGAAGTTTTGAGCCAACTAAACCAATGACCGCGAAACTTTGCAGAGTCTTCTTAAGAGGTCTCTCAAGACAAAAGACTGCAAATGGTTAATTTGAAGGTTAAAAAGTGCTTCTTACAAAGAATTCTATGAATTCATCGCAACACTTAGTGCAGCCAGCAGACTTGCCGCAGCCTTCAAAAGGAGCAAGGCAAACACTCAGAAAATAAAACAATTTCTAAGCGGAGACATTTAGTCTTTTGCTTGAAGCTTATTTCCCAGGAAACCGGGTACAATCCGGTCGTAAAAAAACCAATGGTTCCTAGATTAGGTGAACCTGATAAATCCACTCTACGTAGCTAGTACATATCATCGTTATTTGCTACCGACGATACGATCAAATATGCTGTGGCGTCCTTTGATAGCTTCATCAGGCACTGACGGTTCTTGTGCAGTTATATTGCAGGAAAGTATAATCCTCTTGCTACCTAGCAACACCTTGGTAGGTTGTTTGTATGACTTTCTTAAAAAATTTCGTCAAAAATACACGGTCGACTTTCCATCGCTTCAAGACTGGTTCACAATATGTGAATCTGAACCAGGAGGGAAGATGAGAGGGTTGTTATCGGATCTTCTCGGATGTCTATAGAACCGATGATGGGATGGATCTGACGCTGATGCATTTGTGGAGAGCGATGACACCCGCCTACAGGCTTCATTAGGCACATAATCGTCCGTCTTTCAAGCAGTGTTTACAGTGCCACTCAAGCTGTGCTTAAGCCTCTACAAGGCTTACTACATAGAAACTTATCAGGGAGTGCAAGACCTCTCTAATTGTGGTCAGAAGACCCTCTGTGACCGTCCTGCGTTTTCCGATTCAGCTTAAAGTTACTCGACACAGGTTAAGTTAAGAGCTGGTTACCTAGGCTCCTTATCATTGCGGCATTTCCGACTCTTCTACAAACATCTGCAAGGCTATAAAAAAAGCAGGTTGCTATCTGGCAGTGTACAATGGACGAGTATCTATTTCTAGGTCTGAGTACGCCAGTTGGTATTTCAAAAACCTTAAACAGAAAAAAAATCGTCTTAAGCAACACTACACGAGCCTTTCCTACTTTCCAAAGTTAATCTTTTAAGCTTAGCATTCACCCAACCTTTGTTTAATTTAAAACCAATGGACTTGAGCCTCCACTTCAAGGACTGCAGGCGTCATGAATTTACGATTAACTCTTGATCGCATTTGTGTTCTCCTGGGAAAATAAGTTTGCTTTTCCCCAAATGTTTCTCAACTCTTTATTTTTCTCAAAATTATTGAAATATTGTCCCTTTGTCCCCGTTAAGACTAAATAAATTCAACCCACAATCCATAAATAAAGAAAAAAAATGACCCAATCAAAAACTCCGAAATAAAATAAGGCCACATATGAAATGATATAGGGAAGCTCGATTTTTAATTATTCTCACATCGATTGCCTGTGGATTCATTCCATAATATACTTCCCATTTTCATTTATTTTTTTGTAGATTTTTAATTTTAATGCACTCGCAATCATGTGCTTTTCACCCAAATGAAAAACAACCCCATTACCTTGTGCTTAATATGTTGAATGAAAAAAAAAAAATCAAACTACACTTTGAGCTGGTATGAGCATTGGAGCCTCTTAAAATGTCACAACATGGGCTACTATTTAACTGACCAAAGCCAGTGGCTACCCACACAGAGGCACACAAACCCCCTTATTGAATTGCCATCAAGCATTCAACCAATAAATCGAAAGGGGGATTTCATTGCAACGGCCAGCAGATGGATTAAAAGTCTTTCAACCGAGGAAATAACGCTCTTTCGATATTAAATTTAAATCCCGGCCAAACACACACCGATATGTGTGGCGTCAATAAAGCCATGCAATTCAAAAGCCATGTAATATCTCCTCAGTGCTTTTTCCCTCTCATTTCAGACACTGCATGTGCTAAGAGCATGGACGCTGGGCATTGGACACAGGAGGACAAATACAAACACAGACACATGACATAATAACTTAATTAAATTGCAGGTCATATCCTGAGCCATGTGTAATTCCTTCCGCACAATGAAAATTGCCAAAACGATTTTGTTGACCCCTTTCTGCAGCATACAACAGTCCCCACCATTACCTACCCTACCCATCCTCACCCACTATGTCAATAACAATTTTCTGATAATCCTGTTGGTTACCCTTACCGAATACAAACATCAAAATCGTCGCGAAATTTGTAGTGAAATTGAAAAAAAAAAAATAAAAAAAAAGAAACCGAAAAAGGAAAACCCTAACTATCTACGTGCGTTTCATTCCATTCTCCCTTTAGCCTCGAGCAGATCGATTCCAATGTCCTCCCAAAAAACAAGCTATTTCGATTCCATATGTGTGCCATTACACATTGGGATTCTTGCCCTGGTTTTGGTTTTATTGTCTCAAATAATCTTTTTTTTTCTGTTTTTTCTTTCTTTCATGTGCACAGATCCTGCTGTATCCGGAAGAAGGTTGGGCACGTACAGCTGCCTCCAGCTATTGGACAATAACCCCATGTTGGTGGCAACCAAATCGTTGTCGCATAGAAGAATTCATGGGATCCCAGCGGCAAGCGACCAAAGCCAAAATGCTCCCCATGGACAAGGGTTCACTGTTGATTCTGGGACATTTCAATCGTAAGCAAAGCACCGAAACCGAATTCAAGCTATACCTCAGTTCGAATATCTCAATGGAGGACTATAACATGGGCTATTGTCTGACCGGATTTGTGGAGAGGCGTTGCCCACAGACAAACGCCTTCCAAATGACACATTTTGCCGTCATTAAAAGGCAATGGCCGTCCATAACTAATGATTGCAAGTCAACATAATATGACCGTGACTTCTTGTAATCGATTCTAAATGAAATCAAATATGAAAAAAAAGAAAAGATAATTGTAAGTTAAATAGATTTTAAAACAAAAAAGTATTTTAGATGTTTTAGTGTGAATAGCAGCAATTGAATTGCTTACTTTCAAAAGGTGACATGTCAACACTAGAGAAATGTTGAATGATCAATGAATGATCGTCATAGAGTTGTGTTCGAAAAACTGCATATTCGCATCGCTTTTTAAAAACATGGCCATGTTTTTTTTTGAAAGTAAAGGATTCAATTAAGGAGTAGTTTTTACTGTAGAACGCTAAGCGAGCGCATTTAAAAAAAAAAAAAAAGCTTTTGCCAAACAAGCACAAGCTTATGTAAAAATTTGTATTCTTATTTCCATTTTCGTGTATAATTCTTCCTCTTTATACGAATATAAGCTAAAAAGAAAAAAAAGATGTGAAACAATATAACGTATATGAATATCAAAATTTCGTCCAAAATTGGAGTTGAAGTATCCGGTCCAAATGCACATTTACAAAAATCATCACCGCACACTCATCAATAAACAAGAAACACTTGTGACAGATTTTTCGTTTTATTACAAATGACCGATTTTTTTCTTATTGATGTTTATTCGTAATCTTTTCCTTCGAGTTTCATGTTTAATGATTATTGCCTTTGTTTCAAACGTGAGTTTACAAATCATCAACGATACAATGGATCATATGACGCACCGAATCAGTTTTTTAGTAAAATCAAAATGGCACTGCGCACGATAATCAAAAATCCCTATTTTCTGAATTTTATCAACCCATTCTGAAAAGGACTTCGCTCAGAGAAGTGATTGCTTCTTTCTTTGCCAACGTCATGTGGTTGATTTTTTTTTGTCCGCATGTCCCTGAACTTGGGAGGCATAACGGAAGGTGTTTTAAGAGGTTTGGATTTTAGTTTGGCAGCACTGTTTATAGTGATTGTCAATTTGACAGTTGGTTATCTTTGTTGTCCTTACGTTTCACCAATTCACAATGCATAGACTTACTACAGAACATCTCTTACAAGAAAAAAAATCATGATTCAGTTCACCTCACTTGGCAGCACTGTTTCTAGTTCTTCTCCTTTTCATTTCCGGCGTTACGAGTAGTGATCTTGAAGCGATCACAACTCTCCCACTTTTCTGCTTCACACTAGTGATCCGCCTGTGGGGTACGCCGCTGCAGCACTGTTTCTAGTGATTTTTAAATTTGACAATTGGTGATATATCGTTTTGGCCATTTAACATTGAATAGACTTACACCAGGGGCCTGTAACGCAAAACTACAAGTACATGTAATACAAGTGAAATGTGACAAGTGTAAGAAATTTCTGTAACACTTAGCTTCAAGTTTGCTTGATCTTCTACAAGTGTAATTGACACAATTGTACTAGTGGCTCTTAACTTATAGACTTTTAGCTTTGTGTTATAGTCCCAAATCAACGCAAGCAAACTCTGCAATTTATTTTAAAAATCATGATTCGCTTAATTTGGCAGCACTGTTTCGAGTGGTTGTAAATTTGACAACTGACGATATATCTGTGGTCGGAACGTTTTATCATTTTACAATGAATAGCCTTACTTCAGAACAACACTTGCAAATTGTTATTGCCTGGCATGAAAATTGAATTTCTTGATAGCGCTTCATTAGCCCTGTTCACACTGTACAATTAGTTGGACAGACTTCGTTTGATGGAAGTTGGATGGTCTGATGTAGTTTGCGTTCACACTTATCAAGCTCGTCGTCCAACTTTATGTCACATACCCTTCCACTACGTCCAACTTCTAGATTTTCAAAAATTTTTGAAAACCATCCAACAAGTTGGACAAGCGGTCGTCTGAAGGGTTCACACTATCAAGCATTGGTCGTTCAAGCCCAAGTCTGTCCAACTAATTGTACAGTGTGAACAGGGCTATTCGAGCCAGCCGAGGGGCATGGCGTAGGTTAGGTTGGATGTGGCTGTCAGTATACGGAGACCGACACACTTAAACCACAGAGAGTCTGTTGTGTTGTGATACTACTGAGATCAGAAGGTCGATCACCATCTGGTCCCTCTCTAGGTGATCAGAGAGTTGAAACACATTCTAATCGAACATGGACTAACGAGTTGATCACCAGTTAGTCAAACCATTCAGCACATCGTACGAAAAGGGAGTGACTTTAAGGGTCTTTGAGAGCTAAATCGCTGGTGTCGTCGAAAAAGTAATCACCTAGGTGAGTTTTCCGTCTGTTAGCAAGCGCGGGGTATGGTTAAAGGAGATGTTGAATTGTCTCCTCTTCGTCCTCGTCAATGCAGTAGACACCGAGTCTTTTGGCGTGCCTACCTATTAGGTCGTGTCCTGTATGGACGGACACCTTTGGTGGAGTTAACATGCATGCGATTAAGATTCAAATGGCTCTTTAAACGTTTCGAGTACACACAACATGGCCAGATTTGTCAAATAATTAATTTGTTAAATAATTAGAATATATTTTATTTAAAGCAAATACCATAATATTTGAAACTTATTTTTATGTGTTTTATTTCATTTTTAGTTTTTATATCTCCAAAAAACTTTACTTCTAAGCTGATTGTCTTTAGAAAAACTGAAGAACTGAAGAACTATTTCTGATCTTTGGGGTTATTGCGACACACGATTTTTGTATTGCTTTCGAAAATGGATTAAGTAGGTACCTGCATCATAGAGCAGTGCACCAATTTTGAAGGCTCTAGGCCAAATGTCAGCTTTCGAAAAACGTCTAATCTCCCTTCAAAGATTTCGAACTAGTTTGATCCTACATAGTGATAAATTCATTCACTAAGCCATAAGCAATTGAGACAGGCCATAAAAAATACTCCTACATCCATTCTTGTTAGATATCGGATCTACCATTACGAATGGGTATAGCAACCGTTGGAGACTTGATTAAGAGTAGTCCTGTCGCGTGGAATAAAACTTCATTCGTTGTAACGGAAATGGTGATGGAATCTCTAAAAAACTTGTAGTTCATTCATTTTCCTGAAGAAAGAATTAATTCAAATCCAACACAAATTAGCTGTCAGGTGCAGCAAAGAGAAGGCCGAATAATCGTACACGTGATCGAGTAATAAGTGACTGAATTATGTGCTTTTGGCATTACTTCTCGCGTTACCGAGTACCACAATTAGACATTCTTTCATCAGTATTTGAACGAATTGAAGTGAATAAATGAGTAGTAGACGGAGGTTTTGTAGTATAGAGCGAGTTTTGAAAGCAAAATAGTACTCACTCACTCGATCACTGATGCTGTAATTCAACCCCTAATCTTGTTTATACGGACGACCGTAGAAAATTGCAATCAAGAACTGGTTGCAATATTTTATGTAAACCATCTTGCATGAGCTTTGCTCATTACTAATTTTTATTTTCCAGCCAAGTTCTTCGCTTTAAATCAAGTGCGCCTGGAGTTCTTTTGCACACCTATAGTAAAACAATTTTTGTCTTCTCAGAAAGCCATAGAGCCTCGAAAACATGAACTTTCCTGTCATAAGTCAAAAAGACTAGGGAATCCTATGGCAGGGCATTCACATAAAATATGTTTTCAGCTGTTTCTATGTGTCTTCGAGGCAGAGACGACAGGTGTCATCTTGGCTGAAGCCCATGTTTTTAAGGTGATATTTGAGAGAGCAGTGACCAGTGAAGAAGTCCGTAAGTAACTTTGAATTGGGATTGAGAGCCAAGTCTAACTAGGCAGTCAGCCTCTTCGTTGCCCTTTACACCTTCATGTCCAGGCACCCAGGAAAGACCATTTTTATTGTGGCTAGCTAATTGAGATATACAAGTCAGGGAGTTCCAAATTATTTTGGATTCGATTTTGAACTAAGAACAGTTACGTCACTTGAAAACAGATATTGTTTGTCTAATCGCAATATAAATTAAAGATTAATCAAAGTTTTCAATAAAAAAAACTTGAGAGGTGTCAAGGGACACCCGGATGGAACGAAGTACCTTTCGATTAAATAGTGAAGTTATTATTTATTATTTACAAAAAACCTGTATACACTCAACAAAAATAATCGTCGCGACACCACACTGTTCAATGCGAAATAGAAATGAAAATAACTGGTTTGCTTTCTATAAGAGAGAGAGAGAGAGAGAGAGAGACAGAGAGAGAGAGAGAGAGAGAGAGAGAGACAGACAGAGAAACATGCGACGCCGCACAGCTTACAATAGCTTACTATAGCAAAAAGTGTCGTGACAACTTTTCGTAAGAATTTTTTCCGTCTAGCCCCCTTTCACAACGCGCGATAAGGAACTTCGTTCCAAAAAAAACAACACTTTTTATATTTCCTCAGATGGTCATTTCGTAAGCAATGCTTCCTTTCAATTTCATAAGATTAGTATAAGAAAATATCTCAACACTTCTTATAACTAAGGAAGCAAAGCTTCGATCACGAATTTCTTGAGTTTCTTACTAATCGCCGTAATATCCGAAAGCTATGAAATCAAATTTGGCGTAGGTATTTAAAGCTCTAAGAAATATTTCACCTCACAATATTTGAAATGTCCTTTTTGAAATTTCATATTAAACAAGTTCATTTTAATTTGTTAAACATTCATGTTAATAAATCACTTCTTTATTCAAAACTGTCCCACATTTACACTTTACACATCAATCTTCTCTCATCACAACCTCATCAAACTTATTCACACCCTGCCAAGTGTACCGGGACTCACTCCAATAAAACATGTGTAGTATTATTAAGTGTCAGTACCTGCTGTATTAAATATATTTTTTATTTTATCAAAATAAAAATTATAAAACTTAATAAAAATAAACGTAGAAATTGCAAGAGCTTCTTTAAAAACAAAATAAAATAAAATTACTAAACCATATACCACAACACAAAATAAAGAATCTGTATACATTACCGCTTAAAATAAAAAACAGAAATAATCAAACGATCAAAAAATATATATATACATTGATTTATATATATATCTATATATATTGTATTTACTGGGCAAACATATTGTAACAGAAATAAGAAATCAAAACAAATATTTTGCAATTTTATGGCTTAATCTCAAAAATCAAAACAAAAAAATTTAAATAAATGTATGTATATGTACTATAGCATAAATATCAAATTGCAATTTGCTCAATTTTTTAGCCTAAGTAAGTGCTCCAATAAAATATTTTTTGTATAGTTCTGTTCATTAAATAATAAATTTAAAAACGAAAAACAAAATAATATAGTTGTTAAATAGTAAGTAAAAAAAGAAAAAGATTCATAAAAATAAATTAAATTTTGGAAATGCGAATTAGTTAAGAATGAAATAAAATTTTGAAGAGTCATCTAGATGAAGCTTTCAAGCTCGATTTAAAAAGAAGTCAAAAATAAAAAACATACACAACCCAAGCCAAAAATCAAACACACACATGAAGTGTAATTATTAACATTATTAAATAAATGGTTCCTCTTTTTTGACAAAAGAAGAAAGCAAGTAAATTCGTTGGAATGGTGTTTTTATTTTGTGGTTCTTCTCTGAAACACAAATGCTTGAAATGGTTTGAAATATTGAGTAGAGTTTGTATTAGGATCGATCTGTTGTAGTTAAGAATGCACGGTAAGTATTTCGTACGTGAGAATCAAATTTATTGTTATAGCAAGAAGTGCTAATGCTAAGTTTACACGATTGGTAGGTCTGACCTGAAAATCATTGTCAGATCTTCAAACGTCTGAGAATGTGTGAAACTGAACTGACAATGAGGGTGAAAATTGAATTTGTGTCTACATGGTTTGCAGAAATCTACAAATGTCTGCAAATCGGTTGCCAAATATTTTTCGACAAACTAATTTGGCCAAATAGCTTGCAATAGATTTGCAAACATTTGCAGATTTCTGTAAACCGGTCACACACAAATTCAATGTTTACCTCATTGTCAGCCAAACTTGTCTCCAATGAATAAATTTGCAAATGTTCTTAAACTAGATAGGCAAATTTATTTATTGCCAGACATTTGCAAAAACGTCAGAAATTGAAAAAAATTAGTGTACACACGGTTGCCACATCTACAAATTAATTTGTCTTCAAAATGATTGATGAACAAATTTTTCTGCAAATTAATTTGGTGGACGAATGCCAGATATCTACAAATTAATTGGCAGATATTTGTTTACAAATTAGCAGCTATACAATTTTTCTGCAAATTAATTTGGTGTGCACACGATTGTCAGCCATTCGATACAAATTTTTCACTGACAGATCCGGCAATATTTGGAAATCGGGCAATCGTGTAAACGTGCTTAAGTTTTAAGGAACTGGCGTTGCTTTCGCCCATAACTGTAATGTAAAACTAAGTTAATATAAAGCCAAATATTAGATTCTGCATACGAGTAAGTGAGATGTGAGCTCATTTTTCGTGTTTTTTTTATAGATTGAGAACTTCCTGTTGGCAGCACTGTTATCATTGATATATATTTCGTCATCTACAATTTGACTTATCTGTTGTTCGGTTTGCTATTTCATCGTCCAAAAATTGAAGCGGGCTACATCGCGTGACTTCACTCCGCTAGACTCTTTTTGTGAGTGTATGTGAAGTCGCTAGTCCTAACCGATGACTTCGAAAACAACATTCGCCACACTTTTCATCTTTTCACACTTTTAATTTTGAATTTTTTTAAATTTTGGTAGGGCCACCGCCCCATTTATTAGCTTAATGCAAGCTTAAAAAAAACTTAAACAATACTAAACTTAAATTAATTAAAACTAATTTGAAAAAAGATTAAATTGTAAGGATGAGAGACTGCTTAAGAGGAGGACTTTTAGACTGGGACTTGGAAGATTGAGGTCGAAGAGTAATGGAACAGAATTAATCTTACTCGTCAAGCGGGTTAAGGGTTCGTTGATGATCTTACATTTCGGGGACTTGTGTTGAAGGAGATAAGGTTTAAAATGAGGGAGCAGTCAGTGTTACCAGTAAGAAGTCGGTGAATAAATATGTCAAAGACATTCCTTCTGATTTCTAAGGAGTGGAGATTAATGATTGAGAGACAGGGTGAGAAAGTTTCTAACGTCCGTCGTAGAGATCCCGAAGGGTATAGAGCAAAAAACGACGTTGAACACTTTCGATCCTTGAGATATGAACCGCTTGATATGGAGCCCACACTTGCGGTGCATACTCAAGGAGAGGGCGAACATAGGCAATATAGAGGGATTTGATTGCAAGGGGCCTGCGGAACTCTTTGGACCATCTCTTGATAAAACCAAAGGCGGAATTAGCTCTTGATATTACTTCGTCAATATGAGAACGAAAGTTTAATTCGCCGCCGCCCGCCGCCGCCGCGCCGTCGCAGAGAACACCTAAGTCTCGGATAAGCTGCACACGATTTATGGGAAGGTTCTGAAGATGATAGGATCGTTGGGGAGGCTTACTTTTACGAGAAAAGTTATTGCCTCGCTTTTGAAAATGTTTAATTAAAGGAATATTTTAGAACACCAAGGTGACGAATGAATCGAGCTCAATTTGAAGCTGGAGAGAATCTCGATCGGAGTAGATGACTTGCATCATCCGCGTAAAATGAGATAGAAGAATATTGGATGATCGAAAAACGTCATTAATGGCAAGGATGAAAAAGAAGGGTCCAAGATGGTTGCCTTGGGCACTGGAGGTTGTCACAAAAAGAACTGGACGAGTAGAACCGAAACGAACTCTATATATCTTCTAGATATGAAGAGATCCATTTGAGTAGGAAAGGGCTGAATCCGAAGAAGGAAAGTTTAAATCGGATTAAAGTGTGAGCGATTTTGTCGAAAGTTTTGCTGAATCGGTGGTAATGACGTCTACTTCGTTTCCTTTGAGATCAACGAACGACAAATAATCCTAGAAAAGTGGTTTTAAGCTTGTTTTGAACTTTGATTCCTAACAACTTTAACGCAAATTATTGAAATATAGTTTATGTTGAAGTTTAGAAGAATTAACTTGCTTCCTTATTGTCTAGATCTAATAAACTTGCGAAAACAAATAAAACACGACAGCTCGTAGCAACAAGTGAAAAATTGACGACAACCATTTTGTTTGTAATCAATGAACGTACCATTGTATATGAAATCTTCAGCTGCTCGAAATATGGAAAGCGTCAACTATGCATTTAAAAAAAATCTGACCAAGTTAAAAAAGAAAATTATAAATGTACTTACATACGTACTTGTGTTCGCACGTTAGAAGTAAAACTTTGGCATAACAGAAAAAAGAGCTAAAGATTTATCATCCCAAATGCCCGTATATCTATGCTACTCAGGAATAGCGAAGCATTCTGTTGTTAAATGAATTTTTGAAATCATGCCAGTGGTCTTGGAGTTCTCGTTATAGTGGAAATATAGAGATAAAAAATACCTGTATTATTCGGGGAAGATAGCACTCTAATTAGTGAAAGAACCAATTTTAGCAGAAAAAATTTTAAGCAAATGGAGCAATCTTTTCGTTGTGGCTAATCAAGGAAACAATACCCTGGCATGTCCAACGCTGCCTGAGAACATGGTGTGGGCGAGTCATTGATATTAGTCTTATGGATTAAAGCAGTGCTAAGGAATAGTGATCATTGATGAAGCGGAATGTGAACAGTATGTTACAACAAAAGTGAGTATGGGCTGTCCACAAGTGGTGTTCTATATTCTTTCTCGTGGTGCATGCTGATCGACTCTCTTCTGTCAAAATCTTCAATGAATTTGATGTACATGACCAACCAGATGCCGACGAGACACATTCCACATAAGCTAACTGGAAATGAGATCGCAGATTAACTTGCAAGGCAAGGATCTCAGACAGATTTTTCCGGACCTGTACCGTCGCGTCGCTAGGTCTGCCAGGGTCCTAGGCTCTTTATAGGCTCTTTATCATGGCAGCGTCTTTTGGCTTTTCTCCGAACATTTGGATATCTATAACAGAAAGAAGGTTGCTATCTGGTAGCTGTATTTAGGTCTGAGTGCTCCAGCTAGTATTTTAAAAACCTCCGAACGAAAAAAAGCATTCCACATACGGATAGTGCAACTAAAATATGGATCTCTATATTTGATTGTGCGTCCGAAGTTGGACTCAAGGTAAAACTGATGAGCATTTCTAGTGAAACGGGTGTTGGAATGCAACTGGCTATTTTAGTGTGATAGCAGTGTGATAGAAACATTCTTACCTGTAGAAATCCATGTTGAAAAATGACTGGACTAACCCAACTTACATTTCAATACATCAACATTTCCTAATCAAACGAAGTAAAACATCTTGGAGTAATCGTAGAAAACATGCTTCTTTGGTCCAAACATATTAAGTCATTATTTTGTTATTATTTTTCAAACATTTTCTTAAAGATATCTTTAAGTCACAACTACTCGTATGTTGCTTGCGAAGTTTTTCTTCTGTATTTTTTTTTCAAATTTTGTGAAACAAAACCTTACATATACTATATGCACTGTGATCTTTCAATGAATAAAGAATTATCAATATAATGAGAGGCTTCTTTTTTTCGGTAAGTGGTCTAATTGGTGAGCAATGAAGCAGCTTTGAACATATTTGGCAGTAGCAGATTGTGGCAGTTACATCAAACTTGTTTCAGTGGTTCTTGTTGCGTGCTTTGCTTTGGAAGTGCCTTTTGGTTTCTGTTCCAAAGCAATGTGTCAAAAATTCCTTATCTCATATTTGCCGGGAAATCGTCTACCTATTGTAAAACTCACGTCCAGAGTTTTCTTAAGAACGGAGGGTAATCTAAGAAATGACACTTACTAGTTACTATGTGTCGGGAACTTGCTGGAAGAGCTTAAATCTTTTTTGAGCAATAGTATTTTATTACTGCGTGGCGTGCTAACCATGTCTACCTGTCAACCCATCAGATGTTCGTGGTTCGAATCCCAACAGAGGCAAACAAGTTTTTCCATGGGTATCGACTTTTGCGAGGAATTGGCAAGTCCTCCGTTAGTAAATTCATTCCCATGGAAAGCGCTTTCTCGATTAGCCGTTTGGAACCGGCAGAAAATTGTAGGTCCCCTCCAATCCCTCACAAGTCATGATTGTGAGAAATGCGCAAGGACATGGGGCTTCTCGCTCTGTTGCGCCACCCTATTTATTTTTATTTTATTTAGTATTTTATTGGCACTTGGCACCATTGCTTTCAAATCGTATTCCGTCGAGCAGTGTTGAATGAGAAAGTTCACTTCAAAGAACATTTTTATAATCCGCACCCACACTATGTACTTAAACATGAGGTTTGGGGGGGGGGGTCACCTTACCTTAAGATTCATGATGTAATAGAGTCTAAGGAAAATTTACTAAATTAACGCACTGTCAAACTGGCCAGACACGAATTAGCTATTCATAACTTGCTCAGTGGAAAGTTAAGATTATGCTTAAACTTTTGAAGGCAAGAAACTGCCATTCGCAGTTTAATCTGGGATAAAGTTTGTCTAACTGTGTCATGTTTTCGAAAAAGTACCTTAAACAAATCTCCCAACGGAACCGATAGCCGACCGGACGACGACGATATGCCATAGTCGAAGTTGTCTTCGGCAAGTTCCCAACCCACATCAATCATTACTGTCATTATTTTCGATTCATTGTTTCTCCAAGTGACTTTCCACTTCACCAACCAAACGATTGCCCCATCCCATCCAAGCGTTTGCTCCTAAATTGAGACATTTATAGCATTATGCGAAAGTTTAAACTGGAAAACTTTGACAATCAACCTCCCACGAATAAATATCGATTGAATCAATATAAATAAAAATAAGCTTCTCCCAGCCTCTTGTATTTGCTCATTTATAATTAAATAACAAACACAAGTTCTCGTAAGTATAGCTTACATTGCAAAGCCTCTGAAAATTGCTTCTGGCGCCATCATTAAAACGGGCCTCCACTCCGCATCCAATTCCCCTAGGAATGTCTTCAAATATATTTTTTGTACAAAAAAAAAATAAAAAAAGGAGAAGAAACTCGAGTAAACCCAATTAATCCCCCGAAATTTGAAACATAAAACATAAGCATTGCTATCTTCTTTCATCTCGCAAAAGCCCCATAAAAACACTTGGCACACATAAAACAGATAATCTGGCACCTGAGTGTCTTAAAATTAAAACAGCTCCATTGTTGTGCTCGTCTTCGTTGTCGCGTCGCGTCGCGTCCTGAGTCGTAGGGATGACATGACGGAAATGTTTGTTTTTTTACTTTATGTTATTTTTTACAGACTTGGAAGTAAATTAAAGCATTTGAGCCTGGATGTTTATGTGCGGGAATGTGTGGCAGTGGCAGCATTAGTACTTTTAATTCGCTTGCCACACGCACCTGTGCGTGTATTGTGCAAGACAATTTGTAGGGAGGCATTAGATAGAATGGAAGCTTCGAAACGCAAACACCCCCTTGAATGCTCCGCGAACCATATATGAAGGTACAAACATAAAGAGTTTTCACTAGATTACCAGTAACAGCCTCACATCAAAGGATGTGGGTGAGGTGGTGAATGAGTATATGGTGATGCATATGTGAGTGTGCTCGTGCTCGTATAGGAAAGCCAAAACCTATATGAAGAACTAAGTACTTCTAAGCATTCGAAAAGGCACAGCCGCACCCGCACTGTGAAGAGGCTTCTAACAGCGGGAGTGTTTTAGCTGTTAGCTTAAAATGCTTTTAAGTTTTCGTTCCTCTGGTAGGCAAACAAATTCAGTTGCAGTGTGTGTATTGTTGGAGCTCAAGTGCGTGGTGGCTTTTAAAGTCGTTCTCCCCTGACACATCCAATTAAGAAACTTCGCTTCTCTACTCGTATACGAAAGTGAGTATATCCCTCAGAATCAGCCCACACACGCACTCCTTTTCATGGAATCAATCAAACTTTGTCCACAAAATCATCAGGAAGGAAGTGGGGAGGACACTTTTTGGATTTATTTTATATAACTCGCCCAGACCAGGTTCGCCCTTGCAACATCCATTAAAAACTTTGAAGTGGAAAGAACTTTTCAAATCGAAAATCAATTCAGCGAATGAGTAGCATGGGAGCAACAGAAGAAGAGACCTGTTTCAGTCTCAGTTTCTATCTCTGTCCCTGATGCCATATCCTTTTGACCCGAATGAAATATTAGAGTCGTTTACTTGATAGAACTTTACAGAAACGGAAGGTAAGAATAATCCATGCCTTGTGTTCCGCCTCCTTGCCTCCGGCTCTTGTGGGCTGAGTTGTTATAGGGGGGTTTGGGTAACTTTGTAAATTTCTTCTCATTAATTTGTTCTTTTCCACTCGTTTTTCGCTGCAATTTAGAGAGATCTAAAGAAAGAAATAAAAAAACACAGTTTTGATGGAGTGGGGGAGGGGGGGCGACACAAGGACACTTTGTCAGCCATCGTTCAACGACAGAGCGTTCTTGTTTCGTAATTTGTTAAACCTTTTTTGGATTAACTTGTCAATGTTCGCAAATTATCCTTTGTACATGGTTTTCTTCTTGCAACAGTTTTCTTTCTGTGAATTAGTAAGCACTTCCGTAGCTCTTTCTTTCGTTTGAAGCCTCCGGGGAAGTGGGTTTTGGAAGCAAAATCGCTCAACCATTCAATTTTGCCATATTAACATAAATTACTACGTTTGACAGTTTTATGGTAAATTTTACGCCTTAACTGATTTCCTAACAACATTCTTAAGAGCTATGTGCGTTGAATATACATTACACCGCCGGCGCTGGCGATGGCGCCGCGCCGCTCCGGTAAGAACATTCAGTGGCTTTAAATATGAATTGAGTGTTCTAACGGTTGGTGCTTTGTTAAAATTTAATTTTATTGCTACGAAGATGGACGAGCACCTGGGAGCGTGCTGTGCCGCCCCACCGCCACTGCATTGAAATAAACAGAATATTGTTTGAATTCATCACCATCCGCCCACAGCCGATGTAAATTTAATATTCTGTTTTTCCTTGAATTCGTTTTTAACTTGATGGACCGATCAAGTTACGAGGCATCACCTTTGTAGGTGTTAAACTCATATTCAAATCAACACATGATAATTTTCAATGAATACACCAACAAGGTGTGGCTGATTGCTCAAAATTATTTTAAGTTCGTCGTTTCGTTCGTGAATTTACTGAGATGAGGTGAGACCCTTGCGCACTCAGAACTCAAAGAAAAGCAATGCTTCTCACTTTTTAAACGCATATGGCTCAAAATCACCAAGATGTAGAATTTGCTATGCTAGCAAATTCATGTCCTTAAATCTTGATTTTGTTAAGAATAGAAAATTAATAAAAATCAACAACCAAACTGTTATTTGTGTACATGAAACAATGCAGTTAATTGAAGAAGTAAATTTTAAATTAAATCAATATAAATAAAGAGAAAGTCATTTTGAGAACACTCCTGACTAGCGTTCTTCACAAGTCAGAAATTTTTATGCATAATTCAAGATATTTATCACTTGATGTCACATAATGAACCGTATTTTTTATGCAGAATCTAGTTTTGAAAAGGATTTTTTTTTTCTGTCCGAGGTTTTGTAACTGGAGCACTCAGACCCAAATACCGGTCCATTGTTCTACCAGATAGCAACCTTCTTTTTGTTATAGCTTTCCAGATGCTCGGATAAAATCCAAAAGACGCTTCCATGATAAGGAGCCTAGGTTACCAGCTCTCACCATGTCTGCGCCGAGTATCTGTAACTGATGCGAGAAAATGCAGAAATTCGCAGAGGAAGTGCTCCGCGGTGTCATCATCTTCTCTATAAGATTCACAGAGTGTGTGTTTCAAAATTTCAGGTTGTCTTTCTTATAAAAGTCTAAAAACGGTACCTTCTATAGTACATTTCTTTTAAAATCCGACTCTCTCGTTGATGGCTGACACGATTTTGACGAAATTTTATATTTGAAAAGTCCTAGGTAGTCTGAAAAGGATTGTATATTATTATTTGCAAAATTTTAATGGATTTTTTAAGATAACTTCAAAATTGTAAACGTATTTGATGTTTTTTTTAATTTTTGTCAAAACAACTTCTGGCAAGATCTTAAACTCTGCATACTTGACTTTTAAAAACTCGTTTTTAAGAAAAGTGATATATAGAAACAGATTTTTAAAAACTTATCCAACGATTTTGATTAAACTGTCAGCATCAGCATGGATTAGCAACTGCTAAAGAATGGCGTTTTTAGATTTTCGCTTAAAACCTTCGGAATATTCAATTAAACTTTTAAATGATGATTAAATTCAGTTTTCATAATTAATGTGTAGCTGGTAACCCTGTACCACCAAATATAATATGCTCGGTGTGAAATTTTTAAAAAATCTTTTTTTTTTTATCATCGGATAGTATACACAGTTACAAACATGCTGTTAAATTTTTAAATCGAAATTCGCATTGTTTTCGTCACTACAGAATTTCTTAGAGAAATGGAACGGAGCGTCACGTCCGGTCGTTCAACCGTTATTCCATTTGTTGTGCTCCTACCTTCGCGTGACCTTCTATAGAACTGGTTCGGTGGGAAGCCAAGCATTTCTGTTTATTTTCAGCATTCACTATGAATAAACTCAAAGTTTAAGTGCGTTTTTCTCGGAATGGTGTTTTTCACAACGATGTCCTACCGAGAGAAGAGTTTTCATGCTATCGATTTCAAAGTTTTACATTTTTCTTGTTATTCTCTGTCGTCCTACGGAAGCTTTTGTTTTAAACTTCCTATTTTTTTTTCTCGAAAAACTGTCGAAAAAAATGCCAAATTCACTACTTTTTGTTCAAACCGCCGCCGCCGCCAATTTGGCAAAAAAATTAAAAAATGCATCCATAGGAAGATAGCGGTTTTCCTACAGAATAATAATGTTTTTGAATTTTTTGTTTCAGATCAAACTTTAGCCCAGAAAAGTGGTCACCGAATAGGACTTTTTTTTACAAAACTTTCGATAATTAATTTCAATGATAAGAAACTAAAAAATCACCGCTACAAAAATCATTTTGTATTCTTCATCGCTGCTTTTATTTATTAAAAAGAAAAACCCAGACCGATTAGGATATCCTAACCATGAAAAAAAATCGCGAAAATCAGTGATTTTTCGGGGGGTCACACTGAGATGATCCCTTAAGATTTTGATATCGTATTTAGCACACAATCGCAAGTTCGTGCGACCCAGTTGTGTCCATTTTTTTCTTTCGCCATCGTGTCTGGTTGATGCTCCGAATAGAGTATAATAGTATATGTTATGAGCACTCGCAAAATTAAACACCAAACTAATTTTGTCGTAGTAATCTTAAATAATTAGTAATAAGTCGTAATGCAAACGGCAATCTGTTGTCGTCTGACTCACTATACAGGGTGTCCCGTAATTCGTTTTACATACTTTGGGATATGATTCTTGGTCATATTCTAAGAAAAAAATTGTTCAACAGTAAAGTCCGTTTCTCAAGTTTGACATCACTTTTTGACAATTTAAAAAAAGGCTAACTTTGGTGTACCCTGACCTGTGTTAAATTCGATATCTCTGTCAATACTGATGATAGGAACCTAATCTTAGACTCAATTTTTTTGTAGAAATAACAACTTTTAAGACTGTATTTAAATTAGGCTTCCATAGGTTTAGGGTTGCCAGATTTTCAATTTTAAGTGGTGGTCATTTTTTTGGAGAAAAGGCCTGATAAACATAGAGTTTGTTTATTTTTTACAGACGAACAAAACAATAATAAAGAAAAAACTCAGCATTAAGTTAGCTCAAAAACCCATACATTTTATGATACTAAGAAAAATACGAAATGGGAAAAATTAAAAAAAAAAAAAAGTTGTTCAATAAAGATACGTTTGAGGTTTGTTTGAATAAAACAATAATATGATCACTTTTAGTAGTTTTTTTATGTATTTAATACAAATACAATTACAACAAGTGCTCAAAGCCCCATCCTTCGTTTTGAATCCATGCCAGAGCCCGTTTTTGGATTTCATTGTGGGTGTTTGCTGTCGATAACTCTTGTCTTACTTGTAGTCTTGTAATCTTTGAAACTGTATTTAAATTTGACTCCTATAGGCTAAGGGTTGCCAGATTTTCAGTTACTATAAAGTTCCTGGTATCCTTTGTTGTGCTTTTCTTCAATTTCCATTTAAAATCTCATATAAGAAAAAAAATGTCTGTGTATTCTTCTCTCGTAAATGAAAGCATTTCAAAAAACTCTCTGATCAAACTGCAATCGTGACTTAATTTGACAAACTAGTGAACAAATTTGTTTTCTTATTATTTTATACGACTTATTTACCCCAAATTTAAAGCAAACATCCACAATGAAATCCAAAAACGGGCTCTGGCATGGATTCAAAACGAAGGAGGGCGCTTTGAGCACTTGTTGTAATTGTATTTGTATTAAATACATAAAAAAACTACTAAAAGTGATCATATTATTGTTTTATTCAAACAAACCTCAAAGCAAAAACTTTTTTTTATTTTTTTTTAAATTTTTCCCATTTTGTATTTTTCCAAGTATCATAAAATGTATGGGTTTTTGAGTTAACTTAAAACTGAGTTTTTTCTTTATTATTGTTTTGTTCATCTGTGAAAAATAAAGAAACTCTATGTTTATCAGGCCTTTTCTCCAAAAAAAATGACCTCAAAGTCAAAACTTTGTTTTGGGAAGAAAATTTGAACAACACTTAAAATTGAAAATCTGGCAACCCTAAACCTTTGGAAGCCTAATTTAAATACAGTCTTAAAGGTTGTTATTTCTAAAAAAAATTGAGTCTAAGACTAGGTTCCTATCATTAGTTTCGACAGAGATATCGAATTTAACAAAGGTCAGGGTACACCAAAGTTAGCCTTTTTTTAAATTGTCAAAAAGTGATGTCAAACTTGAGAAACGGACTTTACTGTAGAATAATTTTTTTGTTAGAATATGACCAAGAATCATATCCCAAAGTATGTAAAACGAATTACGGGACACCCTGTATAGCTGTTCACAGTAGGAGATGTGGAACATCGCTTATGCCGGATAGATAGCGGACTAGGGCTGTTTCTGTACTCTTTGGATAAAGTTTGGAAAAAAGTTCGGCCTCGAGCTTTTTTAAATTTCTATCAGGAAATAAAAAGTAAAGATACGTATTTCAAGAAGTTTCTGGCTCCGTGACATTTATCATGCACTCTCAGTAGATATACAAAAAATTTTGTTTCAGAAACGTGTTAAAATAATAATATAAATATAAATAATAATAACAAATTCATAGCAACATTACATTGCACACTTAGCATTATTTTGAATTTTCAAACCAACAAAAGGAGATCATGTTTTCAGTTTTTTAATTTTATTTCAAATATTTGAATTCAATCAAAATGTTTCGATCAGCTGATTGCACAAACAGGCGATTTGACTAGCAAGAAAGTGCACAGGAAAATTGTTCGGGTAAATTCTTGTAGAAGGGGAAATTGGAAAATGAGAAAGAAAATCAAAATCTCTGAAACGTTTACGTCAGAAAACTTAAGGGGTAACACCACTGTAGATTTTTCAAAAAATCGATTTTTGTTTTTCAGGCTTAAAAAATTCTTTGAACTTTTTAGAATATGGGGGGAAATGTTTCATACCTCAAAGTATTTTTTTTTTATTATATTTAGCTTTTCCCCAAGCGCGTCGGACTGCTCCGAAACGACACTTGCGTCAGATGTCCTACATTTTGATTTCTATCTTCTCAATACACTAACAAATGTCATAATAAAGCATTTATATTAAGGTAGAGGCATTTCTAGTCAAAAGAACGCTAGTGTAGTACGTGTCAACACCTGTAAAAGAAATGCATTCTTAAACTTCAAATTCGTTTTTCTCGAAACATGACTTTTCAAAACGGCACGCAGGACGCAGCATAACTCCAACAGTTTTCGTTCTTTTCATACGAATTTCTTCCAATATCTTGAAAATAAGATTTTGATAAAAAAATACGTAGTAGATTTTTGATAAGTTAATTTAATCATTATTTATTAGCCAATGATTTTCCTTTTTCTGTTGAAAATTTACCGTATCATTTCTTATTATTAATCACACAAAAATCAATACCCTCTACGTATTTCTCTAAATCTAAGTATGTAAAAAGACAGTTTTTTTTTATTTATTTATAGTTTTAAATTTGCGGCACCTACACTGCATGCCGCAAAGCTCTTCAAATTCTACGTGCCTCGCGAAAATGGCTGTAGTGCCGTCATTTTTGAAATTTTTTTTATATTAATTTTCTATTTTGTTACTTAAATATACGCTAAATAACTTCTACCAATATTATAACTTTATTACCTTTCCTTCCACCCAAAAAAAAATGATCAAAAAACACGTTTTTTATAGGCTGTTATAGTGATTTTACCCCTTAAAGATAAACATTTTGGGATGGTTCGGAATCCCGCGGTTGAGTACAGATACAAACCTAATATCTACCCAGCTGTTGGGCGCGTTCAATAATCTATTGGATAGGCTATTCTGAGTACCTGTATCTTTGATACCTTCTTGAACGATTCAGATATCTTTTTCCAGATTGCTGCCGACAACTGCTACTTTCCATTTTCTTTCATATTTCTGCTTTCTGCTTTGAGTTTAAGGCAAGTGGAAACACAGCGTTAGCTTGCACCTTTTTCCATTGGTTTCTTCAAAATTGGAACCTGAAGCATTTCTTGTTTCTTCTTATTCAACCCAACCAACTTTCGAGTTATAGTCCAGTCAAAATAGACATTCCAGTTTGCATTAATTCCCAACAAGCTGGATTTTTGTGCAGGCCTTAAATACGTCATTACAAATGATATGTCAAAAGTTCCCATCGATCTCGCTTGTGCGTTGTTTTTTATTCGAGGTCAAAGGTCACAAACTTGCGTTTTTTGCGTATATCTCTGAAACAACAAGAGCTATCGAAAAATGGTTCATATAAAGTTTGTAGAACGTAAAATTGTCTACAAAAAATATTTTAACACTTTTTCTTCTACGGTGCACTGTTCTCGAATTATGGCTATTTTAAACATTGAAAACACGAATATGCACTCATACGTTGCCAGTAAGCATTATTGGGTTAACCATTTAAACAAAAAATATTAGAACATAGTTTTATTTGCCCCATGCACACAAGTACGTGAAAAATATACAATTCTGAGTGAATCATCGTCCGTCACTCCGCGTCCGCGACACTCCAATTTTCGGGTCGAAACCTGCGTATATTTGCTTTCCGAAAGACATAGCTCGAGTAAATGCAGTCAGTTTTGAATATACTCTAGACAAATAATGGGTATCATTCAAACTATAACTCCAAAAGCAGCAGTTATAGCCGAAAAACCTATATCACGAGTAAACAAAGTCCTTTCAGCGAAAGATTTTTCAGCAAAAGCTCATATACCGATAAAAGTCTATCAAAATGATGGTGCAGTTGGGTATAGTAAAAAAGTTGCACAAAATTTTGAATATGAAAGTAGCACAGCAGTATCTTTACTGAAAAGAGATATTTTGTGGTTGTATGGGAAATAGAAAGATTTACTATTACCTGGTTGGAACGGTTACATTAAACGATTAACTGGTAATATCATGGATTTTTCAAAGTCTCAAATCTCTTCTCTCTCTTCTCAAATTCTCTTTTTACCATTCATTCATCAACCAGCAAGTAACTACAATACTATCTACACAACTTTACTCTGCGCTTTGGAAAATGCAAAACGTTATAATCACGATGTGTGCATTATTACATTTGATCAGCCTTTGTATGCAAAAGCTCGAGAAATCGTATCAGTAGCACCTGAAGGATCTGAGCTATCGAAGATCGTAGTAAGACTAGAAGGTTTCCATTTACTTATGTCTTTTTCTGGAGCAATTGGTCAAATTATGCAGGGAAGTGGCATAAAAGAGATGCTCTCTTTGATTTATGCCACTAATTCATTAGACAAAATGTTGAATGGCCATGCTTATGCAAGAGCAGTTAGAGCACACACATTACTCCATCTCACTTTAGCAACAATAATATCAGAAAAACTTGTCATCGATGAAGAGATGCGTGCTAATCTAGTAGATACTGTAGACCTTAATGAATAACACAATTTCGAACGTTGATATTGAGAATGGCGATGAGATGGCTGAAGCATTACTTGAGCAGTTTAATCAAAAGTTAAAGGAATATGAACAACATGGACCAACTGCAAAATTGTGGACACAATATTTTCACATGGTATCAATTGCTAAGTAGTTTATAAGAGCTGAACGTATGGGATAAAGGAAAGCTCATTTGAATAGCATTCGAGAAATGCGTCAGGACATCTCAGACATCTCGTCAGGCATCAGAACATTTTCCTTATGCCAAATCTGCACAATTATATCTACAAGATATGCTATAATTGAAAATTTGATTGATGATCCTGAGGTTTTCGAGAGATTGACACAGGGATTTCTCACAATTAGACGTTCAGATAAATTGAGTTGTGGAACTTCAACGGATATGGTCATCGAACAATCGATGATTAAGTCAATGAAAACAGATGGAGGTGTTGCTCCAGGAAGAAGTACGCAAGAGAGCATCATAAGTAAATGGCATATGTATGCAATGAATACAGAGGTGGCGCGGAAATGTGTG
This sequence comes from Melanostoma scalare, assembly GCA_949752695.1. Classification (NCBI taxonomy): domain Eukaryota; kingdom Metazoa; phylum Arthropoda; class Insecta; order Diptera; family Syrphidae; genus Melanostoma; species Melanostoma scalare. The sequence goes on from OX456984.1 coordinate 217,880,498, forward strand.
CATATAGTCGAAAATACGATTTTCCTGCGATCTAAAGTCACGATATCTCGAAAGCGATGCTTTGTAGAAGAAAAGGGTTAAGATACTTTTTGTAGACAATTTTATGATCTACAAACTTTGTCTGAACCATTTTTCGATAGTTCTCGTTGTTTTAGAGATATACGCAAAAACGCAAATTTGTGACCTTTGACCTCGAATAAGAAACCACGCACAAGCGGGATCAATGGGGACTTTTGACACATCATTTGTAATGACGTATTCAAGGCCTGCACAAAAATTCAGCTTGTTGGGAATTAATGCAAACTGGAGTCATAATTTATTCTATTTTGACTGGACTATTAGTTAAGTGAGTTTACTTAACACCACCAGGACCCTGTGCTTTGTAAACTTTTTGTCAAACGAATAAAGAATTTGTGGGAATTGAATTTTTCAATGAATTCAGTTCGATCAATATTTTGACACGCATAACTCGTTCAGAGTGCGTTTTTTAATTGCATCTCAGAGACTAAGTCGCACGAAGCTTAGAGCAAGCTCATTTGTACGTACTTATCTACGCTCTTCATCATAAATGCAAGTGTTAGAGGTTAGAAAACAGCAACACCAGCACAAAACGAACGTATAGAAAATATATATATGAGAAAAAAAAATAAATACAAATAGTGACATACAATATAGAACACCTAACATGAAAAACAATAATAATTAATTAAACAAAACTACTAAAAATAAAACAAAGTATAAACTACGAATATTTTGAAAAACAATAAACTAAGAAACATTGAACAAAAATCATGCATGTGGAGCACTGGTTTTAAATTTTTGTTTTAAACTAGATTTATTAATGTTGAAATCTAAAAGTAGGGAGTTAGAATTATATAATCTACTCATGCGTGATAGCGGCTCATTCATGCCGTAATTGGTTCTATGATGGGGGCAATGAATCAACTCCAAATTACGCAAGTGGTGAGATCCTCCGCGGTAGTTAAAACCTATGGACGAGAGCAAGTAAGGAGCATCTATAAAGCCAGTCAAAAGCTGATGGAAAAATACTAGGTCGTTGTTGATACGTCTTTGACTAAGGGTTTGCAATTGCAAAAGTTTGATTCGATGTTCATAAGGAGGTAGATTGAATGGATCTTCCCAAGGAAGACCCTTCAAAGCAAAACGTATAAATTTATGTTGCACAGCCTCGATACGATGTTTATGAATTTCATATAGGGGAGACCAAACTTGTGAGGCGTACTCGAGATGAGGACGAACATAACAGTTATACAAAGATAATGTTACATAAGGATCATCAAATTCTTTTGACCACCTTTTTATGAAACCTAGCATAGAATTTGATTTCCTTACTATTGAGCTTATATGTTCATTAAATTCAAGGTTAATATTGAAGTAAACACCTAGGTCACGAAAACTTGAGACACTACATAATGAATGACCAGACATTAAGTATATAGCATTGCTAGGTTCACGTTTTTTCGAGAATGTCATTGTTTGGCACTTCGAAGGGTTAAGACTAAGACCATTCTTTTCACACCATGTTCCAAAGCTATCGATATCTTTTTGAAGAAGTACGCGATCAGTAGTATTTTGAATGGATTTAAAAATTTTCATATCATCTGCGAAAATCAGAATTTCACTATACGAAATGCATGAAACAACGTCATTGATTGCGATAATGAAAAGCAAAGGCCCAAGGTGACTGCCTTGGGGTACACCCGACAGAGCATTGAAGGGACTGGAAAAGCTGTTACGAAATTTTACTTGGTACGTTCTATTTTCGAGATAAGAGCAAATCCATGCAATAAATATTTTTGGAAATCCAAAAGCTTTGAGCTTATATAATATTACATCATGAGAAAGTTGATCGAATGCTTTGGAAAAATCAGTGTAAATACAGTCGAGCTCATACCCATTTTCAAGGGCATTAGAACATATGTGAAGAAAAGAAAGAAGGTTTGTTACCGTTGATCTTTTCTGCATAAAGCCATGCTGCTGTCTGCAAATAATATTTTTTGTAAAAAATGAGAGGCTGTCACAAACAACCTGTTCAAAGAGTTTGGGGATGCAAGATAGCTTGGATATAGGCCTGTAGTTTTTTATTTCTATCTTATCACCCTTTTTAAAAACCGGAGTGATAAAGGACTTTTTCCAAAGACTAGGAAAAACACCTGTTTTGATTGAAAGCTGAAAGAGATATTGAAGTGGGAACATTATTACGGAACGGCATTTCTTTAACAGAACTGGGGGGATTCCATCCGGACCGGACGAAAAGTCATCTTGCAGAAGTGATAAATATTTTAAAATGTTGTCACTATGAACAGGGATATTATTAAAATTAACTTGAGAGCAGTTACGTAAATACGTAAAGTAGTTTTCATCTATTACTATGGGGGTATCGCAGAAAGAGCTTCGAAAATGATTAGCGAAGGCATTACAAATATCGTTAGTATTCTCTAGAGGAGTATCACCAGAAATAAAGTTAACTGGGTAGCCATCAGATTTTTTCTTTGAATTAACAAATCGCCAAAAACTTTTTGGGTCATCCCTTAAAGAGAAAGACATCTGTCTTAGGTAGTTGGAGTAAAGAGTTTTGGAGAGCGTGTTAAAGTTTTCAAAAAAACTAATATAAACACTATAGTCATTTGTAGAATGAGTTTTAATGTAGGCTTTCCAGGCCTTATTTCTCTTATTACGCAGAATCTTGAGTTCTTTGGTATACCAAGGCTGATTAAAGCAGGAATTCTTAAGGATTTTTCGGGGAATAATTTTGTTCAAACAATCTTCCAAGATCAAGTAAAAGCATTTGACTGCATCGTCGATATTGTCAGAAGCTGATACATTATCTATACCGGCTCTGGTGAGTTCTTCGGAAAGCAAATCGAAATTCGCTCTCCGAAAGTCAAAAGTGTATGAACAGTCAAATGAGTTACTATGAACATATAAATCAGAACTTAAATCCAGAAAAATATCTAAAGGTGGGTGAAGATCATCTAAGTTAGTAATGCCATACTTAGATTTAAGAACAACAGTACTAACTGCGTCAGATGAAAAAACTAAATCGAGCATGCGATTCATAAAGTTTCTAATACAGCTTGTTTGCTGTAAGTCTGAGGAAATGATATTGTCAAGTAAACGAAGCTCTTGCTGAGACGAAGTCAGTGATGCTACTTGAAAGGATCCGTCTTTAGAAGGGACCCAATTCACTTCTGGCAAATTAAAATCGCCCAATAATAAAATATAGCTTTTGAGACAAGACAATTCCATTACATAATCTAAAACTAAAGAGAGCTCAGTATAAGCTGAGACAGGACTCTTTGGAGGAATATAGACGTTTACGACATATATACTATTTAACTGTACGGATACTTTGACACATAAGACATCAATTGTAAATGGAAAAGGAAAAGTGATTTGAGAAGACATGTAAGTATTTCTTACAGAAATTAATGCACCACCTCCCACATCTTCAGGCTTATCGTAGTGACGGTCTTTACGATATACTGAGAACTCGTTGCTAAAAAGCTCAGTGTCCAAATGACTTGGATTGAGCCAGGTTTCAGTTAAGGCAAATATATCATGCGAGAAGACATGAGAGTTAAGATAAAGATTCGTAATTTTTGTACGAAGCCCTCTAACATTTTGGTAAAAGAGGGTAATTCTATTTAGTTTTTTGGCTCAGGTGTCCGTTCAGTTCTTACTGGTTTTTTCCTGCGTAATGTAAACTCTTTAATGAGTGTACCATCAGGCCAAGAATTACTATTCAAAATAGAATTAGAGAGGGAAGGAGGAACAACTAACTTGAATGAAGACACAAAGCTATTGTTTTTACTAATTTTGTTACATTTGATTGACGTAATAGAAGGGATACTCTTTTTGTCAACCAGATGCCGTAAAAAATCTTCCGTGGTGATTTCTGGTTTAAGTCGTGAAATAAAAAGAGATATAGGTTTGGGAACAGCTTCCATAAGGACATTTATTCCCAGAGAATTTGGATCAATTACAGGCTGCGTATCCATAGAGTCCGAGTTTTCGAACGTTGACGCAGTGGACTGAATTTCATCTTGGGTAACTGTAGGATTTTTAGCTACTGACGCAGTGGACTCAAGACCTTGACCTTTGCTCGCATTGCTCCTCAATGTTTTACGCTTAGGAGGAGGACTAGAGTTTTGATTAATAACTAAGCCATCACGATTTCTTTTTGAGCTTTTGGATGAAGCTAAGGCCGAGTTGGTAGCAGAAGTCATTTGTTGTTGAAGGTCTGCTAATGTTTGGGTCTTGTCAATGATGATAGTCTCCAAATCATTAGTAGAAGTTGAAGTATCCACAGAACTATGTGGAGAAGAAAACGAATTAAGATTGGAAACACTATCCTTGAAAATCTTAAGGAGTTCCTCAAATCCTTTCGATAGTTTTAAAATGTCCAATTTAAAAGCGGACATTTTAATTGCCAGTAGGTAAATTGATATTTTTTTACAATCGGAACAATACCAACATGCAATCTTAGACGCACTTATTTTGTCTAAAAATGCATTGTTTGATCCGATACATTTAGAATGGAATACTTTTCCGCAAGGCCCATAACATTCAAAAAGAGGGGCACTATTGGAGCTTTCCATGCATTTATCCGCAGCACAGGCCATGATAAAATTAAATGATAATAATAATAAATCAAATTGCAAATGCAATGAAGATAGATAGAAAAAAAGAAAATTAAATAAAATAATACGAAAAATAAAAAAAAATAAAAAATTTATATGTGACTCCACTGGGATATGAACCTGTGACGCGGAGGTTAAAATATGATAAAAGGCTGACCTGCTAGACGATTGCACCACCAAGCAGATAATTTGAAGCAAGTTATTACTTTAAATATACAAAAATAAACAAAAATATAACTAATTTAGAAAAAGATGATTATTGAATTTACCAATAGGCCAGAATGAGATAAGTATGTTTTTAAAACTACTCAAAATACACTCAAACGGAACCGAAAAATTAAAAAAAATCAATTTCTCACCACCGTTGTTTTTATTTTCTATTTTCTAGTTTATATTTACTATCGCTTCTCTTACTCGTCTAAAAATGTTTTTACCTGCGCAATAATAACAATTGAATCGTAATAAATCAATTTACCTATAGGTACGAGTTATTTAAGATCTGACCTACATTCACCCCCTAAAACCATTTTCATGAAATGCGTCTTCAAATTATCTTGATATGATTCTGAGGACTAATTAAACAATTTCAAACAAAAAACGATAAAACAATATCAACATTATCTAGGTATGTACCTATGTACATATGCAAAAGAAAACACAAATCCGCGCCGCGCCGCCACACAGCCCCATACAACGGCATGGTTGACTGTCTGTAGATTCTATTGTTAAATGTTAATCAGGAAATTCAAGTGCAGTGCATCGTTCACTCATTGATGGATTCCTAGGAATGCTTTTGCATTTGCTTACTGCGCAAAATTAATGTCTCCTTCGTAATTGCCGTCTCTGGCACCCTTTCTAGACTTCTTGGCGACCAAAATACACTAAAATGAGAACTTAATAGATTCTGTTGTTTTTTTAACATATGCACTAGTGCGTGTATAGATCTATTGATTGGCTTTGATTTAAATTTAGACTGCGAATATTTTCGGTACCTATTTTGTAGAGTCAATGCCCTGCATTAGGTTCTTGGGATGTTTGTCTGAAAATCAATTTAAAAACAGAAAGATCTTCTGCGTCTGCAACATCAACACTTACGATCCACAAACGATCTCAGCATCCACATTCATTCTGCAGGGGAATTTTCATCGTTCGTTCAGCAATAGCAACATGCATCGAGCTTTGCGAGAGCTTTAAATAGCGCTACTGATGGCTTGTGGTTCGTGTCGCGGTGATACCACTTGCTACTAGTTTTACACAACGCCAATCGATCCCGTCAATTCTCTTTTCATTTGCATAACCATTTTATGGTAACTAACATGAGGGCCTTACATTACAACATTTTCAGTGTACCTTGTTCACAAATTAACAGCCTTTACAATATTCCACCACCAAATACATGGCGATAAAGCGAAACTAGGCGATGCTGAAGACTAAGGTGGTGGAGTAATCTATCCATCATGTGAGAGTGGAAAACTTTAAATGACGTACATGCTAATGAGCATGATGGTGCTTCAGTCTGTGCTGCTGTTGCTGCACTCACCAAAGATGATTATTTTATGGCACGTAAAACGACACCATATTTCATTTTAACGGTTTTAGTGTGTGTATGTGTGGGCTGAGCGGATAGCGGGTATGGGGAGATGGGACCAGGCAGCAACTGTAGGTTTTTGGTTGGAAAATCAAATTTTGTTGGATCAACTTTGTCCTTATTAAAAGTTTACCGCATGTTTGTTATCTATTTGAAAATATATGAATAACTTTGTCAAAAGTTTAGTTTGGAAGCGCTAATTGGAAAGCGGATAACGGTTAGTGTGATATGTCATATTAAAAATGTCAAATGTCTCAATTTACTCGGAGTTTTGGTTGGATATGATGATAACAATCATGTAGGCTATTAAATGGGTGCTAAACTTTAGGATTTGTTTTTTTTTACTCAAGAACTTTATTGTTTTGGTTTGGGAAAGTGATTAAAGGTTTAAAAGGACATGTAAAGAGGGCAGTCTCACAGGTTTTTGCACTATGGCAGCATTAAGAACTATAACATGAATAGTACCTAAACGATATTGAACCTACTCAAGCCAAGAAGGTATCGTACATAATTCGTTCTGGATCTCAATTTTTATCTTCTTCTCGTAGACACTACATTTTCTTTTGACTTTACCCTTCGCACGACTTGTCTAGTGCCCTATTCATTTCCGTTTACCATTTCTTTTTGTTTCCATTTTTATTTAAAGTTATGACTTCGTCAACCTTTATTTTACCACTTTAACATTATCTTTCCTTAAGTACCCTTTTTGATTAAAATGGTTTCAATCAAATTGAGACACAGAAATTAATGAAGGTATCCTGGAAAAAAAGGCAATCCCTCTTCTATTTTCAATAAAGGGATGTTGCCATAACAACTCCCTGAGGTTTCAAAAATCGGTTTTCTCCCTGGTTCTTGACGTAATTTATTTTTGTAATCCTATTACTATTTTTGGAAGTGTAATTTAACTCAGTTATAAAAGGTCCAGTTTTGAGTTATGCTGAAATCTTTTGAGGAATGCTCATACATAAGCCTGAGTGTTTTCAACTTCACAATGAACGTTGCGTAATTAAAGCTTAGACTGTTCACTTTTTCATTTTTAACCAAAAGTAAAGTTTTCCTTTTAAATCATTTCGTTTGCTTAAAAGTTGAAGATGAAATGATTGAGTGTGTATTATTAGTGATGGCTCTAATTGCGGTGTCAAATTAAAGGCGCATAGTTGTTGCAACTTTGGTGGTAACCATTGGGTACTATATAGTTCAACAGGTGGTAACTTGGCGAACTAGAAAGTGTGAGACGATGAACAATAAGGTTATTAGGCGTAATGACTGCATGAATTTTATTTTTTTGCCAGAGATAATTGGGAATGTCACACTGAATGAGTTGGACTTACCGAGCCAACAGTGGAGTGGAGTGAACGTGGCAGAAATCCATGAATCCTATTCTGGATATTCCTACTCTGACATATTTGGCTCAAAGGTCTTACAGGGTTTTTCAATACTAAAAAATGGGTAAAAGGTAATAAGGGAAATAGAGATGGTGGCGGGGAAGTTTCTGGTGAGCAAATGGCAGCTCTCAAATTTATTTATTAGGGTACTGACATCGGATGAAAAAGAAAAACATATTGGATGGTTCAGCAAAGCCATGGGAACCTCGGTAACTTAGGTACGTATTTCAAGGACCTTTAATTCAGGCGGATGGTTTAGTGAGAAAGCGCTTTTCATGGCACTGTTCTACTCTCGGGTGGATCTCCAATTCTTTGCGAAAGGCCATATCCGTGCTATCTTCTATGGTGACTGTTATACAGACAGCAAAAACTACGTTTATTTAGGTGGGAATTTGTCGTTAGAGGTAAAATCCGGTTGATGAGCGGTTTATGATAATTCGCATCAGGGTAAAATTCACCATCATTAGCCTAATATGGAAACAAGCCCCTACAGAAGAGAATGACGATGATTCCAAAAACTGTTTCCACTCAAGACTGTTTACACTGTCTCCTCAGCCTATGAGCAATGCCCTAGATATGACGTGAAAATCATCCTTGGCGATTTTAATTTAAAACTATAGTTTTGGAAACACAATTTGTAAGCATTACCTGCATGACAAAACCACCGAAACGGACTAAGGCTTATCGATTCTGCTGCCGGATAAATCTTTTTGATGGTACACATGGCGATCTCCAGATCAACTAACCGTCAAACCATATTGCGATATAGATGCAGGACATTCTTACAATGTTATAGAAAAACAAACTTTCCAAAGGGCCAACTTTGACTCGGAACACTGCTTTGTTGTAGCCAACATACGGATGAGGATATTCTGTTCACGACTCGTGAGAACTATCGTCGTAAAACGATATGACGTGGGAAAGCTACAATCGCAAGAGATAGCCATTGCCTTGTCCAATCAAGTGTCCGTCCAACTGTCCTTGAATCCTAATGCCCACAAGGCCACAAGCTATCTGAACAGCTGCCTCTGGATTCTGGGCTTCACTCGACGTCCAAAACAAAGCCCCATGGTTCGATGAAGAATGCATGCAGGCAAATGCAGCCAAAAAAAGAGCACGACAAATGTTAATGCAAAAGAGAACAAATGCTGCTTTCGACCAGTATAACGCGGTGTATAAAGAGAAAAGAAGGGAAGAACACAAAAGTTCTTAAAAAGAAAAGGAAGCAGCATGAGAAGCGCTCGTTTGAGAAAATTAAGAGATGCCATGACTGGAATGACAATCGGAGATTCTTCCAAAAGGTTAAAAGATCTTGCCAAGGTGGCAAGCCCCGAACTCAAACCTGCGAAGACCAGCAGGGAAATATATATTGCAGTCGCTTCTGAGGATTTGGAGCAACCACTTCTGCAGACTGCTTAACGGCGCACGCCATCAGGCAGGATGCCCCATTCAATTTGGGAAATGATCACAATTCACGAATGCCTTCAACATGACCTAGAAGAAGTTAAGTTTACACTATGAAAGCTAACGCCAAACAAGGCTGCAGGTACATGTGGCTAAGGCAGCTGGAGATGAGTTGGAAGGGCGCATGCACCAGGTGATCTGTATGACATGGTCAGATGAAAGCGTGCCCAATTAGTGCAACCTCAGTATCATATGCCCGATTTAAAAGAAAAGGGAGACATTCACAATTGCGCCAATTACAAAGGAATAAGCCTCCTTAACGTCGCTTATAAGATCATGTCTGCTGTAATATGTATACTCCTGAAACCCCACTTCAACAACTCGATGGGTCCTTATCAATTTGGTTTTAGACCAGAAGAGTCCCCAACAGATGAAATTTTCACAAAACGTCTGATTTTGGAAAAAAACCGGAGAATATAATATCGATACACACCATCTTTTTATGGATTTCTAAACCGAGTATGAACGTATTTACAGAGACTGGTTGTACAGAGCCATTTCTAGTTTCGGCATCCCTGCAAAACGACTATGCATAATGAACTTTGGAGAATTGACGCTGCTACGTCAATGTCGGTAAAGAACTCACCGGGACTTTGTGTGTCGAAAAAGGATTTAGGTAAGGCCACTTGAAAGATTGTGCATAACTTAAACATTAGCACCAAAGGTATAATCTTTCAAAAGTCTATAGAACTGCTTGCTTATGCAGACGACAATGACTTAATGGGAAGACGCAAGGGTGATGTCATAGGTGCTTTTGCGGAGCATTGAAATAGGAAGAGGTTTGATGGTTAATGAGGGCAGGAAGAAGTATATGCTGTCATCAAACAAGTAATTGGACATCGCAATAGACTGGCATAACTTCGACGTACTACAGGACTTCGTCATTTGTCGTCGTTGGAAAAGAACCTCAGTGTGTAGATCAAAAGGAGAATTAATCTTCCAAATCGCTGCTTTTTAGGGTTAAGAAGCGAATTGAGAATCAAAACCCTCCCTAAAAAAACAAGGTAACCCTGTATAAAGGCGCTGATCAACCTAGTCCTGCTATACGACGCGGAGGTATGGACTATAAACCTTATCCAAAGCGGATGAGAAAAGCGTTTTCAGTTTCGAAAAATACTTCAATTTACCTTTGGTACCGTAAGTGAAGAAGGTGAAGAAGAATATTCAAAAATATGCTGTATAAGCTGTATCGTCACATGCAGATAGCTATAGAAGAGCTGGTGAGACTTCTATGGGTCCGACACGCAGAGCGGATGCATAACAAAACTTCGGCTCGAATGCTCTTCGAAAGCATATTGAAGGAGGTCAAGGAATTGGAAAATGTCATCTTTGGTGGTCTTTGAGTGGGACATTAACTCACCTGAATTTCCATTTACTCAGATGAGATAAAAATTATAAAGTTTATATTGTCACCTTTCGATGCATTTCACCTTCAAAATTTTCCTTGAACTCAATGCTAGCAAGTGCCAGTTCATGATTTTCCTCGCAAATGCTTCTTTTTACTCGATGAGACTACGACTTTGGTGACATGACCTTTGCTGTAGTTTCATCTTTGCGAGATCTTGTTTATTGTATCGGAATCGATCCGCTAAGTATCTGATCCCAGAATGACCAAATTTATTGTTTAGGCCAAGAAAATATTAAATCTTATAAGCAAAGGTGGTTTGATTCTGACTCAGATTGTGATTCATTCTGACTGTCTCAGAGCAAGTGACAAATATTTCAAATTTTTGAAGCTTTTGAGAAGAAATAACTGCAATATCTTTAAAACACTTTATCAAGAAGCCAATAAGGAATACAAACATGTGTCACATAAAGAGAGTAGCTCTTCAACAGCAAAATATCGCGCTCATAAACAACTCAAAGTCTCCTGCTCAGTTTTGGAAAGCTGTGAAGTACGTAAATGGATGTACATCAAACATTTCTTCGTCTCTTAAACCACCACAACTTAAAACTCACTTCGATAAGCTACTCAACGCTCCACTTACCTCACCATCATTTCAATATGCGGCCCCTTTGTTCGTAGATACAAAATTAGACTCTGCGTTTTCTATTGAAGAAGTCAAAGAAGTTATAAACAACTCGAAGCCAAACAAAGCACCCGGTATTGATCGCATCCCGTTTGAATTTTATAAAAATTGCACAAACGATTTTATATTAGCTCTAACAGCAGACAAATGTCTCTGATTCATTCAAGAAAGCAATCATTTTCCCAATTCACAAGAAAGGCGATTACACAGATCCGAATAACTACAGAGGAATAACATTTTTAAATACTTCAGCCAAAATTTTTGCCACAATGATATACAATAGGTTATATGAATGGATTGAAGAAAAAAACATTCTTAAGGAATTTCAAGCTGGATTTCGAAATGGATATTCTACAACTGACCAGATTTTCTGTCTTACCAATATTGCTGAATCATACATGAGGAAGAAAAAAAAGCTATACGCATTTTTTGTCGAAGACGTCTTCAATTGTCCGTTTTACCTGTGTCATGGTTTATATAACGTTAATGAGAAAGTTATCTTATTTCAACAATTTCTGCTTGAGCTTTATGAAAAACATGTTCCTTTGAAAACTGTTGCTATCAGCAATACGAACTGCCCATGGTTCACTTCAGAAGTCTTAAATTCGATAAAAAAAACGGCGCAAACTGTATTCTAAGTGGAAGCATCTTCCCACGTCTTTAAACTGGGAGAATTTTTGTCGAGCTCGTAATCAAGCCTCATTTATAACTCGAAGAAACAAGAAAAGATATTATTTCTCAAAATTTAACCCTGCTCAAAGTTCTCGTAAATTTTGGAATAATCTGCGTTCGTTTGATATTGGCAAAAAAGTAATCGTTAGCGATTTTCCTCATCCTAACGATCTCAATACAGGATTTATCACCAGCAACCTACCCTCATCAAGCTTCACAGTGAACAACTCTGCTATTTACGAACCTCCCTCAGAGTTTGACTGTCATATCTGAGAATGATCCGATCAGAAACGTTCTTTCCATTAGTTCCAATGCTGTTGGTGAAGATGGAATTCCAATTCGGTTTATAAAAATTGTCTTACCCTTTATTATACCAACACTTACACACATAATTAACTTTTGCATCACGTCATCCTCATTTCCACAATGTTGGAAACGCGCTATTGTTATTCCTGTGCCTAAAAAGAACAATCCCTCTGGAGTTTCTGATTTCCGTCCCATTAGTTTGCTGCCTTGCCTCTCTAAGATCTTTGAAAAAATCTTATCCAGCCAGATTTCAAACCACATGCGAATTCGTGAACTGTTCTCTCCGGTGCAGTCGGGTTTTCGTGCTGAACACAGCTGTTCTTCAGCTATGGTAAAAGTCCTTGACGACATCCGCATTGAGTATGATCAAGAAAAGCTTACGCTCCTGTGCCTGCTCGATTTCACTAAAGCCTTTGACCGAGTTAATCATAGTTTTCTATGTAAAAAGCTTAAATTGTATTTTGGCTTTAGTGATAGATCAGTGCGCCTCATTCAAGACTATTTACATCATCGTACTCAAAAAGTAAAAGTTGGCAATTTATTTTCTGAATCCATTCATTTGCTTACTGGCGTGCCACAAGGTTAAATTTTGGGTCCAATTTTGTTTTGCACGTTCATTAATGACTTGCCATATGTTTGCAAGAATGTAATGGTTCATCTCTACGCGGATGATGTTCAAATTTACATCTCGCAACGGTTCAACTTATTGGAGGATCTGGCTTGTAGAATGAATGAGGATTTGAATGAGATCCATGCTTGGTCTCTGAGTAACGATCTTATGCTCAATCCAGGCAAATCACAAATAATTGCAATTTCCAAACGCAAGTTCGATACAAATAATCTGCCAGCTATACTTTTATCTGAATTTAAACTTGAATTCTCTGCTAGTGTCACAAGTCTAGGCTTTAAAATAAATCGATACCTCTCTGCCACTGATCATATTAACTTATCTGTTGGTCGTATATATGCTGGTCTCCGTAAACTAAATATGTTTTCTTCTCTTATACCGACTGACACAAAAATTAAAATCACTAAATCGCTTCTCTTGCCTATCTTCGATTACGCTTCAGTTCTTTACCCTAAGTTGGACTCTCATTCACAGCGTAAATTGCTTGTCGCTTTTAATGATATTATAAGATACATTTATTGTTTGCGGAGATTTTCGAACATGTCTCTCACTACCATCGACTTGTACTAGGATGCACTTTCAATCAATTTTTTGAATCAAGATGTTATATTTTCTTGCATAAAATAATACAAAGAAAAGCACCTTCATACTTATTTGAAATATTATGCTTTGCGCAGTCTGCAAGGACAATGAATTTAATTTTACCTTCGTACACTTTCCTTTACTCATCCAGGTTATTTTTTGTATATGTTACTAAGCTCTGGAACTCTCTACCAACTTCGATAAAACAGATAGTAGAAATTTCAAAATTTAAGAATGCCATTTTTAACTATTTTAATCAGTCTATTTGATAAACAAAAACAATGTATTCAGTACGTGATTAAAATTTCTTTTTTCTTCTTTTTCTTTTTTACTACTTAGTATTTTCTTATCTTTTTCTCATTGTTAACATCTAATATAATAATTTAATGTAATGCAACTATAATGTATAAAATCATAATGTTACATAGTAGGTACTATAAAGACTATGTCTTATTTGTACACCGCAATAAAATAAATTGAATTGAATTGAAATTGAATTTCGTGCAGCTTTTGATACAGTACCACGTGAAGTACTCTTTTACAAGCTCTACAAAATCGGTGTATCAAGCAAAACTATACAAATCCTGCGAGCTCTGCATGAGAACAATGATGCGTATGTTTGGGATGGAGATCTAATCTCTGAGGAATTCAAAACGTCAATGGGCGTTAAACAAGGCTGTATCCTAAGTGCACTGCTTTTCATTATATACATTAATGATATGAGGATGTTAAAGGTGGAATTAAGTTCTATGATGTAACAATTCCTGCACTGATGTATGCAGATGATATTGTCCATTCCCTCACAAGGCATGGTTGTGAGAAATGCGCTAGGCCCAGGGGCTCCTCGCTCTGTAGCGCCACCCTATTTATTTTTATTTATTGTCTTTTTGTGTGATACTATCCAAGGTATGCAGTTAATGATAAACCGACTTAGCGCATACTGTAAACGTTGGAATCTTACTGTTAACCTGCAAAAATCCAAAATGATGATATTTAGAAATGCAGGAGGTCGCCATTCACGGTTCGAAAAATGGAAACTGGACGGTGAAGAAATTGAAATTGTACCCAGATACAAATATCTTGGCATTCTAATATCATCGTCCTTAAGTTTAAAGCCGCACTTTGTCGGAAAACTATCTGATGGTAAGAGAGCTATCTCCGCAATTTGGGAACGTTGTTTCAAAAACAATTATAAATCACCGAGTGCAAAACAAACTCTGTTCCATTCGACTGCAGCTGCAATAATGCTCTACGGAGCCCAGGTATGGGGCTACAAAACTTACGAGAGGTGGAAAATTTTCTGCGCTACTTCTTGAAGAGAACATTTTGGCTACCAAAAAATACTCCTAACTATATGCTATATATTGAAGCTGGAACTCCACCAATTCGCCTATACACTCTTAAAATGCACTTCAATTATATCATAAAAGTAATAGAGATGAATGAATCCAGAATACCAAAAGTAGTACTAATGAAATCAAGTAAAAGTATTTTCGAAGAGTAGCAGAAAGTAGCTTCCGAATGTGGTATGAATCTGACAGTGAATATTAACGAACAACCTAAACTTTTAAACGAAAAATTCATGACAATATTGGAGAACCTTGGCAGACATATGTATGACCAATACAGTACGGACTCGATTAACGCAACTAATAGAAATTCGGGCAGTTGCATTAACCGAGGTTGTTGCACTTACTGGGTTATATTTTCTGTATGAATTTTTAGTAATAGAGGCGTTCAGAGGATCCAATTTGTTTGTCAAGCATCAAGTTTGTCAAGCAAATTTGTTAGTGTGAACTCTCCATCAAGCGGCTAGTCAAATTTGTTGGATGTATTTCAAAAAATTTTTCATCCCTAATAAGCGCTGCTCCTACTATGTCCTTCATGGTTAAAATTCAAATCAGAATGGAGTTTGCCGATTTGTTTGATGAGTGTGAACACTATGTGTATTTTCCGTCAAACTTTTCATCCTACAAATTTGAAAAACAAATTTGATAGTCTGAACGGCCCTAAACAATAACGATCGTAACCCACTCAAATAAAAACAGATGCATTTTATGTTTTCTTATGCATGTTCTTGCAAGAAATATTGTTCAGACAAAGTAGCTGTAAAATAACAGCAGGAATAAAGAATCAAAAGAAGAACGTGAATATAAAAAACGGATAAATAAACACATGAAGTTGCACTTATCGAGGTAGCTTTATTGAAAAGTTGCACTTATAGAGTCAAGACGTGTTACGATTTAAGTGTTGCGAAAATCGAGGAGTTGCACGAATCGAGGGTTGCGCAAACCGAGTCCGTATAACTGTATATTGAAGAAGCCAAATCATCACTATTTAGGAACTATTATTCCAAACTAAATCACTTTCTAAATACTAAAACATATTTCCTCGATAGCTACTCAACCGAAAAAATAAGTAATATCTTCAGAATGAGAGGCGAAATTGTCGTCCATTTGAATTATATACCTCACCGGTCTGATTTACCAATACTTTGTGCCCTCTGCAATATCAAACAGAGGGAGGATGTCTTGCATTTTCTCGGTATTTGCCCAATTTTAAAAGAATTTAGACTATCAATGTTTGGAAAACGTGTCTTAGAGGAGAATGAAGTTCTACGTATCTTAAATGGAGAAATAGGATGGGATATCTTATATGATTACTCAGTGGCAGCACTTCGTTACAGAAAGCGAATAGTATAGATGGATATTTTTAGATTTTTTAATTCGAAATTAACTTTATACTTTGTCAACCTGGTAGACGGCCAAAGGCCAAACCCAATATGACTTTAGATTAAGCTTTAAATTGTAAAAAAAAATTGTATTGAAATAAAAGTCAACTAACTAACTAACTTATTGTTAAGGCGACCTCTTCCCCAGCTTGCGGTCCAAATGCTGGTCCAAATTATCTTCAAACCCTAATGTAGCCAAATAACTCTTGTTACGATCTGTGCTTCTCAGGTTCGGTCACTAAGAATTGAAGCGCGAGATTTATCCATTTTGCTGTGTGGCATCTTCCTTGGATTCTTATCTAACCCCACTACAAAGATCGGTAACAATCACAGCCAACTGATTTTGGTGCCCTCGTAAAGTGTCGCGTCGTCTAGTTGCTGACATAATCTCTGTGCTTCAAATACTTACTGTTATCATCGATTATCTGGCAATGCTAGAAAATATTTTTCTTCATACCACTCTTAGATCCATCCCTCTCTATGGCCTGTTCAAACATTTTGTTTGAATGATACGCTTAGCAAAAAGTGCATCTCACATCCTTTGCTTAATTTAGGCTTATCTTCCTTAAAGTAACTCATACTCCAATAATCTGCAGGTTTTGAATCTCATCTTTCTTTACTAGATAGATAGATAGATAGATAATTTCTTTATTTCATGAAATGCATATTTTACAAAAGATTTTTCTTAAGAATAAGTTTTAGTTTTTCTTAAGAAATTATCTTTCTTTACTAATTGATCTACTTGTTTCTAATATGATGCAGCCAACTGTGAATTTCTTGGTGTTCTCTGATGTACATTTTTCGGCCCAGCAGTTTTGTAGAGAGCCTCTTTGATTTATTTTCTTCTGTCACAACTTACCAACGGTAAGTGCTGCATCTTCACATCAACGATTTACTACATCAAACCACCACTAGTGTCAACCGCTAACATTCGATACCTTCCCATTAGCAATGTTTTCATCAGACAAATCTTACATGTCTAAACTCACACCTCTTTCGCAAAGTAGCAATACTCATTAAAATACCGCTTGTACTTTCAAAGATCACATTTTCTTGATTATTTATTCATTGCGATTGGCCTGCATCGCAGCTATTTGTTTAGCACTAAATATAGCTAATAGAGTGAGAGTATAGGAGCTCTTTGGTTGCAGACAATTTGCACATACCCCCATGGTGTAGCTATACTTAATTTTGCCGCAATATTGTGATGCATCTTGAAAAACATTGTTGACCCAATACACAATGATGTAACAGCTATTAAGTGCGTCCACCATGCCACAAGTCAAGTAAAGCGTCGGTCGATTCGCTAAGTTTACGCATTTGTTTAGCAGTCATCAATTCTCTATCACAATTCGCAAACAATTGAAAGACTTGATTACGTCAGAAAGCAGTAACGCACAGATGAAGTACTTTTATTTAACCTTAAGTCTTTTTCTGGCCACTTTTTATGACATGTTCCAGACACCAATAAGCTGCCAGCTTTGACCTTCCACCGGACGGTCTAACATGTTTCCCTGTCACATATGCAAAGTAGGTCAAATTGAGGGATTCTGTTATATGCTGCTCAGACCCATCATCTGCACTAATCTTCAGCTCATCTACTCTACTCTACTGAGTAAGTCCTTAAGGAATGTTAAACTTTGCATTATCCTCCATCAATTCATTCCCCGCTGTGCGGAAGTAGACATTGCATAATCACTGATGTGATACGATAGAAGGGAAAAAATAAAGAAAAGACAACGACGACAACGAAGAAGAAAACAAATACTTATAGGATATAACGCACCATGAAGTCCCAGCAAGAACAAAGGAGCCAAGCAGTCGACTCCTGATCCCATCCAAACTATCTCATTTACTTTGTGTCCGCTCCGCATCCGCATTCTCCATAGTCTCCACCAGCATTACTAAGAGAATGCGACTTTTCAAAACAACGAAAGAACAAAAGATATAAAAATAAAGTTGACTTGATTATCAGCCCTGAAGTTCATCCTTTTTCTTTTCCTTAAAATACATAATAATAAAAAAAAAAAGAGAGAAAAATCTTCCTCCCTGCGCCCTGTGCCTCGTTTGTTCCAACAGTCTGACTGATTTCTCAACACTTCTTGAACAATCTTTTCTAACGTGGCTCTCGGGAGCAAAAAGGGGTTAGTTATTGGACGTTCTGCTGCTTTGTTAGGTTGAAGTTGGATTGAAATGAAAAATTCCTCCTCAAGGCTTCTTCTGCTTCTACAAATGGTAACTCGTTTATTATGTACTCTTACTTTAGACTCTACAAAAACCTGACGGTCGGGTCGCGCCGCTGATGCCATGCCGCGTGGCGGCAGCTTTGGACCGTTCGTTTTAACCTAAAATGTGAAACAAACTGACAAAGTAAAGAGAATTCACCGTTCGTTTTCGAGGAAGGGATTATTTTGGTGTTGTGATGGGTGGATTTGGCTGGAAGTGTCTGCCAGGATGATTTTTCATCACACTTTTTCCAACCGTGATACTAACACTTCTGACAGGTGTGTGTACGTTGTTGTTGTTGTTGCTGATCGGGGGCCGGATATTGTGCTTGCGTGCGAACAGAAACGATGTGACGAAGTGAAGGCCCCTCGTTGTTTACGAGTGCGTGACAACATAAAGTTGTGTTAATTGTTTTTTGAAGCAATTGTGTTGTAAGTTGTTGGAAAGGATTCGTCGACAAAGTATCTTAGTGATGGCAAGAGCAATTGCTTGTTAGTTTTTAGAAATCATTAGTCTTAATTTCGTTTACATGTGAAACAATACAACGATGTTGGTAATTAAGTTGCTCGTTAGGGTACGGTTCATACTTGATGTAGACATTAAAATTTAATCGCAGATAAATAGTGTTCATTACGTTAAATGCGTATAGCTCTTCATTTGCCACAGGGGTTGTTTGTGTTTCTAAACACATATATCTTCCATACACGTAACGTGTGTTGACTAAATTGAGTAGGTATCCGTGAAGGGTAGGTATACTTAAAATAGTTTGTGCTTCGACATTGTATTGTAGATTGTGCTCAATTGAATTGCTAACACTATGTAAGCTTTAAAATTGTGTGCACTTAAAGTTGAGACAAGGGTTGCGATGGGATTATAATATTTTGATTGAGAAAGGAGAACCCCACCACCTTATGTGTAGTACTAAAATAATCATACCGGACCAGATTTGGACATGTGGCTATAATTTGGGATAATTTGTAGGCAAGGTGGACAGTTTGGGATGAGTATGGGACTAGCGTCCTTTCACGATTGTATTATTCACTCGACTTAATTTTATAGATTTAAAGGGACACGATAATAACAAAAAAAGCATGGGAAACACCATAACTGTTGTTCACAATCTTAACTTTGTTTAAATGATTTGAGCTGTTTACATATCTTTGTTTTTTTTAGTACTGAAATTGCTTTAAACTGTAAAAGAAAAATGCTAGCTCGGTTTTGTCGTTAGTGGAAAAGCTGTGTGGATAAACATCCCTTATCTACCAAGGAAAAGGGTCGCCATAAATAATATAAAAAAATTGATTGAAGTAAAACAAAAACTTAAAAAACACAACAAAGCTCTGGAAATTGGGGGCTTACAGCACTTTTGAACCCCACAATTTTAGGCTGGCTCCAAACTGTTAAGTGGAAAAGCACTTTTCTGGAGTAGTAGAATTATTCTGGGAGGACTTGCTAATTCCTCGCCAAAGACGATATCCGTGGAAAAACAATTTTATGCGTCCTGGGATTGGAACCTTGGAATCCCACATAATAGATACCCATCACAAAACGGGCACCAAAAAAAATAACAAAGATTCAACGTTACAAGCATCATGACTTCGATGGGAACACAGTTCTCTTCTGCTTCACACTAATGATCCGCCGTTGGGCTGCTCCTCATGGTTTTGGATTGCTCCATGTCAAACCAATTGCAAATGACCTTCCATCTGTTTGTAGTGCCAGTGTTATGCTCTGCCTTTCTTTTTGTTCTTTCGCGATTGTGCCTGAATGTTGTATGACATTGTCTGACAAGCTTTCTGGATCTCTCATTTGAACACACAAGTAAGTTAATCGTGCTTTTTTCCAAAATGGTATTTGTGAAAATTTTTTGAAATCTTAGCACGTCTAATACAATCAAGCTTGATACGTCTACTGTTATACGGAGCATCAGAGACTTACACTTTTATGCCGATTCCGTTTTTCATTGTAATTGTGTAATTCTTTCGGAGGACTTGCAAAATCTTCGCGAAGAGCGATACCCGTGCAAAAACAGTTTTATGTTTCTGAGGTTCGTACTTCGAACTCCCACGTAACAGGCAGACATGGCAGCCATTACCCCATGTACTTTAGTTTAGGGGGGATTTTTTTATCATACAAGAAAGCGAAGTTTTCTAGCCTTTTCATCCACCTTTCGCTTAATCGTTGATTGATATTGCCATTATTCTTTTCATTGCCCTTTACTATTGATGAATAAAACCTCTCAGATAATAATTAAACACTTGGGATTTTGATTCAAACAAAAGTCTGCAGATTGGAAAAAAAGGCAACAAAAGTTAGGGTTCAGTCTGTTTCGGACTGTTACGATACCCACTACTTTCGAAAACTTTTAACCATTCGTTATGTTTTGCTTGCAGGGATGTTGGATCCTCTTTTGTGACGGCTCAATCTCCTGCAAAGAATATTTGATTTGCTTTGGTATTCTGCACCACAAAAAAAGGGAAGGCTGCTTATTTGGTAGTACAATGGACCGGAAATTAGATCTGAGTGTTCCAGATTAGCATAATCTTTCTCTTTTCATAAGAAAGACAAAAACTTAGAAGTAAATGGCAAACTTCAAAGAAACTCAGAAGTTTTTGACGAAGCATTTGGACAAAATAAAATTCGATTCTGAATAGAATTTAAAAGCAGAATCAGAAAGAACTTCCGAATGATGCGAAAGTAAAATAGAGTTACAAAGGTAGGCCCCTGTAAGTCTTAAAAATTATTCGTAGATACTTCAGGCTGTATTCTTTGCTATCAATCAATGAGCGTGAATAATGAGTTGGGCGAATAAAGAAAACGTAACAATCTTCATCTTCTCAGTCATAAGATCTTTACCGATTCAAGAGACAATTATGTTGCTCTCCGAACTGGCTAGGAAAACTCTGTTATCGTCCACTAGATTAAAGTACGCAGAAGGGCTATGATGTGAACCAAACTTCTGGCAAAAGACAGTGCTTCTAGCCATTTATCGGCCCTTAACCGTTACAAGAAGAATCTAAAAAAGCTTGGCCTCTGATCAAAACTGTTCAAAACATTTTATACCAGAATATACCCTTACTTAATTACGTGCTCAGGTGGGCATTACAGTTCGGGGTGAACCTAAGCCTCAACCAATATCTTTCGCCAACTATTTCGATTTCGGGCGAGCTCTCTCCAGTTTGGCACTCTAAGTCAATTGAGGTCTTCTTCCACTTGATTGCGTCAGCTAAGACGAGTATTTTTCTTTCGAAACGACCAAGGGGTTCTTCATCCGCTTTCGAATATACCCAAAAAACGTTTAAATTCCTACTGAACTTTAAGAGGAAAACCCTTTAAACTTGGGCCAGACTGTGACCGGTTAGCTGTCCCTTCTAAAAATAAACATCTACACCAAATTAGATTGGTAACAGACCCTATCTTCAGTCTATGCCTCGAAAGTGAAGAAACATCTCTGCGCCTCATTACAGAATGTCCACCACTTCTGCGCCTTAGAAAGCGGATGCTTGATTACGAAAACATTCCCTTGGACAAACTCAAACTCATTCAGCCACGAAGAATCATCAACTTCTGGTCCACTTCTGGACCGAAAGAACTGCTCTGAAACTACCCCACAGCTGAATAAGCTCAATCCGCTATGATAATCTAAGCTTATCTAATCTAGACCCCCTGTACTTTATCTTGCAGTATAATTAGTCAAGGACTGTAATAAAGCTCAAGGGACTCAAGATCAAGCCGCTTTCTTGGTAGACATAGTGACTTGGAATGCTTCAGTGATTTCGGCTGCACATTTTACCTTTGTCACGTCCTTTTTTACCTTTGCTCGTCCGCAAATAAACCTCTAGTCTGGAACTCCTCGTATCTGAGGGTAACTTATATAAGATCTCGTGGTTGTCGATCAAATGCTTTTTCGATATCAAGCAGCTCAAAACGAAGATCCTCTAAGGAATCAAGGTGTTTTTCCATTGGGTCCTTATGCTTGGGAGTTTTGATTGCATTTATGGTTGACTTGTTCGCTAAAAACCCGCATTGGTTGTAAGATAGTTTTATTATACCCGCTCAATAATCTTCAGTGTGTGGGACATCAGCTTGATCGAACCGTATTTCACAGAACTTCATGTATCTCCCTTCTCTGTGTGCATTGATAGAAAGTAACTTACACTCCCTTACTTGGGCAGACTATCATCTCCTTTAAGCTTGGAGATGAGAATCATGAGCCATCTAAGTCCGATATCCCCCATATTTTTCCAAACCTCATATGGTATTTCGTCTGACCCACAGCCTCTGCTTTTTTGGAGTTCTTTACTGCCTCATGAACTTCTTTGACTGTGATGTATTTCTATTTCAGTAAATTAAATAGAAGTGCTTTCAAAGAACTCTTCGTTCAACAAGTTATCATAATACTGCCGCCACCCTTGCATAAGAAGCATCCATAAGAAGCTGCTCTTCAGCAATGGTAATGAACTTCGGCGGACGAGTTTCCTGAGCATTTCTATTTCTTTGATCAGGTATTTTGGAGTTGATTGCCGTAATACTCAATTTGTTTTGCTGTATTTCAAGAGTAGCTTGGTATGCATCATCAGCCGGGCAGATATTTCTTTTGGCTCGCGACTCATGCCCCGTGCTCTTTTCATGGAGTTGGACGAGGCAAGCCTTTTCACCTCTATTAATTGAGGGGCACTTTGACCAAGCTATGAAATCGTTTTCTTCTTAATTATCGCTGATTTAGCTTCATCATTCCACCACGATATTTCTTTGACTTTTTGGTAGTGCACCTTGGAAACCTCTTGCAATATTATATTATAGTTCTATCTTAGTTGTTGCAGGCAATCAGGCATATTCTGTGCTGTGTTTTTGTATTTTGGACTGTGTTGATAATGCTACACGAGTAACTTTGCAAAACATTTTATGTAATTTGCTTAAAAGTCACCCTTGCTATGTGTCTTCAGAGATAATAATGTGAAATGCTCCCCATCCCTCTGGGAATCAAGAATCAACCCTCGTTCTGTGATACAGTGAAGTGATAAATTGAATTTTATTTTATTTTTCACATCACGATTTTCATTTCATCACATCACAATCGTATTAAAAGAATTACTATACTCTTAGGACAAAGCTGTCCCCGAATAAATCGATCAACAATTCAATTTTTCAAGGATTCCATAAAAAATTGAACTTTTTGCCTTCTCTGAGCTTCTGGAATTTATCATTCTATTAATTGCTAGGTCAAGACAAGTCACACGTTCTCTTCACTCATTTACAATCATTTATGCATTGAGTTATGTGCAAAATGATTTTAATGACAGTTTCTGATGTCCATCAAGAAATATCAAATCCAACTGCTCCCACAGATGCAATTTGAAGTCGTAACGTATAATTTTGATTATTGTTGTGCCTTGCATAACTTAAGTCGATGAACGTATGAAATTTCAAATAATAAAAGCTATCGATTGAGAATTTAATCACACCTTACAATTATTTCCGAAGTTCACTGACATGAAAAGTGTAGTAATGATAGGCACTTATAAGAAACGTGGTTGATCCAAAGAATTGTGCAAGAAAAGCCGTCGCGTCGAAAAATGAGATAGTCAAGGTTCCTTTAATTGGCACATGCGGAAGAGGTCGACAAATCACTGTTATTTGCTGACGAGGTTCAACTTCAAACTGGCATTTAATATAGTTCTACAAACTCGTAGGTACTACCAAATTGTTTATCTTTGAAGATGAACAACTTAGCAGTTTGGATTGTCTCATGTGATAATCTCCGCACTAAATTGCTTTTTTGTGTCATTACCATTGAAAAATATTCTAATTAATTTAAATTTATGGAGACATTAGATAACCTAAACAAGTACACAACAGTTCAAGAAAACTATTAAATTTCTGAGTGTGTCAGGCATTACTCGTATATGGGAAACACGTTTGCATGAGTTCCCTGAAAAAGGAGAACAATTGAGGATATGTGAAATTTACATATCAACATGATATGCTTGCTTCAATTATTTTGCCTTGGCTTAATAGACAAGGTAAGTACAACGTGAGGTAAAATTAATCTAACCGCCTTTTCAGTCCCCCTGGTGAGATTACATCCATTCAAGGTTACATGAACAAGGGTTTTCGACGGAATGAAGAAAGATTAAGTCTTACTTAGCTTACACATATACCTATACACACACAAAAAAAAAAAAGATTTTATCTCAAAGACTTATGTATGTTGAAAGGAACACGCTTTTGGAGCGATGGAGTGTCTGGTTCTCCATTTGCCTCATTCAAGTGAATGGATGTGGAATGGAAGTAATATCGATGTTTAGATAAAAGTTAAACATGACGTTAGAATACAAAAGAGAAGAAAGGTGAAAATGATTTGAAAAGTTCGACTAATGGAATTATTTAACGGAGTATCAACATCGGGATGTGTGACTCGTATACACTTCTACATTGGTTAATCATTTCATATATTAACTAGCTGAGAGATGTGGACGGTTTTGAAAGATCAATCAAAACATGTCATTTTGTCAACTTGAAATAAGGGAAAGTCACTCCGATAAGGCGGGAAAAATTAACTGAACGAACGTAGCATTAAAGTTGATGCAATCTGGGAACTTTCGAAGTGTTGACAACAACCCACTGGCAAATATTTTTAGAACTAAAAGGAACAATGACATGGCTTGTATATATGCATTTGGGTGCTCGTTTTTTTTTTTCAAAATCATTTTGCTGGCCCGATATGCAATCAACAACTGAGGGCTGCTCAAGACGAGGATCTGGATATTGAACCCAAAAGCCAGAAGGGGAAGACATTTCCGACAAAACTCCAATTATCAAAGCCTATCAGACGCAGTGAAACTCACTTTATGTACAAAAAGGTATTCTAAGGCGAAGATGGAAGTCCGCTGACGGTAACTTCTATATGGTGCAGCTAAAGTACCGCAATCGAAAGTTGTAAGATACATGACGGACCTTCAGGACGCCATCTGAGAGTCAACAAGACGATGTAGAAATTTCGAACATGCTATGCTTCTGCTGGCTGCATATTTAAGCAACGTCGACGTGGAGAAGTTATGCCAAAAATGTGTCACTTTTGCTGCAATCAAAGGACTTTGTAGAAAGTTTGAAAGTAAAATCCGAAAGTATTAAGTTGAATTACCGTCCGGTTGTAGTAGATGTGGCTGGTCCTTTTCCAGAGACCAACGCTGCAAGTATATTCTGGTTGTAATGGATTACTTCAGCAAGTGAACCGAGGGATACGTCATCCCAAGTCAAGAATTCAAAACGGTGGTCGACCAGATTGTGTTTATTTGAGATTGTGTTTAATTGAGATTGTGTTTAATTGAGAGGCGAACCTATGGAACTCCAGTTCAACCAGGAGTGGAACTGCGAGTCTTGCGTGCTACCTGGCGTTATGAAGATGAGGACCCACCACTTCATCTACAATCTGATGGGATGGTTGAATTATTTAACTGGACCATGAAAGAACACCTTAGTAAGATCGTAGGCGAACACCAACGAGACTGGGATTGGCATGTGCCGCTATTCTTGACGGCCTATAAAAGTGCGGTCCATAGCTCGACATTTCGTAATCGGGGGTTTTGAATGGAATAGATAGGTTTGTATAGGTAAGGTGGAAAGGAAGGAGTTGAAGGGATAGTGAAACATGGAAATGAAAGGGAACAAACCAATGACAGGAAACGGATGACAGGAGGAAAGAGAATCGGGACGATAGAGATAAAACAAACTAAATGGAGGAAAACAGTAACAGGATGTTGGACCACAGGAAGAGGAAAGGAAAAGAAGAAAAGCGAAAACGAAAATAGGAAAAGGGAGGGTAAGGAAATGACTTCGGAAATGCTGTTTGGAAAAACAATTCGGCTGCCCGCAGCGAACTCAAATTTGGATGCCCCGCAAGTTGCCGTAGGACGAAAGACTCGTTTACATCCACAAGTAGACCAGGATGTGGATAACAGCGTAAATCAACCAAATGAGGATACGGTACAGCAAAAAAGCAATAACGGCAGGATTCCAATCAGGAGATTGTGTCTCCCCTTCTTAACACCTTAAACTGGTTCAACTGGTGGACACCTATATCCGCATAATCCTATTGTCCTATCTCTTGTCTCTAAAACAGGGGCTGCTAATTTATAAAGGGAAGTCGCTAAAAGTTATCAAACAAGCCTTTATATGCGGAGATATTCTTTTGCATGAAAAATACGCTTTGATCGCAGTATTTGTGTGTTAAATATGCTCTTAAAAGCGTCTGCAATCTTGAAATCGAAACGGCGCAACTGAAGAGACTTAAAGTCTAGAACTCAAAAGATGGATAAAAAATCTTTGGGTAGAAAATAGAAAAAAAATTCATGGAAGCATTTTTTACAGGAAAATCTGTTAGTAAAAGTATACCGAGCACACCGCAAAGCGGCCGGAATGTGGAATCCTTTCCTCACTTGAATATGACAAAGCTGGTAAAGAACTCTTCGATAACCTAGAAGTAGGGGGATTTTGATATTTGATATTTGATATTTATTAAAGAACTAAACAACATTTACAAAGATTACATCAGAGCATCTATAATGACGTAAATGTGATCATAATCAATTAATGACAATTTAATTACTAATTTGAATATAAATATACATAGATATAAATGAGATTCAATGAGCTTACCTCCGCTGGTGGCGTTGTCACCGTGCTATTGGCAAAGCTTTCTCAAATCCTGCCACAACTAGTCTTCTTAGAAACTAAATACTAAATTCTGAAATAAGAGCCTTCATCAGTCAATGTAATTTTGGCGGATTTCTAAAATAAAGCCTTGTGCACGTGGGTTTCATTCTAGATGAAAAGCTACACGGAAATCCAAGTTATAAATTAAAGTATAGAAAAAATCGTATTGTCATAGCTATACTTAGGCTAAAATAGCGACTCCATAGGGGACAACCTATGATGTCTATGACTTATCCTGACAATGTAAGCAAGGTCTTTTCGATAACACTGTATGTGCTTCAACGGCGCTCTCAGTTTGTCATACTCGGCTGCTTTAAATATATTTCCAATCTCACACTTCCCGACATATTTAGTTAGCAAGTGGCTGACCACAGCTTTTCTTCTCGGAGTCATATCTCAAGAGAGTGGATAGTCCCAGGGTCTAGCCCATTTTTCAGAACAATACTTTGAAAGGAATGGGGGGGACCTAAAATTATTCTGAACAAAAAATAATGGTGAAAGTCCCATTCAAAAATCATTTTTGTTTTCTCTTGGGATTCGAAGCAGACATGCTAACCAATACACGAGGAATGCTTCTCGTGTCCTCCTTTTTGTAAATCTTGCATAGGGCGTTTGAATGGTTGGGTCCGGTCCTGAACGACTTTCATGCAAAAATTCTACAAATCATAAAGCCTGTCTTGGCTAAGTAAAATCATATCGAAGTTTTGACAAAAAATGTCGTAACTGCCCGTTATTGTCGGTCACATTTCAGGGAGACACGGTAGAAAAGGTTGTCCTTTTTTGATGATAGGATATTTTGGAAAAATTTAATCTTGATGGTCTCGCTAGTTTTACCACTTACACTACACTAATTTCAAATAGCACGGTGAACACTGATTTGCCCTTGCTTTTGATGGATTTTTAACAAAAACTGCACCAATTTGCTTTTGCAATTGGCCTAGTTGACATTTATTTACAAACTGGGTACCCCACAGATGGGACACTAGTGTAAAGCAGAAAAGATAAGAGAGCTGTGACACTTTCAAGATAACGCTGCTCGTAACTAAAATTCGACGTCTTAAACTACGTATAGACGGCATATAAAAATGCACACATATTTGAGATAGCATGCAAGTGCTACACGTAAATCAGTGTACGCAAACTCGCATTATGGGTGCAGAATCTGTCCCAAAAGCCGCACATTAGTTTGCGTTGATTTGCTCGCACATCAAGTGTCCGCAAATGAGTACGCAAATTTTACGGGCGACGTGTCGACGTTATCACACGATATGCAGAAAATTCCGCACATCACCCATTTGCGTCGATATGCAGGTTTGCGTTAATTTAATAAATTGTCTGAATTTTGTGTTTTGCTCATTGTTTGTGATTGTTGACGAGGCCTAAATCGTACATAAATTTAAAAGTGCTGAAATTTTTTGAAAATGTCGAAAAGAAAACGGGGTACGGTACTATTGGTGTTTTGGCATTGATTATGATTTATATACAATAAGTTGTAATGTTTTCATAATTAATCAAGAGAAAAAAAAATAATAATATAAAACACTCAAGTAAAAAAAAAAACATAATACTCAAGAGATCTAATATTTCAGTATGTATTGTATTCATGAACACCAAAGCAGGCAACTGCCAACACAATCCGCTTCGCTATTTTATAATTTTTTTTTTTATTGAAAACCGATCTCAACTATACTTCACAACCACAACTGATTTGCGTAAAATATGTACATTTGTCCTGTTTTCGTGACAACGCACATGATTGGTATGCACGCAAACCGTCACAAAAAATGTGCGAGGGTGTTCAGACGAGGTGCAATAAAGACGCATATTTCTGTGCGGCCTCGCCGTCGCACAAACTAAGCTTTTTGTTTTTAAATTTTCTTAGTTTTTAACCATAGTTCTAGTTTGTAAATCCATAAGTTATCTTTAGGCCGAAAGGCATTAGAATTAAGATATTGAGTAATTTAGAGTACCCGCTTAGGGTCAGTAAGTTAGTTAAGTTATTATATAAGCTAGTTTTATACATTTTTGCTAGCTCCTAAGTAGATTTAAGAAAATGAAATAAAAACGAATTTAAAACTAAAACTTTTTAGACTTAAAAATGACGTCAGTATTACATACGTTTGCTGCTTTTATATGCCATGCTGTCTACACGTAGCTTTAGTTTGCTGTTTTGTTTTTTATATCTTACTAGCTGAGCCGCCCGGTGTTGCTCGGGTTTGTTGTTTTAAAGTTCCCATTCTTGCTCCCGTTTCTGTTCCCGTGGGAATAAGGGGATGAAATATAGTCTTGGATACTGTGGAATAATGTAGCATCCTAATGCTGAAAGAGTTTTGAAAACGTTTCAGTAGTTTCTAAGTTTTCTTTCCCAACCCTAAAATTTTCATAAATATTCGTTGGGCGGTTAAGGAGTCTCCTCCTAAACGAACAAACATACATCCAGTTTTATATAATATATAGATAGGAACACTCGTATAAACAGAACTTCAAAAGCAGCAAACAACATAATCTTCTTATAATTATTTTATTTAAAAAGAAATACCTGATATTTTCACACCATATCTAACAATTTTGTTTTCTATTTCCTTACAGGTTTATCACACACGTTTTAGAGACCAGCAATAAGCTTGATTTTACTCTCATCCTTATCGAAAACCTTTTTAAGTTTTCTGAATTTTTTGTGAAATCGTGCTGGTTTATTTCAAATTTGAATATATCAGATTTTGCATTTTCGAAAGCAGTTAAGTAGTAGAAAGTCTTCCACTCTAAACCTGAAGGTCGTCACAGTAGAGGAAGGCCAGTAATTTGGAACACGCAGGTTGTGGTGCATCTAGCACCATACACCTAGTTATGAACCGAGCTGGCTGGTCATGGTACAACCTGGACTGTAGCGTCACCCTAAGAAGAAGAAGCAAAGTAGTTCCGCATAATATTTACCTACACACAACTCATTCTAATTGTTTTTATCAATTGCTCTTGACGCTCTGTAAACAATTTCCTTTCATGAAATGAATTATTTGAAACTTAAAAGCTTCCCAAGTTTACATTTTAACCTGCAGTCATTCAAACTAAAAGTAAACGAACATTTAGAAGATTATTTCACAAATGGTCCAAAGTACACAGAGCTACACAAGCATCGTATCTGCTTCATTCTAAACTAAACTATCATTTTAATTTTATAGACAGTGTGTGTTGGCTGTACAAGGGCTAAAGCCAGGTCAATAGTTTCAACAGCTTTTTCCTCATGACGTATGCAAAATATACGAGCAATGTTTTATCATCAAAACTCATTTAAACAAATTTGTTAACAAACAATTTTTCAATGTCAAATGTCAACAATGGACATGCTCTCCAACCCGATGCTGTCTTTAATCCACTTAATTGATTTCAAGTTTCAAGTTTCAAAAGAACTTACATCACTGTACACAGTAGAGTTGGAAAAACCCCGTTGAGAAACAGACTTATGCTCAAATTGAGTACCACTCCCTGAGAGGGTTTTGGATACTCGTATCCTTGAATAAAATAAAAAATTTCCTTGCAGTTCGTCGCCACCGAGCATCCAAACCGGCGACGCGTCGCGACGTTAAGTCCAATACAACATTTTTGATATGTGCTTATCAGTGAGCAAATAAAACAACCAATACCATCTTAGCAACTTGAGAAACCGCAATGAGAGATGTAAACAAGTCCGCATTATGCTTTGATTACCTAATGTTTACCAGGTGAATCTGGCGCGCACCCAGCCAGAGCCATACACAAAGTACCCACATGCGGTTTGTCGGTCATCTTTATGGAGTTCCCCCTTTTTTTTTTTGTTCATCCGAAGAAGGTGTCTGTGAAAACGTTTTGACTACAATCAGCAGAAATATTATGCGACAAGACCTTGGAACGGCAAAGAAAGAATTTCCTCGGTGAATCTCTGGTGATGGTGAGTCTTTGTCTTTCCACTCCGCATCTTGACACAGTCACCACTCAACATACACCATGCGGTAGCAATATGGAAAAGAAAATGATGATTATGGTGGTAGTGGAGACTTCGCTTAGTGTGTGGAGTGTGGCTGCTGCTCATGATGTTGATGATGATGATGATGATGGTGATGGTGGTGGTTCCGTGGTGCTTGTGGTGTGACGAAGCGATGAGATGGCCTATTGCACTGGCACGCTCTGGGGTCGACTAATGAATACCAAATGCTAAATGACTTTTGACAAATTCCAACGTCCAACGGACAGACTCGGAAGAGTGATGATCATTTTTTTGGATCTAGGTTGTTTCATCGGGTTTGGGGTAACTGTATCTATACTCACTGCCTCCACAACCTTGACAAACGTGCTGATTCAATTGACCAACTGGATGGTTGGCACGATAAGGGGGAAGGATTAGTTGAATAACCATTGCGGGTGATTGATGAGCTCGAGATAGAGTTTTGTTTCCGGCTAACCTTGGGTGAATTAGATTAAAATAGATAAGTTCCAAAAGGGCAGAGCTTGAAAGGAGTGTGGAGTTGACTTAACTACAATTTAGGGCTCATGAAACTTTTAATGGGATTGTGTCAGGATAAATGGAGTTGAAACAGACCTCTGAGCCATAATCACTTGTGAGAGATGAACGCGGTACAGCGGTGTATGAGAGTGAGTCATATACTCCACTGTTTATATGATTATGTGACGGATGAAAATTCTATATGGTCACATTGCATAGGAGTCTTTCACACAAATATGGTGGTTACTGCTTTTCGAATGAAGTCTATGGGATTTGGCTGAATAACTTTCACCAAATAGGTTTTGCTCATTGGATATTGAAGAGTCTCATTAAGTAATGGTAGTGTGGAATGTTGTGTATTTCTTATTGAATGACTTGTATTGCTGTCCACAAGGTGCGTTTCCTTATGGAAACTAATTGGCTTGGGAAAATGTAAAAACATTCTTTGAAAAACAAGTAGATATTTGAATACAAGGGAAAAAACCAACAAACAGATAGTTTCTGTGGGATTGGAACTTTGAAACTACCACGTAACAAGTAGACAACTAGAACAACTTAAGCAAAAGAGCAGCCTGGCACAATTTTTGGTCAGAATTTGAGTGTTTCATCGAACCGCCAGGCTATGCGAAAATTCTAAGGTTTATTTGAATACAAGGGAAAAAACAAACAAACAGATAGTTTCTGTGGGATTGGAACTTTGAAACTACCACGTAACAAGTAGACAACTAGAACAACTTAAGCAAAAGAGCAGCCTGGCACAATTTTTGGTCAGAATTTGAGTGTTTCATCGAATCCGCCAGGCTATGCGAAAATTCTAAGGTGCAAAATAGATCAAGTGTCCTTTAATAAATAAATAAATAGGGTGAAACTTCGAGGCCTAATGCATTTCCGAGACCTTCAAATTGTGCCAATTCCGAACATTCATTTTTTTATAGAAGGCTTTTGATGACAGTTTTTAATTTTTCTCGGAGGACTTGCCTCGTGAAAGGCAATCTATGTCAGTAGCAATGCAATTTGATGTTTTAAGGACTAGAACCACGAACTCAACGAGAAAGTTCACGAGAGAGTGTATAACATTGCAGCTCATAAATGGTATGCTAATTCACTTAGTTGCGATACCACAAAATATCTTGGAATTATTCTCTGTGACAAACTCAACTAAAAAAGAAGTTTTGACATTTTTTAAGAATTTTTGAGAAAAAAAATTGGACCAATGCGACCAATCCTAACATACGTCTGTTTGCAATGGTTGCCATCATAAGAGAAGGCGTCGAGCCTCAAGACAATGACTAAAATCCGAAAACTAGCATGCATTGGTTCAACCACAGCTATGAGAATGACGCAAACTTTACTGTCACTGGCTCCAACAGATCTTCTCAATAAAGAGATGGCGACCAAAAACCCACTGCGGCTCAAACAATGCAATATGTTATTGGATAATATGTTTATCAGGCGACAGAATCATAATAGTTCGTTTTGCAATATAGGCATTCAAACGGACTACACTCTACCGTTTATTCATTTCAATCCCAACAAGCACTCCGTCAAAGGAATGGAAGTCAACTGGGCTATCAAGAACATTTAAACAGACGAAGGGGTGGGGTTAGGCAACTTCTGAGATTATCCTAACATAAATAGTAAAGCTCCCAGATTTTCGCAGTGTCTTCCAAGCAGAGGTACTTGCTGTCTGTGCTCTTTTATAACGCCAAATATCTCGCTACACAAAAATTGGTCAGTAAAAACATCATCCATAGTCACAAAATCCAATCTAGTGGAAGCTGTCGTAGTAACTTATGACTGCTCAGAGCGTTGAGCAACATAATATAATTTGGGTTTTCCAGAACATCGTTCTGGTTCGAGCAGCCTGATGTTTTTTGCGTGGTTGGGTAGGCAACCGTACACAAACAGCCCCAATCTGGAGGGTCAAATTTCGATTGGAGCCTCTTGGACAAAAATAAAGGATAATCCGGTGTCGAATCCCTCCTGCGTAGGTTTAAGAGCTACCGTTAGCTCTTCAGAAGCTCGTCCGCCACCATCTTATTGAAATAGTATTGAAGACCTTGAAAAACTTTTGAACCAAATATGTCGAATTTGGTCATTCAGGGCTTACTGCTTTTTAACTAAAGAAGGGTGACCAGATCATTTCTCAATGAAAAGAGGGCATCAACAGGAATCTCAACGAAAGCAAAGAGACGAGTAAGCCTTTTCTTAAAATCTCAGCTTTTACAAAATCGAAAAAGGTCATACTAAAAGGCATTAGCGAAAATTTACAGTCATTGAAACTCGCCTTAAAATGAGCCTTAGTGCCACACTAGCTTAAAATGACACTTGAATCAATTTATAATTGATTTTTACTCCACACTTTTATAGAGTCACTCTAAATTTAAAGTCAGACAACCCCCATTTAAAATACTTAAAATCTTGCACTGACTCATCTGACGTTTCTCATTTGCTTGACATTTTATATGATTTATTTCCGAACTAATATTTGTTCTGAATCAAGTTTCAAGTTCGTTTGCAATCATAATTTGTGCTATTTTTCACCTGAGCTTATTTATTTTTGGCTTTTTAGGTATTTTACTTCACTTCATTTGCCTAAACTGTTTAAATTTTAACACTGCTTTCATTCGTTTTAACCAAGTCAATTTTAAAGTTGTAACTAGTTAGTGTGGTGTTTATAAATCGTCTGTATTTAATGACCCCATTTTAAAATTAGAGTGATGTTAACAAGGCACTTTCTTTTAAAAACGCAGTGCCTGTAAATTTTTACTTTTGCTTCGAAACAAGAAAAAATGATTCAGAAAGAGTGAAGTCAAAAAGCAGGGTGTCAAGTGATTCGTGTATCATACTTTGGGATGTGATTCACGGTCAAAAGGACTACCTGGCTAATTTAAAAAAAAAGTTTCCGGACTCATAACTTATAAGCCAAAAGTATACTGGTTCTCTTTATAGAGGACGTTGCGTTACTATGAAGGTCACCGTTGGCTCTGTTGTAAGTCGAATTTATCCACTGAGACTCGACCATTACTCGTAGAGTATTAGAGTGTTGCTGTATTGTTCTTCGTCAATACGCCCTTACAAGTTTGGCGGATTATGTTAATAGAGACCAGTACCCAGTGGTTACCGCGAGGAGGTATAGTTATCTGTAATTGATCGTCTGATATGAGCTACAACATCTGGGCACCTCCAAGCTGACACCAATCATAGCTTTCTTGAATAGAGAAAGTACAACCACCAATATTTGGTAACGAAGTGGCCAATAATCGGGTCATCACTCGAATCCAGCGAAACCAAGACTTCTATATCAACCCACTAAAGCAAAACAAGAACAAAATTCATCAGAGCTTTCTAAAAATATAACAGGTGGCCATCTTTCGAAGGTTGCCGGGCCTATGCCCAGGCTTTTCCCAAAAGAAGACTGAATTTTTACTCCATGAGGCCTTAGCTCTGTCCATTGATTGGCATCCTGACGGGTCACAAATCATTAGGTACCCATAGCGTGAGAGTAGGTATTATTGCGTCCAATTTATTTATAAAATGCCAATATGAGGAGCTGAGAAAGATTGGTTCTACGTCCTCTGTGAGTGCCTGGTCCTTACCAGAAAAAACAACTCTCAGAGTATAACCCTTAGATTCAGTGGGCGATACCTCAAATATACAGGTGATTTGCATAAGGTGTTACAAAAAGATAGGGTGTGTAGGTTGGACCTAGACAAGCAAAAAATCGTATGGGAGAGGGGGGGGGGGGGGTCCATTTCGAAATAAAAATAATGTCAATAACGAAAAAAAAAACTTTAAAAAGCCGTTTTTGTAATTTTTGGTTTTCTCATAAACTACAGGTTATTTTGGCATCCGGTTTTTTGTGTTTGATCAAAAATAAATAAGAGCATTGAAAATAAGCCAGAAAAATACTACTTAACTACGTAAAATTTTGAAGAAAAAAAATTAAGTTTTTTTTTCAAAATTTTGACTTTGAAAATTAATATTTCAAAAACTATTCATATGAACAACTTATTTTTAAATTTTATTTAATGTATAGGTTTTTGGCTTTTTAAAATGTTATAGCACGACTCTGTAGGTATTACCGTTATTTTTAATAATATTTTTTCCATTTTTAGTGAGAATGGGGGAAAATGAACCCCCCCTCCCATACGATTTTTTGCTTGTCTAGGTCCAACCTACACACCCTATGTTTTTGTAACACCTTATGCAAATCACCCTGTATATATGTATACACAGATTGGTCAGTAAATCATCTTTACTTTATTGAACTATATCCTAAAATTCATCCAGGGTTCCAAGTGGTTTAGTGAGGCTCCTCAACTTCTACAATCGAGCCTCCACAAATCACCCAGCAAAAATTTTTTGCTTTTCCAAAAATGCACCTAAAAAATAAACAAATGGAGTGACACAGCAAAACTTGCTACGCCTAAGGCCATAACGTATTTTAAGGACTTGAAATTTTTTTTGTAAGATTTGCCAATTTTTCGCGATAGGGTATCAGAAAAGTGCAGCCATACTTACATTTTAAGTACATACTGCCTTTTCTTAAATCAGTTAAAATTTGCTATCATGTCTTTGTGCTCCTACTAAAGCAAAACAAATCGCTGTTCCAATGTGCAAAACGATTTTTGTTCAAATGCACCTCCTTCTTCTCAGCCTTAATCTGAAATATACTTCCCTAAACTCCACACCTTAATTTAATAAATTACATAAATTTCAAATTATTGAACTTTATTCCTTTCTTTTATCGCAAGATAATATCCATAAACTCAAATTCATTCCAAATAAGTACGTACTCGTACTTCCACCCTCAGAAAATCAATCAAATATCCCCATCCATCCAATGTTCATTTTCTGCTCATTTTCACCAAAGAAAAAAATTATGAAAAAAAAAAACCGTAACTTCCGTTCCAAGACATAAATTTCATTTCCACAATCTCACAAATTGCAACAAAATCTCCCATTTGCATTGAAAATTCATTGAATATTCATGAAAATTTATTTCCACCCCATCCGATTGAATCGAGATTTGATGAAAGAAATCATACCAAATGCGGAAGACCCACACAAGACAACACAAACAGACAGACATCGTGACATAGTAAGCAAAAAAGCTCAATCATACCGATCGTAAAGACGCGTCGGCCAAACAATCCGAGACGAGACCACAAAATCTTATTAAACCCGACCGGTGAGCAATCACCTCAACCTGAACCAGATGATCATTGTTGGTATTAAGTAATAATCTTACAGACTCTTCCTCTCGCTATAACTCAGTGGGTAACTCTCTACACGCACTAATAACACTGTCCCCACTTTTGCTCTCGATTTGGTCAGAAATTCTGAAGCTTAAAATTGCCAAGAAGTTGACGAAATCGCTCCGATTTATTATCCGAATCTATGATTCGATACACTAAATCAACACTGTCGCCCAGTCACCTCCGCCGTCGGCGCGGCGTTGTCGCTGCACATCATCAACTCTGCCAAAACAGGTAGGTGCCTTGCCTACAACACTAAATTATCCAATACCTTTTCTCTCTTGATTATGGTGAGACACCTTCGACTTCGGTTGATACACCACAGTCTACAGGTGACCACAAAGAAGATCAGTGAAAACGCAGACAATACTGAAGTGGTAATAACAACGAATTTACATTTGCTGTCTCAGATGATTGTTGACGGTCAACGCGAACGGACGGACATATTCGAATTGAGTGTATCTCGGAGATACCTTTTAACGCGAGACCCGAGAGTGATATTGTGATTGTGCATTGTGTAACTTGATCTTGCGAATTCTCAGTTTTAGCATAAAAATGAATAATATAGCAGCGACCTTGACCTGCCTCCTATGTGTGTTAAGTTCCTTGAGTGCCAAAGATCTTGTGTGTCAAATAATGGAGTCGAATAATTATGCGTGTGAGAGTCACGAAGTAAGGACTCCGGACGGATACATGCTCACATTGCATCGGATTCCTCCGAAGAACGCCACCACTAAACTCAAGCCCTTTATTTTGATGCACGGTCTGATAGGATCGGCTGCGGATTTTGTGCTATCCGGTCGTGAACGTAGTCTCGGTTGCATGCTTCATGAGCGAGGCTATGACGTTTGGTTACCAAACGCTCGAGGAACAACTTACTCGAAGCGCCACTCTGGCCTTGACTCGTCAATGCCGAGTTTTTGGAATTTCACATGGCACGAGATCGGATACTACGATCTCCCAGCGATCATCGACCATGTAACCGAAAAGACAGGACACGAAAAGATGCACTACGTCGCCCACTCCCAGGGCTCCACAATTTTTCTAGTCATGCTCTCGGAACGACCGGAATACAACGATCGCATCATATCAGCCAACCTCCTTGCCCCAGTTGCCTTTCTTTCCAACCTAATGAGCCCACCTTTACGACTGATGGCCGCCGAGAACGAGAAAATCGAGGTAGTTCTTTGTAGTTTGTTAGTAATGGACAAATGTTAATGTTTGCCAAAGCCTCCCGATGGTCATCACAGTGTGAATACTAATGTCCTGTCATTTCTTCCATTTTGTCTCTTCCAACGGCAACGGTAGGCACTCCTAAATCACCTGGGATTACATGAGCTCTTCCCATCGACCGCTCTAAATCAACTTGGTGGACATTTGCTGTGCGGCAAAGGTGTTCCCACACAGAGCTTGTGCATTTTGGTAACGTACTTGTCGGTCGGTTTCAGCGAATTCGAAATGGATAGGGTGAGTTACAATTTAACCAAAAACCAAACCTCCATTTGGGAATAGAGGTATAACCCTTTTTCCCATACAAAAACTAAAAGTGTTGGAGTTAAACTTTATTCAAATTTTTGAAGCTCGAGTGAAGAAAAAAAAAATTTATATTTTACATGTGTCCATGTGTGTGTGTGCAGGCAGATTCAAACGGAAAATAATAAAAACTTATATCCAAGGGGATAACATAAATTCACCGGATTATTATTTGAGAATAGTATCTCTCTCTCTTCGGTTTTTGTATTTTTATTTCAAAAAAAGGGAAAAGGAGCTGTAAATGATATAACAAGGGATGTACCCTATTCATGCACAGCATACACATATATAGACATATACATCGGGCTTCC
The DNA here is from genome assembly GCA_949752695.1 of Melanostoma scalare. Taxonomy (NCBI): domain Eukaryota; kingdom Metazoa; phylum Arthropoda; class Insecta; order Diptera; family Syrphidae; genus Melanostoma; species Melanostoma scalare. The sequence continues at coordinate 217,919,071 of OX456984.1, forward strand.
ATTCAGGGGGTGGTTCATTTTTCGTTGGGCGGAAAGTTATATGGAGCGCATAGCTCATCACATTGGATTTAAGTGTTACGATTATTTGTGGCGCTTTTGAATGTTTCGTTCTTTTTTTATTTGTGTGTGTGCGAATGTGTATAGTGTGTGAAGTTTTTAACACCAAACTAGGAAGCAATGGATTTTGGTTGCTTTTTAAGTTTTCCGTATAAAGAGCAAAAAAATCATACAGCGTGGTAAATTATTTGTAAATTAGATTTCAATCTGCGACGAGTTTTTCTTTCTTCCTTTTTTTGTCCTGTAAAATAGTATCAGAGAGACTTTTATAGTAGATTTATTGAGGTATTACAGTTGTCAGAAGTTTTAATTTCTGATATATATTTTTCAATGTGAGTGGGGGGGGTTTTAAAGAGAATTGTAATGAAAAGAGCAGCAGCTGAAAGGAAAAGGAATAAAGTATTTAAATGTGAAAAGATTCCTTAGCATAAAGTGCCATCCGTCGTATACCTACATGAACAGGAAATTGTAGGTACATTTTAGGGAATTTTGTTTCTTAAGGGGCAAATTATTTATTTAGCTTTGAAACAAAGGATGTAAGGTTCCTCTTTGGTTTAAGTATTTGCTTTGTTTTCGAATGTTGGCAAATAATTTCCGGTCCGATAAAATATGCCCAAGTACGGAGAAAGATCCCAGGGTATGGTGTCTAAAGTGGCGAAGTAGGCATCTTAGGGCTTGAAGAATAGAAACTTACTGAAACTTTCATAGAATCTTATTCTTAAAATCTTATCGAGATTTGTTTGAGACATTCTCTTTAATATAATGCTTTAATTTATTCAAGAGCTTAGGTCTTCAAAGTAAAATAAAAGTTTAATAATTGAAAATCCTCCTGCAGTTCAAATAAACGAAAAGGTAACAATCGTACGCTATGGAATAGGGATTCTTGGAATATTGAATTGTTTTTTTTTTAACATATGTACGTACAAAGTCAATTTTGCTGAGTTTTTTCATTTGACAGCTCTGTAGTGACACACTTGTGAAGAATGATGCATGAAAACTTATTCTTTGATGTTATAAAGAGCCTTTTTCATTTAGTTCAAATGTCGACAGCTGTGGCCTATTTCACAAACTTATACAAACTTTTGATTATTTACAAGCGTTTGAAGGCAAAGTTTGTCATTTTTAATTGATGTTAGTTGACGAAACGTAGCTGTTTATAATTTAGCAATTGTAATTTTCGATGGGAAAGTTTTTCGGAAAAGTTTTATTTTTTGATTTACCAACACAAAATTGAAGTTGTGATTTACAAGTAACCAACTTATCAAAATAAACTATAGTTGTCTATATTCACCAAAGAAAATAGATCTACAAAATTTGGTCAGCTTGTAAGAATATTCTACAGCTGGGGCCTGTTTCACAATTATGACAAGTGTAATCAGTTTTTGCAAAGTTTGCATGATCTTCTACAAGTGTAATGGACGTAATCCTACAAGTGGCTCTTGACGCTTGTAGCTTTATGTTAGAGAAACTTCTTACACTTGCATTGCAAGAACTTGTAGTAGCCGTTTAGCAGCAGCGATAGCAGTCACAGAGATGATATTTTAACAATGTTTTGCTCTTTTACATAGATGTTTTCAGTACAGCTTTGAACAATAGTTTGAAAAAAACACTCGTAAATTTCCGGTACAATAGAAATTTTAAACACTTTTTATTTATTTATTTTGCCACTTTGGTCACAACTTTGTGAAATGAAAGCTTGTAGTCAATGAAAAAGATGGACTCTAAATAAATAGTAAGTAAAAGTAGTAAATAAATACTTATGACATTTGGGCTGAGTTGTTAATCTATTTATTCACTTCCCCTTCAAGCGAAAGCCCGACAGTGGAGGAAGTCAATTTTTGACATTTCTCGCCGGTATACCTACATACACTTTCGAATCCGTTGTGAACGTTTGACTTTTAAGTTACAGGATAACTTTTTTTTATTTTTAAGGCTAGAAACGAACACAAACAAAACGAACTGTTTTTCACTAAACACATATTTTATTCATTTGTAATCAAAATATCAGTTTCACGTCATGTTTTTATGACAAGGTTCACAAGTAAGTACTTACTCGGTTAGTAGGCTTTAGGCGAAGCCCTGTGACAAATGATACAATTGCTTTTTCGTCGGTTCTGAGTCGCAAAGTGGAAAAATACCTCTAAAGTATTATCTTAGTAGAATTCAAAAGGTGATGTTAATTTAACAAAGAATCGGGTGGTGACTCTGACTGCCTATACATAAAAGCCTGATGCTCCAACTGTAATACTTCTAGTAAATTGAAGTCATATTAAGAATTAAGATAGTGGCAGTGGAATCAAGATAGTGGCAGTTGCATAATGGCTAGCAAACCTGCCTATTCGTAGGACATCGACGTTCGAACCTCAAAAACAACCAAGAGTTTTTCCAAGGGTATTTATTGCTTTTCGCGAGGAGTTATCATGTTCTACAAGAGTGATTTCTCTGCCATGAAAAACACTTCCTTATAGCGCCGCACTGTGGGGCCACGAAACGAAGGGTTTGGGGGAAAAAGAAGTATGATTGTCTTTTCTGTTTCTTTAAGATGCTTAATTAATTACCGCTTACACCTTTGAAAAAAAAAGTTCCGCCTCAGTACGATAAATATTTTCTTAATGTAGACAAGTGAAAGCTTAGACTAAAACTAAATTAAGCTGCAACAACCTGCACAGAGGCCCAAGTTATAATTCCCAAAATTTTAAAAAAGTAAATAGGGTGGCGCAACAGAGCGTTGAGCCCCGGAAACTAGCGAAATTCTCTCAAACATGTCTTGGAAGAAATAAATGTGATCTACAACTTTTTGCCAATTTCAGATTGAATCGAAAAAGCTCTTCTTTTCATGGAATGAAATTGCTATTGGAGAAATTGCCAAATTGGTTTCCCTTTTATGTTTTTGGGATTTGAACCACGAAGCTCCCATGTAAAAGGTAGACAAGCTAAACATTACTCCACGGGCACCGCATAAGAGTGCTATAAGAACTGCCAGTTAAAGAAACAAAAACAAATTAGCACTTATTTGTGGCAACAATTTGTCCAAAAATCAAACAAGTAAGTTTAAATTTAATGGCTTTTTTGGGCTTTGCTTAAGTATTTTATATAAAAACTAGTAGGTATTTGTTAACTCTTTACTATTAGTTTCCACGCTGAAAGCTAGAAACCCGAAAACACCACAGTGTTTCTAAATCAATTCGATTCGATTCAGGCACGACAAAGATATTAATAGATAAAATGGCTCTTTTGAGGGGAGTATTCTGGTGTAGAAGCATGAATTTCAGGTTATTTTCGAAATCTAAAAAAAAATCAATCAATATTTTAATATTAAATGTATATTAATAAGTTATTAACTAACATTTAAATAACACAGCAAAAATTAAGAAAAATTAAAAATAAAATTAAAAATCTAAAAAACTAAAATAGACCTCTTATTTCTCGCGGTAGAGAGTTCCAAATTCGTGAGGAACTTACAAAAAGCTGTCGTTCGGATGTCGTACAACTGAAACGTGGAATCAAGACATTTAACGATCGATTAGAATTTAAAAAATTGATTTCTTTATAAAGATCCAATGGTTGGCAGGTTATGAGTATATCGGAGAAGAAAATCACTGAACGATATTTTAAAAAATGTCTTACCTAAAAATTCTATAGACAAAACGCATTGCACTGTTGAATACAACAGTTAACATTCTTTTGCTCTCATAATTCAAATTGCAAAAAATCTCACAACCATAACATAAGCAAAGGAAGAAACAACGATTTTATTAATAGAATTCTCACTTTCAATGAAAATATGTGTTGGATAGGCCATAGGATTCGAAGGATACAATAAGCTTTTGCAACCGTATTATTTACAAGAAGTTCCCAAGTTAGAGTCTGGTTAAAAACTACACCTAAGTTTTTGGTTGACTCAACATAAGCAATAGGACTATTTTTGTACAGTATTTGCGGAAAGTATGATATGTCAATCTTGTTTTTGGAGATAACGAGACATTTAGATTTATTTGGGTTCAATTGAAGATAGTTTTCAGTAGACCATTGATCAATCAAATCTAAGTCTTCATTCAAACACGTTACCGCATGTTCGATTAACCCTAAAGGACAGCTAAGGTATAGTTGTGTATCATCGGCATACATGCGAATGTGTAACTAACTCCGGTAATTCATTAACGTATATTGAAAATAACAAAAGGCCAAGGATAGACCCTTGTGGTACACCACTCTTTACAGGCAAAAATTCAGATTTTTGTTTCATCACTTTGCTCTTGGCTAGTTAAATAGGAGAACAAAAACTTGACTGCAAAGCAAGAAAAATTAAACTTATTTAACAACTTTTGGCAAAGAATGGTGTGGTTTACCATGTCAAAGGCTTTCGAGAAATCAAAGAATATTAAGAACGTGATTTTATCCATGTCTATTTCTTTTCTTATGTCCTCTGAAACTTTTAATAGCGAATCAAGCGAGACGAACACCTCTGTACTCAAGTCACTAGAAGAAGAAAAAATAGAATCCAACGAATCCTTCTAAAAACCGCCAATGATAGGTGGTCATATTTAGAAACTTGCTCTGTTTCCATGAACCTATGGTCAGATATTTCAAAGAAACCAACTGAATTTCTACTACAGCTTAACAGGCGATGGCGCTCCTCTACTGATTGGCATTATCACCGGTCACAACTCTTGGGTAATAGCACATCCGACTTATGTAGAGCATGCTAAGACAAAGAAACAGAAGAAGGATCATTCCATTTCCTCTGTGAGTGCCCGAGCCCACACCTGGAAAAGACCTCGGAGTAATACTTCTTCGAGGGACTGGGTGACATCTCTATAACCCTTCAGTAAACAGCATTATAAAGTTCATTTAGGGTTCTCAATGGTTCAGTGATTGTTCTTAGCCACAATTACCTAGTAACCAAATCAATTCTCTAATATTCATCACCTTCTTTCCACCACCTCAACACCCTTACGAGTACTCCTCATGTTCCATCGTTATCTCGAAGAGCACAATTCCATCCGAGTGAGGCGTTCCCACTTGCGTGTGCACCTTATACAATCCTCTATTTTAATCCCACGCAGCTATTTCTTCGCATCAAAAAGTTACCTACATACCTATTTCCTTTTACGGGCTCTAGTCTATCTCTGTACTAGTTTTCATTTAATTTGGTTCAGTAGTTTAGGCATGACTGCGTTGCACACAGACAGAGCTACTTTCGCATTGATAACATCAGTAAGGATTCTTTAAGAGTTTAAAAAAATGTTTCAACTGCTTCGTAATAAGTATTTGGAAAATTTTACCGACGCCATTGTGTCATTAAAATCCATTAAAGTTGAGCAATTTAAAAAAAAACCTACCTAACACCGTAAATATTGAATTCTTGAAATCCAGAGAGCATACCAATAAACCTCTTCAATTGTCTGAATCATTATTCATTAATACAGAAAACGACAAACGCCCAACCCAAGTAATAAAGTAATCCTTGTCAATCTTTAAGTCCTTAAAAATCCATCACCTTAATCTATGTTTGGCCGACATTGAGTATTTAAATTACCTCCAGACTTTATATGACTTTATGTCCCTTTTCGCTCGGCATTGTTATTTCATTGCAACAAATGCATAAGAAGATTAATTTTATCAGTAACCATTACTGATACTGTTGATAGGTATGCACTTAAAAGTGCATTTATTATTTAGGGAAACTATACCCAATTAAAGTACATAAATCTTTCTAATGGAGTTACCTGAAAAATATCCCTACTTTTTCCTTTTTCTACCTACTTCCCATTTCCATAGAAATATTTTTGAATGGAAATTCGAAATACAGAATGATACTTAGTTTTGTAGGTAGCTTACTCTATTGCTTTCAATGACTCAACTACATAATACACCAAACCTCTTCTAATATTGGCATTGAATTGGCAAAACTTCGAAAGAAAATCCATAAATCATAAATAACTATGCACTACACATTCAGACTTTGCCATGTTTTTCCTTAGAAAAATGATTTTCTATGATTGATTGAACCATTAGTACGGGTCAGGAAATAGGCAAAAACGAAATTGGTGTTCGATGATGAAACTTACATTAAACACTGAAAAATGCATCCATCAGGTGCCAGTAATGACCGTGAAATCCCATATGAGTTTGATGAGTAGACATGCTTTAGAAGATATATTTCAAGTTGAGCTATCAAAACCTGTTCTCTAGGACTTTAAAGACGAAACTGAGTATTTACTTACTATTGCTTTGCAAAATTTGTGACGATAGAAAGACATGTCTGTCAATTATTGCGAATGTCAAGGACTCAAATTTTAGAGGATGAATAGACTAGCAAGCCTTTAAGTGATAGAAAAGTCTCATAAAATGGCTCACTGAGACTTTTTTTTATCAATACGGCAATCAGAGCATAAAGAACTTTACTTTACACTACAATAGCTTTGAGATATGAACATGTTTCTCGTTAATTTGAGTAAGGTAAACGCGTACCGAGTTGTTGTGTGTCTGTGTACCGGTCCACAAGGCAGTCAGCTGATGTGCGTTGAAACCAATCAAACTTCTCTCCAGCTCCATCTCCATCCAAACTTCGTCCAATGCCTTTCTCACTATGAATTTGTTTGCCAAAACAAATTCGGTGTCCCATGTATCCAAGTACTCTCAATTTGGCAAGGCCGTATGAACAGACTGGCCAAAGTCCATTATCAACTCATATGCGAAAACCTGTCTCTTTTTTATGTATGTAAAGATTTGCAGCTACGTCACGAAAAATGACATTGGACTCTATTTAAATTAGAAAACAATTTCTAATCTCGTTTGGGTCATCATCTTCATATATGTAAATTAGTTACCCACATTTTGGCTTGGCGGCAAATTCGAAGACGAATTTTTAATTTAACTTTTTTTGTTTATTTTTTTTTTTTTTTTTTTATAAGATTTGATATTCCAATTTAAATCGATTGCGTACACATAAACAACCCAGCGTGCTTCGGACGCATGCTAACCACAGTCACCTTCAACAACCAGAGATTTGTCTCACAGCATAAGATTACATCTGTTTTTACAAACAACAATCATATTTTTTTTTTTATTTTCTAATAACCTTAAACTGGAATTGGAAAAAATGACAAACTTACAAGTGGGTATCTATTTGAGTGAAATTATACGCCTACCTTGAAATACAAAAGAGTTGTTAAAGATGTGAATAAATGGCTAAATATTTATTCAAACAATTTGTTTGTTTGTCTTTTTCATTCAAAGAAATGAATCTATTTGATTTAATTTCGGCTTTGAAATGTAAATACAAACAAAGACGTTTAAAGCCTACCCTTTCAAACGGAAATATGAAACAAAGTGTACTTGTTAATTATTGCAAATAGACCACCACCAGCGACGGATATTAATCATTTCGTTGTGGTATATTCAAATTCATTGACTTTCACGTGGCGAATTCAGTTTTATTTTTGTTTTTGTAGCAAACACAAAAAATGGTTCGGTTTGTTTATTTTGATGGTTGGTAAGGTTACTTACCTTCAAATTAAATCTGGCGTTCCAAGAGAATTTTAGATTTAGAACCTGTGTGGAAAAAGCAGTTAATACAATTTGTTTTTAAATTTATTTAGAATACAGGACTGCGTTGATTCAGTCTAGGTATTCGTTGTATATTTATTTTTACTGGGACATGTGGGTGTTTCTCTTTTTTAGTTGGGTCGACATCCGACGTTTAACAGGAGTTTGTTCAGGCTTTATTTTCGCGCATTTTGTGTTTTTACTTGCGATTATAGGTACCTACTAAAAGGCATGTCTTGAAATCGTGTAGAAAAAAACACGTGAGATAACAACTAAATTTGACATTACGATGATAGAGATACGATACGAAAAAAGTGGGTCCTGCAATTCTGTGTGTATGTACATATATGTCTGTCCGTATATGGACCTACAACCTGAACCCCTTTTACCGAACTTATTCAAATTTTCCAGTTAGGATCTGTGGGGCAGTCTACAGAGGGGTTTTGGGAATTGGGTCTCTAGCTATTGAAATAATGGTACCTGCCATACAACCCTTATGATAACACTCATTTTTCTCGAAAGCGGCTCTAACGATTTGGATAAAATTTTATGTAAAGGATTATTTTTCAAAGGTCTTTCTTATGAAGCAAAAAAAAATTGGGAAGAAATCTAAAAGCGGTACCTTCCATAGTAGCGTTTTTTTAAGAACCGACTTTCTAGTTAACGGCTCACAGGATTCTGACGAAATGTTATATCAAAGAAGTCCTAATTGGATTTAAAAAATATACATATACTCGGGTCTGTAGTTTTAAGGTTCCCGTTCTCGTTCCTGTTTCTGTTCCTATGGGATTATAGGGATGAAATCTTTGCTTAGTTACTGAGGAATTATGTAGCATCCCAGTGCTGAAAGAATATTTGAAATCAGTCTAGTAGTCTCTAAGTGTCCGTTCCCAACCCTGTTCATGTGGGATCTTCCGTTCCCATGGAAATATGTGAATGAAATGTAAATCTATGTCACTGAGAGATATTGTAACATCCTAGAGTTGAAAGAATTTTTGAAATCGGTTTAATAACTTTAAGGTTCTTTTGAATTTTAGATGAAACATTTCGGAGGGAACAGAAGGATGGGAACCTTAAAAATACAGACCTCAACAACGCCGTGAATGTCGAGGGATAAGGGGTATATGAGTATGTCTAAAGCAGCCCAGGGTGTTGAGCGAAGATCTCCGCTGACTCATTAACTTGCTGATATTTGGACTATGCACGCTTAGTCTGACACGATAAGTCAGCTTTTCTTTTGTTTTTTTTTTTTTTTTTATAGAACAGTGTTTTGTTTATAACGAAAGCTAACGCATTGCATTGATGTCGTCTCTGTTGCAAGCTGCTTTATTTTTATTTGAGTCAATGAAACGATAGTCAATGCCCTATGTCGGTTTTTTCTTTTACTGCTTACTTTTCCTGTTCTGATTTTAAGCATTCCGTTTACATTTTATGTCTGTGGCGTGATAAAAATGTTTTAGACGGGGTCGTCTCCTTGTCCTTCGAAATTGGTCAAATAGTTATATGTATAAGGTTGCGTTCCCAATCACGTTCGAGCATGATCCTTAATTGGAAAGAATTTTTGAAATCGGTCGAGTAGTTTTGAGGTTCATGTTTTCGTTGCCGTAGGAATATAGGGATGAATTATAATCTTAGTTACTGAGGGATAATGTATCATCCCAATTCTGAAAGATTTTGTGAAATCTTTCCAGTAGTATCTAGGTTTCCGATTCCAATCCTGGATAAAAAAATATATAGCTGAACCTTCTGGCGTTGCCCGGGCCCCGTGGGAATATGAGGATGAAATAATTTATGTAAATGTGGGTAATTGATGATGCACCATCTTAAAGTTGAAAACATTTTTGAAATCGGTCATGCGGTTTTAAGGTTCCCGTTCTAGTTCCCGTTTCTGTTCCCGCGAGAATATATGGATGAAATATAGTCTATGTATGTTATTGAGGGATAATGTAGCATCCTAGAGCAGAAAGAATTTTTAAAATCTGTCCAGTAGTTTCGAAGTTTGAGTTCCCAATTCCGTTCCCGTGGGAATATGGGGATGAATTAAAGTTTATGTTACTCGGTGATAGTGTAGCATTCTAACGGTGAAAGAATTTTTGAAATCAGTTCAGTGGTTTCTAGGTTCCCGTATACATTCCCGTTCCCATAGGAATATATGGATAAAAAGTATCCTATGTCCGTCTCCTTTTCCTAAACTACCTCCCCACCAATTTTCAGACAAATCCGTTCAGCCGTTCTTGAGTTATAAATAGTGTAACTAACACGACTTTATTTTATATATGTATATTTAGATAGATATAGATAGATAAGTATTCATTACACATATCGAGTTTTCATTGTTTTTTAGATGTATTATGCTATTCGGGGCGGAGACAAATCCAACGAATCAATAACCATGAATATTGGTTTAGCAGATCTCGAGTTATAAGTGTTGTAACAAACCCGTCTTTGTTTTATATATTAAGATTGATTGAAAAATTTTAATTTTTGAAATTTTTACTAGTTTTTGAAAATATTTAAATTTTTGGAATATTTTCAAAACTGTTTTTTTTATTTTTTGTCGAAACATGGTCAGGCAGTGTCTTAAGACTTGCATACTTTATTTTTGAAAATTAAATTTTTTTTAAAAGTGAAAAATGAGAAACCGTTTTTTTAGAAAACTGCCCAAACGATTTTCACAAAATTTTCAATTATGTAATAAAAACTGCTAAGAAGTGGCGTTTTTAGATCCTCGCTAGAAACATCTAAATAAATAAATAAGGTGCAATAGAGCGAGGAACCCCAAGGTCTAACACTTTTCTCACAACCATGCCTTCTGAGGGAATTTCTGCCGGTTCCGAACGGCTAATCGAGAAAGCGCTTTTCACGCTAGAAACCTGGAATATTTAATAAATTTTTTTTCAATATTTTTAGTTGATTTTGAAGGGTCAGTTTCTGACGAGTATCTGCCTTCTGCTTCTGATGAAATCCGATTCTGATTTTGCAATGGAAATTTCTGATGAAGAGTCAGCTGAAGATGAAGTTCATATTTCTGATACTTGGACACCTGTTGATGGACTTTCCTTGAAAACATTTGATTTTGTGGAAACCTTTGAGTCTGGTGCTGGTTTCAGTTCTATGGTTGCTTTTGATTTTTTTTCACTCATGGTGATACTCAAGAAGTGTATGAGCTGATAGTTCTTCAGACATATTTGAATGCTCAAAATAATTTGTCTAGTAGAACCATAATTAGAAATTCACGCGTAAATAGATGGGTTGATACGGATGTTCCAGAAATAAAAAAAATTTTCGGACTCGTTATATATATGGGCATTGCCCAAAATGATTATTGGAGAACCGATTCATTTTTCAAGAACTCCTTTGTCTCTCAAGTGATGTCACGAAACCGTTTTCAACTGATTTTGAAATTTATTCATTTTGTCGATAACGACACAGTTGGTAGCAATCGTCTTGGTAAGGTCAGCGGTCTTTTGGAAATATTAGAAAAAAACTTTATGAATTCTCGAAGTCCTGGTGAGATCCTAGTTGTGGATGAGTCCATGATTCCCTGACGTGGAAGACTTTAGTTCCGCCAGTATAATCCTGGAAAGTCCCACAAATACGGTGTGAAAATCTACAAACTTTGTGACCCTAGTGGATATAGGTACCTACATCCTACACTAGTTCTGTGTATGCCGGGAAAGATAGTTATCTGAATCAAAGAGGCATTCCAACGGACTCAACGTCGCATAACAAATAGTTCTAGACTTAGAGGATAGTTAACTCGACAAAAGCAGAACTATGGCGACCGACAATTTTTACACGTCAGTTGCCTTAGCAAAGACTTTACTCTCCGTCTCCGACTTTACTCTGCGTCCGGCGAGCGTTTGATTGGAACCCTATGCAAAAATCGCAAAGGAAATCCTAAACACGTTACAGATGCAAAGCTAAGAAAAGGGGAAATTGTAGGACGAGAAAACTCAGCTGTCGTAGTTGCTAAGCGTAAGCCGTTCGGAACCGGCGAAAAATTGTACGTCCCCTCCATTCCCTCACAAGGCATGGTTGTGAGAAATGCGCTGGGCCCAGGGGCTCCTCGCTCTGTTGCGCCACCCTATTTATTTATTTTAAGCAAGGTATTCAGGGCGGCCGTGGTGCAGTGGTAGAGTGTTTAGTAGATAGGCCGGACGCGTGGGTTCGAATCCCGCTCTGGTCATCTACTTTTCTTTCAGCCTCCCAGTTTCATATGGGCGCCGCCCTTGAGGTTATATATGTGAAATTACTAACAACTTTCCAGCTACTGCAACACAAAAAAAGGGAAAGGCTGCTAGTCTGGTAGTACAATGGACCGGATATTAGGTCTGAGTTCTCCAGATTAGCATATAAGCCTCCTCTTAAAAAAAAAAAAAAAAAAGCAAGGTATTGACATTTCAGATCAAATGGCGTGTTATTTCACACCATTGCGAAAGACAATTAGGAGCTACCACAAAATTGCTTTCGAGTATTAGCCCTCAACATCTGTTGTCAATGCGTTGGTAATATACAAGAATAAAACTGGCAAAATCATTCAAATCGCCCAGATTCGCAAGTCTATATGCCAAGCACTATGTGGACAAACAACTGACAAAGTACTTGTTGAACCCCAATGTTCTTCGTCTCATGCTCTTGAAGAATACGCATCAAGAGACCAAAATAATAGGAAAATTTGAAAACGCTGCTCGAACGTTTTTATTGAAAAGTTGGTTCTTAAATAAATGATTGGTATGTTCTCTCAGCTTGCTTGAGTAGTGATGACTGTCGTTGGCTGTAATATTGATGATCAGGAAGATTAGTTCGATGGTTGCTTCGGTCCTGGAAGCTGTTGTATTTCCGTGTTGTTGGTGGGTCTCGTGGTGGCTTAAACCTCTATTATGCTGCGTTTGTCTTCCTCCAGCGACGGAGAAGTCTACGAAGCTTCTTTGGAATGCAGGATCCGTCACGGATAGCACCTGGAGATACCGGTCATCGGGGGCTGGGTTACCTATAATCCTAATAATAAGAGGGCTAGGATAGGATTTGATTTTCGTCAGCGTTTTGGTGCTGAGGCTATGTAGGTATTTGTCTAGCTATGCAATGAATGAAACGAACACAAAATTTCTTATATTTTGATCTCGTGAACAATTAGGGAACACTTCATGCGTCTAGATTACTCGAAAACGCGAGCTGTAATACAAAACATACATAATTCTGTTATGAGTTACTCGATAACGTGAGTTATAATGGATCATGATAGAATTCTGCACAGGTGACAACAGTATTGTGATGGCCTATTGAAATAAGGCTGTTAACAAGTACAAAAAAGAAAAGGTGCTGAGCCAGATGAGACAACATATGAGTTTTGGAAAAAAGAAGGGAGACGTCGGGCTTAGATCAGGATTCTCATTTCCATGCGTCTAGGAGGTGATGGGCATAAGTGATGGAGCTAAAGTTGTTTCTTACCAATGTACGAAGTAAAGGCAGGTAATGAAGTTCCTATAATTCCCATTTGATCAAACTGATGTTTTACACCCTGAAGATTACTGAATGCAGCAGTGAAAAATAAAAAACTATCATTGACAACCCCGTAAAACCAATGCGGTTTATCGCAGGTATTCTGATCTAGACATGCCTATTCCTGAATTTTATTTGAATGGAAATAAGCTTCCCAAGGGTGAACTGTTAATAACTGCGATCAAAAATCAATTGTAAAGCAACTTATGATGACGACGTGAATCATCGAGTAAGCGTAGGGTGGATGAAGTGGCGAGAGAACTCCACCATCTTCTGTGACAGAATAAGCTGAAAGGAAGAATCTACACCGCGGCTGTGCGTCCAGTACTGACATTTTGTTCACAATATTGGACAAAGTTAAAAAAGGTTGACAGTAAGTTGAAATGGAGATGCTCAAAGATGGAGTTCCAAAGGTTGATTGCACTAGAAGTACTAAGATCCGTGAAAATCCTCGTGTCAAAATTATGATTTTGCAGAAAGTATAGCCTGGCTGACCTAGTAGTTGGTATCATACATAAATACGAGTACAACAGCAGATTATGGAGCCCCGCGGCCTAGCGCATTTCTCACAACCATACCTGGTGAGGAATGAAAGGGAACTACAATTTTTTGCCGATTACGAACGGCTAATTGAGATAGCTCTTTTCATGGCAATGAAATTACTATTGGAGGGCGAAAAGTGGTACCTTCACATTTTTTGTTTTCTGTTTAGGTTCGAACCTGTAATCTCCAACGTAACAGGCAGACATGCTAACCATTACACCACGGGCACCACGCTTAGTTTAAATCATCAAGAAAAATATTCCGAAAAATCTTTGACCCGTATGTATAGTCAATGAACTTCATGAGATGTACCACGATATGATCATAGCTACAAGAGATCAGCGCTCTCAGTCAAAGTGTTAAGCACATTGCAATGACATTGCGGAAAAGGTCTGCCTCACCTAGAAAAAAGTAAAAGAGGATCTCAATGAACCAACCTGAGCTCGCCTGAGTAAATAATGTTGGGTGAGACCCAAGTCTACCCCGAAGTGTAATGCTCACCTTTGTAAGCAAGTAAATGAGTAATCAGTAATGTATACCCAATACACCCAGATGACCTTTTTGATGTTACAATCAAAAGGATCCAAACAAGTTTATTAAATAATAACTTATGTTAATGTAATTGCTTCTTTGAACTTCTTACACTGCTCTTCATTCAATGGCCATGGTTCTAGCCATTCAAGTCATAAGACTTACAACGAGTTGCAAATTACTTCAATTAAGCAACATTGTATGAAAAATAGAATTGTATATACTACCTACCCTTAATGCACGATAGGATCCGTTCCGTCACTGAATTTATTAATTTATTCAAAAAACAAAAAAGTATTTAGACAAGTCTCCTCGCACTCACTTAGAACTTCCTAATTTACTTCTCCTAGAAGTAGCTACCATTCTAATTTCGCGCTCACCATGCTAACCTTTTTACGTCTACTTTCGTTCTTAACTTTACAAAGCTGCAAAAGAATTCCATTTGCTTGTCTCAACTTAGTTCTTGTGTATCTGTCCTAACTCCATTAGCAAACAATATCTTCTGATTATAATCACACAAAAGTGTATTTTAATCCTAAAGCACATTTTACAACATTAAAATTTAATATGCCCTCAACAAGAGATACAAAACAATCCCGACAAGAGGAGGACGAGAAAGCAGAAAAAAGGCTCCAAGAAGGAGCGAGTGTCCTTCTTTCAGCCACCCATTCCTCTTTCCATGGCCCACTTCACTCAAATCAAATGTACCAGAAGTTGTTCTCATGAGCCGCAAGTGCGGGGAAATAAACATAAAAAAAAAATCTAGGAACAACAACAATAAAAAAAAAATAAAAGGCAAACACTGACTCAAATAAACAAAAGAATGCTGGAGTGCTCTGGGATACACAAGATCTGTGTATCCAGGATTCGCTGCTTTACTCAGGGCCTCTTCTCGTTACATTTTCTTTTCCTTCATTCGAAAAATGTCCAACCAGGGACGTTGCCCACGATGGAGATGGACGACAGTTGAGCTGAATAGGGAATTCCATAGTGAAATTCTGTCCGATGTTTTCATAACTGTAGCGAGACAGGCGAAACATACAAAAATATTTTTATTTTATTTTTTTTCTTTTATTCGCAGAAAAGACCGTTTTAAGAAGATATGTCAAACATTTTAGTTTAGAAAGAGGGAGAGTGTTGCCTGCATTGCTATCCTTTTGGTGTTGTACACTGCTTTTATTTTAGTTTGTCCAAAGTGGAGTTAGTTTTTTTTTTTTTTCATAAATAAAAGTCATACTCTCTAAGTAATAGGAATTTCGGTTCGCTTTTATTTTTTTCTTCCACAACCACTCGACGCGACAGAGTGACAAGTACAATACAAACTACAAGAACATTGAAATAAAATCCTTTGAATGCAAATCTTTCCTTTTATTTAATTTTTCTCTTTCTGTCTTGTCTAGGGGCTATTTCCAAAAATTTTCGAAACAACTCCAGCTGGTATTTCACGGAAACAATTTCAGCACTTTGGACAGCTTATCAATTCAGGTGAGTTATTAAATGATATTTCCAAGGAATCTCGGTTTACCTTATGTCCTTTTTATGCCGCTGTTGTAGGTAAATTCCAACAATTCGACTACAAATCAAAACAGGAGAACTATCGACGTTACAGACGAAAAACACCACCAGAATACAATTTGCGGAATGTCCGTGTACCATTGAATTTGTTTTATGGAAATAAGGACTTTTTAAATGCTAAACAGGTGAGTTCTATTTTGTAGTGTGAGAATTGTAGGTACCTACTGTTTTGCAATTCAAAGGAATTCTTAATAGTAAGCCGAAGAGAGTTACCCAAATCGGTGTCTGGTATTTGAATAATGAATTTGTTACATTCAAAAGATGAAAAAAGGGGAACGGAAGGCGTTCATCCTTATAAAAACTTTTAGTGGTTGAAAACAGATTGAGATTTTCAAATAAGGGAAAGAATTTTTTTCGGATGTAGGCGGGTATACGCTTCAAATCAAAATGTTCGAGATCTTAAAGTTACTTGACTAAGAATTCAGTAAATGCATGAGGAATTCTTTAATAGATTTACAAGATCTTTAGCTAAAACTTTTGAAGTATGGAAGGCATCACATTTGTCTTCCAAACCTTCCTCAACCTGTAGTGTTATTTTCGTTGACCTTCCGCGAAATTTTCAAATCAATTCATAGTCTGTGAGCTAAGCGTCTTAAATAATAGTTGGTCAAAGGTGTGATTTTTCAGGCTTTTTTTTACAAAGATTAAACTGTATTTCCTTGACTCTTTCTAAGAACCAAAGATCGGATGGGATAGTCATACTTTCCTAAGAAATGAACGATCCTTATACTTGCACTGGAATATGGAGTGGCGTTTTGTTGAGTAAACTGAAAACTAGCATTTCCTTTCGTCTTTTTGACAACTGCATTATATTTTACGCGGATGTGATGACGATTACTGAAGCCAGGCTTCTGTTTTGTAATTTCGATTTGATTTTAAACTTCCAGTCTTTGCTATATTAATGAATCTTATTGAAGTCACGCTGCAAAAGAATTCTGATGACTTCGATCTTTGAACCTATTCTGTAACGCAATAAGGTCATCGGCGAGAGTGTCTATGATTTCTTTTTGGCATATTTGTAGTCCGAAATTATTACAACAATGTGCCCTATGATAGAGGTCATTGTTTTCATGCGTAACGCCTTTCTTGAGGATTAGCAAGTCTTCCCATTTCCAGAGGAATTAAACTGACATGAAAAGGCCTTTTCCATTTAGCTCGGAATTACGTGGGTGATTTGAGGTTAAATAATAATAGGGTGGCAGAACAGAGCGGAGTGCCCCGGGGCCTAGCGCATTTCTCACAGCCATGCCTTTGAAGAAATGGAGGAAGACCTAAAATTTTCTGCGGAATCCAAACTGCTTATAGAAAAAACGCTTTTGATGGCAATGAATTAGCTATCGGAAGACTTGCCAATTCTTCGCGAAAGGCGACACTCGTGGAAAAACATTTTTGTTTTCTGTTGCGATTCGATCCGCGTGAAATTCGAGGTTCGAAGAAAAGAAAGAAGCTGGTGTCGAGTTACTGCATAAGTGATCGAGTGAGTGAGTACTATTTTTCTTTCAAAATTCGCTCTATATTACACAACGTTAGTCTGGTGTTTATCAACTTTAATCCGTTCAAATACTGACGAAAGAATGTCAAATTGTGGTGCTAAAGTGTTCGATAACGCGAGAAGTAATGCCAAAAACACATAATTCAGTCACGTATTACTCGATCACGTGTGCGGTAATTCGGCCCCTGTTTTCCACGGTACTCATCTTTTGCGTTGGATTGACAAGTCCTTCGATAGTTATTTCATTAGCATGAAAAGCACTTTCTCGATTAGCCGTTCGGCAAAAATTTGTAGGTCACCTCCATTTCCCACATGGCATGGTTGTGAGGAATGCGCTAGGCCCCGAGGCTTCCCACTCTGTTGCGTCACCCTATTTATTTAATTACTTCATAATTTGTGAATGTTTTTTGGTTCACCCGTAGCGATAGTCAGCTTTCTTTCCATAGAAAACAATGAATAACTTTGGTTTGGGATTCTTCTCTCAATCTCTAGATTGCAACATATATAACTAACCAAATAGTGCATATATTAAAGTGGATTTCTTAGCAGAATAAATCTGTCTCCTTCTCTCTAACAAACAGTTTAGTACTGTTCAGAACCCGCTAGAGCCTTCTATGCCTGGAAGAAGCGCCCGCAGAGAGGTGGGTGGTGCGAATCTATCTGAAGTGGATTGTCCTGTATCCACAGCAACGAAGACATGGGTACGGCCGGGTATCCTATGTATAGTCCTATGTATCTATAGTCCTAAGCTTCGTGAGACAAGTTCAACAAGTAATACTGCTAATAAAAGTGCTGTTCTGAACTAACAGAAAATTGTATAAGATCCATTTGCTCCTCACAGGAATGGTTGCGAAGAAAGCACTTGCCTTGGCTCATCCCGAGCTTATTGCAACAATTTTTTTTATTTATGGCAAAGAAGTTACCTATTTAAAAGCTAGTTTGATATAAGATTAATTAAAATTTTTAAAAATAATTCGGTTGGTACAAAAGAGCTCGGAGATCCCTTCTAAGTGAGGGAGCGCTTTACTATCGAAGGATGTGCCAATTTCTCGCTAATGTTTTATGGTTCTGGGATTTAAACTCCCAAGTAGCAGCCGCACATGCCAACCATTAAGTTACGGGCACCAATTTTGAAGGGCTCAGGCAATTTGGTGTCTGAGGCTTTTTGTGTGGTGTGACATCTATATTTTTTGTATTTCTGCAATCATTGATATGATATCATTGTCACTATACTTATGAGCCAAATCCTCATCGCAATAAACCATTCCTCTGCAAAGACCTTTGACAATAAAAACGAGGTCAACTACTTTTGTACGAAAGCTGCATTACAATTACTTTTCACATATGGTTGTGACGCGGTTACACGATTCGTTCTTCCTCATGCAAATTACTTGAATTGAAATTTATACTCCCTCTCAATACGTCAACAACGGCATAACAGCAAAAAAATAAATAAAAGTAACAAAAACATTCAAAATAGGAATCCGGCATGTGTCCAAAATGACCAAAAAAATAAAAAAAAAGTACATTATTTCCGATCGGCGCGTATCAGAGCAAATTGAAAATAATACCTCATATCGTACGTGACACAAATTCACAACATGTTTTCGGTTTGTAGGTACCTATACTCGTAGTTGAAAGCTTTAAACAACCTTCATTTCTATGGAACGTCTGGTTTGGTCAGTACCTACCAGCGCAGCGTGGCGTTTCTGTTTTCCATTTCTACTATAACAATGTCTTGTTGTCTGTTAAACAACAACGTATCGGTTTTCACAGCCAGACTCTTTAGAAGCTGTTCATTAAATTTTATCTAATTATGCCGGTTAGGTTGAAACAGTATTCGAAGCAGATGTTTGCGAGAAGAAACTTAATATTATAAAGGTCGTTGTTCCAGCTAACTCCTGGCTCATAGTCTAGGAATTTTACTCTCGTTGTTGTTTTTGCCTATACTCAAACCATCTTCAGTGGGAGGTTGGTGGAAGCTCTATTAGTATGCTCGAAGCGAATAGCTTGTTGTTTTTTGAATAACCAAATTTGGGTCTTCTTTCAAGCTACTACTGGTCAGTCATCTGGGAACTTATTAATGCATTGTATGAAGTGTGACTGCGATAATGTGACTTTCATACATAATTAGCCTTTAGAATGTGAAACTGAAGGCGGTTTGAACTTTGTTGTCAGAAACCAGAAATCATTAACGAACAGGTACGGTTTATTGCACAACTCCTTAACAGATAAGGATTGTGATGTGAAGTTAATCAGGTCTGTGATTTTACTTAATCGTGCTAAACAATGAAGTTGAAGTTGAAATGCAATGAGGCAGCATTTTATTTTAGTCGACTTTTTTGTGCATTTAGTTTGCACGTACAATTTGAGAGTTGAGAGATCAACTGCGTTCCTTGAATTGCTTAAAATTTTTGTAATTATATGCAATAATTGTCTTTTTAATTGCATAAACATTATTGACAAAAAAAAATTATTGTTTTATCTATAAGGGAAGGAAAATAAAAGCAATTTACTGCTATCATTTATATTTAGGAAAAAATTCAATTGAATAGTTTTTACGGCTTAAACTTCAGTTGCCTAATTCCTTTCTTTTTTGTTTTACTTATAAACGGATGCTTTCTTAAAACCGATAGCTGTAGTTTACGTCTTTGAGAGAGTGCAGAGAAGATGTGAAACGGTTTCCTCTTCCATAGCATGCAGCTTCCGCAGAAGCCGTTTGGTGGGAAATTGAGCCTTGTGGTAGGTCTGCTTAGGGATAACAAACTTATGGGACGTTTGGCCAAATCTTTTTGGTAGCCAGGCAATTGGTGATGTTTGTCAACCAGAGTTGTATGATTAGGTTAGGTTAGGTTAAAAATGGCTGTCAGGAAAACAAATGACACACTTAGACCAGTATTAGGTCCATTGTGATACCATAAGAATTAAGCGAGGGAGTACCTCACTTAACAAAACCATTTGGAGCTTTTGATAAAGCGAAAGAGATGCAGGGTATCAGTGTTCGCCAGATCACTTAGAGCATCTAGGAAATATTTTCCTAGATGCGGTTTTCTTTTAAAGGAGAGTGCTGGACAAGAGCAGAGGAGGTGTGAAATTGTCTCTTCCTCCTCCTCATCTAAGCAACTTCTGCAGATGTCATTTGAGGGAACGCCGAGTCTTATGGCGTGTCTTCCTATCAGACAATGTCCGGTGATGACATTGATTACGGAGCTAACTTGCAATCTGGTAGTGGATAACAAATGTCTTGTGCGTTTTGGATCTATTCCTGGCCATATCCGTTTTGTTGCCACGCACGTTGTGATATTGTTCCACCTATGATTTGTTCTATCCATTGCCTCTTGCTTTAGCATAAGTTTACATGTAGCGATTGGTATACCAATATTCATTCAACCTGCTGATTGAGATCGGTAGAACGGTTCTTTTTCTGGCGAGTTCATCGGCTTTGCAGTTACCCACGATATCTCTGTGCCCCGGCACCCAAATAAGGTGAATTTTGAACTGTTCAGCCATCTCCTTAAGAGATAGGCGACAGTTAAGGGCGGTTACTGAGTTCGTAGAAACAGCACCGAGTGATTTGAGGGCTGCTTGGCTGTCTGAGAAAATCCGGATATTCACTGAGGATATCACGTTTTCTTTTAGCCATGATAGGACCTCTTTGATCGTCAGAATTTCCGCTTGGAACACGCTACAATGGTTTTTGGAAGGCGGAATGAGGGACTTACGTTAAGTCGGTTTGAGTACATCCCGCAGCCTACCCCTTCTTCGGTTTTTGAACCATCTGTATAGAAATGAATTGAATCATCTTTCAAAAATTCTTCGTCTTCCCAGGTCGTTCTCGGTGGGATTGAGACTTGGAACTTATTATCAAAAACCAATTTGGGGATGGTGTAGTCGGAGTGGCAAGGAATTGATCCAAATAAATTCAGGATTGTAGCGTGGCCGATGTTATTAACGGTCTATTGGGAGATAGCTCTCATACGAATGGCTGTACTGGCGGCCATTTTTTTGCTGAAGATATCTAGTGGTGTGAGGTTAATAGGACCCCTACACTACGCAAACACGTTTGTACAAACGTGTGTTTGTGCAAACATAGTTTCGCCACACACTACACAAACATGTTTGAGAGATATTAGTTGCTTGACGTTTTTCATATCTCAGACCTACTGAGCAATGAGCGATTTCGCAAGTGCTGCTTTAATTATTGCCTTGGCAACGAAAAATATTCATCCGTACTTCTTGAAAATTTACATCTGTTTGAGCAAAATTCAACACACACGACTCAAACATGTTTGTGCAAACACGGAAAATTCAAAATTTTTTGAATTTCTTCAAACCGTTTGCGCAAACACTCAGCATCGCTACACATTACTCAAACAGTTTGCACAAACATTTTTACAAAAACAAAATACATATGTTTGCGCAAACGGTTTGTGTAGTGTAGGGGCCCTATAAGGAGTATATTTAGGGCAGCTGAGGGTGTTGATCTCAGTGCTCCGCTTATACACAAACAGGCTGTTCGTTGGACCTTGCTTAGATTGTCGCAGTAGGACCTTTTATCAAGAGCGGTCCACCATGCACCATACCACTACTCCGTATGTGAGTAGTGGTCTGATGACTTGAAAGTTCAAGTGTGATTCCATTTATTGATGGAGTTGTTACTTGAGGAATTTTGTATTTCCTGGTGAAGAGAACGAGTTCAGTTTTCTGAGGGTTGACCCCTAGATCACATTTTCCCGCCCATTTTACTATTTTATTTAGAGCGGTTTCCATCAGATCCGTAAGGACGTGAGCATGTTTACCAGATACCGCAATGGAGACGTCATCTGCATATGCAATGACTTTGAATCCCTCAGCTTCTAACCAGAGTTGTAAAAACTGTAGTATTTTTGGTACTGCAGTTAAGTCACGAGCACAGTCAACATACTAAAAGAAAGTTAAATGACTAAAAGTAAATTGACTACAGACAAAAGACTTGCTTACTAAAGATAAAGAGTACATGGTGCTATCAACTCCGTCCTCGGTTTTGAAAGCATCAGTGTCAAAATGAATTGAATCATCTCGTAGCAAATCTATCTTTCAATGTTAAGTAACTACTTGTATTTTTTTTCGAAAACCCGTTGAGAGGTGCTGTATTCAGTAGTCGGAGTGACTTGATATTGATCCGAATGAATTCAGAATGATAGAAGGCCCAATTGAGTTGAGAGGTGGCTCTAAGATTAATTGCTGTGCTCGCAGCAGGTAAAGTTCAACCTAATAGGTTCGATTGTTGAACTTTACCCAGTATTGACCCAGGTTTCCAAGACAACTCTATGAGAGGGTTTACGTGTCATAAAAAACGCTAGAGCACGAAATCACCACACACCTCTGTAATTTTGAGAAAAATTCATTCCAGTTGAGGTATTTCAAAAATCACTTTGTGACAACCACAGGGCAAACCCAAGGCTTCAACGAACAAACCAAAAAACTGAAAGGATCATAACAAAAAACATTTATTTATAAAAGATTGCTGATTTTTGAAGAAGTAGCAGTCACTTTTGGCTGTGCAATCACTCTAGGATTGAACGGAAGTATCTCAGTTGAATTGTACTCAATTATGGTGGTGCAACAGATCGAGGAGTCCCCGGCCTAGCGCATTCCTTACAACCATTGCTTTTGTGAGGGAAACGAGGGGGCCTACAATTTTCTGCTGATTTCGAACGGCTAATCGAGTAAGCGCTTTTCTTTGCAATGAATTTACTATCCGATATATCACCAATTCCTCGCGAGAAACGATAGGATTTGAACCACCAAACTCCCGGTCAACAGGCACGGTAACCACTTCATGCTTTGCTTTTGACAGCATGTCACAATACAAGTAGCTTTTGCTTTGCCGTTTTGGCAGTTGATATCTTCGTCTTTACCACCTACTTATTTTAGAACAAGGCTGGCTACATGGTATAAGCTTTCTCATATTGAAACTAATTTCAAATCGAACGTTTTAACCCAATCACAAGTTGTAAAAGTGAGTTGTAAGAAATTATTTTATTGAAAACTTGTTTCCTTTGCTCAAAATTATATAAACAACTTTCTACTTTTTTTCATGTTTTCACAGGATGTCATCCGCCTAACTCTCCACTTAAAGAACACGCCGTTCACGCTCACCGAAATACGCGGCTTCAATCACATTGATCTTCTATATTCATCTGAGGCTCCCCGCTACATATACCGAAAAATCATCAGCGATACTAAACGTTACTATAGTTGATAAAGAAACTAGGTATGAGATCATAGGAATCGAAATACCTCCTCTTAATGGACTGATTTTCATTGTACGCTACCTGATAAAACTTTACAAGACATTTGTATGTAAGATTTGTAATAGGTGATAATGGTGTAGAAGAGAACAATCAAAAAATATTCAAACTAAGCTAACCAAAGTGTATAACGGTACTTTGTTGTTCCTCAGATAGAATTTGAATACTCTTCTTACTTTCCCATTTAATAAATATAATTTTATTTTTCGTATTCAATATCATTTTACATTTAAATTCTACCGCATAAGTTTTTTTTTCTTTTTGTTAATTTTAAGGTTAGAGTAAGACATTCAGTAATATTATTATAAAGATTTCATGTTTACAATATTTTAAAAAGATAAATGTCTCATTACATCCATAGAAAATATTTTGTTGTAGTGTACATAATCGAAATAAGAACGAAAAGAATGAAAAGCACTTTTTTCAATAACATGAATTTATATTTGTTGTTGGTGTTGTTATTTTATTTTTTTTATTTTTTATTCAAAAGAAGGAACTTAAATTGATTGTTAAATGTGTGTGTGTTTGTATACGTGTGAGTTTGATTGGATGTGAGTTGGTATCTTAAACTTTGGGATGAGTTCTATTGAAAATTTCCTTGGGTGTTGGTGGGGGAGGTTGTTGCATCTATGGAAAGCATCACACGACATTCTTACATGCTAAACATATTGTTTTTTTTTAACATTATTAAATTAACTAAGCTCGAATCCAGCATTCGATTGGATCGCGTATAGAAGTTTCTCACGCATTTGTTCCTCAGTCTTGAATGGTGGCAACTTGAGGAGATTGGTGCAGGTGCTGGCCGTTGGAAGACGCTCCATATCGCCGGCGTTCTGTATAAAAAACGGAGGGTCAAGATCCTGAATGAAAACAAAATTTAAATTAAATGTCATTTATAGTAGGGACATTATTTAGATTTACTTTAAATCCCAGCAGTGGCGGTCTCGAGCAACTTGTTACAAATTTTAGCAGCTGTCTTTTTTGCAAGTCCGAAAAACCTTCCAATACCGACCAGAAACAAACTATACTTGGATGTTCTGGACTGTACTCTCCGCCGTATTTGCAATGCTTTTTTAGATCTTCCAAGTCAATCGGAATTTCAGCACCTGATATAAGAATCTGCAGTTCTTTGTTGCTGAACATGTATAGCCATTCTACCGGCAGAACATTCGACAGGCCCTTCCTGAAAGCAACGCAGTGTTGACGAATTTGTTTGTTTAACTTATAGTCAGCTATAAGCTGAATGTATTCGATGCGATTCGAAGAAGTGACTGGGATACTCTGGCCGTTTGGTTTTAAATCTTGAACTTGAGTCTGCCCCAGTGAACTTGTGACGACTGTGAAATCCAGATTGAGTTCCGATACATCACCTTCGTAGTCTTTTAGGCATAGGAGATTTTTATAAAGCTCTGGATCTAGCGATGCCAACTGATGAACATCAACATCGGAGTATTTGCCCGCCAGTTTTGTGAGGAAGAATTCAGCTAGCGGCAGTTCGACGAGAAGATTTTCATATATTGCCTTTCCCAGTATTCTCCCAATGAAATAATAGTGCCGTTCAAAGTCGGGAAACAAATCGCCTACATTCGGATTGGGGTACAATTTGTTATCGGTGGTGACCCTGAAGGAAGAAAATATTTTGATTTCAAAAAAGAAAATTTCACATCAATTTTTGTTCTTACATGAAAAATCCCCTGTTTGGATCGAACGAAGTTTTGATTAGCTCAGATAAGAATTCTCGGAAAACACCTCCACCATCAATACCCGCTTCATCTAAGCCCAACGAACTGACAAACTGAACTCGAAAGCGCAAACGCAAATCCGGTTCTAAAAAAACAATATTTATACATTACTTCTCATTTCCACACAATCTTATAACAGCGAATTACCATTCTCTGGTCTCAACTTGTCGAAGGCATCTTCGTACAGATGCGATCGACGAACGGTCAGTAAAATTGATGGTCCTTGTAGAAATGCTTGTAAATTACCCTGCACCCTCATCTTATCAGCTGCTACCAAACCCTGCAAAATTTCCACCCTCTTGCTGAATGGCACCACAAATGGTATCTCTCTGAGTATGGTAATCGAACGTATTTGCTTCGTTGACATCGGTGGCCCATTTTCAAAGTCTTCACGAGTGAAATCTCGAATAATTTGAAAAGGCCGAATACCTCTAGTTCGACTGCCTCTGGTCAGTGGCAAATCACTAGGCCGATCAAGGGGTAAATTCAATTTACTCACAGTCCAATGATTTTCTGGACAGAAACCCAAACGAAGATCGCGTGTATGTATCTGATTGAGCACTGAAACGGTTACTTTTAGTAAATTTGCCCAAATTTGCTTTTGTTGTTTGACTTTCTTGTCCTCTAATTCACTGCGGCCGAGAATCCAGCGATAATGTTCGTTGAGATTTGACCTTGTCTCAGGGAATGCCAATTCTACAAGACCCAAAGAAATCTCTTTTAGTGTCTTGCTCAACTGAACAATTTCATCGATTTTGAATGGCATTAATTTGCTTAGTGTTTGGGGTTTTTCGAACATACTGTCCTCACAGAATTCCGTATCATGCAAAGTTGGAACCAGACGACCAAAAAGGGAACAGAAAGTAGCCAACAGTGGAATAGTGCGTTCGACTCCATTTTGTTTAGCTAGAAAGAAAAAGAACATAATAAAACTACCATTGAGGTTTAATCCTGTGAAACTTACGAACGACGCCCTTTGATATGAGACTGAGTGGAGATGAGAATCCTAATTGGCTTGATTGCGAGGCCAGGGTGAACCACACAGCGCGGATAAACGTTGGCATAAAGGCCAACGTGTAGAGTAACCTAGAAAAAAGTTTATTAAGTACACTTCGCAACATGCAGCACTACTACTCACTTATAATCTAAAATCGCATATTTATTGTAGATCATCATATTGTGGCAGGTTTTGCACAAAGCATACAGTATGTCTGCATCACTTATGTATTGCTCTATATTGTCCACTATGATGTGAACTCTTTTAGAATCATTCAGAAGTTCGATTACTTCTAGAAGACAATCTCGTTCTATCACAGTTAGACCCGTTTGGGGACTGTCCTTTCCCAGATCTATGCTCATGCTAGAAGCATGTTGATTTCCAGATTCATTATCTTCGTCATCCTCTTCCTCATCTTCGTCATCTTCGTCATATGAATTATGGCCAGTTGACGAATTTGTTGTTATCGATGATTTTGGGAGTAATAATATTTTGGGTGAAACTTCTGAAATCACTTTGACGTAGCCACTTAAGATGTCTTTTTCTTTGAGAGTGTCTGTGAAAAATTGAAATAATAGATATTTTAAAACCAGCAAATCTTTAGAACTTTAGACTTTAAGAACTGCAAACCAAAACTACTGGTGGATCATCATTGACGACTGATCAAATTTGAAAACCAATTCAAGAGTTTCAAAAGGCAGAATCAGGATAAATTACATTGCGCAGGAAATGTTCTTAGTGCTCAAAAATTTATTTTTTAATAGTGCTACGTTTTTGAAATAAAAATAAGAAATTGGGTAACCTCTTAGCGCCTGTTGAAATGTGAACTTTTTAGGACAGTGTATTGGTTGTTTCTAGAAAAATGAGGAGAACAAAGATGCTTCTCTTGAAAACCGAACGTTATGAGTTTTGTTTCCAAACGTTTGAACATTTTAATAAAAACATGAGGTCGACGCATACCTCACAAACGGATTCCTAGTGTAAATCAGAAAAGTGGAACAGTTCACAAAAATTTCAACGCCGCCGTTAAGTAAGATAAGAGAAATACATTTTGTTCTCCAATCCAAAAAGCCAGAGACGTAAAAGTACGAGGTGAAGGTGGCATCTCCTATTAGTTCTACAAAAAAAAGCTACCTCTTCTTTCTACAACAGCGTCCTTTTCTTTCTACATTGGCTCATACTTTTTAATAAAATGTTTGAATGTACTGCCGTCCTTTAAAAATCCATAATTTTCAAAATCTATAAAAATTGTGATTTGAATGCAATCAGGAATTATCGAAAAAATACCTTCATGAATGTCACTGCGAAGTTTTTTTTTGTGTAATTCCCAAGAAAGGTGAGTGGATATAAGCAATATTCTCAATGAACTGCAAGCAGGATTTAGAAACAATTATACGACAATTGACCTCATTTTTACTCTTACATCATAGTAAAAGCATTCCAAGTCAGAAACAAAAAAAAAAACGTTTGTGCGCAATTCAAAGTTTGAGAGAGCTGTGTAAATCGCGATTTATTCGATCTTTTCTACCCGTTTACTGAAAACGATTTATAATTGGAACTACACAAAAGTAAACCAATCAATACCATTTCGATCATTTCCATATCTGTATGAGAAGGACGAGGACGACCGAAACTGAAACCAATCATTTGAATAAACAACAAACAAGTACTGCAGTTACAGTACTCTGTCCACCTTGATGCAGTTGATATCGAAGCAGAAGCTATATTTACAGCTCCTAGGATGATGCTGAGTAGGTGGGCGATGTTTTTCTTATTAGATGTAGTACATATACAATATACATACATACTTATGTTTGTTTTATATTTCCAGCTTTCGGAATTTGAAGAAATATTTTTGTCCCGTTTAGAAATAGGGACTTATTTACATCGCAAACATCATTGCTTAAGAATGGCTTGTAAATTCCTCAAAGATAATAATTTTTTCAAAAAATAAAACAATATTTAAAAGAGATAACAAAACTGTATGAACTTTTTTGTCAAAAAAAAGCGTATTTCTTAGACAGAGCTAGTTTAATGGCTTCTAAATTTAGCAAATTAAGAAAAAGAAAAGCTGAAACTGCTCCAACTCATTAAAAAACCATTGAACGCTCTTCGGCACAACTTTTTTTTATCAACTTTTTAAAATTATTTTGGGGGACTAGGTTCTGAGCTTTTCTAGTACTTATTTTAAAGCGACATAGAAAGATTTCTACTTCGAATTTTTAAACCCTTTCTTCTCACTGAAAAAGCAAAATCAACATATTGTGTGTATTTATTTTAATTTTACCCCCACTCCTTAAAAAGTACTCGAACGTACCTTATGTGTATGTACATAAAAAAAACCGTCCCCCATCTACCCCATCATGATCATGTTTCACACCTGTCACATAGCGTTTTTGGTATGTCATTAATGTCACATTTCGTATTTGAAATATGTAAAAATATTTTTAAATTAATACGTTTTAAAACGCCCGGATATTTATACCAGTCATTAGTACTCAAATGAGTATCAACTCATTTCTTGACAAAACATAAACATACAAGTTCTGTCAAATTAATACGATAAATTAAATAGTACCCGACCAAAATTAGAACTAAAAAGTTGGGGTCTAGCATACAAAATCAAGTCGTTTCGTTGGAGAAAAATTTTCAAGTTTTTTGGTTTGAATCAATTGGGTAAACATTTTTGAGTTTTATGGTTTCTTTAATTTCTGTTCTTTTTAGATAAAACACTTAACCTCATCAAACGATTCAAACCATCATCCTGGAAATAAGTAAACATCCAAAGCTTTTCGCACTGTCATTAAAATAATTTTTAAAAATCTCACATCGTTAGTCCTGCTTTAATATTGTTTTTATTCTCTTTAAACTGGAGAAAGTTATTTCAAGAGCTGACGTTTATACCGGCTAATATCTTTAATAAAATGTATATATAAGGAAAGCTTTCTTCGGGCAGCTTTTGGGCGTTTCCAATGAATTTTTAGAGGAAGTGTTATTCCTTCGGATCAAATATCTCTTCCAAGTTTTCAATTCTACAAGAACAGAACCGGTGTTTAATAAAACCAAACAGTTTCATTGAATTTTTTTGCTGCTTTGTCTATTTTTGACGAAGAATCCTTGAAAAGAACTGAAAACCCTTCTAGTATGTTTTCATGGTTTGTAAATTTTTCTCCAACGTCTGTTACATAGAAATCATGAAATGGATTGAAAACAGTAACACGAAAATATTTTTCTGTACCTGGAACCGAAGGGCTTGAACGATTCTTTTCAATGTCAAGGACTTCAGCTTTTTTTTGCAATTTCAAATACTTTCGAAAATGAGTCGGCTTCTGCTCGTTTAATTTTTAGTTGATCCCTTAAATCTTTGCGAGATCCATAGCTAGGACCAAGTCTAAATTCACTCTTTGAAACTCACGTAAATCATACTTATAACCTTTAAGCTAACCAAGAAGAAATCCTAGCGTTTTTTTAGTTCTTTGCGTAACTTTCCAATGTTCTTGTTTGGTCAAGAGTTTCAAACACAAACGGAAATAGCTCCTCAAAATCTTCAACTGCTTTATATGTTGAGATCCATCGCGTCAGATTCAGTCTTTTTAATGTCTTTTTTTGTGGAGTCTCTTCGCTTTCGCTTATTTTTTTTTGTAGTATATCTTTTCTTTTCGATGTATTGGAATAATTGTAAACTGCTTCAATTGTGGTTAGGCAATCTCTAGTGATCTCTCAAAAGGTATTTTGCTGGAAACCAGTGAATTCACTAGTACAGTGAACTGGTGAATTGGTGAACTAGTGAACTAGTGAATTCACTGGTGAACTGGTGAACTGGTTATTGAAAATATTTATTTCCTGACTAATCTAGACTAGAGTTAGATTTGTCGAACGTCTCTTTCCGGCATCGCAGATTAAAGGTATTGTAAAATTATTCATGATTTTGTACTATTCAAAACTTTAAACGCGTTTATCTCAATACTGTATTTTTCAAGTTGGCCGGACTCGTAACTCAAGCAATTTTCAACCGATTAACTTGAAATTTTAAACATGTCTTGAAATATACATTGTCTATGGAAGTACGTAGGATTTTTTTTTATATTGCGTAGTTCACTTTTGCAATTTTGCACGTTTCACTTTAGAAGGGCGCTATTTGGCCAAAAATCAATATATCGCAAAAATCCTACGTACTTCTAGATTTATTTTATCAAAAAAAGATCCCCAAAAAGCCTATTTTTTTCAGCCTCTAGGGTGGCCTAACTCTTTAAGAAAGGATGTGTTTTGAACGCTCATATATTTGCTCTCTTTAGAAATAATGTCGCAAAGTGCGTTTCAGGACAGAAAAAGGTCTAATTTTCAATACAGTCGGTAAGAATTTAAGCTTCTTCTAGTACTCATTTCCTCGTGAAGTGAATGCCTGACAGATCCGAAAGTGAAAAGGTTCGTTCGTTGAACTTTACCCAGAGAATTAACAAAAAAAAACCTGGGTTTTTCAGTTCTCAGAGAGGGAGAGATAGACATACCCCCCCCCCCCCCCCCCCCCCTCCCGAAATAAAATTTTTTGTATTGAACCCCTCTACCAAAAACCGTGTCGAATTTGACTGTTTGTCTAGTTTAAAATATTTCATAACTCAAGACAGAAAAGGTCACACAAATAAAACCAACCAATCTCTTACAAAATCAATTTCTTTACTTACCCAGTTGTCTCCTGTCCAAAATTAGAATTGAATTCAACAGAAAACTACTGAATATCGGGTTGCCCTCATCTCGAATGTCTTCTCCATCTACTTGCATTTTATCTGCCCCGTCTAGAAGTCCCGCAACTGGTATAAGTCCCTCCAACGAACGTAAAATGTCCTTGAAAGGAAGTTCAGTTTGTTCGGCCAAACATGGCAAAATGTAATTTCGTATGGGATCTGTGTAGCTTTTGCTCAAAATAAATTCATTGAACGACTGACATATTACTTTGCCATAGCGAAAGCCTCTATTCACCAGCACCAAAGGTCGCATAATCATTTGAAATAGTGCTTCGGTAACTGGATTTGGAGCATGCAGTGTCTCCCCATCCAATGGTGGACATTTCTCCTCAAGAATCTTACGAATCCTCTTGAAATAGTTCCTCTCCACTAAATAGCGGAATATCAATTCCAAATACAATCGAACTCGTTCATGGTCTTCGATGTATCGCTCCACTATGCTCTCCGAGGTGAAAGTTTCTATCATACGCATCGGAATGGCTTGCGATGAATTTGGCACGGTTAGTTGCTCAATGCAAATAATCATCAATTTTCTGAGACGATGCAACCAAATAAATCCTGTCACTGAGTTCTCCAGCATTTTAGCTGGACTACGGAGCAAATACTGAGAAAGTTCAATCTGTGAAAAAAGAAATTGTTTAGAGAACAGCAAATACAACAGCTAAAGACTCACTAATCGTTCACAGTCTCTTGATACTTTATTTGAATAAAAAAAAAGAATACGTCTGAGCAAATAGGCGAGATTTTCATCTTCAGTCAACTTGTCCCTATGTGCCTTGAAGAATTCATCAAAGTTTTCTCGTTCCAGTTTCTTCTGTCGCTGTCTCATAATAAAACTTCTAGTGTACGATTGTAAAACAACAGCTCCATTGTTTTGCTTGCGCAATTCATTACGTTTTTGTCGTTCAATTTGTGCTTTCTTAATTATTGTTTCACGATCACAACTTTGCGAAGCACCACCTAAACTCTGCATAGGCCTTCGACGATAGTCACCATCAAAACTGTACATGGTTGTAGCTTTCTTATGGTTCTTTTTTGAGAAAACTTTAAGAAGCAATGAAATAACAATAGTTTATGAATTGGTTATGGATAGTTAATTTGATTTTTTTGATTTGCACTCGCGTAAAATTGGTAAAAACATTGTTTTTCGGTGAAATCCTATGACTATGACAATGACAATGAAGAATGAAGACGAAAAGGAAGAAAAGATAACTCTATTTTTTCTTGTGAAGTGAACTGTCAATTAATTATATTGGGATTTTGTTTTCTTGTTAGATCGATGACATAAGGGGGTATTGGAAATTTTGTACAGCTGTTTGAATCAAAACCAGAGGCCTTCAAACCTTATGACATTGAATTGAAATTAGGTTCGTTCGTTTAAGCCCTAGGGTCGCCACAAAGCGTTTTTTAGAAAAGCTTAAAGTCACCCTGAATGTCAAATTGAGTGTTTTTTGAGCCCTAGGGTTGACCTAGGTTTTCTATCAACTCGCCCTAGCTTTTTGCTGTGGCGAGTTAAGGGCTGTCAAATGGCATGTATTTTTTTTAATGACAGGGATGTGTGGTGATTTGTGGTTTAGCGTTTTTTGAGGACTGGAAAACCCAGGTTTTTTTGACCACTCATAGGGTTGTCAAGAAAACCTGAGTCAACCTTGGGGAAAGTTCAACGACCGGACCTATTATTTTATATTTTATAAATTCAATTAACTGCGTGGACACAATGATTCACAGCTGCATACGGAGCCGCAGCCGCAAAAGCACCCCCCCTACCCATACAACAAATACAACGAACCGGGGACTACTTTGAGTGCTCCAGCCTGGTATCATTCTCCTTCTGTAAAGCCTTGCGCAAACTAAAGCCTTGCGCAAACCAATGCGGTGAGTGCGTGCGATGCGATTGCGATAAGTCAAATCCCTATATAATCTTATGGACGTTTGACTTAATGCATAGGGATTTGACTTATCGCAATCGCATTGCGCAAGGCCTTTAGCCTTGCGAATGCGGTGAGTGCGTGCGATGCGATTGTGATAAGTCAAATCCCTATGTAGCCTTATGGACGTTTGACTTAATGCATAGGGATTTGACTTATCGCAATCGCATCGCACGCACTCACCGCATTGGTTTGCGCAAGGCTTTAAGGCCTGGCCAAACCAACGCGGTGAGTGCGTGCGATGCGGTTGCGATAAGTCAAATCCCTATGTATTAAGTCAAACGTCCATAAGATTATATATGGATTTGACTTATCGCAACCGCATCGCACGCACTCACCGCGTTGGTTTGGCCAGGCCTTAACGCGGTGAGTGCGTGCGATGCGATTGCGTTAAGTCGAATCTCTATGCATTAAGTCAAACATCCAAAAGATTACATTATTGCGTAAGGCTTAAATAAAATAGAACGGTCAGTTTTTTTAATCCTTAGTTGAAGTGATATTTAAAATTATTGATAAGTAAAGAAAGAATTTCTCTTTTCACCCTTTTTCAGATAGTGTCATCTGAAACCAAATTCCTAAAAAATCTAGTTCCCAACCTAAAGTTCCCAATCTAATCTAATCTAATCTAATCTAATTTAATCTAATCTAATCTAGTTCCCAACCTTATGGGCTTTGGTTCACTAGGAAGTTAAAAATAAAATACAAAATCAAATTATATCAAAAAAATTTGTTAAAAATTGTATCTTGCACATCTACCCAAAAACAGTTTGAAGTGTGCTGTTAAGCTATTATTCAACATTTCTAAAAGCTCTCTCATACGAAAACCATCTGTTTCCGCCATTTTACTTTTGTTGTTGCATCGCATATCGCAAAGAATAGGAAATTGCTTGTCATTCGCCTTCGTTCCTTGTTCGTGAGAAAGAAAAAGTTCGTCTTAAAAACAGAAAAGATTTTCCAATAAATCAATTTAATTTGATAAAGTCAATTGCAAAACTCAATAAAGAATTTTATATTCTTCCTTTGAAATTTTAAACTCAAAATCAATAAAACAGTAAAAATGTTCGGTCGTCAAGGCGGTTTAAGTGGGTCATCGGGTGGTACTGGGTCATCATTAGTTGAATTTCGTGCTGGCCGCATGAATATGGTAGGTAAGATGGTTCATC
Source organism: Melanostoma scalare (assembly GCA_949752695.1). NCBI lineage: Eukaryota > Metazoa > Arthropoda > Insecta > Diptera > Syrphidae > Melanostoma > Melanostoma scalare. The sequence continues at coordinate 217,953,187 of OX456984.1, forward strand.
CTGATGTAAGAAAGGGTCTGGTTTACCTCAACCAAAGTGAAGATGGACTAATGCATTTTTGCTGGAAGGATCGTGTTTCTGGAAAAGTAATTACAAGAATGACCTTCAAAGTTCACAATTCAACTTACATTTTATTTCATTTTCCCAGGTTGAGGACGATTTGATTGTTTTCCCAGATGATTTTGAATTCAAGCGCGTCGAACAGTGCAAAACTGGTCGAGTCTATGTGCTGAAGTTCAAAACATCTTCACGAAGAATGTTCTTTTGGATGCAAGAGCCGAAGACTGACAAGGACGAGGAACATTGTCGACGTGTAAACGAACTCATGAACAATCCACCGTCAGCCAATCGCAGTGGCAGTGATAGTGGTGACTTGCAGTACATGTTGAACAACATGTCTCAACAACAGCTGATGCAGTTGTTTGGCGGCGTTGGCCAAATGGGTGGCCTGAGTTCACTTCTTGGATCTATGAAGTAAGAAAATCAAACCAAATATTTGATATAGGTTTTTATGGTTTATTTTATAGCCGATCTTCAGACAGTAGCTCTTCACCGAGAACAGCAAGCACTCCAACTTCAAATCGACTTAATGCCAGTACTTTGCTAACGCCAGAGAATTCGTCGTCATCAATTCCTCGAACACCATCCGCTCCCAAAGGAGCCAAAGGCTCTAAAGGAGGCTCCAAAAAATCATCTGACGCCTCCGGAGCTGCTTCTGATGAAATGAGTCTTCCAGAGTTCCAATCGTTCCTGTCAGGGCTTTCAACCGATGCTGCCGGAGCGTCTCCAGGCACAGGTCGCACCATTAGCATTGATCTGTCTACCGCAATCGCCTCTTCAGATGCCGTCAATCAAATAATTGCAGATCCAGATCGTGCAAACACCCTTTCGGTTCATCTCCCCGAAACAGATGAATCCGATGAAAGTAAACGCCAACAGATTAAGGAGACTCTTTCGTCACCTCAGTTCCAACAGGCTCTGTCGCTTTTCTCCAATGCCCTACAATCGGCCCAGTTGGGTCCAGTTGTATCCCAATTTGAGTTATCTGCAGAAGCTGTTGCTGCTGCTTACTTAGGTGACCTTGAGCAGTTCGTAAAGGCCTTAGAAAAGTCCAAGCCAACAGTTGAAGTTAAAGAAGAAGCTGCTGAGAAGAAAGATTAGCAAAAGAATACAGTTTTGAAAGATTGGGATTTAGCGTTATATATTTTTGAAAATTCTAGTAACCTTGTTGCATAACTAACTGGCTTAATGCATTAACAACAAAATAGACCAGCACACACGTCCTCTAACCGCCTTTAATAAAATAAAAAAAACAAGGTGGTTACGAAATGATGCATACAACTTGAAATAAATTAATCGCTTATTTAAATGGGAAAGGCAGTTGTTTTTGGTTTGAAATTTATTAACTCTTTCAGAGCGATTCTGAATTAACCAAATGAAAAAACAAAAAAGTTGCGTAATTTCAACTTGGTGATTTTTTTTCTTGGTAATTCCACTCAAGTTCCAGGCAACCACACAATTTTCTCGATTATTTTTACGTTCTCATTCCACCTATAACTTAGAAAAGTTTATGTTTGAAACTTCGAAAGCTTTGTCACCACAACGAGGTTTATTTTAATAGTGGTTTTGCTAAAACATTAAGAAATATGGAGGCCCACAATTTTATTTTTCTCTTTCTACCCATAAATATGTAAGTAAAACATCTTTTGGAATACAAATGTGTACACAAAATAATTTCTTGGAAACTGATCAGTGATCAGCTCTGTCAAATTTCTTGTCCAACACTTGTTGCTGAGGATTTAAATAACGTTTACGTTTATCAAAAGTGAAAATTTTTATGCCCGTAACTCTGTAGTTTCACGAACAGAAATTTTTCAGTAGCGTTAGAAAAGTACTTTTTTATATTCGTCCCTATTACAAGGTCCATCGTAACTACTTTGGACTATGAATACCAACAAGAAAGCATCGTAAACGCCCTCGTAGTGAATGTTTTGCTACAGAATTTGTTACTTTTGATAAAATTTTTAAAATATATAAAATATATTAAAATATATAAATAAACTTTCTATTCGCATTATCGTAGTTTGAAATTGTTGAGTGGCGATTACTAAAAATGAAGTTTGATACTTGGTAGAATGCTTAGATCAATTGGCGGGCCAATATTCCGGGTTCCGACAAAGTGTTAAAGTTAAGTTTAATAGCAAACTTATAAGGCGGAGGGCTAATTCGTCCAAAAAAAGTTACATTTTTGTGAGCTTTTTGTTACGTGCCTGTTTATTAAAATCATGCTACATTAAATATAACATTTAAAGAATACTGTGCAAAAATTTCATAAAGTAATATAAAAAAATACGGCAATAGCGGAATCCACACTGTGAAATTAGTTGGACAGACTTTGCTTTGAACGACCAATGTTGGACAATGTGAACCCTCAGACGACCGCTTGTCCAACTTTTTAGATGGTTTTCAAATATTTTTTTTTTAATTTGGACGGAGCGGAGGAATATATGACATAATGTTGGACGACAAGTCTGATAAGTCTGAACGTCTGAATAAGAAGAAATAAAAAATTAATTTCTGATCGTTGAAGAAAACTGTCCGATATTGTTCACTTTTGTTCAACTTGGAGCAGGCTCTCAATTGATCAATTGATGAGCTTGTATCAATACGATACGAGAGTCGAGAGTTCACCTTTTTAGCCAACTTTCAGTTTTCAAAATATCCAGGAATATATGCGACGGTTGACACTTGAAAATTGAGGAATGTATAAAGGGGTAACTTTTAAGACGACTATTTTCTAAATTTTAGGTAGTACGAAAAAAACTGTTTAAAGACCGGATAAAGGTAACCAAAATTTGTAAGACGATAAAAAAACAGCGTCTTCTATCGCTGGGTACAAAGTTACATGAAGCAAGCTTTTGGCGTTACAATCGACGACAGAAAATTGGACGATTAAAGTTACGAAAAAGTTACGAAATCCTAATGGGAACTTAGGAAATACCAATATCTAAAATTCTTTCACCGTTAGAGTCCTTTATTATCTCCGAGTAGCATGGAATCTATTTTTTCCCATATTCCCACAGGAATTTGAACGTAACCAGGAACTAAGAAAATATTGGACTAATTTCAAAAATTCTTTCAACGTAAGAATGCTACATTACTCCCGGAATAGCATGGATTATATTTCATTCCCTTATTTCAACGGCAACAAAACCGGGAACGTAACTGGGAACTAATAAAATACTGGACGGTTTTCAAAAATTCCTTCACCGGTAGTGCTGCATTACTCACGATTTACGAATAACAAAGACTATATTTCATCTTTATATTCCACGGGAACAGGAACTAAGAAACGATTCCGATTTGAAGTACTCTTTCACTGTTAGAATGCTTCATTTATTCATGAGTAACATGAACTATATTTCATCGTCATATTCCTACAGGAACGGGAACGTAAAGTAGAACTTAAAAACTGCTGAACAGATTTCCTTAATTCTTTGAACATTAGAATCCTTCTTTTTTTTTTATTCAAATATTGAGAGGAGCAGAGTCGATGACACTAGGTCGAGGTATGATCCAAGCGGGCGGGTCAGCTAGTTGAATAAAAGAACGGATAGTGCCACAAAATGGGATAAAGAAATGGTATGGGAAAAAGTTACGTTTCAATGTTGCATTCAATATTGGACCGACAGGTTAAGTATCAGTAATCCGTTCTTGTGTTTTTTGTTTATTGCTTAAACTCATTCTTTGAAATCTGTGCGAGAAAAATATATGGAAATCTTTTTAGTAGAGATGTTAAAAAGAGCGATGGCCATCCAACCAAACAGGAACTGCCTCTATTATGTGAATCAGTGAAAGAACTGCCTTTTGTCAAATAAAAAACTAACAGCATGCCTAAAAAAGGTAGAAATTAAAATTCTAGAGGGGAAATAAATACCAGCTTGAAGTTGAGCAAGCTGCCTCAGATCTCAAACAAGCAAATATTGAGTGTGAAAGCGCTGAACTTGAACAGGAACGTTCTGCTATTGAATTGCAGGATAAGCCAAATTTCGAAAAGGAGATCTACTTACGTAATTCATATTTAACTTCTTTTAAATCTGGAACTAATATTATCATGGCTGTTCTGATTTTCGTACGGATTCAAAACGAAAACCGAAATTGAATCCGTACGGATCTAAAAAGTGTGTTCTTATTTCCGAATGGATTCACTACTGATTTTTTGTAGCAAAAATGTGTTGGAAATTAAATTTTTGTGTTCATTGGAACTGTTTACAGCTTTAGTGCATGTTAGTGCTAATATAGTTTATTATTTTTCATTTCTAGCAGTAAATAATGTTCTACAGAATTCATTAACCGGATTCAATTCCGCTAACAAAATGGTAAGCGAATTGAAAACGTACGAATTCGGAATTGGGAACCGTAAAAATTCTAAAACGGGAGGATATGGTATCCGAACGAAAATCAGAACAGTGCCCTATATGTATAGTTTTCAATACCAACCGCTCTCAATCAAAATGAATACCACTAAAAAATGGAGGAAATAATGGAAAAAAATAAGCCGGATACTATTGGATACGAACTTGAGATCGCTGTGCGTGAACAGTTCGTTTGGAATCATAGTCTGAAAAAATAGTACTCATACGCCACAGTAAATTAGGTTTCATTAAGAGGACTACTATTCACACACCTCATCGTGATTGGAACATACCTATTTATAAAATTTGTTTAGAACACTTACGTTTTTATAACACCATTCTTGTTAAAATACTAAGCGGGGAGTACCGTGGTCTAGCGCATCTCTCACAACCGTGCCCTGTGAGAAAATGGATGGGACCTATAATTTTCTGATGATTCCAAATGGCTAATCGGCGAGAAAGAGTCATTTATGGCAATGAATTTAGTATCGGAGGACTTGCCAATTCCTCGCTAAAGGCGACACCCGTGGAAAAACTTTTTTTGTTTCTGTAACCACAGGCGCAACAGGCAGACATGCTTTGCTTACCCTTAAATACTCACAGACGTATCTGGATTCTGTCAATTTAAAAAGAAAGAAAAATGAATGGCACACAGTATTCGTGTATCATTAGCGGTGTTTAACATGCGTTTACAAAAACTGAAATACTTCGAACAGCGTCACATAAAACATGAACGCAACCTGTGCAAAAAAGGTGACTAGATTTTATGGTTTTTTCAAGGTTTCTTTAAAATGGTCAAATATGAATAGTTTGCAAATGAAATTATGTAAAATTGTATCTTTTAATCTCAAACTACTTAAATTCTTTAATCTTGGCACTTCGAATCATGCTTTACAATAAATTCTACAAAAACGCTGTTTGTTGCCTCAGATATATATCACTTAAGCCATAGCTTAGCCAAGCAATTACGGTGTCTGAAGTTCCTCACCCTCAAAAATGGAAGGAACAAGTTTATGTTAACACGATTTTAGCAACATTAGGGGGCTAAGATCGAATTTCTTTGCTGTGTACGCTCACACTGCAAAATGCAGGTGGTTGTTGATTCTGATCCCTCAGAGTTCAACCTGCCAGGTTATAGCTTAGTGCCTTTATTTTTTTCTTCCCATGGCCTCGCCGTTTATGTTCGAAATGATATTGCTTACCAGCTTCTACCACAATACGGCCTTTGTTCTAATACGAACTTTAATTTCATGTGGTTAAAATTAACCGTCCGTAAGCATATCATTCACTATTGTTTTATTTATAGAAGCCCCAATTTAGATAGCAATTCAACCTCTAACGAGTTTGATGCGCTATCTGACTCCATAATAAGAATTGTTTCCCTTTATCCTCACACTGAAATCGCAATTGCGGGCGATTTCAATGTACACAATTCTGGTTGGCTTCGACATTCTGGCCAGACAACACCCGAAGGAAAATGTGTTGAGATCTTCGCTGAGTTTAACGAATTAACTCAACTTGTTGATGAGCCCACTCGGGTTCCTGATATTGAAGGCCATGCGGCCAACACTCTTGACTTATTTCTCACTTCTCACCCCGAAAAATACAGGGTTGTAGTATCATCACCTTTAGGCAAATCGGACCATTGTGTCATATCGGTAGATTTTTCACTTTCCGTCACGGTAAAAAAAGATAAAGTCCCTAAAAGAACTGTGTGGCAATACGAGAAAGCCAATTGGGACGGCCTGAATAATTTCTTTCGAAATTTTAATTGCGGTCATTGTGCTTTCTCGACGGAAACGTTGACGCATCAGCTGATATGATATCTAACGTAATTCTCAACGGCATGAAAAATTTTGTTCCTCACAGAACAAAAAGTATCATCCCCAAAGAGAATTCGTGGTTTGATTCAAGCTGCAAAGAGGCGATTAGGGATAGAGAAAGTAATTTTCGAAAATTTAAAGGCAACCCTACAGTAGAAAATTTGTTCAAACGGGCCAGAAATATCAGTAATGCTCATATACAAAAGGCCAAGTTTTTGCATGACCAAAAAGTAGGGCAAAAAATACTGTTGTGTCCAAAAGGAAGCAAAAACTTTTGGTCTTTTGTTAAGAACGTTAAGAACTCAACCACGTCATCGGTCCCAACGCTCGTCTTCAATGACTCTCCGTATGTCAGCTCCATCGACAAAGCCAATTTGCTGGCAGCTCAATTTGCTGCCAACTCGACACTTCCTCATAGCATATTGGCTCCACCTGAGCTCGAGTCTGCAAATTCTTTGATGAAACAGATATTTTTTCGAACTCGCTCGGTTGCGAGAGTCCTCAAAGATCTCAACATACATAAATCCGCTGGTCCAGATGGTATCTCCGCCGTTATTCTGAAGAGGTGTTCTTCTACGCTGGCAAAACCACTGCGTAAACTTTTCCATCTTTCCTATTCTGCTGGGATTTTTCGGAGCAGATGGAAAACTGCATTTGTCCAGCCGGGCCCTAAAAAAGGCGAATCTTCCTCCCCTTCCAATTACCGTCCAATTGCACTAACGTCCCTTCTTTCCAAGGTCATGTAAACGTTGATAAACCGTCAACTTATGAAATATCTTGAAGAACGAAAGCTTCTTAATGACCGTCAGTACGGCTTTCGTAGCAAACGGTCCACTGGTGATTTGATGGCTTATCTCACCGAAAAGTGGAACCAATCTTTACATTGTTTTGGAGAAAGTAAGATTATTGCGCTTGATATTTCTAAAGCATTTGATAGAGTTTGGCATCAGGCTCTTTTATCGAAAATGCGTGCTTTTGGTATCGATGAGTCTCTTCTTCGTTGGATTAGAAATTACCTTTCCGACCGTACAATACAAGTTGTGTTGGATGGCTTCAAGTCTGACACCCACTCCATAAATGCTGGTGTGCCCCAGGGCTCCGTTTTGTCTCCGACTCTCTTCCTCATTTTCATTAATGATCTCTTGTCTGAAACCTCTAATCCGCTTAACTGTTTTGCTGACGACTCGACCCTCATCTTTTCATATTCGTTTCCAAATTCACGTCCCTGCTCTTCGGATGTGGAACTGGAACGGTTGCGTATGATAAGCTCATTGAATTCTGACCTTGACAGCATTGTTGCATGGGGTCTTATGAACCGAGTAGAATTCAATGCTTCGAAAACCCAATGCTGTCTCTTGTCGTTGAAGCTTAACATTCCCCCATTGCCACTATCCATGAATGGTACCTGCATCGAAGAAACCGAAAAGCTGTCAGTACTTGGTATGTGTGTAAACGATGATCTTCGTTGGAATGACCACATATTTGAAGTCGCCAATAACGCTGCTAAATGCTTAGGTTTCTTAAGACGATGCAGGAAGTTCTTCACCCCTTCTGATCTGGCTACAATTTACAAGGCCTTCATCCGCCCAAAACTGGAGTATAACTCCCATATCTGGTCAGGTGCATCTCAAACATCTTTGCGCCTACTTGATAGGGTACAAAATAGAGCGTTAAGATTGATAGGTGATAGTTCAATTGTAGAATCGATTGATTCTCTTGAACATCGTCGAAACGTTACCTGTCTCAGTCTCTTTTATCGCTTTTTTTTACAAACAGTGCTCTAGTGAAATAGCAAGCTGCATTCCTCCCCTGAAACATTTTAACCGCAACACCCTCGCCAGGAATGCTCATCAGTTCTACCTTTTGAGCCCAACTCCAACATTATAAGGGAAGTCATAACCCCTTGATGTGCGCGCTTATTATAAAAAAAAAAAAAAATAGAGTATATTTTTATATAGTTAGTTATTTATTAGTTTATTTTAAATGATTGTGTTTTTAATATAAATTCTATTTTGTTTATTTTATTTTTACTATTAATATACATATATAGCTTTTTTGCGAAAATCTGACACACATAATCGATAATGCACTTAAAAAATATGTTTGTACAGAGAAATTTCAGAAATGATTTCTTGTAATTGTAATTTCAAAAACGATTTTTATTATTTCCTTATTTTCTTTTTCCCTTTTTGCTCCTCTTCCATTTCCGTTGTCAATATAAATTCAACACTAATTTTTTGGCAACTTTTTCCCCTCTTTTCTCTTTAAAGCATTTTTAAAGCAACAGGTGAGAGAATAACTTTTACAAAAAAGCTCTCTAAGTTTATTTGTTTACAAACATTTTTTCCCTGCACTAAAAGTTAAAAGTGTACCTAGGTACATAAATGTATCTATAAAAGACCATCTTTCAATTACTTTTGAATTTGAAGTGGAAAATTCATTCTATTTTTTTATAACAAATAACTAAATTCAGAAATGCAAAAGGTTTAAATGTCTTTTTACTGCATTTTTTCTCATAGAAAGAGATTTTGCACCCGCTTTTTAATGCGAACTGCAGCATTGTTTCGGTCTAAGAGAAAACTCACTGATATTATTACTGATCAAATGTTTAGCCAATAGTCAGAAGTCAAGATCATGGCCGAGTCGTGTCTAATTTTATACCAAAACAAAGTTGGAGTTGATTGATGGTCGTGATTTACGTGGTTGTGATTCGTGTATTTAATTTGTTTGTTTCCCCACTCCGCTTTTTTTCTCGACTTGGGTGAATGAACATTTGTATGTATTTTGTGAAATAAAGAAAAAATGCGGCACAAATAAAAACAGCAAAAACGATTTCATGAGTTGATAAAATTATAGGTTTATGTACCCACAAGATATACCGTGTCATAAACGGAATCAGATACGGACTGTGATTACGATACAACAGCTGTACCTATCAAATACGAGTCTTATAAGTCTGTTTCTGCGTTGCTAAAAAATTCTTTCTACCTATGTTGTGAAGTTTATTTTATTTTGTTAATACAATTTCGTTTTCAATAAAATTTCTGTAACACCACTGTTCACGGTAAAGATAGTAAATCTTATTCCTTGTTAGGTATGTCTTTTGTTGGAATGAGTGCGTTATACAGCCGGCTAAGACTTGTTATGTGGTAAAAGTTTGTAGTTTCAATTGTTCTTTTATAAACTGCTTTGTTCGTTAAGTTCAATAGGCTATTGACTTCCTATGTCATAAAAAGAAGGTTCTAAAGGAACTCAAAAAGTAATCAGTTAATGAATCGATCATCAATAACGGAGTACTTTTTAGTTAGAGGGTGAAAATCGGAGAAAGTGGTAAAGAAACCACCATCATCAGAATTTTCAATACACAGTGTGCTTTGCATAAGATTCAAAAAGAGCCCAGGACGGATAGGTTACGCCATCACAAGAAAAAAATCATACAGTAGGGAGGTGCTATCTGTTTAGGCGGGAGGGGTAATTTTCTAAAAAGTTTACTAATTGACAACGCAGCTAACTACTACATACTATAATGTTTTTGAAAGAGCTGATACTTTGTTGAAGAAAATCAAATTTTATGTTTTAATAAAAATTTTGTAAAAATATTTTACTTAAAAAAAACTGTGATTTTTTACAATTTTAAAGAACGAATTTGACTTGATTACTGAAAAACTATTCACTAAATTAACTTTAGCTAAAATGTTGATAAAAGGGAAAAGTATGTATTACCTTTCTAAAACATTATAGGGTAAACGCACTAGTAGCCGGACAGTGTTAGTATCCGGACACATGGACCTTTTTTTGCGATTAATAGATACATCACTCAAAAAAATCCACAAACAACAACATAAATGGGTCCTTCAATGTGTCCTATACATGCATGCAAAGTTTCAGGTACTCAAAATGCGTACTTTAGGAACTACGCATCATTTTATTGTTTAAGGTTTGAAGGTGCGGTTTCGTTGTCGATTTGTGTAAAAAAAAAAATAGTGGGAACAGTTTTTTGTAGTAAGCAATTGAACAAGTAATAATTAATTTATTGTAATGGAAAGACATTGGTTTCGTTGGAAATATGATTAACTAAAACAATTTGCAAAAAAAAACAAATTTAATAAAATCTTTGCCATTATTTGTGGTGTCCGGGCACTAAAACCAAAATTGAATATGTTTTTCAGTACCCAGACATGCTGTCCGGGTACTAACAAAGTGCGATTATCATGCATATTCAGTACCCGGACAGGGGTTGTTTCTTAAAATTATTGTGTCTGGATACTAAAACAAAAGCGTTCGGATACTAGATAAGTCATTTTAAGAGACTTAATCATTGAGAGATTTAATTATTTCAAGAGACAATCCCTGTATGGATACAAAAAATGTGCGCTTATCTTATATTTTCAGTATCCAGGCAGGGCTTGTCTCTTAAAATGATTGTGTCTGGGAACTAAAACAAAGGTGTACGGGTACTAAATCTTGCTGTCCGGGTACTAACGCAAATGGAACTTTTCTGAATTGTTATTTAATTAATTTTAACAATGATCTCTTTGCAATTTACTTAAATGCCATATTATTGAGAAATGCCTATATTCTTACAATCAATAAAAGTTTCCGCGGTAGCATTAATGGTTACAAAATGGTTTGAAGTCAAAGTTGAGAAAAAAGTTAAGTTTCCGGGTACTAGTGCATTTACCCTAGTATGTGGTAGTAACAGCAAGTGGCTTAGTAGAGTTTTAATATTTAAAAAAATATTGAATCTATTTTCAATAAAATTACCCCTCCAGCATAACCACAGGGAGGTAGAGTCTCCTTCCGTTCGATTTTTTTTTTCTTGTCTCAAACAAACCTTTCCGTCCTGAGTTTTTTGTCGCATCTTATGCAAAACACCCTGTACCACGCAAACAAAGCAACATTTAGATGTATAAAGGAAATTTTTGTGTAGATCAGAATTTCCCATTGTAATGTCTCATTAGCGGAATTCACACTGTACAATTAGTTGGACAGGCTTCGTCTGATGGATAGTCGGATGTAGTTTTGCGTTCAGACTTATCAGACTTGTCGTCCAACAAAATGGTATTTATTTCTTCGCTCCGTCTAACTTAAAAGTTTTCAAAAATAATTCAAAACCATCAAACAAGTGGATAAGCGGTCGTCTGAGGGTTCACATTATCCAGCATTGGTCGTTCAAACCAAAGTCAGTCCAACTAATTGTAGAGTGTGAACTCCGCTATTGGAATAACAACAAAAAGAATGTTTGAATTAAAAAAACTTGCAATCAACTACTTTCAAAATTTTCCAATTTTTTTTGGTCACAGATTGTCAAGTCCTGCGTTAGCAATTTCATTGCCATGAAAATCGGTTTCTCGATTACTCGTTCGGAACTACCAGAAAATTGTAAGTCCCCTCCATTATCTCACAAGTGATGATAGTTGTGAGAAATTCGCTAGGTCTCAGAGCTCACCTGTATGTATGTATGCGTCAACACCATCGATAAAGCTTATTTGTGTGACAGCTCCACACTTCCTAATGGGATACTGTCCCCACATTAGCTGGTGTCTACAAATTCTGCCATGAACTCAAGAGTTCCGACCACTTGACGGCTCTACAGAGCCTCAAAACTCTATTCAAAGATGACCTACTAAATGTGTACATATATAAAAATTTTACTCTACTCAACAGCTAATTTTTATAACAAAATTTGTTTTCTATTTCTACTGACATAAAAGAAAAATAGTTTTTACAAATATTCATCGTACACCCTATTTCTCTTAACTACGTTACAACAAGAAGAGTCGCTTATCAAAAAAGCTCTCTCCTTCATAATGGCAAGATTCAACATTCAAGATATTTCGATTTTCGACGACGCTAGCAAAGCTACACCCTACACCTACACCGGCTTTTCCCATGAGTGTATTGTGATTTATTTGTGAAGTTCACCACATTCTCCATCCTGCTCTCTCCTACACACACATCACACTGACTCTTATATTCTCTCTGAAGGCCAGTAAAAAGGGGCAAATTTGCATCTCTTTATTGTGTTTGTATTTTGCTGCCTTGTTGGGTGGTTAATCTACCCCTTCGCGCACCGCTCTCTCAAAATGTTTGCTGTTTTGGAGTTTCTTCGCAAATTCGCATATAAGTAAACTATACACAAAAGCAGAGCGATATAGATACAATCACAAGAAAAAATATAAAAAAAATCATCTATCCATCCATACACACAACAGAATTTATATTGAGTTTGGTATAGTGATACATATAGCGCTATAAAAAAAAAACACCACACAGCCAGTGCCAGGCAATGTTTTTGCTCTCTACTGAAAATGTGAAATGTGGAAGACCTTCTCTTCTGCGTAGTTACCGAAAAATTCATTGTCCCTTGAAAAAATCATAAAAAATAATAATAAATTACTATTTTGATGTAATTAATATCAATTTATATTATGCAGCAAATATGCTGCAACAAAATTCAGTGAGTGTACAACAAATTCGCGCTTTTGAGCACCCATAGTCTATAAAGCCTAAAGTAAAGGAATATGTTTATGAAAATAAACAATCGAAAATACTTTTCGAATGCGTAGCCAAGAAGTATACCTACTGTGAATTTAATGTTTAAATGTGTAAAACAAGCTAAATTTGTGTTTAAAAATCTGCATGAATCTTTTAAATAATTGAGTGTGTTTCCTGTCTCCCTTTCTGGAAGATAAGTTGCAAAAAAAGAAGATAAAGCAAGAGAAAAATAAAATCCAATACCTATACCCAAAAGAAAAAGTTATAAGATTGTGGGCCGCTTACTTGAAAAGGGCCAGCAAAAGTTCGGGGTAGGCGGAATTCGCTTTTTTCAACAAAAAAAAAAAAAAAACAGGTAAGTCAAGTTGACTACGTGTTTCGTGTATTTTGTATGGACATTTTAAACTCCTGTTCCGACACTGACGATGGCCTCCATTTTAAATGAATGTCATTTAATTTGATTTCTCTTTCCCCAAAGCCTGTTAAATTTACCATTTGCCCTCTTGTCAGCTGGAGTGGAGTGGATTTTACTTTTTCATTTTTAAGTTTTGATAAATTGCGTCGCCCAACCAACAACACCAACCCAAAACACCACCACGGCGCCACCCCTTTTGATATCCACACAACTCTCCCTTTTCACCGGTGTTTTTTTTTTTTCTTTTGCTTTTTATGTTTGTTTTTTGTTATGTTATGCTAGTTAGATGGGAACAGCTGAAGCTTAAGGGGCTCGATCGGTAGGGGACAGAACTTAACTTCATTTGCCTGCCCGGTCGTATCTCGTATCTCTCTCTACCTATCTACCGCTACCGCTAGTGCTCTGCTATCAAACCAACCATTCTCATTCTCACCCTGCAGCTACCCTTTTCAACTTATTCTTAAACTTGGTTGTTGGATGGATAATGGATTGAGGTAAATACCAAGCTTCAATGCCGAACGAGAGACAGAGAAAAAGCACAAAATTTCCTCCCTCTGGCAAATGTCAATTCTCCCCTCTTGTGGTGATATGATGATAGCTTTCGCTTTTCAATTGCGAATTTGCGTGACTGACGACTAAATATTATCAAATGAGAGCGAGGAAGAAATGAAATGTATACGTGTCCGTTTTTGTAGAATACATTGGAATAGGTGAAAGGACAACAATAAATAATGTATTGGTATGCTGGTAAATTTGGTAGGTAGTACGTAGGAGGTAGGAGTTGCGTGTGATGTGCACCAAGCGCGAGAATAGTTAAATTTACTAAGTTTCTAGGTACCTACCTACATACATAAATATCCGCATAACGTTATGATTGTTTACAGAAATGACTTTTTTCCTTCGCTGACCGGGTGAGATGGGATTGTGTTGACTACAGATATAGGTAATTCCTGAAAGGTAGGTATTAGATTTAAATTTAGATTGACGGGTAGAGCTTGCTCAGCTCCGGGCACTGCGGTTAAGGTATAGTTTCTTCTCTGAAAGCACACCCATGTACCTTACCTATACCTACCTAATACCTTTAAGGTCCAGCTTCTTCTCCGGAAGCACACCCATGGACCCATGTAACATGTATACCGGCGGGCGCTCGCTGCTCCAATGCCAATGTGTATCAACTGGCGTTCAGCACCATGTAAAAAAGCCCTACAAGAAAAGATTTATGATGGAAATACCTCCATTTAGTCTAGACTCTAGATCTAGAAGAATTTCAAGAAAAATTGACAGTTGTTCAGAAGAGAAGAGATATAATCCTATACCTCTGTATAATGAGAAAACAAACAGATCAGAACATCAGGGATCAGGCAACTTATAGCGTTTTTCATTGAAACTCCATAGATTTACTCTCAAATCGAGAACCACTCCTTTCAACGGAACATGTTTTTATGTTTTTTTCTGGTATTGGAGATTAAACTGATGGATGTTCACATATAATAATTCACATTTTCATATTTTGGCATTCGTTTCAGTGTTTTTTTTTTTGTTTATGTTTCAGTGTTTTTTATCCTAACACTGGCACAACAAATTTAAAACAATCAAAATATATCTTCCATCTAGTATTTTAACAGAGCAAATATTTTTGCATGTTTGCGTGAATTCTGAGCAGATCTTAAAACTAAATGGATCTTTTGCGTTTGGAGTAAACTCCGGATTTACTCTTTGTTTCAATGAAACATGGAATGTTTTCACAAAAGTAGTAACTCTTTTCGTCAATGAAAAACTCCCGATTTTTTTCAGTGATGAAATTAAATATAGCGTTTTGTAACGTCTATATCCGGCTGCAATGAAGTTTTATATTTCCTCTTTTTACTTGCGATTATAGGTACATAGGTACTATAAGGCAAGCCTTGCAATCGTGCAGAAAAAAAAAATTGAGATAACAACTAAATATGACATTACGATGATAGAGAATACGAAAAAAGTGGGTCCTACAATTCTGTCTGTCTGTCTGTGTGTCTGTCTGTCTGTCTGTCTGTCTGTCTGTCCGTATATGGATCTACAGCCTAAACCGCTTGACCGATTATCTTCAAAATTTCCAGTTATGTTCTCTGGAATAGCCTACGGAGGGGTTTTTGGAATTGGATTTCTAGGTCTTGAAATAACGGTACCTGCCATACAACCGATATGACAATACCTATTTTTCTCGAAAACGGCTCTAACGATTTTAATGAAATTTTACGTGAGGTATTATTTTTTAATAACTGTTCTAATGGTGTAAAAAATTTTTTTGGAGAAAGCCTAAAGACGGTACCCCCCATACTACCGTTTTTTTTCAAAACCGACTTTCTCGGTAATGGCTAACACGATTTTGACGAAATTTCATATTCAAGAAGTCCTAAGTTGTTTGAGAAAGATTTCATATCTTTATTTGAAAAATTTAGTTTTTTCGAATTTTTATTAATTTAAAAAAAAAAAATTTGTTTTTCCGAATATTTTCAAAACGATATATTTGATTTATTTCAAATTTTTTGTCAATACATCTTTTAGCAAGATCTTAAAACTTGTTTACTTAAATTTTGAAAACCTAATTTTTTAAAAAAATTAAAAATAAAAAACCAGTTTTTTAAAAAATGGCTCTAACGATTTTGATTAAATTTTAAGGGTTTATATGTATAAGCAATTACAAAAAAATGGCGTTTTTAGATTTTCGCTTGAAGGTTTTGGAATATTTAATTTAATTTTTTTCAATACTTTTGGTGATTTAATTCAATTTTCACAATTAATGTGTAGTTGGCAGCCCTGTAAAACCAAATATATTAAGAACGAATACTAAAATCTTTTGCTCAGTCTTAAGATTTTGGTATTTTACTTAGCAAACGATCGCAAGTTCGTGCGACCCAGTCGTGCCCATTTTTTTACTTGCGATTATAGGTACTATAAGGCAAGTCTTGCAATCGTGCAGAAAAAAATTTTTGAGATAACAATGAAATCAGACATTACGATGGTAGAGAATACGAAAAAAGTGGGTCCTGCAATTCTGTCTGTCTGTATGTCCGTCTGTCTGTATATGGATCTACAGCCTGAACCGCTTGACCGCTTTTCTTCAAAATTTGCAGTTATAGTCTCTGAGGTAGCCTACAGAGGGGTTTTTGGAATTGGACCTCTAGGTCTTGAAATAACGGTACCTGCCATACAACCTTTATGATAATACCTATTTTTTTCGAGAACGGCTCTAACAATTTTGATAAAATCTTACGTGAAGTATTATTTTTGAATAGCTTTTCTTATGATATACACATTTTTTTAAGAAAAAGTCTATGAACGGTACCCCCCATAGTACCGTTTTTTTTAAAACCGACTTTTTCGCTAATGGTTCACACGATTTTGACCAAATTTTATATTTAAGAAGTCGTATGTGGTTTAAGAAAGACTGTATATCAACATTTGAAAAAATCTAGTTTTTTCGAATTTTCAATAATTTTTTTTAAAAAAATTTGTCTTTTCGAATATTTTCTAAACTGTATCTTTGATTTATTTCAAATGTTTTGTCTATACAACTTTTAGCAAGATCTTAAAATTTGTGTAGAAAAATTTTTGAAACCTCATTTTTTTAAATTTTAAAAATAAAAAACCGGTTTTTTAAAAAACGGCTCTAACGATTTTGGTTAAACTTTTACTGTTTATATGTATTAGCAACTGCAAAAGAATGGCGTTTTTAGGTTTTCGTTTGAAACCTTTGGAATATTTAATTAAATTTTTTTAAATATTTTTTATGATTTAATTCAATTTTCATAATTAGTATTTAGACCAAAATGTATTTAGAGCTAATTCTTAAACCTTTTATTCAGCCTTAATATTTTGGTATTGTACTTAGCACACAATCGCAAGTTCGTGCAGTCAAACCTAATCTAACAGACGAAATCGCATTTTTGTTTGGAACAGAAAGTTAGTCATTAAACATCAAAAAGCTATCGTTTTCTGTTGTAGGTCAAACTAGAAGAGTTTATTGAACAAAGCTCATGTTTGATTAAATGTATTGTTTGATTTAAAGTTAAATTGGAGTTGAGGTCACTTGTAGCCTTGTAGTATTTATTGTGTTCCAAAAAAGCTCCATTTTTTTTGATGAAAATCGGCTTGACAATACATATGTAATTCTTTTTCTTCATGAGAAAAAGTTGCCAATTTTTCAAAATTTTTTTAAGAGAAATGCTGTTTCAATAAAAATTTAATTATTTATAACTATCTGATTCGTCCGTCGCGGCCTTAAAACTAAAAATGGTCAAGAACTCCCAAAGGACTATAGCTAAAGACAACCGAAAAGTTTTTAGTTTCCTTTTTCCATAGTAATCCCATGTTTTTAATAGTTATGTATCTGCTATTCAGGACGCAGACAAGTACAGTAAAGCCATAAAAATCGTTCTTTTAACTATTTTGCTCTAAAGCTTATTTCTGCACTACTCTACTTTTCATCTTTATGTGCAGATGAAGAGGGTGAAGACGCATATAGCCCCAAATTTACTGAAACTACCTTAACTCTCTTCAATTTTCATTTTTAGTACTGGAGGCATTTTTTTATTACGTAACGTAAATAGGACCTTGTAAAACGTTACAGGCCTTACGCAAAGATTTTTTGCTGTCAGTAAGATTAACCCTTTTGCTGAAATAAATCTTACGAGATAAATGTTTACCCAGCTTTGAATAAATAAATAAAAGTTTCGCGACAGAGCTATGAAAACTTCGGGGCCTAATGTATTTTAAGGACATACAATTTACTCTCAGAGGATTTGCCATTTCCTCAAGAAAGGCGATATCCGCAAAAAACTTTTATTTTTTCTTTGATAGTTCTGGGATTCGAACTTCCCACGTAACAGGCAGACATGCTAACCGTTACGCCACGATCACCCACTCATGAAAGCCTTACAAAAAGCATTGCAATAAACAAGTTTATTGATATTTATTTTATTGAAAGCGAATACCGTATATTCCCAGACTAAAAATATAAATTGAGCCAATTAAGAATTCATAAAATTGTTGTGGAAAACATTTTTGGTTGTTAGTCTGGGCCTAAATGACTGAGTTCTTACGATTACAACTAAGGAAATATTAAAGAACAGTGCAAAAACTCAAAAAAAAAAAAAAACACGTTACTGTTGTTGTTATTTTTTCAGAAGCTCTTTTTTCTATTTCATGCAAATTTTGTAAAAAAAAAAATTGTTTGGCTGTTGTATATGTCTTTGTTGGAGGTCAAAGGTCCTATTTCGAACGGCTAGAATTTAAAATTTGTTTTTTTTATAGGCTATATGACCTATAGCCCATAAAACAAACTAATTAAGTACCCAATAAAGGTCAAAAACACATACTAGAATTTAAAATATCATACAATTTTCGTCGGCTTTAACTTCAGGAATCTAAGTCAATCCTTAGCATTTAAATACCGAATTCAAATCCTAGACGAAGTAAATTTTTTTTAGTTTGGTGTCTTTTCTTTAAGTTTGAATACTCGTGGAGTGACTTCACTACATAGTATAAAACAAAGTCGCTTTCTCTGTCTTTATGTCCCTATGTATGATTTTTAAAACTGCGCAACGGATCTTGATGCGACTTTTTTTAATGAATAGAGTGATTCAAGAGGAAGGTTTATATGTATAATACATGCATATTATAGTAGAGAAAAGCCGAGAAATTTAAATATTTGTAATGTGATGTCGTAAGAAACATATTTTTCTGCGCTTACATTGCAAACGCTGGCTAAACCTTACGAGATAGACCAAATTTATGTACTACGGAATTGTATATCTTAAAAAGATGAATAAAAAAGTCCGGGACAGTATATGTTTATCTCCTAAGGATAACCCACATTAACCATTTTTTTCTTTTACGTATTACAAAAAAAATATGGGTTATTTACCAAGCTATTTCAAACGATAAAGTATCATTCCTTATCCAATAAAATACATTAGATACGTTGTGCATTTCATGTAGATCAAAATTGCCCTTTACAGCATGTGATTTAAATGAATATTTTCGAAGATATTACAGATTTAAAAATTGCGGGACGTAGTGTTTGCTGCGATACCAGCCGGCCGGGTGGCGGCGGGAGCGAGCCTATAAATAGCGCGTCGTATATCATGGTTTAGTATCAGCATTGTACCCGTGCGAAGCTGGGGCGGGTCGCTAGTATGATATATAATTAAGTTCACTTCACTGACTCTGTAATTCTAGGAGACGTTAAATGGTAAATGCAATGTGCAGGATGTTGCTGGTGTTGTGAAATATCTAGTCTACTGATGCACTTCACAGTATACTAAATAAAATACATATGTATGTAGTTTGAAAGTTTGAATGCATCACGCTTGCAAATAATTACTAGAAGCTTTCAACACATCATGATTCGCCTTTCGTCTAAACTGGTAACTATATTAAATTACGGATCCTTTTTGCTGTTTCTGCTGCAGAAGATTTCCTGGAATTTTTGAATTGAGAACGAAAGCCCTACTTTCAAAAATATTTTTCCGAGAATTTTTTTAGAATTGAATTGTGTGTACATATTGTACATTTATATGGATGTGTATTTCAAAAGACATTATTTTTGTCAATGAAAGTTGAAAAGAATTGTTATTTGTTAAAATTGGGATACATTTTTCTATGTGAGTTGAACGAGAACATGTCTATTTTATTTTACACATATTTGAATGAAAGAACAGGTGTGAAGTTTAACTTATTCAAACGAATTATGTAAGCGAAATATCTACTTCTACAGATTTAAGAGTAGAAGTAAAAGTAGAATAGTAAAGTAAAATAATGGTTTATTTGAATCGGTACATATATGGTTGGGTTAAGGCATATGTACATCTGTACATAGGCACGTACACCCTAAACGATTGTCAACTGACAGACATTTTCTACGGAAACAACAATAAATACTGTGTATGAAGTATGTGCTATCAAATATCAATTTTGAAACACTATTATAG
Organism: Melanostoma scalare; assembly: GCA_949752695.1. Classification (NCBI taxonomy): domain Eukaryota; kingdom Metazoa; phylum Arthropoda; class Insecta; order Diptera; family Syrphidae; genus Melanostoma; species Melanostoma scalare. The sequence continues at coordinate 217,973,309 of OX456984.1, forward strand.
TTAAAACAATAGCAACCTAAAACAGCTTGAAAAAGGTGGGAATATACAAATTCAATAAAATGACATCAAACTTAAAGGCAGAGGAAATAATCCAAAACAACTGCGCTTGTTTATTCAACTGTAAAAAAAAATACAATCACTACTGGTATGCTTGGCGAACCTAATTTTATTTCTATTTATAGTTATATAAACTTTCAGTGTAGCCCCAATCTTTTTACGGTTTTTTAGTTTGAAGTGACTTCTGTATTTTGTAAGGATATGCTATAGGTATAATCTCTGCTGCCCACTAATCTGCTTTACATTAGTGATCCGCCTGAGGAGGCAGTTACTCCGCTTTATTTCAGAACGTCTCGACAGTGCTCCTGAACTTGTTGCTATATTAATCCATGTCTAAGGCCAAATTTTGGTGTGTTCGTATTTGTGTCGGCACATACAAGTGCTCCCTAAATCACTCAGCATTGTTTTTATACGAACTCTGTAACCGCCCGCATCGATCGATCTTCTCTTATGGAAATGACAGAGCAGTTTAACAAACAATTCTTCTGGTTGCCAGAGCACAGAGGCATTCCGGGTAGTTCAGGCCGCTGAACTCGCCAGAAATAGAACTTCCATTATGATGTCCACCTACAGGATGGATATTGGCGTACCTATCGCTACGTGCAAACTCATGGTGAAGCGAGATGCCATGAGGAAAACAAAGACTGTACCTATGTAGGTATACAAACATCACCACCTGTTTGGCTATGAAAACGATCTGGCCAAGTCCAGATCGAAAACGAACTTGATGTTAGTTGTCCCTTGTCAGACTGCACCTTAGCTCCAAAATCAATGTTATAATCGGACACTGCTGCCTCATATATGTAAGTAGACATGCGCCAAGCCTCAAAATACCATCAAATCTACCAAAAGCTTGATGGACGAAGAATAAGAGGAAACCGTTCCGCACCTTCTCTTCTCATACGTCATACCCCGCCCTCTCTCAAATACCTTAAAACACCAGGGAGAGCTCTTTTTCTATTAGCCAAGTGATCTTATAAATAAATAAATATAGGGTGGCACAACAGAGCTAGGAGCCTAAGGGCCTAGCGAATTTCTCACAACCATGACTTGTGAGGGAATGGAGGGGACCTACAATTTTCCTAAATAAAATGAGCAAATTATTTTCCAATCAACGTTTGATAGAACAAATGTTTTAGCATGAGTGCAGACTAGCAGAGTAGATATTCCAACAAATGGGAGTAAATCTTTAGCGTTTAGAGTAACTCCAGTGGCCTATTATACCACCTTACAATATTGTACATTACAAACGTTTGTATCACAAATTTGTAAAAAAAAATATATTTTGTATATCCAAAGAATTTTGTTGTTACAAAATTGTAGTTGTAAATTACAAAATATAAATTTGTTTAAAAATATAATTTTCTGTTGCACGAAAATAAGTCAAGTAAGAATCACAAATTTGTTTCAGTTTGTGAAAGTTTGCTACAGGTGAAGGACTGTGTGTTAATTTTTCTACAAATTTGTATTTCATAGTAATTTAAAATGTCTTTGCGTAGAAGGCACAGCAGTAGTGACAGCAGTATTTTTGAAGCGGATTTTTTCGTACGAAAAAAAGTTTACCGTCCGCGTAAAAATTGTAATATATACAGCCGTTTTAATTTTAGTGAAAGATTTCGACTAAGTTGTTCTAAAGCAGAAGAAATCATACAACATATAAAACCAAAGCCAAAAATTTTTTGTTTTGATTATTCATAGTTTTGCTCGCTTCAACGTTCAACAAAATTGTGAATCAAATTTGTAGATTACAAGCGCAGAGCATAAATGGTGCAACAGTAAATTGTAGGTGAACTTTACAATTTGTAATTCTCATCACAAATTTGTCAATTCACTATTTGTAGTGTCAAAGCAAATTTAAATACAAAAATTGTGATTGTGGATTACAAATACAAAATTGTGATTGTAATTTGTAAACTGGTTCAATAGGGCCCAGGTTTACTCTTTTTTTCAATTGAACATATGGAAAATAGGAAAGGAGTAAATTTTTTCACGAAAGGAGTAACTTTTCGTAAATGAATTAAGCGGTAAGTGTAGCAGTTATGGTTGCCAGACGTCCCCCTTTTTCATAACAAAGTGCTGTTTGTCCCTCCTATAAAAGTCTATGTCCCCCTTGCTAGCTAAAATCAAATTTTTAACTAAGGGGTAATACCTCTTTAGAATTTTCAAAAAGCGATTTCTTTTTTATTGCATTTTTCAAAAGTATACATATTTAAAAGTATAAAGCTCTATAAAGAATCAAACAATCTAACTGTATTTTTGGTGACATTTACGTATGAAATGAAGCTAACCTTAATATAACAATTTTGCATTAAAGAAAACTTTAAACGCGTTTTTCTCGGAATGACGTTTTTGGACGGATTGTTGTTAACATCTCCGAAAGTAATCAACCGAACCCTACCAAAATTTTATCGCATGCTATGTAATGCTATATCTATAGCCCGTATCATAATTTTGTAATTTCGAGTGTAATTTATTTTTTGCAAAAAACGATAGAAAATGGCTGTCGATTTTGAAAATAACAAAAATTGTATGACATTTTATTTTTTTCGCTCACCAATCTTTTTTGAATAACTCGTCTCCTTCTCTTTTTGTACAAAAACTGAGTAAAATAATCGTAAAAAAATTTCTTGTATGTGTATTTTAAAATTGTATTTCTTACGCCTAACACTTTTTATATTGATATTAATGAACTATACCGGTCAAAAAAAATTACGGTAGTTTATTTGCCCTCTCAACGAGGTAAACCCCTTAAAAGGAGCTCTTAAAACATGCTCTTTCAACGCGTCCATTTAAAGTTTAAAATCTTTTCCAAGATGAACGCATCAATTTCCGTCTTATCTTCTACTCGAACTTTAAAATTACAAATGTGATAAAAATAACATGAAAGTTATGAAAAACATAGAAACATTAAAAAAATCTACTATATGGTGTTAAATTTTTCAACACATCCCCCTTTTCGAACACTGGTCCGCGCTGAAACACTAGTCTTCTTCAATTTTAATCTGGCAACTTTTTATCAGTCGTTTTCCTGACAGTCACTTTAATCTAACTTAACCTGCCATCTGTGTGTGGTGGTTTTGCTCTTTATAAGTAAAAAAAAAAATGGCCAATAATAACCATTTGTTCAGATAGGTAGGCCATCTACGTAAGATGTCAATGTCAATGTCGGATAGGAAAAAAATTCCAAAATAATACCTACCTATTGTGTACTGAATAAATGTATTAATATTATTAATAATTAATTGTATTAATAAATGGAAAATTAAATCTGAGGTTCTGAGCTGTTTAATAATTAATAAGAAAAAGCGAAGTACTTATATTTATTATATACCTATTTAATTAATTATTAATTCCCTAAGTATATCGATATTCTAGCAGTTTGGCAATTGCGCGCGTAGCACAACCAACATTCAAACCACTCTCGGTCTGTCAGTCAGAAACGAATTCCAAAACTAATTGAAGGGAGTGAATGAACGAATTAGTTTTGGATAAGGAGTAAGGGCACATAAGGAACCTATGTACTTAGGTGTATTTGAGTAGCATTGACATTTCAAGTCCCATTAGCCAGGTACACCTTACCTTTACCTAAAATTAAAATTGGTGTTGTTTCGTTTAGGCTGCTCAATCGCGCATAGGTGACTTACCTATCTATAAAAGTTAGACACATTTGGAATATCGTAAATAAATCGATTTTTCATTCCTTAAAAGGGGTAATCGGAAACAACCACACGCACAGTAGATGGATGTTAGTAGGTACTCCTATAAGTCTATATTTGTCAAAGTCAAAGTATCTATACCTACCTAACGAAGTAACGAAATGCACTTTTTACTTCGAAAGCTCTCTACCGCCAACTCCAACCTTCAATAACCACCAAAGTAATTATGTAGGTACCTACCTATAACGATTCCAAAAAAAAATACAAGCAACTATTTCCGTCTTTTTGCTATTTCACTTTGTTCTTATTTTAATTATTATTATAAAGATCAGAGCGAAAAACCTAATCAAACGTATGTAAATGCATTGGAAAAGAAATCTAATTGTCTCTATAACCCAAATCCCCAGACCATTCTTCTTACACTCTCTCTATCTATTACCCACACCCACACTGTATACCTACCTACGCAGAGTATAAAAATCTTTCAAGAAAACTAACGCTCACCCAGAGTAAAGCATAGAAAAGCATAAGAGTAGGTGCCAGCATTATAAGCAAAGTAAAAAAAAGAAAAAGAATAAAAATACCAACAAGCTTGACATTGAACTTGAGACGCCATTTTTGTGTGTCACTATAATAAATTTACTCGACGGATACATACACTCGACCAAAACAAATCCAGGAAAACTTTCCTAGTGCATGGTGGAAAACTTGTGGAGGAATGGTGGAGCAAAACAAAAAAACGCGAGAGAGTGGGAGACTTATGTTGATATTCGTGAGTGGTATAGATGGTAGTCATAGTTCACACATACACTCATATGTATGTATCTATGCGAGAATAGTTTTCTGGCATTTTTTTTTGTCTTAAAATATGGGTTCCATTATAGAAACAGTAGTTAACAGTAATAATTGAATTTCGCTTGCTCTCTGTGTCTCTTTGCAAGTTTTGGGTTCCCCATGCTATGCTCTGGTGAAAAAGCATAGAATAGTGTTGAAGCTGGGAGATACTTTGTAGGACTTGTACTTTGTATGACTTGTCTTGGAGCTACATATATGTATGTACACATACCGAAAGACTTTGTTTACTAAGAAACTTGAAGGTTCGAGATAAGTACCTAGGTGCTTTTTCTTATCAAAGTTTTGGTATTACTCAATAGATTGATAAGTTAACGCAGGGCTTAAGTCAGCACCTACGTGATCACTGGACACAAAAACATTCATATGCATAATGTAGAAGCCCTTTGTTCCTTAAAATCAGGTTTGATTCGAAACCTTTTTTGAAAGTTAAAACTTATGACTCACGGTACCTAAATACCCCAAAAAAAAGTTTAATAATTAGTATATACCTTCATGTTCTTCACTTAATCTCAAACATAAGCAAATTATTGATGATGTACCTACCTACCTACCGTCCAAAACTTTTTAAGGGTGATCTCATGTTAAAAGCTCGACATTTGTACCTATCTGTGTTTGCTTCGAAACGTAAACATATGAGACGGAAGTTGTTGCTTTATTTCTAAAAATCAGATAAAAATTTCAATAAACTATTGTACATAGTCAGTTAGTTACAGTTCAAGTAAAAAAGCCACCATTTATTTTGTCTACTTTATTAGTCACTTGGCTTTAATATAGTCAATACCTCAATATCAACCAACCACTTATGTTAAAAAAAAAGCACATGTCTCCCCGACGGGGAATTGAACCCCGGTCTCCCGCGTGACAGGCGGGGATACTGACCACTATACTATCGAGGATGTTGATTAATGGGTGAACAAATTAAATTCAAAAATAAAGGACCAAAATGCTTTCAATTTGAATCTTTTTTTTTTTGATAAAAGTTTACTTTTGAGCCATTGTCTTTCCTTTCAATATTAAGTACTAAGTAGTAATAAATGAAAGGCAAAACTTTACTTCTCTTGCAGCACTATTTCCATTTGTTTACATTGTTGTATTTGCTACACTTAATTTGCCGGTGAGTTTTGTGTAGGAGGCTAAAAACTTAACTTAAAATTGTGGTAGTTTTTCATAGAGCAGTCAAAAAAGATGAACTCATAAGTGTATCAGTCAGCTTCTGTAAAGAAAAGAGGTTGTGTTATTAAGGTTTGTCCTCTATTTATCACTATGTACTTTATTTGAAGTAACGTCTAGTAGTAGTAGTAAAGTGTGATTTTATTGAGATAAAAATAAAAATAGTTTTATAGTTACAAAGTTCTTTTTTAACAATTTTCACAAAAAGACATTGGCTTATGCCGTCAGCCGAAAAAAAGTAAAAATGAACTTTGTAACTATAAAACTATTTTTATTTTTATCTCAATAAAATCACACTTTACTACAAGTAACGTCTATATCCGGCTACAATTGAGTTTCATGACCTTGCCGCAGTTTATGCCACAGAATATACTGAGAGTCAACTCGTACCCCCTTTGCCTGAGACACGCTCAAATTATTTTCAAGGCGAAATCAAAGATATACAAAGATTACTGCTGTTTTTACTTTGACGGCAAATAATTTTTACTGCGGCAGTTTTGAATAAAGCTTTCAACGTTCTCAACTGTTACAAAACCAAAAATATCAAAGGAAGCGTTCAGTTTTTTAAATTGATTTCAAATCGACAAAAAATGTTGACATTGGTTGACAGTCGAGGGTTTCCGGTCTAATTTAGCTTGTACAAAAAATGGCACTATCATGCCGCAGTTGATTCTCTGGTTCTACTCTCTGATTCAAACAATAGGTCAAGTCTGTATTCATTTGAAATAGGATAGAAATGAACCTTAGTGTTATTTTCTTACTGAAATTTTACAGGTTTGAAAAGAGGGAAGGAGGTTAAAAAATATCTTCTATCGGGTTTTCCAAAAAAGACTTGACATTTTTTAAAACGCAGACCATTATAGATAGAGATGCTTCAAAACCTTTACTATCGGCTTGAAATCAAACCAAAACATTTATGAATGGAACTCGACTTCGTTCACATGGCTACTACTACTAGAGCGATTACACCCGAAAATTGGAGTTAACGTTCTAAAAGTTGTGGTCACTGACTCCGAATTTCAGTAGACAGTAACCATTTTTATCTTTTACATATTACAAAAAAAATATTGGTTATTTACCAAGTTATTTTAAACGATACAGTATCATTCCTTATAAAATTAAATACATTAGATACGTTGTGCATTTCATGTAGATCAAAATTGCCCTTTACAGCATGTGATTTAAATGAATATTTTCGAAGATATTACAGATTTAAAAATTGCGGGACGTAGCGTTTGCTTTCTGTTTTTTTATACCCGTGCGAAGCCATAGCGGGCCGTTGTGTTTTTATATACAACGTTCACAGTTTTTCTGTAGTGTTTTTAGTATCAGCATTGTACCCGTGTGAAGCCGGGGTGGGTCTAAAATTCTCGTGTCACAGCGTTAGTTACCATACTCCTCCGAAACGGCTTGACCGATTTTTATGATATTTTATATGCATATTCAGTAGGTCTGAGAATCGGCTACTATCTATTTATCATACCCCTAAATGTCAGCTCAGCAAATGGTGTTGCAACCGGCATCTACGTTATTTTACGAAACGGCTTGACTTATTTCGATGAAGTTTTATTAATATATTTGGGGGCTCTGAGAATAGATTTACAATTTTTTTTCATCCCAGTACTCCCACGGGAACCAGAACGGGAGCGGTAACTCTAAAAATTCTGAGCCAATATCAAAAATTCTTTCGACATTAGGATGTTACATTATCCCTTACATTAGACTATATTTCATGACCATATTCCCATGGAAACGGCAACGTGAAACTAGAAACTTTCAGACTATCTTCAGCTTAGTCCAGCGGGTGTTCCTGACAATTTTTTAAATAACTTAGATCCGAGCAACGCCGGGCGGGTCAGTAGCATTATAAAAATGTTGAGTTCAGTGAAAGAGATATATGTATGTAGTACATATGGCGCAACCACAGAGTAGAAGCGAAAAGTCAATTGCTGTTAGGTTGGTGCATTTTGCCCACAAGCTAAATTCGACCGGGAACCCCCGACCTCGCTATTTAATTTTCAGTTGGTTTGAAATAAATTTAAAAAAGAAGACCTTTTGTTTTCGATATTTTTGGGTTGGCCACAGTGAATTTAGAAAAGTTTATTCAAAACTGCCACAATAAAAATTATTTGACATAAGGCAAAAGAATACGAAAGGAGATGAAATAATGAAACTCATATGTTACCAGATGTAAATGTTCTTTCAAATAAGACGTAACCTTTGATTTAACCTCAGAAACAAATAGATTTAAGGCAAAGAGGATACGACCTATTTCCCTTTATTACCTATTCTGTAGGCTAAACAGAACGAAAATAGGTAAAGATCTTGCCACTACTTTTCGCTTGTGAAATGAATAATAAATTTATTTGTGGTTCGAGTAAACGAGAGTCGCGGACGCAAAGGGATTACATCTGATGATTTTTTTTGAAAAATAAATTCGTAAAAGGGACACTTCAATAACTAATAAACATAATATGCGTTATGTAGGTACCTTAAAGTCACATTTTTATTTTATCGCCTTACAAATTATATACTTTCTTTGGATACACCCTGTACCAAAGTATGTGCATTTTGTAGAAATATCAAATTCTTGTCTCCTTGGTCTTGTGGCATTATTAGAGGCTTTAAAAGAAGTCCCTTAGCGGTTATTAGGACTTTCACTAAATAACGAAAATGTGAAAATCACGTTTAGATATAAATTTTTAATGTTGTAATCAGTGAACAATAGAACTTAATGATTGCAGCTGTGTAACTAGTCGGATTCATTAAGCTCATAGCCATGTATCGGAACTTTCAATCCAAATGCCAAGTTTTAACATTTTAAGAAATTTCTATCCTGATCATATCTACTTATTTAGCTTATCAAGCGCTTGTTCATACATACAACCGGAAAAAACATACATAGGTGTACATCTTACACAACCCACCCTTACCAACTCTTAAATCCCTCAAAAAAGCTCCTTGCTGTAACTTCAGTAAAGAAGAGCGTAATAAAAAAATTAAAGAATAAAAAAAACATAGAAAAGTCACCACACCGAATGGGCCGGTGGCGGTGGGTGAGAATTTCTTATTCCCTCACTATTTTCCCATGCTTTTTCAGCACTTATTGCGCATGCATACTGATACTGTGAGGACTGAGTGCATGGCATTGAAGATTGAAGATTGAAGTATTGGTTTTCTATTGGGAAAAAATATTTGTAAACATCACTTAGCTGTGTTAGTCTGGCAAATGTTCGCAAGTAAAAGTTGTTGCACCCGGACGCCATATTTGTTTTTCTTTGTCGATTGGCGCCCATTTTCCATTTATTTTCTTCATCTTTTTTCTCTTCTTCTTCTTGTATATGCTGGAGATGGATGCGCTTTTAAGTAGGAAACTAGAAAGGTCAGGTAGATGAGTGGGGAAGAGTGCAGAACGCTCCTCATAAATCTAGAAAGGGAAATCGAAAGCTATGGGGTAAGAACCAAGAAAGGGAAAGACACAACAAAACGTAGACGAATGAACTTCTTAACTAGGTGAAAAACTATCGCCGTATTGTCTGGTCTTCTATCCATTTTTGCAAGATGGTGACTTTCTCCGTCTGTTTCTTGAGCTTGTTATTTTCCTGATGTGATGTGAGATGCAAACATTAGTTGGATTTTGTCATGTTAATGTTCAATGTGGGTTTTCTAGCTTTATCTGACTCTGTTTTTCTGTTGTGTTTCATTACAGAGAAGAGCACAAAAGTAATGAGGAATCAAGGTTAGAAAAGAAGATTCCTTTCTTTGTTGTGTCCTGATAATATGGGTAGGCGAAGAGGATGCGTATAGTGAATGCAATTGAATTGAAGCAGAAGGGCATGGTAGCCTAGAAACGTGTGTATGGTAAAACTTTGACATCTTTTTTCTTATGTCATTTTGTTTGTTTTGTTTTTATTGCGTAATTCAAAATAAACTGTTGACTTTAGGAAGGTGTTCTCTTTGTGATTTATTTTGGAGAGAAGCATGAGGTGTTCTAGAAAGCAGCCATTGTTAGTTCTGTTCTTTCGATATATGTAGGTAAATAGTTTCTTGATATTGACTTGGAAGGGTCAGTTTTGGTAAACATTAAAATGTGCACATTTGTGTGAATATTTATTTGAACAACTGTTATTTATTTTTTTTTTTTTTTGTAATGCGGCGTACCTACAATAAACAATTCACACTCGTACATACAAGCTCATCGCATATGTCATGTCTATTCCTCACGACAGATAAATATATTACAAGCAATCTGTTGGATATTCTAAGGGACTAATCCCATTTTTGCGTTATGTACCTAACATTTGTTTATTTTAATAACAAAACTGTGGTAGATACCTAGAAATCTCCCAAGTTGAAGTTGACAATCTTCTTCGTTTGTGTTTAAGGGAATTCCTTGATTGTAATGTACGTTACTCTTTTTGTTTATGTTTCTTTTAACTTTAATGTAACTTAACATTTATTGAGGAGGAGATTTACGAAAAACCTAACGGAGCGTTACATGGTGGTGGGAGGCTCTAAAATCTTCAAAAATGGCGTCACGTACCTTATACTTGATTTCCCCCTCCTTGAATTGTTGTCTTTTAGGTGCTTGACCATGTCGAGCCCTTTCCGCAAAATCATCCTAAGCGACGTTTTAAACAAAATGTTTTTTTTTACAATTCAAAAGTTTACATTAAAAACGTTGTAGTGCGTTACTGAAGGGAGTATTGGAACAACGCGTAAGGTAACATTTTTTCTTTTGGTAGTGATAGATAGATAGATAGATAGATAGATTCTTTATTACATCAATATTCGTAACAAATAGTTTTCTTAAGAATAAGGACATGGCTTTACTGCCGTCTGCCTGAAATAACATTTCATTTGATTTCAAAAATAAAGAAAAATATAAAAGTGTGAAGCTTTATAGGTAATATTTAGGGGAGACTGGGTACGCTTGAAACACAGGACGGTTGACACAACATAAATATCTCAGAAACCCTTCACGCAATGTGTTTGAGTACTGAAAGAGAATTAAGCAGAAACCAGTTTAGTCACGATTTTCAGTCTTGCTTTGATCGTCGCGCTGATCGGTAGTGAACAGGAAGCTCTTGTTTTTTTTGACAAGCAAAAGTAAGTTTTTTTGATTTTTTACTTTTTTTTGTTGCGTGAGTACTATTCAAGTGTAAGTGTTGAGTGATATTTTGTTGTGCGCAGAAAAGAGTGTAGAATAGAATGAAATGACATGCAGGGACGTGTTAGTGTTGTTTATGTTGTTTTGTAATTTTTTTTTGTTAGAAAAATTGTTGGGGACGGTTAACACATTTTTTTTGGGGACGGTTGAAACAATATGTTTACATTTTTTGTTTGTTTTGTAGATGCCCCGAGTACGTGTGAGGAAGACTGCACGAGGAAATGTGGAATTAGCAACATATAAAGCGGCTCATGACGATGTGAAGGCAGGCAGTTCATTACGCAGTGCATCAGAGAAGCATGGAATAAACTACAGCTCTCTTTCAAGATATACATTCGAAAGCAAGATACGACGGTTTAGACCGTTTAGTTAATACACTAGTATATGTATTTAATAATGAACTTTGAATAAAAATATATTCTCAAACTGTGGAATTTTTTGAAATAAAAAATTAATAAAATACGTTACAAGGCAATATTTTTACTATTTCAACGTGTTTCAATTGACCCCATTCATTGTTTCAACCGCCCCTGGCATGGGGACAGTTGAAACAAATTGACTTTTCTCATTAAAATTAATGTATATTGCTTAAATGTGAACTGTGCAGTCAAAAAACACTGTTCATTAATACAAAGAATCATGATCTTGAATTGCACCTAATTCCTACATAGCTAATCTTATTGATGTCAATGCTATGGACAAAAGAAGAAAAATTGTGTCAACCGTACCCAGTCTCCCCTACATAAAGTCTTATAATCATTTCAAACAAGTTAAATATTATAAATTAGAAACACATTGAGAAAAAGAATAAAAGTACAGTAGTGATTCTAAAATTTTACGAGTTCTACTTTACATGAGTTAAAAAATAGAAAGCGTAGTAAATTATCCATTTTAAAGTGATTGGAAACACAAAAAAAGCATTTTGAATGGTTTGTAACATAAATTGTTATACAATTTTCAATTTTAACGTGATTTGAAACACAAAAGAAAAGCAAAAAACAATTTTAAATGTGTACTCGAGAAACTGCACTAACTGGGAAAATTCGCAACTTATGGGAAACTGTTCCGATAAGTAATGGCATGTTTGCAAAACTTGTACAAATTAAGCCAACCCCGGCATCCATTTAAAATATCATAAAGTTTCGGCAATGTCAAAAAACTTTCTTGGAAATATAAACGTCGAATTTCCTGTAACATTGGACAGATCGCTATGAAGTGATAAATATCTTCATTTTCTCTTCTGTTACATAAAGTACAAAGCTGCGGTCGATCATTTCGGTGCGGTATGAAATTTAGATTCAAAATTTCTACCCTAGCTCTAAATATAACGCTTATCTCGGACGCTGAGTATTCTTTTCGGAAGTAACTGACATTTGAATTTATTTGGTGATTTAACTGCCTGTAGATAAGTCTAGAAGCGGACGAACTTGCTCTAGAAAGATTTTCTATAAACATTTTTTGGTCAACTTTCGCGATAACGTCTGCAAACTGAGCTTGCCAATTATCGACGTTAGATTCCGACAAATTTAAAGAGGAGTCATGATTAATGGCTAGTTGATTCCACTCCTTGAAAGGGGATGCATTGGTTTGCAGTAATTTTTTCAGAATTATCTTGTGTAAACATGAATCACTCCTTTTCATTACTTTAGTGATAAAGTCTGCGTTGGCCTTGAGATTTTGTACATATATTGGAGCTATACCTGATTCTACATATATTGCATAATTCGGTGTGGCGTTTGGGAGTCGAAAGAGGCGCTTGAAAAAATGCCTTTGAAAACATTCAAAAACTTCAAGGTATATGTATCCAAAAACTTGTACACCATAACACATACATGTATTTACCGTTGCATTAAACACTTGGTATTTAGACGATATATCGACGTTTTGGTTGGAGAAAAACTTAGTCCACATCATATTTAAAGCCAATTTGGCTTGGTTGCTTTTCTCGATAGAGTGTTTGACAAAACTTAAATTGTATGTTAATAGAACACCTAAATACTTAAACTCCTGCACAACTTCAATCCGTGTAGAGTTTAATGACCAACTTTCTTCTGGAAGTCTCCTAGTACTTCTCGCTTCAAAGATCATGATTTTGGTTTTTTCGGTATTGATGCACAGGCCCCAAGACTCACAAAAGGAATTTAACCTGTTTATTTGCAACTGGAGCGAAAAAGGATTATCTGCAAACATAACCAAGTCGTCTGCATATAACAAGACTTTAATCCTGGTGTTACCAAAAACAATGCCACCAGGTAAGACATCACTGATCTCGTCTATGAAAAGGGCAAAGAGTAACGGACTGAGAATACATCCTTGGGGAACACCTGCCGTAGTTTCAAATGTAGTGGAGAACTCACATCCGTCCCATACCTTTGCATTCGATGAAAAAATGAGTTTCGAATACATCAGAAGAAATTTCCTTGAAAGACCTAAGCAAGATAGCTTGTAAATTAAGGCTTGTCTATTGACTTTGTCAAAAGCAGCTTTAAAGTCAACAAAGCATCCGTATAGCTTCTTCTTTTTTTCGATAAACTTTCTTCCAATGCTGGATATGGCAAAGATGTGGTCCATGGTTGAAAAACCTGGGCGGAAACCCGCTTGGAATATACTTAGGCGATTAGTATCCTCAATCCACTTTGTTAGCCTTCCGTTAAGAATTGCAGAAAAAATCTTTCTTACTGCGTTTAGTACGGATATTCCTCTATAGTTCTGTACATCATTCACATCTCCTTTCTTGTAAATCGGGAATATCACAGAAGAATTAAAACTAGTGGGAACAGATGCGTTATTGTACACTCTATTATAGAAATGTACGAGAAAATTCTTGAATTCAGTCGTACCGTGTTTGTAAAATTCGACTGGGATACCATCCATACCAGGAGCTTTATTGTTTTTCATTCGATGAAGCGTATTTTCAAGCTCAACTAAGGAAATATCCTCATCAAGTTCGGTAACCTCAAAGTTATGTAGTGCGTAATCAAAGGTGTGAAGATCCTCGTCAGCTGACAGTAGAGTTTTAAAATGTGCTGCTAGCGTGTCAGCCTCCAAGGAATGCTTCACACCATAGTTACGACCACCAAGCTCTCGCACGGTCTCCCAGAAAATTTTGGAATCCTTGCAGTTTACTAGATTTTTAGCCAATTTTTTTAAATAGCTTACTTTTTTGTCAGAGCAAGTCTTTTTATATTCTTCATTTATGTGAAGATAGATATTTTTAAAAAACTGAGAGTTTGTTGTTCTAAAAAGTTTAAGATATTTAAATGATAGCTTTCGCAGATGTCTACAATCATTATCAAACCACTTGTTAAGAGGGATGAATGTATTAGGATTTTTAGATGCAAAAGGAGCTGAAGCTTTAATAACTCGGACAATATTTTCACAGGTCTCATCAACCGTGTTATTTTCGAAACTTGACAATACTTGCGAGTGACGGGTTAATAGTCTTTTGTAAAGTGCTTCATTGTTGTTAGACCATTTGAGTTTATACGGATTGGAAGCATTTCTATCCGTGATATTATTGAAAAATTTCATTTTCACAACAATTGGCAAATGACCCGAAAAGTTTATCAAATCTACTTTAAAATCTTCAACCGCGTTCGCAAAGTTGTTCATCACCGCCGCAAAATCAATAACAGATCGGCCCTGACCACTAATAAACGTTAATTCACCAAAAAAATCGCTCTTAGAGCACCCATTTAAAACAGATAACCCATACAACTCAAAAAATTCCACTAGTTTTCGTCCGTTACGGTTGAAAATTTCATCTCTAGAGTTTCTATTATTAACTAATGTCGAATGCGATTGTACAGAAGAAAGAAGAGAAAAGTTTTGATATGTACCAATTCTGGCATTTAAATCTCCAATGATCATTGAGTTCTCTAAAGAAGCATTGTTCATAAAATCTACTAATTCATTGAAATCGTTCTCCCAATTATTGCAATTTAAGTACACTGGTACAATATAATAGTTTGATTTGTTATTAACTATATGAAAGATGATTTTGCTTTCAATAACTCTAAATTTAATACATTTACCCCATAAGCTTTTTTTAATACCATACAAAATACCCCCACTGGCTCTCCCATGGTAGTGAATTTAAATTTCTCTAGATGCCGATTCGTATTGTACGTTCGCAATATAATTATGACGTTTAGGTAAAAATGGTCACTTAGGTGTCAAGCAACATTTAAAAAGAGGAAGTAGGTGTACAAAAAACGTAACGTTGCGTTACGTGGAGGTTGAGTATCTTCACCATGTACCTACGTTAAGTAATACTTGAACCGTCCCTCACGCCCATGTGCTTTGAATTTTGAAGTTTATATTATGTCATTCCTTATTGTTCCTGATGAGACTCTGAACTTCCCGTAGCCTTTCAAAATGAACGTTTTTATCACGTCGCGCTTTTCTGGTGTGCAGTTCTTGCTTTTTCTCACTATTGACGACAATCAAACGATATATGTATTGTATATGGTAATATTTTTAAAGAATCGATAGAAAACCTAGTACCAAGACGAAACCCGTTGCTTTTACTGTATCTATTTTGAACTTCCAACGTTGTCCAAATCTTCACTTTTACAGTTCGACTCATTAATTTTCCATACACAGGGCTGAGACTGCTATTAAAGACTTTGATACGGCAGGTTGAACAGGAAAACTAGACAAAAAAAATTTACCTGTTTAAAAAAATTTGTGCTTTTTTCACAAGCTACATGGCTGTCCACTAGAAAAAATTAAAAGATCAGTATGAGTGTCTGTTAGTTTGCTTCCCCAAAATTGTTTGCATCAAAGTTTTTGATTTTATCAACCAATTCCATCTTCAAGAGGATCTGAAAGTTGTGCAATTCGAGAGGCAGTTTATCTTTAAATTGAATTTAAAGTAAAAACAAAATATTGAAAGAATTGTCACCACACCCCCAAACTTTTCTTTGGGCATGTTTTTGGTACAAATGATTGAGTAAGCAATGAGTTTTGAACTCCACTATCGAAGGGGATACCACTGATTTAAGCAAAGCCTCTTTTTTCCTATATCCGCATTGAAAACCAACGTATAAAATATGCGGCGATTATTGAAGAAGCATTCCCCACTGCTGATCGAATGGTTGTAGATGCCGACTCTTTCAATCCTCATAGTAATTCTACAATAAGTGGACACTTAGAAAGCATTGAACGATTGAAGCGAGCCTGATGTGTGATGTCTGACACTAGTTCAGAAAATTAGAGAATATGCGATGGGTTTTCTTCGGTTTTCAACCATTAAATCATCTTCGAAATGGAAGTTTTTGTGTTATGCTTTGCGCTTTTTAGCATCACAAATATACAGGCGTTGCACGCCCTTCGTGAAATAAAAGGAATAAATCGAGTACTGTAGTCGTAGATTTGCTTAGATTGCGTTAGCTTATGTATGTATGTAAATGTATAATGTAAAACAATCAATAATCTTAGCCAAATAATTACCTCATATGGATGTACAAACGTATATTCACATTTTACACAAACCAAAAGCCATGTAGATACGAGTACACACCGACATGTGCTGTTCTTTTTTTTTTCTTTTGATGCAAAACTGCACGAGTGCGACCCATTAAGAGGGCATTGATATCTTGTTGGTGCAGCCAATAAATGGGTAAATAAAGAAAAGAGAACTTAAAACACGAAGCCAGTTATTGAGCATAAAAGTCGAGGATAAGAAGGAATTTTTTTTGTGATCATGCAAAACTGTAAATATCGCTTAACGAGAAGAATTTTCTTTGTCGTGGGGAATCGATTGGTAGGTATTCTCTTGTCCTTAGATGCAACGCTGTATCTACATAAAAATTTAATAAATTTAAAATGAAAGATGGAAGATGGAATTCACATTTAAGGGTCATATCAGAAAAGAGTCTTCAACTCTGTGTATGGGTATGTGTGTAAGGTGTGTCCCAATTTACACTCGTAGCTTTATTTAAAACTAATTCAACGATCACTTGAGCTATAGGGCCCATACACTATGCAAACACGTTTGTTCAAACGTGTGTTTGAGCAAACATACAACATAAAAGTTTTTCATCTCAATCAAACCTACGGAGCAATGTAGGTACTGTTCAGCATGTGCTGCTTTAATTATTGCCATTGCTATTAAAAGAAAAAATTAAAAAACAACAAAGAGTGGCTTATTCATCTTTACTTCATGAAAATTGACATCTGTTTGAGCAAAACATTCAATACACACCACTCAAACATGTTTGTGCCGGCACGGAAAATTCAAAGTTTTTTTGAATTTCTTCAAACCGTTTTTGCAAACACTCAACTTAGCTACACACAACTCAAACAACAAAAAGCATTTGTTTGCTCAAGGCGGTTTGGCAGTGGGCCTTATTAGACAGTACACAGTAGACTAAAACATAGGAACGCAAGCAAAAGTGGAAATGCTGCTCTATTTTCAATTTGTCTTAATGTTTACAATTAAGCTTTTCAGTCCGATCGAAAGTAAATGTACAATCTCTACGAATTCTTCGATTTTCTTATGATTGTAACCGTTTAGACGATAAAATTGGACAGGTCTACAAAAAAATTTTCTTGGTTTTGTTGAGAATTTTCAGATTTATGCAATGCGCGTGTTCAAGAACCCACCGAATAGGCTATCACGGATAACTGCATCTGTATTTGGGTGAAATTTTCTTTTCACAGGAACATACTGCATTCATATTTTAGTTCAGAATTGAAATTGAAAGCACCATTTTCACAACCGCAAACAAATCATAAACCACGTCTATCAAACTGACAGATGAAAATTGTGTTGGTTTTGGTGCACTGGGATCTTCAAAACTGATCCAAAATTGAAAAAGAATTATTTTTTGCCAATGTCAAATAGCGTCATTATTGCTGTTATCGCAAATTTGGATCAAAAAAAGGGTTGACTGTTTTTACTAATTTAGATACCTTTTTGAACGATTCAGATATCTTTTTCCAGATTGCTGCAGACAACATATTAAAATTCGACTTTTAAAAACAGGAAAACATTCATAAAATCGTTGCTAAACGACTAGAATTTTTTTTTCGACTTCCCATGCATTTTAAGAGACTCCAATACTGAAATAAATGCACAACAAAACAAAAAAACCAACATGAAAAGAAATTAAAGTAAATTTTCTATCAGTTGATCACTTGAATAGAAACGTATACGTATACTCGGATACCTTTGGATAGCTTTTCAGTGGAAATGGGTTTGTGACTCTGCTAAACATGTAACACGTAAACAACAACAAAAAGCTATCCGGATACGCTTATTGAACGCCCCCATTGTGTTTCCGGCGTTTTTTTTTCAATCAACCCGGAAAATCATCCGAAAAATACAAAAAAAGTAGAATGAAAATTTGGAAAAATTAAAAAATTAATGGCCAAACCATAAACATTATTTTTGGTTTAGGAAGTTCCTTGTTTTGCATATCTCAGCCTTTTCATAAAAATATTCTTACAAAATTGTAGATGTCAAGCTATTGCGTTGTTTAACGTCAGCTTTCTTCTCTGATTAGGTCTCCATACAGATAATTAATCTTCCCGTACCCTTCGTACCCTTTCTTCGGCGTACCCCACAGGCGGATCACTAGTGTGAAGCAGAAAAGTGGGAGAGTTGTGATCGTTTCAAGATCACTACTCGTAACGCCGGAAATGGAAAGAAGAAGAAGACAGATAATTAATCTTCCGATCGGATCTTATCTCCGATCGGTTATTTCTCCAAACTGGCAAACAAATACCTTTTTACAGTGCAAACCATACGAGAATTGTTATTATCAACCACGTTCAATCTGTACGTGATCCTAAACATTTGACTCTCCTCCCCTTGAGAGGGCAACTACTATAAATAGTATGTAATCACTTTTGTCTACCTGTGGTCTGGCTTAAAGGAAAACATTCACTTTACGGTGGCGGAGCACTCGTTTAAAATCGGCCGATGACCGTCCTTAGACCGATTTTTGTAGCATTGTACAAAAGCAAAACGCACTTCTCTAAGGCGTCGGTTAAAAGGAATGCGTTTACTTACCTGCACGGTCCTAATACAAAATTTGGCAAGTTCTCCGATAGTAAATTCATTGCCATGAAAAGAGCTTTCTCGATTAGATGGTCGGAACCGGCAGAAAATTGTAGTTATGGTTGTGAGAAATGCGCTAGGCCCTAGGGTTCCCCACTCTGTTGCGCCACTCTATGTTTATATCTATGTTCCGTCCCGAATAGCAGAATAATTATTAAAAGTATTGGATTTCCACGGAAAGAGGAACGGGAACTTAAAAACTACTAAACTATGTATGATTTTTCAAACAACGCTTTGAATAAGTTACACCCGAGCAACGCCGAGGGGATGATCTAGAATACAATACAATATAATTTAAATGACATACATTTTTTTTTTTGTAAGTCATAAAAGATTTTTATTGCGGACCATTTTTGAAAATGTATTGATATTATTAGTAAAGTAAGTAAAAGTAAATGTGTGATTTTATTAATCCATACAAAAGTTTGTTTTTTACATAGTTTTACAAAATTCACAAAAAAGCATGGCATTTGCCGTCAGCCGAAAAAGTTCTTGCTTCGGCAGAACATATACTAAAATTGGAACGATACAGAGAAGATTAGCATGGCCCCTGCGCAAGGATGACAAGCAAAATCGTGAAGCGTTCCATATTGATATTATTATTATTATTATTAAAGAATCTTTATTTTTTCGTAATAAGTACAATTATACAATTATAATTTTGTTATTATGTACAAAGATTTACAAGCATGGCCTTAAGCCGTCTGCCGGAAAGTTTAATACTTTTAATATTTCGAGAGAAAAGATATGCATTTGCGAATATTTAGATTAATTAGCAAAAAATGATAAGCTATAAATATATAAAACAGAAAACAAAATAAAATATGACTTCGAATTCAAATTACAAATAGTTCAAAGATATTATTTTACAATTTAAATTTTCAATAACTAAATAAAAAATTAAAAAAGGATTTAAAAAAAAGTTCAAAAAAACTTAGGGCTTTTAGTTTAGCTAAAACAAAATTGGGAATATGTTTCAAAGACTGGCAACATCATTTAAAAAGGCGCAAAAAAAGCTATAAAAGAATTGACCTTATAATTTAGCTAAAACAAAATTTCAAATGATTTGGTATGAAAGTTATCCAAAAGTCAGCGTAAAAATTTCTTATGAAACCGCTTGTGAGCAGTATCGTATAAGTAATTTCCAACCACTCTCTAAATTGAGAACGCTTAAGCATTCCTCCGGCATTTTTTATTGATATATAGCCGTCGGATTTCTTGCAACATTGGACATACGGCCAGGAGGTGGAAAATGTTTTCTGGTTCGTTTAGGTTACACAGTGTACAGTTCGGGTTAAGGTCAGTTCTATGTGGCCTGTAGTTCAACTGTAGCATTTCCGTACGGGCCTTAAATATGAGACTCATCCCGTTACAGAAAATTCACTCCGAAAATAATTGGTTTCTCCTAGACTGTGATTCAATCTTTTGTATATTGATCGTGATACAGACTCTCCAGCCCGATCAAGAAATGACCGGTAAATGTGTTCATCAATGCAAATTTATTGATATGTACGCTAGTAAAATTAGACTATCCAACATCCATCAGACTAAATCTGTCCAACTATTATAACGCCAGCATTCCAACAAGTCTACAGTTTCTATTTACAGTTCTTTTCCATAAAGAATTGTCGAATAAGAATTGAGCACATTTGAAAACTTCTGTTGGATTTGAAGGTTTAAATGGTTTAAAACAATTTCAAAAATGGTTAGGCTAAATAATAACTTTCAATGTTGCTTAGAATGTAAACTAAAACTTATTATCAATAATGTATTTGGTATTTGATCAGGTGTTGGGGTAAAAAGTGCAGAACTACGGATATCATAATAATGAGTCAATGAGTCTGAACACCACTGCTAGTAAAGTCTGAAGGCTAAGGTTTTCATTAATAGCGTTTTTCATTAAAATTCGACAGATTTACTCTCAAATCGAGAACTACTCCTTTCAATGAAACATGTTTTTAAATTTTTTCCTAGTATTGCAGGTTAAATTGATGTTCACATATAGGAATTCATATTTTCACATTTTGTAATTTGGTTTTTTCCAGCAAATTACTGATTTATAACTTATTTACTCGTTGTTTCATAATTTTCGACAATTTTTTGAACCTAACGCTGACACAACAAATTTAAAATTATCAAATTATTTTCCATTTAACGTTTGACAGAATAAATGTTTTTGTATGTGTACGTGAATTCAGAGTAGATCTCCCAACCAAATGGGAGTAGATCTGTGGCGTTTAGAGTTACTCCGTTCTAAAAATAGAAAAAAAAAATAAATCTTTTCACAAAAGGAGTAACTCCTTTCGTCAATGAAAAACGATTTAGGTTCAACGCTATTTCAAGCAAATACACTGGCTCAATATTCTTATGCAACATACGAAATATACTTTTTCTCTTGATTGTACCTGATTGTATCACTGTGGCGAATGAGCGCTTTTTAAACAAAGAAAATTAAAAAGTATTTAATTTTGCAATTATCACCGATGAAACAAGAAATGAAACTGATCTGAAAATCTCAATGACTGCACCCGTCCTTGCATAGTAAAAATGCACATCATATAGGACAAGAAGCTTCTGACTGAAAGTACAGGAAGTTTGGCTGAAAAATAAGGAAAAATGCGCTTAAAGAAACCACTTTCTCACTGTAAGCATCATCCCAAAAATTCAAAAACGATACTTTGGAAAAACTTTCCGTCAGCACTAAAAACAAAATAAATAAAAATATTTGAACAGGGATACCTAAAAGCTCCACCACAAGATCGTCTATAGCCCCGTTCACACTGTACAATTAGTTGGACAAACCTGGGTTTGACAAACCAATGTTTGACAGTGTGAACTCTTCATACGACCGCTTGTCCAATTTGTTGGATGGTTTTCAAATATTTTTGAAAACCTAGAAGTTGGATGGAATGGAAGGGTAGGTGACATAAGGTTTGACGACAAGCTTGATAAGTGTGAACGTAAAGTTCATCAGACCATCCAACTTCCATCAAACGAAGTCTGTCCAACTAATTGTATAGTGTGTACAGGGCTTATGATACTTTTTTGTTAGACTTCGATTTTTTTACGCCAGAGTCTGTGACAGTGTCTCAAATGCAAACTTCATGTAGTCTTATATTTATATACAATTTTGGGCTTCTCATGGAACGCTGTAAATGATCGTAGAAGGATCGTGGTGCTTTAATCCGATTGTCAATATCCTGAGTGTACTTCTTGAGTCAGTGCATTAACTCATTACACAAAAATCAATGATTTGTGCTGTTTTTCCGGAAACCAATTCTAGGAACTACACATTCATCATAAAGGTAAACATCAAAAACTATTTCAATAACAGTGCCATTTATTTTAACCCCATTGTTGTGGTAATGACTAACTTACATATCTACTGGTTTAATAGTTATAAATCTAGATAATGCAAATGCAACGATAATTGTTGCACAAACAAAACAAAAAGCAAAGAAGTAGAACGACTCCTCTGTGAAAACATCGGTGAACGCTGGAATATCATGGTAGATTTGTTCGATTACTGCCAATGTTCCATGAGTCTTCGTCATTTTCGTAACTTTACTTTTTCCTTAAAACTTTCTTGCCCAAACTACCTTTTGAAGATTTTGTTTGTATAGGATTACTTGCAACGTCCTCAACAGGGGCAAGCACTGAAATGTGTTTGTTACAAAGCTGCAATAGTTCAAGTGTGGTCAGTTTGTCGCTCAAGAATTTGACTTCTTTCAATTTGGATTGTTCTACGTAAAAGAAAGAATCAAATTTTGTTTCTAGTCAAAAATGGAAATCTTTGCTTACCTTTGGCTGCGTCAATTAGTGTAAATCGCACTTCAGTTGGTTGTAGATTGCAAAGAACTTCTGGTTTAATTATACAGTTTGGGTTGGTCTTGATGACTTTGGGTGATGTCAGATGAACTAGGAGTTCCCTGAAATTATAAAATTTATAATTGTGTTTGTTTTTTTTTTTTTTGCAGATTCCATCATCAATATAATTTGAGCAGGGTGTGAATCAAAACCGTCAAACTGACGCCTACTCCGACGAAAATGTCCACGGAGCGTGAGCTGGCTCCTGGTGGGCCAGCTCAGCTCCACTCTCTACCTTCGTATCCCGATATTGGCGCAACAATTCAGATTAACACGGCAGTTAGTATTATCAGCAAGGTGTACGGTAAGTAGATTAAGAAAATAAAATCGATGAAAACTTACCAAATTCCTTTACTACTTGCGATGATGATAATTTTATGAATTTCTTTTTTGTTTCTACAAGCTTTTATTAGTAGTTTAGTACGCTTGCGTGAGATGTTCCTTCCCATGTATATTTCTATAAATAGAATTGCTCCCCTAAATGTTTCTCCCGTGTGCAATTGTGAATGTTAATGGGTCGTGATCGTGATTCGTGGATTGCTTTTGTGGTAAAAGGTGATTCTTACCTGGTTGATTTAGCATTCTCATTAAATGGATTAAATGAAATGGTAACACGTTTCACAGCTTTTAGGTTTATACTTTTTAGTTGTTTTGAAATTGCGGAGAATACTCCATTTGAACGACGTAGCGCTCCACTGTAATGAATAGACATTTTTTTCTTTAAATAATTGGATTACCCTTAACCAAAAGTCGGTTTTATAACTTTTTTTTCTCTCAATATTTTGACATGCGTAGTAGAACTGACATTTCTTTTTAATGCTCGATTCGTTGAAGTAGCGAAAGAAAAAGAATAAAATGAGAAAACAGAAAGTGATGCCAAACCTGTCACTCAAACGCTTTAAAAGTAACGAAAGTGGAATTTGGATATAATGAAACCATTTTGCACTTGGTAGTAAATAACTCCTGATATTTTATTAGTTCTGTTTTGATAAAATCATCAGGGGTGGAATCGCGTAAGGTGATATTTGATAGTTGACAGTCAAAATAAGGAAAATCGGTCTGTGTAAGCTGATAATCAAATTTGAGAGTCATATTTTTGTGACTAATTGAAGTGACACCTATTTAGGTGTCAATTAGATTAAATTTGATAGATAAGATTTTGTTATTCCTTCTATTTTTTCTATAAAATATGAATATTTTCGTGCCTGTACAATTTTTAGTCCCACAAAATAGTGAAAATCGAAATGAAAGGGAAACTAGTAAAGAAAGCTAATTTATTCACCAAAAGAGAAGCGTAAATAATAAACGTTTGTGCTGCTTTGCACAACATTTGCTTGGAAAATAGAGAACCCGTTCCAGAGGGTAGTATAGGAGCTTCTGTTGGTGGAAGTGGAGTTGCTGAAACAATAACACAAAACAACGCAAATGAAGGAGCTCGAATCCGAAACAGGATCAGGGATGCTCTTTGAACGAACCCACCTAGAAATTAACCATAGAAACCACTTTTGCATTCGTTGTTTAATAAAACAAAAAAAAAAGTTAACTTAGGCTGTGTGTGAATTGGGTTAAAATTTCTCACCTTGGTTAAATTTTGACATTTGTTTTGCGGTGGATTCAGATGTTAAATTTTTGCTGTGTGAATTGGGTTAAAAGGGTTTTTTTGAAACACTATTTTCTCTTAAATTCCTTTATAGTTAAGGAAATTTCCCTGCAAAATTCCTTTTAATCATTGAATTTAATTTATTTTTTACTTTAAATAAAGCAATTTTAAGAATGTAAATTTAATATTACGTTCCAAAAAGTGTTAAGATCTCCATTTTGCCTATTTTCTCTTGTTCTTGTACTACTATTTTCATATGTTGAAACAATAGTCCCGCAATTTTGTCAAAATATTTCCCATCACGGATATTTTGATAATGGGTGTATGAACACTTGTTTTTGCAGCACTGACAACAACAGCAAAAAAAAATCATCGATTTGAGATCTGTTTACAAAATGAATAACAATTTGAAGAAATGTTTTACAATAATTTTATTTATTTAAATGTCTTATCAATTAATTCTATTGAACCGCAATGAAAAATTCTTGAAGTATGTTTGAAAATATAATTTTGCATAGATACATTCATGTTTGCATTTGTTGCTCAATTCGTATTTGAATGAGTTTTAGTTTTTCTTCGGGAAACCCTAAGAAACAATAATTTTATTTTTATAAATATGTACATATGTTTTTCGATAAAAAAAGGTCAAACTTACATTTATTGTAAGGTTTTCACGTAATTATTTCTTGTTGTCCAATTTTTCGTGTGCCGTCCATACTGCTAAAAACTACTTTCTGCTTTGTTTACTGTTTGTTCGACAAAAAAAAGTTATGAATGCAACAAGAACTAGACACACCTCTCTTTCTTGACAAACGTCAAATTTTAACCCATTTTAGCCTGCTCCGCGAGCAGGCTAAATGGGTTAAAATTTTATCCCATCTTTTTCACCACGCTAGTGTCATATTTTAACCCATTTAACCCAATTTTAACCCAATTCACACACAGCCTTAAAATTGTTGACCAGTTTCGAAATTCCAAAATAAAGTGGTGTTTGTGATGTGACTTCGAAGGCAGATGCTGTGGTGTGTGTGTGTGTGTGGTTTTCCCTCTTGTTCTTTATTCCTCTATTCCTCTAGTTTCAAACATTTTCTCTTTAAGTGATACCAAATTAGTAGAAAAAAAAATTTGATCTCAAATTGATCATCTTACACAGACGGAAAAGCCATTACTATCAATTTGATACTAAGAAAAAATGACAGTCAACTATCACCTTACGCGATTCCACCCCAGGTTCAACTTATGGAATTTCTTCTGTTCTAAATTTCTTCTTTCTCGTATAAATTTTAACGGAACTATTAATTTAAATTTAGGCTGAGTATAATCGTCAATCAAGTAACAAGGAACAAAATGGAATCCATTCACAACCATTTTATATTCTGTGCCCCTGTTCTGTAACTGTCGTATCGAAAACATCGATCGAAAAACAGTGAGAACCGGAACGAAATCCTACTGAATTCATTGAATCTCATTCCATTTTCCACCGTTTATCTCAGCAGTCAACACAAGTACTAAGCGCTGTCAAACGGATGACAATTTAACTAATTAGTAACATTTTCAAAAATTCATAATCGCTAACCGCCGTATTAATAAACGCGGAATAGCTGGGTTATTATTATTCCATGGATTAAGTTACCATTATACCATTTTCCACTTAATTAAAGCTACCTTTATACCATTTTGCACTTAATCCATGGAATAAGGCTTAACCCAGCTATTCCGCGTTTATTAATACGGCGGTAAAGGAATAAGCGGGGATGTTTATCCGCGCTATCCGTTTAATTTGTTGTTGATTTTAGCATGCAAGAATTTGAACAAGCGTATATCAGCATACATAAAACGCGTTTAATTTCAAATGGTCGAATTATAAAGAAAATTCGTACTAGTAAAATTAATAAAAGCGGAATAGCTTATATTTTATATAGCTTAGAGTTAGGCCTAACTCCAACTCTAAGTTGTATAAATTCTGTTAATTGAAGCTTAATAAGTTAATCCACCGAGAGGGTTGCTTAGAAAAGGATTAAACAAAACATGTGTCCAACCTGCGTGAAAAATAGATTAGAATTTGAAGTACGTCTGTGGTAAATACAATTAACAAATTTATCTTGAATGTAAGTCCCCTATTACATGATGTCTCACGAGCCCAGGCTCACATGAGTGCGGAAAAGAAAGGAGATGATGATTTCACATCTTCTGGGCTCATTTACATATTCATTCGGCATGAGATCCGAGATTGGTAATCTACACAATTGGCCTTCGAGCAATTTGTTATATTAATTGTCAATACGGCGGTAGCGAAAAATTATTTATTTTTTTTTAAAGCTGTTTTTTAGTTTTAGATAAGTTTTTGTTTACTTCGTTCGGGCTCTTCAATTTCTACTTTTGAAAATGATTTTACAAACACTGTCAATGAAATAAGCCATTAAATTTTTGAGAAATCCCATACCATAAATTTTGAACTGTAAAAAAGTTGAAGTGTATTGTAATGTCGTTTTCCAAAAACCAAATCGGGAGTGATTTGGAGACTTTATCCTGACAGATAAATTCTCCAAATCACTCCCAAACGTTTTCCAAAATGCGGTTTGGAGACAACTTTTGGAGTGATTTTTTCACTCCCGTTTCTGTTTAGGTGCAAGGGAGTGAACACCAACACATAAACAAACTGTCATCTGACTGTTTGTCAAAGCAAGCCGCAGTTTCTATTTATTTTTTGTCAGCTAACAAAGCACGCGATAGTTTAATAAATTATCTTCAGAAGACCATTAAATAATTTTTAAAATTAAAGTGAACGATTTTTAGTCTTGTTTACTGCTTTAACATGAAAGAAAAAATCTAGCAAGCTAACCACTACCAATGCAATCATTCCAAATCTGTCACTTCGGTTAAAACGAATTCCAAAATAAAACGAAAAAGGAGTGAAAGAGTGAATTTTTTTTTTGGAAAACGACATAAAGAACTTGCCATATCTATTTCGTGTAGACCCAGGGCTAGCTCCTGATCTTCTTTGCTTTTTTTTTTTTGTTGTTTTTGAGATTTAGGGAAACATCAGCATTAGGTTTTAAATCTGCGACCAGCGTTTTCTTTTTTTTTTATTTGTATCAACGGACGCGCCATGATCCTAAATGATTTGAGGATACTTATTTTGTGTTGCTTTGGTTAACCAAATAATAATTTCTGGTTAACTTCACTTTACTAGTCCAAGAACAATTTAGTTTTATCAAAGAGAAATTTTACTCTATCTTCTTTCTTATAGTTTATTAAGGTTTTGGAATAAAAGTGAAATAAGTATTTTTTTTAATGGTGTTCTAAAAAGTCGCATTACTTTCATTTGATAAATTTGGCATCACTTCTGCTACATGATGCCACCATATTTGTACACATCAAACTACAATAACAATACCCACACAACATCGTTCAGCACATAATGCCAGAGCAAGATAACCAAACACCTCTCACTTCAATTATTCATCCGTTCTCGTTTTGCCGTCGCCAGCCCGAAAGCTGAAAAGTGCTGAAAAGAAAAATTCTTTTTTTCTCATAATGTACGGAATTCAGAGTTAACGAAGAGAAAAACACGAAACAAAATTCGAATAAAAAGCTAGTAAAACTCGATAAATATTACTCATTTGTGATTCAATTAGTTTAACCAAATAATTCTGTGCCTAAATTAAGTGTTCTTTAGTGGAATTTTTTTATCCAAAGCTGCATAAAAGTGATCCCAACAAATTTATAAAAAGGCTGACATAAAAATATAGGGAAAAAAACGCGACTAGTGACACAAAAAAAATGTATCCAGTCGGACAACGTAAGTGATAAATTTTATTTTTCGCACCTCAAAACTAGTTGAGTGTTTGAAATATCTTTCGCGTAATTATTGCATTTAAGAACAAAAAAAAATATGTTCACGGGAGTCCCATAATTTAGAGTGAGAAATTCTAATCTTAAAACGCAATGAACCTTGAGACTCCGCGCTGTTTCAAGCAGCACCAACCCCACTCGAGAGAAGAAAAAAAGCCATGCGAGAGGGTCATTCTGTTTCATTTACTCCAGTGGCGTAGTAAATTGCTCTAATTCGTCGTCACCATTGCTGTCGTTGTCTTCCTCCATGGGAGTATGCTTGTTGGATACAAATATATACTTATATGTATATATTTTTTTGTTCCGATGGCGCTTCTGCCGAGGTGCAGTGCACCTTTCCTCGATGAACAATTCACCACTAGAAGAGACATACGTAACGTAACTACTATACTAACAAAAGGCAACCAGACAGGTTTTATGGGTCTTTTTACAGATGGTGGGCCCATTTACCTGGTTAGGTGGTGGAGGGTGCATTAGAGAGAAATAGTAACATCGCGCATTTTGAAATTAAAATTTATATTCTAACCAAACCACACTAAGCTGGTAGCAATTTGGTTGTCACCGTCCTCGTTGTTGTAGCTCGTAGTCGCCTTCGTAGGGTATCATCACGTTTGGAATACTTTGCTAGCTGTTCCGTGTGCAGCCTTAACACTTTTTTCCAGGGTGTAGTTGAGAAGCCTCATAGACGATGGTGGAATGCAAAACTAGGTCAATGACCGTAACTCAATTTTAAATGTCGCATTTAGCGTGTTATTGCGCAAAACATTTAAAAGACATTCGTTTGTTTCTCAGAGACTTCAGACTCAGACGATGTGTATGAAAAAAAAAAATTAATATTGGGAAGGAAGAGTATAATGCTTTGAGTCTAATTCTGGTTAACTCTCTCGACTATGTATAAATAATTAATAAAAATATATATCATCTGTTAATCAGCAAAAATAAGCATGGCGAAATAAATATTTTTTTGTCCGTCTCGTTTGGGTAGGTAGTTTCGGGCTGGCGTATGTAGACAATATTGATCTACTTTTGGGAAAACATATGGAACACAATTTGGAAGGAAAAATATCGGCAACATTTTTTTTCTTGTTTTTGTAAAGCAATATGCTTGATACTTCTGTTTGTTATTGTTTTTACATAGCGCCCTATTTAAAGGAAAAAAGTTGCTGTTGTAAACAGATTTTGAAGCTGCTGAGGTTTATCACTTTCATTCGTTTAAAGTAGGTGAACTGATAGGTTCAGGTTGAGAACCTAAAGAGTGCTGACCATTTGAAAACAGATTGAGGGCATTGGTAAGCGCTTCTGATTCTTGCTTCATTTGATTTTTACCAGGTGGCCACGGAAGAGTAAATAGCGAAAAAAGAACAGTTCTAGTTGCCATGAAAGTAAGACGTTAAGGAAGTTGACTAACTGTGCATACCTAGTCATGTTCTGCCCCGATCACTATTATCTATGAAAGAGGTAGAAATGATAATACATACATACCTTTTTGGTTGGAATGAAGCTAAGAACTAATTCTGACCACGGTAGCCCTATTAAAATTTTTAAGATTTCGGATTAGCCGCGTTTATATTAAAATATAAAATGAGTGCAACGCTGTACTCACCCCGAACGTTTCGCTACAAGTTGCATTGTGCGTGGTCATCGGGAAACTGCTTTTGAAATGTTATTGTCTTCTTTGGCTACGCAAGTTGTAGCGGTGCGTAGACGGTTCTATTTGAAGCTGTTGTTGTTGCTGGGTAGAAGATTGGGAGCAAACAGTGCTCACTATATCACTGGATGTTTTTATGGCTATTTGGAAAGGCCGTGCGATGTTGATGACGGGGTCCCATGTACGCCACAATTTTATGCTGTCATCGCGATTGAAATTTTGATGGCGTTTGATTTCAATCGCTTCGCGTATAAGCCGAGGGATATAGTGAGGCTCGTGAGCTAAAACTTTAGCTTGGTCGAAGTAAACTCAGTGATGTTCATCTGGATTGTCTAGAATGTGCTCGACTATTGCTCGACTTTTCCCGCTGTTTTTTGCTGACAGCACTTATGTGTTCTTTTAAGCGGGTGGCAACACTTCGTTGGGTTTGTCCCACATAAGAAGACCCGCAGCTGCAAGGGACTGCATAGACGCCAGGAATCTACAATGGAAAGTGGTCCTTTGGTGATCGGAGGTAGTCTTTCACCTTTTTTGATGGTAAAAAGATGGACTTTACACCGTACCTCTTCAAAACTTTTCCAACTCTATCCGTTACGCCTTTTACGTAAGGAAGAAAACCTTTATTCTCTACTTCATCCCTTTCCCGTGGCAAACCTGACTTCTATGTTCTTTGTCTTTTGGAATACCCATTCGTTTTAAGGACGTTGTCCACGAACGTAAGTTCAGCGGTGAGGTTGTCATTATCACATATTCTATGTGCTCGCTGAACTAACGTAGACACAACAGACCTTAAGTTTGTCGGATGGTGATGGGAAGTAGCATACAGGTATCTATTCGTATGGGTGCTCTTTCTATAGACTGTATGTACTAATGTGCCATTCATTTTCCTTGTTACTTTCACATCCAGAATATGTCAATAATATGTCATACGTCAATAAACAACCGCGAAAGCCTTAAAAGTTATACGGTAGCCCTTTTTGTAAAAGTAAGAAAGTGAGTTGCTTCTGACAAAATTTCAAAATTGTAGACATATACATACTGCAATCTTGGCCCATTAATTGTAGCTAAATACAATACAAACTTAAATGAGACTCAGGTGACAAAAACTTCCTTCGGAGTATTATCGACAAATTGGTCAGAGTTACCTTAGAGTTCGTTTGCTTCCGGCAAGGTTATATTGTCGATTCTTCAAGTTTTTCAGGACTTGTGTTTGCCAATCAATGAAAGTAATTAATTTTCTGTAACAGAACTCAATTGAGCATTTTGGAAATCTATACAATTTTTTGAAGCTCGTGACAGTTGATACTGGGTCTCGTAAAAAGGGCTGAGCTATAACGATAAGTCATTGGGACATAAGTTTTCATAAACTATTCCTTCTTTTTCTTTTTATTCGTTTTTCGGCGTTACGTGCGCCGTGATCTCCTAAGGATCACAGCTCTCCCACTTGTCTTCTTTACACAACTGGGCCGAAACTGTGGTATACCGCGTTGATGTCAGAAAGCATCCGTTTTGGATTGTTCCACGTCTGAGTCCAATCAAATGGAGATTTTGTTGCAATGATCTGTATCAGTATCAGTATCAGTGTTTTGGCCTGCCTTTCTTTTTTTTTTTCGTTGTGTTCGTTCTTGAGCGTTCTTCTATATCTTTTTTGTGACTTGGTTCTCTGGGTCCCTCTTTTGAACATTACACTACCAGCTGAGTCGATCGTTATTTTTTTATTCCTAAATAATATTTTTGACGTGAAGGCTTCCACGGATGCTGGTACTTCTAGTACGATTAAGCTTTGTTACTCCTGTTGTCAAACCAAGCATCTTCATATCAGCTGCCGTGAAATTACTCTCATACTTTTTGTTCATTGTACAGCATTGTGAAACGTATGTGATTCCTGGACACACAACCGGTGTGTAAAGTATTCCGTACAGCTCTGGGGTAATTTTTCTGTCACAGAAAATGGTAGAATTTTCTTGCCACTTTATCCACCCTACGCTTATTAAATTATTGATGTCGTCATCGCAAGTTGCTTTTCTGTTGATCATAGATTTCAGATATTTAAACTCTTCACATTTGGGCAGCATATTTCCATCTGGAGACTGGAGTAGGAATGTCGGGATCAGAAAACGAGCAAGACACTAGTAATCAGATTTTTTTTTGGAATAATACGGTACTCATTCATGCTTATTCTGACATTCTATTCGATAGAAAGTTAGTCGAATTCGAAAGAAATGCATTTTGAAACTCGAACGATTCGAATTTTTACATGTTTAACATTCAAATCATTTGAGTCTCAAAATGCAATTCTTTCGAATTCGACTAACTTTCTATCGAATAGAATGTCAAAATAAGCATGATTACCTTCACCATACATACAACTTCTGATGGCTCCATCGTCCAAAAAGAATAGTCGATGTACTTTGGTGTTCCGTACTTTATCTTTTAGCTGGTAGTAATGGATTGTAACTACAGTTGGACATCTTACCTTCGTCACTCTTCATATCTTCATACATATCCGCATATCAGGCTACGGTACACCTTTCTCTGAGGATTACACATATTAGACCTCGTTGTTGCCGATCGAATGCTTTTTCCAAGTCAACGATCAACAGCTTGGAAACCCTCTAAGGATTCACGATGTTTTTTCATTTTCTATTTGATTGCATCTATTGCACCTCTTATAAGCTTTAAATCCAATGTTTACCATAGGGAATTTCTGTTAAGATTTTGTGTATTCTTGCAAAATTGGGTTCAGCTTGTGAAAATGCTCTCGATGAATCTGTTCATTAAAAAGACGACAGATAGGGATAAGCATTCACACTCGTTGAAAGGTTTATTTTGTTGAAAAGTTTTGGGCGTTATGGCTGTCGTAGCCTCTTACTACAAGCGGGGATGCGCTGCTATGATATTCTAAGCCGTCACATCTTTCGTTCACATCTAATAGTTTCATTGACGATTAAGAAAAATAAAGTCAAAACTTATTCCAGAAGCACTAGTCTATGCAACTTCAATGTCAAAAGGACAATTTTCATCAAGAACCGATTTTAAGCGCTATCCCGGTGGAACCGATTTAAAGTGATATTCTATCGGATATCGGATTAAACATGCTTCACGCGCCTTGAAATAAATTAAAGAACCTTTATTAAAATGAATGCTTCAAATGAATGGAAGGAAAACGGTGATATGTCGGATGTATCATACTTTTAATTCACGACAAGCTTTTTAACCAACCAATAAGTGAAGACGAGCAGCATTTAAAAATATTGAAGTCTTATTGAAGACATACAGCTTAAAACTTTTCGGGCCTTACACTTAGTATTAAGGTTTAGGTTAGTTTTTTAAACCAATTTGTGTTTGCCGTGTAGTTCCGTGTGTTACGTGTAATCAATAATAGCTGATGGATTTATTACCCTAAGCAAAATCGTTGTATGTGCATGCTTAAGTAAATTGGTTATATACGTTACAAAATTTTACGGAGTGTATAAATAAGCACATACTCCACTCTACTGGCCCTCCTCCTCCTCTCCGAACGAATACCTCGCTAGGGCCGATTTATGTATCACGATTAGGGATATCAAGGAAACGGTAGGTGAAAAAACGAAACGCAGAAAAACGAGAGTAAAAAAAAATTAGTAGAAAATAAAGCTGTCTCTTATGACAATTATTGTTTTGTTGAAGCAACAAATCGACCAAAATGTTCACATTGTTCAACGAATCGACCGCAAGTCAATACCGACAAATTGGTGTAACAGAGAAGGAGAACAAGAAAACAATCGCATTTATTCGCACGAAGTTTCAACAAATCGACCAATGTGAACTTCGTCAAACAGTACAAATTTAGTGCGACTTGACAATTTAGTGTAGTTATGATATTTTCACTAACTACAATTGAAAAGTTATATCAATAAATGGTGTATGCGACAAACTTACTGATTTTTAGATAAAAAATTCAAAAATATCACATGCAAAAATAAAGGTTTTGGAACATTTGGTGGTGATGACGACGTCGTAAGGTGTAATTGCGTAGCTCTTCTGGTTGAGCTCTAAACAGCAAGCTTGTTGTTAACCATTTTTAAGTAAATTTAGTACGAAACCCTGCTCGAAAGACATGTTGTTGCTCAAAGTTAGGATCCTCAATCTAATCTCAAACAATATATTGTAATATTGTACAGAAACCAAAAACAGTTCGTATAACAAACAAAACATTAATAACGAAATGGGTATAAAAAGAATATAAAATTCCCAAATAACATTTATTCTTGTTTAAAATTTATGATTTACATATATATTTTTTTTTTACAACAATAACCGATTGGCTATGGACTTGTTGTTGTGTATATGATTTTTTTTTTTTTTTATTTAATTTTATAGAATCACAATGGACCTCTTCGCCCCCGAGGCCTCAGAGCCCCGCCAATCAGCAGCAGACTAGCTTCGATACACTTACATGTAAAATATAAAAAAACTAAACAAATTCAAAATTATATTAGTTACTAAATTTTTATTTTTTATTTCTTAACAATTTCTTTTTTTCTTTTTGTTACTAATTGGCTTGGCTTGATTGATTGAATTTGTGTATGGCTTTTTGTTTTTACTTATTTAAAATTGGTTGTTTTTAGTTTTTATTTTTAATAAAACTGAATTGCTTTTTAATTTCGAATGAATGAAAGGTAATGGTGTGTGGATTGCATTTTTTTATTCATCTTATTGTAGTTATAATTATAATTTTTTTTTTTAAATTTGATTGTTTGAATTAAGTTCATATTGGTAGATAATCAAAGGTGTGTGTTGTCTGATATCAATTCATTAGAAAACTAAAAAAATGTATACAGTTGAAATCAGTCTTAAATATTTACTTGCACCTTGGACA
Source organism: Melanostoma scalare (assembly GCA_949752695.1). NCBI lineage: Eukaryota > Metazoa > Arthropoda > Insecta > Diptera > Syrphidae > Melanostoma > Melanostoma scalare. The sequence continues at coordinate 218,008,116 of OX456984.1, forward strand.
AAATAACAGTAACTGAAACGAAGACGTTAATTATCATAATTTTAATCTTATCTGAAAACACAAAGAACCGAGATTGCTATTAAAAGTGTTATTAAATTATCTCGGCGTGGTGCCCGTAGCGTAATGGTTAGCATGTGTGCTCTGTTACAAGGGAGTACCTACGAGACTCTAATCCCAGGAACATCAAATTGTTTTTGCACGGGTATCGCCTTTCAGAAGGAACTGGAAAGCTTTCAGATAGTAATTTCACTGTCATTGAGAGCACTTTCTTGATTCGCCGTTAAAAAAAAATTGTAAAAATTCCGCCCTCTGTTGCGCCACCCTATTTATTTATTTAAAACGTAGATTTTTTTATGGGATACTTTCTGGGTGGTCATTCCGTTCCTCGATTATCGCCAGGCTATATCTCTTCGGAACTAGTATAGATTATTGATTATATTATCGTCTGACCAATTTTACTTTCAAATCTAAATACATATTTGCTTTTTGTATCTCGATTATCAACAAAACGCTATCGTCAGAGGGGTAACGTCTAGACTATAGCTTAATATATTGTTACATAAACATTAACAAGGACCGAAATATACGCATATGCGAAGAAATATGTACATACCGACTTATGTTTAGTTGCACAGGTGACATCATAACGACGAGTTGTAATTTGATCTCGGTCAAGTATTTGAAAACCATACTAAAACTAACTTTTCGTTTCAATAAAGTTTATAATTGAAAGTGAACGTTTCAGTTCATAGTTGAAATTGAGTGTTTGAATTTAAAAGCGTTTGAATTTATAAAAGATTGTCTTCACATATGGGACCAAAGATCAACCAGAGTATTTTGTTTTCGAAACGACCAAGGGTTTCCTCATCCGCTTTAAATAAGGTCCATGCTTCCGCGCCGTATAACAAGGCTGGGATGATAAAGGTTTTATAAAGGTTTTGCCTTGGTTTTCCTAGTGAGGGTTTATGTCTCAAATGCCTTCTTAACTCAAGGAAGAAGCGGTTGGCAAGAGTGATTCTCCGATTGGTCTCTTCACTGATTTTGTTTTCTGTGTGATCCAGGGTTGGGATAATCAAGGTCTTATAAAGAGCTACCTTGTTTTTTCTATAGAGGGTTTTATTTCTTGATCGCCTTCTTGGCAAGAGTAGTCCTCTTTTTGAACTCCCCAATGATGTTATTTTTTTTGTATATAGCAGGTCCTAGGTAGATGAAGACCTGTACTTGTACTTTTGTACAATTCGTCAATATCCTCATGCCTCGTCACGCTTGATGACGGCATATACTTTGTCATGCATAAGCAGCATACGTTAGTTATGCCTCCGGCATTGACGTTTGAATTTTGCACAATCTTTTCAAGTATGATTAATAAAAAAAAAGCTCCTTTGAAGGAGCAGTGTGCATTCTCCCAAGTCATCCTACATCGTACGAGTGTTGCAGAAATGCCAAAACTAAACATAACCCTGTACAGCTGGTCTCTGTTAATACTGTCATATATCGTTTTTTCCCCAGAACTGCAGTAATGTCAAAGTTAAAACCTCATTGATAACGACCTATCGATTTGTTGACGTGAGGTTTTAGACGATCATCTTTTGTTGTCGCTTGTTATATAAACAATCCGCTATAGAGGGTTTGATTTGCTCTTTACGAATTCAATGCATATTACAAAACAAAAAAGTCAAAGGCCCTAAATACATAAAGGTTATTCATTACATCATGTCAAATCCCACAACTTCGAACTGGATCCCTTTCAATTTAAACACTTTCAGGAATTTTCAAATTTGTATACTCAACCCAAATGTATTTTTATTCATTTTAAACCCCTTATACGTACAATACACTGACTGCTCTATCATTTTAACCGAACGAAGAAAATGTTGAGATTTACTTTCTTCGTGGTGCACACAACTGTTTTCCTCAAAGAAAACATTGCCTATCCTAAAGTTAAAATTTCATAAGGAACTAACTTAGCTTTTTCAGTCAGAATGATTATCATGATACAAATATCTTACATTTCGTAAGAAAATCACTTTTCGATCGGTTACGATGATAGGGCAGACAGAGTATGAAGTAATAATGAACAATTGAGAGAAAAAAAAAAACAAATCCAGTTTGATTTTTTTCGCTCCAACTAAAATTTAATATTGCTTGTTTCTTGAAGTATGAAGAATAGTTTTTAAATGAAACGAATGTGTTTTGCATGTGGTCCAAATTCTTAAGCATAACTTTCATTACGACTCATTTGATTGGTTTTGAATTTCAAAATTTCATTTGTTTAAATTAATATTAATAGTTGTTACAACAAATAAAGTAAGCTAAACTAAAATGAAACTATCTAGTGTGACCTTTTAGTCTTTTTCAAAGTAAAGTTTGTGTGTATAATTTGTGAGAGTACATTTTGGAACCCAAAACATTATAATAATAATTCAGTACTAGTAAAAGGTAAAAAAATTGTTTTAAAACTTCTCGTGCTGTTTTATGTCACTATATACAAATCCATACATTAAGCCAGTGTAAACCTCTTTGATTTGTTTTCTTTGGTAATTTTGTGATTTGTTATTATTCTACTATTTTCTTTCAAATTTAAAACAAAAAAAAGTAATAATAATAATTAAACTTAATGATGAATTTTTATTGTGTTACTGTATATAGCACCACCAGCACCAGGTTCATCAGTGAATTCCACTTCAGTGACTAGCCCCAGTGCCCAAAATGTACCAGGTGTTGCCGCTGGAGCAGTGGCTTCTGCCTTGGGTGCCAGTGTTACTGCGACAACGCCAACACAACCAGAACTGCCAGTATTTACATGCCCACGTCGTCCGAATTTGGGCCGTGAGGGGCGGCCCATTGTGTTGCGGGCAAATCATTTTCAGGTGACAATGCCTCGTGGATACGTCCACCATTACGATATCAATATACAACCGGACAAGTGTCCACGTAAAGTTAACCGAGAGATCATTGAGACTATGGTTCATGCATATAGCAAAATATTCGGAGTGCTCAAGCCTGTATTTGATGGTCGAAATAATTTGTACACACGTGATCCATTGCCTATTGGCAATGATCGATTGGAATTAGAAGTAACACTACCGGGAGAAGGAAAAGATCGAATATTTCGCGTGACAATCAAATGGATGGCACAGGTTTCGTTGTTTAACTTGGAGGAGGCTCTAGAAGGACGAACACGTCAAATTCCGTATGATGCAATTTTAGCACTTGATGTTGTAATGCGCCACTTGCCAAGTATGACTTACACGCCAGTGGGAAGGAGTTTTTTCAGTTCCCCAGATGGCTACTATCATCCATTGGGCGGTGGTCGTGAGGTTTGGTTTGGTTTCCACCAGAGCGTACGTCCCTCGCAGTGGAAGATGATGTTGAACATTGATGGTATGTATCGAAACACGTTATCTGATATAAGATATGGCTTATAAAATTTACCTCTCTTTCGTAGTTTCTGCAACGGCTTTCTACAAAGCGCAACCAGTAATTGATTTTATGTGTGAAGTACTAGATATCAGAGACATTAATGAACAGCGTAAACCACTCACCGATTCACAACGAGTCAAGTTCACTAAAGAGATTAAAGGGCTCAAGATTGAAATAACTCACTGTGGCCAAATGCGGCGCAAGTATCGCGTCTGCAATGTGACTCGAAGACCTGCTCAAATGCAATCGTAAGTTTTTCTTATCATTTCTGTGCCCTATAGACGATAGTGACAAAAAAATGTTTCTTTTAGTTTTCCACTTCAGCTTGAGAATGGACAAACTGTGGAATGTACTGTTGCCAAATACTTTTTAGATAAGTACCGCATGAAGCTTCGTTATCCACATTTGCCATGCTTGCAAGTTGGACAAGAGCATAAACACACTTACCTTCCGTTGGAGGTCTGCAACATTGTTGCTGGGCAACGGTGTATCAAAAAACTCACCGATATGCAAACATCTACAATGATTAAAGCAACTGCTCGTTCCGCACCTGATCGTGAACGAGAGATTAATAATTTAGTAAAACGTGCTGACTTCAATAACGATTCGTATGTACAAGAATTTGGCCTGACTATATCAAATTCAATGATGGAAGTTCGAGGTCGTGTTCTTCCGCCACCAAAGCTGCAATACGGCGGGAGAGTCTCGAGTATGAGTGGCCAAGTAAGTCTAAATGAATTTTTATACTGATGTGATAAATGAGACTATGTACTTTCCTCTTTTTTGTAGCAATTATTCCCGCCACAGAACAAGGTGAGCTTAGCGTCTCCCAATCAGGGTGTCTGGGATATGCGTGGCAAGCAATTCTTCACCGGTGTAGAGATACGGGTCTGGGCAATTGCTTGCTTTGCTCCCCAGAGAACAGTACGAGAAGATGCATTACGCAACTTCACTCAGCAACTACAAAAGATCTCGAATGATGCTGGTATGCCAATTATTGGCCAGCCATGCTTTTGCAAATATGCCACAGGACCCGATCAGGTCGAGCCAATGTTTAAGTATTTAAAAAACTCGTTTAATAACCTTCAACTGGTTGTGGTTGTCTTGCCAGGAAAGACACCGGTTTATGGTAAATAACAAAAAAAAAATATGAATTTTATCCTCAGAATGATGATTTTAATTTTATAATTTTTTTAGCTGAAGTTAAACGTGTGGGTGACACGGTCCTTGGTATGGCAACTCAGTGTGTCCAAGCCAAAAACGTCAACAAAACTTCACCACAGACCCTCTCAAACTTATGCCTAAAGATCAATGTCAAACTTGGAGGCATTAATTCTATCCTTGTCCCATCGATAAGACCTAAGGTTTTTAATGAACCTGTTATATTTTTGGGCGCTGATGTTACACACCCACCAGCCGGTGATAACAAGAAGCCATCGATCGCAGCTGTTGTTGGTTCAATGGACGCACATCCGTCACGTTATGCAGCTACAGTACGGGTTCAACAACACCGTCAGGAAATCATTCAAGAGCTTAGTAGTATGGTGCGTGAGCTGTTGATAATGTTTTACAAATCAACTGGTGGTTATAAACCACATAGGATTATTTTATATCGCGATGGTGTATCAGAAGGACAATTTCCGCATGTGCTGCAACATGAATTGACTGCTATTCGTGAGGCATGCATAAAATTGGAAGCAGAGTATAGACCGGGTATAACATTTATTGTGGTACAAAAGCGACATCACACCAGGCTGTTTTGTGCTGAAAAGAAGGAGCAAAGCGGAAAATCTGGAAATATCCCAGCAGGAACGACGGTCGATGTTGGCATCACACACCCTACAGAGTTTGATTTCTACTTGTGTAGTCATCAGGGAATTCAAGTGAGTTTTTAATTTAAATTATATATCCTTTATTATTTAGGGTCGACTTTAAAAAGTGAAAACTTTCTACGGAAACGAATAAGTACATTTTGCAATTGTTGCATCATAATATTGAGTCCTTCGTTTAACCTGTGAAAAATTAACTTGGTGACGGTTCATAACCGGGTGCTGGCATATTCCGATGGGAACGGGAACTTAGAAACTACATAACCGATTTCAAAAATTCTTAAACCGTTAGAAGAGCTGTGGCATACGGGATGACATCCTTAGCGATTTTTTACCTTTCTTTGAAATTGCGATGCCTCTTAATCGTATTTCCTGCATCTAATAATCACTGAAAATCACCGAAGGTACCGAAGGTGTTACACCGGTCGGATCAGCTAGTTAATAAAAATTTAATTTCACGCAATCTCCAAAACAAAATGTTACTCGTCCCCTTTCTTCCAAGAATCTTCACAGAGGTAGTTACTAGTTAATACTTCGTTTATAAAAAGCATGGACTACTTACAAAATTTTCAAACAAAATGCAATATTGTGTATATTTGAATAACTTTCACTTGGACAAGAGTGAAAGTGCGATTTGTGAAGTGATGATAAGTTATTATCGTTAATCCTACTTTTTCACAAACCGGTGGCTCCATTAAATGAAGTTGGGAACCTATAATTGTTTTCTTTTGTACGTAAAATTAAGCTAAGCTAGCTCGTTAGGATCAAATTAGTGTTGTGTGGCTACTCATTGAATAACTATACTGAGATTTTGAGGCTACTCTGACTCCTAGTCATTAAAGCGGGTTATTAAAATAACGGATTGAAGGGTAGGCTCAGGCATAAATAAATAAAGTTCTCAGACCTTTGGATCATCTTGCAAGCTGAAGCGCTTGCCGTCTGTAAAGCTGCTAAACATCTCGCCAGGCCAAAATTGATTAGCAAAAACATTGAAAACCTCACAGACGGCCATTAAAACTATCTCATACATAGTCACAAAGTCCGAATCAGTAGAAAGCTTTGACGAAATGTGCTACTTATCATACTTCCCACAGAACAGCATCCTTAAGTTCATTCAAAGTTCCCTATGGTTTAATGAAGTTCCTTAACCCCAATAACTCCCACTCGTCCTCCGTTATCCCGGGTAGCACAATCGGCCCTATCGTGGTAACCGTCGGAGCGGAATTCTCTCCGATCGGAGACATTTTGCTTCGTGGTAGTTCTCCGATCGGACGATCCGACGGTCTCCGACAAGTTTTTGTTGCGGAGATTTTAGTTTTGGGAATGCAATGCATTGCTGCATTTGTGAAAAAATGTCTACTACTTCGAAGCAAAATTGAATCTCCGAAAAAAATGCGTTGCGGAGAAAACTCCGCTCCGACGGTTACGACGATAGGGCCGAATGGATCCTTGCGATCCGAATAAAGTGCTGCTGCTTGCGCATCCTACATCCTACCATAGTATAGATACAACGCTAGGCTAATTAATCCTTATAAAAACTTGCTGCTTCTTCAAAATTTATCATTAAAGATTATTTGTGTAATTTTAAAGGCCAGTGATCCAATGATCCAATTGTCTAATCTAATCAAAACCGATTTATTTCTTCTTTTTTATAGGGTACAAGTAGACCTTCGCACTATCACGTTCTCTGGGACGACAATCATTTTGATTCAGATGAGTTGCAATGCCTAACTTATCAGCTGTGCCACACATACGTTAGATGCACACGTTCCGTATCAATTCCAGCACCAGCGTATTATGCCCACTTGGTCGCGTTCAGAGCAAGGTATTCATAAAAAGTTACAAAATTTATATCACAACTTTTTAACACCAAAAATTTCTTAAGATATCATTTGGTTGAAAAAGAACACGACTCCGGCGAAGGATCTCATCAAAGTGGCTGCTCTGAAGACCGAACACCAGGTGCAATGGCAAGAGCGATTACAGTACACGCTGACACCAAAAAAGTTATGTATTTCGCTTAAGTACATACAAATTGCGTGAAAAAACTCTAACTAAAACAATGCGGAGTATAAGGAGCTGTGTAAAGTAAAGAACAAGTTCTAAAAAACAAAACAAAAACTACGACACAAGAAATGAGTAATGTATGTTACCTAAACTTTTGAATTATTAGTTTTAAGTTCTAGAAGCATCAACGATATACTTGGCACAATCAGATGGTCGTATATTTGATAGGGAGCAATATAGACGGGTAAATCTATGGATTTAGTTTGTAATCAACATAATAGCTTTAAGTCGCTTTGGACATAATTTACTCGGCACCTTATACATATTTGTTTTTAATTTATAATTTTTTAAAATTTTAACTTCAAAGGAAAACTATAGACCGCTTCTTAATTATGTAGGAATACCAAATCAGGCATGAAAATTAAAAAAACAAACGAAAACACACGCATCTTACTAGATTAGTACCTGTCAGTCGGATTTGTATTTAAATTTTTTTTTTAATATTATTAAGTATTTTTTTGTTAAAATTTTATTAATTTACCAAAGCAGCAAGTTTCATGAAAACAAATTCAAATCTTAATCAATCACAAAAAAAAAATGCTTCGTAAAAGCAGCGATTGGGGGATAAAGCAAATTCTTTAAAGTGCCACATTTGCAAAATGGTTTTCTTAAAACATAAGTATCGTAGCATTTACTAAGTAAGGAGGAGAAAAATTAACAAGATGATATGAAAAATAACAATTCTAAATAACCTTTTCAAGTAAAAAAAAAAAAAAAACAGCTTAAGAAACAAAAAGTTATGAAGTTGAATATTTGATAAGTTTTAAGGATGAGAATTAAAAAAATAGAAAAGAAGAAAGACCCTAATTGTGTATCTAACGACATCATAATATTTTAACATTCATCTTTTATTTTCAATGCAAGGGATTTACAATTCAAACCTATCAACTTTATTTGTATGTACAACACATATATACAATTGTATATTGTAATAACTTATATTATTGAGGCATATGCTTTTTATAGTTACATTTTTTTTTTAGTTTTGTAAGAATAAGTTGATTTAATTTAATTATGAATAGTGAATAAAAAGTATTTGGCAATTTTTTCAAAATTTTGAGCAATCAATGAAGTGGTGTGGGATAAGGAGCTTTTTGGGTTATCAACTTTCATCCATTTGAAAAATGATGTTTAACATTGCTTTAATGCTCAAAATATCGAATAGCTATCTCTAGCTTTTCCCAAAGTAAAAGGTGAGGTACACACACAACATCCTATGCTTTTAACGGTTTGGTTTGGAAGTAGCTGTGCATCAAGATGAGCTTATTTTTTTTAAATTATGTCGTCCTAGCGTCGGACTAAATAATTATCTAATTTCATTCGGACACACACAGGCGTTTTGCATTTTGTTTTCGATTTTTTTAGTTTGTTTTCCAAAATGCACTGAAATTTCAAAAAAAAAGAAAGTATATACATATTGGTAACTTTCCCAAACTTAAGACGTTTCAGATGTTAAGACGTGTAATTACTCCTTGTAGATGTCCGTTTGGCAATCCGTCATTGATTTATCTCCGCAATTCGTCTAGCAAGAAGGGAATGTTTGATTTAGATTTCTGCAATCAAGTGCTTTTGTTTGCTTAGTTATTCAACTAAATTTTCTAACTTATTTAAAGAGTGTGACTCCACCTCAGAAAACAATGGAGGATATTTCAGTCAAAAAGGGCTACGAGTTGATTCTCTGTATTATCTACTTTCGAATGGAGTTCATCAGATTATTTTTTGTGGGCTTTATAAATGCTCATTTACTGGCATTTATTTCGAACGAGGAGAGTATATAAATATATATTTGTACATTCATCTTCCTTTTCGCTATGCTAGTAGATCTCGAATTGAATCACAGCTCTACCACTTAATTACTTCAACTTAGTGATCAGCTCGTGGAGTACGCCGTATTTGTGTATATACAAATGTATTTAAATGTCTAAACTTTTTTGTGTACCGTGAAGAATCCACCGTTTGTCAAAAGAATTATTTCCAACCATTTAACTGCTCTAGGCTTCGTAATAATAATTTTGTTTACATTTGACTTTCTTTGGTCTTTGTCTTCTTCAAATAAATTTTTCATTCATCTCTTGTGAAAAAAAAAACTTAGAACATGAAATGCGAACTCGTAGTTATGCGCTTTTGATAACGTGCCTGATATTGTTATAATCCGCCCATATATTTTCAATGTTACCAAATTGGTTTACGTAAACTAAAGTCTATTACGGAAGAATTTATTTAGTCGTAAACACCATGCTTTTACAACTTCCTCAGTTCTTACATGTCTCAAAGAAGTGCAAAAAGAGTAAATAAAAACGATGAAAAGAAGACCAACAGAAAGTTGTTTTATATCATTTCCGTGCTGCAACAAGTAAGTCCTCATTTGGCCAAAATATATCAACTGAACGGTTGATCAACTCAATTAAGAGGTACAGATGGTCGTCAGCCTTTACAAACAATCAAAATACTTTTCACGTATACCCTAGCGAAATTTCTCAATTGTGTAACAATTATCTACAAAAATCGTTAAAAAAATCATGTGCGCGAATTCGAGACCGATGAAAAGAGAAATAACGCTCTTCGTCAAACATTCTTCAAGTCAAACATTCTTCAAGAAGTCGTAATATTTCTTTATTGCTAACAAAGGCCCTCACCCGTTAAATATATTATTAATTTCAAAACTTTGTTGTTTTTATTTTTATTTAAAAGCATTAAAATTGCATCACCGATCATAAATTTAAAAATACAATATTTGTTCAGTTTTAAAAGCTGTAAGACAATAACTGAATAATAAACAAATGACACTTAAAAAATCGTTTAAAATTAGTGATGTCATTTTCAACCGAGTGATACCTAAACAATTACAAAATCGAAATAATGTTTTTTAATGACATACTTCTTGAATAAAACGGTGGCATTAGATTTAATTTGTTGATATTCCTAATTAGTGAGAGAGCTTTATTAAAATCAATTATAAGCAGCTAATATTGAAATAAATGCTTCGATTAGGCTTACGCAGTGCGCAATATGAAACATAAAAAAAACAATCGAAACATTCACATTTGCTTCGTCATACAAAACTGATTCTGACTCATTATTTGAATTTATCCGTTTATACTTTAAAATTAACAATATCGCAAATCTATAGTCATTTAAAATTATCTTAAAATTAGGCTTTGAACCGACAATTGTTTAAAATGAATTTTGAACCAGTTATAGTTGACTTTGATTCCATTTCAAATTTTAAAGACCACTTTTTGTCTCGAATTGTGATTTTATAGGCATTGAGCCACCACCCATACCATCCTTATAATCTGCTACTGAATAAAACTTTTTTTTCTACCAACAAAGTGACAAATAGTATGGGATGGATAGTGTCGAGATTTTTACTCATAGTGACAAAACTGCTATCACTTCATCAGAATTACCTCTTCTTAAATTATTTTTCCATCATTCATTTTTTTGTTTCGGTTTTCCATTGCTGTGTCCCTGCAGATATGTATAAGGTTCTTCTCTATCTTTAACAACAATCGTAAAAGATTATGAGAAGTAAAATAATTGTCAAAATATATTATATTTTTATATGGTCAGAAGGAATTGGAACTTTTTCTAGAAGCTGAATCTTAGTGACGTTTGTAGCACAGCAGCGTCACATTTTTGCACTTCAATCATGCTTATTTTGACATTCTATTTGATAGAAAGTTAGTCGAATTCGAAAGAAGTGAATTTTGAAACTCGAACGATTCGAAATTTTACATGTTTAGCAAATCCTTCGAGTCTCAAAATGCACTTCTTTCGAATTCGACTAACTTTCTATCGAATAGAATGTCAAAATAAATAAACCTAATAATTTATAAAATAAATTTGTAGGTAGCAAAGTTATATAAATAGTGAGGATTATTTGTCAGCATCCAGATTTTGACACTAAAACGAACAGATCTTCCTCTTATAAACTGTTTCAAAGATTGATTTCCAAAATATTTGATAATGGATTCAACAAGAATAATTTTTTGTATATGAAGCGCAAAACTTCTTGGCACAAAAGATTAATAAACGGTTTGAACTTTGCCTTTTGTGTCGAACATCTACAAAATGAATGTATTTTTTTATCTCACAAAAACAATTTGCCGGCATTTTGTTTTGGAAGCAAACGCGATTCTTGTATCCTCATCTAATTCTCAATACGTAGAATTCCTGGGCATTGATTGGTAACCACTGTCGAACATAATGCTGAACGGCATTATTTCCAAGTCTTCTTTCAGGAAACTGAGTTCATGGTGATTGAGAAGCGTAAAGACTAATTTGATTCAAAAAAAAAAATGACAAAGCTATAACTTCCTAAAAGGCGGTAGAGTAGAGTGATAAAAAGACAACCGTTTTATTTTTTCTACACTAAACTTCTAGCCTTCTTGTTGAAAATAAGTACACGAACAAAAAGAAATCAAAACAAATTTAAAGATGTAAAACGGTAAAGGCATGAGAAGTAAAAGTTAACCCTCCTGTTATTGTTTCTTTACGATGAAAGCTATGAAAGTTTCTATAACTGGTATATATTTAATGTGATAACAACTAAAGCCGGCACTATCTCTTACGAACACCCTGAGTATAGATTTGCGCTAATGTACTAAAGTTCACTTTATAAAAACAAATATACGTATTCTCATAAAAATCAAACAAACAAAAATCTAATATGAATAATTTACAAAAAATCAAGGAACTATTTAAGCAATCTTAAACAGAACGAAATATTGTCATGTTATTTTATACAAAACTAAAAATTTACTCTTAAGTGATCCACGTAAATGTAAAATAGGATCGGCAATTCTTTAAAACTTTAAAAGAACAAAAACAAACAATGTCAGAACAAAATCTAATTTAAAAATAACATCAAATTGTAACCACCAATTGTTGTGCATATCGCGAACAATACGAATATTTTATTAAATAATAATACCTGCGAATAAGAAAAAGAAAACCAAAACTTTTTTGACTCGTACAATGCTACATCTCACAAGGGATTAACTTTCTGATTAGTTTTTAAGAGAAATCAAACATTAACAAAAAACAAAAACACGAAATTAAACAAAAATATATACATGCATAAAAAAATCCTAAGGATTGCAAGGAGAACAAAAAAAAGAAAAGTACCGAAAAAACGACACCACTTACAAAATATCGAGGACAAAATAGGCTAAATTAAAATTAATATTAAGAAACAAAACATTTTTCTCAAGCACTACACAACAACAACAACAAAACTTAACAATGAAGTAAAACTGAAGAAAATAAAGTTGTCAAACTATTTTACAATGGAATGCGCAAAGATAGAATAATTTATTAGTTGTTAAATTAAGTAGAAAAAAAACCTTATCAGCTTAGTGAAACTCAGAACCATAAAAAGAAACAGTGATTATACATGCTTACACATTTTGGGAAGAAAAATCAATCCTCTCGTAATCAAACTTCGTATTAGACCCTAAGCATTTTTATCATTGTAATCATCAATCTATTTACGTGTAAGTTGAAATTTATTTAAAAAAAAAAAAAAATTATAAACAGATAAAGTGTATATTTTTAAATGAATTGTTTTAAATAAGTAGCTCTTCAAAACTGAACTGATATGAAAACCCAGTCCACATTAATATATTGCACTCCAATTCTATTTCATTCTACTGAAAAGTGAAAACTTTGTGAAAGTCACTTAACCAATTTACCCAGGACACATATGGAATAAATACAGACATTACATTATATAAATGTAGTATAAACAAATATTGTAGATTAATTTTTCATTATACATTTTGTTTTTAACTGTGAATAAAAAAAAGCAGCAATACAATTATGAAATAAAATTGTGATTTCTAAAGGGTTTCTTATAAATTTATCAAAAACAAAAAATGCAAGGTAATACATTTAGTTTCTTAAAAGAAAATTAAATAAAACAAAATACATATATTTACTTAAAAAGCTATTTATCAAAATGATTTCATTTGCCATGTTGTTGCTTTATGTATATGTAATTAGTTTTTACTGTGGGATTGACCAATATAATGCCCTTCAAAGCGTTTTAAACGTTAAAACTTTCAATTGTTGGCGTTTTTTCTACTATTTTCCACTGCTATGAACGTATAAGAGCAAAATGTGTGCAACCAATACCATGTGGGATAATATCCGAGCAAAGTTTATCCTATTATTATGAGGGTTTACGAATGATCCTTGATTGGGTTGTGGCGATAGTCTTAACTGCAACAATTGTTTTGTTTTTTGTTACAGGTGAGTGTTTATTTTCAGTGTTCGAATTTTTTTTTGAAATAGATCACCGAATTGTTGTTATTTGGTCGAAGTCAATCCTTTTTGATTTTCATTCATATTACGATAAGAGTTATAGTAAAACGCCAGTAAAATGACAAAGCTCTGAGTGTTACATTTGGTGTTGAAATGAAATATCTTCCGAAATTATAATCACCCTTATTGCTATAGGCGTTCCACTAAAACCTAAAAAATGAAAGAACTCCAGCCGCGATAATTTTTATTTTCATAAAAATATAAGTTCAGCCCTCTATCTGTTCCTCATTGCTCTTACCATTCCCTCAAAAGTTATTTTATTTAAACGGCAATTGTGGCACCTAGCCTTATTGGCGTTTTATTAAAACGCCATTCGTAATAAGGGTGAATAACAATAAACAGAGAAAAGGCCAGACTCCAATTTTTATTGAAACACGAACCGTCGCGTTTTCCAGATAGCCTAACTTTTCGGGATGTCAACATCGTGCTTGAAATTTTGCAGCTTAACTCATCTTATCGAAGTGAAAAGTGATGATAAGAGAACGTTAAAAAAAATTTGAACTATTTCGTCCAGCTGAGTTCGAACTCCTGTGCTACCTGCGATTAATCAAAAAACTCAATTAATATTCGAATGATAGTTATTACATGAATAAAATAAAATAAACAGGGTAGCGCACCAGAGCGGGCGACCCCGGGCCTAGTGCATTTCTCGTAACCATACCTTACTAAAGAGAATAGAAGGCACATATATTTTTTTGCCAATTTGGAATGGCTAATCAGGAAACCGTTTATCATGGCCTTAAATTACTTACCATCGTGGTAATTGATAATTCCACTGTAAAGGCGATACTCGTGGAAAAATATTCGGCCCTATCGAGGTAACCGTCGGAGCGGAGATTTCTCCGCAGCGCATTTTTTTCGGAGATTCAATTTTGCTTCGAAGTAATTGTCGTCGTAAGAAATTTTTCACAAATGCGGCAATGCATTGCATTCCCAAAACTAAAATCTCCGCAACAAAAACTTATCGGAGAACGTCCGATCGGAGAACTACCACGAAGCAAAGCTCCGACGGTTACCCCGATAAGGCCGATTGACGATTGACCTCCTGGGCCAGGTCTACACTCTACAGGTTCATCCCCTGTTTTAAATGTCACACTTTTGTCAAGAATGAGCTCATGAGTTAGTTTTCTTATGTGATTTTTATTTGGTAAAAAGGGTCAATTTATTGTAGATCAAAATCTATCTTATTTTGATTGATTGTTTTTTTTTCGATTTGGGATAATTTTCAAAGATCCCTGTTTTAGAAGAATTTGTTTCTCAATAACCCAACACAGTTTTCATTATGTCAATTTGATATATATATGAATTGATTTGCGATTGTGAAAATTGTATTCTAAATTTCAAAGAAAAATATTTTTGTTTAAAATACGAAAACAGTGTGATAAGCAAATGACAAAGAATACTTAACACCTGCATCAACACTACTTTCTACCGACGGTAAAAAACACTAATACAAAAAAAAAAAAAAACTGAATTCGTAATTGTGTTGCATTGGCAACGAAAAAAATCAATCAGTAGAAGACTTGATTTACCAATATTCCATTATTGTTCTACATACAGGAACTGGGCCCATATTACAAACAACGATACTCAACAAAAAACCTCTCGTTAACGTTACCTTGTGGTTACTTTTCACGATACTCGATGTAATTTACGACTGCTTTTGGCGGTCGGTTTGGTATCGTTCTGACATTTTCATGGAGCTATTCTCGAAATTCACAATCGGTTTATGTCGTGGCTATTTTTGTTTTGAGTTTCGTTTTTTTGCCTCGCGTTTCGAAAATCGCAATACAGGGCCAGTAAAATGAGGACAAATCTTTAATTCTCTTGCACAACGGTTTCCTTATAAAAAATAATAAATTTATGCATCGTTAATTTGTTCACACTACTGACAGAATTCAGAAATTACAGTTGGGTACTTTATCTCTAAAACTACTGTCTTACAAATTTAAGCTGAGAAAACCTTGTTTTCCTAAAATTTGAATGCAGGGCGATACCTCTTTAGCTATTGTCCAAACATCAGCGTTCTGACTATAGTTTTTTTTTTTGCGACCGTCGAGGCACGAAAGCAAGTTTTAACAGTTCATATGATGATAGTCACTTAATCTATAGCTTCTATCTAAATGCGGCTGTTAATTGACTACAAAACGTAATCGTTCTGACGATAACCTTTTTCATTGTTGAACAGTGCCATACTATAATCGAACCGAAATCTTCCGGCTATAATCGAGTTACGTAATGACCTCCCTGCATTGAACTTTTTTGTATAGAGTTTTACTTAACTGCAAAAGTGCAAAGTAATAAACACTCACCTGAATAAGTTTGCTTAAAGTAAGCAACATTTTGATGCACTGGCTCATTTTTCTGCACTCCACATCATTCAAATAGTGATTCCAATGTCTTCTTCCATATTTTTTTCTTATAATTATTATTATTTTATTTTCATTTTATATTTAATCTTAATGTCAGCTTATAAATTTTAACAAGAAGCAGACGAAAACATAAATTAATAATAAACAAAACACGTAAAATTCACTGTATTTGAAACTATATTGTAGGTATGTAGGCTGTAATGTGAAACAATATTCATGAATTTCTCTCAAAAGAGAAATGAAAATAATTTAAAATACAGATTTTAAAAGCCGGGAATTTATATTATAATAATGAGTATTTATATATATTTATATATTAACTTAAAAGGTGAGTTATTTAATTTCAAACAAAAAAAATGTAAAAATTTTACGATTTTTTTTAATTAGGGCAGTACAATAACTTAGTTTATAGTAAATGATGGGCGGTTATATATTAAAGTTGATTTTAATAAACAAAAAAAAATATGGTCCTGTAACTCTCTCAAAAGATCCCTTTTTACAATATTTGTTCCAGAGATATACAAATGTCTAAAAATAATAACTAATTAATAAGCGAAAGTTGGAGACAGTTTAGTATAAAAATCACACATGAAATACACAATCCCAACATTGAAAAACAAATAATAAATTTAAAACACACCTTTCATTAATTATTAGTATAAATAAAACAAATGTAATAATAATAATAATAACGGATCATTTAAATAAACGATTTTTTGGAACATGAAAATAGAGTTTCATTTTCGAGGTAGATTGAGTCAAATTGAGTATCAAAAAAGAAACTGCGAATGACAACCGATGCGTTTGATGCATAGTTTTCTTTGTAAGGTATCTTTGAAACATACATTATGAAAAGTTTCTTTGCAGACTAATTTTTTGAACATAATCAACTAAAGTATGAATCACAGAGGAGAAATAAAAAGAGAGAAATCCTTACAAAAATCACTATAAAAAACGTGTTGGAAAACGTATCATTAGCATGGTACGTGAAACAATCTTTTGACGATACAATCGACGATAGACGATTGGATGGACGATAATCGTTTAAAATGTTACGGAATCTTGGCCCTGATTTTACAAATACCACTTTGTTTACGTTTGATGAAATCCGAAAATAAAGTTGGAAAAATAGTTTCACTAACACAACTTTATATTCGGTTGATTGCGTGTAACACTGGTAGATTTTGTTACACGAGCAAGCAATGTAAAAGCAAGATGTATAAAAGCTTTGCACCCCTGAAATAGCTATGAATCGCTAAAAAGCCCAATCAAATTTATTTTTTTATACTGATTTTTTATACTTCGTTGAACTTTACCCAGGGTTGACGCAGGTGTTCTTGACAACTCGTAGGGTTGTCCTCAAAAAACGCTTAGCCGCAAAATCACCACACATGCCTGTCATTTGAATAAAAAAAACATGCCATTTGAAAGCCCTCGAATTGCCACAACAAAAACCTAGTTGTAGTAGAGTTGAGGGCAAAGCCAGGTGAACCCTAGGGCTCAAAAAACACTCAGTTTGACATTCAGGGTGACTTTAGGTTTCTCAAAAAACGCTTTGTGGAGACCCCAGGGCGACCATAGGGCTTCAACGAACAAGCCTACTATTTATTGACATTTGAATAAAAAAAATGAATAGGGTTCGGAGAGCTTCAGGTATCAGCGCATTTCATCACCTGCAATTTGATGCGAATTCGAAAAGGCTTGGTTATAAAGCGCTTTTCATGGCAATGTATTGACTGCGAGACGTCTGGCATCCATAATTGATTTTGTTTTCTGATTGTTGGCATAACATCGGTCCTTCACGGTTCCTTACAAAAAAAAATAACAGCTTTTCTGGTTTTTAACAAAAAATTTCCTTATTTGTAAGCTAATCGATTTCTTTAAGAAAAAAATTCTTTATTGGTTCTTTTTTTTATTAT
The DNA here is from genome assembly GCA_949752695.1 of Melanostoma scalare. Lineage (NCBI taxonomy): Eukaryota > Metazoa > Arthropoda > Insecta > Diptera > Syrphidae > Melanostoma > Melanostoma scalare. The sequence goes on from OX456984.1 coordinate 218,026,053, forward strand.
TATTTCTCATATCTAAGTTTTAAGGATACAACTTGCTGCCATAAAATGTTTACACTAAGCAAAATAGGTTAACGGTCAATTAAACTGAAATGCAGTCAGCGACAGCACTGTTTTCCCACCGTGTGTTGTTGTTAATATACCTAGTTTAAAAATTCAATTTCGGGAACTTCGATCTTTAATAATATAAAAAATGATAGGTTCTACCGAGATTTGAACTCGGATCGCTGGATTCAAAGTCCAGAGTGCTAACCATTACACCATAGAACCGGATGTAAATTCGTCGTCAAAAGTAAATTATAAAAGTAGGAAAAGCCCTATATAGAGGCACTGATTCTAAATTCAATTTTACCCCCTTCCAATTGGAACATAAGTGTTTGTATAAGTCAAACTGGAAAACACCACTTTATGGCCCTGTTCTAATTTTCGTTCGGATACCATATCCTTCTGTTTTATATTTTTTGAAGTTCTCAATTCTGAATTCGTACGCTTTGAATTCGCTTATCACTTTGCTATCGTTAAGTTTGGTAGCACTTATACCTAATTAAAAAGTAACCAAGAAATTGTGTTACTTTATTTGGCAGCACTAAAAAATAATAACCCAGCATCCATAAATTCCATATAAAAAAAATACAAAAACTGATACGATGACCAAAGATAACCGGATTTGAACAATTTAGAAAGAAAGAATTTAGAAAGAAATTGATCAAGAAAGAAAAAAAGATCAAGTTTTTTGTATGTATTCAAATCTCATAGGTATGGCGATTTTTAAATAAATTTTAATTTAGAGATCACATTGTTAGAATTTAGGCCTCTTCTGTGTTTAGAAAATACCTACATAAAAATTTGAAGGTGCCTAATGTTATGATTGTATATAGAAACTATAGTAAGTTCAAAACACGATTTAACAATGCTTTGGACCGGAGGAGCACGGAGACGCAGCATTCACTTCTCTACACACAATGGTGAAACAAATGGCTTGGAACGGAGACTGCTAAGTTGGAACGGAGAAAATAGGTTCGCTACCAGTCAAAAAGTCTACATAATAATACTATAGTTTCTATATACAATGATGTTATCTAAAATTGGGGACCAAATGTGTAAACAGTGAGTGGCATTAATTCGGTTTTTATCCTTGAATAACCTTTTTGAATGTTTAACAAAAGTTAGACTTGGGTTTATCATTTGGTTATTTTATAAATAAGTAGGTATATTGTTATCCACGTTTTGCAAAAAAAAAAAAATGCCATCACTATACTGCACAGTTATACGTCATCAGAAATTTGGTGTTTATAGACAGTATAATGAAAAAGGGGAATGCTATTGAAAGATTCTTAGAGAAAATTTAAGACAAAATGCTGTGAGCATGGTTATTTCAAGGAGTTTTGCACTTTAGCAGGACAACGACCCAGAGCAAAAGACGCGTGTTGTCAGAGAATGGTTAATCAATAAGTGTACTAAGGTTGTCCAAACACCTCCAGAATCTCCGGATCTGAATCTAATAGGTAGTCGAGTACGTTAAAACTCCAATCAGTTTACTGAAGACACGGTTAAAAGAAAAATGGAATAAATCCAAAAAATATGCCCCAGCGACTGAACGGAGTTTTATCCCGCAAAATATTAAATGAAATGTTAAAATAGATTAACGAAAAAAATTTAAATATCGTAGTATAATCTAAAATATATACCTAGGTCCTAGGTATTTTGCATTATAACAGAACAAATTCGAAGCTAAATAGGTATTTGGGTATTGGTTTAAGTGGTTACTTTTTACTGCCCCTCTCACCAAGGTTCTATGGTGTAATGGTTAGCACTCTGGACTCTGAATCCAGCGATCCGAGTTCAAATCTCGGTAGAACCTGAAAAATACTTTTTGATTTCACCAACTTTTGTGCAGTAAAAAGTTCTTCCATAGTCCATACTTTAAAAAAAGCTATTTAATATTATGAATTATTTCGCAGAATCACAATGCTTAATAGTCAATCACGCAAGTCAATAAGCTTTTCATAATGATCACCTTAAAATTATGTTATTTAAACATTGATTTCTTCTTCAGTAAATTAAATTATTAGCTAACTACATAGCGAGCTATAACAGTATATTGATTGTGTTTGCGTTAAAATGTTTCTGGTTCGTTACCATTTGCTCCCGCGGTCATCAGACCAATACTCACATACGGAGTAGTGGTATGGTGGACCGCTCTTGATAAAAGGACCTATTGCGACAATTTAAGCAAGGTCCAACGAACAGCCTGTCTGTGTATAAGCGGAGCACTGAGATCAACACCCTCAGCTGCACTAAATACACTCCTTAACCTCACACCACTAGATATCTTCAGCAAACAAATGGCCGCCAGTGCAGCCACTCGTATGAGAGCTATCTCCCAATGGACCGATAACAACATCGGTCACGTTGCAATCCTGAATTTATTCGGATCAATCCCCTGTCACTCCGACTAAACCATCCCCCAATTGGTTTTTGATAATAAGTTCCAAATCTCAATCCCACCGAGAACGACCTGGGACGACGAAGAATTTTTGAGAGATGATTCAATTCATTTCTATACAGATGGTTCAAAAACCGAAGAAGGGGTAGGCTGTGGGGTGTACTCAAACCGGCTTAACGTAAGTCTCTCGTTCCGCCTTCCAAACCATTGTAGCGTGTTCCAAGCGGAAATTCTGGCGATCAAAGAGGTCCTATCATGGCTAAAAGAAAACGTGATATCCTCAACGAATATCCGGATTTTCTCAGATAGTCAAGCAGCCCTCAAATCACTCGGCGCTGTTTCTACGAACTCAGTAACCGCCCTCAACTGTCGCTTATCTCTTAAGGAGATGGCTGAACAGTTCAATATTCACCTTATTTGGGTGCCGGGCACAGAGATATCGTGGGTAACTGCAAAGCCGATGAACTCGCCAAAGAAGGAACCATTCTACCGATCTCAGCCAGCAGGTTGAATATTGGTATACCAATCGCTACATGTAAACTTATGCTAAAGCAAGAGGCAATGGACAGAACAAATCATAGGTGGTACAATATCACCACGTGCGTGGCAACAAAACGGATATGGCCAGGTCTAGATCCAAAACGCACAAGACATTTGTTATCAATTGCCAGATTGCAGGTTAGCTCCGTAATCAATGTCATCACCGGACATTGTCTGATAGGAAGACACGCCATAAGACTTGGCGTTCCCTCAAATGACTTCTGCAGAAGTTGTTTAGATGAGGAGGAGGAGGAGACAATCCCACACCTCCTCTGCTCATGTCCTGCACTCTCTTTTAAAAGAAAGCGGCATCTAGGAAAATATTTTCTTGATGATCCAAGCGATCTGGCACACACAGATCCCCTGCATATCCTTCGCTTTATTAAAAGCTCCAAATGGTTTTGTTAAGTGAGGTAATCCCTCGCATAATACCTATGGTATCACAATGGACCTAATATTGGTCTAAGTGTGTCAGTTTGTTTTCCTGACAGCCATTTAAACCTAACCTAACCTAACCATTTGCTCCTGGACTATTGGCTGCGAGCTAAATGATTTTACAGAATCTTGAGGATATATGCATGTCAATCAGCGGAACAATTCAGCATCGATATAAAGATATTCAATAAAAGATATTTGTGCATGTCAATCAGTAACTAAACGAAAGTGGACGGGATGATGTCTGATTTGTCAAGAGTAGAATCGATTAAGGTGATAAGCAATTTTTTCCTGTAAGGTGAAAATCAGATTCATGCAACTTTATTTAGGTGCTCTTTTCGTTTTCATATGAAATTTTAGTGTTTACTTTACCCGTGTAATAGACAAACATTTCGCAATAGTTATAAGGTTTAGTAACTAAAAACGCATTTAAAGCCCTGAAGATGATACCAAAGTTTGTAAGAAGATAGTAAAATAGGTTTCCATCAACAATCTTTTGACAATAGATTAAACGACAATCACCTAAAAAGTTACGGAATCTGGGGCCTGGGGTTCTCAGCTCACCCGTAGCATTATGATTTTGCTAGGACGAGCTGAGGTAGAGTACAGGGCTGCCAATGGCGTGTAATTTTCTTCAAGTGAAAAGCACATGTAATGATTTCGTGGTTGAGAGTTAACGAAAATATCCAAGATATTTTTGTATCTTTTAACGTTCGTTAACGGAAAAAAGGGCACACCAAAACATTCCGGGTACAGACAAATGCTCGAAATCTACTTATGGCTTACACAATCCAAAATCGGGAAGGCTTGCCGATCCATTCTTATGTCAATGAGGCGTACCCCATGGACGGATTACTGATGCCAAGCAGGAGATAAGTAATAGAGTTGTGATCCCTTATTCAAGATCACTGGTGCTGGTGATCGGTGGTTCCAACACTGGTAGATCCTTAGTCCTATGCTGGCAAAACGGTCATCAAGTACGGGCTTTTAATCGCTGGTAAATCAACATTCAAATACTGGCATCAACAGGCAAATCCTGGCATCAAAAGCTTAGTAGCCGGCAAGATAAACCCCGAGGCTAGTGGGGGATTTGTGCTCCAAGTAGACCTTTGCTAAAATTGGGAACCTCTGGGGGTCTGGGCACACTACGTACTCCTGGTTTTCCTTTAGTGGAAGTAGCCTGTACTCTAGATTGGTACTTTTCCAACACGGGCCGACTTCTGTCTTCTCAAGTTCAAGTTCAAGTTTGTTTTATTTGAACAATATATACAATTTGACTTATAACTAATTAGGATACTATGATAATAATATTTTGTTGGCACATAGGGGGCCTAACCATATACATTGACTTAGCTTAAAATATTATAGAGTATTGTATAATTTACATGACAAAAGGTAATAAAAATAAAAGTCGGTTGACTTTGTTGTCTTCTCAGGTGGTTCATTCCTGGTTATCTATGGTGGGTTTATAGTTGAAAAGGTGGGGGTTGGCAATTTAGCCACGGCGATGTGCTGACCCAGTGTCAGCGTAAAACGAGATAGGTCCCTCGTTGTCCTTGATGATGTTGTCGTCCAGGGTCTCCATCACACTGAGGTACCTCGGTTCCGGATGTCGTTGCTCTGTGGTCATCCTTCTCATTAGCTGATTCGGGTGGTTGGTGATGTTTTGCACTAGCTTCTTTGTGGATAGCACCAGGTATCTGTCCAGAGGTATGATGTTGGCTTCTTGGTACAGTTTCTCGTTCCTGTAGTGCTTTCTTCGCCGTCGGTCAAAGTAGAGGCCGGTGCAGATCCTGAGTATCTTCCTTTCATAGAGCTGGAGTTCTTTCATGGCTGTCTTCGAAATGGAGAACCAGACTGGGAAGGAGTAGCTAATTACTGGTCGCAGAAGTTGCTTGTAGACCAGTAACTTTGTCGCTTGACTTAGTCCAGCTCTTCTTTTCAGCAGAGGGTGCACCCGGCTGAAAGCCCAGCTGGCTTTTTTGAGAGCTTTCCTGCTGTGTGGATTGAAGTTTAACAGCTCATTGAAGTGGATACCCAGGTATTTCACATTCGGCTTGGACTGAATGGTGGATCCATCGGGAAGTTTCAGGACCAAATTTTTACATTTGGTGGCAGTCCGACCGCCTCTGCCATTTGAGGGTCTCCTGAAGCAAACCAGTTCCGATTTGGAGGTGTTGATCCGTATGCCCCACTTTTTGTAGTAGTGGTATAGTCTGTTGACGTGGGCCTCTACTCTCTTAACTGCGAGCCAGGGTGAGAGTGATGTGGCGTAGGTTAGCGAGTCATCAGCGTAGAGGAGATTCTCGCATCCAGTTGGAGTTGGTTGGTCTGACGTCATCAGGCTGTAAAGGAAGGGACCGAGTTTTGAACCTTGGGCGACTCCGGCTCCGATGTTTTTAGTGTGGGATTTGCAGTTGTCCATTTGTACGAAAAATTTTCTGAAAGAAAGAAAAGAACAGAGAATTTTGATTAGTGGCGGTGGAAGCTGAAACGAGTAAAGTTTATGTATTAATCCATCTATCCATACGCTATCGAATGCCTTCTCGACATCCAGAAAGCATCCAACGGTGACACGATGACTGTTGAGTGAGGTGGTGATGTCATGCTGAAACTTAAGGAGTGGATGCAGCGTCGAGTGTTTCTCCCGAAAGCCGAACTGCATGTCTGGTATGAGGAGGTTATCGTTGCAGAATGTTTTGAGTCTGCGGAGGATTACTTCTTCCAGTATTTTGCTGATGTTACTCAGCAAGGAAATCGGCCTGTAGTTGAAGATTTGATTGGAAGCGCCTTTCTTGGGAATTGCCACGATCTTTGCTGTTTTCCAGTTCCGGGGAAAGTAGCAGTTGTTGATGCAGTTGTTAAGGATGATTGTGAGGAGAATCATCGCTGCATGGGGAAGCCTTTTGAGGATATGGTTAGAGATGCCATCTGGTCCGGCTGACTTTTTTGGCTTGGTATTGCCGATGATCTCTGCTACCTCCTCTAGATTGCAGAGACGAATATTGTTGGTTGGATTGTCAGCTGGATTTGCATCGTCGAAGATCACTATATCCGGGCTTGGTTGGAGTGTTCGCTGCATTGAGGACTCCACCTCCTGCAGAAATGTTTGGTCAGTGGGCGGGCTTGGTTTGAAGTTTCCTTCGAAGTAGTTGGCGAGAGCTTCAGCTTTGTCTTGGGTAGCTGTGACTTCCACATCGTTGACAATTAGCATTTCGGGGGGTTTTTGTTGCTTTCCAATAATTCTATTGATGTTTCCAAACGTATCCGGGCCGGGTCTAATCGCTTCCAACCTTTTCTGGAAGTGGATGTTGTTGTGGTGTTGGATCGAGTTCCGGAACATGATGTTGACCTGCTGCAGCTCATTCCAGACTGTTTGGTAGCACCTGTTTGCTGTATTCATCTGGCTTTGGTGAATCCTTTGAAGTTTCTTCCTCAGTCGTTGTCTGTGCGCGTATAGATTTTGGATGTATTCCGGGAGGTGTTGGTACCTATCCCTTGACGTCCTGGGCCGTTTTTGGTTGCTGATCGCCCTGGATACAGCTTCTTCTAGATTGCCTACTGCAGCATCAATCTCGTTGTCAAGAAGGTTCCTGTTTGGTGGTGGTAGATCTAGGTTGTCCTCGATGTCCCTGTGCAGCTTTTCTACATCCAGTCGTCTGTAGTTGATGAAGCTTTCTGGTGTTTCTGAAATTAGAGAAATTGGTTGGTTTAAATTAATAGTTAGTTGTACGGCTTCGTGGTCAGAGTCACTATCTACTGTCTTGCAGATGAAGTTCTGTATTTCTGGCATTATGTTCACCAAGTTGGAAGAGGCTAGGAAAAAGTCAAGTGTCGATGGTGTTCTGGGAAAAGTTGGTTTTGGTTGTGATACAACTACAAGCATGTGATCGTTCGTATTTTGGTCTAGCCAGTTTGCTATTGCCCTGCCTTCTTCGCTGATGTTTGTGTCCAACCATAAAGTGTGTCTTGCGTTGAAGTCACTTCTGTCTTCTCGTATTTTTCAGGGTGCCTTATAAAGTTATCTACACCTAGTGCGTGTGAGTTCTATGGCGTGAGTGAAAAATATTATGTGACAACAATGGTATGTGTATTGCCTGGCGGTAGGGTGTGTATTTGTAACTGTACACTCGTGACGTCGAAATTAGCTGTTTGCGACAAAAAGATTTGGGATTTGAGTAGCTTTTTGTTGTTGCTTACGTGTTAAACTCTTAGTAGAGACACAAACCTCTGTCTACCGAAAAACTATCTATGGGTATCGGTATAACTTTCTATTCAAGTGATCAGCTGATAGAAAATCTATTTTCGCTTCCTTTCATCTTGATTTTTTTTTAACCGTGTGCGGATATTTCAGAATCAGATCTATTTTATGCTATGTCCGCACTCGTTCCAGGATGGTTTGAGTTAACCAAGTAGTGTCCGCATACCGCATATGCAAAAAAGTTTTCAGTTTATCTTTTTGCCTTAAGTTAAAAAGAGACAGACATAAAGTGTGAGCAGAACGTCAACGACGTATGAGAGAATTCTTTCTCTCTCCACTCACTTCCACTCTCTTAAATGTCAAATTCAATGGAATATTGGAAGTAGTGCATTCAGCGCACTTGTTTTCGAGTAGGTTATCACGAAACCCAGTGACTAAAAAGGTTTCATTTTGTATGGCAAACCATTTGGTTATCATGTTGGTTTGGGATTGTTTTGAGTTAAACAAGTTTAACTCTCAGGTGCGGACATAGCATTAGTTGCAATTCCAATCGATTAGCAACGATATTTCGAATGTCTTTTTCTTTTTAAAAGTTGAATTTTTATAATTCACAGTTCTCGGTAGCAATCTGGAAAAGATATCTAAAATTGTTCAAAAAAGTATCATAATGTACAAGTATTTGAGATAGCCTATCTTCAATCATCTGTCCTCAAACTGACTTTACAAACACCACTTTATGTTTAGCTTTCAAAACCAGTTTGAAATCCGAAAATAAAGTGGTGTTAATAATTTCACTGACACAACTTTATATTCAGCTGAATACGTGTATCACAGATAGATCTTGTTTTACAAAAGCAACAATGCGTTGAATGCGAGGAGTGAGTTTATTTTTGTCCACTTACGTTGTTCACTTTAGAGTTGTTGTTTTTCCATGAGTGATGATTTGCTGAAGTGAATATAAATTCTCACTGAAACACGGCTAATGTAAACAAATGGAAGTTGCGGGGCAAGAGAAATGGTTTTCTATCTTGTTCTTTATTCCTCTTTAGTCATGATCTAGGATTCTAGGTCATAGGTAGAGGAATAAAGAACAAGAGGGAACACCATTACTTCTCTTGCCCCGCAACTTCCATTTGGTGGTGTTTGTGAAGTCAGTTTGAGGACAGATGCCGTGGAGTGTGTGTGGTATGGCCTCTTGTTGTATCTCCTCTGTGACCTAGATCGAGTAATCGGTTGATCGAATGCATTGGTGTGTGATTTAGATTAATGTCGAATTGCTTATGGAATTCATTTAGGAGGAAAAAAATCGACTGCAGTCGATCTCTTTTTTGAGACGGATTTGCACACCGATTTTCACACATACAACCATTTTGACAAATTGAAAACGTCAAACTATGAAAAATCAGTCTATGAAAATTAAAGGAACCCAAAAATTTTTTGTACCTATTTAGTTGTGAATTTGGAAAAAATTTGGTGAAAAAAATATAAAAAATGTGTGATAAGAAATATGAATGTAATTGTTTTGTCCTTTGGTGCTTGTTCATACATTCATAATAAAAAAAATTGCTACTTTTTTAATTTCCTAAACACCCAAAAAAGAATCGAATTTAGTAGCGACTGCAGTCGACTGCAAATGGGTGAAAGGAAATCGACATACGTGACGTTCAATAGTTGTAACGTTCTAAGGGCATCTGAGAATTTTTGGTATACATACCTAACCTATATATCCAAGCGATGAGCTGATAGAAAATTTATTTTGTTTTTTTTTTTCATGTTGGTTTTTTTACTACCGTGTGGGGAAATTTCAGAATCCGAATCCGAACAAGTAACAATATTTTGCAGGTTTCCCATTTATTAAAAGTTTAATTTTTTTCCCGCCGTTCCGTTGTCAGGAGCAATCTAAAAAGATATCTGAATCTTTCAAAAAGGTGTCTTGTATACGGGTATTCGGGATAGCATATCCGATAGGTTCTTGAACGTGCCCATTTTTTTTTGCAGTTGGGATAAAAATTAGATATCTTTTTGTATATCTACGAACGCAAGCTATCATATTTGTTGCGAAAGAGGAAACTAATTTTTGAAAGTGCTACGTGAGTTTTAGCTCTTCTAAAGTGTTCGATGTAACATGAGAGACCAAATCCTGAGCAAGTGAACGATTTTTTTGAAACTTCGTACCAATGATATTGGGACATTCAACGCATTCAGGTTTTTTAACTTTTGAAATTTAATAAATGTCCCCATTGATTTTTCGACTAGCTAAGATGGTAGTGCTCCATTTTCTGCAAGATGTTCTTTTTTAAGACATCTTGGAACTTCTATTTCTATACGTAGGTAGAAAAGTCTTGTAGTCCCTACTGTCATACTAAGCATTTTCATTTCTGTAGCTCTCATTCTTATTGTACTTTGTCCAACGTTGTAAACCGTAAGTGGCAACTATAAACTAGACGCTTAATAGCTATGTAGTCAGATTTCCTTAGTCCCTGTCCACACGTGTTATTCCAATAACGTTATATCGGTCGTTTCTGGGCAAAAGGGGTGAGGAAGAAAGAAGCTGGATGCGCAAAATGAAATTTGATTTATCTGCCTAAGCAGTACACTTGGCGTGTCCAGACGGGTTATGCTCATAACGTTATGCGTTTTTAAATACAATTTCCAACACAAAATGAAGAATTTGTGTGAGGAATTATAACAACGTCTGGACACTAGGTGTTAACAGCATAACCCGTCTGGACAGGCACTTACAAACTATTCGACTACTTAAACGAAAATAAAAAAAAATGGTCCTCGAGGCATGTAAATGGACGTTCAAGTAAAATATTCAGCCTTATTATTCGTTTCACGTGAACATCTTTTCGCCAGGAACATTTTTGTTCGCCCGGAATTTTAAATGCTATTATGAGATTCCCCTGTACAAAATTCCACTATACATTTTTTCCGCTTTTGTTGTTCACTTGCTCGCCTCACAAAAATAAGTGAAATAAATTGCTCTCAACGTTAGGGAAATTTTTCCCCCGAAACTCATAAGGGAAAAGTGAAATGGAAACTTTTTCAAGGGGAATGCTGTTCACGTGAAACTCATAAAGGCTGAATTTCTTTCACAAAAGCACGTGCAAAGAGAATACTGTCCTTACGTTTATATTTAAAAATCAATGGTATCATCTTGAACATTATTAAAAAAACGTCGTCCCTAATAGAGGTGAATAATCCAAAATTAATCCCAATAAACTTTTCACAATCAGCCTTATTATGAGTTTCACGTGAACAGCTTTCCGCCCGGAAAATTTTTCTTCGCCCGGAATTTTAAAAGCTATTATCAGTTTCACCTGAACAAAATTCCAGACTTGCAATTTTTCCGCTTTCGTTGTTCACTTGTTCGCCTCACAAAAGTAAGTGAAATAAATTGCTCTCAACGTTTTCACATTTCACGGGGAAAAAAAACTCATAATAAGGGAAATTTTTCGAACGTGGAAAATTTTTCCCCCGAAACTCATAATAAGGGAAAAGTGAAATGGGATCTTTTTCGAGGGGAATGATTTCACGTGAAACTCATAATAAGGCTGAATAACAATTCAGCAAAGAAACTATGTATGTAATTTGACATCCAATTTCCATCGCGGTTCTATGGTGTAATGGTTAGCACTCTGGACTTTGAATCCAGCGATCCGAGTTCAAATCTCGGTAGAACCTTACTTTTTAAATCTATTAGAAGAATCTATGGAGTTTTATTTTATTGATGCGTCGCAATTTCCAAATGGACACTAGTAAACTATTACTTACTATTACTAAAAATCACTCTTTTGCATCGTAAAATAACTGAGCTCTGTTTGCAACAAATTGACTACAACTTGAGAAATTCACAGAGAACAAAGCTTCAGCTAGGATTGTGAAAGCAGCAAATCTCTACAAAAACAACCTTTAAAAAAATCAAACAAATCGTATAATTTAGAGATCATAAGAAACCCAAAAAACATCAATTGGTGGATTTTAAGAACGAAGCAACCAAGAAGCGAATGACTTACCCATATACTCCTTAGGCCAAGTCTACGGACTCAAATCTTCCAACAAATTTACTGGCGCAGTCCGACTTTTTCTTTCCTTTCCATGGACTAAACGTTCTCTCAGATAACTGCATTATTCCTACCTAACTAAAAGCAGTTACGATTATCTTTTGGTTCAAAATATTTTATTATTTTAATCATCAATGAGTAATGTTTTTGAATGGAAATTTGACTCCATTAACAAAGTGCAAAATATATGTAAATACTAAAGAATATGAAAAAATGTATATATGACGAAAAAACAAGTCTCATTTGTCTGATTTATCAGCAAGACTCATGATCAGCTCCAAGTTCGACTGCAACAACTTAATTTGACTAATTGTGTCCCGATCTATTTTTTGCACAATATCCGGATCCACACTCTGTAGCTTTTTTGGTCGAAGTGAAAGAACTCCGTCCCTGATTGGTATGTTCACGTTAGCGAACAGTTCTGGCATGCTGAAAAAATGCAACAATTAAACAACTAAGGCATTGATTTTGAAAGATAAAGCAGAGTTTCTTACACATGTGAGACAACTGGAGTACCAGTCATAGAAATGACCATCTCGCCAGGCTTAGGCCACCTGAGCAATGCGGTTGGGCTGCCTGGACAATCGTCCTTAATTGGTGTACGATCGGCACTGAGCGCCTTCTGTCTGTTCACCATCGGTGTACGTAATTTCTGCCTGGACATACGTTCCTTATTTGATGCCGATGGTATTGGCTTAAGTACACTTGGGGTATAGCCGCAAGCTGATTGGCTTCTGCGTGGTCGACGCGCCTTGGCCGAGGATAAAGGCCCAGGTACACGAACACTTCGCATAAGGGACATGTTAGCAGTGCTGCCACAAACCATACTATTTGTGCTATCCTCTGTAAGGTAGCCTTTAGTATTTTTTTTTGTTTGTTTATTTTTTCCAAAAACATTGAAAACGATGAAATGAAAAATGTACAAGGAGCGACCCAATCAACCAACCATCACCAAAATGTAAAAAGAGGGAAGCAGTGCATTTAATTATGAATGTGTGAATAAAAATATTAAACAAAAAATATAAAAAGTAATCACCTTCGTCATTGGATTTCTTGGTCGACCTCAGCAAGGAAGACTGGTTCTGCATCGAAGTTTGACTCTCTGTTGGATTTATTTGGGAGAAGTTTTGAGTCGCAAGTACTTCGGAGAACGACGCAACATTCTTAATCACAAAAAGTAGACAATAATTTTTTTTATTGAATAGGATCGGAATTATGGAAACTCACCATGCTCATCAAATCACCAATCTTCATCGAGAGAATTTTTCCTGGAATTCGTGCCTTCATCAGTGCAATCTCAGTTTCAAGTTCTAAGATATCTTGTTTGACTTTTATATCAAAACCATTAATAAATTGATCCACAGCCGAATCAAATTCTCGAATTTTTTCTTCACGGATTGCAGCATCTCGATTGCGCTTTGGATTTTTTGAAACTTTCGTGCGGGGCATGCCTTCGAGTTCTAGTTTATTATTATATTTCAAAAAGTTTCAATATTAAAACAATTCAAAAAAAGAAATTAACATAAAAATCTACGAACAATAATGAAATTTAGCCGTCGAAGTACACAATTTTTTAAATTCGTTTACTGTTGGTTGATTATTTCAATTGTGGCTAAACTGATTTAAAAGGCATTTGCAGCTGGCAGAAAAAAGGAGGGAATTTTTCATTCTGGAGGTGTTCAGAGTTTTGAAAAAATGAGGTACGATTACATCGGTTGGTTCGCAGAGTAGGTAATACAGAAAATTAGGGAAGTTCTCACTGGTTCTCACTTTGGCCGGCCACTGACGACACAATAAAACTGCGCAAACTGGAGTTTGCGCAGTTATATTGTGTTGTGAATGGGGTTGTTTGTGCTGTTTGTGCAGTTAACTGTGTAAAAATCAAAACTATTTTGATTTTTGCTCAAGTCTGCAAACTTGTGCAGTTATTTTGTGCGGTGAATGGCAAAAACTGTACAAACTGCTCAGTTGTAGTGTTTTTACACAGAGTGTACATTGATATTTTGCGGAGTTTTTATAAATTATGTCTGAAGAACAAAGCTTTTGGAGTGAGTTTCTCGATGTTTATATGGAAAATCCGGCGCTATGAAAAATAAGTAGTCCGGATTATAGCAACCGCATAAAGAAAAACCAGGCGTACGAACGTCTCGTGGAAAAATTGAAAGAAAAGTTAATTAAAAGATTCAGCCAACTTTTTCCATTCGGTTTCACTTTCAGGTAGCTGCAAAACAATAACATACATAAAAACTTATCTAAGGTAGTGTTTCTTTTTCATACCTTGATGTGCTCCTTCAAAACATTAATTATGGCTTCACATGTTTCCATTACTATGTGTCCAATTCTTTGCTGAGAAATAGCTGTCAAGAATTTTAAATCCTCGTAGCTGTTTCCGCTGGCCAAAAAGCGTAATGTTAATGATAAGCGATGATAAGCGGGTATTGCTTCCCTCATCATAGTGTTTTTTTTCGATTAAAGGTGATACTTTAGAAGACAAAAGTTCCTCAAAAACATCCTTCTCCATGCGCACATTGTTTTTGAAGTCAACTTCAGAAGTAAATTCTAAAGCCTTGCGCAAACCAATGCGGTGAGCGCGTGCGATGCGATTGCGATAAGTCAAATCCCTATGTATTAAGTCAAACGTCCATAAGATTACATAGGGATTTGACTTAACGCAATCGCATCGCACGACTCACCGCGTTGGTTTGTGCAATGCTTAACTCTTTTAACAATGTTGTCTGTCCTAATTTTTGTCTCTTTAAAAAGATTCTTTTACACCACAGACGTTTTCTGTTTTAGATCATTTTTTCTTTTTTTTTCTTCAACGCAATAGCAAGTAATATATAGAGAGCGTGTTTTTTACACATGTTTACAGAGAGGAAACTTTTTTAGACTAAGAACTGTGCAGTTCACTTGTATCGTGTGTGGCGAAATTTGAATTGCGTAAAATGTCAGTTTGCGCAGTTATATTGTGTCGTCAGTGGCCGGCCTTAGTTGGCAAATGAAGTTGACGTCAGTTTTATATAAAACTTTTTACATTCTCCACTGTTGTAAGGCTTTCGTATCGGAAAAACGTACACACTATTGATTTGATTGTTTGGGCCTTGGCACTGGGCACACACTTTTGCCTGAATTCTATTTTTTCTGTGGTCTTAATTGAATCAAAAGTCTTATGTCGAATACATGTTCACTTTTTTAATTGTTTTCAAAATGCGGCCGGGGGTTACCGTTCTAATTTAGCTTGTGTACAAAATTGCACTACCCTACAGCAGTTGGATCTCTCGTTCTACTCTGTGACCTTGATTCCGTGTCTCTTTAGAAGATTATCGTCCAATAGCTCCATTAGCTGAATGAATCGTTAAACGACATTTCATGCCTTGGATTATTCCGTAACTTGATAGACGATCCAATCAACGCACTTAAAAATCCACGCTTATTTCTTAAACGGATATTTAATATCACTTTCCAATATTTTTTATTAACATTGTTCGTCACTAGGGTGCGCCAACACCAGCGGAGCAGCTGTTATGCTCATGGTGGAATGTATCAATTTAGGTGAGCCTATGGGTTAGAAAGTAATGCATATGTGCCTGTCCAGACGGGTTATGCTATTAACGTTATGCTGTTAACACCTAGTGTCCAGACGTTGTTATAATTCCTCACACAAATTCTCCATTTTGTGTTGGAAATTGTATTGAAAAAAGCATAACGTTATGAGCATAACCCGTCTGGACACGCCAAGTGTACTGCTTAGGCAGATAAATCAAATTTCATTTTGCGCATCCAGCCTCTTTCTTCCTCACCCCTTTTGCCCAGAAACGACCGATATAACGTTATTGGAATAACACGTGTGGACAGGGACTATATGATGAAATTTAAACGTTGTTATTTGCTTCCTACTCTTACCTCCTGCTCTTGAAAAATAGGCTTTACTTTTTTGCACTTCTGTGGTACTAGATGCATGTAAGTCCAGCATAGTTCTTTTAGTTCAAACACCAGTATGTCTATTGAAATTATCAAAAAAATAGAAAAATACTGAGTAAACAAATCAAAACAAAGTAATAAAATTAAAAGGAATTACTTTGACACAAAAATATTTTATTTTTGATTCAAAATGGTGATTTCATTATCATTGGCTGCGTTCGGATTCTTACCTAAGACGAACTAGATACCTTTCGTGACATTTGTTGTTAGTGTAATCCCATGTTAAAAAGCAGCTGACTGCAAAACATCTTTTGAGGGGAAAGCGATCCAAAGGTACCTTAAAAATCATGGTATAGCAAGCTACCCAATTTGAAATTTGAGAACAGCTGACTTGGATTCATTTTTGTTTTGCTTTCTGTCATAGTGCTTTGTTGCAAAATTGTTTTTTGTAAACATAAAATTTAAAATATGGTGCTCCTAATTAATCTAAACGACGTTGTTTACGAAGTAAACGATTGTGAAGAAGTTTGCAATCGAATAATAAGTGGTACGTGTTGTTTGCAATTTTTAAAACACATTTGGTTTGGTTTGTTTTCACTTCGATTTATCAGCTGTTTCTGATTTGACAGATACCTAATCTTAGTCGTTCGAAAACTTACCCGGATACAAAGGTATCCTAGTTATGCTACCCATTTTTTTTCGAACGCACCCATTCTAGTAGTCAATCAAAAGAAAAAAATTCTATAAAGCAGCCCTCGCTCAGTTTATGGTCTGCTTTAGCATTTTCGTTTTAACCCTCTCACGCACAGATGTCGTTACCATAGAAAAACACACGTGTCTACGCATGTAGACATGGCGGCATTTTTGTAACCTCGTTCTTTTACTTCAACGTCTGCTAAGGATCGGATTGTACAAAAATTCAAATTTATCTTTAAAAATGGAAGATATTGGTAAATAACTCATTATTTATTAAATAATCAACTGTCTTATAATTTCCTTGCACCTACAATAGCTACTGTCAGGTTTTTAGTATTAATATTAGAAAAAGATTGCAAACCACGTTTTTTCAGTCCTAACTTTTTAAATTTCTAATCACATTGTACAGATATCAAAAAAGAAAAAAAGAAGAAGAAGGTTATTAAAGAGGAGCCCATGGATGATGATGAACTGGGAACCATTCAAAAAACTACCGAATTTCAAATAAAACCATCGGAAAAAATAGCCAAGCTCGACACATCGGAGTGGCCATTGTTATTAAAGAATTTCGATAAACTCAATGTGCGAACAAACCATTACACACCTCTTCCAAATGGAGCAAGTCCATTGAACCGCGACATCAAGGAATACATTAAATCAGGTTTCATCAATCTGGACAAGCCTTCGAATCCAAGTTCGCACGAGGTCGTTGCGTGGATTAAGAGAATTCTGAAAGTCGACAAGACAGGCCACTCGGGAACCCTTGACCCTAAAGTTACAGGTGAGTTTAAAAGGGTTATTATTATTGCTAAAGTATTAATTTCTACCCCATGATATAAGCCGGCAGCAGAGAGAAATCCACTCGAAGCTTGTGACTATGAATGGGAACATCATTTTCTGATGTGTGTATGTTAGATGGATTCACTGTGTTCATCTTACAAAGAAAATTTCAGAAACAATTGTTTTGTAAATTATCATCTACCCCATGAAATAAGCCGGCAAATTGTGCACTTAATTTAGCCAATTTGTGACTATGATTGGGAACACCAATCTCCGATGTGTGTATGTTGTGCGTAAGCTTCTTGGCTGCACAGCAAAGAAAAACTTGGAAACATCTTTCTATAATTTGTCTTTTTAATTTACTGTACCTACTTTTTACCCTAAAACACTAGTCATTAAGAAGAAAACATATGTAGGTGGGCGTGGGCGTCTATCGAATAAATAAGTTTGTTTGATAGCCGACAGGTTCCTCGCAAATGCTGTTGTTTATCTTAGCCTAGCTTCTCCCTAAAGAAACACATTTAATTTATTTAATGTATTTATATAAAATTTTGATTTTTCTCACAAAAAGTGTTTTCCGTTTGAAAACCCAAGGACGCTCAAGCGTACGTCCACAACACATGTTTTTGTTTCTTAGTTTTTTTGCGTGAATTTGATTTTATAACATAATATTAATCTTCTCAATCTACACATTTAAAAAATAATAGAAATGATTCAAGTGGTGTTGAAAGCAATTAGCGAAAAATAGAGTACGTACCAGTAGGCTCCTCTGACTGACTATCAAAGGTTCTGCAATGGGCGGTATCAATAATGTCGGGTAGAATAGTTAAATGTTAGTATCCACATTATTTTACTGTCTATTTATTATTGCTACATTTTTTGAATGTCATATCTTTTTTCTCAATAATTGTTTTTGATAAATTCTGGCCTTGTCGTCCTCTTTTCAAAGCGCTATGCCGAAATTTAAGTGTTTTACAACACTGATTTGCTTGTGGGGTACGCATACTAGATAGGGTTTCAAGATCTCGAATACTGCTTTAACGAGTATTAGTTAGTAAATTTAAAATTTTTGAAAAATAACATTTGATCGAAATGCCATTTGTTTGGGGGAACCCGTAAAAAACTGATTAGTTCACATTTTTGTCGCAACTTAGCAATCATTCATATATTTAACATAAACAAGTCCATTCTTTCAAGTATGATGTTAAAAAGTCTAATGACAGTGTGTAATATTGACAAAAAACATCAAAGGTCTCGTTGGGCTATTTACCGACCTTGACGGAGCAGCGTGAATTCTCCAAAGTCATCCTGTATAGTCGTATGAGTTTTGCAGGGACGCCGAAACTAGACATGGCTCTGTACAGCTCGACTCTGTAAATACTGTCATACTCGGCTTTCAAATCGATAAAACGATGGTGTATATCGATATTATATTCTCGGGGTTTTTCCAAAATCTGTAATGTGATAATTTTGTCTATTGTGAACTTTTCTGGTCTAAAATCACATTGATAAGGATCTATCAAATTTTTGACGTGGGGTTTCAGACGTTCGCTTATTACAGCAGACAAGATCTTATACGCGACGTTAGGGAGGTTTATTCCTCTATAATTGGCGCTATTGTGAGAGTCTCCCTTTTTTTAGGTGGTGAGGTTTCATTTATCGGGCATGTTCTTCCGACCATATCATGCAGATCAGCGCGTGCATGCTCCTTTCCAACTGATCTCCTGCTGCATTAAAAGTTCGGCTTCAAGGTCATCTGCTCCTGCAGGCTTATTTGATTCAAGTTTACATATGCAAAGTTTAACATCTTCTAGGTCGGGAGAACGGCATTTTTTGCACTGCACTTCAGCATTCTTAATCGAACCATGGTTTTTGTTTTGGGGCCGAGTAAAACCCAGAATTGGAGAGGTTGCGGTTCTGATGGCTTGTGTTCAATGCTTAATGCTGGCGGCATAGGATTCAAGGGTAGTTGGAGGAAAACTCCTTTTCAATCGAGTGCACTGGCAATCTTTTGCGATTGCAGCTTTCTGACGATCATTTCATAGTGTTGGTTCATGCTAGTCTTGAACAAGATATCCTCATTTGTACCTTGGCTACAACAAGGTATTGGTCGGAGTCAAGGTTAGGTTTAGGTGGAATGGGGTGATGGTTGATCTTATTTCCGCCATACTAAGATCAATGTAGATCCAGATTGTGATACCCTGGAGTATTATAACATCCTAAAAACCTACGAGTTTAGGTTGGTAAATTTTTAATCATTTTGTGGCCTTAATGAAGTTCAACAGACTGTTTCTTGGAGTGTGTGATAATTCTTCTAGTTCGTTGAAGAAGTAATTGCCTAGAAATTTTTTTCCTGGTGTGCAAGATTGCTGGGCAGTGACGAAGGAAGTGAGTGGTATCCTCATATTCATCTTCCTCTACACAAGTCTTCGGTTCAAAGACACATTTTATTTTTGTGGTAGCCTAGTAGGTTGTGCCCTGTTATAATACTGATAAGCGATCGTAATGAAGGTCTATTCAAGGAAAGTAGCCTTTCAGATCCGTTCTTATAGCATTTTTGCCATAGTTTCCTTGCATTCACATCTTTCATTGGATTTTCGTAGTATTTTGTTACCAATAATCTGTTTAATTACACGGGTTGGTACGTTAATTGATTGATCAATGAAAGAAGGGTCATGTGCTGAGCCTTTTCTCGCTTTTTCGTTTCCCGGTATGCCACTGTGACCGCGAACCCAGCAGAGTCTAACGTTATGCTGTGTGCGAAGAACCCTTAGCTCTTTGCGACTGCAAGAAATAAGTTTTGATTTGACAAGAGTGGCAGAAATCGCTTTAATTGTTGCTTGGCTATCTATGAAAAAATTATATCAGCATGTGATAGCGTCATCATGGACACCTGTTTTGCAGCGTTTGTAACTACCAAGATCTCGACTTGGAAGACACTGCTGTGATTTGGAAGTTTGAAGGAAATGACTAGATTCAGGCTTTCTGAAAAGAAACCTGCACCTGTTTTAACTTCCATCTTCGAGCCGTTGTTATAAATTGATATAGACGTCTCGTTCATATGAGGTGTTTCATTCTCCTAATCTTGTCTATTGGGGAAGCTGGTTGAGAAGGTGGTCCGAGTCAAAGTTGGCAGTCGGAAAGTTCGGACAACTAATACACAGGAAGAGTGTGTTGCGTCGATCGCAACATGGTCAATTTGGTTGACAGTTGATTGTTCTGGGGATCGCCATGTAACTTTATGAATTTCGAGATGAGGGAAGCGTGTGCTACTAGCAACTTGATTTAGCTACGTAGCAAAATCAATTAGTCTGAGTCCGTTTCCGGAGGTTTTGTCATGCATTCTGTGTTTACTGATTGTGTTTCCAAAGATGTCCTCCTTCCCTAGTTTTGCTTTAAAACCACCAAGCACGTGTTTCACATCATGTCTAGGGCATTGCTCATATGTTTCTTGGAAGAGCTCGTAGAAACGGTCTTTGGAATTATCATCTTGCTCTTCTTTGGGGCGTGGGCGCATTTCAAAAAAATTATGGCAAACTTAATCCTGATGCGGTTATGCAGAAATTGCTCATTAATCGGATATTGGCTGATAATCTTATCCCTGAGTTTGGGAACTCTAACGTCAAAGCCGCACCCAAATAAGCTATTTCTGTTGTCTGCAGTACATATTTTTAAGAAAAGGCCTGTGATAGTAGAGGCGAATTTTACATTTACATTTTTTGTTGACTTCTTTATTTGTCATCAGAATAGAAACACAGCATATAATACTGATAAGCGATCGTAATGAAGGTCTATTCAAGGAAAGTAGCCTTTCAGATCCGTTCTTATCGCATTTTTGCCATAGTTTCCTGGAAGTGACACAGGTGACACAGTGCATTCACATCTTTCATTGGATTTTCGTAGTATTTTGTTACCAATAACCTGTTTAATTGCACGGGTTGGTACGTTGATTGATTGATCAATGAAAGAAGGGTCATGTGCTGAGCGTTTTCTCGCTTTTTCGTTTCCCGGTATGCCACTGTGACCGGGAACCCAGCAGAGTCTAACGTTATGCTGTGTGCGAAGAACCCTTAGCTCTTTGCGACTGCAAGAAATAAGTTTTGTTGCTTGGCTATCAATGAAAAAATTATATCAGCATGTGATAGCGTCATCATGGACACATGTTTTGCAGCGTTTGTAACTACCAAGATCTCGACTTGGAAGACACTGCTGTGATTTGGAAGTTTGAAGGAAATGGCTTTCTGAAAAGAAACCTGCACCTGTTTTAACTTCCATCTTCGAGCCGTCGTTATAAATTGATATAGACGTCTCGTTCATATGAGGTGTTTCATTCTCCTAATCTTGTCTATTGGGGAAGCTGGTTGAGAAGGTGGTTCGAGTCAAAGTTGGCAGTCGGAAAGTTCGGACAACTAATACACAGGAAGAGTGTGTTGCGTCGATCGCAACATGGTCAATTTGGTTGACAGTTGATTGTTCTGGGGATCGCCATGTAACTTTATGAATTTCGAGATGAGGGAAGCGTGTGCTACTAGCAACTTGATTTAGCTACGTAGCAAAATCAATTAGTCTGAGTCCGTTTCCGGAGGTTTTGTCATGCATTCTGTGTTTACTGATTGTGTTTCCAAAGATGTCCTCCTTTCCTAGTTTTGCTTTAAAACCACCAAGCACGTGTTTCACATCATGTCTAGGGCATTGCTCATATGTTTCTTGGAAGAGCTCGTAGAAACGGTCTTTGGAATTATCATCTTGCTCTTCTTTGGGGCGTGGGCGCATTTCAAAAAAATTATGGCAAACTTAATCCTGATGCGTTTATGCAGAAATTGCTCATTAATCGGATATTGGCTGATAATCTTATCCCTGAGTTTGGGAACTCTAACGTCAAACCCGCACCCAAATAAGCTATTTCTGTTGTCTGCAGTACATATTTTTAAGAAAAGGCCTGTGATAGTAGAGGCGAATTTTACGTTTACATTTTTTGTTGACTTCTTTATTTGTCATCAGAATAGAAACACAGCATAGAAAGTTGCGATGCAGTATAATTCAGAATTATGATATAAGCCGATTATAAGTTTTAATATTTTGTTATTAGTTATTTATTATTTGTTATTTGTTATTTTTCCGTCCAATTGATCATTTTAATAATACATTTTTGTTTTAAATATATTTTTAGGGTGCCTCATTGTTTGCATTGATCGTGCCACGCGTCTTGTTAAATCTCAACAGAGCGCTGGAAAGGAATACGTGGCAATTTTCAAACTACACGCTCCAGTTGAATCGGTGGCAAAAGTCGAACAAGGTTTGGAAAAATTGCGTGGAGCGCTTTTCCAACGTCCACCGCTTGTCTCGGCAGTTAAACGTCAATTACGTGTCCGTACTGTTTACGATAGTAAACTCCTGGACTACGATGAATCCCGAAATATGGGTAAGCTTGCAAAATTAAATTTAAAAGAAAAATTCTCCATTACACAAAACCAAACCAAAAAAATTATCCCTTCACGCATTTAAGACAGGTGACAATTTAAAATATATAAAATTGCTTCGCCTGTTACATATATGTACACAAAAAATGCTAAAACAACAAAACTATCAACTGAGTCGTATTTTTCTTATTTCTCCCTCCTTATTGTCGACTCTTGTGTGATGGTTACATCAAATTCACATAAAAAGGTGTTTTTTGGGTTAGTTGCGAAGCTGGCTCATACATCCGTACAATTTGTGTACACTTGGGTCTTGTTCTTGGAGTTGGTGGTCAAATGGTGGAACTGCGTCGTGTACGATCTGGTATACAGTCGGAACGTGATGGTATGGTGACAATGCACGATGTCCTTGATGCTCAGTACATGTATGAAAATCACAAAGATGAAACTATGCTGAGAAGAGTAATCAAACCTTTGGAAGGACTCTTGATTAAACACAAGAGAATTGTCATGAAGGACAGTGCTGTAAGTAACTGAAAGTTTAAACCAGTTTTGAGTCCATTTAAATGGCAACGTTGTTTTCTGATTTTATAGGTCAACGCTGTCTGCTATGGTGCAAAGATCATGTTACCTGGTGTTCTTCGCTACGAAGATGGCATTGAAATAGACCAAGAAATAGTAATTATTACAACAAAGGGCGAAGCAATCTGCTTGGCTATAGCACAAATGACAACAGCCACTATGTCGTCTTGTGATCATGGTGTTATAGCAAAAATAAAGCGTGTCATAATGGAGAGGGATACGTATCCAAGGAACTGGGGTCTGGGACCAAAAGCTTCAGCCAAGAAAGCGCTTATTGCCTCTGGCAGATTGGATAAGTTTGGCCGACCAAATGAAAATACACCCAAAGAGTGGCTCACTGGTTTCGTGGATTACAGTGCAAAGAAATCGAGCAATGGTGAGGCAGTTTCTTCTGGTAACGGAGTCGATGAATCTGCCAAGAAGGTGAGTTTTGATGAATGATTTGTTCGCTTCTACTTGATTTTAGAGGGCGGTATACATTGTGGAACTTTCTGGACAGAATTTGATTTGAACAACCTATGTTGGATAATGTGAAATCTGTCCAACAAGTTGTACAGTTTGAACCGCCCCATTTCATGATTAGAATAATATGCCCAGTGTCTCGCTTCTATTTTATTTTTATTAAATGACTTAATTTTATTTTAGCGCAAATTGAGCGTCCACAGCCAAGACGAGTCAGCTGCCGTTGAAGAAGCTGAAGTTCCTGCTTCCGAAAAGAAAAAAAAGAAGAAACACAAGGCTGACAAAGAAGCGCCCGATGCTGATGATAGCGCCCTTCCTTCCACACAAGAAGACGCTGAAGGTGGCGAAAAGAAAGAAAAGAAGAAAAAGAAGAAGAAGGATAAGGATCGTGAGAAAGCTGATGAAGAGTAGAATCTAAAGCAAAAAGTTACAGCTCAGGGCCATGGAATATGCATCCAGCATGCATTTTCGTTTCGTTTTACTAAATAGATAAACTTCTGAACCTGAAAGCAATCGGTAAAGCATTTAAAACTAGGATGATTGAGTCATGGTGCATTGAAAAAACGTTTTATGTTTTTTAACTCCATCGTTTTTTATTTACCTTTTCACAACAAAGAAATGAGGTTTTAGTGTCTGTAAGTCTATAGTTTTTAAGTAACTCCAACAAAATATATTGCCTACTACAAATTACTTAAAAGTTGATGGAAATTTTACATTGCACTGCGTCTAGGAAAGGCATTAAAGAATTGTTTTACTATATATTTTCATAAGAGTTGTAAATATAAGAGAATTTATACAAAATGTATAAGAAATTGACCAGTTTTCTTATTGTTGCTCATTTGGGATGGATGTACGTGGGTGGTTATCAACAGAAGTATTTCTAAAAGCTTATAGGAAACTGCAAACTGAAGACCAAAAACTACACCAGAAAGAGAGTAGTCTCATTTATAGAACAAGTCGGATTTTCTTCTTAAAAACCCACTGCTGATTCCATAACACATGTGCTAATGTCTGGTAAACTGTGGTTCAAATCAATCTGTTGTAAGTATAGAGAAGTACCTTCAGACTTTTTTTTTCGAAAAGGTGAGTTGACTTGCGAATTGTCATGCCGTTATACTAATTTTCTTATCCTTTTAGATTCTTCTGGATTATGAAGCGTTAGGATTAGACGTGGAATTACAATGAAAGAGATAGGTAGGCACTGAGCTTAAAATATAATATGTAAATTGAGTTTTAGTTCTTTTATGATGACAAATATTTTCGCCCCTATCTGATTAAATCATGACTGAGTGCGTATTGATTAGTCTTTCTGAGAAAAATG
Source organism: Melanostoma scalare (assembly GCA_949752695.1). Lineage (NCBI taxonomy): Eukaryota > Metazoa > Arthropoda > Insecta > Diptera > Syrphidae > Melanostoma > Melanostoma scalare. Next base: position 218,050,918 of record OX456984.1, read on the forward strand.
TCTCAAATTTCTGTTGATTTTTTAGCTGCGATCAAAATATTTATGTTTTCTATATATTTTCAGGTTAAATTTAATGGGCAAACTGAACCTGAAGATAACGCGACAACTGTCTCTTAAATTTAATAGACAAATGTTTGACAACAAGGACGTACTCTCATGCTGTTTCACAAGGACTTAAAGATGCGCAAAGGGGTCTAATGCACCGGGTCTATCGTTTGCCTTAAAAGTTATTTGGTTTTCAATAGGCCCGTTTTATGCTCGCTATTTATATGTACCGAGAAACACCACAACAGAGCTTAAAAAGAATGGGCTACCATACTTAAGGCTGTGGACGGCTATATAAGGTGAGAATAATTAAATCTTTTTTTTTAAACATATTGTTCTCTTTTATGATGACAAGTTTATTTCGCCCCTATCTGATAACATCATGAATGAATGCGTATTGATTAGTCTTTCTGAGAAGAATCAATAAAGTTTTGTTGACGTTTTAGTTTTAGAACAAAATATTTATGGTTTATTTCCATTTTCAGATTTGTTGAATGGGAAAGTGATCGTGCGACTACTATCACTCAAAATAAATAGAAGAATTGGGAATAACAACGATATAAAATCTGCATCAGATAAACATCTGTGCACTGTATCGCGTCTATTGTTTGCGCCATAAGTTCCTTAGTTTACAAAAGTCTTGTTTAATGCTTGCTACTTGTATCTACCAAGAAAAGACTTGGCAAACATCATAAGTACTGTGGCCGGCTATATAAGGTGAGAATAATAATTAAAACTTGTGTATTTTTTCAAACACATTCTTTTCTTTTATGATGACAAATTTATTTCGCCCCTATCTGATAACATCATGAATGAGTGCGTATTGATTAGTCTTTCTGAAAAAGAAAAGAATTTAAATGAATAATTATTATTGATATAGAATTACTTCGAGATTCTTATATGTTTTTGAATGATTTGTTTTTACAGATAAAGTAAAATGGTTACACATCGGCGATTTTTAAAAATCAAAACGTATTCACGGCATGTTTTTAAACGAATAGACATGCAAATCGTTTTAACCAACCATTTGGAGATCACGTGGCTTACATAAAATACGACTGACTAATTCAAAACACAACACTGGGCCCTTGAAATTCCATAACAATTAACATCCAAAGGTAATTTCCTTAAGTTGTGTACATAAAAATAGATTATCTGCATTGTCTCGGTTAATCGTTTCTATTCTGGGGACATAGTCAGCCCTATCAATGGCAACCGCCGGGAGAAATCTTCTGAATCTTGATGAAATGATTTTACATAAAGAAAAACCAAAGCTACTATTGAAGTAATAATCGACTTAATCATTTATCCGTTTTATTAACGAGACAAGGCAAAGTTATTAAATATGATGAAACAGAGGATATTGAGAATGTAGCATGATTACATACCGCAACAACTATCCAATAGGTCCTACTGATTAATTGTTGATTAAATAAATTTTATTTTTAAATATACCTGAATTAATGCAAAATATTTTTTTATTCCAGTATTTTATTGTGGCGAGGTAATAGTGGCAGCTTTGTCAAAATGTAACAAAGAATGATAAATCACATCCCTAACTAAACTATCGCTATCGGCTAATCAAAAGCAAACCCCTAAAAGTCCTTCTATAGGCTGAACGAGACCAAAAGCGACCAAAATTCCATCATTTGACTGCGAACCACAAATCATTCGAGGGCGCGTTTGAAACCACCACCAGTGGCATTCTATGATGTATATATGAATGTTTTGTAGAGCTGGAAAATAACGTGGACATAATTGCAGTTCAATACCTTCTGAGCTCATAACAAATAGATTATTTTAATACGAGGTGAGAATAAAGTCAAAACATTGCATATAAAAGGTAAATAATTCCTAAACGCAAGATTTCCAAAGCAAGACAAGTGCACAACAGAATTTGAATATTTGCACAAATGCAGATGTAACTGCACACGAAAAGAAGAATCATCTGTTTTTTGTGACATTCTGCTTATCAAGATTTTCTATCTTTATTTTTTTTTTTGGGATTGTTTGCTTTGTGTATCTTGTGGAAGCTTTGCGTTTAGGTGTTGCGCCAAATATAAGATTGTCTGTTTTATGATGACAAATTTATTTCGCCCCTATCTGATAACATCATGATTGAGTGCGTATTGATTAGTCTTGCTGAGAGAAAAACTACATTGACTTCTTTAAATTTTTTGTTGTTTCTGTGTATCTAATGTGCATATCTTTTCATTACAGTCGTTTGCCAGGAATCGAGTGTTGAAACACTTCGTTTTGGTAGTTCAATGCATCTTTAGTGGAGAATATATATATAGAAATATAGAGGTAAGTGCTTTTGCATTAAATTTTTATAAAAATAATTGTCTCGGTGATTTGAACGGTAGATTCATACTCCACACAAATATAAAGGAAATGTGTGTCGAGTGTCAAAGTCTCAGTAAAATGAAATAATCTCATTTGACTCTAGGATGAACCTATGACTGAATTTCATGTTAAATTTTCACTGCATAGTAGTTAAGAACGATGTGTCCATTATTTAAAATCAAAGAGAACTTCCAATCACTGAAACATTTAAAAATGACTTTATAATGATGAAAAAGAGGATATTGAGAATGTAGCATGATACATACCGCAACAACTATCCAATAGGTCCTACTGACAGATTTTTTCAATACATAACTCTGTTAAACTTAGCACTTTCTAATTCAAGGTCTTATTTGATTACAGAATGAAACATATAGAAATGACGGATTTAGCAATCTAACCTAGCCACCACAACTCAATTGGTGCTGTTTGAGCGAAAGTCCTGCTAATAATATGAGAACAGATGCAAATGCAAGGTGAGTTGAAGTTCGCCATCACATTTTTATATTTAAAATGTAGTCGCAAAAGGATGAAGCTTTGAATGATGAAAAAGAGGATATTGAGAATGTAGCATGATACATACCGCAACAACTATCCAATAGGTCCTACTGATTCAAATAGAAAAATTAACTCTTATAAAACTTGTAAACATTTATATAAGCTAATAATTTATAATTTATTTTCATAGATATTTTCCTGAAGGCGAATGTAACGAAAGCAGTTTACAAAGAGTTCAGAACATGAAGAAAAAGTATGCAGACAGCGAAAAATTAGACACCACATAAATAGCAGTCAATTTTTCTTTGAAGAGCGAAAAAGAAATATTTTACGAAATACTATAAAACGAAATAAAAAATAAAGAAATTTGAAAACTACCCTATGTTTTTTGTTTATGTCGTGGCTATCTTTGTTTTAGGTTTCGATTTTACCTCGTGTTTCGTTATTCGCAATACGACTTTTTCACTTCAGTCATGTTTGGATTGTGCCCTGTTTTTTTTTTTTAATGGAGGCTGTTACAAAAATATTTTTGAATGGATCTAAAAGGGTCATTCGTTTCATGGTTTCAAGTTAGGAGCGGTAGCATTTATTTTTTGCATCTGTCGAAATCAGTTTTTCAATACAAATAAGTTGCGTTTAAGGGCGTACGGAATCGTGAAGCTTCTGAAATGCGTTAAGCCACTAGGCTCTTCGAGCTTTGTTATGCCAACCTATATATTTATTTAGGTTCGGAATGTTCGAGATGAACAAAGCATTGCACTTGTTTAATATTTAAATACTAAGGTGGTTTATCCGAAATATAAATTAATTTTAATGCCACTTACTGAGTGGGTAAACATGCCAAAAAAATGGGCCCGACTGGGTCTCACGAACTTGCGATTGTGTTCTAAATACGATATCAAAATCGAAAGGCTGAGTTAAAGGTTTTGGTATTAGCTCTTCATAATATATTTTGTGGTGCAGGGTTGCCAACTACACATTAATTATGGAAATTGAATTAAATCACGCAAAATAATGAAAATATTAAATTAAATATTCCAAAGGTTTCAAGCAAAAATCTAAAAACTCCATTCTTTTGCAATCGCTAATACATATGAAATTTAGTCAAAATCGTTGGAGCAGTTTTTCGAAAAAACCGTTTTTTATTTTTCACTTTTTTTTAAAAACTGTTTTTTAAAAGTGGAGTATGCAAAGTTTTAGATCTTAATAGGAGTTATTTTGACAAAAAATTTGAAAAAAATCAAAGTTATAGTTTTGAAGTTATTTTCAAAAATCAAAATTTTTTAAAAAAATTTATAAAAATTTCCAAAACTAAATTTTTTTAAATATTGATATGCAGTCTTTCTTCAACAGTTTACGACTTTTTAAATCCAAAATTTCGTCAAGATCGTGTAAGCCATTAACGAGAAAGTCGGTTTTGAAAAAAAAACGGTGCTATGGGAGGTACCGTTTTTAGCCTTTTTCCAAAAAATTTATTTACATCATAAGAAAGACAATCCAAAATTAATTCCTCAGACAAATTTTATTGAAATCGTTGGAGCCGTTTTCGAGAAAAATAATTATTATCATATCGGTTGTATGGCAGGTACCTTTATTTCAAGACCTAGAGACTCAATTCCAAAAACCCCTCTGTAGGCTGCTCCACAGACCCTAACTGCAAATTTTGAAGAAAATCGGTCTATTCAGGCTGTAGATCCATATACAGACAGACAGACACACAGATACACAGACAGACACACAGAATTGCAGGACCCACTTTTTTCGTATTCTCTACCATCGTAATGTCATATTTAATTGTTATCTCAAAATTTTTTTTCTGCACGATTGCAAGACTTCCCTTATAGTACCTATAATCGCAAGTAAAAAGAAAAAGTATGTTTTTGAATTTCTCAAAAACTAAGAAAAATGTTCACATTTGGTTTTAAATTATTCAAATTTGTTAGAAAGAAACAAATGTACTTTGTTCAAACAGAAATAAACAAAACGTTACTTAAACTTATCGTCTGCGATCACTCATGATCGACACTCCTGGTTGGTGCACTCTCATTAAAGTTAATAGAAGAAGAAATGTCAAAGTGCGCACTCATCAATCACTGAATTCAAATAATTTCTTCAAACCGAAGTGTGTAATAATTTAACGTGAATGCTGTGCTTAAGTTACGTTTTGTTTATTTTAGTTCAAACATAAACATTAGTTAGTATCTCTCTTTTATTTTATACTTACTCAAAAAAGTCTTATGTCCTTACTTTCAATCAAAATCTTTTGTTATACTTACGGAGATTAACCAATAACTTAAGTCACCAATATCGAATCTTTTCAGATCAAATAAAAAAAACACATAGTTTTTTATATATAAAAGAATTAAGTATTTTTATTGAACATGTAAAAGTAATTAGATTTTTTTTATTATTTACAAAAACAAAGTAAAAATAATAATTCAGTAAAATAGTGCAATTTTTAACATTTTTTAACATTAAACAAAAAAGTAAAAACAGTTTCTTTCAAAAATTCGTATCAGTGTAAAAAACAATTGTTTCGGAGTAATACACTAGAGTGTATTCGAGATTAGTACAGCAATCACAGGTATACGAGCTATCATAGGCATTAGAGCTATCATAGTCATTAGAGTTTGCAGAGGTATACGAGTTGTTATCTTCGTTGTTGAGATCTTCAGTCGATGTTTCTACATCGACATATTTTTTACCATCTACACAGGAACATAATATTGAAAAGAATTTTCGAATTCCTGTAATGAGAATAAAAAAAATTATTTAGATTCTTTTTTCTATTTTAAAGTTTAAACAACAAAACAAATAAGTAAATTGTGTTTCATTTGAAATGAGTTTGGCAATAAATTAAAACAACAGTCTTAAAAAAAATATATATTTTTGCTTAATACACAAATGTTAATTGTTTTTAAATTAATAAACGTATCTCAAAGGTAATCACTTGATACAATGATACATTTACTCCCAGTATGCATTTTATCGAACATTTCTATTAGTATAAGAATTCCAAAACTTATATTTTGCACTATTTTTCTTTTATTGGAAAATATTTAAGTATTTATAAAACCATATAACAATAAAACAACCCACCATATCACACAACACTTTCAATTGAATCACTTTACACTGAGCTAAACATAAAAATTTATTTTGTACATACATATATTTGTTTTAATCTTGAATTATTTGTCAAACAAAAAATTATTTTGCTGTTTAGAAATTGTTTTGCTGAAAAAAATTGAAATATTCGAAAGACAATACGAATACGAAGAATAGATGATGGACGATGTTTTTCAAGAAGCCTCTCTTTGGGAAGAACATTTACGAAGACCAGAAGCACAATGGCAACAAAAATTGAAAAACCGAAGAAAATATAAGAAAAGTTTCGAATAGTGGTGCTCCTGTGTGCTTAAGAGGGTGCTCCCTCTATGCAAAAAGTCCATAAACAACAAAGAAATGCCAACACTTTAAGAAATATACATTTTAACACTTAAACCACTCACACAAAATAAATTTTTCAAAAAAATACCATTTATTTAAAAAAAGTTAAACAACAACAATAAAATATTTTCTTTTTTATTCTTTACACTTACTATTCATGGTTTTTCTTAAGCGGCCCATTGAATTTTCACCTAAAAAATGACACTTATTAACACTTATACCTTTAACTTTAAATTTTTCCAAAAAATTTGCCTTTTCTTTTCTTGTTTATATTTTTATTTTATTTATTTGGCTCCCGTTTCAGCTATTCGACTGCAAATGAAATCTATTTTTCAATAATAAAATTTTAGTCACAAATTTGGGGTCCTTATATAGTTTCAAACTGAACCTGAACTACGCTGATTAAAAAAAAATTGTGAAAACAACAAAGTAGAAAAAACAGTAGAAAAGGGGTTTTCTGGTCAAGGGTAGAATTAGTTGTGCAATGCATGGTACATGGTGCATGGTGCATGGTGCATCATGTATTGTGCATGGTGCATGATGCGTGGGGTATGGTGAATGGTGGTAATGGTATAATGCATGTGGTATTTGGCACCACACAAACTACCATTACTCTAAATCCTTGCTTTTGCATTAGGATGTGCGGTGCACGATGTAAACAAATACGCCATGCTTCATGGACCATGCACCATGCACATTTCTTATGCACCAGGCAATATGCAATATCATGCATCATGCACCATGGATCATGAACCATGCACCATAGACCATGAACCATACACCATGCACAATGTACCATACAAAATGCAATATGCACCATGCACAATACATGATGCACCATGCGGAATACATGATGCACCATGCACAATACATGATGCACCATGCACAATACATGATGCACAATGCACAATACATGATGCACCATGCACAATACATGATGCACCATGCACAATACATGATGCACCATGCACAATACATGATGCACCATGCACAATACATGATGCACCATGCACAATACATGATGCACCATGCACAATACATGATGCACCATGCACAATACATGATGCACCATGCACAATACATGATGCACCATGCACAATACATGATGCACCATGCACAATACATGATGCACCATGCACAATACATGATGCACCATGCACAATACATGATGCACCATGCACCATGTACCATGCATTGCACAACTAACTCTACCCTTGACCGGAAAACCCCTTTTCTACTTTTTTTTCTACTTTGCTGTTTTCACAATTTTTTTTTAATCAGCGTAGTTCAGGTTCAGTTTGAGACTATATAAGGACCCCAAATTTGTGACTAAAATTTTATTATTGAAAAATAGATTTCATTTGCAGTCGAATAGCTGAAACGGGAGCCAAATAAATAAAATAAAAATATAAACAAGAAAAGAAAAGGTAAATTTTTTGGTAAAATTTAAAGTTAAAGGTATAAGTGTTAATAAGTGTCATTTTTTAGGTGAAAATTCAATGGGCCGCTTAAGAAAAACCATGAATAGTAAGTGTAAAGAATAAAAAAGAAAATATTTTATTGTTGTTGTTTAACTTTTTTTAAATAAATGGTATTTTTTTGAAAAATTTATTTTGTGTGAGTGGTTTAAGTGTTAAAATGTATATTTCTTAGTGTTGGCATTTCTTTGTTGTTTATGGACTTTTTGCATAGAGGGAGCACCCTCTTAAGCACACAGGAGCACCACTATTCGAAACTTTTCTTATATTTTCTTCGGTTTTTCAATTTTTGTTGCCATTGTGCTTCTGGTCTTCGTAAATGCTCTTCCCAAAGAGAGGCTTCTTGAAAAACATCGTCCATCATCTATTCTTCGTATTGTCTTTCGAATATTTCAATTTTTTTCAGCAAAACAATTTCTAAACAGCAAAATAATTTTTTGTTTGACAAATAATTCAAGATTAAAACAAATATATGTATGTACAAAATAAATTTTTATGTTTAGCTCAGTGTAAAGTGATTCAATTGAAAGTGTTGTTAGGGACTATGGTGGGTTGTTTTATTGTTATATGGTTTTATAAATAATTAAATATTTTCCAATAAAAGAAAAATAGTGCAAAATATAAGTTTTGGAATTCTTATACTAATAGAAATGTTCGATAAAATGCATACTGGGAGTAAATGTATCATTGTATCAAGTGATTACCTTTGAGATACGTTTATTAATTTAAAAACAATTAACATTTGTGTATTAAGCAAAAATATATATTTTTTTTAAGACTGTTGTTCTAATTTTTTGCCAAACTCATTTCAAATGAAACACAATTTACTTATTTGTTTTGTTATTTAAACTTTTAAATAGAAAAAAGAATCTAAATAATTTTTTTTACTCTCATTACAGGAATTCGAAAATTCTTTTCAATATTATGTTCCTGTGTAGATGGTAAAAAATATGTCGATGTAGAAACATCGACTGAAGATCTCAACAACGAAGATAACAACTCGTATACCTCTGCAAACTCTAATGACTATGATAGCTCTAATGCCTATGATAGCTCGTATACCTGTGATTGCTGTACTAATCTCGAATACACTCTAGTGTATTACTCCGAAACAATTGTTTTTTACACTGATACGAATTTTTGAAAGAAACTGTTTTTACTTTTTTGTTTAATGTTAAAAAATGTTAAAAATTGCACTATTTTACTGAATTATTATTTTTACTTTGTTTTTGTAAATAATAAAAAAAAAATCCTATGTTTTTTATCTGTTAAATAAAAATACTTAATTCTTTTATATATAAAAAACTTCGTGTTTTTTTATTTGATCTGAAAAGATTCGATATTGGTGACTTAAGTTATTGGTTAATCTCCGTAAGTATAACAAAAGATTTTGATTGAAAGTAAGGACATAAGACTTTTTTGAGTAAGTATAAAATAAAAGAGAGATACTAACTAATGTTTATGTTTGAACTAAAATAAACAAAACGTAACTTAAGCACAGCATTCACGTTAAATTATTACACACTTCGGTTTGAAGAAATTATTTGAATTCAGTGATTGATGAGTGCGCACTTTGACATTTCTTCTTCTATTAACTTTAATGAGAGTGCACCAACCAGGAGTGTCGATCATGAGTGATCGCAGACGATAAGTTTAAGTAACGTTTTGTTTATTTCTGTTTGAACAAAGTACATTTGTTTCTTTCTAACAAATTTGAATAATTTAAAACCAAATGTGAACATTTTTCTTAGTTTTTGAGAAATTCAAAAACATACTTTTTCTTTTTACTTGCGATTATAGGTACTATAAGGGAAGTCTTGCAATCGTGCAGAAAAAAAATTTTGAGATAACAATTAAATATGACATTACGATGGTAGAGAATACGAAAAAAGTGGGTCCTGCAATTCTGTCTGTCTGGCTGTGTGTCTGTCTGTCTGTATATGGATCTACAGCCTGAACTAATAGACCGATTTTCTTCAAAATTTGCAGTTAGGGTCTGTGGAACAGCCTACAGAGGGGTTTTTGGAATTGAGTCTCTAGGTCTTGAAATAACGGTACCTGCCATACAACCGATATGATAATACTTATTTTTCTCGAAAACGGCTCCAACGATTTCAATAAAATTTGTCTGAGGAATTGTCTTTCTTATGATGTAAATAAATTTTTTGGAAAAAGGCTAAAAACGGTACCTCCATAGCACCGTTTTTTTCAAAACCGACTTTCTCGTTAATGGTGTTCAATCGGTGCTTCTACCGAATGATGTAGGCTAGATCACAGTGTATCACTATGATTAGCAAGGGTGGTTACAGTGCAACACTATAACACCTTGAGATGATAATGAAGAGGTTTCAAGCAGACTCACTTGAAGGTTCGTGTAAAAGTCTTGGTTGGTTATTTCAAAATCATGCTTTATTTCTGATTGACTTAATATTTATACCTAAAAATTGCTTACTCTACATATTTACAAATGTGCATAAGAAAACAAAAACAAAAGAAAATAATTTATAGTTTCGAATATCAAATGACGTTACTGAATTGAACATTAAAGAATTATTGCTGACAAGTAATGAACATAAAAAAGGTGTGAATGAAAACAATACAAATTAAATGATATTATTGCTGATAATGCACGAACGAAAAAATACAATTTTATCCCAAAGACAAATAACTGTTTTATTGCTGACAGCAGAAAAGTTACCAAATGCATACAGTGTGATTGAAAATAGAATGCAAAGAAAAAAGATAAATAATCTTAGTGACGTAGAAAAACTAAGAGTGCAAGAATGTAAACATCCTGCCCCGCGCTGATGATCCCAGGCTTCATCAGAAGGTTAGTTTCTAGATGGATATGGTACAACTTGATGAGTTGGTTGTCCGCGGAGACGGAACTGGATGAGGGGGCTTCTGTCGTCCCTTTATTTTCTTGTAAATAAAGAAGATAAGTGCTATGAAAATGATAATTAATCCAACTGAACTCGAAACAACATGAGGAGTGTTATGAAGACTGATTGTAGTAGGAAGCTCAAGCTGTTGAAGTTTAATTTGTTCTCGAAGTTTATTTAGCTCAAGACTGAATGAACTGAGGTTAAACATGTTGTACTGAGGAGAGGCTAGGCGAATTACGTCTTCACTGTGTATATTATTGTTAGTAATCCTGGTGTATGAGGCTTGAACCGTTGATGAATAAATTTGTTGGCCTTGAAGTGTTAAGTGCTTGTCTTTGGCTACGCAATTGGGCTGAAGTTTCAATAGCCCACTTCCTTTCAATGCTAAAAATGAGGTTTGATGATTACAAACAACATTAAGCACAGCTTCTTTGTTTAATGAAAATATCCATTGATTTGTGTCAGGAAGTTTCGTCCATACTGATTCCGCCTTGACAAATTTCAGTTCACAGGTGGAAATCTCTGAGTTATTGTTGAGTAAATTCATCTCGCACATACTCAAATTGGTTCCAGATTGATACACCGGGTGAGTTTGCATACATAAATGATGATTTCCATTGAGCGTTGAACATTTTGAAGTTCACCTTCAGTGATTGGATAATATTGGTCATGATGAGCACTTACTGCTAGCATGTCAGTTGAGGGTTGAATAATCATGTAAGTATTATTAGCTGGTGCCGGAATGGGAATAAGCTTGTAAATTGAAAATTCCTCTAAGCTGAGTAATGGTACTTCTATTTTGAAAGTTATGTAATTTGAACTGATGTGACCCTCCACATTCATTAGGTTGTAGAGTTGTAAAATTTGATCGGGTTCTACGGCGATGCGAAGACCTGGAGGAAGATGATTTCTTATTTTTGCTACTTCGGTTACGAGTTGTTGATGAGTGATTAAAAGATGATTTACTCGTCCACGGTGCGTGTCAGTCAGAACGTCTGCTATAGCTGTCTGCATTCTCTGAATGTTGATGATAACTAGTGTTGCATGCGTGCACCATGATAAAAATAATTCCTTCATTTTAGTTTGGTACAATTCTTCAGTGACATTGCTTAAACTGTTGAACAATTGACTAAGTTGTTGGTCAAGTGCTTGTTTTCTTTTGATTGAATCTTCTTGACTCAATCTGACAATGTTGATAGTGGAATCTACGATGGAGGTATGATTTTTTAGTAGTCTCATAAGATGGTCTTCGTTTAATTCGATGCCTTTAAATTTTTGAGATATATCTTCAGCATATTTAGAGTCGAGGACTCCAAAAAGTGAGTTTGCTATATTTCCAACAACATCGACGGCGCCTCGTCTCCTTCTTATAGATAATTTGGTAGTTCCGATCAGGTTGTCTTCATTGAGCTCGTTTTTGATGACTTGAAACTGGTGAACCATTTGAAGACACAGTTCGTTACCGGATAGTTTTTTACAAATGTGGTTAAGTATTGTAGTTGTATTTTCCAAAGCTTCAAATTCCATTCGGTAAGGCTCGAGGTTGTAGAATACTATGATGTTCCATTTGTTATGAATCAGGCTGATTGTTCCGTGTCGGTGAAAATGCATTCCTGGTGAAGTGTTGTTGAAAGTTGTTACTTCAATGTCACTTGTCAATACTGCTGGTAAAAGAAGACCAATCAAAAGCATCGTAGTAAGCGGATTAAGATTTGTAGAATTTCTCGCTGCCTTTGACGTTGTTGTTTCATCAGGAGTGGATCTATCGCTTCTCCGTTTTCGATCTGTTGATGGCGGATTCAACTCGACTTCATCATTTTCTATGAGGGGGGCAAGCTTATGTATGGGGCGCCTCAACATGCCAGATTTAGTTCGCACGTCAGCGACACGTACCAAGCCGTCCTTTCCGACGTGGATATGCTCGATTCTGCCAAGTGGCCATTTCATTGTTGGCGTATTGTCTTCTTTCATGATAACAATGGTACCAATTTTGATATTGTTTGATTGTTTTTTCCACTTTGTTCGATATTGAAGCTCGTTAAGGTATTCCAGAGACCATCGATTCCAGAATTCTCGTTTTATGTGTGCTACTAATTTCCACCTAGTCAGTAGGCTCCCACGTACTGGTTCAGCCTTGGTATCAATGGTTGCCCTTAGTGACTCCCCAATCAGAAAATGACTAGGTGTTAATGCATTCAGATCACTTGGATCGTTGGACATTGCTGTCAAGGGTCGTGAATTAAGAATCGCTTCAACTTCTGCTGTGATTGTGCAAAGTTCTTCGTAGGTTAGTGAAGCGTTAGCCAATTTGCATTGTAAAAGACGTTTGGCGGACTTGACTGCGGCCTCCCACAATCCTCCGAAATGTGGTGCTCGGGGAGGAATAAAGTGGAAATCAATACCCTTTGAACTGCACGAAGTTGCGATTTTATTTTGCGCCTGTGCTGAGTATATATTTGTTTTTAGTTCTTCTAGTTGATTTTTGGCGCCAACGAAATTCGTGGCATTATCGCAATACAGATTTTTTACGTGTCCACGCCGACTCATAAATCTTCGTAAGGCTCCCAAAAAAGCTTCAGTTGTCAAGTCGCTAACAACTTCGATATGGACAGCCTTTGTCGCGAAGCAGCAAAACATTGATAGATAGCATTTTTGTGGACGACTTCCTCTTGTGCGGTAGTGAACCCATAATGGGCCGCAAAAGTCCACACCAGTATTAATGAAAGGACGTGCTGGTTGCACTCTTGTGCCTGGCAAATTTCCCATCATCTGGGAATACATATGTGGTTTTGCTCTGATGCAAAAAGTGCAATGTTGAGTGATGGAACGTGCAATGTTTTTGCCCTTTATCGGCCAAAATCGCTGTCTCGTGATTGCTAGAAGACCTTGAGGCCCAATATGATTGTTTTGAATGTGCAAGTCTGTCATGATCATTTCAACGTATGGATGTGAATATGGTAACAGGATCGGATGCTTGCTATCGTAAGATAATGATGACTCTTGAAGTCTACCTCCAACACGTAGAATATCGTCCGCGTCTAAAAATACAGCTAGGCCCTTCAGTGGACTATCCTTTTCCAGCTCCTTATTTGCCTTGAGGAAACAAATGTCTTTATAAAAGCCGTGGAATTGAATTTCCTTGACGAGGAATTGCAAAGAAGTCTCTAGTTCTGAAGTTGTTATTGGCCATGCAGATTTGTTCCTTTTTTGGTTCTGCCTCACTGAATTTAGCGACTCCTTTAATTTACCTGACTTGACGAGACTTGTAAATCGAAAGCAGTATGCCATTATTGTCTTGAGCTTAGGGAAGGAATTGGAATGTCTGATTCCTTCGAAAATATCGTGTTTTTGAGTGTCAACTTTACTGGTTACCAAGGCAGCGTTCTTCCTTTCATCTGACCACGTTTTACTGTTTTTAAATGGTGGTGGCCAAATTGCTTCTGAACCATGTAAAAACCGAGGACCAAATTTCCATAATGTATGATCCTGCAATTTTTCTGGGGATATGCCTCTTGATAAGACATCTGCCGGATTTTCTGATGATCTTACATATCTCCAATTATCAGCGCTCGTGTGTGATTGGATCTTGGCCACTCGACGTCCAACAAAAGTCTGAAAGGAGTCTGCACTTGAATTGATCCAACTCAATACAATTTGAGAGTCAGACCACAGAAAGCTACTAGTATTGCCCAAGTTTAGGTCTCCCTTTACTCGTTGTGATAGTTCGGCAGCTAACAGTGCCGCACACAATTCTAGACGAGGTATTGTCATTGATCTCATACCTGATGCTGTTTTGGTAGTTGGTGCGACTCGAGATTTTGAGCATAACAGCCGCACTATGACTGTACCTTCTTTATTGAGGGATCTGATGAATACAGCAGCTCCGTAGGCCCTTTCTGATGCGTCTGCAAATGTATGGATTTGCACTGATGATGGAATGTGATGACTGAAGACGTGTCTAGGAATTTGGAATGTATCTAGTTCTCGGAGACCTTTGTAGTATTTATCCCATCTGGTGTGCATTTCTTCTGGTAAGGCAGCATCCCAGTCGTATTTAAGCTCCCACAGTTCTTGGAGGAAAAGTTTTGCGACAACTACCACTGGAGCGACTATGCCGAGAGGGTCAAAAAGACGTGCTATATCTGAGGCCACAGATCTTTTGGTAAATCTTTTTGATGTTCGATAATTTGTTTTAATGCAAAATATGTCGGATTTTGGTCGCCACATTAACCCAAGGGTTTTGACACTGCTTTCGTTACGATCGTCGCTGAGTGAAATCTCTTGGTCTTCTAATGGGACGTTTGCGAGCAATTGTTGTTTGTTGGAGCACCATTTTTTTAACTGGAACCCTCCCTCGCGCAGCAATGCTGACAATTGAGTCTGAATTTCCTTTGCTTCGATCATGCTATCAGCCCCTGTCATGACGTCATCAACATAGAAGTCCTTCTGCAATACTTGTGAGCCTAGGGGGTACTTCGTATTGTATTCTTTAGCCAATGCTTGGAGGCACCTTGTCGCAAGATAAGGAGCTGACGTAGTTCCATATGTGACAGTTTGAAGCTTATAACATTTGATTGGTTGATTCTGATGGGAGCGCCACCATATAAGTTGGAAGTGTAGGTCTTCTTCACGTACGAGAATTTGGCGATACATCTTTTGAATGTCAGCCTTGATTACAAATCGGGGCAATCTATAACGTAATAGAATCGTAAACAGGTCATCTTGGATTGTTGGTCCGGCATACAAGATGTCATTTAACGAAGTATTAGATGATGTCTTTGCAGAGGCGTCAAATACCACTCTTAGTTTTGTGCTGCTACTGTCTGGTTTAAGAACACAATGATGAGGCAAGAAGTAGTGTGGTGTAGACACTGTTTTGAAATCTATTTCCGTCATGTGCCCCAGCTGGATGTACTCGTTCATAAATTCAGTGTACTGTTTCTGTAATTCTGGATGACGGTTCAGCCTGCGCTCCAAGGCATGAAATCGATTGAGAGCTATGTCACTTGATGACCCTAATTTAGTTGGATCGTCAGCGAAGGGTAAGCTGACAATGAATCTTCCGCTCGTATTTCTTGATGTTGACTGATTGAAATATTCTTCACATTTCTCTTCTGCGATGGTTCGCTTTGAGTTGGAGCACGGGAGTTCTTCGGTTTGCCAGAACTTGGTAATTGCATTTTCGAGAGAAGATTCTTCAGCGAATATTCCACATGTTGTAGTTGTTGTTGACCCAGCCTTCACCCTTCCGGTCACTATCCACCCCAATAATGTGTTTTGTAGGAGTGGTAGATTGCTTCCAAGTTTAATCTGCCCAACGCAGAGTAATTGATGGAACAACTCGGCTCCTATAAGGAGATCAATGTGGTCAGGCTTATTAAATTGAGAGTCTGCTAGTTTGACATTTCCTGGAATTTTCCACGTTGAAACATCGAACGCTTGTGTTGGCTGAGGTGATATGATTTGAGGCAAAACTATGGCCTCAAGCCTGGCGGTAAAATCGGTAGTTTTAGACCTAAGACTAATGTTTGCCCTTTTCTGGGCACCTCTTTTGCAGCTTCCGACACCTTGGATGATCATAGGCTTGAAGGACAGTGGTATCTTAAGCCTTCGTATCATTCTTTCTGTGATGATACTTATCTGTGACCCAGAGTCCAACACCGCACGGCAGTTGATGGTTGAACCGTCTTGTCCCTCTAAGTTCACGATGACTGTGCTGAGAAATACATAACTCTCCTTCTTGTTTATTCCTGCAGCTGCTAGTGTTGTGTTTTTGTTGGTGGATTCTTGAATTGGTTGCCCAATACTGTGGTTATTAGAGTTCGGCAGCTCCCTCTTTGTTAAATGTACCAACGTATTGTGTTTTTTTGAGCATTTTGAGCAGCTTCCGTGACGACAATCATAGGAGGTATGACCATCCTTCAAACAATTTACACACAATTTGTTGTTTCTTACATGACTTAATCTGTTCGATGGTGTTAGATCAAGGAAGGCACGGCACGCATATAATTGATGTGGAGCCTTACACAATGTGCAATCCTTCTTCTGGGTGGTTATAGAACTTGTCACCTTGAAGCCATGGACTCGTCTTCTTTCTTCTTCGTCTCTTTTGCTGCTCTTGCCTCCAATTGCTTCGAGTGACTGGAACCTTGTTTCCAAAAACTTCAAAAATATATCCAAAGGCTGCAATTCCTTGGGCTGTTTTAGGGACTGCTCCCAAAGGGTTAGAGTATTCCGATCCAATTTTTTCATCAGAATACTCATTACGAGTGGGTCCCAGTTTGCTATGTCAATTTTTAGGTTTTTAAGACCCAGCAGGCATTCGACTGTAGTGTCGTGCAATGCCTTTATTTGATTTGCTGTTTCCTGCTGACAAGTTGGTTGCGCCATTAATTTATTGATAAGTGCTGAAACAAGTAGCCGAGGGTTTTCGAACCGCTCAGTAACTACCTTCCAAGCAGCGTGGTAGTTGGCGTCTGAGGTGGGGAAGTGGCGTATCAGTTTTTCTGCTTCACCTTCCAGAGTTGTTTTTAGGTAAAACAACTTTTGGCAATCGGCTATTTTTTGATTGTGGACCAATTCGGTAAACAAGTCGCAGTATTGCCTCCAGGTCAGGTAGTTTCCGTCAAACCTTGGCAAGGTTATTTTAGGTAATTTTGCCGTTTGCCTCAATGTGTCAGCTTGATGGGAATCAGGACGGCCTCCTTCAAGTTTGGTTGACAACATGAGGAGATTTTTCTGGACTCTGTCCTCGAATGCGAAGTACTCTTCGATGTCATAACCTGCATTCTCTGGGTCTTCTAGGAGCTCAGCAATTTTTTGATGAACCTCCTCCATCTGTGACCAGACGCCTTTTGTTTGGTCGATCTTTAGGCGGCAACACGTGCTTGAATACTCTTCTGCGCTCTCCTCTATGTTTTCCAGCAATCGCTTCAATGACTGCAGGATTGCCCTTTGCCTTCGAAAGACCTTTGTTGTGTCGATGTCCTGGTTCGGTGTTGAGGTTAGCGAATGAGAAGTAGCTTCACAATGTTCCCTTGCGAATACCTTTTCAGCTTGTCCTTCCGATGTCCCAGCCTTCATCACGGACAGAAGGTATTGTGTTAGCGATTGGTAGAGTTGCTTGACCTTCCCAGCTGTGTCGCCCTGGAAGTATGGTGTATCGTGTTTTCCCCCCTCCTCGATGTCATGGTGATTCTTTTCGAACTCACTCCAAAGATCTTCAATCAACACCAACCGCTTCCTTGCATATTCTGCTGTTTTCCTTTCCGGTCCGTCCTTTGCAATGTTGGATTGCAAACGCAGCAATTCATCGGTGATGACCTTCTGCCTGGCACCCTTTGTGTAGATATCCAGTTCATCCTCCATAGTTTAAATTTTTGGATCGTCGCGTCGTCTCTGGATCTCTCTCTGAAGTTTTAGTCTTCAATGAGTTCAATGAATTGAGCAGATTTCAATGTTGCAGTTTTGCCAGTGTTTTAGCCCTGGCAACGCTTTAAGATACGTTCAATTAAAATGCCAATGTTATAGCCTTGGCAACGCGTTTGGTAGCGAAAATTGCTTCTTACTGCTGGTGAGGGAAGCAATAATCACGTCGGGGTCACCAAATGTTCAATCGGTGCTTCTACCGAATGATGTAGGCTAGATCACAGTGTATCACTATGATTAGCAAGGGTGGTTACAGTGCAACACTATAACACCTTGAGATGATAATGAAGAGGTTTCAAGCAGACTCACTTGAAGGTTCGTGTAAAAGTCTTGGTTGGTTATTTCAAAATCATGCTTTATTTCTGATTGACTTAATATTTATACCTAAAAATTGCTTACTCTACATATTTACAAATGTGCATAAGAAAACAAAAACAAAAGAAAATAATTTATAGTTTCGAATATCAAATGACGTTACTGAATTGAACATTAAAGAATTATTGCTGACAAGTAATGAACATAAAAAAGGTGTGAATGAAAACAATACAAATTAAATGATATTATTGCTGATAATGCACGAACGAAAAAATACAATTTTATCCCAAAGACAAATAACTGTTTTATTGCTGACAGCAGAAAAGTTACCAAATGCATACAGTGTGATTGAAAATAGAATGCAAAGAAAAAAGATAAATAATCTTAGTGACGTAGAAAAACTAAGAGTGCAAGAATGTAAACAAATGGCTTACACGATCTTGACGAAATTTTGGATTTAAAAAGTCGTAAACTGTTGAAGAAAGACTGCATATCAATATTTAAAAAAATTTAGTTTTATAAATTTTTTAAAAAAATTTTGATTTTTGAAAATAACTTCAAAACTATAACTTTGATTTTTTTCAAATTTTTTGTCAAAATAACTCCTATTAAGATCTAAAACTTTGCATACTCCACTTTTAAAAAAACAGTTTTTTAAAAAAAGTGAAAAATAAAAAACGGTTTTTTCGAAAAACTGCTCCAACGATTTTGACTAAATTTCATATGTATTAGCGATTGCAAAAGAATGGAGTTTTTAGATTTTTGCTTGAAACCTTTGGAATATTTAATTTAATATTTTCATTATTTTGCGTGATTTAATTCAATTTCCATAATTAATGTGTAGTTGGCAACCCTGCACCACAAAATATATTATGAAGAGCTAATACCAAAACCTTTAACTCAGCCTTTCGATTTTGATATCGTATTTAGAACACAATCGCAAGTTCGTGAGACCCAGTCGGGCCCATTTTTTTGGCATGTTTACCCACTCAGTAAGTGGCATTAAAATTAATTTATATTTCGGATAAACCACCTTAGTATTTAAATATTAAACAAGTGCAATTCTTTGTTCATCTCGAACATTCCGAACCTAAATAAATATATAGGTTGGCATAACAAAGCTCGAAGAGCCTAGTGTCTTAACGCATTTCAGAAGCTTCACGATTCCGTACGCCCTTAAACGCAACTTATTTGTATTCAAATGAACTGATTTCGACAGATGCAAAAAATAAATGCTACCGCTCCTAACTTGAAACCATGAAACGAATGACCCTTTTAGATCCATTCAAAAATATTTTTGTAACAGCCTCCATTAAAAAAAAAAAACAGGGCACAATCCAAACATGACTGAAGTGAAAAAGTCGTATTGCGAATAACGAAACACGAGGTAAAATCGAAACCTAAAACAAAGATAGCCACGACATAAACAAAAAACATAGGGTAGTTTTCAAATTTCTTTATTTTTTATTTCGTTTTATAGTATTTCGTAAAATATTTCTTTTTCGCTCTTCAAAGAAAAATTGACTGCTATTTATGTGGTGTCTAATTTTTCGCTGTCTGCATACTTTTTCTTCATGTTCTGAACTCTTTGTAAACTGCTTTCGTTACATTCGCCTTCAGGAAAATATCTATGAAAATAAATTATAAATTATTAGCTTATATAAATGTTTACAAGTTTTATAAGAGTTAATTTTTCTATTTGAATCAGTAGGACCTATTGGATAGTTGTTGCGGTATGTATCATGCTACATTCTCAATATCCTCTTTTTCATCATTCAAAGCTTCATCCTTTTGCGACTACATTTTAAATATAAAAATGTGATGGCGAACTTCAACTCACCTTGCATTTGCATCTGTTCGCATATTATTAGCAGGACTTTCGCTCAAACAGCACCAATTGAGTTGTGGTGGCTAGGTTAGATTGCTAAATCCGTCATTTCTACATTGCTTCATCCAACACAATTAAAACTCTGTAATCAAATAAGACCTTGAATTAGAAAGTGCTAAGTTTAACAGAGTAATGTATTGAAAAAATCTGTCAGTAGGACCTATTGGATAGTTGTTGCGGTATGTATCATGCTACATTCTCAATATCCTCTTTTTCATCATTATAAAGTCATTTTTAAATGTTTCGGTGATTGGAAGTTCTCTTTGATTTTAAATAATGGACACATCGTTCTTAACTACTATGCAGTGAAAATTTAACATGAAATTCAGTCATAGGTTCATCCTAGAGTCAAATGAGATTATTTCATTTTACCGAGACTTTGACACTCGACACACATTTCCTTCATACTTGTGTGGAGTATAAATCTACCGTTCAAATCACCGAGACAATCATTTTTATAAAAATTGAATGCAAAAGCACTTACCTCTATATTTCTATATATATATTCTCCACTAAAGATGCATTGAACTACCAACAAGAAGTGTTTCAACACTCGATTCCTGGCAAACGACTGTAATGAAAAGATATGCACATTAGATACACAGAAACAACAAAAAATTTAAAGAAGTCAATGTAGTTTTTCTCTCAGCAAGACTAGGACGTGTCTAAATGCACCCACGGTGTAGTTCGTTTAGGTGGTGTTACACCGCACTTTTGAATAACCACTACACCGCATTTTAAATGATGAGTGGAAATAAATGGAGTAGGTTCGTGTTACACCGCATTTTTTTAGAAATATCTCAAATCATTTGACAGAAACGAATGCTTTTTAGTAACTTTTCAAGTATAAAAACATTATGAGTCAAAAAATATGCGGTGTTACACCGCATTTTTAAAAAATTTCTCAAGTCATTTAACAGAAAAAAATCCTTTTTTGTAGCTTTAGCTGTAGGCCATCTAGCGCTGTATAGAAAAACAATGAAGGAGCTTTTCGCTATCATTTGGTTACAGAACCAAATTCGCTATGGCCATCTAGATTTGTATAGAAACATGAAAGAAATAAGAAAATAGCTTTTCACTATAACCAATCAGAAAGATTAAAGTGATGCCAGATAGTAGCTATTTTCTGCTACTTTGTTATTTTTTGAAGAATTTTTTAAAACTCGAAGGAAGTTACTTATACTCGTATCTTCGTAACCTTCTTCTGTGTTTTAAGTAAAAACGAATTTTAAGCCACTCCTTCCTTTAAACCACTCTCCTTCGCTATGCTCTTGATAAATATTTTGCCGATTCAACTTTTTTGCGGAGCTCGGCATAGGCTGACGCTTACACCTTGGTATAACTTTCGTAACTTTGATGTCTTGGGTTTTAATTTTGCTGAAAAGGTAAAAAGTCTATGATTTGCAGTTCCTGCATAAAAGAATATCTAACTTTGAATATGTTTCTTTCTCTCTGTTTTAAAAGCGTTATTGCTGTTTGTCCTATTCTGTGGACAGCCCCGGATCTTAAATTTTTTTTAGACGGGGCAAATACTGAAAAATGCCGCCCCTACCAACCTATGTGTATTTTTACTTTTATCATCTTTAAAATTTCATCAGATGTCGAGTAAACTCGCAAAGTAATATAATTATTTGAAAGGTGCGACAGTTCTTCACATTTTGTCCAATCAAAACAATATTTATTGACCACTTTGTTACCTTTAACTCTTACAAAAATATATCGTTGCTAGTCTAACATATATACACTTGCGAGTGAGATAAGCTGCGATATAAGGTTGATCAGTGGAAGAAAAGATTGAAAAAAGTTTAAAAACGGTGCCTTCCATAGTACCGTCGACAGTCGGCTGCACGCGTCGGCTGCACGCGTCTCTGCACGCATCTCTGCACGCATCTCTGCACGCATCTCTGCACGCGTCTCTGCACGCGTCGCTGCACGCGTCGCTGCACGCATCTCTGCACGCATCTCTGCACGCATCTCTAAACGCATCTCTGCATGCATCTCTGCACGCGCATATCTGAACGCATATCTGCATGCGCATATCTGCATGCGCATATCTGCACGCATATCTGCATGCGCATATCTGCATGCGCATATCTGCATGCGCATATCTGCATGCGCATATCTGCACGCATATCTGCATGCGCATATCTGCATGCGCATATCTGCATGCGCATATCTGCATGCGCATATCTGCACGCATATCTGCATGCGCATATCTGCATGCGCATATCTGCATGCGCATATCTGCATGTGCATATCTGCACGCATATCTGCATTTGCATATCTGCACGCGCATATCTGCATGCATCTCTGCATGCGCATATCTGCATGTGCATATCTGCACGCATATCTGCATGCGCATATCTGCACGCGCATATCTGCATGCATCTCTGCATGCGCATATCTGCATGCGCATATCTGCATGCGCATATCTAAACGCATATCTGCATGCGCATATCTGCACGCATATCTGCATGCGCATATCTGCACGCGCATATCTGCATGCATCTCTGCATGTGCATATCTGCATGCGCATATCTGCATGCGCATATCTGCACGCATATCTGCATGCGCATATCTGCATGCGCATATCTGCATGCGCATATCTGCATGCACATATCTGCATGCGCATATCTGCACGCATATCTGCATGCGCATATCTGCACGCGCATATCTGCATGCATCTCTGCATGCGCATATCTGCATGCGCATATCTGCATGCGCATATCTGCACGCATATCTGCATGCGCATATCTGCACGCGCATATCTGCATGCATCTCTGCATGCGCATATCTGCATGCGCATATCTGCATGCGCATATCTGCACGCATATCTGCATGCGCATATCTGCATGCGCATATCTGCATGCGCATATCTGCACGCGCATATCTGCATGCATATCTGCATGCGCATATCTGCATGCGCATATCTGCATGCGCATATCTGCATGAGCATATCTGCACGCATATCTGCACGCATATCTGCATGCGCATATCTGCACGCATATCTGCATGCGCATATTTGCATGCGCATATCTGCATGCATATCTGCATGCGCATATCTGCATGCGCATATCTGCATGCGCATATCTGCATGCGCATATCTGCATGCGCATATCTGCACGCGCATATCTGCATGCGCATATCTGCATGCGCATATCTGCATGCGC
This sequence comes from Melanostoma scalare, assembly GCA_949752695.1. Taxonomy (NCBI): domain Eukaryota; kingdom Metazoa; phylum Arthropoda; class Insecta; order Diptera; family Syrphidae; genus Melanostoma; species Melanostoma scalare. The sequence goes on from OX456984.1 coordinate 218,074,421, forward strand.
ATATCTGCACACGCATATCTGCATGCGCATATCTGCATGCGCATATCTGCATGCGCATATCTGCATGCGCATATCTGCACGCATATCTGCATGCGCATATCTGCATGCGCATATCTGCATGCGCATATCTGCACGCATATCTGCATGCGCATATCTGCACGCATATCTGCATGCGCATATCTGCACGCATATCTGCATGCGCATATTTGCACGCGCATATCTGCATGCATATCTGCATGCGCATATCTGCATGCGCATATCTGCATGCGCATATCTGCATGCGCATATCTGCATGCGCATATCTGCATGCGCATATCTGCACGCGCATATCTGCATGCGCATATCTGCATGCGCATATCTGCATGCGCATATCTGCATGCGCATATCTGCACGCGCATATCTGCATGCGCATATCTGCATGCGCATATCTGCATGCGCATATCTGCATGCGACTCTGCACGCATATCTGCATGCGCATATCTGCATGCGCATATCTGCATGCGCATATCTGCATGCGCATATCTGCACGCATATCTGCATGCGCATATCTGCACGCGCATATCTGCATGCATATCTGCATGCGCATATCTGCATGCGCATATCTGCATGCGCATATCTGCATGCGCATATCTGCACGCGCATATCTGCATGCGCATATCTGCATGCGCATATCTGCATGCGCATATCTGCATGCGCATATCTGCATGCGCCTCTGCACGCATATCTGCATGCGCATATCTGCATGCGCATATCTGCACGCATATCTGCATGCGCATATCTGCACGCATATCTGCATGCGCATATCTGCATGCGCATATCTGCACGCATATCTGCATGCGCATATCTGCACGCATATCTGCATGCGCGATCTGCACGCGCATATCTGCATGCATCTCTGCATGCGCATATCTGCATGCGCATATCTGCATGCGCATATCTGCACGCATATCTGCATGCGCATATCTGCATGCGCATATCTGCATGCGCATATCTGCATGCGCATATCTGCACGCATATCTGCATGCGCATATCTGCACGCGCATATCTGCATGCATCTCTGCATGCGCATATCTGCATGCGCATATCTGCATGCGCATATCTGCACGCATATCTGCATGCGCATATCTGCACGCATATCTGCATGCGCATATCTGCACGCGCATATCTGCATGCATATCTGCATGCGCATATCTGCATGCATATCTGCATGCGCATATCTGCATGCGCATATCTGCATGCGCATATCTGCATGCGCATATCTGCATGCATCTCTGCATGCGCATATCTGCATGCGCATATCTGCATGCATCTCTGCATGCGCATATCTGCATGCGCATATCTGCACGCATATCTGCATGCGCATATCTGCATGCGCATATCTGCATGCGCATATCTGCACGCATATCTGCATGCGCATATCTGCACGCATATCTGCATGCGCATATCTGCACGCGCATATCTGCATGCATCTCTGCATGCGCATATCTGCATGCGCATATCTGCATGCGCATATCTGCATGCGCATATCTGCACGCGCATATCTGCATGCGCATATCTGCATGCGCATATCTGCATGCGCATATCTGCACGCGCATATCTGCATGCGCATATCTGCATGCGCATATCTGCATGCGCCTCTGCACGCATATCTGCATGCGCATATCTGCATGCGCATATCTGCACGCATATCTGCATGCGCATATCTGCACGCATATCTGCATGCGCATATCTGCATGCGCATATCTGCATGCGCATATCTGCACGCATATCTGCATGCGCATATCTGCATGCGCATATCTGCATGCGCATATCTGCACGCATATCTGCATGCGCATATCTGCATGCGCATATCTGCACGCGCATATCTCAATGCGCATATCTGCATGCGCATATCTGCATGCGCCTCTGCACGCATATCTGCATGCGCATATCTGCACGCATATCTGCATGCGCATATCTGCACGCATATCTGCATGCGCATATCTGCACGCGCATATCTGCATGCATCTCTGCATGCGCATATCTGCATGCGCATATCTGCACGCGCATATCTGCATGCATCTCTGCATGCGCATATCTGCATGCGCATATCTGCATGCGCATATCTGCACGCATATCTGCATGCGCATATCTGCACGCATATCTGCATGCGCATATCTGCATGCGCATATCTGCATGCGCATATCTGCACGCGCATATCTGCATGCATATCTGCATGCGCATATCTGCATGCGCATATCTGCATGCGCATACCTGCATGCGCATATCTGCATGCGCATATCTGCACGCATATCTGCACGCATATCTGCATGCGCATATCTGCACGCATATCTGCATGCGCATATCTGCATGCGCATATTTGCATGCGCATATCTGCACGCATATCTGCATGCGCATATCTGCATGCGCATATCTGCATGCATCTCTGCATGCGCATATCTGCATGCGCATATCTGCATGCGCATATCTGCACGCATATCTGCATGCGCATATCTGCATGCGCATATCTGCATGCGCATATCTGCATGCGCATATCTGCATGCGCATATCTGCACGCATCTCTGCATGCGCATATCTGCATGCGCATATCTGCATGCGCATATCTGCACGCATATCTGCATGCGCATATCTGCACGCTAATATCTGCATGCATATCTGCATGCGCATATCTGCATGCGCATATCTGCATGCATCTCTGCATGCGCATATCTGCATGCGCATATCTGCACGCATATCTGCATGCGCATATCTGCATGCGCATATCTGCATGCGCATATCTGCATGCGCATATCTGCACGCGCATATCTGCACGCATATCTGCACGCATATCTGCATGCGCATATCTGCACGCATATCTGCATGCGCATATCTGCATGCGCATATTTGCATGCGCATATCTGCACGCATATCTGCATGCGCATATCTGCATGCGCATATCTGCATGCATCTCTGCATGCGCATATCTGCATGCGCATATCTGCATGCGCATATCTGCACGCATATCTGCATGCGCATATCTGCATGCGCATATCTGCATGCGCATATCTGCATGCGCATATCTGCACGCATATCTGCATGCGCATATCTGCACGCATATCTGCATGCGCATATCTGCATGCGCATATCTGCATGCGCATATCTGCACGCGCATATCTGCATGCATATCTGCATGCGCATATCTGCATGCGCATATCTGCATGCGCATACCTGCATGCGCATATCTGCATGCGCATATCTGCACGCATATCTGCACGCATATCTGCATGCGCATATCTGCACGCATATCTGCATGCGCATATCTGCATGCGCATATTTGCATGCGCATATCTGCACGCATATCTGCATGCGCATATCTGCATGCGCATATCTGCATGCATCTCTGCATGCGCATATCTGCATGCGCATATCTGCATGCGCATATCTGCACGCATATCTGCATGCGCATATCTGCATGCGCATATCTGCATGCGCATATCTGCATGCGCATATCTGCACGCATCTCTGCATGCGCATATCTGCATGCGCATATCTGCATGCGCATATCTGCACGCATATCTGCATGCGCATATCTGCACGCTAATATCTGCATGCATATCTGCATGCGCATATCTGCATGCGCATATCTGCATGCATCTCTGCATGCGCATATCTGCATGCGCATATCTGCACGCATATCTGCATGCGCATATCTGCATGCGCATATCTGCATGCGCATATCTGCATGCGCATATCTGCACGCGCATATCTGCATGCATCTCTGCATGCGCATATCTGCATGCGCATATCTGCATGCGCATATCTGCATGCGCATATCTGCACACGCATATCTGCATGCATCTCTGCATGCGCATATCTGCATGCGCATATCTGCATGCGCATATCTGCACGCATATCTGCATGCGAATATCTGCACGCGCATATCTGCATGCATATTTGCATGCGCATATCTGCATGCGCATATCTGCATGCGCATATCTGCATGCGCATATCTGCATGCGCATATCTGCATGCGCATATCTGCACGCATATCTGCACGCATATCTGCATGCGCATATCTGCACGCGCATATCTGCATGCATATCTGCATGCGCATATCTGCATGCGCATATCTGCACGCATATCTGCATGCGCATATCTGCACGCGCATATCTGCATGCATCTCTGCATGCGCATATCTGCATGCGCATATCTGCATGCGCATATCTGCACGCATATCTGCATGCGCATATCTGCACGCGCATATCTGCATGCATATCTGCATGCGCATATCTGCATGCGCATATCTGCATGCGCATATCTGCATGCGCATATCTGCATGCGCATATCAGCATGCGCATATCTGCACGCATATCTGCACGCATATCTGCATGCGCATATCTGCACGCATATCTGCATGCGCATATCTGCATGCGCATATCTGCATGCGCATATCTGCATGCGCATATCTGCACGCATATCTGCATGCGCATATCTGCATGCGCATATCTGCATGCGCATATCTGCATGCGCATATCTGCACGCATATCTGCATGCGCATATCTGCACGCATATCTGCACGCATATCTGCATGCGCATATCTGCACGCATATCTGCATGCGCATATCTGCATGCGCATATCTGCATGCGCATATCTGCATGCGCATATCTGCATGCGCATATCTGCACGCATATCTGCATGCGCATATCTGCACGCATATCTGCATGCGCATATCTGCACGCATATCTGCATGCGCATATCTGCACGCATCTCTGCACACATATCTGCATGCGCATATCTGCATGCGCCTCTGCACGCATATCTGCATGCGCATATCTGCACGCGCATATCTGCATGCATCTCTGCATGCGCATATCTGCATGCGCATATCTGCATGTGCATATCTGCACGCGCATATCTGCATGCATCTCTGCACGCATATCTGCATGCGCATATATGCACGCATATCTGCATGCGCATATCTGCATGCGCATATCTGCATGCGCATATCTGCACGCATATCTGCATGCGCATATCTGCACGCATCTCTGCACGCATATCTGCATGCGCATATCTGCATGCGCCTCTGCACGCATATCTGCATGCGCATATCTGCATGCATCTCTGCATGCGCATATCTGCATGCGCATATCTGCATGTGCATATCTGCACGCGCATATCTGCATGCATCTCTGCACGCATATCTGCATGCGCATATATGTACGCATATCTGCATGCGCATATCTGCATGCGCATATCTGCATGCGCCTCTGCACGCATATCTGCATGCGCATATCTGCATGCGCATATCTGCACGCGCATATCTGCATGCATCTCTGCATGCGCATATCTGCATGCATCTCTGCATGCGCATATCTGCATGCGCATATCTGCATGTGCATATCTGCACGCGCATATCTGCATGCATCTCTGCACGCATATCTGCATTCGCATATATGTACGCATATCTGCATGCGCATATCTGCATGCTTATATCTGCATGCATATATCTGCATGCGCATATCTGCATGCATATCTGCATGCGCATATCTGCATGCGCATATCTGCACGCATATCTGCATGCGCATATCTGCATGCGCCTCTGCACGCATATCTGCATGCGCATATCTGCATGCGCATATCTGCACGCATATCTGCATGCGCATATCTGCACGCATATCTGCATGCGCATATCTGCATGCGCATATCTGCATGCGCATATCTGTATGTGCATATCTGCACGCGCATATCTGCATGCATCTCTGCACGCATATCTGCATGCGCATATATGTACGCATATCTGCATGCGCATATCTGCATGCGCATATCTGCATGCGCATATCTGCATGCGCATATCTGCATGCAGATATGCGCATGCAGATATGCGTGCAGAGGCGCATGCAGATATGCGTGCAGAGGCGCATGCAGATATGCGCATGCAGATATGCGTACATATATGCGCATGCAGATATGCGTGCAGAGATGCATGCAGATATGCGCGTGCAGATATGCGCATGCAGATATGCGTGCAGATATGCGCATGCAGATATGCGTGCAGAGGCGCATGCAGATATGCGCATGCAGATATGCGTGCAGAGACGCATGCAGATATGCGCATGCAGATATGCGTGCAGAGATGCGTGCAGATATGCGCATGCAGATATGCGTGCAGATATGCGTGCAGATATGCGTGCAGAGGCGCATGCAGATATGCGCATGCAGATATGCGTGCAGAGATGCGTGCAGAAATGCGCATGCAGATATGCGTGCAGAGATGCATGCAGATATGCGCGTGCAGATATGCGCATGCAGATAAGCGTGCAGATATGCGCATGCAGATATGCGCATGCAGAGATGCATGCAGATATGCGCGTGCAGATATGCGCGTGCAGATATGCGTGCAGATATGTGCATGCAGATATGCGCATGCAGATATGCGCATGCAGATATGCGTGCAGATATGCGCCTGCAGATATGCGCATGCAGAGATGCATGCAGATATGCGCCTGCATATATGCGCATGCAGATATGCGTGCAGATATGCGCATGCAGATATGCGCATGCAGATATGCGCATGCAGATATGCGTGCAAATATGCGCATGCAGATATGCGCATGCAGATATGCGTGCAGATATGCGCATGCAGATATGCATGCAGATATGCGCGTGCAGATATGCGCATGCAGATATGCGTGCAGATATGCGCATGCAGATATGCGCATGCAGAGATGCATGCAGATATGCGCATGCAGATATGCGCATGCAGATATGCGCATGCAGATATGCATGCAGATATGCGCGTGCAGATATGCGCATGCAGATATGCGTGCAGATATGCGCATGCAGATATGCGCATGCAGATATGCGCATGCAGAGATGCATGCAGATATGCGCATGCAGATATGCGCATGCAGATATGCGCATGCAGATATGCGTGCAGATATGCGCATGCAGATATGCGCATGCAGATATGCGCATGCAGATATGCGCATGCAGATATGCGTGCAGATATGCGCATGTAGATATGCGCATGCAGATATGCATGCAGATATAAGCGTGCAGATATGCGCATGCAGATATGCGTGCAGATATGCGCATGCAGATATGCGCATGCAGATATGCGCATGCAGAGATGCATGTAGATATACGCGTGCAGATATGCGCATGCAGATATGCGTGCAGATATGCGCATGCAGATATGCGCATTTAGATATGCGTGCAGATATGCGCATGCAGATATGCGCATGCAGATATGCGCATGCAGAGATGCATGCAGATATGCGCATGCAGATATGCGCATGCAGATATGCGCATGCAGATATGCGTGCAGATATGCGCATGCAGATATGCGCATGCAGATATGCATGCAGATATGCGCGTGCAGATATGCATGCAGATATGCGCGTGCAGATATGCGCATGCAGATATGCGCGTGCAGATATGCGCATGCAGATATGCGTGCAGATATGCGCATGCAGATATGCGCATGCAGAGATGCATGCAGATATGCGTGCAGATATGCGCATGCAGATATGCGCATGCAGATATGCATGCAGATATGCGCGTGCAGATATGCGCATGCAGATATGCGCGTGCAGATATGCGCATGCAGATATGCGTGCAGATATGCGCATGCAGATATGCGCATGCAGAGATGCATGCAGATATGCGCGTGCAGATATGCGCATGCAGATATGCGTGCAGATATAAGCATGCAGATATGCGCATGCAGATATGCGCATGCAGATATGCGCATGCAGATATGCGTGCAGATATGCGCATGCAGATATGCGCATGCAGATATGAGCATGCAGATATGCGTGCAGATATGCGCATGCAGATATGCGCATGCAGATATGCGCATGCAGAGATGCATGCAGATATGCGCGTGCAGATATGCGCATGCAGATATCCGTGCAGATATGCGCATGCAGATATGCGTGCAGATATGCGCATGCAGATATGCGTGCAGATATGCGCATGCAGATATGCGCATGCAGATATGCGCATGCAGATATGCGTGCAGATATGCGCGTGCAGAGATGCATGCAGAGATGCGTTTAGAGATGCGTGCAGAGATGCGTGCAGAGATGCGTGCAGAGATGCGTGCAGAGACGCGTGCAGCCGACGCGTGCAGCCGACTGTCGACGGTACTATGGAAGGCACCGTTTTTAAACTTTTTTCAATCTTTTCTTCCACTGATCAACCTTATATCGCAGCTTATCTCACTCGCAAGTGTATATATGTTAGACTAGCAACGATATATTTTTGTAAGAGTTAAAGGTAACAAAGTGGTCAATAAATATTGTTTTGATTGGACAAAATGTGAAGAACTGTCGCACCTTTCAAATAATTATATTACTTTGCGAGTTTACTCGACATCTGATGAAATTTTAAAGATGATAAAAGTAAAAATACACATAGGTTGGTAGGGGCGGCATTTTTCAGTATTTGCCCCGTCTAAAAAAAATTTAAGATCCGGGGCTGTCCACAGAATAGGACAAACAGCAATAACGCTTTTAAAACAGAGAGAAAGAAACATATTCAAAGTTAGATATTCTTTTATGCAGGAACTGCAAATCATAGACTTTTTACCTTTTCAGCAAAATTAAAACCCAAGACATCAAAGTTACGAAAGTTATACCAAGGTGTAAGCGTCAGCCTATGCCGAGCTCCGCAAAAAAGTTGAATCGGCAAAATATTTATCAAGAGCATAGCGAAGGAGAGTGGTTTAAAGGAAGGAGTGGCTTAAAATTCGTTTTTACTTAAAACACAGAAGAAGGTTACGAAGATACGAGTATAAGTAACTTCCGAGTTTTAAAAAATTCTTCAAAAAATAACAAAGTAGCAGAAAATAGCTACTATCTGGCATCACTTTAATCTTTCTGATTGGTTATAGTGAAAAGCTATTTTCTTATTTCTTTCATGTTTCTATACAAATCTAGATGGCCATAGCGAATTTGGTTCTGTAACCAAATGATAGCGAAAAGCTCCTTCATTGTTTTTCTATACAGCGCTAGATGGCCTACAGCTAAAGCTACAAAAAAGGATTTTTTTCTGTTAAATGACTTGAGAAATTTTTTAAAAATGCGGTGTAACACCGCATATTTTTTGACTCATAATGTTTTTATACTTGAAAAGTTACTAAAAAGCATTCGTTTCTGTCAAATGATTTGAGATATTTCTAAAAAAATGCGGTGTAACACGAACCTACTCCATTTATTTCCACTCATCATTTAAAATGCGGTGTAGTGGTTATTCAAAAGTGCGGTGTAACACCACCTAAACGAACTACACCGTGGGTGCATTTAGACACGTCCTAGTCTTGCTGAGAGAAAAACTACATTGACTTCTTTAAATTTTTTGTTGTTTCTGTGTATCTAATGTGCATATCTTTTCATTACAGTCGTTTGCCAGGAATCGAGTGTTGAAACACTTCTTGTTGGTAGTTCAATGCATCTTTAGTGGAGAATATATATATAGAAATATAGAGGTAAGTGCTTTTGCATTCAATTTTTATAAAAATGATTGTCTCGGTGATTTGAACGGTAGATTTATACTCCACACAAGTATGAAGGAAATGTGTGTCGAGTGTCAAAGTCTCGGTAAAATGAAATAATCTCATTTGACTCTAGGATGAACCTATGACTGAATTTCATGTTAAATTTTCACTGCATAGTAGTTAAGAACGATGTGTCCATTATTTAAAATCAAAGAGAACTTCCAATCACCGAAACATTTAAAAATGACTTTATAATGATGAAAAAGAGGATATTGAGAATGTAGCATGATACATACCGCAACAACTATCCAATAGGTCCTACTGACAGATTTTTTCAATACATTACTCTGTTAAACTTAGCACTTTCTAATTCAAGGTCTTATTTGATTACAGAGTTTTAATTGTGTTGGATGAAGCAATGTAGAAATGACGGATTTAGCAATCTAACCTAGCCACCACAACTCAATTGGTGCTGTTTGAGCGAAAGTCCTGCTAATAATATGCGAACAGATGCAAATGCAAGGTGAGTTGAAGTTCGCCATCACATTTTTATATTTAAAATGTAGTCGCAAAAGGATGAAGCTTTGAATGATGAAAAAGAGGATATTGAGAATGTAGCATGATACATACCGCAACAACTATCCAATAGGTCCTACTGATTCAAATAGAAAAATTAACTCTTATAAAACTTGTAAACATTTATATAAGCTAATAATTTATAATTTATTTTCATAGATATTTTCCTGAAGGCGAATGTAACGAAAGCAGTTTACAAAGAGTTCAGAACATGAAGAAAAAGTATGCAGACAGCGAAAAATTAGACACCACATAAATAGCAGTCAATTTTTCTTTGAAGAGCGAAAAAGAAATATTTTACGAAATACTATAAAACGAAATAAAAAATAAAGAAATTTGAAAACTACCCTATGTTTTTTGTTTATGTCGTGGCTATCTTTGAGGTTTCGATTTTACCTCGTGTTTCGTTATTCGCAATACGACTTTTTCACTTCAGTCATGTTTGGATTGTGCCCTGTTTTTTTTTTTTATGGAGGCTGTTACAAAAATATTTTTGAATGGATCTAAAAGGGTCATTCGTTTCATGGTTTCAAGTTAGGAGCGGTAGCATTTATTTTTTGCATCTGTCGAAATCAGTTCATTTGAATACAAATAAGTTGCGTTTAAGGGCGTACGGAATCGTGAAGCTTCTGAAATGCGTTAAGACACTAGGCTCTTCGAGCTTTGTTATGCCAACCTATATATTTATTTAGGTTCGGAATGTTCGAGATGAACAAAGCATTGCACTTGTTTAATATTTAAATACTAAGGTGGTTTATCCGAAATATAAATTAATTTTAATGCCACTTACTGAGTGGGTAAACATGCCAAAAAAATGGGCCCGACTGGGTCTCACGAACTTGCGATTGTGTTCTAAATACGATATCAAAATCGAAAGGCTGAGTTAAAGGTTTTGGTATTAGCTCTTCATAATATATTTTGTGGTGCAGGGTTGCCAACTACACATTAATTATGGAAATTGAATTAAATCACGCAAAATAATGAAAAAATTAAATTAAATATTCCAAAGGTTTCAAGCAAAAATCTAAAAACTCCATTCTTTTCTAATCGCTAATACATATGAAATTTAGTCAAAATCGTTGGAGCAGTTTTTCGAAAAAACCGTTTTTTATTTTTCACTTTTTTTTAAAAACTGTTTTTTAAAAGTGGAGTATGCAAAGTTTTAGATCTTAATAGGAGTTATTTTGACAAAAAATTTGAAAAAAATCAAAGTTATAGTTTTGAAGTTATTTTCAAAAATCAAAATTTTTTTAAAAAATTTATAAAACTAAATTTTTTTAAATATTGATATGCAGTCTTTCTTCAACAGTTTACGACTTTTTAAATCCAAAATTTCGTCAAGATCGTGTAAGCCATTAACGAGAAAGTCGGTTTTGAAAAAAACGGTGCTATGGGAGGTACCGTTTTTAGCCTTTTTCCAAAAAATTTATTTACATCATAAGAAAGACAATTCCTCAGACAAATTTTATTGAAATCGTTGGAGCCGTTTTCGAGAAAAATAAGTATTATCATATCGGTTGTATGGCAGGTACCGTTATTTCAAGACCTAGAGACTCAATTCCAAAAACCCCTCTGTAGGCTGTTCCACAGACCCTAACTGCAAATTTTGAAGAAAATCGGTCTATTAGTTCAGGCTGTAGATCCATATACAGACAGACAGACACACAGCCAGACAGACAGAATTGCAGGACCCACTTTTTTCGTATTCTCTACCATCGTAATGTCATATTTAATTGTTATCTCAAAATTTTTTTTCTGCACGATTGCAAGACTTCCCTTATAGTACCTATAATCGCAAGTAAAAAGAAAAAGTATGTTTTTGAATTTCTCAAAAACTAAGAAAAATGTTCACATTTGGTTTTAAATTATTCAAATTTGTTAGAAAGAAACAAATGTACTTTGTTCAAACAGAAATAAACAAAACGTTACTTAAACTTATCGTCTGCGATCACTCATGATCGACACTCCTGGTTGGTGCACTCTCATTAAAGTTAATAGAAGAAGAAATGTCAAAGTGCGCACTCATCAATCACTGAATTCAAATAATTTCTTCAAACCGAAGTGTGTAATAATTTAACGTGAATGCTGTGCTTAAGTTACGTTTTGTTTATTTTAGTTCAAACATAAACATTAGTTAGTATCTCTCTTTTATTTTATACTTACTCAAAAAAGTCTTATGTCCTTACTTTCAATCAAAATCTTTTGTTATACTTACGGAGATTAACCAATAACTTAAGTCACCAATATCGAATCTTTTCAGATCAAATAAAAAAACACGAAGTTTTTTATATATAAAAGAATTAAGTATTTTTATTTAACAGATAAAAAACATAGGATTTTTTTTTTATTATTTACAAAAACAAAGTAAAAATAATAATTCAGTAAAATAGTGCAATTTTTAACATTTTTTAACATTAAACAAAAAAGTAAAAACAGTTTCTTTCAAAAATTCGTATCAGTGTAAAAAACAATTGTTTCGGAGTAATACACTAGAGTGTATTCGAGATTAGTACAGCAATCACAGGTATACGAGCTATCATAGGCATTAGAGCTATCATAGTCATTAGAGTTTGCAGAGGTATACGAGTTGTTATCTTCGTTGTTGAGATCTTCAGTCGATGTTTCTACATCGACATATTTTTTACCATCTACACAGGAACATAATATTGAAAAGAATTTTCGAATTCCTGTAATGAGAATAAAAAAAATTATTTAGATTCTTTTTTCTATTTTAAAGTTTAAACAACAAAACAAATAAGTAAATTGTGTTTCATTTGAAATGAGTTTGGCAATAAATTAAAACAACAGTCTTAAAAAAAATATATATTTTTGCTTAATACACAAATGTTAATTGTTTTTAAATTAATAAACGTATCTCAAAGGTAATCACTTGATACAATGATACATTTACTCCCAGTATGCATTTTATCGAACATTTCTATTAGTATAAGAATTCCAAAACTTATATTTTGCACTATTTTTCTTTTATTGGAAAATATTTAAGTATTTATAAAACCATATAACAATAAAACAACCCACCATATCACACAACACTTTCAATTGAATCACTTTACACTGAGCTAAACATAAAAATTTATTTTGTACATACATATATTTGTTTTAATCTTGAATTATTTGTCAAACAAAAAATTATTTTGCTGTTTAGAAATTGTTTTGCTGAAAAAAATTTAAATATTCGAAAGACAATACGAATACGAAGAATAGATGATGGACGATGTTTTTCAAGAAGCCTCTCTTTGGGAAGAACATTTACGAAGACCAGAAGCACAATGGCAACAAAAATTGAAAAACCGAAGAAAATATAAGAAAAGTTTCGAATAGTGGTGCTCCTGTGTGCTTAAGAGGGTGCTCCCTCTATGCAAAAAGTCCATAAACAACAAAGAAATGCCAACACTTTAAGAAATATACATTTTAACACTTAAACCACTCACACAAAATAAATTTTTCAAAAAAATACCATTTATTTAAAAAAAGTTAAACAACAACAATAAAATATTTTCTTTTTTATTCTTTACACTTACTATTCATGGTTTTTCTTAAGCGGCCCATTGAATTTTCACCTAAAAAATGACACTTATTAACACTTATACCTTTAACTTTAAATTTTACCAAAAAATTTACCTTTTCTTTTCTTGTTTATATTTTTATTTTATTTATTTGGCTCCCGTTTCAGCTATTCGACTGCAAATGAAATCTATTTTTCAATAATAAAATTTTAGTCACAAATTTGGGGTCCTTATATAGTCTCAAACTGAACCTGAACTACGCTGATTAAAAAAAAATTGTGAAAACAGCAAAGTAGAAAAAAAAGTAGAAAAGGGGTTTTCCGGTCAAGGGTAGAGTTAGTTGTGCAATGCATGGTACATGGTGCATGGTGCATCATGTATTGTGCATGGTGCATCATGTATTGTGCATGGTGCATCATGTATTGTGCATGGTGCATCATGTATTGTGCATGGTGCATCATGTATTGTGCATGGTGCATCATGTATTGTGCATGGTGCATCATGTATTGTGCATGGTGCATCATGTATTGTGCATGGTGCATCATGTATTGTGCATGGTGCATCATGTATTGTGCATGGTGCATCATGTATTGTGCATGGTGCATCATGTATTGTGCATGGTGCATCATGTATTGTGCATGGTGCATCATGTATTGTGCATGGTGCATCATGTATTGTGCATGGTGCATCATGTATTGTGCATGGTGCATCATGTATTGTGCATGGTGCATCATGTATTGTGCATGGTGCATCATGTATTCCGCATGGTGCATCATGTATTGTGCATGGTGCATATTGCATTTTGTATGGTACATTGTGCATGGTGTATGGTTCATGGTCTATGGTGCATGGTTCATGATCCATGGTGCATGATGCATGATATTGCATATTGCCTGGTGCATAAAAAATGTGCATGGTGCATGGTCCATGAAGCATGGCGTATTTGTTTACATCGTGCACCGCACATCCTAATGCAAAAGCAAGGATTTAGAGTAATGGTAGTTTGTGTGGTGCCAAATACCACATGCATTATACCATTACCACCATTCACCATACCCCACGCATCATGCACCATGCACAATACATGATGCACCATGCACCATGCACCATGTACCATGCATTGCACAACTAACTCTACCCTTGACCGGAAAACCCCTTTTCTACTTTTTTTTCTACTTTGCTGTTTTCACAATTTTTTTTTAATCAGCGTAGTTCAGGTTCAGTTTGAGACTATATAAGGACCCCAAATTTGTGACTAAAATTTTATTATTGAAAAATAGATTTCATTTGCAGTCGAATAGCTGAAACGGGAGCCAAATAAATAAAATAAAAATATAAACAAGAAAAGAAAAGGTAAATTTTTTGGTAAAATTTAAAGTTAAAGGTATAAGTGTTAATAAGTGTCATTTTTTAGGTGAAAATTCAATGGGCCGCTTAAGAAAAACCATGAATAGTAAGTGTAAAGAATAAAAAAGAAAATATTTTATTGTTGTTGTTTAACTTTTTTTAAATAAATGGTATTTTTTTGAAAAATTTATTTTGTGTGAGTGGTTTAAGTGTTAAAATGTATATTTCTTAGTGTTGGCATTTCTTTGTTGTTTATGGACTTTTTGCATAGAGGGAGCACCCTCTTAAGCACACAGGAGCACCACTATTCGAAACTTTTCTTATATTTTCTTCGGTTTTTCAATTTTTGTTGCCATTGTGCTTCTGGTCTTCGTAAATGTTCTTCCCAAAGAGAGGCTTCTTGAAAAACATCGTCCATCATCTATTCTTCGTATTGTCTTTCGAATATTTCAATTTTTTTCAGCAAAACAATTTCTAAACAGCAAAATAATTTTTTGTTTGACAAATAATTCAAGATTAAAACAAATATATGTACATATGTACAAAATAAATTTTTATGTTTAGCTCAGTGTAAAGTGATTCAATTGAAAGTGTTGTGTGATATGGTGGGTTATTTTATTGTTATATGGTTTTATAAATAATTAAATATTTTCCAATAAAAGAAAAATAGTGCAAAATATAAGTTTTGGAATTCTTATACTAATAGAAATGTTCGATAAAATGCATACTGGGAGTAAATGTATCATTGTATCAAGTGATTACCTTTGAGATACGTTTATTAATTTAAAAACAATTAACATTTGTGTATTATAAGTGAAGTGGAAATCTGTTTTTCCGTCGGCTTTTTTGGTCACATTGAATTTTGTAATGAAACAATGAAGTTACATTAACTTTCCCAACGTTTCGGCAGGGGTTGCTGCCTTCTACAGGGGAACTTTATTTGAACAAAAAAACAAAAATATGTAAACATTAGTAGTTAACAAAATGACAATAAGTACACTCACTTGTATAAAAAAGAAGAAATAAACAAAAAGGAAAAAAATGATATACATATTAAATCATTGAAAAATTTAACAAGCTACTTCTGATAGTGATTGAAAGTTATGAAAAAATTGAGATTAAATTCCTTCAAAAAATCCTTAACGTTGAAATCTCTGAAATTTATCACAAAATAAAACGTACAAACAATGCTCTTCGATTTCTTGACCAACGCGTCAAAGATAATCTTTCGGAAAACGAGTACATACAATTCACGAATAAACAAAAGCAAATGCATAAAAATACATATAACAAAAAACAGCAATCCAACGCACTAAAAATTGACACTCTAAAAGCATCACTGTGGCAAAAGTTTAACATTCAAATGCATGAAAAATGGTTCGAAAATCGAACAAACATCCATTTTCCTCTAGAGGTTAAATGGCTTCTATCACTTGGGAAAAAATTTACACTCCCAGTTGATAAACAAAGTTTTCCTCTGTTTCAATTGATAGCCGATGGAGAAGAAGTAATTAGAGACATACAAGACGAAAAACAACAAGAGCTCATGAGAGCACATTACAGCAACATGTTGCACTCATTCAAACGGCACCATAAGAATGATCTATTTGCTAAGTATGTGCTTTATGTACACAAAACAACAATAAGTTTTCTTAAGCAGCACAAAAATATCGTCATTGTAACAGCTGATAAAGGTAACGTCACAGTCGCGATGCAACGGAATGAGTATGAAGAGAAGATGTGTGAGTTATTATCGGATCGCAACACATATAGAAAAATACGAAACAACCCAACCACTACACTACAAACTCGCAATAACGATTTAGTAAAGTGGCTTAAAAACAACAACTGCATTGATGACCGAGAGAAAACGAAGATGACCACATACACAGCACAGCTTCCATCTATTTACGGTTTGCCAAAAATCCATAAGACAAACATGCCTCTGCGTCCCATTACGTCATCAATGAAACTACCGTGCTATGAGTTATCAAAACATGTTGGCAAAATTCTACAGTACGTTACAACAAAATCAAGCCACTCTGTTAAAAATTCATTTGAGTTTGTTGAAAAGGCGAAAAATGTGAAAATAAGTCAGAATGATGTACTAGTTTCATTTGATGTAGTATCACTTTTTACAAACATTCCCATTCAACTGGCTATCACAATAGTAAAAATAAAGTGGGACTTAATAAGTAAAAACACTAAAATCACACAAAACAAATTTCTTGAGATTTTAAATTTTTGTCTCAAAGATAACAACCATCTGCAATACGGAACTGAAATCTATAAACAAATTTTTGGGATGCCTATGGGCAATCCCTTATCTCCCACGATTGCAGACTTAGTTCTTGATTATGTTTTAGATGAATGTTTTAAGGACATGGAAGAAAAACCCACGTTCATCGCCAAATATGTGGATGATATATTTTCCATTATGGACAAACGAAATGTTGACAAGGTACTGCAGATCCTCAACGGATTTCATCCAAAAATTCAGTTCACGGTTGAGAATGAACACAATAGAACACTACCATTTTTAGATGTCAAAATCCACCGTGAAGGGAGTCGCTTGCTCTTTGATTGGTACCAAAAACCTACAGCGTCGGGAAGATTGATTAATTTTCGTTCTAATCAAGCAAGACACATCATCATTAACACTGCTTCTAATCTGGTTAACAAAGTTTTCAAAATTAGCGACACACAATTCCACTCTGTCAACGAGAAAAAAGTAATCAAAATCCTTAGCGATAATAACTATCCGTCTACAGTTATTCGCAGTCTTTTGTGGAAGCACAAAACAAAAATTTCACGGGGTAACAATACTCCAGAACCAGTTAACGTATACCATAAAAGCATGGTATACGTCCCAGCGCTGACTGAAAATTTCAAAAAAACTGTTACTAAAAATCTAACAGATACTCGTCTTTCGTTCAAATCGAATAAAACATTACACCAATGCTTCACAAAACTTAAAACAAAAACTGAAAAGGACAGACAAACTGATGTCATCTACAAAATAAATTGTAAAGGCAAACCCAACGAACCGTGCAATCTTTGCTACATCGGAACCACCAAACAATTTCTTCGACAACGAATGTCTAATCATAAGTCAGACATAAGACAAAAAAATCCGGACAAAACAGCTCTGTCTTATCACAGCATTGAGAGCGGTCATTCTCCAGACTTTGATGGCGTTAAAATTTTACAGACGGAGAAACATGTTTCTAAAAGATACACGTTAGAAACATTACATATTCTCAACAACAACAACAACATGAATAGAAAACAAGACACACAAAACATTTCGGCCGTTTATTGTTCACTCCTGTCCTAAATTTCTCTGTCTAAGTTAGTACAGACTAAACTTCACTATCAGAAGTAGCTTGTTAAATTTTTCAATGATTTAATATGTATATATCATTTTTTTCCTTTTTGTTTATTTCTTCTTTTTTATACAAGTGAGTGTACTTATTGTCATTTTGTTAACTACTAATGTTTACATATTTTTGTTTTTTTGTTCAAATAAAGTTCCCCTGAAGAAGGCAGCAACCCCTGCCGAAACGTTGGGAAAGTTAATGTAACTTCATTGTTTCATTACAAAATTCAATGTGACCAAAAAAGCCGACGGAAAAACAGATTTCCACTTCACTTATATATCTAAAAATTGGTCAATAAATCAACTATTATTTGTGTATTAAGCAAAAATATATATTTTTTTTAAGACTGTTGTTCTAATTTTTTGCCAAACTCATTTCAAATGAAACACAATTTACTTATTTGTTTTGTTATTTAAACTTTTAAATAGAAAAAAGAATCTAAATAATTTTTTTTACTCTCATTACAGGAATTCGAAAATTCTTTTCAATATTATGTTCCTGTGTAGATGGTAAAAAATATGTCGATGTAGAAACATCGACTGAAGATCTCAACAACGAAGATAACAACTCGTATACCTCTGCAAACTCTAATGACTATGATAGCTCTAATGCCTATGATAGCTCGTATACCTGTGATTGCTGTACTAATCTCGAATACACTCTAGTGTATTACTCCGAAACAATTGTTTTTTACACTGATACGAATTTTTGAAAGAAACTGTTTTTACTTTTTTGTTTAATGTTAAAAAATGTTAAAAATTGCACTATTTTACTGAATTATTATTTTTACTTTGTTTTTGTAAATAATAAAAAAAAAATCCTATGTTTTTTATCTGTTAAATAAAAATACTTAATTCTTTTATATATAAAAAACTTCGTGTTTTTTTATTTGATCTGAAAAGATTCGATATTGGTGACTTAAGTTATTGGTTAATCTCCGTAAGTATAACAAAAGACATAAGACTTTTTTTTGGCAAAACTTTTTGGCAAGGAGAAATATAAGTCTGAGTGCAAAATGGAAACTTTTTCAGGCAGTATGTAGGGCTATCCAAACATATGGGGCGCAAGTTTGGGGATTTGGAATATTCGAAGAAGTAGATAAGCTTCAACGCTATTTTATAAAACGGATATTAAAACTACCAGCGAGCACACCAAACTACGCGCTTTCACTCGAAACTGGTGCTGAGGACGGCCATTTTTATACTCTGGACCTTCACCTGCGATATGTAAAGAAAACCCTGTTTAATTTTAACGAAAGTAGACTACCACATCGACTCTCGAAAATTCTTTTACAGAGGAATCAATTTTGGGTAAAAGAGTTAAATGAAATCGGATCTGAATTCGGAATACATTGGGACGAGCTTTTGGGGTCAGAGGAAGAATGGATCTTGAAAAGTGTTGCACTGTGTGATTCTCTTAAGCTCAAAGCATTTGAAAACAACAAAAGAAAAGCAGTAGCCAGCAGCTCACGCATCTACAAGGTCTTAGATCACACAAAGGGTCTTAGCTATATAACATCAGAGTTTAGTATTTCTAAAATAACCTGGATCTTCAAAGCGAGATGTGATTTAATCTTTCTGAATGGAAGCAGATATAGCGGCAATGAATCATCCTTATGCAGCCTTTGCAACATGAGAGAGGAAGAAAATATTCAACACTTTTTGGGTCGATGCCCAGTACTGGGAGAATTCAGAGTCAGGTACTTCAAAAAACCGACATTGGAAGAAAACGAGATTATACGTGTGCTTAATGGCGAAGGTTTACTAGCCTGGGACCAACTGGTCAATTATCTAACGGAGGCCATAGCCTACAGAAAATTTCTTGTTGAAGAGTTTAATTAAGCAAATGAAATAAAGATCAAAATATATTTTAATAATGCTGCAAATAAAATGGAATGCCTTTTTAAAATAACATAAATTAAAAATTTTAAGTTTAAAATTTTTTTCTAATAAATAAATTTTTTGTCTTATCTTTTCATACTAAATGTAAATAAAATGTATAAATTCTATTCACAAATAACAATATTTTTAATGAAAATTATATAATAAATTACTCGACAGACGACTCGTAAGGTCATTGTCGTATGTTTGAAATTTTAACAATATTTAAAAACAAGGCAAATGAAAATCTTTGTATATTGAAATTTTAGTTAAAATAAAAACAATTTACTACTACTACTTTTTTGAGTAAGGGGCCAGTTATAGCTATCAGGAAAACGAATCAGGAAAAATTTTCAAATGAAATAATAACTATGTTCTCGTCACAATAGAATAACAATTGTTATACCAATCGATGGCAAATCACTCAAAGAATTTTTTGTGCCCAAAAAATATATAATAGAACAAATATTTGCTGTTTAATTTGTATTTTTCTATTTTCCTGTTTCAATTCCATCAGGAAAATAGAAAAATACAATTTTACGGCAAAGTATTTGTTCAATTGAACATTTTCTTGGCAAAATAGATTCTCTGGGCTGTTTACTATTGATTGGTATAACATTTGTTATTCAATTGTAACAAAAATACAGTGATAGTTAATTTTGAAAATTTTTCCTGATTCGTTTTACTGATCGCTATAACTGGCACCTAAGTATAAAATAAAAGAGAGATACTAACTAATGTTTATGTTTGAACTAAAATAAACAAAACGTAACTTAAGCACAGCATTCACGTTCAATTAAAACACATTTCGGTTTGAAGAAATTATTTGAATTCAGTGTTTGATTAGTGCGCACTTTGACATTACTTCATCTATTAGCTTTAATCATAGTGCACCAACCAGGGGGCCTACCATGTAACTCGATTCTACAATAAAATCGTTCGAACGCCCTTTATAATATAATAACTTTCGAATGATTCGAAAGTAGAATCGAGTTACATAGTAGGGCCCCAGGATTATCGTTCATGAGTGATCGCAGACGATAAGTTTAAATAACGTTTTGTTTATTTCTGTTTGTACAATGTACATTTGCTTCTTTCTTATAATTTTGAATAATTTAAAACCAAATGTGAACACTTTTCTTTTGTTTTTTGAGAAATTAAAAAAAGATACTTTTTCCAAAAAATGCTTTTTATCGCACGTCTACCCACTAAGTTTTAAAAGTAAGTAGCATTAAAAATAATGGATAAGCCACCTTAGTATTTAAATATTAAACAAGTGCAATGCTTTGTTCATCCCGATCATTCCGAACCAAAATAAATAAATATATAGGGTGGCAAGCTCGAGGAACCTAGTGGCTTAACGCTATTCAGAAACCCACAATTTCTTGACGATTCCGTACGGCTAAGTTAGAAAACGCTTCACATTGTAGCAATGTAATTATTCTGCGAGGACTATCGCAATACACGTAGAAATATTATTATATGGATATTACTAGGACTCGAATGTTGAAGTCTTTTAGAGGTTTGTCTATCGTTTAAATATTTCCGTTTTATTAACCAAATCTTCAAATATATGGCATTGCTATAAGTCGTACTTTTTGGTCCCTATTATGAGTAGCGAATCGAACGTTCGACTGGAAGCGAATGTTTAAGAGAAACTCATTTATTGGATTATTATCATTAAACTTCGTCCATTCTCTTATCTGACATACCTTAACGTAAAAAAAAAAAGTTTTCTACAAAATTTTTTTGTTTCTACAACCTATAATACCGCTATAAAAGAAGCTCGCAAAAACATTCGCTTCCAAGCGAACGTTCGATTCGCTACTCATAATAGGGACCTTAGATCCTTTGATTGCGGTTTTATGGATAGAGAATTTTGAAATAAAAGCCTTCAACAAATTCCACGTTGAAAAAATATACAAAACCGATTTCATTTTTGGATGCAAACGCAACAAGAAAAATCAACGATACATAGAAACATGGGCCATATATAGTCTTCAAAAAGAGCACACACACAGCCTGCCAGATACCTAGAAAAATTGACAACACACGCCCACGTGTACCGGAAAAAGGTACATGGACCAATATCATAAATGCCTTTGAACAGCTCTGGGGTGACATTCTGTAAGTAAAAAGCGAACAAACGTTTTCTTGTGTGCGAACGATTTGCAATGTCTTTTCTATTGAAAAACGTTTGATCGCTTTCGTTTCGCTTTTTATAAAATCTGGCTCCTGCACAAAAAAAAAACACGTGATCCTTTCTGGTAAAATCCAAATAACTACATGTAGCAGCAAAACATTGAAGCCGCACATACATACTGCTGATCTTTTTCTTCATTTTTCCGTCCGTCTGAGGACAATAAAATGCTGATTTTATTGAATTTGTCTGTATCAGGAATATGTACTCCTATACTGCTGATAAATAAGAAACTTTCACTCCTTCCATACTTGAAATATAGTTAAAAATAGATAAAAAAAACAATTTTTTTTTTTGAATAATTCATGTTTTTATTTTAAATAAAAATTTGTTGCATTTTATTCAACTTTTTGTGTATTCTAGTATTTTTCTTTTTAATAAATTGTTTTACTTTTTACAATTTTTTTGTTAGTTTTTCTGTTTTTTTAATGTTTCATAAATTCAAATCACAGATTTAATTTAAAAAATGTTTTGTTTTAATATAAATGTAGTTTCCTATAAGTTATTAGACTTTTTTTTACATATATGTATATTCATATATTTTCAAAAATGTATTTTACGTGTATATAAGCAGTGTTTTCACCTATACAAATTTTTCATTTATTAAATATACAACATTTGCTTGGAGGAGAAAACGATTTAGGACTCATTAGAGTCGCAGCCATTTGGCTCATAAGTGGGTCTATGGAGAGGAGCGGCACCTTCATCTAGACCGTCCTGGGTTTCCGAATCATTAATGTGTGGCGATGAAGAACTTTCACAGTTGGCATAGACATGTCGGACAGAACAATGCGTTTGAGAATCATCGGTGTCAGCGTCTCGTATGCTGTTAAAGGCGCCATTAGCGTTTGGTGATGAGGTTTCATCATTGGGTGGGTAGACGTGTCGATGGAAGCTCGAACCGCCGCTACTTTCTTCGTTTTCAATCTCACGTACGCTTCCAAAGAGCGGTGTATGGGACGAGGAGTTTCTCATGCTGGCCGGCGGTGACCAAACTGTTTGATAGAGCGGCGATGCAAATACGTAGAGTTGGTTGAGCACTTCAATGTCATAACTGGGCAGATAGCTGTCTGTTTCCAGTGGGTTGTAGTACTGTGAGGTTGGCTGATGCATAGGCGTCTGTCGGCAGCTGTATGAGCCTGAATTACCACCACATGACGGTGTGTCGTAAGCGCTTGGAGCAGGATGAGGCTGACGCGGCATTGTGGCGTAAATTCCCCGATATGCCTCATATGGGGTTTGTGGATTGTATGCGTCACTCCAGCGGACGTGATTGGGAGTAAAGTCCCCTTTGGCATAAAGCTATTTAAAATAAAATAAATTAATAAACCGATTTCCGACAGATGCCCAGTAAAAAAACTCACTTGAATTGGTCGGCAGAAGCCTTTACTCATGTGTCTTGGTACTCCTAGCGTATAGCTATGGCTAAATCCAACCTCGTTGCTCAGCAAATACTCGTGAAATTTATTCGGGAAAAATTCAATGTTCTTGAAGTTGTTGTAAATAGTTTCCTTGAAAAGGTAAAATAAAATTAGTTTCATCCATGCGAAAAAGATTTTATCTGAATTAAACTTACTGTTAGGTCCTTCTTCTTTTTATAGCTCGCCCAATTTTGTGCTTCTAAAATTAGCTTTCCCCCAGGGCGCAACTGATTAAACATTCTCTTGAAGGCCATTTTGAGACCATTATCGCCGAAATTCAAATGAATCCATTTAGTGACAGACAAACAGACAATCAAGTCATACTGTTGCGTGTCATTATTGATCAGTGATTCGTCTTTTAGCACATAGTTTGTCTGTCTAAAGTAGACATTCTTGGGGAACTCAGAAGAGGCTTCAACTTCAGTATGAAGTTGTCTATTAACTTCCGGAATGGCTCCATAGGTTAAGGGGAATGAAACTGGGAATAAATTCTGCGGTTCTACATTCTGAAGATGATGATGATGCATTGGATGTAAGTGATGATGACCATGATGGTGATGATGGTGACGATGATTATGATGCTGTTGCAAATTATTACGATTTTGATTATTTTTCCGTCTTTTGTTTTGTTGTTTAGTGCTGCTGTTGCTACCCTTCTGTTCATCTTCTTTAAGGATTACTTCTTCTTGTTGTTTTTGTTTATCCTCTTGAGTTGCTTGACCCGCATTAGCCCTTGGTATTCTAACAAACATCGATAGGTTCTTTCTTGCTCTGGCAATTAGATTCTTATCGATATCAATTCCTAAAATTGATTTTGGTGCTAAATTTCTTGCTACAGTAATAGTCATGTGACCCACATTACAACCAATATCCAGAATATCCTTCCCCCGAAAGAGTTCAGCATTGCGCTGAAACACTTGCAGGCGAACATCCATGAACTCGTTAAGATGACGATAGCCTGAGTAGCGATCATAGTTGCCATACTGATATTTTGCACATTCAGGTCTAAGTTTTGGCATTTTGCTGTTGGTTGATGTAGCTTCTTGCAAAGGTGCTGTAGAGCATTTATCAGCAATCGAGTTGTTGTCAATTGTGTTGGCCGAGGCAGTGCTTTGAGGACTACCCACTGAAGCAGTGTCCATATGCTTTGATGTTATTGAATCGATTTCTGGAGTATCTGCTCGAATGCTTTCGGCTGTAAGAATAGATTGTTAGTTAAAATGAAAATACCTAAACAATGACTGTCTTGTTACTTACTATCAGTTATGGTTTTTGAGTCATCGATCGGGCTTAGCAATTCCGTTTCACTGACAGATGTTGATCGATGTCGAGAGGTTTGCCTTGCTCCAGTTGGCACTAATCGAGGTGGTCGCTTCCATGCACCTGGTTGAGGAACTACAGGACTGACAATTTTGTCCATGGAGTCCATTCGACGAAACTAAAGAAACAACGAATAAAAGTTAGACACTGATAAATTCGTATTTCCCAAAGTAAAATGATCTCATATCATCACCAGCATAAAACGTTTGAAAGATTTTAGCAAGCATCTCAGTGTGAGAAGTGGTATCAAGAAACTCAACGAAACAATTAGATGGTGCGAGTGCTTTAAGAGAATTATTTTACGACGATATTTTATTATAATACACTAAGTGCAAACCCAAAGGCATATGAAGCAGAACATTAATGTATGAAAACGGTAACTACACAAGACCTAGTGTGAAATCCATCGCAAAAAGCGACGATCGGATCGATTATAGCCTTACGTGAAGCAAGATTAAAGACATTGATTGTCAACCACCAATTTGCCAATTCCATTACGATTTTCAGTCTAACAACAGTTGTACAACCTAATTGAACACGAATAAAGAATTAATATTAATATTGATTGCTCGTCCTCACATTTTATTATGAAATGTTAGATAGAGAAAAATTATTGCGAGGGGTTTCAAGGTGAATAAAGGTGAAAATATCCGCCTGGAAAAAAGCTACAAGAAAGAAGTGCTTGAGAAGTGCCCTTACTCCAAGCAAATATCAAGGACAGCATGTGTATAGATAGTTCTGCTACAGCCGAGCTGGTACAAACCAAGTCATTCAAGAAATACGACAAAACCACTTGAATAAAGGACAGTGTCTTGTGGATGACAAAAAAATTCTTCACAGATGGCGGAAGTATTGTGATGAACAGTTTCCTCAAGAGCACTTTCTAGAAGCTGAACCTAACTTGACGGAAATACCCGACATCTCAGTCGCTGTTTAAAACTCTAAAAAAAAGCAAAGATACTGAGCCAGAGATACCATATGAGTTTTGAAAAAACATAAGAGACATTGGGCTTAGATGGCTCACAATTCTCATCTCATCTCCAAGTAGTAGTAGTCTACGTGAGCAATGGAGGAAAGGTAACCCTTTTCCAATGTACAAAGGAAGGGATATACACGAAGTTGCGATATTTCAGCAAGCTGATGTCCCAAACTTTGAATATCATTCAGCGGGTATTGGGTCAACCCAATCCTGCTTTACGACGCGAAATGTATGCATGGACCTTATCGAAAGCGGATAAGGAAACCCTTGGTCGTTTCGAAAGAAAAATTCTCCGAATGATCTTTGGTTCCGTATGAGAAGACAATGTGTGAAGAAAAAGATACAACGAGCTGTATGAGCTGTACCGGGACATGGGGATGGGATGGACCCAAACGCTCCGGCTCGACGGGTTTTCGAAAGCTCATTGCAGGGAAATAGCGGAAAGGGAAGATCTCGTCTTAGGTGGCGCAATCAAGTGGAAAAAGACCTCAACCGACTTAGAGTGCAAAACTGGAGAGAGCTCGCCCGAAATCGAAGTCGTTATAGAAGCATGTTGGTTGAGGCCCAGGTTTACCTCGAACTGTAATGCCCACCTATGTAAGTAAGGAAGTAGGTAAGCATATTGGGTAGCCGACTTCGAAAAATAATGAAGCTATCTGACAAGCAATGCGGGTTTGTTGCGGGCAAGTCAACAACAGATACAATACAAAGTACATTTATATGGATCCCTATGGAAAATATCGTGATTCATTAGAGGATTTGCATGTTGCGGCGCTGGTTGACTTCGAAAAAGCGGAGATGTATATGAAGGAGAGAAGGCACGGCGACGAAAGTAAGATCTCCAGCTGGAGTCACCGAAGCATTCCAAGTCACAGTAGGTGCACACCAAGGAAGCACCTTAAGTCCTTTGTTTTTTAGCCCTTGACTACCTACAGAAAGATAAAGTACATTTTGAATTATAAATGTTGTCTCTGCCAATGCTAAAGTCACCAAAGAAGAGACTAATTCGCTTTGGTAAAATTCGGACATCCTTCCTCTTTCTGTCGTCGTTGCGCAGCATTTGCAAGCAACCCACTTTTCAATTTTGGGCCATCTTCAATTACTAGTCTCTTTTCTCCAAAACAAACCCGGAAAAAAGGATGACGACAACGCGACGCGAAGCTGAAGGTTGTTATTTAAGAAAAGAACATCCAAACCAATTTTCCACTTGAAATTCACTTTAAACGTTTGCTCCAACAAAAAGAATTCAAAAGCACTAAAAGGAAAACAATGAACGAAAAGGACAGGTGGTGCTTAGGTTTAAGAACTAAAAGTTATTTTTATCGTATTCCGTATTCGTAAAGCTATCTTGATTTTGCCTTTGTTGTATAGTTTATTAAAGCCCACCTTAATTAGTTTAAATTTAATAACTCTCCGAACAGAAGGTTTTATTATTCAATTAAGGAAAGCATCCGGAGTACTGCGTGACTTTCCTCCTATCTCTTTATTGAAGGATCATCGGAAAAGCCAGCATTCGCCCCTATTCAATTAACAATTTCGCACACAAATTGAATTAAAAACTCCCCTTTCCATTTGGCCTAAGGCCATCTCTTCTCGTCTGTCCATTATGTTCATATCAAAATCAAATTAAATTACTTGCTTGCACAACACACCAAATAACTCACCTTATTCTTTGCAGAGCAGGCTCCCTCGCTGACCTTTCGTTTGCGACCTCCACAACTACCGACGCTGCCTCCGCCGCTGCTGCCCATTGACGAATTGTTGTTGTGATGATGGTGGTTGAAAAAATGTTGTTGTTGTTGTTGTTGCAACTCTGCCACTCCACTCAAATCAAGCCGCAAAACCTTTTTTACACTTTCGCGGTCACCAGTTGCAGCAGTGGTGGTATTGGTGTTGGTGTTAGTGGTAGAGGTGGTGCTGCTGTTGTTGCATGTCTCCTCAGTGTTAATAGCTCCAACAGCAGGTGGTAGCAATGTTGGCAACACTTTAATACCATCAGCAGCATTCATCAAATGTTGGGCAACACTCCCACCAGAATTAAAGTTGAAAGCTTTTTCGCTCGCGCTCTCTCGGCAACGGCTCATGTCAGCTGTTGTGCTGTTCTCTCCAGTTTCATCGTCAAATTCAGCCGATGAATTGTGCCGCTGTTGGGACTGGGAAGCTCCAGCTCCAGCTCCTCCACCACCACCACCACCACCACCACATCCATCCGAGAAGCTTCCAATTATTGAATCAGTTGCCAACGTGCTGTTGCTGGCAATGCATCGCTCTGCCTCACCGTCATCGAGTGTTGAATTTATTGACTCGAAGCGCCTACGCTTCGTCTTCTTCTTCCGATTGCGATGCTTTGATTTCGACTTCCGTTTCATCGGCGAGGTCAATTGCTTCTCATATTCCATCGTATCCACGGGGTCAAGCAAGTGCAGTGGGTCATGTATGTTTGGCGGGATGATTACCTCGACCTTTGGCGGTGTAGTTATTGGCGATTGACGTGGCGTTGTTGCCGGCGTATTGTTGTTTGAAGAATTTGCTTCGTTCTGCAGGCTGTTCAAATTCAGTGGGTCAGAGATGTTGCCTCCAAGAAGAAACTTCGTCGGTGGAATTATGACTTCCTTGCGTGGTATCTTGTCTGACAAAAAAAATTTAGAGCGCGAGCAAAAAATGGGATGGTGGACTAGCGGTGGGGCGCCATTGCCACCATTGCCCACACCATTGCAAGCGCTGCATCCTCCCCCTCCACCATTGCATGCGCGGTGAGCAAGCATCTTCTTGTAGACTTGCTGCTTTGGGTTTTTTATCTGCTGACTGTTGTTATTCCCAGCTTCTACGCCGCAGGCTACACACACCCCTACAGACAACCGATGGTGTCCTATCTGGTTCTTAACGTTTTGGATGTTCTCCAAGTCGGCTTTGCTAACTGCAGACTGCTGCTGCTGGTGATGCTGGTGTTGCAATTGCTGGCTGTGATGGTTTTTCAGGTGGTGATGGCATTTCTGACGTTGTTTCCACATTTTCTTCTTCTGTTGCACACACTGCTGGGGTGCTCGGAATTGATGGAATTTATTTACACCTCCTCCGGCACGTGCTGCTAGCTGTTGTTGTTGCTGCTTCTTGTTTCCATTTCCTCCACCGATAGCGCCGCCAGCGGCAAAAGCACCACCACTCGAATTGGGTCCATCAGTAGACGATGACACTTCACACTGTTCCGTTGGTTCCTCCGAAGCTGACCGAGGAACAATTGTTGTTGACTCGGCCGATGTTGTATCTGCAACCACTTCCATAATCAATGATCGTTGAGAATCACCAGGATTTATCACAGACTGTCCGGTGTCGGCCATTTAAAGCCAACCCCTCGACATTAATTGATTTTGATAAATAAACCGAAGCTTTACTTATTTTCGTCTTTCCACACGAGTACAGGGCATAGAGGGAGAACGGGCAGTTTTGCTATTTTA
Organism: Melanostoma scalare; assembly: GCA_949752695.1. NCBI lineage: Eukaryota > Metazoa > Arthropoda > Insecta > Diptera > Syrphidae > Melanostoma > Melanostoma scalare. The sequence goes on from OX456984.1 coordinate 218,103,985, forward strand.
TTTTTCTATTTGTCCTTCTTGTAACGAACGTATCTGTAAAAAAGAAAACAAAAAATACGAGTTAGAATGGTATTCAAGGGATCAACATGAGGATGATAATAAATTACATTGGTCTCCTATCCTATCTGAGTTTGGGCACACACGCTCCCATTAATTGTCACCTGTGCACAGAAACAGAAACACCGCACACCGTTCGCCTTACCTACCTGACCAACGTCTGAGGCAGAACGCAGAATGACGAATACAAATGGAAAGCAAAACACAAGAGCATTGCACTAGATAAGCGCATGTTTGAAATGAAAATGAAATATGTAGTTGTAGCGTAGCTTGTAGTATGAATGAGCAAAGAGACAGAGAGAAAGAAAGAGAGGTGCTTTAATGTTGTTGTTGTATGATAGGAGCTAGGCTAGGATAGGAGGGCCAGGGCCAGAGCATACTCGTAACTTGTAGGAGACGCAAGGGGCAAATGTGTCTCAATAATTTCTGATTGCGTTGAGTTAAATCGCTTATAAAGATAAAATACGGCAAAGAAGATTGTCCCTCTAAAAGTAGAAAGAGTCTCCAATAAAACCACTAGATCTGACGAGAAGCGAAAACTTCATGCCAAAGCATGAGGGAGGTAAACAACAGAGTGCCCCAAAACGAAGAAGAGTCAAGGGGAACAGAGGGTTGCTTAAGCAACTATCTGTGTGCGGTGCCAGTGTCAGGTAGCTCTGGCTCTTGTAGATGTGGATAGGATGAAAAATGAAATAAACATCAGTTCATTGAGTTGGATGTAATAATAAAAAAACAAAAGAATTTTCTTTTCGTATTCGTATTTTTTCTACATGCGGGTTCGGGTTGTGCAGCAGCATATTTGAACTGTTTATTTAGGTTTTCAGCTTTGCGTTGGGTGAAATAAATTATCATTTGTCCTGTTTTGTTTATTGTGTGTTTTATTTTTCATTTTTAACAACACACTCATTTTGCCTCAGTAGAACAGCTTTTGTTTTGTACGGAAAAACAGAGAAGACAAAACAAATGAGACGAATATAGGTACCTACAATCCTCACATATTAAAGAACATCTTGTTGGAGGGCATTACAAAATTGTTTAAATCAAATTTATTGCTATGTCTTAAAGCTGAAGGGATTTTCTATGATAAATTTGAACTTGAGATATGATTAATAATTCAAGCCGCTTGGAACAAGTTTTAACCTTTATGTCATAATTGAAGATTATTCGACGCTGGTTGAATGCTTTGATAAGGAAAATGAGTTTATATATTGCCAGCAATGAATTTTTTCTGGGTTATAAAAAAAAAGAAAGATAAAAAAACTGCCTTAACTGTAAAAACGAGCCCCTTAGCAGAAAAAAGGTTCTCTTATCTTCAAAGCTTTTTAGTTAGTAGGCGAGAATCGCGTTATTTTTTATACATAAATGTCGGCGGAAGTGCTTTTCGCTTTTTCAGAGACAAATATAAAAACACAAATTATTACCTACCTACCAGGGCGAAAAAAAAACTTGGAATGTCTGTTTTTAAATACACTTTTAATAAGAGAAGTGGAATAAAAAACGGCTTGATAATAAAAGGGTTAAACAGAGTTTCGAGGAAATTATGTAATAAACTTCAAATGGGAAATTAAGCGTGTGTTTTGCTGTCAGAAAATACGTAGGTAGGTAGTAAATCTCCGCGGAGACTATAAAATTAGTGATGAAGGGAAATATACAGGGTGATTCGCATAAGGTGTGACAAAAAGATAGGGTGTGTAGGTTGGACCTAGACAAGCAAAAAATCGTATGGGAGGGGGGGGGTCCATTTTCCCCCGTTTAGGCGGGAGGGGCCATTTAAGAAAAAAATCACTAAAAATGGAAAAAATATTATTTAAAAATAACGGTAATACCTACAGAGTCGTGCTATAGCATTTTGAAAAGCCAAAAACCTATACATTAAATAAAATCTAAAAATAAGTTGTTCATTTGAATAGTTTTTGAAAAATTAATTTTCAAAGTTAAAATTTTGAAAAAAAAACATAATTTTTTTTCTTCAAACCATTTTTTTTCAAAATTTTACGTAATTAAGTAGTATTTTTCTGGCTTATTTTCAATGCTCTTACTTATTTTTGATCAAACACAAAAAACCGGATGCCAAAATAACCTGTAGTTTTTGAGAAAACCAAAAATTACAAAAACGATTTTTAAAAAAAATTTTTTTTTTAAGTTTTTTTTTCGTTATTGGATTCTTAAGTGATTCTTAAGTGAAAAAAAGTAAAGAGAAAATTCATCCTTTATTTCTTAAATTCACTTAAGAATCCAATAACGAAAAAAAAAACTTAAAAAAAAAATTTTTTAAAAAGTCGTTTTTGTAATTTTTGGTTTTCTCAAAAACTACAGGTTATTTTGGCATCCGGTTTTTTGTGTTTGATCAAAAATAAGTAAGAGCATTGAAAATAAGCCAGAAAAATACTACTTAATTACGTAAAATTTTGAAACAAAATGGTTTGAAGAAAAAAAATTATGTTTTTTTTTCAAAATTTTAACTTTGAAAATTAATTTTTCAAAAACTATTCAAATGAACAACTTATTTTTAGATTTTATTTAATGTATAGGTTTTTGGCTTTTCAAAATTCTATAGCACGACTCTGTAGGTATTACCGTTATTTTTAAATAATATTTTTTCCATTTTTAGTGATTTTTTTCTTAAATGTCCCCTCCCGCCTAAACGAGGGAAAATGGACCCCCCCCCCCCATACGATTTTTTGCTTGTCTAGGTCCAACCTACACACCCTATCTTTTTGTCACACCTTATGCGAATCACCCTGTATATCAGCAGGTAGGGAGGAAGGAAGGTAGATGGGTGTCATGTCAACTATCTGGGAAGGATCTGATTCGTGTCAACTTGGCGGCGCAACTGATAGTACAAGTCAGTGGTACTTCATATCCTCCCTGTTATGGTACACGATCGGAGAAAGTTTTGTCCCTGAATGATCTACTACAACATATTTGGTTTAAAGGTTGTTTTATGGTTTTTTTTTAACATCATAGGAATAAAAATGGTAGAGGATGAGCTTCTTCCGATCCAACGGCAGGCATTAATCACCTGAAGGAGGGTAGTTATTGACACCGGATTCAACAGACCCGGTCCAAGGGCATTTCAAAAAGATTTTGTCCTCCAGGTCGGGGGTTGTAAAATGATTGTAACGTAACGTAAAATCCCCTAAAGGGTGCAGCCGCAGAATTAACGGAAGCCCTAGACTGTCTCAAGGCAGATATAACCGCCATCCAAAAAATTTGATGGAAAGTGAAAAGGACCAGGCATAGAGATGAAAATTAACATCTATCGAGGCTGCAACAGACAACAGAAAAAACACTTATTTGGTAGCGTATTTGTCGTTCATGGTGGACTCAGGGATAAGGTTATCAGGTAAAACCTGGCAAATAAGCGCCTCATGACAACATTCCCCAAAACAACCTGAATTCTTAGAGTAAAGGAGATAAGTGAGAGTCATATAAGGTTGGATAGGTGCATCTATCACTTGGATATCAAAGGATCCTTTGTGCTCCCCGAGATGACGGGGCGAAGGAAAGTGATACCTACCCACCTAGCCCCGGTCATCCCAGGGATCACTGAATTATTGGGTTAGAGGAACTTCACTGACTTATTTGGAACCCTGCATAAGCTTAAGGAAGCCATTCAATAGTAGTTTGGAGGTGCCGTCCAGTTTGTAGAAGAAGTATTCTCTGAGAGTTTTTTCCAGGTGTGGGTAAAGTTCGGACACTCAAAGAGGAACTGGAATTATCCTTGTCCTTCCTCTCCACGGGTCATAATTTATTGGATGAGTTATGTGCCGTGAGAATATCAATCAACGGACATATTTGACGCTAAGCTGGAGTAGAAATGTTTGTGTCAACCCATCAAGTTTCTAAAAGCCACCAGTTATTGAAAGTTGTTAGAAGGTTTCGGGTTTCATTGCATTTTTTTTCGCTCTTGTCGCTTTATTGGCTTGGCTTGAGTATAGGAGCTATTGGTTTTACGCGATTCGACTGATGACAAGATTGCGATGCCCGTAACGCTAAAAAGGAAGAAAATGAAGAAGCTTATAATATGCTCCCACGCCCCCACATAAAAAAGAAGACAGTTCCAAAAAGTGTCTCTACAAGCTCCCCAATAAAACATATGAGCATTGCCTTTAACTGCATGACATGAAAATCATTCTTAACGATTTTTACGCAAAATTAGGCACGGAAGAATTTTTGGAAACACTATCAGGAAGCGTACATATTTAGCTGTAAAATACTTATTGAACGCTAGTAAGTAGTAACGACTTTTCCAGCTCTAATTCAGTTGTTGCAAGCACAGCGATATCATCAGCAAAAGGCAATTAGAATTTTACATTCGTGGTATTCATGTATGTGTCCATTCCTGCGAAGCTCCTAAGGACATCCTTTGGGTCACTTAAGTTCAAAAGAAGAGCACTCAATGGATCACTCTGCTGTATATCTCTCGATATGTCTGAATTTTCAGTAAGGCCATGCGCTGTTTTAATAGCAACTCTGTTTTTTGAGTATACAGATTGAAATGCACGGATTATTTTCCCACTTGCTCCAATAGATCTTAGGTGAATTCACAACTTTCCGTGATTAACATTGTCGAATGCTCCTTTATAAGTCAACAAATACAACAAAAACGAGACCTTTATATTTTGCCAGAGTAATATCAATAATTGTACAGATGATAAGGAGATTATCAACACTGCTTTTCTAAAACAATTTTAATATTAAGGGACTAGTTTCTCCCCTTCTGGCCACTCTTGAAGCCTGATGTTCGATGAGATTTGGGTGCAGATTTTCATTAAGCTGCTTACGATTGTAGGGCGGTACTTTGCTGGTTGATTTTTACCTCCTGTTTTAAATACCATCGTTATATCAACTTTAAGCAGGCCTTAGAAAATTTCTTTCATAGTTAACGAAAAGACTTTGATATTCCAACTCGTTTGCAATCTTATCTGGCTTTATTGTTTCGTTTTCCTTGACATTACGTTTAATAACTTTCTAAAAATGAATCTTCGAACAAAAAAGTTAATTGCATTTTTTGGAGTGCGCATCCATTACGCGTATTCTCGCAAGCTCTGCTGAGTTGCCGGTAAACGAGAAAAGAAATACACAACACGTTTAAAAAAAATCATGTAGGTAATCAGAAGAGTGAGAAGAGTGAGCTCAAAAATGGTCACTTACAAAGGTCCTTTGAAAACAACATTGAACCGAATGGGTCTATAAAGTATTTAGTAGATCAAAGTTCAGTAGCAACGCTAGGCAATAGATAAATCGACAGTAGCCCTAAGAAAAACTACGAATAGAATTCAAAAAAATGCATATAGAGTAACGATGCAAAAGAACCAACAGACAGGTCAACTTTTTTGTCCATATCCAAACCAATCCCGCTATACAGACATGACAATACTGACGAACCATCCCTAATATCAAGTTACAAAGAAAGGGATACCGAACAATGAAGTCTCTGTGAATGAACCATTCCCCCATTTACATTTTTAAATAAAGTCAAGGGCAATGGGGAAAAACACATCTTCTCTATCAGTCCACTTACCTAATCTACAAGTCAATCAAATAATTTTTTTATCCTGCAACTTGCAGTAGGTATCCAAGAAAAAATGCAAAAGTTTGACCCTGCAGAGTCAGTTCTTTGTTTGACGTGTGGGTGGAAATGAAAACGTCACGAATGTAGGTACAACTTACAATACTTTTCTTTCCAAGAAAGAGAAACTTTTTGAAGGCTACAGAAGAGCAAGTCGAGTTTTATTCCTGTCTTTGGAGGAAGTGAAATGATTGTTATGAACACAGCGAGTTTCAAATATCACATTTCAGCTGTGGCTCTTCCTTGCAAAAAGAAAAACCTTACTGTCCACTCAAAGAAAAGTAAATCAGTTTTGCAATCCTCATAATCCTCTAACGCTACTTTCAAAGCACAAAGATTATGATCTATCATCGCCACAAAGGCCAATGTAATTTCCAGTGAAATTGATTTTAAATTGCTCTGGGAAAAACCACGCAGAGAGTCGAATTCTGACATTCAACCACACAACTTGCATCATACTTTCATACTTTACCTATTTCCAGTCGGTACCTTTCTCTTTTTCTTCCTTGTCAATAGAAAGGAATCAAAACGAAACAAAAAAACTAAGTTTTATTACTTATTTTGATTAAGTTTAACTAAATTACAATTTCCTAGATGTGGCTTGACTTCGTGGCAGTTCTTTATTTGTTGACTGGCTTCTTTACTTGCAACTCCATCTAAATGGATTTATATGTATTTCTTTTTTCAACTCAAGAGCAGCAGCAAAACGCCCCCATCTATTTTCCTCTCAAATACAGACACAAACACATGCAACAACCAACCCACAGCACCCCAGTTTTTGAAAACTTTGTTGTGAAGTTTTCCAACAAACGGCATTGCATGAAACCAGCATCACAGCATCAGCAGCATCAGATCAAAAGCAGTAGCAGCATCCAGGCAAAGCCCATAATAGCACCGAGTATTAATAGTACCAACAAAGTTTTCTCGTTAAGGAAATCATCTCGATGTTAAAACGTAAATGTTTGTTTGCCTACACACCGCCAGGAAGGGTTTTATATATTCACAGTTTTCACAGGACATGATATCCTAGCTACAAGCTACAACCACCAAATAAAAGAGAGATGGGTAGACACTAGACAGAGACATTTTCTATGTTTTTTGCATCCCAGTCACCATAGGGTATTTAAGAATCTATGCAAAAGTGTGTCTCACAGAATAGAGGACAGCCGCGACGTTATACTATACGAAGGTACACCAGCAGCACCAGGGAAATGTTTCGAGCATCCATAATGGCCAAATAGAAGCAACCACGTCCGATCTAATTACAATCGGATTTTCATCAGGTAAATTGGCTATAAAACAGTGTATACCTACTACAGCATACACAGACTCACAGTTGGTGGTTGTTGTTGTTTTTGCTTGCTGCTTGGTGCTTGGTCATCGTTCAACAAAAACAAAGAAAAAACAAAACGTTACCTTAATTGATGCTAAAACGAATGCGCATAACATCAATTATGAAATTTTACTACACCCAACGACACACACAAACATACACACACATTTCGTGTAGAATTTTTCGTGCCGCTGAACGTTGGCATTAAATTAGGTTCTCGGCGTCATTTTCATTCGTTAAATTCCATTCCGTTTTGTTCTATTTTATTTTCGTCGTTCGTTGTAATGAGAAGAAGTAAACTTGTAGCGGTGTCGTCATCAAAACATTGCCATCGTGCGTCGAAGTCGAAATCGTCGCTCGTCGGCCCTATGGGAGATGGGACTTTGTTTAGTGCCTCCTCATGGTGTTGTTTTTCCTGTAAGCCACTTAACGCTTGTAGCATTAAGGTGGATTAAGTGCGAAAACGTGTAGAATAAGAACTATTGTGCATACATTCTCTATAGGTTTTGTTGGTCTGGTCTTGTTAGCACTTTGAATTGTTGATAGGCAATGCCCTAAGGTTAAAGTTAAAACTAACTTCTTCTTCCAACCATGTGTGGTAAATAATATCAACGAAAACAATACTACACAGCAGGAACTTTTCAAATCTTCTCCTTTGTGCTGCTGTATAAACAGATACATCATCGTTCGTAAACAGGTACCCGTACCAGTCTCCCTGCTTTGTAAAACGAAAAACGATAATATTATGCGTTTAAGATTTGAATAAGTAAGTTCCCAAAACTCCCTCGGCAGTTTGACATTTAAATTTGAAGCAGCAATTAGAAGGGAAAACGATTTTTGAAGAAGAAACGTGAATTATGTACGATAAGCTGAGTAGATATTTCGGACTTGACATTAAATAAATGAACAAATTGGGCAGAGATTGGGGTCGAAGCGAGCGATAAGCAAAGTGGCACTCAGTGTATGGGGATGAGAATATAGTGAATGAAGGTTGAGCATTTTAAATTTTTTTTCTAAAAGTTTCTGTTGGAAAAGTACGGTTCATATTTAATTCATCAACACTTAGTTCTACGATGGTATCCGTTTGGAGGAACTAACGATTTATTTTTTGTTTCTGATTACTCGTTTCGTTGTAATTAAATTCTGAACACGTACCAACAACTTAAGTTGGCGCGAAACTGGTTGTGCTTTAGTTTTCACTAAAGTATTTAGCAGGCCTAAGAACTTGGAAGGCGACAGCTAACGAAATGATTGCCAATGGTCATTGAAATGCCCTCGGAATAACATTTTTGGATGAAATTTCTAATTTGTCGTTATTGTCGAATCAATACATCGCCGAAAATGTTTTTTAGAGGGCCAAGGCTTGCACGACATTACCGATGCAGTAAAAGGGAGTTCAACTCAAAAAAGGGAGCATAGACGTGTTGAAAGGATGAAAATAAATTGCGCGAAATTTCGTAGGACTTCGAGCAGTATACAAACACTTGCGAATAGTAATGGCCCGCCAGGTACTACAATTGCTTCACATGAGCCTGATTCTGGACCGAGCAGAAGTGGTCGGGTGGGCCGAGGTTTAAGAGTAGTGAGTTAGTACGCCGGATATACGACTGGCCGAAGTTTCGAACTAGGAGAGTAGACATCTTTTCCAATGCCCAAGAAATGAAATGGCGGAAAACTGGAAACCACCGTTCGTTGTATGGATGCAAAGGCGAAAGCCTACAACATGTTCAACTATGGAACTGTGAATACGGAATCGGTATAATCCTTCCGAAGAGCTACTGGGCAACGTGTTGACCTTTTCGAAGTCTAGCTTGACCGTTTTAAATAAACAAAAAATACAAATAGGGTGGCGCAACAGAGCGCGGAGCGAATTTCTCACAACCATTCCTTGTGTGGGAATGGAGGGGACGTACAATTATCTGCCAGTTCAGAACGGCTAGTTGAGTAGGCGCTTTTCATGGCACTGAATTCATTATCGGAGGAATTGACAATTCCTCGCGAAAGGCGATACCCGTGGAAAAACATTTTTGCCTTTGTTGGGATTCGAACCACGAACCACTGATTTAACAGGCAGACATGCTAACCTGCTAACCGTCACCCCACGGGTACCACAGCTTGACCGTTTTAAGTCTCTCTGAGAAATGCTCAGAAGATTTGTTCATTAACGAAGCTAAAGGATATTGTTTCTGGTGGATGAAGACAAAAACCTGCACCGGTGGTGACAGTATTGTGATGGCCTATTGAATGAACACCTTAGTCGAGAGGACTTTCCAGTAGATGAACTTAGCTTAACGGAAATACCCGACTTCACAGTACAAGAAGTTAGTGAAGGAGTTAAAATCTTCAAAAAAGACGGTAGACATCGGGCTTAAATGGATCACAATTCTCATCTCCAAGCTTATAGGAGGTGATGGTCTGCCTAAGCAATGGAGGGAAAGTTATTTTTCAACAATGTACAAAGGAAAGGGAGATTACATGAAGTTAGGATAACTACCGTTCGAGAAGTTGATGTCCTACACTTTGAGGACCAGTGAGCAGGTATTGGGTAGACGAATGTAAACAATAATAAAGCTATCTGATAACCAAAGCGGGTTTGTCGCGGGCAAGTCAACAACAAATGCAATCCAAAGTATATGGAAATGGAAAAACAGCTTGATTCTATAGAGGATTTGCATCTTGTGATGGTTGACTTAGAAAAATCATTCGATCGACAACCACAAGATATTATATGGATAGCCCTTAGACAACGAAGAGTTTTTCAGATGATGATTGAGGAAATGTATAAAGAAGCAGTGAAGAAGGCATGATATTCAGTTGGAACCACAGAAGCACTTCAAATCTAAGTAGGTAAAGCGTCTTTGAGTCCTCTGTTCTTTATTATACATTCCTTGACTAAATGCTGGAAGATAAAGTACAGAACACCAAAGTTCATCAGCTGTTCTATGCTATGACGATCGAGCCATCAAAGGTGATGATCCTGTATCCCTGCAAGAAACACTTTACGTATGGGTCAAAGTTCTAGTAGGTGGTGGGTGCCGTAGTAAACGAAAAAAGACTGAATATCTGTGAAGTCCGCAGGTAAGTGGGAGAGCTGTGATTCCTTCGAAAATCACTATGATCGTAACGCCGAAAAAGGAAGAAGTAGAAGAAGCAGCTGAACAGTTATGGCCTGATCTAGGGCTTGACTGAAAAAATCTCTTGTAAATTAAGGGTTTAATGTAATACTGGTATTTCCATTCGCCAGAAATCTTTCCAAAGCCTTAAAACACAAGAAACAATGACACAGCTTTTAAGACGATTATGATCCAGTCGTCCATCGCTAATAAGATTGTTTTATGTAACTTTACATCAAAGATTAAAGGACAAATATTTTAGTATCGTCTCTTTAATCTTTTTCGGGGTTTTCTTAGTACTCTTCTTAAAAGTGGAACGATTGTGTTTCAGAATTTAGAGTCTAGAGCTAATCAGTTCTCTATGTTTTATTTTGAATTATGCGCAGCGATAGACTTGCTTCGTCCTTCAAAATAGTGTTTCGATTATATGTCTTCTAGCGACAACAAAGCTATACTTAAAGACATCAACCCAGTCCCCTAACTACTCAAAAACAAATCAAAAGACTGCAAAACTTCTAGAATTCTGAGAAGGAAGAGAGGATATGGAAGGCATTACGGCATCACAGGCAATGAATGAACTTAATGGCATGAATTAGCAACTGAGAACTTGTGTTCTGCAACAATAATTGGTAAGTAAATATGTAGTACGAATGAACCATCATACCAGAACCAAATCTACGGGAGAATGCTGACCCTTCCTCTTTTGCCACTATCCTGCTTTTATCAGGTGAGTTACTTTTCTTACAAAACTATGCCGCGAAAACATTTAAGTAAAGTCAGAAGAAGATAATGCAGCCGACGACATTTAAATGAGAATACGTTGTCATAGAAAATGACATAGTACAAATGTTTTAAACTTCAAAATGCATTTTGCTTTAGTGTCACGATTTGGTGACACTAACTTCGCTCTCAAGGTAAAAGACACAGACACTAGTGCGTTTCTGTCTGGATGAAAATTATGAAACTATTCTTCCATTAAGTTTCAAAAAGTGCTACGTTTTTAAGCATATGCAATTCAATCCGACGAGCTCAGACATATGCCAAGCGACACAAATAAATTTCTAATATTGGTAAACCAAAAATGGCCACAGGAAGTATGTGAAGGTGCGGCGTAAGATTTTTTTCTTTTTTCAACTAAATAGGAGGAGATAGAGGTTCTTTCTCAGAGATGTATCTATATTTCTAGTGACTAGTACTTCATCTTTAATTCCATTGTGTGGTCATTTTAATTCCAGAAGAGCAACAAGCAGCAAAGTACATAAATCATCACCTGTTAGGCTTCACAGGCTACAAATATTCAAAAGTAACAACAATCTCAGCATACCGTCTGCAAGTTGTTGTGATTCTATTGACAAATTTTACAACTCCTACTGGAAAGAAAACTGTCGCGATGCCATCGAAACTAGTTCGAGGTTGCGAAATTTAACCCCAATAACACAAACACAACCATGTGTTACTGCTGTAAGTGTAAATACTAAAGTAAACACGCTGCGAAAACAATTTTTTCCGAGTCAAACAACGACCTTCGATACTGTAAAGGTACCTTCACATTGCATCTAGGTACCTTCCACCCTGTTAAGAAAAATTGCTACAAAACTTTTTCACTTTAAACACTGCATTCCAGAGACGACGAAAAAATAAATCATACCGAAAGTTACATACATACAATGAGTTTGAAAAGTTCTTGGCTTAATTCCACACTTCGTTGAGTTCTTCCACTAAGAAAAGGATGACTTCATCGTATAATCTCGCTCGTCTCCTTCCTCACAAAAGAATATATGAAATTCGAAACGAAATCATTTTTATACTTAAACTTTCATATTTTTCATGTATTTTTTTTTTTGTACAGAAAATAGGAGACAAAATATATAAATTTAACTCTTCCGCTGTTGGCTCGGGTAAAAGTTTTTCCAAAGTCTAGACACAGACACACACTATGCACTATAACACTGCCTTCCCGAACGAACGAAATGAAAGAAAAATGCCCCACACATCCTCTTAAACCACTACTGAATGGGGAATAGTAGCTAAAATAAAAGAAAACTTTTTAAAATGCAATTATTCTTTTGAAACACAGAAAATTCAAAAAAAAAAAAAAAAAACAAGTGAAGAAGAAATCGCCACACAGTTGAGGAGAAGCCTTGGAAATGAAATCGCAAGTGTCGTTATGGTCGAGGTTGACAATGAGGACGAGGAGAGACAACTGAGAGAAGGGAAGATGGCAGTGGGGAGGAGTTGGGGGCACAGCTTGTGTTTTCTAATTTCCTCTCAATCCCGACGAATTGAAATTATTATTCAAGAGGAAGTTGATTTTCAAAAGGACCTCTCTCATTCTTTAACTAGGTATACAAAACGACTTCTGGAAAACAAGAACAAAAAGCCAGAGATGAAACACGTTTAACTCTTTGGCTGTTTTGTCCTCACGTCCTCATTCCTCATTCCTCATCTTCCTAGCTAGCATGCATGATGACGATGACGATGTCGACGACGATGTCGACGACGAAGACACATTTGCATATACGCAACGCATGGTGAACTCCTCCTAAGGCACTTAAAAATATTTGCCTCATGCTGAGAGGGAGCATGTTTGGCTCTTGCCTTTAAAAGATGAAAATCCATCTACAAAACACAAACATACAAAGCAATCCATAGCCCAAGCCCATTGGACTAAACCCTGAACGAACATTTTTTTTCGGATCGGGTCGGGTGTTCGTTCGTAACTCGTAAGTGAGTGCAAGGGAGGCAAAGATAAATCGCTGCTTATAAAAAGTAACCGCAATCCAAGCAAGCGGACATGTTCTGCATGCGATTATGAAATATTTTAATTAATTGTTTGCTTTGAATTCATTGAATGTGACTTCTTGTTCTAAGAGCAATTGAAATGTGTTGTCTCCCGCGCACTCATGAACTGAAAACCGCTCTGGAATCTCTTACAGAGTACATGGAACCGAGGGCTTACAAATAACACAGTAAATAACACAATAAAATTTCATGTTATACCTAAAACTATAAAAGTACTATAAAGGTACTTGGACCTTCTATCTGCACCATTGATTTGCCATCACACGTCAGAGAATCACAATGTACAAAACAATATTGTTCGGTACGATATTTTGAATCTCTCTGATGACCAGGAATCATTGACATACGCTCAATGGTGGTCAATCAATATGTATCGTGTATCTTCTCTCTCTGCTCTTGTGTGTCAATAATCCGGTAAATTGAAGAGACGAATGACCACATTGATTTGTCGTTTGTTGTTTGCTGTTAATTATTCTTGGGTTACTTGTGTTTGGCACGACAATGCTGAAAATCGATATAATAGTGAGGTCACACACAGATGTGGGAGGAAATCTGTGCTTTATAGACGGTAGATGTGGGTGTGAGTTGTGATTGGGAGATGTTTAGTGTGAGAAGAGATGAAAAGTTTATGTTCCCTCAAGTATGTATGTATATTTCATAGCAATAGCAGTCGTTGAGTCGACGTTTGTTTCTATACAACAGAGACGAGTTGGGTATCTCAATTAATTTTTATGACTGTTGGATTAGATGTTTAAGGCGATACGAAGAAAATGATATCTCGACATTAGGCATTTTATCTTTGGAATTTGGCTTTACGAGTGCTTTGGTTTGCCAATATCTAATCAAATATTATGCTTCAAAAGAAAACTAATGATGCATAAAGGTCTAGATTTATTAGGTCGAACTCACACCCCCTGTGTAGAGGGGGTTTTTTAGCCCACGGTAAAAATAGGTTTGACATGGCAAATAATTTACACTTAATGCGACTTTGACAAATTGCTTACTTATTTATAATCCATAGTCGCGAAAATTCAAGACAAAATCGGTTCTTTCTGCCCACGCTTAAACAAATTTTAACTTTAGTCAAATATTAAAACTGAAAATTCTTGTGATACAGTCGTTAGAACGATCCATTCACAAAGAATAAAGCCTTTAAGGCTAAGGTTGCGTGTACAGTAGTACGAGATAGCTATGCGATGCGAGAAAAATGTTTAAATGTAATCTTAACCATAAGCGCACACGCACACAGTGAAGCGATATTCGATGAGACATTTGCGAGACTTTGCAAGGTTCTCGCGCAAAAACTCTTCTGATTTTGTGCGAGAAATGTTTGTTATAGAGTAAAACAACCGCACAAAATAGCTTTTACTGTGCGCACTTTGTCGCATCTAATATCTACTATGTAACAATAAAAGTGTTTGGATGCCCAAAATTCGTTCTCTGTAGTTATTAAGGACAACGGTGTTTTCAAGTCAGTTACAGTTTTTGTTTACCACTCGCTTACATTTATTTTACAAAGCCAAGTTGTCTTATTGTTTAGATCCTGTCTCGAAAATTAAATCAAATTAATTGAATTACACTTGAAATTAGAAAAGAAATGTGAATTGTAATAACTTATTTATATTTAATTTTAAATCAAAAGGGATAGGAAGAAAATAAAATAGATCTTCATTCTTAACCACACCATCGCGTCTAGCGGTTTTGAATCACCCGATCTTGAAGGTAACTCACAAGTTTAAAATCCGAGATTATACTAAAATTGGCATTAAAAGCGTCGTGCAGCTTCAATTGTTCTACGATGAAACTGAGCATAAATCAAGTGACAGCAGTCAAAAAGATCAACTCCGAAAAAAGTATTGCCATATTGAAAATAACAAGTCTAAAAAAACACCCTTTACTGTAGCTTTATTATAAAAGATGGAATTCCCATTGATTGCGGTTTACAAAGCCTTTCAAGTGGCTTTAGCTGTTTCGAGCCCCTGATGTGACCACACTGTTTTTTCAACGTAGCCGTCAAGATGGAAATACACCTCGTCAGAAAAGATAATTTTTCACCTAAAATCGTTTCCCAATTCAAGCTGATGTAAGGCCCAATCTGCGAAAGATGGTCGTACACCGACAATTGGACCCTGTAACCGAATAATATACGAGATTATCTCTTTTTAATCACATGTCAGTTTTTTTTCTCTCTTTCATTTACTTGTTTCTGTCACGTTCTTTGCAAAAATTCTGGTTGCGCTCCATTAAACAGTCTTCAGTTTGAAGGTATAAATCGAACGCGATAGGTAAAACTTTTGTCTCTACCGCCTTATTTATTCTGTTAAACCAGGCCTTAAGTGTAGGATCGCTGATCCTACGCTACAAGTTTTAATTGTCATTTAGTTGAAAGTTTTAATGTACAAGGGAAAGGGAGATACCAGAAGCTGTGACAACTATCGTTCGATCAAGTTGATGTCCCACACTATGAAGATCGTTGAGCGGGTTTTGGATAGCCGACTGCGGAAAATAATAAGGCTGTCTGATGACCAATGCGGGTTTGTCGCGGGTAAGTCAACTACAGACGCAATCCAAAGTATAAGGATCATTATGGAAAAACACCGAGATGCCTTAAAGGATTTGCATATTGTGTTGGTTGACTTCGAAAAAGCATTCGATCGACAACCACGAGATCTGATATGGGTGGCCCTCAGACACCGAGGAGTTCCTGAAGCCTATGTGCGAATAATTATGGACATGTACGATGGAGCAGTTACAAAAGTGAGATGCCCAGCTGGAGTCACCGAAGAATTCCAAATAACAGTAGGTGTACATCAGGGAAGTGTCTTGAGTCCACTGCTCTTTATTGCTGTTCTGGATTATTTGCTCGAAGGAAAAGTAATGGACAATAAAGTACAACAATTATTCTTTGCTGACGATGGAGCCATCATAAGCGAGGATCCTACATCCCTGCAACGAGCACTTGACGTTTGGATTGATGTTCTGGAAGGAAATGGGTACCGTATTAGCGCAAAAAAGACTGAATACCTGTGCTGCCCTTTTTCTGATCCAGACAAGCCTATTCCAGACATTTATTTGAATGGAAATGTGCTTCCCAAGTGTGAAAAGTTTAAATATCTGGGATCTATGATCAATAGTGAAGCAACTTGTGATGACGACATCAATCATCGAGTAAGCGTAGGGTGGATGAAGTGGCGAGAAAACTCCGCTATCTTCTGTGATCGAAAAATGCCCCCTAAGCTGAAGGGAAGACTCTACACAGCAGTTGTCCGTCCAGCTCTGACATACGGTTCACAATGTTGGACAATGTACAAAAAGTATGAGAGCAAATTGACGGCAGCCGAAATGAAGATGCTTCGGATGACAGCAGGAGTAACAAAGCTTGATCGAATTAGAAGTACTAAGATCCGTGGAAGCCTTCATGTCAAAAGTACCATCTTGGACAAAATTCAGCACGACCGGCTCAGTTGGTATTGTCATGTTCAAAGGAGAGATCCGCAGAACCCCGTCCAAAAGGCAATATCGTACAACGTTTCAACAAATTCGCGACGAAAAAGAAAAGGCAGGCCAAAACACTCCTGGTACAAGCAAATGCAAAAACAGCAGCATTTGGTTGGCCTCAGACATGGAACAATCCAAAACCGGGAGGCTTGCCGACGCTTTCTGAGGTCAACGCGGCGTACCCCACAGGCGGATCACTAGTGTGAAGCAGAAAAGTGGGAGAGTTGTGATCGCTTCAAGATCACTACTCGTAACGCCGGAAATGAAGAAGAAGAAAGAAGAGTTGAAAGTTTTACAAAGCCCTGTCTTGAGTTGAAAAATTAAACCAAAATCAAGAAAAGAGCTATGCCATTCAGCTTTGCTGATCTAAACTTGTTGCTTTTCTCCTCAGTCCACGCACTGATGATGTACCTAATTAGATTCTCGAGTGGTAACTGACGACCAAAAGTTATCGTTTTCCATTGAATTGGGTTAGAAGCCCAGTTGAAGCTTTTGTTCATTGCGTTCTACTATTTACCTCGTACTTTTCAATAATTATGTAGCTAATTGTTTAGAAGATATTTCTCTAAGGGGTCATTCCACGGTAACACCCGAAACGAACACTTTTCGACTCATAAAATTGTTTATCATAAAATTGTTTATCCTTTTGCTAAAATCTTCAAATCTTACAATTGAGATAAAGCAACTTAATACGTAGAATAAAAAAAAAATTAAAACGCAAAAATATCAGCATAAGGATTAACAATTTTATGAGTAGAAAAGTGTTCGTTTCAGGTGTTACCGTGGAGCGTGGAACCTAGAAGACCCTAAGGCTATTGATCAAGTTAATCATTCGATACTTCTATCCAAATTAGAAAAACCAGGTTTTCTTCAATTCTTAAATGTTTCTAGTCTTGTCTTTCAGGTAGAATACAACTACATAATTCTAATCAATAAAAACGTCTCTGATCCCAACTATGTTACCTCCGTTGTCCCTCAAGGTAGTCACTTAGGTCATCTTCTTTTTTTGATTTTTATTAATCAAATACCTAGTTTGTTAGAAAACTGCAAATGTTTGATGCATGCTGATGATATAAAGCTTTGTCATAACATTAAGTCGACTCTAGACTGTATTTGTTTCCAAAGCGACCTATACAAACTAAAAATGTGATGTGAAATCAATGACCTTCATCTTAATAGGCCTAAATGTCAATGTATTTCCTTTAGCCGTAGTCAATTTTCAATTATATTCTCCCACAGTGTAGGTGGTACTCAACTATCAAGAATTAGCTCAAAAAAATTTCTTGGGATTATTTTTTACTCGAAACTTACATACGTTTAACAATCATATTGATTATATTGTTTCTTAGGCTAGCTCTATGCTAGTTGTTATAAATCGTAACTCAAAAGACTTTTCTGATCCTAATAAGCTTAAATCACTATACTTCAACTATGTTAGATCTACTTTGGAATACTCTTGCATCGTATGGAACCCTTTTTTATTCAAAATCATTCTTTGAGAATTGAAATAATTCAAAAACGATTCACTAGAATGGCTATTAAGGTTCTAATGCTGGAACATTGATATGCCATGTTATAGTCAGAGGTATCTTCTATTGGACATTCAAAGTCTTGAAACTAGAAGAGTGTACTTTGAAATTAAGTTTGTAAGAGATTTAATCAATTTTAATTTTTTTTGCTTTCGTTAGTTTGCTTTTACACACCCACACGTGAGCTTCGTTCTCGTTCATTACTTCATATTCCGTTCCATAGTTAACTATGGTTGGATTTGCAATGAATCTGTATCTTATTGTTTAAAGCAGGCGAATGCAGCATGTAATGTTCTCGATATTAAAATGTTTTCAAGCTGAGAGTGTTTTAAGAAAATATTACTTTAATTTTTTCGATTTAGTAATAATAATTTAGTGAAATTTTAATTTATAATAATTTGTTCTGTAATCTATAAGAGATTTGTAACTCTGATTGATGAAATAAACATATAAATATATAGAGACTACTCTTCAACTCAAAATTTTATTAAAAAAAAAAAGGATCACTAAAAAATTTAATATCTTTTGAAAGAAAAACAAGCTTCCTCTTTAAATAACATGAATAATTAAAATACAGCACTTCATCAAAACAAAAGAACACGACAATCTCTCAAAGAAAACGAAAACTGAAACAAACGATATAAAAAAGAATAAACAAGAACTTCATTGCTGTGCACCGATTATGAGGCAATTTCTGTTTAAACTTTTTCCTTGACCCAACTCGACGATATGCCTATGCCAGCACCACCAACAAAACACAATATGCTTCCCAAATAAAAAAAGTTGAATGTACTCAAAAAAATAAAAAAAGGAAGAAGTAATGAAAATAAACAAGCTCAGCTGTGTTGTGTGTAGATTTTGTATTCTTTTGGTTCAACTGCACGCATATTTGACCCCCTTTTCCCATCCCATTGCACTTCAAAACAATCAGCGCCACCTGCCTCGCTCTCACTCTCTCTTCCTCTCTGGCGAACCCCCCAGTTAACCGTGCGAAGTTGTTCTATATTAAAATTTGATTATTGCACAAAAGTTCTATTTTGAATTTTCTGCCTTTCACTTCTCTACTTTATTCTTTTAGAAAACTATACAATCTACAACGACACGACAAATGGACGGACGAACGGACGCGGACGGCGAAAAAACTCATTTCCCGAAAACAAGTAGTATAAATATTTATATTCATTTTATTCCTTTTGTTCGTTGCTTTGGGTGTTTCATTATTTTTATTTCGCTCGCTTATTTTGATGTGACCACATTCGGCAAAGCCAAAAGCAGCAGTAGCAGCAGCACAGCTCAGGCACTGTGGTATGTCAGCAATGCCGAGTGCATACAAATTAAATTACAAAACCGAATTTCAATTTGATTTGTAATTTATTATTTTGTTTTGTTTCTGACTTGAAAAGTCTCATCTAATTTTTTTTTATTTTCGTCTTCTTTTATACTCGTAATATTTGAAGTTCTAATTTGTAATTTATTCAAAACGATTGTGAATATATAATCACAACCAATTTAATGGCACTTTAGATTCAAGTCGTCAATTAGTATTAATTAATTGTGTGAGCAATAGGTTAAGATTTGAACATACTCACTCGTTTGAATTACCAAATGGAACACTCTTTGTACGGATGCAATTTAAAATCTGCCATACAAAAGAGAATAAATATAAATCATTCAACAATACACAGAAAACGAGAGAAACGAAAGTATATACTCGTACTATCCTGTTCCTAGGCCAACAAAGAAGAAGAACAGAAATTTTTATCATCAATATGAAAGAGCCATGGGAGTAGTGCTGTTGAATAGCAAAACTTTGCCCCTTTCGGTATGGCTGTATGTCGGACGTTTGTGCTTGTTCTATGTTGTACCCCCGTCGCTGTCATCGCCGTTGCCGCTTCCGCCCGCCGCCGACACCATCGCCGCCAACCGATGTCTGTCGTCGCCTGAGGGAGCACTTTTGCGCTTTGAGTGGTGTCCACTTTAACTTTAAACGATGTGTAGTGTGAGCAGCTCATAACTAGCACCCCAGCCCCAGCACCACATGCTGGCCCTGCTGCTAACAAACATGACACGATGTAAACTTGATTTAGTTCTTAAATCACATACTTGCAAGGAGAATGTGTGCGATTTTGCTGTTGAGGCACATTTCTCTGTTGGGCGCAAATTTAATGTGAGGTTAGGTCATTTGGTTTTTTTCTTTTCGTTTTTGTCTATTATGCTCCATTAACTTCAATGGTTTAACTTGGCCTGTTAAAAGTACCTACTTTCAAATCGATTAGTTTAATATTCGTCCTTGTTTCGTATAAAAAGCCTTGAATTCATTTAGTTTTTAAAATGGCCATTCTGTGAGGAAATTTACAATTCAGTGGCTTTTTTATTCAAATGATTTATTTTTTATTTGGTTATTGTATTTCTTCTTAGTTGTTGTTGGATGACTGGATGTGTCCTTTGCTTTGTTTCGGCTTCATTTCCCGGCTAGACAGCTAGTTGATGAATTGGTAGGCATTTTGAAAATGTTTTGTGTCCCTTTTGTCGGAACGGAGAATAACTGTAATGGCTTTGGCTTTTTGATTTTATTTTATTTAAACGAGAAGTGTCTTTCCGCTTTTAGATAAAAGTATTCACATTTTTTTGTTTTGTTTTTATTTCACTTTGTAGAACTTTGGTGGAGGTTGCCGCTGAATTTTAAAACCACTTGCATTAGACTATGGTGGTTGAGAGTGAACTATTTGGGAAGGCTCAGATTGGTGTCAACTTGGCGGCGCCTACATATTGCAACTTAAAGTACACTTCAACTGTACTTAGTAAGCAGTAACCACTGGAAATGGAAACTGGTCTCGTCCAACCGAATAGAAGTAAGTGCCAGACTAGTAAGTGCGATTGTTGACAAAGGGGCGAAGAACAAAAGAGCAAAACTTTAATGCTCTGCGAGTAATGACTGGCTGCCCGAATATAAATAATTATTATTATTATTTATTGATCTATCACATAAATGTAACAAATTTATTTAAAAAACAAAAAGAATATAAATAATCTCCCAGAGCTTATGGAGAATACGCAGCGGATGAATTCGACTTACAAAACCAACGATGGACTTCAGTAGTAAAAAAAAGCAGAAACTTCCTTAAGAAGCCACTCCGCCATATTTGGATTAAAGATCTTTCAGGGTCTTTCAAAAATAGGACAGGGTATAGAAATAGAGATGGTGGCGGATGAGCTTCTGGGGAGACAACTCTCGATCTTCTTCAGCAGAGTGCTAAAATAAATAAATAGGGTGGCGCAACAGAGCGAGGAGCGAGGACCCCAGTGCCTAGCGCATTTCTCACATCCATGCCTTGTGAGGGAATGGAGGAAATGAATGGATCTTCTGCCGGTTCCGAACGCTAATTGAGAAAGCGCTTTTCATGGCAATGAATTTACTATCGGAGGACTTGCCAATTGTTGGGATTCCAACCACGAACCTCCCGGTTAACAAGCAGACATGCTACGCATCATGCCACGGGTACCACAGTGGATTATCTGGCTCTTTAAGTCCAGGCTATGCTGTTGTGACCCGACCCTCTAGGTTGCGGGTTGTGCGTGGAGTTAACTAAACAACCGCGTAAGAATTCTACGTTTCCAAAACAACAAACAGGCACGACTAACAATAACTATTTCACTGTTGACGATCCCACCAAACGAAAAAGTCTGAGGGCCTCCGGATCTGAAAGTGGTACATAAGATCCGTTAGCGGACTACGAGCAGCCGAGGAATTAGTAGACGCCCTAGACTGCTGCAAAGCAGACATAACTGCCATCCAAGAAGTTCGATGGAATGGGCCGGACCTGAAGGAGATGAAAAACTGAAACAACGCTTATTGGTGAGGATTTGTCGTTAGGGGGATAAAATAAGGATCGTTTTTGTCGCAAATTAGCAATCCTGTGTGACAAGCTAAGCAATGGATTTTACAACTGAACACAAAAACAAACAAAATACACTTTTACCTCAGTATTGATTTGTGTATGTCTTTAGACGTTCTGAGGTAAAGTGCATTGCTGAGCAAAATGTAAGACTGCTGAGTTGCGACAAAAACGCACCTGACAAAATCCAGTTAGCCTCTTACGACAGTTCGCAGCAAGTCTAAAATTCTCCGACATTGGCCTTATATGAACCCACGCCCCCAAAGAAGAGAAAGACGATAATTTCAAAGAATGTTCCAACGAGCTTCTAAAAGAAATATATAAGCAAAGCCCTAGACATGACATGAATATCGTCTTTAACGATTTCAACGCAAAACTAGAGAAGAAGAACATCTTTAGAAACACAGAATAGCCTGCATGGAGTCAGGATTTTGCTGCGGGGCTGAATCAAGTTTCGATCGTCAACCTAATTGATCACGTTACGATCGACGACATAAGACTATTTACTCTGAAAACAACTATCTTGTTATATAGTCAAGGGACAATAAATGTTCTGTTCACAACTCGCGAATATTAACGCTATGAAACGATATGACATCGGAAAGATACAATCACAAGAGTGAGTCATTGCCTTTTTCATTCCAATGTCCCTCTAATTATCATTGAATCCTGTGCCGCCAGCATTGCGCATTGAACATCAGTGGCAGCAATGCCAACAAGTCCTCAATACCAAAGCATTTAACATACTTTGTTTCATTCGGAATCCAGAATGAAACCCATAGTTCGATGGAGAATTAAATAAATAAATAAATAGGGCCTTGCGCATTTCTCACAACTATGTCTTGAGAGGGAATGGAGGGACCCGAACGGCTATTCGAGAAAGCTCTATTCATGGCAATGAATTTACTAACGGATGACTTGCCAATTTCTCGCAAAAGGCGATACCCGTGAAAAACATTTTGGCTTCTGTTGGGTTTCAAACCACGAGCCTCTGGGTTAGCAGGGAGACATGCGTACCATCACGCCACGGAATGGAGAATGCATTGAGACAAATGCAGCCGTATAGAAAACAAACCACACCAAATGTTTACGCAAAGGAAAACCAGGGCTGTTTGTGAACAATACAAAGAGAATAACAAGGTGAAAAGAAGGGAATTCTCAAAAAGAAAACGAAATCAAAAACGCTCGTTTGAGGAAATTGAAAGAAGCCATAATAAGAATGAGATTAAAAAGTTTTACCAAAAGGTAAAAAGATCATGCCAGGGTTGTAAACCTTGAACTCAATTTTGTAAGGACCAGCATGGAAACATTATCATAGTGATTGAATTGTAGTCGCTGCTGAGGACCTGGACAGAACACTTCTGCGGACAAATAAAGTAAGCTGTCAGACAAAACGCAAAGTTCGACTTGGAGGTTGATCAAAAATACCGTCCTTCCGACCTAGAAGAACTTAAGCTAAATACATATAGATTTGAAGTAGTAAGGACTTCGTCTAATTATCCATTATTTATGTATACACGGAACATATCATCAGTGTGAAGATCAAACAGATAACTACTCTTGCCAATCGCTGCTACTTTCTGTTAAGAAGGCAATTAAGAAAGCCTGCCACGAAAAACCAAGTTAGTCCTTTATAAGATCTTGATCATCCCAGTCCTCCTATACTGCGCGGAAGCATGGACCTTATCGAAAGCGGATGAGGAAGTTCTTGGTCGTTTCGAAAGAAAAATAATCTGAATAAATTTGGTGTCGTATATGAAGACACTTTGTGGAGAAGAAGATTCAATAACGAATATGAGCTGTGCCGCGACTTGGCATAGCTAGAAGAGTACCCATCGCGAGAAAGTACATTGCAGGTAAATTGCGCAAGGGGACGACCTCGTCTTAGGTGGAGCAATCAAATGGAAGAAGCCCTCAACCGACAACAACTGGAGAGAACTCACCCGAATCGAAAATAATGGCGAAAGATGTTGGTTTGGGCCTTGAATCACCCTGACTTTTGATGCCCACCTATGTAAATGCATTAAACCTATACCAGTGCCACAGCGTCCAGCACAGAAGCACCGGGGATAAAACTGCTCATTGGGCCTATACGCGTTGCCAAATTGTCGAAGAAAGAGAAATAAATCCTTATTATTAAAAAAGGAACCCTCCCCCATCGCCATGAACGAGATACATGATTAGGCTGGTAGGGAAAGAATTTTATAAGAAAGCTATTCATTATCCTACTGTAAAGAACGGTTAATTACTGCAACACGAACAACGGACCCTGATTAGTAGAGACCTATAGAAACGTGGTTTAAGCACAAAAATAAAATATGTACATAGCATTCAGAAATAAAAAAGAAAATTATTTTAAGGGTTAGACATGGCCAGTATTTATCTCACTCCATGTCCTAGAAGG
The DNA here is from genome assembly GCA_949752695.1 of Melanostoma scalare. NCBI lineage: Eukaryota > Metazoa > Arthropoda > Insecta > Diptera > Syrphidae > Melanostoma > Melanostoma scalare. Next base: position 218,128,192 of record OX456984.1, read on the forward strand.
GTCTTTTGTGAATGGTTTAAAAGGTTAAAAAAAAGTTTGCCAAGACTTATTTATACTCGTGGAAAGTTCAAAAGTTTATATATTAAATCGAAAGCCAATAACTTTGTTTGCATAGTCAATATCATGAAAACCTCTCGCTAATGATGACTTTTAGCAATTTTGTTATATAATATTGCGAAAAATATCCTTCCATTACCAACAACAATAAAAAAAGTCCTTCAATTCCTGTTAGCTATTCTCGCTCCAAATGAAATATGTTTTATTTAAATTGCATTCATTTCTCATTCCTAATCTATGGCTCTGCTTGTTCCATTTGTCAGTTTAATTTTAAATGTGTTATAGAACAATCGACACCGTCCCTGTGCATTTCCCTCTGCCCTAATATTATTCTGCAAATCTATTTAAATGTTATTTCACGTTCTATGCGCATATAAATATAAAAAAGAAAACGAGAAACAAAAATATAATGTCAACCGCACCGAAACGATATAAATGAACATAAAAATGTGCTTTTAAATGGCAATCAATAAAACAACACACAGGTTTGTTTGTATTTGCATTTAAAAGGGAGAAATCTATTCAACTAGAAGTATAGCTATATGTAGGTGTGTATATTTCATTTATAAAATAAAATACTATACAGGAAATAGGCATTTTCACGTGTTTGTGTAGGCGTATGTATGTCTATTGGTATAATATTTTTTTTTTAATTATAATGAATTGATAGTAAATTACATTATAAAGTTGCCAGTTTAAAATATTTTTTATTTGTTAGGTACTCATACTCATCATCACTATGCAAATTATTTAAATTAAATTGTTTGCCATAATTTGCTATTTGAAACTTGGATTTTAAAATGGGTTTTCTACACAACGTTAGAGTGTACTAGAAAATAAATATTACGAAAAACAGTTTTCGACAAAATTAATTAATTAAAAATGTTTATGATCAAAGTGAAAAAAACAAAACAAAAATTAATTAAAATGATATCGTTTTAGTTTCGATTGTTAGTTATGTGTAGTTGTAAGGACATGACGAAATTATGAACTTGCAAAAATCTACAGCTTCAGCAATCAGATGTATTCTGTGATGAATTAGCTGGTGTAGACTTCTTAGGTTGTGATCAGGGGTGGAATCAGTTAAAATGATAGTTGGATGTCGCTATTTTGATAGTCGTTTCAGATAATGAAGTTTTATTTGCCTTGTAGGTCCCTAAAATGCATTAGGTTTTGAGGTACCCCGAGCTTTGTTGGTCCATGTGTAAGCTAAAAGGTGAATACGACAGTAAGACTTTGTTGGAAGTTCCTTCTACAGATTTGACTAGATAAAAATTTTCCCCACTTGAAATAGTTTACTAGACTTTACTTTTTTTGAATTAATTTTTGTTTTCGCCGTAACAAAGTCATTAATTGACTTTTGAATACCTCATTTTGACTTTACACACCGAACATTGTTTTTTTAGATATCACGGCAGCATTTAACTGAACATTTAACTATACTGCATATTCGACAGTTTAATCGATTTTTTTGTAATATGTATTTGGTTTTTAGTTGTGATCTCAAAGCTTTATTCGACATTCGACTGGCTCTTCCTAACCAAAGCGGTATTGTAATTACAGCCGCCACAAACTCAGACGCGACAAGAAAAATATTGCGTTTCGATTACATTTGTATTTGTCGCGACGACAGAAATATAGCAGTGTTTTTTTTTTCACTTTAGGAGCTACAAAATCGTTTGTTTTGAGAGAACCTTAACTCCTGACATCATGTTGCGATCTCTATGTTCGACTTCATTGCCACTCTTCCACATCCTTGGTCAAGAACTTCGACAATTGTCTAAAATCTAGGCTAAAGAAACGTGTTTAAAACGAGAGATGAAGATATCATCGATAGATTGGATGACAATCGTCTTAAAAGTTAAACCATCTAGCAAAATCAAAGGACTGTTTAACGAACTTTGCAACAGCCACTTTTGAAAAACTTACATTCAATATATTTGACAAGGTGACGGTCATTTCTTGGGGCCGAAGTGTGAATGTGAGCCATCTTGCAGATGATATTAGTCTTGCTCGCTTGGAGTGAATCATTTGTGTCAAGCTAGAAGTGGCGAGTTGTGATAATTTCTAGATCACGATACTAGTGAGAGAACAAGAACAAAAAGACGAAAAAGAATAATAATAGCCGCGTTTTATTGAAAATTTTCTATACCTATTCACTTATATATACGATTTTTTGGTTATATTCACTTAGCAAGTTCACTTTCAATTTTACTTTCAATGTTGGTACTATTGGCACTTGTTCTAAGGATAAGAAACATTAAAAATTTGCATTCAGAAGAATATAAATGCATACCTTTTATTTTCCATTTCTATTTTTCTCTATTAAATTCTCGATTCTCAATTTATTTGCCGCGTTTCAACTTTTTACTTTAGGTAAACAAACAAATGTAACTTTAATTTTTTTTCGCAATAGCTGTGTTCAAAAAGATTCATTTTTATTTTTAGGATTGAATAATCAAATCGAATTAGGATTCAGATTTCGATGCAGGTATTTATTTCACGGTTGCTAGTTTGTGAATTAAAAACTCATTTAAGTCATAAGTTAGTAAGTGACTCATGAATTAAATAATTCAATTGCTTAGAGAAATAAAGAACATGAGGGAAAACCATTGCTTCTCCTGCCACCACCACCTTAAAACCACTTTATTTTCGGATTTCGGATGGTTATGAAAGCTGAAAATAAAGTGGTGTTTGTGAAGTCAGTTTGAGGACAGATGCCGTGGTGTGTGTGTGTGGTTTTGCCTCTTCTTGTATCTCCTCTGTGGTCAAAAGTCATAAGCTAGCAAGTGACTCATGTTTTTGGTTGCCTGATGTTCTTATTTGAAATTTTTTTTCTGACCGATTGCGAAACTTACCTTTTGTGTGTGTGTGTTAGTAACTGTGTGTCTATTTATGTCCCCACCAAGTCACCACCTGACTCATCTATTAGCTATTAGGTGTGTTTCTTTACTGAAAATTCGCACGAAATGCACCGAAATTCGGCGAAATATGCCGTTCCAGCACAGCGATTTTTCGTAGCAGTGCACAAAAGAGAATTTCCCCACCCTGCGAATTTCTGCCACTAAAATTTCTGTGGACAGAAATCGTGCACAGCCAAAACAAGTACAACAACTGTCAAACAGACGTTTTTCCAAGCGTTGCGGTGCTGCGAATGTTTTGTTCAAGGCGTTTCTTTACTTTTAAGACAATTACGCTCTTTCAGAGAGTTTCTGAGAGAATTTTACAACCACTCCTTAACCTTCCGTTAGTCGCGCCCTTTTTCAACCATCGATAGTCGCGCTGCACCTGTCAGGTGCTTTCTGTATTCTTACACAATAAAACGTTTTCTAAGTGTTTCAGCGCAGTTTTAAGTGCATAAATTAAGAAATAATAAACACAATTTAAGTATATATATATTTCATTGCAGTTAAAATAAATAAGTAAGTAAGAAGTATCAAAAAACAAGAAGTAAAATAATTGTAATAAAAACAAACAAAAAACTAGAAATTCACTAGAGCAAAATAAATTAACACAAAAACTTATGGAAATTAACAAAAACTAGACAACTATTATACACTAATGCATTTGAAAAGAAGTAATAATAAGTTACAAGTAACAAGGAACAATTTACAAGTAAACAGTAATAAGTGACAAGTAAAAAAAAAACTTACCTTAATAGTCGCACTGCACCACTGAGGTGTTATTATGTCTATTATACCACTGAACTGATCAGGACGAAGGTCGAGGTAGTCCTGATCTTTAGAACGACGGAAGTTAGGAGGGTTAACGAAAGAACGGGGCGCTAAAGTAATCTGTATTACTTTGGCGTATAAATGAAAAAATGTATGCACCTGTGAGGTGCACGCGACTAACGAAAGGTTAAAATATGACAGATTGTGAATTTCTGTGCACAAAAGTAAAGAAACAGACTTATTCAATATGTTGTCGAAAATCAGAAATACTAACCAACACAACCCAAAGACTGCCAACCTCTGGGTTCCAAAAAAAAATTTACCAACCATCCCTGTTGTTCACTTAGCTAAATGAGTTATTTTTGTTCACTTACGCTATTCATTTAGGAGTTGTTGTTTTTCCATGAGCGATGTTTTGCTTAAGTGAATACACTGCTGTTCACTTAATTAGACGCACAAATTTTTTTTTACATAAACCTAATTTTTTTGTAAGTGTGGCTAGCAATTGTGAAACCATTGCATTTATTTGAAAGCTTATTAAATTCTCAACAAAATAACACTAAAAAGTTCAAGGTGAGTGGAAGTAAACGGACATTTTTTTTCACTATTGTCTGTGCTCCAAGAAAAAGTACTGTTTTTTTTTGTTCACATGATTAGACGCACCTGTAAAATTAGTTAGTTGGTCGCGATCTGTAACGTGGATTACAGAAAGCTGCAAAGTTTAAGCAATAAAAAAGTGTTTGCCACAGATTTCAGTCCAAAATGTTGGAAAAAAAAGTTTTAGCTGCAGAAGAAAAAGGGAAAATTGACGTGTTGCAATCCGAAGAGTTTTCAATGAGAAGAATTGCAAAAAAAAATAGGCCAAAGTGACCATGTTGTGAGGAATTTTATTAAAACCAGTGATTCATACGATATAAACTGCAAGGGAAGGACAAAAACGGCTTTAAATCCTCAGGATAAGAGAAAAATTTTAAAAACTGCATCAAATTCAGCTCTCTCTACCAGCAAAATAAAGGAAAAAGCGGGGGTAACAGCCAGCACATTAACTGTTCGTCGAGCTATTTCAGGTGCAGACCATCTTCAATTAAAAAAAAACAAAACAAAATGCCTCCACTAAACGCCATAAGAGCAAAAAGCGGTTGGAGTTCGCACGCGTTCACATGACCTGGGATAGCAACTTTGGAAATGAGCTAAATTGGCAAAATGCGGTTTTTCTGACCAAAAAAATAATCAGGGAAACAGTGGTTGTATCCATCTAGACCATCTAGGTTAAATTTTTTTGGTCAGAAAAACCGCATTTTGCCAATTTAGCTCATTTCCAAAGTTGCTATCCCAGGTCATGTGAACGCGTGCGAACTCCAACCGCTTTTTGCTCTTATGGCGTTTAGTGGAGGCATTTTGTTTTGTTTTTTTTTAATTGAAGATGGTCTGCACCTGAAATAGCTCGACGAACAGTTAATGTGCTGGCTGTTACCCCCGCTTTTTCCTTTATTTTGCTGGTAGAGAGAGCTGAATTTGATGCAGTTTTTAAAATTTTTCTCTTATCCTGAGGATTTAAAGCCGTTTTTGTCCTTCCCTTGCAGTTTATATCGTATGAATCACTGGTTTTAATAAAATTCCTCACAACATGGTCACTTTGGCCTATTTTTTTTTGCAATTCTTCTCATTGAAAACTCTTCGGATTGCAACACGTCAATTTTCCCTTTTTCTTCTGCAGCTAAAACTTTTTTTTCCAACATTTTGGACTGAAATCTGTGGCAAACACTTTTTTATTGCTTAAACTTTGCAGCTTTCTGTAATCCACGTTACAGATCGCGACCAACTAACTAATTTTACAGGTGCGTCTAATCATGTGAACAAAAAAAAACAGTACTTTTTCTTGGAGCACAGACAATAGTGAAAAAAAATGTCCGTTTACTTCCACTCACCTTGAACTTTTTAGTGTTATTTTGTTGAGAATTTAATAAGCTTTCAAATAAATGCAATGGTTTCACAATTGCTAGCCACACTTACAAAAAAATTAGGTTTATGTAAAAAAAAATTTGTGCGTCTAATTAAGTGAACAGCAGTGTATAAGTGAATATAAAATTTCAATAAAACTCGCCTAATACTAAATAGTAGAAGAAAAGGAAGAAGAGGAAAAAGAAGAAGAAGATAAATAACAAGAAGCAGAAAAAGGAGGGGAAGAATAAGAAAAAGAAGAAGAAAGGGAAGAAGAAGAGGAAAAAGAGGAAGAAGAAGAAGAAGAAGAAGAAGAAGAAGAAGAAGAAGAAGAAGAAGAAGAAGAAGAAGAAAAAGATGAAAAAGAAGAAGAAGAAGAAGAAGAAAAAGAAGAAAAAGTTGAAGAAGAAGAAGAAGAAGAAGAAGAAGAAGAAGAAGAAGAAGAAGAAGAAGAAGAATAAGAAGAAAAAGAAGAAGAAAAAGATGAAGAAGAAGAAGAAGAAGAAGAAGAAGAAGAAGAAGAAGAAGAAGAAGAAGAAGAAGAAGAAGAAGAAGGAAAAGATGAAGAAGAGGAAGACCTAGAAGCAGAATGAGAGGAACAAGAAGAAGAACAAGAAGGCATTCAAGATATTCACGGTACGGCTTTTTTACCATCCTCGTGATATTCGGCATAAACACTAATTTCCTCTCTCTTCTAGCTTCGAGCAATTTATCAAACCTTCCACGTTTCTGCAAACAAAATTGTTTTAACAAATCAAACGATGCCGTTTTTCTCGTAGAGCAGATATCTTCTTACAATGTCGGTTACGTCTTACACCCTAACATGGGCAATATAACAGATTATTTAATACTTCCCTTATCTCGTTGTGTGATAATAATTCAACATCCACAAATTTGTATACTTGCAATTTACTGTTACAGTTTTTTGTTTCACCAACCACAAGTTTCTTTATAAAAAAACATGTGACAAACACGGACAAAATTTTGGAAAGAAGTATTAAAATTCACAACTGTTCGAACGTTCTGTTTTACCACGATCAACACTAACTTGCAACTCACAACTTTTTGGTACCTTGCAACGTTGTGCTTAAAATATTAATATGAACAGGCAAAACTTTGTTAAAATATCAAGCGAAGAAGAAACAAACTTGTGAGAAAATCACATGTGAGAACGCCCTGTAAAATGTTCTTATGAACTAAACAAATTGTTTAAATTAATTTTCTTAGGTGAAATGGAAGTTCACAAATTAGTTTGTTACTTGACTTTAATTTTGTGTTAGTGAAGCAAAAAAGGAATTTTACCATAAATTTCCCTTAGTAAAATACAACTGCAAAATTGTAAACATCAAAGTTTGATGAAGCAACTTTAATGATAAAAAATTACAAACGTTTAAAATTGCAAATCTGTAAGTTGGTGAAATGTGCCAATTGCAGTCTTATCTTAATTTTATTTCAATCTGTTCTGTTCAATGAAAATAACTCAAACATTATCATTCCGCTGAAACGCTTCTTCGTCTTATGAACAAAAACATCAAATGGTTGCATGATTTTCAAAGCTTAGTATGGTCTCCAACTTTTAGTGATTTGGGTAGTTTCTTAAAATGATTTGTCGTGAGATAAGGTGCACCATTACTAACATATAAAAAAAAATATACGAATACTCCCGTTTCACTCACTTGTTTTTTGATTTTATATGACGATCCACTTACCTAGAAAAAAAAAAAGAAAAAACGTTATAAGTTGATAATAACACTGTAAAGAAATGCCTATACATTTTATAGTTTCTAAAATTTTTCCAAATATATTTTTTCAATTATTTTATTGCCAAATTTTTCAAACAGTTTTATTAATTTACGTTACGTTTACGCCGGACCCATATCTTTTTGAAATTCCCTACAAAAAGGTTAGGCTTTTAAAGAAATTAAAATGATGCAAGAGTATTTGTACATTTAACACGATGTTGAAATATAGTCCAAATTTGGAGTGTCGTTTACAAACTCTTACAACTCGAAAACTTAAATGTTAAGAAGGAGATTTCCAAGCACCTAACATCCCCTCAAAGACAAAAAAGTGTACCTTGCTATTCAACCGTTTAACTTTCCTTGTTCTACATAACACACGATTAATTAAAAAAAAATAAATCCTTAACCATTAACATAACGTTCGACACACCCAACAGGACTATGAAAAATGTACCAAAACAGTAACTAAAAACATAAGAACCCAAATGGATATCCTCTGCCTCTGGGGTTCTTTTTGACAAAGGAGCTCAAAGAAAAAGCACCCCATTAATCACCAACAAAAGCAATAAACGCTGCAAACTATTCGCAAGATTCGTTTAATCTATTGTCATGAATTAGACCCGAGTACAATTCGTCCTCTTTTCTGCCTTGTCTATTGGAAAGATTTTTGTGTTTCGCTTCTGCCTTTCCATTTCCATTTCCAGGTTCAGTTTGGGATGTGCGTGTTGTTTTGGAATTTACTCAACTTACCGAAAATGTTTCGGGGGAAAAAGCACAATCATGGAAAAAGAAAAAAAGAGGAGAAAAAAAAAAGAACGATTGTGTTGCTGATGTTGTCATATGATGACTATTATCTTACTGAACTGAAAGGGTCTATGGACTTCAACTAATTTTGACATGACAGATAATATCTTTTGAAAACGTCTTTTGCACTAAGCTAGGTGGAAAGCTGTCTCTTCCCCGATGTAGCAAAAATATTCAAATCCAATTCAATGTCAGTAACAGCCGTGATTTTCGCATTTTTTTTTTTCGCCTTTGGTTGTCGCCTTATGCCTTACTCGTCGTATTCTAAAAATAATCCTCTTTGCGTTCCTCGATACTCAATTTTTCTTTCAATTTTCAAATTTAAATATATCACCTGCTCGGAACAAATAAGAAATCCCTTTAGACAAGCAAGGACGGCGGCACCAAAGCAAAGCAGGAATGTAAAAGGAAGAGCATAGATAATCGGTGAAAACGGCAAAATAATAAATAAACTCTCAAAATGCGGATAATGTACGAGTGTAGGTTTAAAGGAAGGACATCGCTGAGACTGAGAATAAAGCTGCGGCCCTCTTATGTGTGTATATTGATGGCAGACAATTGTTCAATTTAAATGCAAATTGTCCTTTATGTATAGTTTATATTTCGGACCGGAATTAACATAAACAATGCAGGCAATTGCTGGCTTCGCCTTTTCAAATTGAAATGTTAGAGCGCCACGTTGGTCGTGCACATGTGGATTTTATAGGCATGCCTTAAGTCCCTCCACTTCACATATATGTAGGTATATGAAGGAAGAGGAACATAATATTTCTGCTCCTTCTCCCCAAGGACAACAAAATATACATTAAATGAAAACCACAAAAGGATATTATTTTGTATAGGTATATATGTACGTGCGAGTAGGTGTGTATATGAAATACACAACCAGCAGCACTTAGTGTATAGTTATTGAAGAACATTTCAAAAACTCCTTTTACTTTTGAACAAACAAACACCAAAGCACAAAGCCATAAGGAGCAGAGGCATCAGCAACAAATAGAGTGACTTTCACTGTGCTTGCTTTTTGTGTTCCTTGTAGCTGGTTTTTCGTTTGTGCCAGTGATTTTGATTTTCATCGTTCTCTAACGACCTTCAAATTACCACAATATCGCATACACACGAAGTGTGTATAGAAAACCAAAGCATTGAGGCGAACTACACAGCATAGAAAAGTATGCTAGAACTTTGGGGATAGTATCGAATCATGATTACCAAGTAGATTTTTGTATTTATAAATCCTAAACATTCTGCACGTCTATATTATGAGCAGTACCGGTACTTTTTGTTGACTCCTTAAATAACCTTAAATAAGGGCTAGTACGTAAAATAAGTTCGCATAGAAGGGAGGGTCTTGCTGAGGGGGCAGGCGATCTACGGTAACGTGACGTTAGCTATTCATCAAAAAATTTGACTGCAGTAGTGCAGTGTTTCTCTCGACTACTTTTGCTTGCTTTATTTTTTTTTTCTATCGAAAGCACAGCATAATATTCAACTGGAATTTAATAACCGACTGCACGACTTTCGTCAAATAATATCAATGCAGGCGTGGATCTTTTACTTATACTTAATGAAAGTGCGGCATGACGACGAATCCATTTTTCGGAGCGCTTATAGAATGTAGCGTGACAACTGGAGGGAGGGGTCCTGAAAAATAATTTTTGGATTTTGGATCGGGGTTAGGTGCCTAGTGGTTAGCATGCCTGCTGTTAATTGAGACTTTTTGTTCGAGTCCCACAAACATCCAATTGATTTTACGCAGGTATCATCTTCCACGAGAAATTGTGAAGTCCTCCGAAGATAAATTACAAACTGCATGAAAAGCGCTTTCGAACTTAGCCGTTCGGAAGCTGCATAAGATTGTAGTTTCATGAAATGCGTTAGCCCCGATGTTCTCCGAGCTTTGTTGCGCTACCCTAATTATTTTTATTCATTTATTATTCTCTCTACGGTTAGAAGGATTCTGGTTCCATCAAAGAATGTCAGAATACTCAGAATGCAAGTCCTTATATGTCAATATTTCATTTCTCTTTGAGTTTAAGAAAATACAAGCCTATTCTTTCAAGACTAACATTGCAGTCTCATTAGAAAAAAGCTTTACAAATAGGGCGGTGCTTAGCTAAGAATTGACAATGCTAACATTGTACGCCAAAGACTGAAACAAAAAAAATTTGAATGTCGATTACAAAGCACCGTACTGCTTATTTAAGCGCATTAAGGATTTATGATTTGAGGAAATAAAAGATACTAATCGGGATCATCTCACCTTGCTGCCATTGGGCTTCAAACTTCAAAAAATATTGGAAATGAAGCACCACTTCTTCGGTCGTGTTACTTAGTTTATCCGCTGTATATAAAACAATTGGCAATTTCAAATGAAAATTCTCCAGGGTTCTAAGAATCGGGTGAACATTCTCTCAGATGGTCCCCCATCACACGGAACAATGTAATTGAAGATTCTCAAAAGTGATGAAAGAGATATAAAACGTTAAGTAAATTAAATTAAAGAAACGAAAGAAATCAAAGAACGGAGGAAAAATTTGTATTCAATGGCATATGGCATCCCATAATTTGCTTTTAAAAACTTGGTAGGTACCTCAACTCAAACTCAAAAGAGCAAGAATATAGAGAAGTAGATGTCGATGCTTTCTCAACCATTTATTTACGTTTTCAGAGAAATTTTACCCTTATATGATGACAAACAAAACAACCGACTTAGAGTGCAAAACTGGAGAGAGCTCGCCCGAAATCGAATTTGTTGACGAAAGATGTTGTTTGAGGCCAAGGTTCATCCCGAACAGTAATGTTCATTTAAGTAACTTATCAGCAGAAGAAACAAAATTTATAGACCGTTGCGACCATCATCGTCACGTTATAGAGAAGAAATCTTTGAACTTCAGCGAAGCCCCCATTTAAAACGAAACTCTCTCCTTTCGACGATTCACTTTCGTGATTCGAACCCCAACAAAAGCAGACACTTTTTTTCACAGGTATCGCCGCCTTTCGTGAGAAATTAGCAAGTCCTCCGATAGTAAATTCATTGCCATGAACAGCGATTTATCGATTAGCCGTTCGGAACCCGCAGAAAATTGTAGGTCCCCTCCATTTCCTCAAATGACATGGTTGTGAGAAAAGCGTATATCGAACAAAATTAAATGAGCACATAAAAACACAATAAAACACATTGACAACGTAACAGATTTAACCCATATTGCTAACATTTGAAGTTCGTTGGCAACCATAATGTGTATCACAATTCACAACTATAGAACAAGTCAAAAACATTTGAATGAAAACATTTCGTGTGCACACACTCTAAGCATTCACAAACGTAGACTAAAGGATCGGGTAGGATAATAGTGAGAGTGTGTTTCAAAATTAATGTCGGTTATTCAAATAAACAAGAAATGCAAATTGAAAAGCACAATCAAGGCATAAATATGAGATACCAAATACAAAAAAAAAAAAAATAGAATGAAATGTTTGAACAAAAACATCTGTTAGATTGGAAAAGAATTTTCATTCCAATTTTTTTGTTTCCTTCTATGTTCTGTTCTTTGTTTCCCCCTCTATTTTTTTTATTCGTATATTTATTTTGAAGTGACCTTCATGTGCAGAAGCATGTTAAGCCATCGTTAAAAAAAATCTAACAGTGTAATAGTCCACCTCTCTCTCTTCGCTTTTTTTTCCTTTTTTTTTGAAGAGCTTGTGCATTGAAAGGAAGAGTTTTTTTTTCTTTGTTGCCTTCTTCATAGAATAAAGAATAGGGTAAGTAGGAGAAAACGAATTGAAGAGGCGCTTTATAATATAATGCTCCTCTCACCGGTATCCTTCATTTTTTTTTTTATGGATTCATTCAAATGTGAAACTCAATGATAGGAAACACCAGCTACTGCTACTGCACGCCCTATTCAATATAAATCGACTCGATATTGAAAGGGCGAATAATTCAAAAATTCAGCTCGTTCCTAAACATTCCATTGAATCGAGTCTGACGATGAGTAGTATTGGTGGTAGAGGAATGAGGCGCCAATCTGCAACGCAACCCATATGAAATGCATTTAGAACGAAATGAAGGGTTTGTGCGCGGAGGAAGGAATAAGATAAGCTTCTGCCTGAGTTATTTCCATTTTGTAAACAAAGACTTTAAGTTTAATCACCAGAGTTTCTAAAAGCAATTCATTATCTTAAGGATTCATATCGTCTGACTACGAGTAATGGGTATTTGGTGGTGGTTTAAGGAAGTGTTTTGTTTTCACTTGCAACACAGATGAGAGAGTGCTTTTGAAATGGTTGTTTGTATTAGCAGAGATTTTGAATTTATGTAAATAGTGGTCTGAATTAACAATGAATCCACTCAATCCCGCTCAATTGCAGATTTCGTCGTCAGTTAGTTAAACCATTTTCAATGTTGGATACTGCACACCTTTATTGGAAGCTGAACACGACTAAAAACTGCTGATTCATTTCAGGATTCATTTCAGTAGTTTAGAACAATGGAGCAAAATTTTTTTCTCTTTTAAAAACCACTGGTGAATTGAGGACTACAACTGCTTAGATGATGAGCAAAGACTTAGAAAAACTGTATGGTAGTGTAAAACACTACTATTACAAAATAAAGTATGTTTCGATCCCAGCGCGGTTAGTTTCATTGATTGATTGATTTAAGGATCGTCAGGTCTACTTATGAATCTTGGAGTGGAAAAACCAAATTTAACGATTAAACTTAACATCAATTTCAAATTCAAAACAATCGAGTTTAAATGAGTCTTAAAAAGGGACATGCCTGTTTCACAATACAGCGCCCGAGTAAAACGGTGTCATAAAATTGCTTTCCAATAAACAAAATCACAGACAGAAGCTATGCTTGGTATATGCTTGCTTCATACATTTATTTCTGCATGAACGAAGTAACTTAATGCTTTTAAAATCTTTTCTTTTATTCAAAACTATTTCACTTAATGATTTACTTTATCTTATTTCTACAGGAAGCCAACAAAAGCATGATGTGGTTAAAGTAGGTACTGTGCAGTTAATTGGAATGAAGATCGCAACAAATATGGAATATTCAGATTTAAATAAAGAGGCAGTTATGACTAAATGAGCCGTGAAGCTTTTTTTTGAGAGTTCAGCTGGAAAATGTAAACAAAATAAATTGTAATTTGCGAACAGCGCAGGGTTGAAAAAAATCTAGTCACTTCTGAATAGAAATTATTTCAAATCTTTCAAAAAGTTTGCTATTTTGCATTCTTTTACATTGTTTTGCAATGATTGCATTCATTTTCATTCATTGCATTTATTTGAATTTTAAGAATTCGGTGCATTCTTTCGAACTCATTGCATTCTTTTGCATTTATTGCAATTTTGAATTCATTGCACTTTTTTTGCTTAAATAAAATAAATGGAGTGACAACACACAACTCGAGGAACTTCGAAGCCTAACGCAATTTATTCATGCACATTTTGTCTTCGATTGCATTTTTTTGGTATTCTTTGAATCTTTTTGCAGTCTTTTGCATTTCAAGCTAATGATTATATGGCACTCTTTTGCATTCATTAAGTTCTTTTTTTTTTTTTTTTTTTTTTTTTTTTTTTTTTTTTTTTTTTTTTTTTTTTTTTTTTTTTTTTTATACTTTAATTGCATCTTTTTAGCACAGTTTAGAGTCTTTTGCATTCATTTGCGAATTCAATTTCAATTTCTCTCAATCATAATTTGTAAGAAATCGAAGCAACCCATTCTAAGCGGCTTAAGGGGGTATGGGTATTCTAGTCTAGAAATTTAAAAAATCGAATTTTTTTTTATCATAATTAGATAGTTTAGATATTCAAAAATATCTTCCTGAAAGGATTTTTCAAAATTCAAATTATTTCCAAAGTTATAGCTGTCTATTGTCGTGCAAACTAATGAGAATTTCACTTAACGCGAAACTTTAAATGCGTTTTTCTCATAACATACTTTTTCAATATGATACCCACGATTCCTCGAGTTCTACTGGACCGATTCACTTGAAATTTTGAGGGAATCTTCTTTATAGACCCCTCTTGGGCTAGCCTCATCCCCAATTTTCAACTTTTACTATTTTTAAAAAATTCGAGAAACTCAAAAATAGGTAAGAAAAATGGTTGCTTTTTTTAACAGTCGCCATTTCGTCGCTAGTTCATGTGATAGCGACATCTTTGCAGATTAAGAATCTTTTTTCTTTTTGGATTCGGATGACCAGGAGGCTGAAATCATGGGGATGGTCATGTCATCTATTTTTTGAGATCCCCCATCACCTGCTAGAATTCAAAGTTTTTAACTATTTTTTTCATTTTTTTTTTTGTACTCGTTTAAAATTATTTACTTACTTACTTACTTACTTAGGTGGGCATTACAGTTCGGGGTGAACCTGGGCCTCAACCAACATCCTTCTATAACGACTTCGATTTCGGGCGAGCTCTCTCCAGTTTCGCACTCCAAGTCGGTTGAGGTCTTCATCCACTTGATTGCGCCACCTAAGACGAGGTCTTCCCCTTCCGCGATTTCCCTGCAATGTGCTTTCGAACACCCGACGAGCCGGAGCGTTTGGGTCCATCCGCTCTACATGTCCCAACCATCGCACAGTGTGGTATTTGGGTGTAAAAGCTGGCCAAAATGGTATTTTTTAATTTCAAGTTGGCAACACTGATATATTATTTTTTGTAAAGCTTAATAGTAAGAGTATCATATTTCAAAACCATCAAAGCTTTATACTGTCATCACGTTCTAGGCAATCAGTCTAAAGTCAAAAAATGTGTAAACTGCATTGAACGTTGTATATTTTTGATATTTTTTTTTACTTAATAAAAGTTGGTATGGATGGCTACAGACCAGGTAATTATTATTTCGTGATATATATATTTTTCATTTCTATTTTTTGTTTTTGTCTCTAAACGCTATAACTTGCCCTATCATGAAATGTATGAAAATATTCATTACTCGTTTTATTTGAAAAGCATTTTAATATGTTTCTAAGTATTTCTAAGCAGTGAAATTTGTGTTGTTATGTGCTGCTATATTTTCTGAACTGTGTACAAAAAAATTTAGCCGCCCCAATGCGCCCCCCTGTAGAATACCTTGTGTTTTTTGTGTTAGTACATAAAATGTTTGCAAGCTGTTTTTTTGCAACACAGATGTTTTGAACAGGTTTCAGATCCATTTATTACAAGTATGAGATCTTACAAACATAAAAAAAATCATTGCCACAGATGTTTTGCTTAAAACAACTTGAAACAGCTCAGAAAGTGCTGTTTGTTGTGAAAATGTTTCTGAAGAAAAATAAAATACTTGTATCTTTATGAAAGTTATTTCTTTTTGTTATTTTTAATTTTAAACATGAAAGTATAAGCAATATTTAATATATGGTGATATAAAATATTTTTGGCCAGCTTTTACACCCAAATACCACACTGTGGCATCGTAGCCTCGCGATGCGTACTCTTCTGGCTATGCCCATGTCGCGGTACAGCTCATACAGCTCGTTGTTGTATCTTCTTCTCCACACATTGTCTTCGCATACGGGACCAAAGATCATTCGGAGAATTTTTCTTTCGAAACGACCAAGAGTTTCCTCATCCGCTTTCGATAAGGTTCATGCTTCCGCGCCGTACAGCAGGACTGGGATGATTAAGGTCTTATACAAGGTTACCTTGGTTTTTCTGGAGAGGGTTTTGTTTCTCAATTGCCTTCTTAATCCAAAGAAGCAACGGTTGGCAAGAGTTATTCTCCGTTTGATCTCCGCACTGATGTTGTTGTCCGTGTCTACAGCGGAACCTAGGTGGACGAAGTCCTGTACTACCTCGAAGTTATGTCTGTCTATTGTGACGTTTTGTCCAATTCGTCGATGTTCTGTGTCCTTGTTTGATGACAGCATATACTTCGTTTTGCCCTCATTAACCATCAAACCCATTTTTGCCGCTTCTGTTTCAATACTCGCAAAAGCACCTATGACATCACGCTGTTTTCTTCCCATTACGTCAATATCGTCTGCATAGGCGAGTAATTGTACAGACTTTTGAAAGATTGTTCCTCTGGTGTTGACGTTTGAGTTTCTTATAATCTGTTCAAGTATGATGTTGAAGAAATCGCATGACAGTTTGTCGCCTTGCCTAAAGCCTTAAAATTATTTAATAACTGAAAAAAAATGTATAGTTAAAATATTGACTGTTTTTTTTTTTACGACACTTTAAAAATTACTTAAAATTCATGTCTCTAGACTAGAATACCCACAGTAAGAAAGTACTTTTACGGTACTGTACTAATTATTTTTGCTTTTGAAAGACTTGCTTATTCTTCGTGAAAGGCTATTTCCTTAGAAAACAATTCGTATTTGAACCTTGAACCCGCACAGGTTAACTACTGCGCAACGTGCATTACTTGGAATAACTATAAAACAAATACATATCTTCAAAAATAGGAGGATGGTATTTGAAGTGAAATACCCAAAACAAAACTTTGATTTTGCAAAACGAAGCCCTTCATTGGAGGAGAAAAACAACCGGCAGCGATTGTGATTTAAAAGTTTCATGTTATTTCCAATATCCATTTTCATGGGCTTCAGAAATACTTGGAATTCACAACTCAATTCTGAGCTTTTCCTTTGAAGTCAAAATTCGACCTTTTTCCTTTTGAAATGGAAATGGTATTTACTTGAATCACTGAAACTAAATAGAAACCTATTCTCAGAATGGTGTTCAGTAATGACGCACTTCGTGGAAACGACCGCATATTTTAAAGTAATTGTGAAGCCTGTATGTAGCTGAGGAAAATTATATTGGTTCCCCAAAACAAACACATTCAATTAGTTTTAACTTGTCAAAATCGATATCAATGAGAATTTATGTCCCAGAAGTGAAAATTAACCTCGGGCATACATTTATAGGGAAATGTGACTTTAGTGGATTTTAGTTCATATTCTCATGGTTACAAAATCGAGTATTAAAATAAAACCAAATTGACACACAACTCTTATACAAAATTAATTAAATTCTAGTACCACTCTAATGCAGGTCTTTGTCTAGTTTGAGTTTGTTTCCATTATTTAAAATGACAGTAATTTAAAAATGGCGATTTGATTTTGTTGTTCTAATGAATTGATTGATTGATTGATTGATTGTAAACGTCATTTTTTTTGTCTGAATGTAACTATCCCTGAGTCAAGAAATTTGAAATGAAATTGCGTGGGTAATAAAAGAAAATTCCTTTAACAAAAATAGTTTATTTCTTGGAGTTGATTGAAAGATTTCCACAGCGCAGCTGCCACTTTGCCGCTCAGTGCGTGGCCGTGCCCTAAGCATAAGGCCACGTTACTGAGCGGCAAAGTGAAAAAATTAGAACAAAATTGAAGACCTAGCGACATCGCTCTATCTACATACATAGGGTGGCGCAACACAGCGAGGAGCTCCAGGGCCAAGCGCATTTCCCACAACCATACCTTGTGAGGCAATGAAAGGGACCAACAATTTTCTGAACGGCTAATCGAGAAAGCGACATAGCTCTGCCGCCTTCAATTTTGAGGCTCAGTACGTGGACGTGACCTTAGCGAGTAAGTGTTTTTCCTCTTAGTGGACTTTCCAATTCCTCGCGAATAGAGATACTCGTGGAAAAACAATTGAGTGAACTCTTAAGTAATAAGCAGATCATCACACTACGAACGCTGTGCCAAATAATCCTTTGAAATATAACAGAGATGAACAAAGTTCGTATTCATACGCCGGTTTTGTAACGAAGTTAGAAATCCTTAACCTACACCAGGTACCAGTTAAGCAACAACACATCACATCAACAATTCGATGCCGCCATTGCATATGTAAGCTGATATCACGATATTTTTCTTCAGTGCCATATATAACTCGTTCCATCAACCACACGGGAAAATAGGCCAAATTTAATTCAGCCCGTGTTTTTTAAGTTTTCAGTAAAGACAGTCCTGGCAATTATCCCTAATAATTGCATCAACAACTGCTTTTTTCTCAATAGCGAAGATTGTTGCCATCCCGAAGAAATCCAACAACAAAGAGGTCTCTGGATACCGACCTACATGTTTCACTTCTCTGCAACATAAGTAAAAACTCCTACTGAAGCGGCTGAGATAATTCTGCAGCAACAACATTATACCAGACGCACAGTTTGGATTCCAAATTGGTGCCAGAAGTGTCGAAGCCTCAGAAAGACAAATTTGCGAGTGATACCAGTACTGGGGCTTCAAAGTTAACTCAGCTAAATCGGAGCTTATTTGCTTTACGTCCATCTAACCGATCCAGGAATGCAAGAGACGCTCAGCCAGCAAGGGTATAGGAGCACCATTTTACCTTACACGATGGAACGCAGTTAACAACAAAAAACAATGTGAAGTACCTGGGAATACATTTCAACAAGCTACACACGTTCAACCTTTATGCAGCTGCTGTGCTAAGGAAAGCTAATTTTACTTTTTACCGCATCCATCCACAAAAAGAATAACGGACTAAGCCAGAAGACGAAACTACTTCTCTCATTCGGCCTGTGACCACATATGGTTTTCCTACTTGGTACACGGCAACAAAAACTCATATGAACAAGCTGACAGTTCTCGAGCTGAAGATATTACGGATCTTACAAAAGGGTACAAAGCATGTCAGAAAAAAAAGGCTCTACGAAGAAGCCAAAATAATGAAACTCGACAGATATCTCATCCAATCCAGCCGAAGATGTTTGCAGAATATGACCGACCACCCGATCACTCTAATAAAGAAGCATCATAAGCCTGCAAGACATCCCGACCAGCGCGAGCGCCAGCGGTACCCTTTAGCTATGGAGCAACGATCCTGAACGAGGATCTTGTCACAACAATGGACGAAGAGAACATCGAATTCTAGGCTGACGCCCGCCGGGTTCAGCTCACAACCATGGCAGAGAGACACTAATCCTAAACTTAACTGTCAATTTATTGGGCCCTTATTACGAAACGCGAGGCCAAAAAACGAAATCCAAAACAATGGTAGCCGTGACATAAACCGATTATGAATACCGATACCGACAATGGCTCCATCAAAATGTCAATAAGATAAACAAAACGACCGGCAAAATCTGTTCCAGAGCTGCCGAGTCATTTGTATAAGATTATGGTCCCTATCACAAGGCCCGTCGGTCGTAGCGATTTCGGACTACGAATACCACAGTAGAAGCATCACAGACGCCCTTGTTGTGAATGTTTTACCACAAAATTTGTTACTACTAATAAAGTTATTAACATGTTCCAAATATCTGTTGCCAAACGTTCATTACGAAGATGTTTTTAGTCATTTCTATTTGACATTCGTAGTCCGAAATTGCTACGACGACGGGCCCTGTGATAGGGGTGATATAAAACCCGTAAGTTTTACGACAAATAAAAGGAATAGACCTTCAAGACTGAAGTTTTACTTGCTTTCTTTGGCCAACTCTGGACCCGATCATTATAACCCAGCCCCAGAAAAAAAAAAACACATCACAGAATACGAAGAAAGCACCAACTCCAACTTAAGGTATCATAACAAAGTAAAGTAGGTACATCCTTGGATGTATGCAATTACATTTACCCTCTTATAGTGCGACAGGAAAACCTCAAATAATTTGCCATTGATAAAAGCTAGCCAAAACGTTATACTTTTCAAAGGAAGAATCCTTAAATCAAAAACAAACAACAATCCAAAAACCCCATAATACGTTAAGCTTTAACCAACAGATTGTTAGGTACGAGAAAACCTGTAATTATGAAATCCTATCCTATCGCTTATGTCCCCAAAAAACCGCAAACAAACATTCACATCCATACACAAACAAAACACACACACGCACAGAAACATAAACAGAAGCAGACAAGCCACAAAATACGTCCCCTGACATGCTATTAATTAAAAGTAAATTTTGTTTTCAATGATAATTACACCCGTATGGTGACTGCGGTGAGACGTAGGAATCACCATCATCTCATTTGTCGCATAGTTTGTGCCCTGCCTTTGCGCCTTCACAGATAGAAAGTCTTTGCTGCCATCAGTATCAGTGCCAGTGCTATAGCGTCAGCCAATAACTATACCATAACCACCTCCGCAAAAATATTTCTATGTTATCTATTCCGATCCCCTAAAGGGCGTTGCACTTCTCTTCCACACAAATACACACCAACCAACGAACATTGCTTGATAATTATCGATTCGATAGAAAACAAGGTCGCTTATTAATTTTAATATAAAATTGCCATAGCTTCCGTTGTTGTTGGCTATATAATTAGGCAAATGTATATTTTTCTCCTTTCCGATTGCATAAAAATCATGTAATTAGTGATTTCTGCTCATTTTGCTGTTTAAATGAGTTCGCGTGCATCATCAGAATACCTAGGATGGATTCAGCTCGTCCTTTTGCAATCGTTTGCTCATTAATAAATCCTTAAACATTCAATGTATTTAGTCTCTTTTTTTTTCTTTCCTTTTTGCACAGGTGTGTTCGCAGGAAATTCAATTAATATTTTACGCTGAACGATTATTGATTCTCGTTTATATATAAAACAGGTGAATGAGGATTCCAGTTGCTGTGTTGAGCTGGGAAAGTCAACTTTCAGAAAGAATTTTTTTTTCATACTCGTGCAGTAAAAATTATTCCCTAGTCGCGTTCATGTCAAACATTCATATATTATGTTTGACAACGGTTTCCTGTACAGAATAGTTAGTTTAAATTTTATATGAATCCGTCGAGAGCTTTTGTGGTTGAAACAAAATAAAACAAAAAAAAAGGGGAGAGAGAAGGGAGTACTTCAACGACATTTATTGCGCTTCGTCGTCTTCCTAGGGCTTTCAATAAAATTGAGTTCAACTACGAATTAAGGTTGAACTGCAACCCATATTCCTTATGAAGTTACATTCTCAGAAATGTTTCATGTTTAGAGGCGGTACGGAAAACTTAAAAGGATTCTGCGGTATTCTAGCCATAACTACCACTGAAACAAGGTAGAATTTATTTGGTACGTGTACCAACAGTTTTGGGTCGACCACAAATGGGACCTTGAATCAACCATCAAAAAGGAACCAACATGTACATATATGTATAGTCAACTTTGTATATTTTTGAATTTCTAATTATTTTCAGGGAGGTGCCGACTCAAAGGCTTAAACATTCTGATGTTATTTCACTTCTAATGTAAAGACTTTCCAATTCATCTCTATTGTGGCCTTCGTTGTTTCTGTATTAGTGTTTATCTGATAAGATATTCGGCCCTAGCGAGGTATCCGTTCGGAGCGGAAAATTGTCACAGGCTCGTGAATAAGCAGCCTTATTATGAACGAAATAACTCAAAAAACTCTACTCAACTCACTCCAAAATTTGACCTATTTGCCAAGTTTTCTAATCGCGTATACTTGGTAATGAGTGCTATCCCGGAAAGCTATAGGAGTTCGAGGGAAGAAAATGCTCTGAATAATTACACTATTGACGGCTCTTACAAACGACAAAGTTTTAGGTTTTTTAGCAGATCGTTTGCAGTTGAAGACTGTTAAATTTTGTTATGATTTCGGGCAAATGGCCGCCGCTACCTGCTCGAATAAGTTCCAGCAGAGAGGCTCAATTTTCGACCACTTTTTGCAGTACTTGGGACTGTATGTTAGCAATAACGCGCCCAATATTCTGTTCCAAGGCGTCAATCGTCTCGATCTTATCTGCGTAGATAAGCGATTTCACATAACTCCACGGAAAATAGTCCAGCGGTGTTAAATCGTCCGAACTTGGACTATTTCATCATCTAAGATGAAATTATAAACCAAACTGAGCATAAACCAAGTGACAGCAGCTGTAAAAAAAGATCAACTCCGAAAAAAGTATTGTCCGATTGAAAGCCAAACGACTAAAGAAACACCCTTTATTTGCAGAATAAGTAGGTATGGGAGCGTTCAAGTATTACGTAACGCAATTTGGGGGGAGGGGGTCTCGTAAAACGTTACGATGCGTTACAGGGGCGGGAGGGGGTCTTTCTTACAACACGTAACGTATCATTTTTTTTTTAATTGGGGAATAAAATAAAGAATAATCCTTGGTATAAAAAGTATACCAAGGATAAAAACTATAACATAACTTTTTGCGACTTTAGGGTAAAAATGGTCATTTGAGTGCTACGTAACGTTTAGAGAGAGGGAGAGAGAGGTACATGAAAACGTTATGGTGCGTTAAAAGGGGAGGAGTGACCCCCTCCTCCCCTTTTAACGCACCATAAAATCTTCAAAAATTGAGTTACATAATACTTGAACGCTCCCTATGGTGTCTGAAGTATTTTCATCTGGAATCCTCTTAATCATTATCACTTAATCATGGAATGTTTTTCGTGGAACATTTCAAATATAACTCTGTTCGAATAACACCAGCTAATATTTTGAGATTAATTTGACACTGGTAAATAAATGAAAGCAAATGTAGTCTAACAACGGCTAACCGGGGGGCTAAGAGCTGTGCAAATACAGAGGAAAAATGGAAGAACTTCAAATTATCATTTTCCTCAGCTTTGGGGACAGTTTTCTAACACAGAATAAGGCGGAGTTTTTTCGCCACTTCATCCACCCAAGGGGCTTCACCTTTGATTATAGATCCCATAGATATTTCACATCTGGAAAGCACATTTCCATTTAAATAAATGTCTGGAATAGGGCAACACAAGTATTATGTCATTATTGGACATAAGCGGTATTCACTTTCTCCGAAAACGTTTACATACAGTAAGTGCTTCTTGCAGGGATGTAGGTTGTAGGATCCTAGCTTATGATGGATCCATTGCCAGCAAAGAACAGTCGATGCACTTTGGTGTTTTGGATTTTATATTCCAGCAGGTAGTCAAGGACTGCCATAAAAAGCATAGGACTCAAGACGCTTCCTTGGGGGTAGACCAATTGTTACTTGAAGTTGAAATCCTTCAGTGACTCTACCTGGAGATTTTACTTTCGTCATTGCTCCTTTATACGTATCCCTGATCATCCGTACATAGGCGAACGAATAAATATCCAGCTATAAAAAATAGTAATAAGAAATCGCAGTCGTCACTGAAGATCTGGAAGGACTAATTTCGCCGAATGCTTGACGACTCATGTATCCAACAGATGATGAAAACTCCAAAAACACTAAGAGTGTGTCTTTGGGCCTAAGAACAATGTGTGGAGACAAAGGATCGAAAACATGAGGCTGTAAATGGTGACATGAGCCTTGCTAGAAGAAAGCGAATACTGATGGGTGATTACCATCATATGGAAAAATTAATTTTGATGATATTGAACGCTCTCGATCGTTGAGATGTTAACTGCTTGATATGAGGCCCACTCTTACGATGCAAACTCAAGGAGAGGACGAACATAGGCAAATAGAGGGATTTGATAACAAGGGGTTTGCAGAACTCTTTGGACCATCTTTAGTAAAATCAAGGGAGTTATAAGCTCTTGATATAAATTCGTCAATATGAGAGCAGAAACTCAATGCGATGTCACAAAGAACATCTAAATCACGGTGGTTCTGAAGATTATATGATAATGTTTTTTACTTTTTCGTGACAAAGTTATTACTTCGCATTTGTCAATATTGTGGTGCCCTTGGCGTAATGGTAAGCATGTCTGCCTGTTATGCGGGAGGTTCTTGATTCGAATTCCTCAGAAAACAATAATGTTTTTCAAGTCCTCCGATAGTAAATTCATTGTCATGAAAAGCGCTTTCTCGATCCGTTCGGAAGCCGCAGAAAGTTGCCCTCATAAGGCATGGCTGTGAGAACTGCGCTAGGGCACTGCGCTCTCCACTCTGTTGCGCCACCAAATTTATCATTATCATTTATTTGACAAAATTTAATTCAAGAAAGTTCTTACTGCACCAAGTGACAAATGAATTGAGATATTTTTGAAGGAGGAGAATTATTGATTAGAGGAGATAATTTTGAAAAATTTTGCTTCATTTGCATAAAGGGAGACAGAAGAATGTTAGGTGATCTTCTCGATATCATTAAAAAGAGGGGTCCGAGGTGGCTACCATGGGACACACCGCAGAATGCCACAAAAGGAACTGAAAGAGCAAAATGAAAACGACTCTATATTCGCCGTTGTCCAAGATATGAAGAGGTTTATTTTAGTATGATGGGAATGAAGCCGAGGAATCAAAGCTTAAAAATGCACGAAATTTTGTCGAAAGTTTTGCTAAAGTCCGTGGTAATGACGTCGACTTCGTTTCCTTTTTCCATCGCAAAGAATGAGAAGGAGACAACATCAATTAGACCTTCCTTTATAAAATCCATGCCGCTTGGAGGATATCATATATTTGCACTCGAAAGATAGTATTTCATATTAATCATAAAATGTGAAACTGCTGACAGGCGTTGCCGCTCAGGTTGATCAATTTGGTAGAAAGTATCGACAATCATAACAAAAATGAAGTTGTCAAATAAAATAAGTCCGAAACAATGTTTTCAGCTCTGTATCTGTAGTCAAGGGCTAGTAAAAATTCGTAGTGATAAAACGGTATGAAGTTACTTGTCAGAAGATATTTCATTTCCAATTTTTCCACTTCAACTTAAAAATTCAAAAAAACCTTTGACCAAGAACAACTCGCCATAAAACAATCGGCCCTATCGTGGTAACCGTCGGAGCGGAATTCTCTCCGATCGGAGACATTTTGCTTCGTGGTAGTTCTCCGATCGGACGATCCGACGTTCTCCGAAAAGTTTTTGTTGCGGAGATTTTAGTTTTGGGAATGCAATGCATTGCCGCATTTGTGAAAAATTTCTTACGACGACAACTACTTCGAAGCAAAATTCAATTTTCGAAAAAGGATGCGTTGCGGAGAAAACTCCGCTCCGACGGTTACCACGATAGGGCCGAATAGCAAATACGGTTGTGTGATTACTTTGATTACAATTTCCAAAATGGCGGTCAAATTCCTCCAGAGTCCCGCTGATCCCAGAAACCACATTTTAGGTATTTTGGTACAGTAAAACAAAAACAAAAAAACTCTGGTGAACCCTTAGCAAAAATGTAACATTTCAATGGTCTTATAGGTAGAAAATGTTTCTACTTCGAGCAACAGCGGCCGCCATAAATCATGTACACATTGGGGATGGCCCTGCTTGTCAACCAGTCCTTCATCATTTTATTATAATATTTTTTCTTCTTTACTTCGAAAGTTTGTTGACTACGACACGCGCATCTTGCAAACAAAAAGATAACACAGCAAAACTTTTTCAGCATTCAGTTTACAAATTTAAGAATTCATATTCATCACGAAAATTTATTTAAATCATCACATTTTTAAAATTGAGACTGACAACGAACAAAAAAAATTGGCTCAAAAGCAATGCAACAACAACGACTATGTAAAAATTTCTTTGGTGCACTTGATCGGACATTAATTTGTCACACGAAAACAATTCATCCATTCAATTCACAAAATTGACCGACTATTTATGCAAATCTTATTCGAATTCACTTGAATTTCTTCGTTGAGGAAAAATTCTTCTTAGCTCGACAGGCAAATTCTTTTTGTATTTGAATTTCAAATTTGTTTATTAAATTAGAATAGCACAACAACAACAAAAGGCACACCACAAAAAAAAAAAAAAACAGAGTGGCCAATGGACATTTAAATTGATTATTGGAAACATCGTCAACACGTTTTTTTTTTGTTGCTGTTTGGCTATTGATTACATTCTTAAAAGAAACGATCAAGTATGATTTTCAACAGACAGACAAAGTTTGAATGTGGGATTGTGTGAGTTGCCTCGCATTTGTTTTCATTTGATTTATTTTGTTTTTCAGTCTCTAATGATTTCATTGTAGAGTGGCATCCCTGACAGTAGAACAAATTATCTAATAAAAACGTTACTCTCATCCACAGGCGAACGAACCATTGCGTCATCGGTAACAGATTAGGGTTGCTCAAAAAACATCGATACATCGAAAACATCGATGTTTACCATTCGATGTATCGAATAAATCCGATGTTTGGCACCCTTTCGATGTTTACCGATGCATCGATGTTTTTTTATTCGATGCATCGAATGAAGCAAGCATTGAAAAGACTCACTCAAAGTGCCAAATCTACAGTTGAACTTATTTCATATCAGTGGGATGGTGTCTTTCATTCGATCTATATTGAATAAAGCAAGCATCGTACAATACACACTCACAACTCACAGTTACAGTACCTAACCAAATCGATTTCAGTGTTCTGTTTCTGTTCAATTCATGTCATCATTGAGTTTGTATACAGAGAGTAACCATGCTAGCTAGCGTTAAGACGTCGCCGTCGGTAGATGTCACCAAGTAAATAAAATCGACTTTTGAAATTTTTGGTGGAATGCCCTCCACAGAAATTTGACTTAAAAAAAGGCAGCAGAGAAGGGAAACAGGGAAAATGTCAAAGGTATGGAAATGCACAAGAAAACTGTTGCTTTGAATTTTCAAGTGTCGATTTATTTACTTGGTGACATCTATCGGCGTCTTAACGCAAGATAGCATGGTTCCTCTATGTATACAAACTCAAAGATGTCATACATAATATGCTCTCTTCTTTACTTTATATATCCAGAGACAGACTACACGATGTGCAGCTGCACACGCGACGAGTACGCTTTGCTTAAAAAACATCGATACATCGAAAACATCGATGTTTTTATGCGATGCATCGACAAACATCGATGTAAGGTTACGATGTATCATATCGAATAAAACATCGATGTTTTTTTCCCATGAGCATCCCTATAACAGATGTCACTGCTTCGATTTGAAATTACACACAAAAAAGACCCTATCCATTGCGATTGTACTCTTAAACGGTTGTAGCGTCAAGTTATTTGCCATTCAAACCCTAATCACAGCGATACAAATAAGAAATAAAAAGCTAATTAACAGCTGCTGTTTTTATTCGTTATTCACAATAAGTAAAGTGCATTTACATTTCGCAATTTCAAACTGAAAACCTGAAGAGATAAGATACGTTTTATTTCAATTTTTTTTTTAACAAATTAAATTTAAATATCATCATCGTCAATGGAAAACAAACCACAAAGCCAGAGGCTACAAGTAGTGAAGTTGAATAAAATGCAAATAAGCTGAAATCTAATAAAACTAGAACAATGCGATTGAACTTTTTTTTTCTTTCAAAAGAGAAAAATTAAAAAAAGAAAAAAACTCCCGGCAGATAAGCGAATGGTTCACAGAAAAGTCCAATTTTGAATACCAACGCTTGGAAAACAAACAAACAATTGCAGCACACAAGTCGAATCACGTACGGTTGGGTGAGATTTTATTTTTCAATGATTGATTTTCTATAGAAAATATCTCTAACTGTCATCAGTCAGGCAAACCGAAGCGAAGGCGAGAACAAAGCATTAATCATTTAACAGAACATTAAGCAACAAACTGACCCGGGTGTATCCTTTTGTGTATACATCTACTCCTATATCTATACTCGAACTGTGGGTATGCTAACAGCAGAAACTGACTGAATGGAAATATCAAAGTTTTATCTGTGATAAATATACAACCTTTATAAAGTATTTTCTTTGAGAATGAACAAAAGTAAAATAAAGTTGTAATTCACTGTGTGTATTCGGTGTATTCATTTTTGTTACAACTCCTCGTTTTCAATTGTATCGTCGGCAAAGCATCGTATCCCTTTTCGCAGAATTGCGTGTAATTTTCAAATATATTTTGCTTAACTTTTGTGTGTGCGGATGAGAGGATGAGAGGATGAGGATATGAATGATGGACATGGCGGGAATATCAATTCTCTTTCTATAAATAAGGATAGACAAACTCATACAACGAAAATTATTCAACTTTGTTTGAATGGCAATAGCGGTCGGTAGATAGGTTAGGTACCTACTCTATTCTCCATTAACGAAATGAAAAGTTTTTAAAGTAGAATCTATGTACATAAAGCGGTTTTGAGTATTTATGTAGAAGAGTGATCAATAGAAAGTATTGCTGCTTCACGAGTAAAATCTTTTTTTTTCTTCATTTCAATAGCGACTTATGGTAAATGTTGAGATTTAATTGAATTGGGAATTTGAAAAAAGAAACCAGCTTTTTGTGGGAGTTAAAAAAAAAGGCTAAAGAAAATTCAAACAATTTTATGATTTTTTTAGTGCAGTGTTCTTGATGGTGTTGAAAAGTTGCAAAGGATGTTTTATTAGACTTGCGGTTTTCAAACGCATATAATTGAATACTATAATATCGGCGTCAATAGCGCTTTTGTTTTTAGACAATTTGCTGAACGTACGCTGTGCCCAGTGACAGTGCGACTTCAATTGAATCATGATGAAATGGACAAACCAAACTGAGTATAAATCAAGTGACATCTGTAAAAAAAGACAAACTCCGAAAAAAGTTTTGCCAGATTAAAAACCACAACTCTAAAAAGAAACACACTTTATGATTTCCGGCATATGTATGTCCGCCACAGCTATGAGTCACACATTCCATTCGATCAGTCCAATTTTTCATTACTTTTTCCCATAAATGACCGTTGGCGTCAATGGTGGCTCGAAAA
Source organism: Melanostoma scalare (assembly GCA_949752695.1). NCBI lineage: Eukaryota > Metazoa > Arthropoda > Insecta > Diptera > Syrphidae > Melanostoma > Melanostoma scalare. The sequence continues at coordinate 218,156,943 of OX456984.1, forward strand.
CTGGCTTAAAATGCTTCAAGATCAGCTGGTTTGTCAGCATAAACTAATGACTTAACATAGCCCCCGTGAAAAAAGAATAGAAAGGTGTTGAGTCGCATGAACTAGGGGTCAGCAAAGAGGACCACTTCTAGAAATAAAGATGTCATCAAATTCTTTTGCAATAAATTGAGTGCTAGACGCCAGTATGGCAAGGTGCGCTGCCTTGTTACAACCAAATGTTGTCAATATGTACCTTACAAATTTCGCGAAATTAAAAAAAAATCAGTCCGTTAGCGCTCGCTATTCACCATAACGGCGGTTCTTTACTCTTTCGAAAAAAAATTAAAACGATGATACTTACAGCGTGTGAATGCACATTTATTTGTCTTGTTGATGGTTTTGAATGGAGAAGAGTCAAATAAGTGCGAAAACTCCACAAAATGTTTGCTCACTAGGCCGATTATATTGACCGTGAAATGGACGAAGTACTCTATGAACTTCGCAAAACACATTTACCATCGAAACTTCTCATACAGCCTTTATCAGGGCTTTTTACATAAGATGCGACAAAAGCTCAGGACAGATAGTTTAGGTCAAGACAATAAAAAATCGTATTGAAGTGGTGGGGGGCCCCATTCAATACGATCTATCTTCCTACCGTTAAGGTCGTAGGGGTCATTTTATAAAAAACTTGACTTAATTCCTTAAAAGAATTATTAAAAATCAACTGAACCTCTTACTACCGTATGTTTTCAAAAGTTTATATTTACTTTGACCTTTAACTAACCTGCTAGTTCAAGTTTATTAATTGAATGGTTTTTGAGTATTCGATTCTCAAAGTCAAAATTTAAAAATTTTTTCTTTCTTTATTTTTGGTCACTGCGTTTTATTTAAAGTATTCAATACTCTTATAAGGTGTGAGTCGAACACAGACAACCAAAAATAAAGAATGAAAGCTACACTTTTAAGAAAATACATTTCTTTGGGTTTTTCCCTGATTGGTCTTCTGTCGCTATATAAAAGAGGGGCTTTCTGGAAAACGTACCTTGTTTTCACTGTCCGTGGAACAAATCAGAACAAAATTTGCTTCAACCAATGCCTACATTCTGTTACAATCACCTCAATAAAATCTGGCGATAAACTGTGAAAAATTGAACGAAATTCTACTAATTTAGTAGTGGAAACCAGAACGAAAATTCCTACTATACTCGCAGAATTTCGTTCCGGTTTTCCCTGGTTTTCACACTTCTCGAACGATGTTATCGATGCGAGAAAAACAGATCATCGACTTTGTACAGAGCCCTTTGATCAAATGATGTGCTGTGTCTACATCGCCTCTTAGCTTACCAAATTATTTCTGATTGATAAATTCGTAAATTTCCAAAATTCAAGCGTAAACTTCCAAAATTCAAGCGTAATACAGGCCAACAAAATTACACTAAAGCTTAGATTGCCATTGATTTGGAAATTTATTAACAAACTAGTATAACCTTGCCAGCTTTACTTAAACAAAGCCGAATTGAACATTTCTCCCGTATAGTTTTGGTGCCCAGCAAGACGAACACACTTCAATTTGTTCACGACCCTGGTATAGATAACTTAAATTATTTATAAATATTTTTTAATCTACATCGACCTTCAGCGCGGCTGGCCACTGGAATAAATTACACTGGTCGACAAGACGTGCTCCTTCTTTTGTTACAGAAATCGAGCTACTTTTTCCTAAAGTTTTCACGAGTTTGGTTACACAATTATGTTTCATTGCTTGAATTGAATTATAATTCATTGCTCTAACCATAACTGTCATTGATTTTCAAAAGTAAAAAGTTCTCGAAAACTCTAAGCCTGACGAAAAAGAAATTACTTTTGGGACTTGATTAAAAATATGTTCGTTTCGAAAAAAACAAGGGCTTTAGAAAAAAAAGACTGTGTTTCAAGCAGTTAAAGGTTAAGCTATTTATCACAATAATCTTTGGTGACAGAGATATTTAGAGGCAAATAGATAAAGCGCGAGAGAAAACAAAAAAGAGTATTTTGAGATATGTTTATGTTTATATATAAAAAATGGAATCAAATGTGATACAGCAATTTTGAGGACAGATTTGGATTCCTCGCTGTTGACACTGGGATAACCTCAGAAAATATGTTCGATTTCTACGGCGGAAAATGAAATTAGTTCATCATAAAGAAAAAAAAAGTAATCATACGCCACAGTGTACTTTTTCTTCATTCAAAGAAATTTACGCCGTTGTTCTGGGAAAACACAAAGTATTTAACATAAGACTACTAAATTTTCCGAGAGAAGAAAAAGCCACTTACGGCCGATTTCTTCACATTAGTACTAAGGCGGTCTAGTACCCGGTCTAGCTAGACCAGGTACTAGCTCTAATACCTGGTCCTACATAAAACTTAGTACTTCTCCATTTCTTCACATCATTGATACGAGATCTAAATTCATACTGCAGTACTAGTGATTTGATAGGTCTAAAACTGGTCGAATCCTTTTTACGACATTTGATTGACAAATAAAATTATAAATTTGAATTGAAATTCAAATTTCTCAGTTTTTTTTTTGAAAATTTTTGTCGTTACAGTTGGTTTGACTTTATGAATTGGTTTTTGAGTTAATTAGATATGTATGTGAATGATCTGGTAAGTACCGTCGTATTTATGTATGTAGTTTGTTTTTTACATACATACCATGCCCTGGGGAGGAATAAAAGAATAAAAATCCCGCAAGAAACAACAAAGAATTGATAGAAGATACCTTAAACCATGCCCAACTACGTCGTTGGATCCTCTTTTTTAATTTTGGTTAGGCACTTTTATATAACTAGTATTTTTGGTTTTTTTATTTTATTTTAAATAAAAAAAACTAGAAAATTTGAGTTTAAGTTTAATTATTGCAATTTTAGGATGATACTTTCTCTGGCAGCACAATTTCTGTTGTTTAGATCTATTCCGATTGAGGCGGAATTGCTTTCAATTGATCTACTTAAAATAGCTCGAAGTAAACGATCTTCATGTTGAGTTGACTCTTCAGGTGGCTGCGGGTCGTTAGCATTGATGCATATATTATGCAATATTGCACAGGAAATCTGCGTTTCCGTACACAATACTGCCTCTCAACAACATTTCTGGTACGAATGATTCGCCTCTGGTTATTTTGCATTTGTTGGTTTTGACTCATATCCGGATTGTTAATGGTGTATGTTGTTGCCAAATAATTCGTATTTGCATAACTAGAGTCACCGATCAATTTATAGTTTTCAAATTTACCAGCTTCAAATTTGGCTCGAATGTCAAAAAATGGTTTGATCATGCACAGATCCAGCCCAACGAGCAACAAAATTCAATATCTTTAAGTCGGCCGAGGATATTGTTTGCCCACTTAAGGAAAACCAACATTTGCGGATACGAAACCCTTCGCTTTGTATGGGTGCAGTCAATAGCCCTAATTGTTCGTGGGAACTGGGCAATCCTGCAAAATTCAGATGAGGTTCTCTGTTGTTCTGTGAATGTTGCGGGCATTTTCACAAACTGGTTCAAATGTCATATTAATGCCATGCAGACTTTTAGTAATATGCGACAAACGCAAGAGGCTGCCACATGCATGAAATCAGCAACTGCTACCTGCATTGATCCACATGCCATGAAACGCAAAGTAACGAGAAGTTGCTGTTCCGGTGATATAAAACGAGATCTATGTAAAATCCAGTTCAAAATTAGCTTTAATGCTCTACAAATAATATTTACAATACCGTTTTTGTATGTGTGCTAATTCTTCTGTGGCTAATTGATGAACAAATTGAAGTGTTGGTTTTGTTAATCTAAAAAACCACCAAAAAAAAGTGTACAATACTAAAATTATAAATTAATTCCAATAAAAGGAAACATATTCATAAAACTATACCCAATCGATTCAAAGCAAAAAACTTTAAAATTTTTCTCTGACAAAACAACTTGATTTTGTATGTTAGACCCCCAACTTTTTGGTTCTAATTTTGGTCGGGTACTATTTAATTTATCGTATCAATTTGACAGAACTTGTGTGTTTATGTTTTGTCAAGAAATGAGTTGATACTCATTTGAGTACTAATGACTGGTATAATAATATATATTTTGTTGTTTTTGAAGAGCTAGCTAATACCGGGTCCTAAGTAGTACTCGGTTTCAAACTGACAGAACTTATTTAATTTTTGATGTGAAGAAATGAGTTGATACCGATTTGTTTGTTATTTTTAGGACTAGTACCAGATCTATCGTTAGTTCTGTGTGAAGAAATTGGCCGTTACTGTTTCATTTTTAATTAGTTTTCAACTTAAATCTGTCATTAATTTTATAAATGAAAGAGAATCATAAACTACTTGTTTTGTAAATAAACAGTAAATGGTTTTTTACAATCTCTGGCTTTTTAAATACTAATTGAAGCACTTAAACCTAAGTATACAGGTTAATTGTCTGGCCAAATAACAATCTCCTGACAAACACATTTTTAAGTGTGGTCTTACAAGACTTTCCGCGGCTGGAAAGTGTGTTGAATCCTAAACAGAGAATATACTCACTCAGTGTATGTAAACTTCGACCATTTTTCCAACGCCTTCAACAGGAAGGAGGTTAGACTTATGGATCTAAGGCTCTTGGCAAGTGAGTAAGAAAGTACCATATTGTGTAAAAGCACAAGTTCTCAAGGTGTATTAATACAAAAGCCAAAACCAACTGAACTGAAAATTTGCATTTAAGCTTCAGAAGAACGAACTGATTTTAAAAACAAACATAATACACTGTCGCTAGTGTATGCCTAACTGCCTATTTTTCATGCTTCAAAGCACTAAAACAAGTGTGCGTAACTTCTTCCGCCTGATTTGACTTTCCTTATACTGCGTATGTTCACTTTAAATGGTAATATGTAGGGTTCATGTGACTTCTTTTGTGACATGTTAGGAAAAAACATATCGGATGGCTTGAAGTCACTCATAGGAATCATATAACTTCTTTTTTTAAAAAAACAGAAGCTTATTCCATTTAAAATATGATATGCAGTTTGCTGTTTCTTTGTGAAAATTGTGATGTGGTTTTTTTCTCTACAGCTGGCATATCCTCGTCCGATCCCGAGTTGTCTAAAGAAAATACGTGAAACTTTAATAGATCTTCCTTTTTTTTTTTTAAATAGCACAATATAATATAATATTTATTGGTTCTATAAAATCATATACTAATGACCCCAATGCTTGCAGGCGGCATTGCAGGCAAATCTACAGTCAAACTGTCAGAAGTTAAGTACAGATTTTTAAACTTAATCAAGGGAGTACCACAGGATTCGATAATTAGGCCTCTGTTCTTCTCTCTTTTTATAAATGATCTTCAAAGCACAGTGAAATATCGCAAATATCATATATCATATATATCAGTTTTTCTTTTGGACTTGTTGAAGATGCAACCATTCAGTTCGGAATCAGCTTCTAATAAAACAATCGAAAGCTAAATGTGTACCAATGTACAACAGGACAAGCAACCCGTTTTCAATCAAGATTTTCCTAATTTCCATTTGGTCAAGTAGTAAATATTTTGTGTTGTGCTCTTAATCTTGCTGTCATATTAAACGGTGACTTGGAAAGACCAGCTCTGCGTAGTCTATCTGGGTCAAAACTTCTATCCTTGTGAAGTTCAAATTGAAATTGGGTAAGTCTTTGATTGTGCCTATCGTGACTTTTGGCTGTGAAATTTTTGTTCATTTGGATTGCGAATCTTTTCGCAGGCTTGACATTGAACTCTTTCACCAGATTTGTATTTAATCCTCCAAAATTTGATCATTTCTTAAATTTAAATCCTTTTCTCTCCTCATCAACTGAGTAAAAAATAAACTACCCGTTTATTTGTCTGGTTATATTTGTTCTATGTTTTCGCGTAATTTTTCTATCACACCGAAAACTTTTAACTCGCGTCGTCAGTTTTCTTGTTCATTTTTGTCGTAACATCTTGGAGTGGTCTTCCTTTCACTTAGAAACAAGATACAACAGAAACAATTTTTGTCCTTACTGTTCTCTCATATATCGCTCTCATTTTCTCAATAACACTGGTCTGTAAAGTTTCACGTTTTTGAATGCCGCCAAAAGCAAACTATATTTTTTAAATGTTTTTGGATCGCTGAACTCAAAGCTGGCCTCAGAATTGCTCTGTCACATCACGTTTTCGAGATATTAAGTCTTAAAAATTATTGACCAGTGTAAGAAATTAAATCTTTTTTTTTATTTTTAAGTTTGCATAAATTATGGATGTAAAGTGAGAATCTTGTACCTGTACTATTTAAAAGAATTTTATTTTTACAGTACAGCGATTTATGAATAAATAAAAAATAAATAAAAAATAAAATTAAAAAAAAATTGATACAGGGTGGCTTACGAATAGTGGTTAAAGTGATATAAAACGTAATAACATTTTTTCTGTTTTAGTAATCGGGTTGTAATTTCGCAGTTTATCATTATGATTTATAAAAATGAATGCTTGTAATACTGAAAACAGAAATTGGATAGTGCAACGGTACCATGCTTTGCAGTCCGTCGTTTCCGTTCAAAGAAACGTAGGTGTAAGTTTGGCGGTTTTCCCCGAGCAAATGGCCATTGTGAGGCTGATGAACGTCATATTTGCTGAATCTTTAAGCAGGTTATCGACTGAATTGAAGCAGTCTAATTAGATAATAATTGAGGCGATTCCAACTTCAACCCTTTAGGCCGCATATCAGGTGCCGCAAATACGTGGGTGAGCGTCGCGGTAATTTGGGGTCTGTCATCTTTAGTTATCTTATATATAAAAATGAATCGCAAAATGTGTTGGTAAGCGCATAACTCAACAACGCCTGGACCAATTTCGCCAATTTTTTTTTGTTGTGTTTGTTGTTGTCAGGACAAGGTTCTTATGACATAAAAAATTTAAAAATGTATATTCCCACAGGAACGGGTTTGGGAACGAAAACCTATAAACTACTAGACAGGTTTCTAAAACGATTCCAGCATTAGGGGTGCTACATTATCCCCCTCCATCAGTAACATAGACTATATTTCGTCCCTATAACCCCACGGGAACAGAAACGGGAACGAGAACCGAAACCTTAAAGTTACCGATATCAACAATTCTTTCAACTCTAGGATGTTACATTATCCGTCAGTGACAATGACTTATAAATTGTTCCTGTCAAGGTTTGATCCCCATATTCCCACAGGAACGGGGTTGTGAACGGAAACTTAGAAACTACTGGACAGATTTCTTAAATTCTTTCGGCATTAGGAGTGCTACATTTTCCCCCTCCATCAGTAACCTAAACTATATTTTATCCCTATAATCCCACGGGAACAGAACCGGGAACGAGAACCGAAAGCTTAACGTTACTTGGCCGATTTCAAAAATTTTTTCAACTCTAGGATGTTACATTATCCCTCAGTCACAATGACTTATAAATGGTTCCTGTCAAGGTTTGTTCCCCATATTCCCACAGGAACGAAAAAAAAGCGCGGATATTCCGACACGAACGGGTTTGGGAAAGGAAAAATTGAAACTACTGGACAGATTTCTATAACCCTTCCTGCATTAGGATTGCTACATTATCCCCCTCAATTAGTAATTTAGATTATATTTCATCCGTATAATCCCTCGGGAACAGAAACGGGAACGAGAACCGAAACCTTGAAGTTACTTGACCGATTTCAAAAATTCTTTCAGCTCTAGGATGTTACATTATCCCTCAATGGCATAGACTTATGTCTCACATATTTCCACGGTAGCGGAAGATTCCCACAGAAACGGGGTTGGAAACGGAAACCTAAAAAATACTGGACAGATTTCAAAAATTCTTTCGCCATTGGGATGCCACATAAAACATAATCCCAAAGTAAAAACCATTATTTTTCTTCCCCAAGTTCCCACATCAGCGGAAAAACGAGAACGGGAACCTTAAAACTACAGACCCGAGCAACGCCGGGTGGCTCAGCTAGTATCAAATAAAAAGCATTTTCCTATCCAATAATATAAAAAAAAAGGAAATACATCAATTCAAAAAACAATTGTACTATGCACAATTGATGCGCCACCCTGTACTTTATATTAAATTAAAAAAAAAAAATGTCTCAAAATCAAACCTAAAATCATTGACTTATAAACATAAACATGATTTATGTTGCCGTGTTAAGTGGTTTTGACTTTGTCAAGACACAAAAAAAGAAAACAATCACCCCAAGAATCAATTTCTCATGGTAGGTCATAGACAGTGCGTATCTTATCGTCGACGTCGTTATCCATATCCACACACTCTCTAGCCCTAATCAGTTCTCGACATGGTATTATATTTAAACAAGCTGATTGATTGATTGATAATACTGATTACAACTAAGTGTAATTTAGATACCATCAGTCAGTCGAAGCGGGAAGGGAATAGTAGATAATGTATTTTTTTTTTTTTGTTTTGCGAAAGCTATAAATGATGACTTACAACTACAGCTCGGACTATTAATAATTACTCAATCAGAGATACATCAGGTCGACGACTCGAACAACCAAGAGAGTGTGCAGTGGAGACTCAGTCTCCCATCAAACTAGGCATCGTTCCTATCTGTTTGAAAACTGCAGCAGTGGAATACTGGAATCAGCTTTAGCGCTCAGCGGCGCGCACCAATGTCGTGTGCGACTTGCTCATTTATTTATGTATGTATGGATTTGTGTTGCTTCTCCTTTTTTTTTAGTTTTTGGTTTTTGTTTGGTTGTTCAAATTTTCCTGTTCCTCTTGGTGGTTGCCTTCCGTCTCGTGTTTTAGTTCGTGCGCAAAGTTAATGATATAACCGAACGGTGGATTATGTGCTTGTCTGATGTGAAGGGGGAGGAGGAGGAGGAGGAGAAGTCTCTCAAATTGCTTCTCATTCAGCATTCGGTTTGTGTGGATGTGGAACAAGTTCCCAGCAGTTGGGACCAAGTTTGGATTAAGTGTGGATTGAATCTGATATCTTTTCTGTTTGTTTCTTTTTCTCTTCTTTCTTAGTTTTTTCGTTTTTGTAGGAATGAAATCGAGGTGAATAAAAATGCTTTGCTTATTTGTTTCGGCCAACTATGGTGGCGGTTTGTTTCGAAATAAGAGGCGATTACTTTTCGTTGTTATTGAGTGGCAATAGCCATTCATGGGGCTTTAGAGATAGATAAATGCAATTGATTTTGGATAAAGTGATTTGGAAGGCTAAAGTGAATAATATTTATGAAACCATCGTGCACTCCATTATTGGCACTTTGTTATTGCAAAGTCATATCAAATGATGAGATTTTTTATTTTCGCTATTTCATTTATCCGAGAACGAGTTTTAACGTTTACATGAATTTCCATTTCAATGAACTCTGTGTGTTCAGTGTTCAACCTAACCTATAATTTTTTTTGACATGTGTGCTACATGCACTTGTTATTAGTTTGGCGCGCCACCACCGTTACTGTCGGTTGTCGGTGCCCCTCAAGGTTGTTGTTTTGAATGTTTTCGAACAAAAAGGCAATGCAGTGGAGAGACGTGGGGAGATTTTTATTTATTTATTCTTTTTTTTTTCTTCGTTTTTTGCTTTGGAATTAGGAAAGACCATAATAATATTGTGAGTTTTACTGTGAAAAGTTGATTACCACTATACGAGGTTTGGGTTAGTCTATTTTTTTTTTTTTTGTCTATAAGTCAGACATTGATATCAGGCCAACGATAAATTTACCTTAAGTTGACTTGACTGAATGCCAAGAAGGAACATTTATCTAAGTAAATGGGGTTTTGAATCGGAGGCGTGCCTCTTGTCAACCTTGGAATTTTTTTTTGAGGTTGAGAACTTTTAGAATGCATTTGATGATGGGGATTCCTTCCTATTAATTTATGTACCGACGCTAAAAGCCGACACGGTTTGAAAAAAGAAAGCGTTAATAGTTTCTGTAGAAAATGTTGGCTACCTAAAACTATCGTAATTTTAAACATGGAATCGAATCAGTGTACCTAATGCAAATGTTATCATATATCTATTATGAGAGTCTTAACAGGTCAACATGTTGTGTGAAAAAGATGGCGTGACAAACTTCAATTTTCGGCGGTCTTTTTAATTTTTGTTTTTCATGCTTATTAAAAAGTTCTGAACCGTTTGTTCACATGAAATACAAAAAGTACCTAGAGAGTAGAATTTTGATTCCCTCGCGATCATAAGAATCGTATGAATAGAAGTTTCCACAAATTAAAAAAAAATATATAAAGCTTTTTGACAAAAATCACAAAAGAACATAGAAATTTGCTCCCACTCGGTTTTAACTCTGTTTTAAGTAAATAAAAAAAATAAATAGGGTGGCGCAACAGAGCGAGGAGCCCTTGGGCCTAGCGCATTTCTCACAACCATGCCTTGTGAGGGAATGGAGGGGACCTACAATTTTATGCCGGATCCGAACGGCTAATTGAGAAAGCGCTTTTCATGGCATGAATTTACTGACGGAGGACTTGCCAATTCCTCGCGAAAGGCGATACCCGGGAAAAAACATTTTTTTGCCTCTGCTGGGATTCGAACCTCGAACCTCTGGGTTAGCAGGTGGACATGCTAACCATTGCACCACGGGTATCTGTTTTAAGTGATTGATGATAAGCTTATATCGAGCACACTATCATTCTACAATCGGCTATGGATGCTTTCAAGTATTACGCAACGCAATTCTAGAATATTTTAGACCAGCGCCGTAACGTTTTTCTGTATCCCCTTCCAGCCCCCTAAATGTTACGTATTATCTAAGTGACCATTTTTTCCCTCAAAGCAACAATTATGTTGCGCAACAAAAAATGATTTTCCATGGGCATCGCCTTTTGCAAGACACTTTCTCGTTGAACAGTTCGGAATCTGTAGAAAATTGTAGGTCCCCTCCAATCCCTCACAAGGGATGGTTGTTGAAATGCGATAGACCCCGGGGCTCCCCGATCTGTTGCCTCACCATATGTGTATGTATATGTATTTAACTTGAGAGATTTCAATTTCGCTTGTTCTCTGTTCAAATAAAAAATAATGCGTTGTTCTAACACCCCCTCCCACCACTGTAACGTACTGTAACATTTTAAGCCTTGCTCAAGCCAAAGCGGACTGCTATTGCGATCTGTTGAACGTATTGTAATGTACATGTACACCCAACATTAAATACTAATTTCCTAATCGAAAACGTTCAACCGAAAACACAAGCGGCAGCACTATAATGTACATCTAATAGAAGACGTTGCTTGTGAGTCAGTGTGTGTGTGTGTAGAAATATACCAGGAGGGGAAATGCTTGACAGCAAAATACTGGAAGGCTCTCGATGTGGATGTGGAAATTACTGGAAAGCTCTAGATGCAATGTTATTCTACATAAATAGGCTGCTGATGCAACCAGAGGTGAGCTTTGATTATAGAGTGATAATGTTAAGATTGAGTTAATGTGATTATTGGTCGAGTTGAGATCGAATAACGTAGATATCGAATAAAAGTAGTAGAATTAAACTGAAAGGAAAACTTTTATTATTGCGAACTAAGCGCACGTTACAGTATTATTATTTCTCCGAGTTACATGTACTTCATTTTAGCTGCGATCGGATAGTATTCGCATCCCGCTCTGGTTTGAACGTGACCTGAACGGGTAATTGCGTTACTTTTAGTCTGTCTCCAATCAATAGAGGGATGCCATCTACGGTTGTGTTCCTGACAGAAGGAATCGTTGATTGATCCGTTAAGTTGATTGAGTTTTCAAGTCTATTGATCTGCCAAGTTGATTGCTTTGTCAAGTTGATTTATCTAACAAGAGTCTTCACTGTCCTCACTCTGGCAGACAAAGCGCTGATCCAAGTCCTCCCTGAAAAAGCTGTCTAAAATCCTTACAAGTACATCGGCGATATCGTTTCAAGTTATGCCGTGATGGCTTGGAAACTAGACGACACTACTACTTCTCCCCATCCAGTCATTCTTCGTTACGTAGTTTATAGCCATTTTCATAGCATTTGGGTGCCGTCAACGTACTCTCATCCTTGATCCTCTTATTACTAAGAATAACAGATGCAGTTTGGCGTCCTTTAATCTACCTTCGAGTAGATAGACAATGACGATAGTCAAGCGGTTTAAGTTAATTCAAGAGGTTTAAAATTCTGTAAGCATATTCCCTATATAGTCATTCCCACATTTAAATATTGTGCTCTGCTCACTGCACTCGGAATAGTGCTGATTGTCTAAAACTCACCTTTTCCATTCCGTAGCAACAGTGCAAGCTCAAAATTCAATATACAGAGATTTTTGTACGAGTATCAGCCTTCGCGAGAAATCGGCAAGTCCTACGGCATGAAAAGCGCTTTATCTCTTAGTTGTTCGGAATCGCCAACATTTTCAGGTCCCTCAATTGCGTTAAAAACCAAGGTTCCATAAGCTTTGTTGTGTAATTCTCTATAGATTATGTATTCACCTTTCACAAGGAATTGGCAAACCCTCCTGGTGTGATCACACTGCATTTAAAAAATTAGCAGGTTCGAAATCAGCAGAAACTTGTAGGTGTTCCAATTCCACACAGGTTGGGGTTGAGAGTTATGAGCTGGGCAATAGCCCTCAGGTAACTGATTGTTCCCGCCTGATATGTTGATATAGGATTTCATTGAATGACATATGAAGCTCGTTCAGTAACCATGGACGGCAAATTTTCACTTAACCTTACCCCCCTTAACCACACCCATTGAATATTACCGAAAATATTGAAAATTGTTTTTAAGTGCTCACAGGATGTAGGTAATGTTACCTGGTCGACTTAATCGACTCCATTGGAATTTGATTCGTCATTGTTCTCATCTGGTTCTACACACTGGATGGAGTCTATCAAATATCAAGAGCATTGGCTTAACTCATAAGAGGGTGCAACTTTGTTGAATTTAATCACATAATGCAACTATTTGACACCATGGCATCTATAAATGATTGATGTGTGCGTGTGTGGTCAATTCCAATTTACGCAAAACAAATAAATCAACTAATGTCAGCATCAACGTAGCCCACCAAAACAAGTACACTATTCCACAATCAACAATACCTTCCTGTTAATTTATGTATAACACAAACTATCTCCCAAATGCATTCCTCACATTCATTCTCCCAAGCCCCAACTATATCGCATCAGCCAAACAAAGGCCCACTTAGTTATTCAATAGAATATTTATTTATACATCTATCCAAACAGATAGAGGCGACCTTGATGATGATTATGTCACTCCTCTTCATCTATAGAACCCGCATTCATCGTTGCATACCTATTCCTACCCGCTGCTTCTGGCTCTCCTCTCAACCCATCACCATCCATCGCCAACCCTCCTTTCAAAACTCCAAATGAAAAATCCTTGACCGAAAAAGTACCTTTTAAAACCTAAATTACTGACTCATCATTTTTGCTTTGCTCCGAAATGAACTATGTATACAAGTGAATAGTAGAGGGTAAGTTAGGTTGTTTGTATCGCATGTGATTCCGGCCGCTCTCCCCAGAGAGGTGAGAACTGAGAAATTAAATAGCGAACTAATTTTTCAGATGGTGTAATATTTGCTTTAAGTTTGTTATAGCGCGCTCTTTCTCTTACCTTGTCTGATAAGAAAGTGTCACGTGATTGATTACATCAATTTCCACGGGATGAATTGCAATTAATTTTCGGAAGTAAATTGTAAAAAAAAAAATTACACCTTACGTTTTCTGAGTCGAAATCAAGAGAGCAGAACCAGTTTTATCGGCAGAGCTAACCTATTTCCACTTCGGCAGAAGAAAAAGAATCCATTTCCATTTAATGGATATATTTTTTTTTTATATAAAAAAAAAAAAGACTGCGACGAGTCAAAGGCAGACGACGTTAAAAAAAAAAAAAATCCATATCAGCGAGGATTGAACATGTCCCAATAAACAGGTTCCATCTAAAAAAAAAAGAAGAAGTATATAACAACAGTTGTATAGGTATGCACAAAGATCCCCATGCACTGCACCTAGTTGTATTGAATTTTATTTGATGTTCGTTTGATATCGATGCAAAGGCTACCAGCTAGCTCACTCAATATATCCTACACAGTACCTACACTGTGTACACGCCATCCATCGTCTTTCGTCTCTCTCCACCACGATTTGTCTTTGAATAAAGTGCACTTTTTTATGGAGGTACGAGTACATACCATCATCGTACAGTCGTATCGTGGTCGTGGGGCTTGTTCAATTCTGAAGTAGATATTGAGAGGCACAACAATTATTTGCGATAAGAAAAAGTGAAATCACACGTACACTCCAAGGCAATATAATAAAATTAAATAGACGAAAAAAAAATTGGGTGTCAACTATGATCATTGAGAATTTTGATTGTCGTCTCGTAGGAAAGTCATAAATATGAAGTTAAAAAAACTGTAAAGCCGCAGAGGATAAAGAGATTTAAAAAATCAGGTTGATGTCAAATCTGTGTAGTATTCTTCACTTGTAGTTGAAGTTTTAAAGGAGATCTATTTCGGAAGCACCCAGTCTTAAAAACCCATATCAAATAAATTTATTGAAAGATAAGACGTGTGCAAAATTTGGGTAAATAATAGCTCCGAAAGAAATAACAGATTACTTGCTGCAGTTAGAGAGTTTAAACCTTTTCAAGATTTCTGATTCAATTGATACATACATTCATAGGGTGGCTTAAGGAGGGGCCTGATGGAATGGAGTGAACCTACGATTTTCTGCCGATTTCGAACGGCTAATCGAGAAAGCGCATTTGATGGCAATGAATTTTCTATCGTATGACCTGCCAATTCCTCGCGAAAGGTGATACCCGTTGAAAAACATTTTTGTTTTCTGTTGCGATTCGAACAAATAACCTCCCGAAAATAACCGTAAACGACACACAGTTTCAATTGATATCAGTAAAAAAAAAACACCCCTTGTCGTGGTGGGGGAGCTTAATGTGAGATTTTCCAGCAGAATCAATGCGAACAAACAGAACTCAAACTTAACCTCAAACATTTTAAAAAATAAATAATGGAAAGCTTTGGAAAACAATAAACATCACGAGTCGCGACTGCCAGCGATGGGTTGGCCTTGCAAGGCGAGAAGTCGCCTGTGACAAAGAAAATAGCTAAAAAAAGAAAAATCGAAACATCGCATCGGTAGGATTAGAGTGCTCACGACACTTCAGGAGAAGCCTAGTAAGCTAACCAACATTATGGTGACACTTTTCAGTTTAGACGCTTCTCTTCGTCAGACGGGGTTGTACACGGATGGTATGAATGAGTAGTATGGGGTTTTGTATTGCACTTCGGTTTTGTAGATCTGGTGTGAACTGACAAGGGCCTTGCTATGACATATTGCAAAACCACTGTACGCCCGGAAGTATTCCTCCGAATACGAAGAAAAAAGACCACTACGGCGAAGCGTGGCAGTGACACATTGCGAAAACATAAGGAGCCACTTATAGCCATCGAGAATCACGAAAAATTGTTTAATCGATCACTGTAACTGGCTCATAACATGCCAAAAAGCGGAGTAGTACCTAAATTGGATTCTAGATTTATTCAGGTGGGAAGGTTTGCAAATGATTTTGGTGTTAGAATTGTCTAGTACAAATTAAACTAAGAAAAAGAAGAAAAATCAAATACGGTAACAGAGAAATCTTACCGTAAAATAACAAACCAAACACCAAATATTCCATTGTAACACCAACAGCAAAGGCTGGTATTACAAATAACTTTTTAAAAAAAAGCTGGTCTCAAGAATGATCAAGCAGTAGAGCATTTTCAACCTAGACGTTCTACTAAGGAGTATGCAAAAAGTTCTCCATCGTCATGTTTGGAAAGGTTCACATCGACTTGGAGAAAAAGAAGAATGAGAAACAACAAACAACAACTTATCGGTCAAACATCACATTTCAAACCATGCTGTGGATAAAACGTAAAGCATTTGTGGAAGAACTCACAGACCTTCTATATTTCCTTCCTGTTCAAAACCATGATAATCATGCCTAACAGCATAGACCAAGTTAAATTGACCCCAAGACTAGAGGAACTCCCGGACCAAAGCACTTTTGCAGTCGCGGCAGCAGCAATTACAGTTGTCAAAATTAATTTGTATACAGTAACACATGAGAATACGCACACGTGACAAACAAAACGAGTCGTTTTCATACATTTCGTCGGCTGAGTTCTATCTTGTTCAATGTCCAATTTTCAAAATGTTGGGAAATCGATTTTTAAGGTTCATGTCGAAATTTTTTTATTATATTTGAAGATTACTGTTTGGAAGTAGATTTTTTCTGCAAGCGTAGACAATTTTAGTTTTAAAACAAGTCACACTAGATGTTTTTCTTTTCTTTTAAAAAAGTTATAAATTAAAATCAATAAGGAAGTCGTTTTTTATATGGAATTTGTATTGTTCAACGTAATACAGAACGAATGAAAAGTGGTTTATTGAACAAAAATAACACCCAAAACAGTTCGAAATGTGTCCTATTGAACAAAGCAGTTTTCCATAACTTGAAAACTAAAAGAGATAGAACAAAATGGTTTGCGCCAAACGAAAAAGCACTCCCAAATTATGAAGACTGCATACCTAACTCAGTTTCGTGAAAAATGGCCTATTGAACAAGATAGAACTCAGCCGACGCGACGATTTGTATTGTCGCGACGGCAAAAATGATGACAACAGCGTTTCTGCCGCTGTCGCAACTGCACAAACTCTTTGGTTTGGGATAACCTTAAATAAGAACATTCCTTCCAACACCGGTGACAATATGCAAAACCAAGAGAGTTTCAAATGCTGAAAAAAAAAGTTTATTAAATAAATTCATTTTGGGATCACTTTTTGATAAGCAATTTCTAAGAGCATCAAATTACACCGGCCCACTGTTATTTTGACCGGACCTATACCTATCTTTATGTATTTTGACGCGCTGAATCCGAATCTGAGGTCAATTATGCATAACACACCAACCACATCTTGTGAGGGAATAGAAGGCCACTACAATTTTTGCCGATTCTGAATAACTAATTAAGAAAGCTCTTTCATGGAATTACTGTCGGAGAAATTGCCAATTCCTCGCGAAAGCCAATGCCCGTGCAAAACATTTGACGTTTTTGGGATTCGAACCTCCTTCGCAACAGGCAGACAGGCCACGGGCACCACACCACCACTGAAACCATCGACCTAGATAGGTCTGGTCAAAAGTACCTACAGTGTTATCGAAAACAAAGCACAACTCTGATAGCAAGCACCTGTACAAAATTCATCTAAGTAAAAAAAACTCATAGTCTATAGTTCTTTATAAAAAGAAACAGCAAACTCCTTTAAAAACAAACACGAAGCCTCACGCATAAACGTCTCTGTTTCAACTTTAGGGACAAGCAGACTTTGAGTTCATTTATCAAACACGTCTTACTTTCAGAGGTTTCCCTGATCCCTTCTGTAGACAGTACAACACAAAAAACAAGACTAAAAAAAACTTCTCGCGTTGTCGTTGTCCTAGTCAATTACATCTCGGGCTACACAGAGTGACAGTTTTTTTTTTGTTTTGTTTTTCTTTTTGAAAAAGAAACAAAGTGTTGACAGCGTTTCGTCAAAAGTTGTTGTTTTTCTTTTGAGGGGTTAAAGAGTAATTTTTGGCATCATTTGAAATTCAATCTCACGGTTCACTTGTCAATCCTTCTCCTACCCAATGTCTTCAAAAGGTTTTAAACCCATCTGACCTTAAAAAAAAAGAACTCCAAGTTTGTGTTCATTAACATACATTCAACTATTTAATCAGATGTATTCCATCGATTTTGTTCTCTCATTTATCTCCTCTAATAGCTTAAAAAACAACAACAACGATGAAAAAACTCCTTTTCGTCACTTCAGTCCCATCAGCCCCAACACCCATTGAATAGCAACAAACAACATCTGTTTATTCCTGCACTAACCCGTCACCGTCTTATACTTTGTGCCCTCTTTTCTTTTCAGGTTTCATATTATACATACTCCTATGGTTCTACTATACTACCATACTGCTTGTGTATTATGATGATGATGATGATGACGACGAGGGATGAAACACAATCCCTCTCTAGAGCTTCAAGTTTACTATAAAAACAAAATAAAAGAATGAAACACTAATAAAAATGTAAACAAAAGGTAACGATGGAATAGAAAAAGCAAAAATGAAATGGAAGTTAAACATCTCTTAGCTTATCTCGGGTTGAAGTATTATATCTTTTCATCTTTTCTTTTATAAATTTGTGTACATATAGAATATAGGTATGTGTTTATGTATTTATTTTCATATTTATTTATTTTTTTTTGTTTGTTTGTTTTATCTTGCAAAAATAAATACTTCCCAATGCCCAAGAACTCAAGCAAAAGATGCTCGATTTTTATTTTTATTATTCGTATAGTTCCATTCAATCGATAACAAAAGTTTGTATTTACTGATTTATAAAGATATACAACCTACACGAAAGTAGCATGGGAGAACGAGAAGTATAAATTGCTCCGAACTTTGAAGTAAAGAGGTGTTCTTTATCCAAATTGGAAGGTTCAATGTGTTCAGGAAGGAAGGAAGTTCAACAGAAGCTTCAAAATAAAACAAACTTCTTTCAGTAATTGGATTTTATTTATTTTATTTTCATATATTTTTTTTAGAAGAGAAAAAAACCCATGAAGAAAGTTCGTATCGTGTTTAGTGTAGGGTGGTGGCGGTCGGCGCTAACACAAAATATTTAACGAGGGTTTAAAGTTGTCGATAGCATTATCATCTGCATTTTTGATTTATTGCAATTATTTATTCAAATCAATGCTTAGAGGGAGTACGGAGCACAAGCAGGTAAACAGCATAGAAATTTTGGGTACACAGAAATATTTAAAAGTTTGTCAAAATAAAATAGCGTCAGTATTTTGCCGTCTTCTGTGGCAATGTTTGTTGACATTTCGAATTTATGAGTGGCAAAGAAGTGTTTTGTTTTGCCAATTGGAATGCTTTATGACAAAGACCAATGAGCATTATTTAAAGGTTTAATTTTCTTGTTCATCAATTTAAACGCGACTTGAATCGAATTAAACTAATCCGGTAAGCTACAAATTTTTCCCCTGTTTTGAAAGCGGATTAAACCAGCAGTTCAAGTTAAAATAAAACATGACGTAGATCCAACCCCATATGCTGGACAACGGTGCTTGCTGTGTACTTTCAAAAGGAACTCAAGGGGGCTTTACAATAAAGCAAAATATAGCAACCTTCCGACAATCTCTACAAGATCATAAGAAATTAATACAAAAATAGAACTGGCACAATTTCTGTTCAGATGTTGAGTGCACCAACGATGCCACCGGGCTAGGAAAAGTGATGTCTAGGGTTCAAAATCCCCCAAGTTTTCTTAGAAAACCTGACAATAGATGGACTAACTCCTGCTCTGAAACCCGTCGATTACGACACGAGTATTCACTTTCAAGGGCATACACAAGGTGGCACTTGAGTACGCCCTGGAAAGTGAGTACTCGTAAGCGATTCTAGGGTCTCAGAGCCCTAAGTTCGTTGCAGAGCCCTAAATGTCCCTAACTTAAATGTTAGCCCCAACATAAAAATTTCGAGAAAGCGCTTTACATGGCAATGAATACTAACGGAGGACTTGCCAATTCCTCGCGAAAGGCGATGAAAAAACATTTTTGCCTCTGTTGGGATTCGGACCACGAACCTCTGGATTAACAGGCGGACATGCTATCCATTACACCACGGGTACCTCCATTCCCTCACAAGGCATGGTTGTGAGAAACGCGCTAGGCCCTGGGGCTCCTCGCTCTGTTACGCCACCCTATTTATTATATAACATAAAAATTTAATTAGATAGGTAGATGAAAAAAAATTATGTAGACCATCTGCTCAATCTCAGCAAATCTGCAGGCTCATCATTCCAATGATGCTCTAGAGCCCTAAGGACTTGATTATCCTGATTCTAGTGAAGTTATTCAATGGTTGACTAAATTACAGCACCTTTATCCCAACTAGTTGGAGAGATGTTGAAGTCATATTCATCCCCAAAACTGGTAAGCCTATTAAGTATAAGCCTATCCTCTTTTCCGCTCAAGACTCTAGAAAGAATAGGAAATAGGAACGCACATCCTAAAAAACTGAACAATAATCCACATATAAAGTGGAAATCGCTTGAGACTGCATTTCACGAGGTAATCCGAACAGTGGAATAATCAATCCAATACAAAGAATACAAGTTGGACGCATTACTAGAAATGGAGATGGAGGGAGTCTTCAACAAAGTTGAATACGGTGCTATTTGCAAGCCACTAAAAAGCTTCTTCAATATCGAGCCAACGCTGTCAAACTTTATCGTCTCTATGGTCCAAACAAGAATGGTAAAAGCAGAAATAGGTGGAAGCCGCTTCTTCTTCTTCTTCCTTTTTCCGGTTCCGAGAATCTCATCTTGAAAGGATGACAGCTCTCCCACTCCCGCTCGTGGGGTACAAGGATCCTTAAAGTCAAAACTTGAAGAGGCAGTTCGCAAGTTTTATCGAGTTTTATCTTCGCTACAATGGTTCCTTATCGTTAATCAGATCCAGATTAAACTATATACGAGCGGGATTAAGGCCGTAGCCTATACTGACGACATAGTCATCATGACTTCGGAGAAATTCACAACAACTCTTTGTGAGCTCCTCCAGTCACCTCATAACAAGCACATCAACTGGACCGTAAACTGAGGACTAAACGCCAAACCCACAAAAACAGAACCTGTTTTATTCACGGGAAAACACATTATTCCAGATCTACTTCCACCCACAATATATGGTGTACCAAAATCACTTTTCAGGTACGGAAAAATATCTCGAAATTAATCTCGATCGTGAACTCATTTCGAGAAAGAATTTAAAAGCAAAAGGAAGAAAAGCCCAATTCGCCTGCTACACTTGCAGTAGAAGTTTCGAGGTGAAAATGGGGACTCGATCTAAAAACCATTCACTGGATGTGCACATCCATAAGACCAATACGCCTCACATACGCCTGTTTGGTATGGTTGCCATCATTAGAGAAGACGTCAAACCTTAAGACCATCACCAAAATCCAAAGACTTGCATTCGTTGACTCAACCAATGCCATGAGAACGATATCGACTGGAGATCTGCAAGCTTTCTTGTCGCAAGCTTTCCCTAGATCTTTTCATTAAAGGTTTGGCGCACTGCGGCTCAAATAATGCATTAATTGGAAAGCAGGCCTATCAGTTCACAGAACTATAATGAATCGTGCCGAGATTGACAATCAAGTCAATTACACCCCACTGCATACTGATTTTAACCCAGTGGCCTTAACAAACATCCTGACAAGGGAATGTTGGGCGGAAAGCAGGGTTATAGAGGCAAATCATGTCTCCGTCTTCATAGACGGTACCAAAGAAAAAAAAAGAAGAAAAAGGAAGAAGGGGTTAAAATATATCAATAAAGCTCCCAGAATTATATAGCCGCAAAACATCTCGAAACTGATAAACAAAAACATCGACATCTTCATAGACAGAAAATCCATTAAAACCATACCATCAATAGTCACAAAATCCAAATTTAGTAGAAAACTGTCGCAGTTACTTAAGACCACTGAGGACAATGAACACAGTAACTTTGATTCGGGTACAAAAACACCGTGACTAAACTGGTAATGAAATGGCGGATAAGCTGGCCAAAATCGGGTCATCACTCGAATCCATCAGCGAAACCAATGCTTGTGTACCTATCCCACTAAAGCAAGATAAGAACAGAGTCAAAACAAAACTTTCTTAAAACTGCCAAAGAAAAGTGGTCATATTTAGAAACCTACCGGAATTTCAGAAGCATATGGCTAGACATTTCGAAGAAAGAAACAGAATTTCTACTCCGGACGTCTCTTCTATCTGCGAAGACTGAGATTCTCAAGTGTCGCAAGTCGTTCGGTATGATGAGAATGAACATTAGCACATCCGACTTATGTAGACACTGTAGAGGATGTCAAAACGGAGAGGTAAAAGAAAGATCATTCCAGTTTTTGTGAAAACTTAACCCATACTAGAAAAAACAACCTCTCGGAGAATATTGACGAACGTTTCTAACCGTCCCTTGACCAGCATCTTAAAGTTCACTCAGGGTTTTTAATGGTTCAGTAAGGTTCCCAAAATCCCAATAGCTCATTCACCAACAATTATCTTCCGCAACACCCTTCTCACCTTCCTACCCCCTCCCAACGTTATCCAGCTTGTTTACTTAGATCTAAGTGAAGTGGTTCCACTTGTAACCCCAATCCGACTTAACCTGAACCCAATAAACTTAGAGGAAATAAAACCCCCTGGAATTTTCGGATCTGGAGCTTACCTCCTTAACACACTCCCTCGGGATTTTTCATTCAAAAGTTGGCTGTATACGGTACACTGTTTTACTAAAATTATACTAATTGCGCACTTATTGCAAAGTTGATACTGCCGTCTAAAAGAAAACACTAAAATTTCATCACAATCGGACGAATGGTTCAGATCAAACACTTATTTTATTTATCCAAATACAAATTACAGAAATGAATACCGTACAATTAGACCATCTTTCTTAGTGTTAGTTTCCCCAAATAATAAAAAATTCATTCAACCACTCACCTTTTGAGACTCACATATGCTTCGGTACGTATTAAATATTTCAGCGAAAGAAAAGAATTTCTGAAATAGAAAATGAAAGACAATTTGTCAATTAGGTATTTGTTTCAATTACAGCTGCTTGTTACTAAAACATAATTAAATATCATAGAAAGGCACACATACATTGTATGTAAAACAAAGCTCCAGATAGAAAACCATTTGATGAGAGTCTGAACTTATCAGAGGCTACTAGAAAAAACAAAACTATAAAAAAAAAATCTTTAAGATGCTAACAAAATTTGTGAAACAAACAATACGTTTATATACGTACGAGTATATGCACGATAACAAGTCACGCAATTCAATTACAAGAAATGTATCCTATCTGTAATAAATTGTTTATGTATGCCAACGAATAGGTTAAATGTATCAAATTCTTCTCCATATAACTTATACACAGCCATACGAATACGTAGGTTACACATGTTCAGGTTCACCCGAAACGCCTCGCCAAACTGCTCCCCACTATACAAATGTGTATTTATGCATGATGACGACGGCGACGCCGACGACGACGAAGACCAACGAATAGTGTATCCAACATCGTCGTTGTCGTGTGCTCGCTCACACGATGTTATCTTTTATGGCCCAACCATTTTCAAGTAAAACTTTACGGTCATACAGTTCAATGTTAATTTGAATTTTTGATTAAGATAAATCTTAAAATTTGAACAAGCGGAGGCTAAATAGAGACAGAGAGAGAGAAAGACCAACAGCCAATGATACATTGTTCCAAGAGTGGGTTTTGCTCTATGATTTGTGCCATTCTCAATTGATTATGCCCTTTAAACAAATGTATGTATGTATAAGCAGCTTAAATCAATCGGCATTAGGAGCTGACAAATTGATCAACTTAAGTTTGCTCTCCCTCCCCACCCATGTGGTTGGAAATCGGCAATCGGCATACACAAACATGTCACATCGATTGCTGATTAGTGATTATGATTATATTCCAAAGTAGTCAGGCTATGAATATCGACGACAGTGGTTATGAGAGACGCACATGTCGAAAATAATGCATCCAATGCCTTGATTAAATAATGACTTTAGCTTAAGGCTCAGCATATGTTTTGATTTAGATGGAATAGCCGATAGGCAAGGTATATTCTAATTTTGAAAGTTTCTGAATAATTACTCAGCAAGAGTAAAAAGGAAGAACTTTCTTTTATCTTTGGTCTCAAAACACCTCAGCTATGCATGTTGTGTGTATCAACACAAAGTTGACTGAGTTCAGGGAATTAAATTGACTGAGGAATAAACCAAACGAGAAGGATGCTTGAAATACGTGAGTGATATGGGGTTGGATTGAGGAATTTTGATTTTTATGGAATTATTGAAAAGGGGTTTCGTATTCTGCTTTTTGTTGCCTGCATAATGTTTTGGAATTTCCTAAGGGAGCTGAGAAAGGTTAATTAGAGGCGTCTTGCTTTTGAATTTGGTAGCAGTAAAAGTCAAATTATTGAGTGTCAATGATAAATTCGACTTGTACCTATTCGTTCCATGGAACTTTGTTGTTCATTTTTTAGAAATGTCTTCAAGTGGGTAGAGTACGAAATGAGGAGAGTCTTTTCATTTCAATTTTGAGAATTAATTTTGTTATTTTGTCAATAACAAATAGAATGTTCATTTAAAGGCTTTGAAGTTGATGATTTGCGTATGGAGGTAGACTTTCCAGTAAAAAAAATGTTTGGTGTATCTAGACAGATTAAATGGTTTCATTCCTTAATTCCGTAAGCTATTCAGAGAGCAATCAAACTCAAAAAGAAACGACGTGTGTTTAATTACACGTGTACTCTTAGTTCGTATGCACGGATATCAAAAATTATTTACACGTGTAGTTTTTCCATACACTTGTTAGTATTAGAGCACATAAGCCTTAGGTTTTTACAGATTTAAATTAAGTGAGATCTAACAAAAGTTATAGTGCTTTCAAATTTATAAAACGACAACACATAAGGGTCCCCGCAAACCACAAACATTTTATCGGCCGATAGTTTGGTCGGGCTTATAATCAGTATGAAGATATTTGCAAGCCCGGATGCTACAACGATTTGGTGTCGGGCGATAAATAAGTTTGATGACCTTCTCAACTGCGTTCAAACTAAAGGATCGGCGAACTATCGGCCAGTTGCTATATCAGTGTGGAGCTCCTCGCAAGCGCGCACACCGACCGATTGTTTAGTCGGCCGTAAATTTAATTGAAGAAATTGAAAAAAGACCCGCACTTTATAAAAAACACTCAAAAGAGTATTCTGAAACTGAAAATAGTCGGCCGACTGTTGTCTAGTCTGCGCACTTACCACCAACCCAACTATTTTATTGGCGTAATGTGCGCACTAACAGCCCAACCCGACCGAACTATCTGCCGATAGAAAGTTTGTGGTTTGCGGGGACCCTAACGATGATTTTTCGAATCATGGAAAGTAAAAGTGCATTTGTATTTTAATGTCAATGGGATTAGAAAACGTCATCAATTTTACGATTGATACTAAATGCACGTGTATTATTTATTAAATACACGTGTAATACTAAGTACACGTGTTTATACTTGGACATTTCACTTAGCCGTTTAGTACTAAATGCAGGTGTAGTATTGAATACAAGTCTAATACTAAATACACGGGTGCAAACACGAATAATTTATTAACATTCGTGTACTCGTGCACTAGCCGGTCTGGTACCATGCATTGGGAGACGATATGTTCCAAGTTCATTTGAACGTATTCTTTTTATATCGATTATAATTTCTTTTGCAATTTGCAAACAACGGAAAAACCTATTGGAAATAGATCTATGAGTTGGGCCACAAATCTGGTATTGGGTTCGTTAGGTTAGGTTAGGTTTAAATGGCTGTCAGGAAAACTACTGACACACTTAGACCAATATTAGGTCCATTGTAATACCATACTGCAAGGAAAACTATTAAATTTTAAATTCGACAGCCCAAACAATCACAAGACAGTGCCAACACAGCTATAGCCAAACTTAAATTGCAGCCTTAGAAATAAAAATTCAATTGAATTTATGAAAGTAAGTCAATCTATTGCTATAGCGAAAGAGAAACCATCCTCAAAATCAGTTTAAGAGGGAAAATTTGTATTCATTATAAATTGTTGGGAGCATTCATTCTTTGTTGAATGAATGTTCAAAAAAATACAAATTTTTGCTGGTTTTCTTCATATAAATAAATAAACAGGGTGGCGCAACAGAGCTCATCTTTTACAGCCATTACCTTTGGGAGGGAATGGAGAAGATCAACAATTGTCTGCCAATGCCAAACTGGTAATCGACAAAGAGCTTTGTATGGCAATGCGTTTACTATCGGAGGACTTGCCAATTTACTTGCGAAAGGCGATATCCGTGGAAAACACGAACCACGAACCTCCCGGTTAACAGGCAGACATGCTAGCCATTACGGGTACTAACACTAAGATACCTAGAAGGAATTAAGACAAATTAATCAATGGGAAGAGGGAATTCTATACCGGCCGTTCATCTGTACTTAGTGTAGTACCTCGAACGCTTCAATATCGAAGAGACCACACAAATCCAATGCAAATTGTTCCAGCCAATTAAATTGCTGTGTGTTGCTCATTTGCTATCCTTAGTACATTCCGAAACACCCTGTGAGTATTTTTCAATTAAAACTCACAAGATAGAAAATTTCTTTTGCACTGAAAAAACAAAGTGTTATGACATCTTCATTTGTTTGAAAAGCTATGACTTCGCAATCAAAAAGTCAATATGCCCCCGTAAGCGACTAATCAATCGTTCAAACTCAAACAGATTTCCGATGCAGTTTTTCAGTTCACAATCACGGAGCGTTCTTCAATCGCAACATAATCTTATAATCTCTGTGATTAAACAACTTAAATGAAACGACCCGTGTTAGGAAATCCCTTATCTAGATCCCAGCAACATGTGATGATTATCGAAATGAGGAGTTTCACTGCAAGATTGAACAATTATATCGAAACAGATGGTTGGCACATGTTCAATGTTATCCTTAAACTTATATGATCCATCATGATTGCGAGAAGTTTTTGGAAAGAAACATGAAATGTTGTTTATCTGAAAAAATGACACTTAAAAGCCACACAATTTTGTATGTAAACGGATACATAGATGTCACGATCAATTCTGCTTCTTTATGAGCATCTATCATATTCAGTAAACATTTGAATGTCAAGTGACGAGTAAGTTATTCGACACACAAATTTAATATGATTTTTTCTTATGTCATTAAATTGTTATGAGACTGGAACAAATGTTCCCTTAAATGAAAATTTTTAGCGACATAGCAATAAAATATTGACACGAAGTATTCGGATCTAAAGGGATAAAATGTTTTGAAAAACAAAAATTAAGATAAATAAGATAAAAACATAAATCCAAAGTTCTTGTGGTGTTTTTTAGTACTATCATCTGTCGAAAACAAAATCTATTAAATATTATGCCAAATATTTATCTACTTGTTACACCTTTTCTGTGCTATGCTCAACAAACTAAAGATGTCAAGTTTGGTATTAATTGCATATGCCATTTCTTAAGGAAATCAAAAAAGATGTATTCTTATTGCAGGAATCGGTTAACGTGATAATTACAAAGGAAAATCCACAGCGTGCTTTTAAATTAGAGGATGAAAATCGGAGATAGGGGTGAAAAACCACCCTAATCAGTATTTTCAAAATATCTCGCAAATGAATCACAATGTTAATAAATTTTTTTAAATATTTTTTTTTGAAATCCTTCATTCAAATAATAACAACAAACAAAAATGGTATCCAAAACGTTAATTTGTCATCATAAGATAATTTTTTTAACCTACGCTCCACTTCATCGAGCACGACCTCTCAAAACTAAAGAACAAACAATCAATCTTACACTTCAACTTGTTTACTATTTGTCTTCCTCTTTTTTGTTTTAGTAGGCTCCCATTATTGGTTTTACTCACACATAGAAAAAACACGATTTTTTATGCTGGGTCATAAGAATATACACAAAACAATGCCCACGAAAGCAACGCATCATCAAACGAACTTGTTAAAACACACAGAGTTTGAGAATTCTTCTTCAAAATTCTACATAAGAATACTGTTCAACATTCGAGTAATCAAATAAAAATTACAACGTACAAGTAAATTTCAGTCTAAGTGCTTTTGCCAGCAAATTTCATTCGATTTATCGAAATTCGACTATTCACCATTTGTCATTTGTCTCGGATTAAAATGTAATTCACCTTAAATTATAAAAAGTAAAGTAAAAACAAAGTCAAGTAGTTCAAAATCGAAGTCGATATTGAGGTTCAACAAAATAAAATAAATATTTGCAATTTCTCTTCAAATAAAATTTTTTATCAGGCCTGGTTTGAACCTATGAACCTATAAGCTGACATTTGGCACTACAACTTCTGAGATCAATCCAAAAATATTTAAAAGTCCATCCACCCAACACACCCAATTATATTGCAACTACAGATATTTTTCTACCTTAGGGAAAGAAAATTAATTAATTAAAACAAGTCTCATCAAGACTATAAATTTAGAGAAAAAAACTACCAATTTAATACAAAATAAAGTAAAATTAAAAATATGTACTTAGAAGTTGTCACTGACATCAAGATCGTTTTCATTATCATCAACTCTGTTAAAGTAATGATGTAAACGATCTCAAATTTTCAGTTCTTTTTTTTTTTGTACGTTCAGTACTTTCAGAACAATAACAACAAGCCTGCCACGACTAAAACTATCTTGGAGTTCGAAAATAAAGCAAACAGACGTGGAATTTCTTATATTTTCCACATGGTTTGGCAATCGGGGCTTGAAATATGATGTTGTGTTTTTTAAGCTATATATTTAATTTCCGTTTTCTATCGGGTTTTCCAATAAGGACTTTCTTTTTTATAAACCTAAAACGACTTGAAGTACAATTAAAACATTTATGAATGGAACTCGACTTTATATGGCCACCGCGGGCACATTTGCAGCGTTCGATTTGTTGAACCCTTTTTGATGACTCGGTCACAAATTTCGGTCGAGCTCTTACGACGTCATCCAATGACTTAACATAGCCCAAAAAAATAGTCTAGAGGGGTTAAATCGCACGAACGAGGCCAATCGACTAGTTCATTTCTTGACATACCGCAAGCTCATCAAACTTACTTATTCAATAAATCGGTTGTAACGTGTGCTGTGTGGCTTGTGGCACTATCCTGTGGAAATCACAAGACGTCTTCGAAATCACATGACGAGCTTCGTCATTGAAGATGATTAGGCGATTTGGCACATCTTGCCAAAGCTCAAGTGAAGAACGTACGTCGCTTCAATTCTTAAATAAGCTTGATCTTGTGTGGGTGTTGTTGTCCTATGCCCAGTTCTTGAGAACACCGTGGAATTGACTAATTTGGATCGCTTGCTACGAACACCTGATCGGCACCTATATTTTCGACACTTCAACCAACCCCTTATGTCTCAGTGAGACAACATCACAAAGGTTATGTTATGGAACGAGAATTACGGCCGCAAATTAGAGTAAAGGCTCTCAAAGTTGCGGTCACCGACTTCGAATTTAGGTAGAAAATTTTAATAACTTGCTGACATTCCAATTCGTGTACAGAGCGGGGACCCCAGGGTCTAGCGCTTTCTCACAACTATACCTTGTGAGGGAATGGGGACCAACATTTTTCAGCCTGTCCCGAACGGTTAATCGAGTAAGCACTTTTCATGGCAATAAATTTATTATCGGAGTACTTGACAATTCCTCCCGAAAGGTGATATACCTACCTACCAAGGGAAAAACGTTTTTCAATTTCTGTTGGGATTCTAACCACGAATCTCTGCGTAACAAGCAGACAAATTAACCACTACACCTACCTACAACGTACCTGTAGTTTATCAGGATGAACCTACGGGTACCTACAACGTTCGTGTAGTTTATCAGGATGAAAATATTGAGTTAACTGAATCAATTGACAATGACAGTTCGCTGATTTGTAAAAGGGTGCGTTCAAACAGAAGTTTTCAAGTCCCTATTGAAAATGTCTTTAAAACCCCTATCTGAGCCACAAAATTGCTTTATCCTTAACTAAATAATCAGAAGCTCTTTTTGTGTTAGGAAGAACGTAGGTACCTACCTACCTAGTTTTTTTAACTAAAAACTAAAGTGGATAACCATACGAGAATTATCATTCTTGGATTAAATGCCAGCAATTTCAATATGAAAAAGTCCTTTGGGTCAGGATAAATCAACACATCTCTACATGTCCCGTGAAAATGTAACTTAGAGGTCTGACTTAGTTAAAAACAGTGCAATGACTATCTAGAAACCTACTCGTGAGTCGTCATATAAAACCAATTATAATCAAAGCAATTTCATTCTTTTCAAGCAATGATTTCTTTGGTGAAGTAGGTACACTACACAGAGAAGCAAAAAACCTTAAAACATAAAGCCCATCTTCGTGGTACTTTCCGACATTGCTTCTTGGTAAAATCATAATACGAGTAGGTATACCTAGTCACCAACACATTCTATTTGCCTTCTTCTACAACATTTTTACACCTCGCTTGTGTCAGTCATTATTTCTTTTGCTCCACCTTTGAGATCAAATAAAATCCCAAGTGCATACAAACCCATTTTCCTAATTAAATTATTGCAACACACAAGTGCTTTTAAACCCCAAACAACAACCTCTCTGATGCACTTCCATTTAGGTAACCTACCTTCCCAAACAAAAAAATCACTCCTGTTCAAAAACAAGACTCAAAAGCAAATCTCCGTTTGTAATGCCTTTACCACTCACAGCATGCAGCACACTCAAATGTTAACGAACCACAATTAGCCATGAAGTTCTTTATAAGTTTCCAACTATTTCACAGACAATTTTTAACTTAATAAGTGTTCCACAAAAACAAATTCGCTTTCACATTTCACAAGCAAAAAAAGGATACCTAATTGTGTCAGGACTTCAGAAGAGACAGAAATAAAAAAAATAGGTAGGTAATAATCAATAACCAAAACAAGCTCACACAAAAGGATTGTCTCCCTGACAACATTTTGAGAAGATACCAATACCTACTTTTGCTTCTCTCGTTCGCCGTCCGAATACCTAGTTCCCCGAAGCCAATCGCTTTGACATTGAAAATGGCTAATAAAAAAAAAAAAAAAAAACTAAACTAGTTTCAGAGATACCTACCTACCTACCCACAAAAAATATATAAAACACAAACAAAGTGAAAAACCTGATAAGAACCTATTCAATCTGTTTCTCTTTTCCTTCCCAACTCTACTTGGTTCGTTTACGAAGATGCGGGAATTTTTCTACGTGAACCGTAATTAAATTTATAATAGATTTTTTTTCTCTCGTTTGTTTATCGTACATTTCATTTTGCCCCCCACCGCAAATAAAACAAAAAACACCCTTTTCACCGAATTTATTTTTTAGAGGACACGCTTTGAAAAATGCATTTCGCCATCCGTCATAAGCAAATACCTGCTCGTCAGAGACCTACAAACAAAAAATAAAAAAAATTGCGTTGACTTTGCCTTTTAGTACAAACAACAACAAACTGTAGCAATAAACAAATTTACTCTGCTGAGTTATTTATACCGAGCTTGTTACTTCATTCAAATCCTCTTTCACTTCTCCGCATTTTCCTGCTCACAAACATGCTGCTCGAATTGTGTGTTCACTTTGTGTTGTTTATTTTTATACATATTTTTTTTTAGCTTATGTTTCGTATGTTACACTGACCGATGATGACCGCAGAAAAATGTATACAGCAGCTATTTATGATTAGAAGAGTGACCAACCAACAAGACCTGCCCACTTTGTCTATATCTTCTACTGATGACTATCTACATATTCAAGTCTTGTTTCAGCTTGTTAGATTCTCTTGTTGACTTCTCTCTGAGTATCCACCGCACACAGTCACCATTATACCCCATCATCCAACCCCCCACCAACCGACTACCACGACGACGACGCCCCACAACCGCAAAGCCCTCTTTATTTTTATCAAATGGCTCTCTTGAGCTTTGAAGCTATTTTATGCTGTGTTATGTGTTGTTTTTCTTTTTTCTTTGCTTGATTGAGTGGTTTTTTCTGCCTTTGCTGTTGCTGTTGTTAAAACAAATACGTCAAATGCCTTCTTAAAATATCTCATTTAAAAAAGAAAATATATCTATCAATTATAAATATCACAATCACCAAGTTGATAGCAGATGAGAGACAATTAAAATGATTTATTGAAGAAAATTATAAGTAATAACAAGCCTACACATTGTTTGTGCTTGTGTGCCTTCTTTTCATAATGTCCTATTTATGAACTCTCAATTTTGCAACTCTCGATTTGAGATAATGACGGAAAAACGATTAACGTTGATGGAGACCAAGGCGAAGGCGAAAAGACAGACGAATGAAGACGACTACACAAATGATCTACGACAATAATGAAGACGAAGATGATGACTGTGCTGTGACTGACGCTTGAATGATTTGCCTACTTAATTATCTGACTCACAAGTTGCTTTGCTTTTGCTTTTGCTGTTGTTGTAGATGTAGATGTCGCCGCTGTAGCTCTTCCTCCACTTCATTCATTTTCTGTTGTTGTACAGTGTACACAGTGGTGCACTGAAATCCAAATCCTACACAACAGTTCCATGCGGAGCAAAAAATATGTACATACATAAGTAAGTATAGGAAGTGTTCCCATTTTAAAGCGATTTTTTAGTTAATGAGACACACAAGCCACACATGTTACACAATAACCAGCAACCACCCAAGCTGCGATGCCAAGCAAAATGAGCTCAATGCTCGAATATAGCTGCTAAGTCATGTAAACGCGCTGGTGCAAATTATCATTTTGAATGTTAACTTTTTGTTTTAATTTTAAATCAAATGAACCAGATTGCGATTGTGAAAAAAAAGTAAAAGATAAAGGCATTGACTTGAACAGGTATTTCTAATTTAAAAAAAAAATTAGACAATTATTCTTATCGAAACATTTGGGTGCTAAAAAGAATGTTTGGTCAACCTCTTTTGTTTATTTGAGTGGTTTGAGATGTGTGTAGCCAAAGAAAAAATGTTTACATTCATTTCAAGTTCGTTTCTATTATTTACATAGTGTGGTGTTAAGTCAAGATTTTTCATTGTAGCTTTTAGAAAAAAGCTTTTTCCAAAGAAGAAAGAAAACAAGACATACTCGGTGATTACTCTAAGGGTAAATATGTCTATTCAAAGCAAAAGATACATATTCTCTTGGCAAATATGTTCATTCTCATGTGGAACAGCTGAGATCCCATCGAGATCACGATGCTCGTTACACCGGCGGCGGCGCCGTAAAAAGTAGAAGAAGGATACGGGACATCTTCAATTAGCCAGGGCTTAATTTAACACCCACACTGTGTTTTCCAATATTATGAAAGGTAGTCATAACCCCTGCTTGAAGTGTGAAAAATAAATTAATAGGGTGGCGCCACAGAGCGGGCGCCTAACGCATTTCTCTCAACCACATCTTCTGAGGAATGGAGGGAACCTACAAGTTTTTTTCCCATTCCGAACGGTTAATTTAGAAAGCGCTTTTCATGACAATGAAAATTACCATCGGAGGTCTTGCCAATTTCTCGCGAAAGGCGATACCCGCGATATGTACTATCACGGCTATTAACTGGATATTTCTTTGATTTGAAACTCAAATTTTCACGTTACAGGCAAACATGCTACTCATCACCTCACGGACACCATATTTTTCTATTATTAAGAAACTGATATTTTCTCTAACCGTTGTTTTTGTAACGGTCCACACGTCGTTTTGTAAATGAGTTTATATCGTTGATTCGCTAGGTAAATTCCTGCGACCGAATCTGAGGGCGACCGAAACTGCTCTTTAGAAATGACATTGTATCGTACAATTCAAGGAAAATTTTGTAACCATATCAGTGAATTTGCATAGCAATGACCGATATAACTTCATTAACATAACTTCAGTGAAAGTCGAAATCAAATTAAAAGGATTGGAGATGAATAACCCCTATACTCGTGCACTCATGTACGAGCTAACAGTTATGCACACCATATTTTTTAGAAATATAAGAAATGCGCGCGTAATATAAGAAATAAATATAACGCGCACATCAAAAGGATATGCTTATGTTATGACTAACCTTACAATGTTATAGGACACAGTGTGATCATTTAGGAAAGTAGAGGAGGATAAAGTAGGAGGCACCGATGCACATTGCTTTTAAACTTTTGTGAGTTGTAATGAATGGGACTCTGTCTGGTGTACGGGCCAAATAAATAAACAAGGTGACGCAACAGAGCGAGAAGCCCCAGGGCCTTAGCGCATTTCTCACAACCATTGCCTTCGTGAGGGAATAGAGGGGACCTACAATTTTCTGCCAATTCCGAACGACTAATCGAGAAAGCGCTTTTCATGGCAATGAATTTATTAACTTGAATCGCGAAAGCGAAAGCCGTGGAAAAACATTTTTGCCTTTCTTGGGATTCGAGCCACGAACCTCCCGGTTAACAGGCAGACATGCTTACCATCACGCCACGGGTACCACGGATAGTGTGACAAAAATATGAATTTCTATACTCGCCTGTACGACAAAACTTGGGCTGAACTAATGAGCAATTCTAGCGATGCGGGTGTTTCGTCTAAATTACTTAAAAGGAGGAATGCATCAGGCAATTACACTAGAGCAAGAGAGTAAGACAAGAAAAACATATTGACGATGTTTAAGAGAATCAATCAATCCTAGAAATGAACTATTACCTATCAGTCTTAACGCTCTGTTTTGTACCCTGATCTGGAAAAGCAGCAACTTAAATTTTGTAACGAAAATGAGAAGTTGAAAGGACAGTTAAGGGGATTAGAAGTCTCACACAAGATCGTTTATCAAGATAAGGAAGAGTGTCGGAGACAAAATGGAGCCCTGGGGTACACCAGCATTTATAAGGTAAGTATCAGACTTAAAGTCTTCTTATACAACGTGTATTGAACAGGTGGTTTCTAATTCAACGAAGAAGAGAAATCGACCAAAACCACGCACTTTCGATAACAGAGCCTGATACCAATTTTCAGTGAGATATGCTATCAAATCAACAATTTTGCTGCGAAAGCCGAACTGCCAGTCATTGAGAAGCTTTTCGTTCTCCAAGACATTTCATAAGTTGACGGTTTATCAACGTTTTCATGACCTTGATGCGCTAGTGCAATTGGACGATATAATTGGAAGGAGAAGAAGATTTGTCTTTTAAGGGACGGGCTGGATAGTTTTTCATCAGCTCGGGCGATTTCCAGAAGAACAGGTTATGTAGGAAAAGCGTTCGCAGTGGTTTTTCCAGGGTAGAAAAACACCTCTTCTGAATAACTGCAGTGGTACCATCTGGGAAAGTGCATTTATGTATATTGAGCGAGTAAAAAAAATTAACTGCTTCGCTGTAGCA
Source organism: Melanostoma scalare (assembly GCA_949752695.1). Classification (NCBI taxonomy): domain Eukaryota; kingdom Metazoa; phylum Arthropoda; class Insecta; order Diptera; family Syrphidae; genus Melanostoma; species Melanostoma scalare. The sequence goes on from OX456984.1 coordinate 218,192,037, forward strand.
CTTACATGAAGTTAAGGCTACCAGAGTTACTTCTTTTTGGGGAGCAATGTAAAAACTGTAGATTACGTAGTCGGAAACATTTTTGACATCTTGAATCATATGTGTGAGAGGAAGTTGGGAGCATCAATTGAACCTGTTATAAGTTGACTTATAAATATTAAGTCATTGTTGATCGGTCTAGGTGGAAGTAAGTTGAGTTCGATTTTCATTGAGGGGAAGGTCAAATAAGCCACTTAGGGTGAACCTTTAAGGGTTAAAAGTATGAATTTGTGTTGCACTGCCTCTCTTCGGTATTTCTGAACTTGGTGGCCAAGTCTGAGAAGCAGACTCGAGATGGGGACGGACACAATAGTTGTGTAAATAGAGTGTAACATAGCGGTCATTAAATTCCTTTGGCTACCTCTTAATAAAGTCAAGCATTGCCTATAATGAAGCTGATGTGTTCATTAAATTCTAGGCAAATACTAAAATGAACACCATGGTTACGGACAGAATTTTAAAACCTATACTAGACGTCCTTTTGTTTCAGAAGGTCGTACTTTGGATCTTGGAAGCGTTCATACTAAGCCTATTTTTAAAACACCATAAAACAAAACAGTCGACATCTTTTTGTAAGAAGCTATTTGAAACAAGAGTTAATATATCGCTATAGGAGATGAATGAAATTGTATAATTTATAGCAACAATAAAAAGCAAAGGACCAGGATGACTTTCATGTGGCACACCAGACAAAGCAATAAAATGATTCGATAAGACGTTACGACATTTGACTTGACACGACTTTTTTTAAGTGGAAACTTATTCAAATGCTTAAAAAACCGCATATTGTCAGAAAAACCCGTTGGGCTTCAGGCTGAAGATTGCCTGAAAGTTTCTAGTTACACAAGACAACCTCCTCTTTGATCACTCTAGCTAGTCGAGGGAATCCAGTGTACCGAACATTCCCTATTTTAAAACGTTCTATTTTAATTCAATTTTATTATTTTACTTTATTCAAGAGGCACTATCCACAAAAAGGAGAAAGGGGTTATCAAATTAAACGAGCAGAGACCATAATAGGTACTATGGTGCACACTCACAGCATTCATGACAAATTAATTAACTCATCTCCTAATATTTTTAAATTTTATCCTCTTAAACGATAAAAGTTCAGAGTTATTGAAAAAAGCAACACCATTTAATACAGCTGTGCCTGTTTACTGCGGTAAAAGGGCTCTCTTGAGGTCAAAGAAGCCTTGTCGAACAACCAAACTCACTCGTTGCCAATAGCTTTACACAAATTCAATATTTGTCGCTTCAATGAACACAAGTAAGCAATAAAGTCCCTCTGTAACATTTTTATACACACCACCATCATCATCATCATCAGTATCGCCAAGCAACTTTAACTAAAGTAAATTTTGCCCACATCTTTGTAGTCATGGTTAAAACTAAATAAAAAAAAAAGTGGCCACCCTGAACAAAATTGCTTTGGGGCAAAAGAAAATCTTTGCTTTTTTCCCTCCATGCTCAACGGACAAAAATAAGTACGCAAATTGTGAAGTAGAGCGCAGTGAATAGCTAGCCATGGCCCTTTCCATAGATTTTGTTTGCCTCCTTTGATTCGTGTAAGCGGGCTATTAAATATGTTATGTGGCACAGTTTTGCTCCGTTCTTGTTCTTCCTCTTCTTTCTCTACAAAATGACGACGCGACTATTAGTCCGAAAGTCACTCAGCCTTCAGCCAGTTGGCTTCGTTCGGTCGTTCGTCGGTCGCTCCATCTCCAAAGCACATCTCCGCCCGCCCCCAAAGCAATATAAATCTTCTATACGCGCGTATGTTACTCTTGTTTGTTTGGTAGTTAGGCTTCTTTATGACGCAATCGAAACAACAAGGTTTCTGTGGAAGATATATAATTTTTGGGGAAAAATTGTGCTGCAACTCTTTATCATACCACATCATGCTAACTGACGGCCTCTAGCTGGCCCTGGTCGCTGGAAAAGCTTTCAAGTTAATCTATTATGTTGTTTATGGCCTCCTGAAAGGTGTGGAAAACGGATTGTTTCGTTTTCACTCGACAGGAAATAATTAAATTCTATTTCGCTTCATGAGGCGTTAAATTTTCATGCACGGAATATTTTTCTTTGATACGGAATTGGTATAGGTACTTTTACTACGAGTATTATTGGAAACAGTTGTTTACAACTTTGCAAATCCAACACGTTTTACTCCGCATTGGTGTACACATATACTTCAGGTGAAGAAGACCGGACTTTGGCATTACTTGAGAGTTTCAAGTTTGAGTTTGTTTTCATTTCTTTTATCGTCAAATCCCCCATCTTTGGATTTGCGCGCCTCTTTTCTGGTATTAGTCGAACAAATCGCTTTGACAATAAGTTTTTCTTTTCATCGTTTCTTTGGCTGGTAAATGGTAATCTTTTTCTTGTCCGATTGCTCCCGCCTCTCCTCTCCGTCCAACACCATTACCGACTACCTACCGATTTAGATGATTCTGGCGCGTTGTGCGTTGGCCGTGCAATGGTTTTTTTTTATTTCTCTTTCAAGTTTTCAGTGAAAACTTTAAATTGGCATTTAGCCAGGAATCTGTGTGTGTTCAGTGGACTACGACGGTGACGCCGACGAGCAAGACCAAAAGCAACCCAGCAACGGATCGAGCCACCAAGCGACGGAGGATGGAAACGACGCTCATTCTCCTCCCGTCTTCACTGTATTCCAATTCGGATTTTAATGGGCAATCCATGTGACACAAACACACATAACTAGTTAGTGATTGTGTTTTTGTAGTCGCGTTGTGTCATTTTCGCATAATTAAAAGTTGAAATTACCTCCAAGTTGCTTTTGTGTTTTGGCGGTTGCTCCTGATGCTTCCCTGCTCGAGCACAGAACAACGTTAATTCTCAATTAAACGATGGCAACATCCTGACGACGAGGACAGTGAGTTGTTTCCTCTGTCCTTATCTCATCCCATTTTTCGGATGCATGCATAAGTAGTTATATGTTTCTTTTTTTACTTGTTTTTTGGAAGATATCCATAATAAAATTGGAATTATATTTCAATGGACACTCCTCTTCATAGAACGCTTTTGCTTCCTTCCTATAAAGGACACCACAATGTAAGGCAAGGGTATGTGGCTACTGCAGAGGAGGAAGCAAAGAATTTAATTTGATAAATATTACATAAGTTTTTGTTTTATCGCTTCCGAATTTTGGAGAAACAAGAAACATTTAAGCCAATTTGACATAAAATTGCATAGCAAACAGCATAACAAATCAAAAAAACGAGTTGTTTGTAGGGTAGGTGTACCAGTACCCGGCCAGTCACTAGTACCCGGCCACTTTCTATTAAATACGAAATAACAAGAAAATAACACATTATTTGCATGAACAAAAACATTGTGACAATTATTCCAGGCCCATGTAATGCTTTGGTAAAGTTTGTCTGATCTGAGCTTGAAAGATCCATGGCAAAAAAATATTTAGTTTGTGAAGTTCGTTGTGAGAGCAGGAAGTGCTAGTTTGAGTTCGCGAGTGCTAGTAGAACCGATATTCAAAATAAGTGAGTTTCAGCGTTCTTTGTAAGTATACAAATCAGTTTTGTGTTTTTTTAAATAAATATTATGTTTATTGATCGTAAACTCAAAAAAAAATATAATTTTTTTGTTTTAAATTACTAAAAATGCGGTGGCCGGTTACTGAAACATAAATTTCTTATGATGTTTTAGTATCCGGCCAGGGTGGCCGGGTACTAGAACTTTACCTGAAATCGAATAATTTATTTTTTTCGCGTTTAAACGTATAATAATACTTTTGCCTACCTCCACAATTCAATAAAATGTATTAAATATGTCAAGTTTTAGTATCCGGCCACCTCTTTATGTCGAAGGTTTACTATGGCCGGGTTTTAGAACAAACCGGCCACCTTGCTAATTGTGAACAAATTCATACTATTTGTTATAGAAAATGAGTCAAGAAATAGTTGAAGGAGAATCACAAGAACTTTCACGTACTTAAAGAATCGAACTTGATCTAAAGGAAGTCTGGAAAAAAATAAGCCATAGAAAAGCCACTTCCAAGTATGAAAAAAAGAAGAAGATGAATGGAAGCTCAAAAATCATCTGGACGCAAGAGAAATTCTTATAGGTAAGCGATACTGAAGAAGACGGTTTAAGAACACAGGTTGCGATATTTGTCCCTTGTGGTATCATCTTAAATGCTAGGGTTAGGTTAGGTGGAAGTGGCTGTCAGCCAATGAGTAATATCTACGTACATTGCCTGACACACTTAGACCGCAAGGGTCCATTGTGATACCACAGAGATCAGCAAGTTAATCACCTACTGATCTCAGAAACCCGATGTAAGATTAACGAGTTGATCACCCATTAATCTTTCATTACGGGAAACGGGACTATAGCCGGTTATTCACCTGCTAGTCGAACCACGCGAAACTTTTAATGTATTTTGAAAGACTTTAAGGGTCTATGAAGTAGTGCAGGGCATGAGCAAAGAAGGTGTTGAACGGTTTCTTCCTCTTCTTCGTCCATGCAGCTTCTGCAGATATCATTGGAAAACACAATAAGTCTTTTGGCGTGTCTTCCTATTAGACAGTGTCCCGTAAGAACACCTATGGTTGAACCTAGATACAGACGGTTCAGGACTTACAAACTCTTTGAACGTTTTGAGTCTACACACGGCCAAACTTTTTTGGTTGCAAGGCAGTTGTTACTCTCAGTCTATCTAGTGTTTGTTATTCTTGAAGCGTCTTAGACAAAGTAGGAGTTTATGAAGACACTATGAACATGAGTTTTGTTTGTGATATTTGCCTGGACTCAAATACATGAAAATATACCTGATTTCTTTCATACTATAAGACATATCTTTAAGCTTACACTGTATCCTTGAAAGTTCTAGACTTAATGTTTTTTTTCTGAAAGAAATATTGTTTTGTTTTACGAGTTTAATAAAATTTTTAGTTTTTTGATTAGCAAAGATTCCTGAATATCGTTTTGTAAGAATTTTTTGTTTGTTTTCAGGAATTGAATGATTTTTTTTTGTTTTTTTAATGAAGAAAGTTCCTATTTTGTTTTGTTAATGTTTAATAATAACTTTATTTATGAAATAAATTTAACTAACAAAAATGTCAGCCAAATTGTAGAAGATTGAAATCTTCTACCTATTTATCGTTCATATAAAAAATAACTTTTTTTTGCTTTGTTAGTTTTAATTTTATATTTAATATTTTAAGTAAGCTAGGATAAGCTTATGCGATAAAACTTAAATTTAATGAATATAAAATATTTTTTGAAAAAAATCTAGTTATTTATTGATAAAAGTGTTTAATTTCAATGGTTTAGTTAAGATTTGCTACAAAAGAAAAGACCTGGCCGGATACTGGATCAAAAGCGGCCGGTTACTGAAAATTGGTGGCCGGGTACTGGTGAAAAAGCACTTTTTTTATTTAAGTTGTTCCAGTTTTAATATTATTAAGTTTGCAACTTTTGCATTATTTTTGTTTGATTGAAATTTTAAATAAGATTAGAAAAAAACGGACTCCAAAATCTCATATCATAAGACGAATTTGCTATAGGGCCCCAAAGTGAGAAAATGCGTTAGGTGGCCGGATACTGGTACACTTACCCTACTCGTATGTGACTGAAACGGAAGAGATGACGCGCGAGTAACACATTTGGTTTGTTGGCAGGCAGTGTTCGAAGGTCGTTTAAAATGTTAGTCGCTTTTATTTACTGTTTCCAAACCCTTGTCACAAATGATATTTCACCAAGTGGGATAGAAATTCAATGACAAATTAAATTAGATCCGATTCACTTAAATCACATTTTACAGCTATTCTTTTCCGCTTGAGTTGGCAAACTGGGATGGGGTGGTGTTTTCTTTCAACTTAACTAAATAAAGTTGAATGTCACTTTGCGTTGCCTCGCAAAGACAACAACTGCTGCCAGTAATTGAAAAGGGAGTTTGTTATGTTATAGGTACGAAGTTATGCATTTAGTGTTCATAATATGGAACGGAAATAATTTAAGCGTACGCTTTAAATCTTTTTAAGTTTTACAAACATGAGCGTCGTGAGTTTGATTTCTTTTTGATTTTATTTGGCACATGGTTTAAAACACATCATTTTCATTAAAAATAAGGACTTCATTTGCTATACAAAAAATGCAGATAGCGATAGAAAAATAACATAACACTCGTTTGAATTCTGCTCACAAAAATAAGTTTTTTATTTCCCAGCTATGTGCAAAACTGAACCTTTTAGTATCTATCAAACTTAAAGGGTGTTTTTTTTAGACGTGTTGTTTTCAAGAAGAAATAAAAGGCATATAATTTGAATAAGAATTCAGCTTTCTTATAAAAAAAAAAGGATGTGTCGATATGTTTTAAAAATGATTTGGAATAAATTGCAGCCGAGAGGCCCCATTTTCGACTACTTTTTGCAGTATTAGGGACCGTATGTCAGCAATAAAGCGCCGAATATCCTCTTTGAAGCGTCAATCGTCTCGGGATGATCTGCGTAGACAAGCGACTGCACGTAACCCTACAAAAAATTGTCCAACCAGCGGTGTTAAATCGCCCGATCTTGGAAGTAACTCAAAGGTTTTAAATTTTGTAAAAATCAGCGTCAACAGCGATATTTTTCGATACAATTAACCGAACGTATACAGTGTCCAGTGATTGTGTGGATTCACGATGAAATGGCAAACCAAACTGAGCATAAATCAAGTAACAGCTGTAATAATACCAACTCCGAAGAAGTATTGCCAGGTTGAAAACAACACTTTTAAATAAACATGTTCTGTGTTACAAATAATGTTCTCATAAAGCGATCTGGTGCTGTAAAGTGAGGCAAATAAATCTCATTTTCACATGAAAATCGATTCTCGTTGAGAAATAATGAAATGACAAATTCTCTTGACGGGATAAATTTTAGATCACAAACAAACTGTCCGTGTTTTATGTGCAAATTGAAATGAATTTTCAAAACAAAGAGGACAAAATTTGGTAAACAATAAGTAACATGCCAAAATTTCTGGGTACGAGTAATAACAATTCGTATTTTTGGACAACTCTTTGTACTGCATAATATAAAGTGATAAATAACACATCACACACGGCACAAACGTACGTTTAAATAATTAAAAAATACCAAACAACTTTAAAGAATTTTCTTCCTCGATATCAAATAGTTTGGTTGTGGTTGATAGCACAAAAAGGTTTTTAAATTACATGTATGAGACGTGCAAGACTTACAGACTTTTATTGCGGCTATGGTACAATTTTTTGAATATACAAAAAAAAGTCCTACCTTGTGCTTCAGCGGAAGCGAAAATTCAGAAGTATTTGATGCTTTCGTAAAATTCTCATATGAAAAGGGGTCAAGCAATTTGAACAGCGGTTCACTCTACAAAAACCAAAAGCTGACCCAAAGCATCAATAAGGACAGAAAGCGTAGGCAGTTATTACCAATGCTTTGGTGAGGTCGGAATCTTTCAATTCGGGAGGTTAGGCTATTTGCACACACACAGATTTCGGACGAGCGATCTATGCCGGTCGTCCAAATTCCAATAGTGAACCACATGTGGGAATAAGACCTGGCAGCCTGGCACACATTCCGACCGATGATCGATGCTGGTAAAATGCCTGTGAGCAGCCGTCCACTGTCACTGTATCGCCGGGAGTACCGGGAAGTATTGGCGAACGTGATTAAATACATGCTTGCACACGCACCAATTGTTATCGACCATTCATGCATGGAGAGAAGCTGCTGCGCTCTGAAAACCGATTTGAGGTTTAAGAGGATAAGGAAAGAAATGCATTACCGGTGAAAATCCAGTGAGTGTGCTAGCGCCCTGCTAGCGATAAATTGTCGGTCGACTTTATACTTGCCGTCCGAAATCGGTGTGTGTGCAACTAGGCTAACAGGTTCAAACCCAAAAACATCAAGGGAGAAAAATGTTTTTCTAAGGGTATAGCCCTTCGCAAATCCCCCGAAAATAACCATTCCCTTATATCTAAGGTATGGTAAGATGCCCCGGGACTCCCCGTTCTTTTGCGAAACCCTATTTACTTTATTTTAGACATATTATTTCTTATTTTATCGACTAAAAAAATATAAACTGTCAAGCATACATACAGTGATGCCCGCGGCGTAATGTCTGCCTGTTACATCAAAATCTTCTGTGTTTCGTGGATCGCTGGGATTATTTTACATTATTATCAAGCACATAATGAGCCTTTGAATACCCTGAAAACGATAACATATTCCATTCGATTTGTTAACTTTTCACTACTCTTTTCAATATATGTATCTGGTCGCAAGGCATCAATGATGGCTTGAATATTAGCTTCCAATGCTTAAGCCCATGAAAGTCGAGAAGCGTTACTTCTGAAAATATAGTTGTAACCAAATTGATTTTGGAATAAACTTATGGTGAAGCGCGCTATTTGGCAAGTAGCGCTGTCTTGTTACAGACAAATGTAGTCACCGTAACGCCGCGCACTGTGATCCCGATCGATTTTTTTCTTCTTATTGGTGAATTGAAGAAAAAAGATAAACAGGGTGTTCCGCAATCTTTGTTCGAAGTAAGAGAATGGAATTAACGAAAAATAAAATTTTTATAAATTAGTCCTCAATTTTGTACAGAAAAGTCTTTAACTATTTAATTATTCACAAGATATTCTAAAGTAAAATTGACAACATCAGTGGATGCTAAAAGTTAACAAACATATCTGAAATGTTTCTAGCAAGCAATATAAAATAAGCAATAAAATTTTCAAGTTACATATTTTATGTGAAACTGTATAGGGTAAAAGTAAACGGACGAAAAAAATCAAATAAAAATTCAAAATGTATGTTTCTTGAACTAAATAAACAATAAAATAGATTTTTTTAATATCTCAAATACTAAGAAAGACTTTTCACATTCGGTTTTCAGTTTTTGACTGAAAAATTGTTATTTAAATTTATTTTAAACCAAGCTTTTTATAAAGCTGCCCCACTCATCTATACGGCGCGAGATAGACCCCCTTCCTTACGATTTTTGTCTTTCCTTGACCCAACCTATTCGTCTTCGGGTTTTGTCGCATCCTATGCAAAAAACTCAACAAAACTATTTTAAACTAGGTGTGCCAGCGACTTCGTCCGCAAGAGTTGGCATAACTTTTATATTTATCAACCGATTGACATGAAATAAAAACTAAATGTTAAGTGAAGCTTACCACAATATATTACTGAAAAACCCCATCTAGATAGGATAAGCCGTTTCTGAGATTAACGTGCACAAACAAACTGTTACGTTATTATATGTATAGATAGATTGATATAAGAAGCAAATTCCACGCTTTCAGCACTTTTACCTCACCAATAACTGAAGTATTCATTTAAAAAATTGGTTTTTAGACCAAAGTGAGTGCACAGACTGCAATTTCTCCAAAGGTTGCAAATGGCTGCAGCTGCGACTTTGCATGTGGTTTAGCAAATTGTTGAGGTCAACTACCGTGCATGATGGTTATCATGTCCACCTGCTAACCCAGAGGTTCGAGGTTCGAATCCCAGCAGAGGCAAAAATGTTTTTCCACTGGTATCGCTTTTCGCGAGGAATTGGCTAGTCCTCCGTTATTAAATTCATTGCCATGAAAAGCGCTTTCTCAATTGCGTTCGGAACCGGCAGAAAATTGTAGGTCCCCTCTATTCCCTCACAAGGCATGGTAGTGAGAATTGCGCTAAGTGCAGGGGCTCCTCGCTCTATTACGCCACCCTTATTTATTATTTATTTATTTTATTTTTAACTACCGTGCTCAATTTCTCCCATAACTCCAGACTTTTCTATATATCTTAACTCAAATCTCAAACTAGAAAGGATTTTTGATTTATTTGTTAAAAGTGTAATACAAAGTAAAAAAAATACAAAGAATCTAATTTTTCATATTTTTTTCACCATAGAACAAAATAGACCGGCACGGTGCTCCAAAGACCTAAGGAGCGATATTGTCGTCAGGGGTCAGGGTGTAAACGCACACCTTGTCAAATTAAAGGTTTTGAATTGAGAAGAATAAAATTAGTCGAAAACCATGCAATGCACGAATTGCTTGCTCACTGGGCTTTATGAATTTCGCGAACAGATTTATCATTTTTAAAGCAAATTTCGACAATTTAGAAGCGTTGATTTGGCGTCAAACGATTCCTGATAAATTGCCACACCAAGCAAAAAGTCAACAAAGACATTTCATTCTGTCAAGCCATAGACAGAAACCATCGAAATTCCTCATGGACCTAAAAAAAACAGCCATTAAATACAAGCAAGTTTTTGTGTCGTTTTTCTGCAAGGGAAACAGCACAAAATCTACTTAAATTTGTAACTGTGTGATACAGAAAACCTTAACACTAAAAATTCTGATTTCAAGCTGCAGTAGTCTGCAGGTAATAGCCCTTTACATAAGAGTTTTATGTAAAAACCTATATGTTAAGCGGAAAATGAACATCATTGGGAAAAAAACATTTTACACAAACTAAATACGTAGGTACGTAACCACCACACGAAATAACAAAGAACCCTTGCAAGGCAAGAGCTACATATACAACAAACTATAATCTATATTTTAGATCATAAAATACTGTAAATGGGAATCAAGTTGAATCAATATTTTGCTATTCCATGCCCGTCTCCTCAAATCAAAATTATCAAAATACATAAAATTAATTAATTTATCTATACAGCTGTAACACACAAAGTTATTATAACGCACACCATCATTTCATGGAACACCCTAGCTGCCTAGCACAAGCACAAGCAGCCTGTGGTGGCCCACGTAACACGATAAGAGGCACTTGCAGTAGTAAAAACGATATTTGGATACAGGAATTGGCTTACAAGCACTCATTATCAAACTAAACCAGCCGGTCACGGAATACCACGAGCGAACGATTTAAAAATATTCATTTCATTAAGCTGAAAACGTCGTTTCACCGAGGAGAAAATGTTCAATTTAAAGGGTAAAGATATTTTGTAACGAAAGTGGGTGTAGATTTTCTTATAAAACGATTATAATTTTGAATAAGGAATCAGTAAATTTGACAGATTTCCAGATGGTATCAAACTTATGATAAAGTTGATAGCAAAAACGATGCACGATGTTTAGTTTGCAGTCATTATACATATAAGTGTATTGGCGATTGCTAGAAAACGATTTTGAAATCGCAAACAAAGGGCATGTCAATCGCTTCAAATACGGACACGTTCGAATAGGTGTCATATCTCGAATTGAACTTACATTCCTCATGTTCAGATTTCGTTGCAAAGAATGAGGGAGTCCTTTGTACTTCTTTCTGTGTTTGTCCTGGATTGAATAACACCGCTCTTGGAAAGGAAATGGCAAGCTTTTTGAAACTGGAACTGACAACAAAAGTTCTTTCAACACTCAGTCGTTTGGAACCCGACAAAATGGTTTATATCTTCACATCCTCATTCTTAAACGCTCTTGTTTTCTTTTTTGTGGGGATAAAGAAAGAAAAATGTTGTGAAAATCATAATTCAACATTCCCTGTTTTGTTCGATGTGTGGCGCCAGCCGATTGCCTTACATCAGTGACTTTTCCTCAATCACTTAATGACACCTGTGTAAACAAGACGAAAAACAAAGCATACAAACGTTTCCACTTTCGTTTGCAAACCGTGTTATAGATTTTTTTTTTTTCGTTTTAGTAGAATTAAAATCTTCTTTGATCTGATGTTCGAAAAAGTTGTAATCCTTATTAAGACGATGACAGGAGAAATTCGCAGCTGTTATTTTTAAAATTGTTTTGAGAATAAAAAAATGTGTTAATTCTCATTTCAACAACCAACTATTTTGTAGACCACTCAGCCACTAGCAAACCATACTTCATGTAAATATTACTGTAAGGCCTCAATTTGGCGTTTCCTTTCAAACTTTACGATCGTTAAATTTAAAAGATTGAACAAACTAACAACACCAATATGACACAGGAATGTGTGTTTGATGAGAACAATGCCTTTACATCGGCATTCGAAATTCTCAAATTAATTGTTCGCGGAAATTGGTTTGTTTGGGTTCACCATAAGCGAGATTTCTTTCAAAATCAGATTTAATATAATATAAACAAAACTTGATGAGGATTACGAAACATCACATAAAACCCAGATGATGAAATCACGACTTAATGGTGATAGGACATAATTCATTCAATGGCAGATTAGAAGTTTTTTTTTTTGTGGACAGCATGATGCCTTATTTAGAAAACAATGACGCAGCGGGACGTCAAAGTGAAGTTAAACGTTCATTCGTCAAATACTTTTCAATGCACATGAGAGTAATAGTTTTGTAAGTAAAACAAACACAAATTCCCAGCACGTTTCTAATTGTTTTTATTTTTGTCTTCAAACTTAAAAATGTTGGCCCAAAAAAAATTGTTTCTTTATTCTTTTTTGATTAAAACCAAACTTTGTGAATGACAATGTCGAAGGATTGAAAAGCACTTGTTTTATTTTTTCAGGGACAGTAACACAAAACATTTGATGGGTTTTAGTTCAGGTAACGAAATAAGGCTGTCAAATGGCATGAATTTTCATTTAAATAACAGGGATGTGTGGTTATTTTGATTAGCGTTTTTTGAGAACTGAAAACCCAGGTTTTTTCTGACAGCTCATCGAGTTTTCAAGGAAACATGGGTGAATCATGGGTAAAGTTCGACGTACGAACCTATCAATTGACTCAAAAGCAATAATATTGGGATTTAGAAGCTATGAAACACATAATTACAAAAAACAAATCAATTTTGTGATTTTTGAAGTCGATTTGTAAGCGAGGAATGAGACTATACTGATAAACCCAGCAGCAACTGGTGGTTGGAAGGCTAACGTGGTGAGAAAATCAGTTCATATGATTGTGAAAGATCAGACATAAAAACAATGTCTGAACTAAAGCACCTAGGCTACTTATCCAGGACTGCAAAATTGTTCAATTTATTAAAAAAGTGCCGCAACAGAGCGAGAAGCCCCAGGGCCTATCACATTTCTCACAATCACGCCTTGTGGGGGAAATGATTGGACACTCAATTTTGTGCCGATTCCGAACGGCTAATCGAGAGGGCTTTTCATGGCAATGAATTTATTAACGGAGGCTTTGCCAATTCCTCGGAAAGGCGATACCCGCTATACATTTTTTTCTCTGTTGGGATTCCAACCAAGAACCTTTAGGTTAACAGCAGACATGCTAACCTTACGCCACGAGTACCACCAATTGTCCAATCCAATTCCAAAAACACAATCTCTGTTATAATGGATATATAAAACTTTGTATTTAAATCGGCATTTACCACTATTTTAATTTGTAAATCAATCTACAAGAAAATGAAGTAGAATGCAAGCATTTTTCATGATCTTCGTTTTATCTTTGTTCGTCCGGGCTTTTGTAGGTCGTTATGTTTTTCTGAAGTCTCACTTCTGTCGTCTGTGCAAACAATTTTTTTTTGCAAAATTACTTTGATCAAACAAATTAAGTTCGAGAAAATGTATTTCCTTCTACTAATCCTTGAATAGCAACTTTTTATCACATCCGGAACCTGAAAAATAAATTGAATTCCCCATCACTAGCGAATGTCCCATTTTATGATGAACTTCAATTGCATAACATTATTTGTTTATTATGTAGTCATTTTAAAGAATCAAAATGTTATGGATCGTACTTACTTTAAGCTAATTTGGCTTAGACATTCAAATTCAACCAAACGTTCGAATCGTCGCGTCGTTTGAATGACATGACAAATTTTGTTTTTTTTTGTAATTGGCTATAACTTAAATTCGTTACAAAAAATATAAATGGGTATCACAATTGACAATCACCTATTCGAACGAAATTAATTATTTGTGACTGTCAGTTGTTGTCAGTTATCACATTAACCGTTTCCAACCCCAAATGATAGGCGTTAAGAGTGACAAGCTAATAACCATAAGCATAAAAAAAAATAAACGAACAAAGGAGAAGTGAGCGATGGACTTAAGTTCGAATGGATATGTATACAAACTGCGACCGCCCTTTCTGTCACAAGATAAAAAAGGATTTCTACTTACACAAGACATCAACCCCTTGAACAGTTTCGGACTACGAATGCCAAAAGGAAAGGACTAAAACCATCTTCGCAATGAGTGAATTGCAATAGATTATAAGAATTTGTAAAAAATACTTTCAATAGTAACGAATTTCCTTCGTGGTAAAAATCACACTACGAGGGCGTCTATGATATACTTCCTTTTTGGCACTCATAGTCCGAATTTGTTACGACGGGCATTGTGACAGGGGGCCACTAATATATTGATAGTAGACAAATCTCTTGTGAAAAATAACCGTCACAGATAACTTATTGGTTTCTGTTAAAAAAGCTAACCTGGTTGTCAACACTCAGTGCGTTTCTTCTTTTCTCCTTATTTTTTTTTTCTTCATCGTTATATCGAAACGATCACAACCGTGGGTAAACAAATTTAACCTCAGCAAGCCTTCCCAAGTCCCCGGTATTGGATTGTTAAACGTGTGACTTACCAAAACCTGAATTAGGTGCATTAAAAAAAAATATCACAGAAAAAAAAGAAAAAGGCACCACAGAGCTCAAGGAGCGCCTAGACCTTGCACCACATTTCTCTCAACTTGATGAGGAATAGCTAAGCTAAGTGAGAAAGCTCTTTTCAAGGCAGTGAAATTATTCTTAGAGAACTTGCTAATTCCTCACGAAAGGCGATAGCCGTTGCATTTGTTTGTAGAGAATAATTGAAGCGATTGGTTAAGTGTCGCTCTTACGACAGAATCGTCACCATTACGACAGAATTGTCACCATTACGACGGAATGGTGGCTTTCTATTACGACTGAATTGTCGCCATTTTTCGTTTCAAAATTAGCATGCGCATCATTGAGTTACATAATATGAATATCGTTATAATGTTTTAAAACACATTTAGAGCATTTAGGAAAACAGGAGAGTAAATGGCTGATACAGGGGCAAATTGATTTTGAACTTTTGTGAGACATAATGCAGGGGTAAAAATGTTTGGTGTATATTATTTACATACGGGTGCGACTGAAATATAAATCTCTATACTTAACTGTACGTTCGAAGTTGGGCTCAAGGTAAAACTGATAAGCATTGCTAGCGAGGCGGGTGTTGCGGCTAAACTGTTTCAGGGGATGAACGCATCTGGCTATTTCACTGGGACTTGAAATTAACTGGAACGAGCTCGCCCGAAATGGAAATTGTTGGCAAAAGATGTTGTTTGAGGCTCAGGTTCACCCCGAACTGTAAAGTGATCCCAAGTATATGTTGCAATAACATAGGAACCTACCTTATACTACAGATTCGTAGTATTTACAGAAGGGTGGCGCAACAGAGCGTGGAACCCCAGGGCCTAGAGCATTTCTCACAACTATGCCTTGCGAAGGAATGGAAGGGACCTTTAATTTTCTGCCGGTTCCGAACTGCTAATCGAGAAAGCGCTTTTCATAGCTATGAATTTACTAAGGGAGGACTTACCATTTCCTCTCGAAAGCCGATGACCGTGAACAAACATTTTTGCCTCCGTTGGGATTCGAACCACGAACCTGTTGGTTAACAGCAAACATGCTAATTATCACACCACGAGTAGCACTTGTGCAAGGAAAATATTGACGTAAAACATTAAAATGAAATACTGCTATACGTTAACGTGTGTGACACGTCGAAATTATGTATTTCT
The DNA here is from genome assembly GCA_949752695.1 of Melanostoma scalare. NCBI lineage: Eukaryota > Metazoa > Arthropoda > Insecta > Diptera > Syrphidae > Melanostoma > Melanostoma scalare. The sequence goes on from OX456984.1 coordinate 218,207,787, forward strand.
AAGAAACTGAGGCATGCTATCAATAAAAAGAAAATTGACGCAACTGTGTCGCATAACTCAATGAGAAAAAGTCAACTCACATAAACTTTAGAAAGGAAAAGATAAATAACCTTTCAATAAGTGCTTTTTCAAAAATAGCCATGGAGCAGGTACATAAAATGTGGCTCTGTACGTACCTATGTTTTGCCAATTCATTCTACGTTGACGTAAAACTTTAACGGAGAGAGAATTTCAATAAGAAAATTAAACTTTGAACAAGTAGGTATGTAGGTATACCTATACCTAGATAGGTAGGTTACTTACAGAAATTTTTTTTTGCTGATTGAATGGGAGAGAGCATCTTGTGTCCTCCAGAAACATAACTCATTCTCCTGTTTAAGCCATCAATTCTACAAAGGAAACGAGTTTTTTCAAATCATTTTAGCCTAAGTACCTACCTATAAACACTTCAAAACGAAGGTCTTAAAGGAATAGGTACATATCCACGCAAGAGAAATAGCCACCTATACCATATGGGGTGACGCATGTTCATGCTTTTGGACGTGATAAGAAAGCAAGTTGTTTCAGACATGACAGCGGCACAGTCAGTGACAATAAAACCACAAACAACTCCCAAATCAAGATTACCTAAAATGTAGCAGTACCTACATAAATACCCGCTCGTCTACCTACGCTCTTATGGTCTTGTGTACTTGTAGATACCTAGGTACCTACCCACTTTAAAAGCAGTGTGATACAGTTCTCATCGTTAATTTTCTTAGCTTTAGCTTCTCATTGGTAAGCAAAGAACTTCCAAAATAGCAAGAAAAAAACTCAGGGCACAAAACCTTCCAATTTACAGAAGCCAAAAAGATGAGTCTATAACCGATCATTCATTTGCCTAAACCTCAACAATAAAGAAAAACACTTCCTTTCACTGTCGTTTACTTTTTCATTCCAAACAGAATCTTGTCTCCCCCGTTTTCAACATGTCACTGTCGTAGGTAGTCCGTACCTCCTCACTCTTACCATAAATCTCTTCCATGCTAACAGTTTTCCTACCTACATAACATACCTACATACTTCTCTCATGTGACGTGAGTTCCTGTAACACCATTTTCTTGGCAAACTTCCATCGGCACTAGGAATAAATTCTTTAACCAAAACGAAAGCTGGAATGTTTGCCATGCATCTTCGTCGAAATAAATAATAATTTATGTTACAGATAACCGAAACTAAAACCATTTCACCTTTGTCGTTATCTACAACATTCAAGCAAAGCTTCACAACCAAACACTTGAATTTATTTTAACTCCACAAATAACCATGTAGCTTTACCTACATAGGTACACAAAGCCACATACAACTAGATAGGTATGTACCTATCTACACTAATTGGGTTGTTAAATATTTTATTATTCCTCTTTGGGAAATATTTAATAAACTGGCTAGCCACCACCACTGAATAGACTTACTAGGTAGATAAGTCTTAACAAAACACAAACCCTTGCATAAGCAGCTCATCAAAAAACAAGACTTAAATAAATAAAAACTAAAAGCTCTGCCCGCCACAAAAACCTACAAATTAATTAAGGGACATTCATTCGGCTGGATGCCTCTTTACATTTAAATGCTTTTCTCACCCAGACCAAGACCCAGACCCAAGCCCATTTCTAACAGCATATCATCCAACCAACCAAGAACTCATCCAACGATAAAACAAAAATAAATTATCCCCGAGGGTATATTAAACTACAAGGTCATTAAAGGAAACCAAGGAAGAAGAACCAAGCGCCGCCGCCGCCCCTCCGTCGTTGCCTCTTTGCTCTCAATCTAAATCTATTGCTCAACAGCCCCCACGCCCCTTACCCCCCACATCTCAGTACACCCTCGTTACAAAATCTAGCAGACACTCAACTCAACTCAACAACGACGACGATGACGACGAAAAGCAAGCAGCAAGCAATTTAAATCAAAATAAGTGCAGCACCTATTCTCGCAAATCCACCCCCCATTAAAGCAATAAGAAAATTAAACCCAAGCAAGACTAGTCAACAAGAGAAGCATACTGTGAGCTAACTAACTAGAACCACCCCCACACTCACTCTTGTAACTGTAGGTACATCATCTTCATCACCCACTAACTTTCGATCGTAGGTACTATTGCCATTCATTCTACTGCTTGCCAATGTTACAGTAAAACAAACTCACACTTTGATGCACTTTCACAGCTAGAGAAGATCTCCAAACGCAATTACGAACTTCCGCAACAGAATAATTATGACCGTGTTTACATTTTTATTTATTTATGCGAGCGGATGAGACTATAGCTGCCTGCTGCTTCACTCCACGGTTTTATAATAACACACAAGACACAAAATCAGGTACCAGTACCACACAACAGAGCCACTGGAGGTAATACGGCTGAGCGAGGGGTTCGTTTTAGTTATCCAAAGTGTTGACGACACAAGCGAACGTTATATGGACGTTCACGTGCTACCAAACAGCTTTTTGACCCTAATCCCTCTTCAATCACCCCCATCGACATTTCAATTCAAGTTCCGAGTTCTGACTTTTGATACAAATCTTCGAGAATTTCTCTCAGAGAGCGAGAGCACCACTCAGAAAAGTGCAAAAACCGAAATACGTGTTATGTACCTACATGTGTTCAGTGTAGTTCCATGATCTAGTTTGGCAAATAAAAAAAAAATAAAAACCAACCCAACATGGGAAACTTTCGATTCCCTGGAATCCATTTTGAAATGACATTCCCCATCCCCATCCCCATTCCCTCCCCAAATTAGAATTTTTATTAATAACTCTAAACGTTTTCCCATGTCATTTTTGAATTCAGCAAAAGCAACTCTCTCGCTATGCTATCATTCCCCTCTCAAGATTTGAACATAAAAAAAAATTGCATTTCCTAGCACTTAAAATTTGCGCAGCAAGTACAGTATGTCAACACTGGCGAGATGTTTTTTTTTGTCTTCACTTCACTTTTAGAAATCTAGTTTTCTGGCATCCTTTTTCTTCATTCGGAAAGAAGACAAACATCGACACATATTTTCGTAAGAATCCAATGAGTGCGAGTAGTGCGGTTGAATATTGAATTAAAATATTAACAAATAATCACTTACCCTTCTCATTCACTCCAACATGAAAAGAACACAATTTTTCACAAAAAAAAAAAGATATAAATTCACTAATTTTATCATGAAGTTTACTATAAAATTGTAACTTGGATACTGTTTTAATAAATTTTTAACAAAATCAACACAAGTAGATGTGATTAAACGCCCTTAAAATTCACTTTTAGTTTATACTTGAGCGCGCAACCAACACGACTAACTAACGTCTGAAAACGAACTGTTCACAAGCCAGACGGATTTTTTGTTATCGGGTTTTTCATTTCCAAGATTTGTTCTATTGTGACTTACGTGGAGTGAAGTTGGCAGTAGTTGAATAAGATGGATGTGTTCATAGGGTATGTGTTGCTTGAATCATTGAATAGATCTTTTAACATTTACGAAATTTTCAGAAAAAAAAATATAAATCAATGAATCTTAACAATTGCATGTATGTATGTACCTCGATGAAATTCTGACAAAAAACTTATGGTAATGAATATTGCGAGCCTTCCAAGAAAATGAAAATTTTATATATTTGGCGGTGTATCAAGCTGCATCAGCACTCGTCAATAATGGCAGTATTTTATTCTGACGAAAGGTACGTAATGCCAAGAATTTATAAGATTTAGGATAACATTAAGTTTGTTCGTTGAAGCCCTAGGGTCGGCCTGGGGTCCCCCTGGGGTCACCACAAAGCGTTTTTTGAGAAACCTCAATCAATGTCAAATTGAGTGTTTTTTGAACTCTAGGGTTGACATAAATTTTTCCTCTTCTCGCCCTAGTTTTTTGCTGTGGCAATTTGTGAGCTGTCAAATGGCATTTTTTTTTTTTTTTATGACAGGGATGTTTGGTGATTTGTGGTTAAGCGTTGACTGGAAAACCAAGACCACTCATAGGGTTGTCAAGAAAATCTGTGTCGACCCTGCGGAAAGTTCAACGAAAGGACCTATTATGCCTGGGTTTACATGCATCTGCAACTGCAGAAGTGCAGAAAAGTAAATCGGGACGGATGAAGATTATAAAACACAAAAGTTAAAAAGAGAGGCGAATAGGATTATGGCTGCGGATGAGGTATTATGGGTGCAGATGGACATGTTCATCTGCACCCATAATTTTTCATTTGCAACCATAACTAGGAAGTTCGTTCCCTCTCTATCAGACAAGTATGAATTTTACAATTTGTGTCTTTTTCCGTTTTTCATCTGCACTTGCAGGTGCATGTAAATCCACCATTAGGTGCGTTTTTGTCGCAACTCAGCAGCTCTATAATCAACTCAGTAACTTATTACCACTCTGAACACAAAAACAATTCAATACTGAGCAATTTCAGCTTAGTTGTTTTTGCGTTCTGTGGTAAAGTGCATTGTGGAGGTGATTATAGTATTACTGAGTTGGGACATAAACTTACTTTTTGTTAGAAATTGACAAACAGATATCAGTGTGAACGAAGCAAAATTGAAAAAAGAATTGTAATCGTTAAAAACTGTCAGAAATATTGGGAAAACGTCATCCGTGGAAATGAGGCATAAACCAAACACAAGGTGGATGTTTGTAGCAACTCAGCAATCCTATAACCAGCTCTGCAATGCAACAATCTTTGCTATCCTTTAACAGTACCTTCTTTAATAATCAAAACTAAATAATGCGAAACATTCTGAGCGTTCACGAACATCTTATCAACAACCTGCGCTGCGCCCGTATTACCAATTACGAAACGCGAACCAAAAGAAAAAAAAACCAAAACAACGATAGCCACGACAGCGTTGCCGATGTGGCACGATCGTGCCATTTTGACACGGAAATTTTCTCGTGGCACGGTGGCACGAAAAGTTTCAATATGGCACGTTTTTTTTTCATTATTTTACCTTAACTGTAAGCCAATAGATGATATTTTTTTGGGACTTGAGTGCACAGAAGAGCTTGAAAATTTAGAGACTAACGAAAAATTGAATGTCTTGAAAGATTGTCAAATATTCTATAAGAAACTTTCACAAGAACTTGAAAGAAATCTTAATTTAAAGGACAATGTCTTAAATGCGTTTAAGACAAGTGACCCAACCTTTTTAAAAAATAATCCAAATATACAAAGTATTTTGCCACACTTCAATATTTTGGTATCAGAACTTTCTCATCTATTAGAGTGCGAGAAAGATGTTCTTTTTGGCGAAATAAGACAAATTTTTGAGATTGGACAAACCGAAAGTATTTTTCTCAAAGATTCAAAAACGTTCTGGCTTAAGTTATTATTAAAAAACAATATTGACGAAGGAATGTTCATTAATATTTCAAAATTTATGTTGATTCTCCTTAGTTTACCTCACGGAAGTGCATCAGCAGAGCGAGTGTTTTCAAGGCTAAATAATATTAAAACAAACAACAAAAACAGACTTTCATACAAGACAATTAATGCTATAATGTCATATAATAAAATTATTAAGCCTAATAATTGTCAAAATTTCAAACCTCCAGCTAATTTATTTATTTAACTTATAATAACAAAGCTTTATTACTATTTTTAAATAATAATAATACTCATCATGTGATGTGAAATAGGTAGTTTACATAAAAAACTCACTTGTCAAAAACTCCTGTTTCTGAAAAATAACTACACGAATAGATTTTTTGTTTATTTGTTGAATTAAATTATTGAATTAAAATTTATTTTTAAAGAATAACTTAAGTTTTTTTCATATGGCACGAAAATGTCACAAATGACACGTTTTTTCAAAGAGTGTGGCACGAAAATTTTTTTTTTGGCGGCAACGCTGGCCACGACATAATCAGACTATGAATTACGAGAATGGATCCATGAAAATGTCAGAACGATAACAAAACGATCGCCAAAAGCAGTCGCAAATGACAGCGAGTATAGTGAAACGTAATTACAACTTAACGATAATCCAGGGTTTTTTGCTGGTATCGTTCTGTGTTCAGAAATCTCCCTTCATTTTTTGTCACAATCTGCAATGCACATAACATATCACCAGCCACATAAAATGGGTCACTGAGGCATAGAGGAACAAGAGGGAAAACCATTACTTCTCTAGCCCCGCAACTTTCATTTGTTTATATTATTGCTTTTGTAACACGTATTCCGCTGAATATAAAGTTGCGCGTGCCGGATATTGTAAATGCGTTAGAATGCTTTCGGAGCAAGAACCAAATAGCTTGATGACGAAGGTCTGCACATAAACGCTGACACTTGAAGAAACTGTTTTATTTGTTGCCAGAGAATCGGCGCATCACACTACTTAAATGAAATAATCAAATAAGTTTCCAATATAACAAAACACAAATGCAACCTCTTCTTACTTTACACGTTATATTTCATGTTCAAATTACATTCTTATACTTTTTTATCTTTATCAATAATTTTTATATATATATATTTATTTATAACTAATACATACTTTTTTTTTATACTTTTCATTATCATCATTTTTTTCAATACATAATATTGTTGTTTAAACTTTCCTCTGTCCACAATACATTTATTAATTTTTTTATCATTGATGTCCACATATTCGTTAATTAATGTTAAGTTTTTTTTTATATTTAAGTAAATTTATTTTTTTAAATTCGCCGAGCAAAAACTTATCAACATAAAGATTAAGCTTTGTTTTCTTTCAAAGAAATTAATGAGCAAAAGTATTTTGTGTATCTGTCTTACCAAAGGGAAGAAGGGATATGTGACAGTGGCTAGTCCTTTAAAAGAAATTCATTTACTAAGCACACCTAACTATGTATCGATTGTTTCTTAGAAATACTGCAAAATAATAAGAACACAATAGGAATAATTGAATATAAGATGATTCTTAGTTGGACACGTTGGTTGAAGTACACACGTCACAATAGACGTATGAAGAGTTTCATAATTTTTAAGAGACACATACACTCATTACTTTGAGTGGAAGAGGAGGGAGAAGTACGAGGCGAAGGTAGGGATAGATTTTATTGCCAAACGTTGCCAATATTAAGATTACCAAACTGTTGGCTCAGGTTCGAGGAAGCTGGCGTTGCTGTGGGCTGCACCATTGGTCCGTTCATCTGCATTCCCATCAATCCCTGATTAAGAGCGGGATTCATCTGCATTAAACCTTGACCGGTTGCCATGATACCACCGCCTCCTCCAGCACTGGGAGCAGCACCGAAGGCTGGAAACATTCCGGGGGCTGCACCCGCGGCCGGATATGTCGCCTGCATTGGTGGAAACTGAGCAAAGCCAGTCGTTTGAACTCCCATCATTTGAGGGTGGTAGGACATGCCTCCTGCAGCGGGAGACGTGAACGCTGCTGGGGCGGTCATCACGGGTGCATTGTACATACTTGCTGAATTCGGTGGCGTCATAAATTGTGTCTGGGCGGGGCCCATTAGGCCGGGCGGCATTCCCATTCCTCCAGTGTTCGCATTCGGATTGACAAGTAACGCTGGAAATGGTTTGTTTTGCGCCAAGTTGCCATTGAATGCACTACCCAAGTGATTGCTGTTGAATTGTCCGCCGCTGAGACTCGATTGATGATTGGTCGATGAAGCAGCTCCATACAGAGCCAGTATACTGTCCTTTGTCATTTTGCCGACTTTGTCTTTCTCGCCGCCAAGGCCAAGTGAAGTTGTTTGACTAAAAAAGTCCTCCTCTTCCTTAGCCAAAGAACTCGTTCCTGCACCAGCACCAGAATCATTCAAACCCAACGAGGAATTATGTGTATTTGTAGCGGTTGCCACTGGCACTGCACTCAAGAAACCACTGAACGTATCATTATGCGAATCATTGCTTAAGCTTAACAAACCCGCATTTGGCTTAGTCGGCGAAGCTAAGCCCAAAAGATCCGAACTGCCCGCTCCGCTGCTACCAGAAAGTGTGCTATTGTGATTCGAGGTGGATGAAGATTCACTAATTCTATGCGATTTAGGGCTATTGGATGGCTTGGGCTTTGGCAATGGGGCGGGAAGAGGTGTTTTCGCAATTGATGTTATAGTTTTCTTATCACTTCCACTGCCAACAATTCCAATACCCAGCGCAGAGCCTGCTTGCGCTGCTTTCTTCTTGCGTTTTTGGCGTTCCAGTTCTTCGTCGATTTCTTTGGCCCAATCGACTTTTGGTGGTGATGGTGGTACCCATTCGCGTGCTAAGTACTTTTTGTGCTCATATTTGGCACGAATAAAACTCTCGAGGGCATTGTCCGTTTGCGGACGACGAAAACCGTCAGGCAATTGAGCCTCGTATACGGCACGAGCACGTGAATTGCCCATCTGTTGCAGAGATATCACTTGTTCCGGTGTCCAAGTGTCGAGATTTACAGATTTTACGCGAGATATATGTACTCCAAGATTACGGTGTATTCCCGCACAACGAATACACAGAAACACACCCAAGTTCCATGATGCCCAGCGAGGACCTAATTTAAAAAAGAAAACGTTTTGCATTATTCATTTGTTTTTTTTTATGTGGTGTTGTTTTGAAGGAAAAGAAGGTACTATAAAAGCTAAAGCGCATGGGGTGGAACGCCGGGACCTAGTCCATTCACAACCATGCCTTGTGAGGTAATGGAGGGACCTACAAATTTCTGCCGGTTCGGAATGACTAATTCAAAAAGCGCCAAAGCAATGAATTTACTATAGGAGAACTTGCCAATTCCTCGCACAAGGCGATAGCCGTGGAAAAACATTTTTTGTTTTCTGTTCGGTACCAAGCACTACTTTGAAAATAACTTAATTCACATTAACAAACGTTCACATACAAAGAATGTTTCTAGTTCCATTTTCAAAACTCCAAATCGATTCAGACAACACTGTTGTTAGTCATGTGGCAAAAAATGTCAATTTTTATTTAAGTTTTATGTCGCTTTCCATTGGACGAAAAAAACCGTCCAGGAACCTCAAGGAGCATTCTCAACCCGTTCCATTGGTGCAAAAAGGTCGCTCCTCATGATTCTGAGAAGTGAAAGCATTGTAATTACTACGCCACGGGCACTACATTAGGTTTTTCATTAAAGCCCTTTGTCGCCACAAAACGTTTTCTGAAAAAACTAACTCGCCTTCAGTATATGTTCTTTTCGAGCCCTAAACTATCCTTTAAGATTTTTGATAAGACGACTTCAGATAACGAACACAGGCATGGCAAACAGGGCTGACTAATGGCAAGTATCAACTTACCAACCCCCGGGACTACCCGAGAAATATATGAGAAGCAAACAATTCCCTTAAGAGGTCTTTTTAACATACAAAACCTAACTTTTCCAAACTGAAAGCTGTTTTTTTTCAAGCCAGCTGGGAAAAAATATGAGTAGGCATATAATTGAAATCTTCATCAAAACAGAAAGTGAAGAAACAGAAAACAAAAATTACTCTAACATTAAAAAGACTGTTAAAAAAACAACAATCAACTGTTCTTTCGTCTACGCCATCTTAAAAAACTTTGCACTTAAGTCGGTTGAAGATTTAGGTCTTTTTCTTTTGACTGTGCTATCTAAGATAATATATTCGCAATATACTTTTTAAAACCCTTCGAGCCGGAGCGTTGAGGTTGTACATGTCCCAGCCATTGTAGCCTCGCAAAGCGCACTCTTCTAGATATGCACATGTCGCGGTACAGCTCATAGAGTTCGTTTTTGAATATTGTTCACATAGGGAGTATTTATCATTCGGAGTATTTTTTTTTTTTTCCAAAGGACGACGTGTTTCCTCATTCGCTTCAAATGAGGTCCATACTTCATCGCCGTATAGCAGGGCTCGAAAGATTTTTCTAGAGAGGGTTTTCTTTTTCAATTGCCTTCCAAAGAAGGAGTGGTCATTCTCTATTTGATTTCCTCGCTGATATTATTTTCATATCTCGAATCTTTACCTAAGACGAGGTCCTGTGGTACCTCGAAGTTATGTCTGTCTATTGTGACGTTTTGTCCAATTTTTCGATATTTTCTGTAATTGTTTGATGACAGCAAATACTTCGTTTTGCCCCCTCATTAGTTGTCGCTTTGCTCGCTTTGCTGACTTAGTTAATAAAACAGAGAAGGCCTAACTAAGGCGATGAAGCTACTGGAAGTATTGAACGCAGGGTTGTGCACAGGGAAAATATCAATGAATGAAGGAGGAGAGTTTAAATAAATAAATAAGGTGGCCCAAAAAACAAAAAGGGACAAACGCATTTCAAGGATCTACAATTTTATGCCGATTTGTGATGGGATTCAAACGTCACAAAACAGGCAGTCATGCTAATCAATACGCCAAGTGCACCAGGGGTGAGAAGGTTAGAAAGTGAAAAAAGCCGGGCGAGTTGATGGAATCAGGAGTGAGAACCTGGTGATCGGATGGAGCTAGAATAGTGGGAACCATTACTCAATTTGGTAGATAAGGTTGCCTGCAAATCGGAAATAGTGATATACGTTTTTGTTTGGGTTTCGGAGACACTGCTGGAGTATTTTGAATGCAAAAAATGACTTTGAAAAATGAAAAATCCATACAGTGAACGACAACTAAACTTAACTGTGTTGCTTTTTTCAGTTTGTGGACTTTTCATTTTATTTGCGGAGTTGAAAAATGATCCGAAACAAGAAAAAATACATTGTTAGAGTAGGAGCTTATCTTGTTCGTGTTATAAACTGCGTGAATGAATAGCACTTTAACTTCATCAGTCAGGTTGGTACCCGTGGCGTGATGGTTAGCATGTCTGCCTGTTAACCCAGAGGTTCGTGGTTTAAATTCTAACAGAGGCAAAAATGTTTTTCCACGGGTATCGCCTTTCGAGAGGAATTGGCAAGTCTTCCGTTAGTAAGTTCATTGCCATGAAAAATGCTTTCTCTATTAGCCGTTCGGAATTAGCAGAAAATTGTAGGTCACCTCCATTACTTCACAAGGCATAGCTGTGAGAAATGCGCTAGGCCATGGGGCTCCTCGCTCTGTTGCGCAACCCTGTTTATTTATTTTTTATTTATTTAGTCAGGTTGGTAATCAATGTGCTGATTGAATTTTCCAACCAACTCGGAAAGCAATAAATCAGATCGTCACGGATTGGGGTCAAGTTTTTGTTGGACTTTAGCAGACAAATTTCCAAGACCCCAAAAGCTTATTGTTGATAGCAATTAAATATTTTAAGAAAAGACTGACATTTTGGTTATTTTTATTAATTTTTTCTTTAAAATAAATGGCACAACAGATCAGGGAACAGAGCATTCAACTGATTATTTGGAATGCATTGACATTCCTTGTCGCAGTACTTCAACTTTCAACTGCTTTGGAGTCTTTTAACTGCTTGAAATCTTTTAACAGCTTGGAGTCTTTTGGCAAAGGCGTGGAAAAACCTATCTTGTTTTCTGTTGGGATTCGAGCGTCAAATTATCTACAAATCAGGCAGACATACTGACCCTTACGCCACGGACACAAGTCTACTTTTAGATAGCGTAAATGTAAACAAACTTCCCTAATGAAATTCGAATGGAAGCTGATTTTAGCCCTCTTCGTTTCAAAGAATTTTCTACGAAGTTGTTTTTATTCCAAATAAGATGACTCATGAAATTTATTTAAGAACGAAAGCTTTTCAGTGAACGTCAGAACGGCTTTTGTAGCAAAAGGTCTACTGTTATTTGATGGCATATCTCACCGAAAAATGGAAATAATCTTTACACTATTTTGAAGAAAGTAGTACTATAGGTTGTGGTGTCTATTGATACAAAATGAAATTAAACATCTCGCTTCGTCTTCCAATTCACTGTAGCGTGTTCTAAGCGGAATTGATGGCAATTAGCGAAGCTCTGTCTTGGCTCAGAGAAAACATGATATCTAAAAATGATATATGGAACTTCTCAATCAGTTAGGCGGCCATCAAATCCCTGGCATCAAATGATTTCAACTCTATTCTAGCCCTTCACCGGCGATCATCTCTCATGGAGATGTCAGAGCAGTTTAACATTCACCTGTGCTGGGTGCCGGGGCATAAAGATATTTCAGGAAACTGAATAGGAGATGAACTCGCCAGAAACGGAACACTTTTGCCCTTCTCACCGAAAATGGAGAGTATTGGCATACCAATCGCTACATACAAACTCTTGCTCAAGCAGGACACATACAAGAAAACTAATTTGAGATGTCAAGCAGTTTAACGTGTAACGCAACGAAACAGATCTGGCTCAAGCTAGATCTTAAGCGGTGGAACGGCTTGATCTCTCTCAAAAGAAAGCACATGAGTGCGACGATAGGTGTCATCACAGGACACTGTCTTATTGGAAGACATGCTGCAAGGCTAGGAGTCGTCTCAAACGATTTTTGCAGTAGCTGAATGGATGAGGATGCCCAGCTTTAGCTCACGTTGGATTGATAGAAGTTATGTTGCAGTCTCCATTATTTTCATAAACGATCCCGATCCCCGATCTCTGATACTTCTAATCTTCTTAATTGTCTCGCTGAGAAATCAACACTCAACTTCTTGAATTTATAACCAACTTTCGACACTGACAGCATTGTTGAATGGGGTTATAAGAGCCAAATAAAGTTCAATGTCTCAAAATTCCAATTCTATGTTGCATTAGTGAGTACAGCGTTTTATCGAGACTCGTTACTGCACAAGCTATAAGATTCTCATTAAAACGCACCTAGTGTCTGCATCAATGAAATCGTAAAATTATCAGAACTTGGTTTGTGTGTAAACGATGAGCTTCATTGGGATAACCTGTGCCTAGCACTAGAGCACAGCCAACATGCCCGCCACGGTGCTTCTTAAAAGTTATTACTCCTAGTTGAGCCTTAGAGCTGATAGGTGCTGCCCGTTGGTTAATTCTGGGCAATACGGAAATGTTTTGTCAGGTTTCAATCCACCTTCAAACCATGGAAGATAAATCAAGCTCTGATTTTATTCAACAGATTCTTTCCCCCTGTCTACTTACTGACCTAGCTAGAGGAGCATTGCAGTTCAAGGTGAACCTGGGTCCTCAAACAACATTTTTCTCTACGTCTACTTGTTGAACAAAATTTAAATACATAAATTTGCCAAAAGGAAAACCAACTTGAATTATTTCAATAAATTTAATAAAAACTAAGCTCTCAAAGGAATGTCTGTACAGAAAACATGTCATGATAAGTTATCTTCATCAGATAAATTGTTAAGTCTCTTGAAAGACACTTTGCTGTTTTATCACCCATTTTTGCACTTCAAAAATGATTTGCAGTGTGAATTAGTGAAAATGGTTTAAATAAAAATGAACAGCAACTTAAAACAACCTCGTCCAGCAACGAACTTGGAAATCGATTCAATATGTCATTGGGTGATACGCCCCTCACCATGGCAAACAACAACACCTTAATAAAACAAAAATATACTTATTTGATTTAATTGCTCACCTTTTGCATCACAATCCACGCAATACTTATTGTCCTCATCTCGAAGCATCTGAGTCAGTAGAGTCTGACATTTTTCCTGAATTAGTTTGGTTCTTTCAGTTTCTTTTCTGCTGGTACTGTTGTTGGAACTCATTTTTTCGGCTTTTTTTCTTCTTTGCTTCGTTTCAGATGTGTTTCCTGATTCCAGATCAAAAATGCTCCAAGTTTTCAAACACTTGAGTGGTGTTGGAAATCCAAGTGCAAGCAATGACAAATTAAGTTTATATTAGCACTTAGAAAATGTTGTTTCTTTTTTATGAATTTTATGTGAAAAGAAAAAACTCTAAATAGTAATTCTAGAATCAAACCATTTACACAAGTTGACGGCCATTGTCAATTTTCTGAGCAGTGTGTGAGAAAAATTAGCAAAAAAAAAACCCAATTTTGATGAGATGTCAGTTTTTTTTTTGTCGTGTTGGGGGAAATTTTCATGAGTGATGGAAATTTGACCAAGTTAATATTGGGATATTATTGCAGTTTGAGCTGTGTTCAATGTGTCGCTGTTTTTTGTTGACCTTTTTCAATTAGGAAAGTTATGTCGATTTCCTTTCAACCACTTGCCGGCGATACTAATTTCGATTCGTTTTTGGGTGAAAGGAATATAAAAACGTAGCGATTTTTTTTTGTAAATGTGTGATGATGAAGACAGCAAAGTTTCAAATAGCCTGGAATTCATGTTCTGCAACAAATTTTCATTAATAAAACGATTTTACGTTTCCATATTTTGATAAAGTCAACACAAACCATTTATACACTGTTTTATTATAATATTAAATAATAAATTTTGAATTTATCAAATAATTGGGCGCGCTAGATTATTGTTTCGCAAAAGTTTCACAATAAATAATAACTTTATTTGACATATCCAAACTGTCAAGCTAGTTGTGTGTGTGATAATCTGTGTGAGAATCGGTGTAGATTCGTCTCAAAAAAAGAATCGCCGCCGAATCGATATTTCTCCAAAGGAACATTTTTAAGCAAAAAATATCGCCGCCGAATCGATGGCGAATCGATACTTTTGGTGAAAGGAATTCAACATTAGTTTTATGTACGAATGAACTTAGAGAAATTTGGATTTCGTAACTTTTAAAATAACTATCATGCAAATTCTAGGTACTACAAAACTTGTTTGAATACCTGAAAAATTATCCAAAATTTTTAAGACGATAGCAAAATAGCTATATTTCAATGGCGATGTTTACTGGTCGATTTGTTGAAGCAACAAATCGACCAAAATGATTACATTGTTTAACGAATTATACCGAAGGTCAATACCGACAAATTGGTGTAACAGAGAAGGAGAATAAGAAAACAATCGCATTTGTTCGCACGAAGCTTCAACAAATCGACCAATGTGAACTTCGTCAATCGCTGAAAGTGAAGTTACATGAAACCAAAAACCGTTTTTTATTGGGAATTTTATAGTCATCTTCACTAACGATTCTCAATTAAACTCGTTGTTAATTCAACTATTTTTTGTGTCATTCTTAATGCTGGGTTTACATGCATCTGCAACTGCGAAAGTGCAGAAAAGTAAAGCGAGACGGATGAAGATTACAAAGCACAAAAGTTAAAAAGAGAGACGAATAGGATTATGGTTGCAGATGAAAAATTATGGTTGCAGATGAACATGTTCATCTGCACCCATAATTTTTCATCTGCAACCATAACTAGGAAGTTCGTTCCCTCTCTATCAGACAAGTATGAATTTTACATCTTGTGTCTTTTTCCGATTTTCATCTGCACTTGCAGATGCATGTAAATCCACCATAAAGCTCTAGCAGCCGTACTTATAAAGCATTTTTAGAGGATGAATAGTTTAGCTGTTTAGCATGCCTTCAACTGACAGAAGTGTCACATACAATCTGTAACAAGGTGTGTTAATTCTCTATTATTCCCTTATAAGTACAGGGTGAAATAGGCTAGCTAATACATTTTTAAGAGGTCATTACTATATATATTCTTTATTCTTATCAAAATAATCAAATCTTATAGGGCCCCTACACTACGCAAACACGTTTGTACAAACGTGTGTTTGTGCAAACATAGTTTCGCCACACACTACACAAACATGTTTGAGAGATATTAGTTGCTTGACGTTTTTCATATCACAGACCTACTGAACAATGAGTGATTTCGCAAGTGCTGCTTTAATTATTGCCTTGGCAACGAAAAATATTCATTCGTACTTCTTGAAAATTGACATCTGTTTGAGCAAAATTCAACGCACACGACTCAAACATGTTTGTGCAAACACGGAAAATTCAAAATTTTTTGAATTTCTTCAAACCGTTTGCGCAAACACTCAACATCGCTACACATTACTCAAACAGTTTGCACAAACATTTTTACAAAAACAAAATACATATGTTTGCGCAAACGGTTTGTGTAGTGTAGGGGCCCTATTACTAGAAATCTAAAATTCTGAGCTGTGAAAGCCGGTCGAAAAAACTTTTCAAGAATTCTCAATCGTTAAGCAAGCTCAACAACTATTCAACAGTTGAATCACCCTTTAAATTCGTTCGTCAATCGGACGGTGTTCGTTGAATCTACTAACGACACAAATCTGACACTTTCTTCAAGTTTTGTGTTTTCCCTCCTAGCTGCGTGTTGTGAAACTTTTTTCTAGTTATGTTGTGTCTTTAAATGAATACTCTTTTGAGACGACTCCAATATATTCCCGCGAATTTAAAACAAACAACACATAAACAATGTCCCAATCAACATTGTAAAACGAATGCCTGTTGGTTTAGTACAAAGATAACAAACAAAACTATGAGCCAAAAAAATGAAAACAATTTGGTGGGTTTTTTAGATATGAATTTAGTTTTTGGCAGTCGAAAGTATTTGAATTTTAAATCAAAAATTTTAGACAGGTGCCTCGGACCGATATCGGTTTTGGAAAACCCTGGAAAAGCCCTCTAGAAAACGTCTTCCACCCTTCAAAGTCGTGTCGTATAACATTTTAGCCCAAGATTTGCTTATGGAGCATCTATATCTGTACAAAAGTTGCCGTCCCTTATGCCTGACATGGAAACACCGTCTTGGGCTATTAAAAAGACGAATACTTGCTCAAAAACCAGACATAATCTGCTTGCAGGAGGTCCAAGAAGACCACTTGCACGATGTCATGACAAATCTCAAGGCTGAACTACCAGTATCTTGTTTTTACAACAAGAAAACTGGTCCCAAAAGCGACGGATGTGCCATACTCTATAATAAAAATCGTTTTGAGAATATTTCGGCAGCAGGTGTGGAATTCTATCAACCTGGCATCGAGGTGAGTTTGTTTATAGAGGAATAATCATGTATTTATATTTCCACTTATGATAGCTTCTTGATCGACACAACGTCGCAATGATTGCTAAATTCCGATGCAGAGATAATCCGCAGGCAAGTTTTCTAGTTGCAACCACTCATTTGCTGTTCAATCCAAAAAGGCAAGACGTCCGATTAGCCCAGGTATCGTTTTTGCTGGCCGAAATCGACAGACACTCGATTGTGCAACCAAGGAAATCTGAACGAATGCCAATCATCTTTACCGGAGATTTCAATTTTCAAATTGACTCAGCTCCCTTTGAACTTATAACCACCGGCAAGCTAAAGTTCGAAGGGCTTTTGAGAAAATCCTTAACAAATCCTGACCAAACGGGCACAGCGTCATACGGAAAATCATTTTTACCTCCACAGCTGAGGATCACCGATAACTGCCAGCATTTTGACTGCGTCGACAGCGACTACAAGAAATGCCCGCAAAAGGTAGGTTGCCTTTGTGTAAGTTGAAATCGCAACCAAAGTAATTTTCAATCCAGCTCAACAGTTCAGACTACTCCTTGAAGGATTCCAAACTATTTGCCACTGGAACTCTTACACACGATTTAAACTTAAAATCTGTCTACAATCACTTCGACGGATTTTCATACGGCTCTATATACATGGATCGATGGGTAACTGTGGATCATATGTTTTATAGTTCCGGTAAAGGACAGCAACAGGAATTAAAATTGAAATGCGTTTATCAGTTGCCAATGGTACACCAGTGTCGCCAACTGGGAAAGCTACCGAATGAGGAACATGGTTCAGATCATTTGATGCTGGGAGCTCTATTCCAGTTTGAATGACTTTGAGTTTGTCCGGCAACCTGCTTTAGAAATCTATTTTTGCTTTGAATTTCACTAGAGTGACTTAAGATGTATATAAAAATCAAATTTGTTTATATAATCGTTTTACTAAAGTTCTCTGAGCATTTTTTTTTTATTATAAACTGTCGACGGGAGTGAATCTACTTTACATTGACATTTTTCAAAGTCTGGGCAACGACATTTCCCTTGCCAGGAACATGAAGCGCTGCACCCTTGAAGCAAGCCACTAAATTATCGTTTGTCTTGAGGTCTGGAGCACAAGTTTCAAATACTTTCTTCTTGGGATTCAACTGTGCGTCGGGATTGCGTTCGAAACCCTCGCAGTGAACGAGATCTCCAGGCACAGAACCTTCTGGCGGACTGAGAACTTCAACTTTGTCGGCTGTAGAGGCACACATCACCATGGCCTCTGATGTCACACCACGCATTTTGGCTGGTTTCAAGTTGCACAGAACGACAACCGATCGGTTTTGCATTTCCTCCAGAGGAATAAATTTAACTAAGCCTGAAACTACGGTTCTTGGTTGTGCTTCGCCACAATCTATCTTTTCCAGGTACAAACTATCGGCATCAGGGTGACGACCTACTTCGACTATCTTGCCAACGCGAAAGTCTAGACGACCGACGTCGATCGGCAACTCTGGTGCGGTAGGTGCACTTACTGCAGCCGATTTTGCTGGTTTTTCCTTCTTTGGTTTTTTTTCTTTTGGAGTCTTGTTTTCTTCAGCTAGAGGAGAAGCTGCTGCATCGGCTTCTTTAGTCACTGGGGGAACGGTGGCATGTGTGCAGAAAGACCTTGCACCAGGCACGTTTATTTGCTTTTTGCCATTTTGCGTTTCTAGTCGGACAAGTTCAGCTAGAGTTTGTGCAATACGGTTCCTTAGGTCAGCATTTTCTTGAATGAGTTGGTTTTTCTTCCTGGCAACCAATTCCTTTTTAACAGCAACAAACTGCAATGTACAAATTTTTGAGAACTATTCATGGAAAATTGACTTAAATTACCTCATTCTGAAGGGAAATGATTGTTTCTTCACTCTGTTGGTTGTTTTTAACAATTGTTTGAATAGAACTCATAGTTTTAATTAAATTAAATCGACGAAATGAAGAACTTGCAATGCGGCTTATTGACATTTGGGTGATGTGTCAAGTTTGATGTTGTTGGTTGAAGAGTGATAATTCACAATGGAGTTTAAATGAAATAATGGCTAGATCTGAGTTAAGGTGGTATAACATATTCGCTCTTTCTTAAAAACGTTTATTTAAAAAATTCCTAAGCAGACATTCGTTAGTTTGAAGGCTTAGATTAATAAAGAACAAGATGGAAAACCACACTAACACATTGATACCTCCCCACAAGCTGGTGCACGCACTCATTCACAAAATTTCACTAGCACTACTTTATATTCGGATCTCAACACTGGGCTTACACAAAATCTCACTAGCACCACTTTATATTCGGATCTCAACACTGGGCTTACACAAAATTGTACCGTAGTATTGGTATTCTCGTTTGGGAACCGGTTTTTTTTTTTTTTTTTTTTACTTTTAGTCACCTTAAGGCTACGTCTGGCAGAATTTTTGGAATTAAAACTTTTTTTTGGGTTTGTAAATAAAATTTATTTGTGATTATATACTTTTTAAGTATTTGGAAATAAAAATTTAAGTATCAAAATATTAAAATATTTTCTTTTTTGTTAAACATTTCTCTGAGTAGTCTCCTCCCTTCTATTTCCTCTTTTTTTAAAAACGTTTCTTAAAAGAAATAGACAGAAAAGTATGATTGTTAAAAAAATATATACTAAAGCAATACAGTAACCAGTAACATAAATATGAATTCATTTTTCATTTGTTTGATGAAAGAGATTTCAACTTAAGTTTTCGATTCTCTTCTTGAAGCTGTGTTGAAAATTTAAGAAGTTAATTAATTGAATTAAAAAAAAGACAAAAGTAAAATAATTGAAAGCGGATATCAAACTATGTAGACATTTTTTGAAAAACTTATCTCAATCAAAATATTGAAATGCAGAAATCTTGTAGATATTATGGAGAGCTCAGAAAGCCTTCATTCATCTCTGTAGCACAATTATTTACAAAGCACCAACACTTTTAGTTTTAATTTTTTTGAACAAATTGAAAGTGGACATTAAACTATGTACACATTTTTTGAAAAACTTATCTCAGTCAAAATATTGAAATGCAGCAATCTTGTAGACATTATGAAGAGCTCAGAAAGCCTTCATTCATCTCTGTAGCTCAATTATTAACGAAGCACCAACGCTTTAAGTTTTCAATTTTTCTTAACACAAAAAAAAATTAAAACTTAAAGTGTTGGTGCTTCGTTAATAATTGAGCTACAGAGATGAATGAAGGCTTTCTGAGCTCTCCATAATGTCTACAAGATTGCTGCATTTAAAGATTTTGATTGAGACAAGTTTTTAAAAAATTTTCTACCGAGCTTTTAATAAAAACAAAAAATCAAAACTAAAAGTGCTGGTGCTTTGTTAATAATTGCGTTACAGAGATGAATGAAGGCTTTCTGAGCTCTCCATTATGTCTACAAGATTGCTGCATTTCAATATTTTGACTGAGATAAGTTTTTCAAAAAATGTCTACATAGTTTAATGTCCACTTTCAATTTGTTCAAAAAAATTAAAACTAAAAGTGTTGGTGCTTTGTAAATAATTGTGCTACAGAGAAGAATGAAGACTTTCTGAGCTCTCCATAACGTCTACAAGATTGCTGCATTTCAATATTTTGACTGTGATAAGTTTTTCAAAAAATGTGTATATAGTTTGTTATTTAGGTTTTGTATTAAAAAAGAGTTAAGACAAATAACCGAGCTGAGGGAGCGAATCACAATATAATGAGTCCCAATAGAATCAGTATAGTTGCATGTTTATGAGTTTTCACATCTTGCCCAACTTTACAAAAAAAAATTGAGTTTTTAAAAAACTATAACTTTGGTGCTGTTTAAACCCTGCCCTTAAGAATTTTTCAGTAGTGTGGTGAAAATTAAATTTCAGGTTATGTTTTAAATTGACAAGCAAAAACAATAGTTTCAAACATGAAGGCTGATTTTTATTATCCAAATACAAAAACATCTACTTTCAATGGGATATCAACGGGTAAAAAATAAAAACTTAATAAAAATATTGTTTTTGAATATATATCACTGTTTCAGAACTCCAAATTAAGCTGCGTAAACGAGATTATGACTTCTCGAGATGTAAAAAAATTCTTTCGGATTGCGATCGACGAAAGGATGAACAGAAGAAAAAACAAAGCGACAATAAATGTGACCAGGAAGAAACCAGGACGGAGAATATTATCAAAAAAGATGAAAGCAGCGATAATATCAAAGATGTGGCAATGGAAGCAGATGAAACTGACCAAAATGTAGAACCTAATCAAACTAGTGGTGCTGTGGAAGCGAATGCAAATAAAATGTCGGAAGGAAACGGTTTCTGAAGATACATTTCGGGTGCTAAGGAATACAAAAAATATTGTCGTCAAGAAAGCAGATCCACTGGGGCATCCATTGAGAATCAGTAATGTTTTCTGATAACAGTTGAATCTCTTTTCAATAAAATAGTAATTGTAACTTCTTTTAGGCGGCACAAAAGAAAAAATTTCTCCACATAGTGTCAAACTCATCAATAGTGGACATCGCACTCAGCTTACCAACAACGGCTACTCAAGGCAACCGGCTGATGGAAATTTCTTCCATTATTAAATGGTTAACAAATTACGTCAAATAGAATCGTTTATTTGTAAAAATAAAATACAAAACACGCATTTGAAACTTTGCAAAGAAGATTCCTCGTCTAATTTTATATGTTTGCTAGGGTGTTCACTTTCAGCTTGTAGAGAAGTCGTCTTCTGTTTTTTGTTCTTATTTTGATTTTTAAAACTTTTTAAGATTTTGTCCTCGCCAATCCTAAGAAAAAAAAAATTAATAAATCAAAGTCAAGTTTTTTCACATACACTTACATAATGGTTGCCCTAGTTCCTGGACCCCAGTGCGCTGTTGGGTTTTCCGGGAACCTCGAGAGGGCATTCTTCCTGCTGTCGGGGTTGGCATCGGGATGTATATCGTTCAACTCATACTGCACTTTGGAAGGTATGCTTAAAATCGCTTTAACTGGAGTTCCTTCGAGCATTCGATCTGCATTGACGGGATGAAGTGCGTTCCAACAGCGAAGTATATCCCAGATTATAGAGGGTGGCGCATTGGTCTTGACGGAACTCTTGCAGGCATGAGAAAAGGACACTTTGTACCCAGCGTGCAGTAACGCTGATCGAAATTTAAGTACGGGCATGATTTCCAACTTTACTACACAACATAGTTTGTCCAGCGAATAATAGAGTGGTACATCGTCAAGCTCTTCGCTAATTACACTCAACATTCCAACTAATCGTCTGTTAGTGCCCAAATGACTGAGGGGTTCCTTTTGGGTTTCAGTCAGGAGTTCATCGACGAATGTTTTGTCGTGTATGGGAGCGGACCATATCGGACCACCTAACTGAAAAGGAAAAGTAAAATAGTAAATATCAAGTTTATTCCACATCTTTTTCTCTTACATGATGTTTGTGCCCACAATGAGTGCAGTTTTGACCAACTTCAGGTCCAGTTGGGAGGCCAAATTTAACTCGATTCGGCATATGTTCTGTGGGATTAGGTTTAGCTACTCCTAAGGGTTGCAGTGTTTCACAACCCGTGCATTGGTATATCATCGACTGTTTGCTGTAGTGAAAAACAATGACACAATGACAGTCTTTTGCAAATCAAAATGTTACATAAAAAGCGCTCTTACCACAAACTGTATTTACATGTTGCTTGGCTTACATGAACCCGCACGAATATTCGGATATAGAAATTTGTAAGTCTTTAGTTGTGAACTACTTTAACGATTTACGCACCATTTCGTGACATGATTTGTTTCTCAAAGGAACCGATCCGTATTTTAAAAGCAGGCTAAAATAAAAATTACCTTGATAACAAAAAATTGTTGAGGATTCTCAATGTGTGTAATATTCACACGAAATATTTCCCCCGGAGACAGTACTTGCCTCGACATTACATTCCAAATGCTTGCGCATAGCAACAGCCCTCTTGATCAAATGGTACAGATCCTCTGGGATGTCGGGCTTAAGGCCAACCGACTTCATGATACGAAGAATCTTGTTTCCATTTACGAAACGCACAAATGTATGATAAGCTCAAAATTCACATCAAAAATGCAACTATGACGCGGAATTTTTATCTTCGATTGTCGAAGATAGAATAGTGGTCACTTTAATATACAATTTTAACACAATTTATGGTATTTTATTAGGAAAAAATGTATTACGATCCCGACTGTAAAGAAATTCCTCTTCTGAAAATAAATAAAATGACTGAAATCTGAAACGTCAAATGAAAATAAACTCACCACACATATACTTCCACAACTTTTTTGCGCCATTTTTTTTCAGTTCACACGTATTCACAGATAGATGCTGCGATTACAAAAACAACAATGTAAACAAATGGAAGTTGCGGGGCAAGAGAGGTAATGGTTTTCCATCTTGTTCTTTATTAATCTAAGTTTGAAGGACTGGTAGGTCCAAAGTGTTCTGTAGTGACAGTTACAAATGTCAAAATAAAGTAAAACAACGATACAATGAGAATTTCCACACCACTGTAAAAGCAGCGTCTATATAAATTTGTATTGTCGCGACTGTAAAAATGATGACTATAGCGTTTCTGCCGCTACTACAACTTCAGAAACGTTTTGGTTTAAGAGAAATAGATGAGTTCTAGGAGTGACAATCGAGCTTAAAGCCTTGCGCAAACCAGCGCGATAAGTGCGTGCTATGCGATTGCGTTAAGTCAAACGTAATATGGTTACATGTATTTCATTTTGACAGAAATCGCATCGCACGACGTTATCGCGCTGGTTTGTGCAAGGCTTTAAGATCGATTGTCACTACTTCTAGAACTCATATATTTAACAGACAGAAAAACGTTAACTAAAGCACGGGTCACACACGGCTGGCTGCCAGCGGCGAATTGAGTAGCCGCTACTGCCAGCCGCTGATCAGCTTTGTGTGACCACAAAATTCGTAACCAGCCCTGGCAGCCGGCGAGTGTTTGGCAGCGGCTGGCGAAGTTGAACATGTTCAACTTTTGGTAGCAAGCAGCGGCGGCTGGCAGCTAGTAGTGCAATCTGACCACATCGGCTGGTAAGTAGCAGCGACCAGCGAGTAGATTTGACATTTGATTTTTATTTATTTCAGGGTAAAATGTACCACACAAGCTAAAGTTTTAGAGCTGTTCAGAAGGCATATGGAAATTTTAGGAATAAAAATGTATAGGTATGCAAAAGCTGCATGATGAAACAGATTATTAGAATAAGAAAGATGGATGATTATGATAGGGAGGCATAGGAAATAATACTTGATACCTACAAACGTGCATTGGGAATGAATTGCCAAGGTAAATAGTAGGATTGTAATTGGAAAAAGTGGAGCATCTGGTTCTATTTACGGTGTACGGATTCTAGAGGCACACAGATATTTGTTAACCATTGCTGCTTTTAACTTTATCAGAAACAATAGAACCAAGAGAATATTTATCAATAAATACTGCCAAGGATTTTCTAAGCACCTTTTTGTGCTTAAACTCATCTTATTTTTTATTTTATTATTTTATGGTCTTGTAAAAAAAAAATCTTCAACGTGAGACAGGCTTCTTCTTCGCGCATTGACTCCAACAAACAGTTGTAGTGTTCTTGCTGTTTTTCCAATCTGCAGATCAATTCCTTTTCAGCAGCTTCTGATCGTAGCAAATCGTGCAGTTCGGTAAGTGTTTGCGGCATGAAGGTTCTATATTCCTCTTTGTTTTTTAAATCTACAAACGGAAAAGATATTAATGATTTATTCGTTCTTTTAGTCTGTGTCCAACTTACCCATTATAGCATTATGGCATTAATTGTAATTTGCTCGTTTTCATGCTTGTTTTTGTTGATTTAAAAGCTTTATTTTCCCGGATTCTTGCATTCGCCACAGGAATTATTGAGTCCTTGAATAATAAAAATATAATTCAACGAAATTGAAATAGAAGTATATGGCAGCTGCTGTCAATCGGTTAGCTGTCAGTCTGTGTTTTGACGAGTGGCTAGCAGCTAAGTGTGACCGCACTGCCAGCCGCTGCTTTCTGCTGCTACTGCCAGCCGCTGGTAAGAAGCGGCTGGCAGCAGCCGTGTGTGACCCGTGCTTAAGACAGTGAAACTTGGCCGAGCTTAAGCTGCAGTATTATGAGTCACTTTTATTTAGAAATGTATTGAGTCTGACTCAGTTTACTGAATCGTACTAGGATTCAGTAAACTGAGTCAGACCAATAACATGTCAGAACATTAACTCAATATTTCAGGGGTAACGCTACTCACTTGTTCCGTGGAGTGTCAAAATAACTATTTTCATAAAAAAAAATACTTTGAAAAGAATTGAATTCTAATTTGAAAGTCGGATGCGATCTTCCACTTCACCTCAAAATTTCGCCGAAATAAAACAGAATCAATTCGACTGTAGAATTTCCTATCGAGAATGTTCCATTTGACAAGCATTTTTGTTCCGTTTCATTGTGAATGCGTCAAACGTCAAAAACCCACGAGTTTAGGTTAGAAGATCTCCATTGCCTTTGCTTCTCGACGAGTTTTGTGTGTGAAAAGTTTTATTACAAAAAAATCTGTGAGAAAAAATGGCTTTATCCGTACCAAAAGCACCGGGTGTTTCCCAAATGTTAAAGGAAGGAGCTCGTGTAAGTGAAATAAATCGAATTAAACCATAAATCTGTTTAAACTTCCAAGTTTAAATACAAGAAAATGTTAATTTTCTTGCTCGTACCTCGTGAGATCACGGATGACTGAAGGGTGCCGACTGCCGACTACCGTTGAGTCACCTTTTAAACCATCTGCGTTGTTTCTTGTTAATGAAATAAAAATTAACTACAATGTTTTTCTTTTCTTCAAATATTTAGATGTACAGCGGCCTTGAAGAAGCAGTTTATCGTAATATCTCTGCATGCAAGGAATTCGCACAGACAATGCGTTCGGCTTATGGCCCGAATGGCATGAACAAAATGGTCATCAATCACCTCGAGAAGCAATTCGTGACCTCAGATGCTGGCACTATCATGCGAGAATTGGATGTTGAGCATCCAGCCGCTAAGTTGATTGTAATGGCGAGTCAGATGCAAGATGCTGAAGTTGGTGATGGCACCAACTTCGTTGTGATCTTCGCTGGAGCTCTACTGGAAGGCGCTGAAGATCTCCTTCGTTTGGGGATCACAACCAGTGAGATCGCTGATGGGTATGAGAAGGCCATGGACAAAGCATTGGAAATCCTGCCAAAATTAGAATGTCACAAAATTGAAGACTACCGTGACATCAAAAAGGTTAAGGACTGTCTCACAGCTGCTGTCATGTCCAAACAGTATGGCCAAGAGGAATTCATAACTGAACTCATTGCAAAGGCATGCGTTTCAATTGTTCCAGAAAAGAGCACCTTCAACGTAGACAACATTCGTGTTTGCAAAATCCTTGGCAGCGGTTTGAACAAATCTGAAGTACTGCGCGGTATGGTTTTCAAGCGACAGGTAGAGGGTGATGTTTCCAGCGTTGAAAAGGCAAAGATAGTGATATTTTCCTGTCCCGTCGACATCATCCAAACCGAAACCAAAGGAACCGTTCTAATTAAGTCAGCAGATGAACTTATGAACTTCAGCAGTGGAGAAGAGAACCTCTTGGAAAAACAAATCAAAGCATTAGCTGATGCCGGAGTTAAGGTAATCGTTGCCGGAGGCAAAGTAGGTGACATGGCATTGCATTTCATTAACAAATACGGACTAATGGCTGTCCGTTTGAATTCCAAATTCGACTTGAGACGTTTGAGTAGGTCTGTCAATGCCACAGTCCTTCCCAGGCTAACTAACCCTACCCAAGAAGAACTTGGCTACTGCGACAAGGTTTGCATCGAAGAGTTAGGTGATACAGTCGTTGTTTCATTCCGAAACGAAGGAGTTGACTCTCGCATCGCAACAATTGTAATCCGCGGAGCAACCGACAACTTTATGGATGACATTGAACGCGCCATCGATGATGGGGTAAACAACTTCAAGTGTCTCACTCGTGACGGTCGTTACGTTCCTGGTGCCGGTGCAACCGAAATCGCATTGGCTATACAACTCGCCGAGTACGCCGATACTCTCCCCGGCCTCGAACAGTATGCCGTCCGTAAATTCGCCGACGCCCTCGAAGTATTTCCCAAGGCTTTAGCCGAAAACAGCGGTGTCAATGGCACCGAGACCATCGCAAAGCTATACCTCGCCCAAAAAGAGAAGGGATCCAACCAGGGATACAACATAGAATCGGAACAAGTCGACACAGTCGATGTGACTACCTCAAAGGTCTTCGACTTGTATCAGTCAAAATACTGGGGCATCAAGTACGCTGTCGGTGCTGCCACAACGATCCTCAAGGTTGACCAGATCATCATGGCGAAGAGAGCTGGAGGACCCAAACCACCAAAGCAAGGTGGCGGCAGTGATGACGAAAGTTAAATTCATTCTTCACCTTTCACTCTTAATTCTAATTCTATGCATTTTGTTTGTGTTAACCTTCTCCTTCTCTTTGTTTCAAATCGCTTAACATTTAACGTTCACCACATTCACACATGAAATTTTCTTCTTTTTTATTCGTAACTGAGGATTGTGTGAGGCGCATGTAGCCTCTAGCCTTCGATTTATAAGAATAATACAAATAAAATAAAAACTCACGAAAAGATTGTTTTTTCTTGTTGACAGGTGCGCTTACAGGTTTTTAACTACCGATGATGTTTTTCTGTATGCATTCGTTTCCAGCTACTTGGTTTCTGCAGTTGACTAACCGACAAACCGTCTCAGAGTGGTTGACAGCAGTTGACTAACTGCGCCGACGTTTAAAAATGCCTATAAACCAAATTGAAAATTGTATGTGTACTAAGGGAATAAGGTTCTGGGGCATACTAGGTAACTCGATTCCACAACAAGTTTGAATGTCCAAAATTCTTCCTCCGTAATTCTAAAGGACGTAGGAGTAAATGGGAAATTTGAACGAAGCTCGGAAGTTTTAAAGACCGATTCTACTTTCATTTTTATTGGCATTTAGAAGTTGTATCAAAAATAACTTCGGAAGCAGAATAGTTATAGTTGGGCCTGGTAATAGCTGGACGGCCGGTGCGGCGGTGCCCGTTGACTAATTGTCTGCCCATTACGTGGGAGTTTAAGTGAGGGTCGAATCCAGGAAACAAAACAGCTTTTAGTCGTGTATGTTCCTTCGTGAGCAATTCGCAAGTAATTACACTGCCAAAGAAGCGCTTTCTAGCTTAGCAGCTCGGATTCGGAATATAATTTTAGGTCTCAGAGTTAAGCCCTTAGGATCTTTTAGCTTTGTTGCTCTACCCTTTTTATTCAACAAGCGGGCCTGATCATAGTGCAAACTAAGAACTAAACAAGGCTAAGCTCTGCGACTGACTGTTGCCAATGTCAGCCAATCCACAAATTGGGTAAAAATTGTATCGACCTAACGAAGTACAAGAACTAGCGAAATAAAAAGACCAACTTAAATTACTCACATTTGAAATTAAATAAATGTTTTTATATTTTTGACAGTAGCCATCGATACAAATCTAGACAAAGATTTTGATAAATCAACTTTCGGTTGTAAAGAAGTTAGTTAATAGAGTTTAGTAGTAGTACATGTAGTTTAGCAGGTCATTGTGAATACGACATTAATCTATAAATAATATTATAATATTTGTGTATAAGCGTTGATGTTGAATATGATGAATCATAATAGCAAACTGCAGTAGCAGCCATTTTCCAAACACCACATCATTTTTTATAGCACAATACAGGAGCTCTTCTCACGGAAAGGATTCACCTTTTGGCTGGAGAAACCAGTTAGCAAGTTGTCTTCCTGCTCGTGCTCGGTGATGTACTTAATCATTTTTGCACATGAATCGGATATGGTTTGGCGTTCGATGGCTGCCTCACGCCTCAATTGTTCGACATTCATACGCTGTTGCTGGAGTGTAGATGACATTACGTCCATTACTGCTGTCTCTGATAGGCCTATGATGGAAAGTTTTAATTTTTAAAACAACGAAACTTCGGATCGTGGGGAGGGCAAGAAGAAAATTGTGTGTGCTGAAAAAATGTTTTTGAATGTGCTGAATCTTAAACGAATTTTGTGGTTGTTTTATTTTTTTCTGAGCAAATTTGAATATACCAAAATTTTAAAAGAAAAAAAAATTGGAGAAAAATTATACTTGTACGATACACACCCAAAAAAATTCTGCGAATGAGAGTTTTGACAGATGACAGTTTGGATCTTTTTGAGTTTTGGTTTTCTTAGATAAGAGGATAATAAGATACTAGTAACTTTTAATAAAGGTAGGTGTGTGAACAGAGCTGATCTACACAAGACGCATGTACAAGGCTTGAGATGATAGATGCGTTTTCGTCGCAGCTCAGCAATGCAGCACTTTACCTCTGAACACAAGAACAAATCATACTGAGCTAAACGTGCTCAAAATTGATTTAATTTTTTGTTCAGTGGTCTGTATTGCTGAGATGATTATAAAATAGATGAATTGTCTATAAAAACGCACCCGATATTGGCCAAGCTCACATTGAACGATTTGTGGAAGCCTCTCTGTTACCGTAATTTGTCGAATTGACGCTACAAATTGGTGTAACAGAGAAGGAGCAAAAGAAAACTGGTCAATAAACCAGATTCAAACTGTTTGATTTGTTGAAACTTCGTGCAAATAAAACGACTGTTTTTTTGTTTTCCTTCTCTGTTACACCAATTTATCGAATCGACGCTACATATTGGTGTAACAGAGAATTAAAACAAGAAAACAGTCGCTTTATTCTCACGAAATTTCAACAAATCGACCAGTGTAAGCTTGGTCATAGGTGCGCATTGCTCGGTTGATTAAGGGACTACTAAGCTTGACGAAAACCCACCTATTGTTGTGCGGACGTTACAACTTCATAGTTCCTTTATTAAGAGGCCAGTTCTTGAGGTCCAAAGCAACCCTCGCACGGTCAATCAAATGTCATAAACGTTAAATTAGCGGGTGAATTCCTAAACTCAAGTCTTGCTAAGCAAGTCTCATGCTAAGCAGAAAAAACAACGCAAGTGCCTGTCCAGACGGGTTATGCTGTTAACGTTATGCTGTTAACACCTAGTGTCCAGACGTTGTTATATTTTCTCACACAAATTCTCCATTTTGTGTTGGGAATTTAATTGAAAAAAGCATAACGTTATGAGCATAACCCGTCTGGACACGCCAAGTGTACTGCTTAGGCAGATAAATCAAATTTCATTTTGCGCATCCAGCTTCTTTCTTCCTCACCCCTTTTGCCCAGAAACGACCGATATAACGTTATTGGAATAAAACGTGTGGACAGGGACCAAGAAAACAACGTCTGCAATGCAATTAAAAGTTCGCAAGTGATTTTTGACAGTTGCACAAATTCACTTACAATTGAGGAAAACAGCAATCAACTACGACTACGTTTTGGGACTTTCTGCTTTGAAGGAATTTTTTGTCGGCATTTATGATGGATTTACATGCATCTGCAAGTGCAGATGAAAAACGGAAAAAGACACAAGATGTAAAATTCATACTTGTCTGATAGAGAGGGAACGCACCATCTGCACTTCCTTAGTTATGGCTGCAGATGAAAAATTATGGGTGCAGATGAACATGTTCATCTGCACCAATCCCTCATTCGCAGCCATAATCCTATTCGTCTATCTTTTTAACTTTTGTGTTTTATAATCTTCATCCGTCCCGCTTTACTTTTCTGCACTTCTGCAGTTGCAGATGCATGTAAACCCAGCATTAGGAACAATTTACTTTGCATTATTTGTGCAAGGCTTGCGTTTAGGAGTTCACCCAGCGGTTTTTAATGACACTGCCAATCGTTCTCGGAAAGTATAGTCCGGATTCCGTAACTTTTCGGACGACTTTCTTCCAAATTCAAAGTAGTAAAAATATATGCCTAAAAACCTAAAAAAGCTACTAAAATTTATAGGATGGTATAAAACACCTTTAGTTGAAAAAAATCAATAACACAATCTATTTTCATCGTATCACCCTGTTTCTATAATTGACTTATCAATTCTCTTTAACACTGACAGCGAGCTCTGTCGCACGACAACTTAAGGAAAAATCAATAAAAAGTACCTTTTGAAGTTTACCCACTAACCCATTTCTGCAT
This sequence comes from Melanostoma scalare, assembly GCA_949752695.1. NCBI lineage: Eukaryota > Metazoa > Arthropoda > Insecta > Diptera > Syrphidae > Melanostoma > Melanostoma scalare. The sequence continues at coordinate 218,238,716 of OX456984.1, forward strand.
ATTTACAGGCTGCTCGTAAGAACCAAAAATAAATTATCATCCCAAAACCACCCGGAAGTATAATTTAATTTCTTTTACACTTACTTCATTAAAATGAGTATTTGCTTATCTCTAATTTAGGCTTTCACCAATAAATTCAATTCGCCCACCGACTGTACCTTTCCAGCCACAACCTGCCGCCGCAAAGAAAATCCATCAACATAGGACTCTCCGAGACTGCCATTCTAGATATAATGGCTGCAAATTTACAGCAGCAACGCGCCATAAACGATCAACTACAACGTGAGGCTGATCTATCAAGAATGGCCGTTTCAGAGGCCAGTTCTCTCATGATAAAATACGTATCTGAGCATGAGAACGAAGATTGCCTGCTTAGTGGATTCTCTAGCCAGAAGGTCAATCCATTCAGAGAGAAGAGTTCCTGTAATATTTTGTAAAAAAAACATGCGATCAATGTTTTTCCATGAAGAAAATAACTGAAACTATTGTCAATGTTGTGTGTACCTACTTACCTATATACATGCATATTTATGGAGGAGCCTTTCTCGTCCCAAAAATATCAAAACCGAGTATATTTCCTTCCGCGTAATTAGATGATGAGACATATTTAAACCGCAACTGGAAGCCGTCTTATTTTTGACTTGTAATCGTAGCTGTGTAAGAATTTGAAAGAAAAATATTTATTTTACAATTTCGAACTATTTATTAGAATCTGTAGTTAAAAAATGGAAATAGTTCACTATCAGCACAAACTCGTGCCAAATTCTTTAAGTATTATATGCAATGTGATTGAGACTTAGCGCAAATATAGTAAAAGATTATGGTAGCTAAATATATATATATACATATACATACATGATTTATGTAAAAAATAAGATGTTTTTTTGAATTCGAAAAGTTGCACTGTGGTTGGCATGGCACCACCTGTCATTGCGTTTACGTATGACTTAAGTGTCCACGTCACTTGTCCATCTCTTGTATCGTAAAGCTGCGTCCCCATTATGCCGACCGGCATACGGATCCATCTCTCGGTTCGGATTCGGTTCGGCTTTCGGGAAGGAGGAAGGCCGATCGGAACGACAACACTAAGTCGGTATTGCCGATCGGCATAGTGTGGACGCACCTTAACAACACTTTTAAAATCAAAAGACCGGAAGTAACGGTATGAAGGTCTTTTTTAATTTTTTAACACAGCTAAATTAAAAGCTAATTAGTTTTACATTTTGATTCGTTTTAGTTTTAGCTGAGGAGAATTGCTAAAAACTAAGCTGTGGGGCAGATGGTAAGGAAAAAGAAACAGAACAAGAAGATAGAAAAAACCCGCTTTAGAAATTAAAAAAAAGGTGTTTTGAAAGTTACACTTCTGAGCAAATGGTGCTTGCCTCTTGAATAGACTAACAAACGTAACCAAGAAATATGAAGAATCAGAAATAGCAATCAAATTCGTCAGATCATTTTATCATTTACTTCTCCTATCCTTCCAATTGCAGGAAACAGTCGTAGTTTTATTTTGTAGACATTCTTCAATGTTTTGTTCATGGCTAACTTCTCCAAACTACCCGACTATGACCTTTGTTATGACAATACACTAGGGTCAGTGAAACACGTTACATTTCCACCTTCAATTCAGAGCTTGCCATCCCTTAAAAAATGGAGTTGACGTAGCATTTTCCAAAAAGTAATGATGGCTGCAAAAACATTACTTCGACATATTAAAAGGTGGTTAGTGTGAATTACTCTGAGTGTTAACAAAAGCGTCTTCAAGCCAAGTGTTCAAAGCTTCTTCAAGTCAGTTGAGTTCTCACTGCAGTCCAAATAAAGGATATACGTGAAAGCTTTTCCATGCTCTTTCGAAAGAATTAAAATGAAGATATATTCAAGCCTACTAAGAGTCCAATTTACAAACTCTTCATAACAAATGTGCGCTGCGTGCTGCGTCGATGTATATTGATACTCTGCTCCTCCTCTCTTCACAATCTGAGCAAGGAATTTGTGTGACAAAACACTGAGAGTAAAGCATGGAGGATACACTTAATAGTGACACTTGCACATCGATGTTTAAAAATAGAGCCCGCCGTTTCTATTTTTAGTTCATCCCTCCCTTATATATTTACAACTTGCCCGGTTGCAATAATTCGAGTTTACAACTCGGGCTCAGGTCAAGAGGCTTTTCTCAGACTTCAACCATGTTGCACCTGCATCTGTTTCACTACTTGCAAGTGTGTTATTTAAAACGAACTCTTTCATCTCGAATATTCGAGATGCCATTGTAATATACCGAAATGCATTGCAAGTAAAATTCATTTATTCCACCCTTTTTTAAGGGTGTTGGCCGGTGCTGTGCTGTGCTGTTCAACAGTCTTTGTTATTAGTCTTCATGGTTATGGCACGATAAAGAGAGTCATAGAGCTTTGGGTTTGGGTGAATGACCCATTCGCATATTATGTACTCGAAAACATAATCGTTTACATGGTCGATTTACACTCTGACTGCGAGGATAGTGTGTTGCACCCGAAACGAGGGAGTTAATACGTCACTAGGACGAAGCTAGTTACGTATTTCTTTCCGGTCCATATAATAAGTGCACGGGGTGCACATCGCAACACACCCCAGCCCATCCCCTTTAAAATGCGATGCAAGTTGACCTAGTTTTACAGTTTTTTAAGGATACGCTTGTGTGTTGTCATATAGTTGGTTGTGAGCGTGGATGTTTAGTCAGCATAACTGTAATCTGTGTTTACTTTTGAAATGCAAACATTCTTTTCTTCTTCTTCATGTTTGCTTTATGGAGTTCTTTTACGTTGCTTTATCCTTGGCAATTCATATTTTTCAAAAAAGAAAGAAGAAAAAAAAAATATTACTAACACACACACGTACACACACACATGAGACAAAAGAATTTTTTTTGAATAAGAAATTTTTGTAGGTTATCTGGTGAAAGGATTAACTTTCACAGTCGAGTTAGTCAAGATTGAAGTTTTTGAAGAGTGCAAAAAACCGCACCCACTTTTGGCTAAATTTTTCCATTCCAGTTTCACTTCAAAAGAAAAAAAAAAAAGAAAACATTGGACAAAGTGCAAAGGACTTTGGCATCCATTCAAAGGAACTTTTTCTTACTCCCATCCAACAACGTGTGAGCTAGAAACAGTTTTTGTGTTGCAAATTGAAAAAGATCCTCTGGCAATTAACCAGCAAGGGATTGGAGGTGTGGAGGAAATGGCAACATGATATTTAACACATAGATGTCACTAAAAGAAGGGCCATTTACCTAAGATGGTTGTTGGGACAGGGTACATTTTAATGTGTGCGAGCATGTGGAAGCAATGTCCTTTAGTGTCGATGGGTACCCATACCCATATCTCTACCTACAATTTTGAATGAGATAGTAAAAAAAAAGGATAATTGAGAAGGCGGATAGAATGAAATGTGTGTTTGGTTGAATGAATGGATGGTGTTATCTTATCCTTTATTGTCCAGACTATAAAAGAGTTAAATGTATTCGAATTGAGAAAAATGGAAAGAATCTTAATTGGAACTCGGGTGTATACTCGTGCAGTGTGTACCTACCTGGCTGCGAAAATGGCTGGGAGGACTTTTATGACGTGATTAACATTTGAGATGATACGACACTTGAAGGGAAGAAGTTCTTTGCGAAAGAACCTCTCATAATGTCATGTTAGTTTTGAGAAGATCATGCTTTCCTTCCATCAAGATTGAAAGAATGTGAGGAAGTCTTGAATGAAGCTAAGTCGAAAACATTTAGCCAAAGGCAGAAGAGTCTCGCTCTTGTTTGAGCAAACAGATTCGAGAAACATTGTGTAGTATGAAAAATATTTGTAAAAAGATAAAATCCCTTCAACTAATAGCTAATTGGCTTGAAATAAAGTAGAACTTGTTTGAGGGCATAGACAGGTTACTAGAGTTTGAATGAAAGGTCTATAGAGGATATGTATATGTATGTGCGTAGACAGTACAACAGAGAATAATTTCTCAGTTTGATTTAAGATCTTCGGCAATGGCTTTAGCTTCCAGAAATAGCATCATAGCAAAGCGTTACAAAAATTCGTGTAAGAGTCTGTTTGCCAGAATATGAAAACTACTAACTATGAATACTTTTGAGATAGTACAGGACTTCGTCTACCTAGGATCCGCTATAGAAACGGACAGCAACATCAGTGCGGTGATCAAACGGATAGTAACTCTTGCCAACCGTTGCTTCTTTGGGTTAAGAAGGCAATTGAGAAACAAAACCCTCTCCAGAAAAACCAAGGTAACCCTGCATAAGACCTTGATCATAACAGTCCTGCTTTACGGCGCGGAAGCAAGGACCTTATCGAAAGCGGATGAGGAAACCCTTGGTCGTTTCGAAAGAAAAATTCTCCGAATGATCTTTGGTCCTGTATGCGAAGGCAATTTTTGGAGAAGAAGATACAACAATGAGCTGTATGAGCTGTACCGCGACATAGACATAGCTAGAAGAGTACACATCGAGAGGCTACGATGGTTGGGCCGTGTGAAACGGATGGACTCAAACGCTCCGGTTCGACGGGTTTTCGGAAGCACACATTGCAGTGAACGCGGAAGGGGAAGACCTCGTCTTAGGTGGCACAATCGAGTGGAAGAAGACCTCAACCGACTTAGAGGGCAAAACTGGATAGAGCTCGCCCGAAATCGAAGTCGTAATAGAAGGATGTTGGTAGAGGCCTAGTTTTACCCCGAACTGTATTGCCCAGGTCATTCCATGGTGTAATACCCGAAACGCACACTTTTCGACTCATAAAACTGTTAATCCTTATGCTAAAATCTACAAATCCTACAATTAAGATAAAACAACTAAAAACGTAGAAAAAAAAAAAAATTTAAATCTATAAAATATCAGGATATTATAATGATTAACAGTTTTATAAGTCGAAAAGTGTGCGTTTCGGGTGTTATACCATGGAATGAACCACCCAACTAAGTAAGTTAATAACTATGAATCCTTTATCTTGCCTACGAATAGGGATGGTGGAACGTGGAACAAGGGTTGGTTTTTCGTGACTCTCGAAATTGGTAGAATGTACTACTGTTTTTTTGTTTCAACATCTTTCGTTGGTTGACAACTTAGGTTTAAAGTTCTTGCTGAAGTGCAAGTCTAAAAAACAAGTAAATAAATAAATAGGGTGGTACAAAAGAGCAATGATCTTCGGGGCTTAGCATTTCTCACAGCCATACTTTGGAAGAAATGGAGGATACCTACCATTTTTTGACAATTCTGAACGGCTAATCGAGAAAGCACTTTTCATGGCAATGAAACTAAATACTATCGGAGAACAGGCCAATTCCTCGCAAAAGGCCATACTCGTGAAAAAACATATTTTGCTTTCTGTTCAGACTCGAATATCGCACTTCAAACGTTACAGATAGACATGCTGACTACGGGTATTACGCTACGGTCACCAAAAATAGATATTAATATAAAGCAATGTGTATCTGTCAAGGTATGTTACGCCAGTTTTTTTAGAATACGTTTTATGTTTTTTTTTTATTTAAACGCCTGCCAATATTTTTTGTCAGTCAAATATTGATCGATAATCTGCTATGAAATGTAGTTGATGAAAATGTGCTGATATAACTTTACGGGGAAAATTTTCAGGTCGAGGGACTAACTTAGTGTAATTTTTTATTGGCAAGTGAATTAGCTAGTTTTTAATACTAACCAATAAGCCCCTTAACTTATTGTGAGCTGTGTTTTTTTTTTAGGCATTAAGTCCTGTACCTAGTATTCCATCGATAGTGTGGTTTTCCAAAAAATTCTTAAACCCACCTCATTCATCTGACTTTGTGGGAAAAAACATTGTTTTACTTGATAAAAAAGAGTATTTTTTGTTTATTTTTTTATTTGTAATCATTCAAATAATTTTTTTTTTAAAAGACAAAGTTTTATACTTTTGGATTGAAAAGTTTAATTTTTTATGAGGACTTCTACGGTTTATAGTTTTGCTATTTTAATTAATTTAAAAGCACTTCATTAACTAGGGCAAACCAATTTCTCCAATGAAAATCAAGCCCTTTTAGAATTTGTTAATGGGACTCTTAAGAGACTTAACAATTAATAGATTTGATCGAATTTTGTTGGAGTACATAGCATACACCGGTTTCAAAAATGACAAGGGCATTTTCAAAGCCGGTGCTATGTACTCCTTTACATAAATCACCAGATAATCATGGGAGCTTTTCATTTAAAACATATAATTCTTACACCCATTTTTTTAAACATTTTTATGACGAAAATCGGGGTTTTCACTTTCAAGTGTCACAAAAAAAATTCTCCCAGGAATAACTTACATAGAATAACATTAACCTAATAATAGCATTTTTATTTTTTGGTTTCCAATGCAGTCACAAATTAATCTGGTAGCCGGCGGACAACTCTTTTCCTAGGCGCCTCTGAAGATTTGCTAGCATCGAGTCAATCATAAATATATCTCGAGTTAACTTCACGCCCTCCTATTTTTCCTGAAATCATAAATTCAGAATGAAACAATTTTATCTGAGTTCGTAAGCTGACCATCTTCGAATCGTTGATAAGACTTGAAAAAACTAACCGAATCGTTGAAGCCAGAAAGTTCATTAAAGATCATTTAGTGTGGATACTTCCCAATACACACGTCATCGCACACAATACACTTTGATATACAATTTACTGCAGTGAATTTTAAGCTGTAGCGAGCACTCAACTGAGAATACAATTTACTGTGCAAAGAACTCACTACTTCCATCCGCACTTTATTTCAACTTTATAAGAGACAAACTCAGATAGTTATCTCTTTCAACCTTCGCAGTTGAAGGTTTGTGTCCTTATTGATCTCAAAGCACACTAGCTTGGTCTATCCATTCCCCAAACCAGATTGTTTTTAGACGAATAACTTGAAGATCCTTTATCTTCGGACGACAGTAATTTTTCATCTTCATTATTTTGAGCCTTCTAATGAAAGAAAAATGTAACAATTTGCGTAAAATAGTTAGTAATAGAACAAATAAATAGGGTGGTGCAATGAAAACCTCGGTGCCCAACGCATTTCAAGGAACTATAATGTTATACCGATTCCGAACGACTTGCTAAGCAAAGTGGATTCTGTTGCTAAACTTCTATCAAAACTTAATACCTTATGAAGTAAGCTCTTAGTTACTGAAGACAATTAACAATTTCGATTACATTGCCTTTGAAACACTATTTTTCACTTGCAGTTTTCTTTCTCCTCTTAAAAAAATTTAATTTTAGATGCTTCCGAATTCAGTTTTTTTGGGAATTCCGTCAAAAAAGTAATTTCATATAACGCTCCGATACTTTCACAAAACTCGTAGAAGAAATAAGAGCAGAAGAAGAAAACACAAAAAACTAAGCCAGTCAAAAAAGTTAGTTTTAGAAAAAAAGTTGCGCATACGCCCCAGTGTACCTCTCAAACTCTATTATCCTTTTTGATGGTATGAAAAGAAAGAGGTACGAATGAAATGAAACAAAAAGGTACACAATTACAAAAGCACAAACCAATCTTCTTAGAAATGTGTAGGAATACATACAATACAAATCTGAGACTTAGGCCCTACTATATATATGTAATGTAATTCGATTCTACTCTTGATTCTATGCAAAATTTTCGATTTTACATTTGACATGACTCATTTTCAAAATAAGAAAGACACATAGTTAAAAGAATAAATATATAGATTTAAATAAATAGATTTTTGATTTATTTGAAAATCATTAACGTAGAAGAATTAGAGACACCTCTAATAATGGAGCTTAGCGAAAAAAGTTTTGATAATAAAATATTTCAACGTGTTTTCAATCAAATATGTATATTTTGATTACAGTTTTGTTAAAAACTATGGTTTTTCGAAAGATGGTTTCATGTTTTTACTGGTTAGATTTTTGTCTCACTTCTGGGGCTTTTAGATATCCCTTGGTTAAGTCCCGATGAATTGTCATGTAATTGATCGGCATTTCAAATTGTGATGGCTTGTTTTTGTTGACATATTTAAACTTGAGTAATTAAATTTTATGCAATCAATAAATTTATATTTATATTTACTTACATTTTTGAGACAGACAAAGTTTCTTAGCTCTTGCTCTAATCACAAACACATTTGATATCAAATGATTTTTCTCGATTTTGCCTTGTTTACCTTCTACTTTCGAGATTGATTGTTCTCCGAATATCTCAAAGTAAATGTTTACCCTGTAATCGTCACAATGCGTTATTTAATCCTCAACTGTCAAACGTCAAATTGAGTGTTTTGAGACCTAGGTTTGCCCTCAACTCGCCCTAAATGCCCTGTCAAATGGCATATATATACCCTTCTTCAAATGCCAGGGATGTGTGGTGATTTAGTGGCTGGGCTATTTTTTGATAACTCATTGCCTTTTCAAAGAAACCTGCGTCAACCTTGAGTAAAGTTCAATGAACAAAACTAATCATTAACACTCCTTTTCTAAGAAAAGTGTGTCTGGTGTAAAATAGTCAAACGCAGTTGCAGTTTATCCTCGAATGCCTTTCATTCTGTTACTAACCATTAAAAACAGATATCTAGTGGAAAATATTTAATTAGTCTCATATTCCTAGATGGAGCCCTACGACTTCTTTAGTCAAAGTTTCAGGTTACCAATGGAATGTTCTTTGTACAGGATAGAGCCTTATACCTTTTCTCAAATTATACTGTCTCCAAAATTTTAACTCAAAGGTAATCTTGGTAATAATCGTTTAAAAGCCCCAACCCACCAAAAACTTTACTCAAATTTCACTCGTTTATATGAAAATCTTTAAATTGTGTAAAAATCTCTCCCAATGAAATGAAACAATATTTCCCACCTCCCTAACAGCCATGAGGAATAAAAATAGGATATTGTCTCCCACAAGGGCTATGTGGCACCATTTATTACTTGAATATTTCTGCACTACCGACTACTGATTTATTATTTTACCTACTTTCGTAGATAAAAACTAAAACCTTAAATAATCCAACATAAATCTCTACAGGGATGAAACAGCAGAGAGAAAATTCAAGCCCATCCACATCCGCTTACAAGGGATCCAGCCACTAGGGTGAATGATAATTTTTTTTTTCTTAGCTTCGCCTGTTTGAAGATGGCAAAACCACTTCAGAATAAACAAAACATTGTATGGAAATAATTGAAACTGCAATTTAGTAAGAGGAGAATTGAAAAAAAATCGAATCTGACGTTGCTGAAACTGCCATTCAAAGTCCACTTGTAAACACTTCAATCCATCCAATCAACGAAAAATTCTCCTCCTTCGATTCAAGCTTTCCATAGTTCAATGTAATGTTTTTCAAATGGCTCTTCGTCCACTCCAAGAAATCCCTCATTCCACACCCTCTCACCCTTGCAATCAATAGAAAAATTTCCACCAACTTAAGGACTCTTGTCTACCTACGTCTTCTTTAATTTAAAACATCGAAATCGAAATCGGGCAACTTTTTCTTCTCACTGTACCTTACTCCTTGTTCTCGGGACAATAGTTGGGTCATTCCCTTTTATTTAATTTCCCATTCAAAGGGTCCATAAAACGGATTAAGACCGACCAAAGTAAAAATGTATTAAATCGTTTGCTCAATGCTTTCTAAGTGCTGGCAGACAGATAAATTCACTTCGCCCATCGTTTCTGAATTACCCGCCAAGACACGTCCACACGCCCATCCCGATCCCAGTGTGTTCTTTAAGCAAATAAATGTTACAAAACTATACAACTTTAAAGGATTTTCATTGATTCTAGTTTCGACCAAGACAATGACGAGGACGACGAGAAGCAGGGCATAGCAGAGTATCTTCCTATTATCACCATGACAATAATCCTCTTACCGAGAACCACCCCTTTGCTTTGCACTAAATGTGTTGTTTTTTTGGTTATGGTACATAAAGTTCAGCTTCGACGATGTGTATGTACTACGTTTCGATTCTCTTCAAAATAAAGAGATTCAATCCATGTACTGTGCTTGTTGTTTCTAACTCCAGTGTCCCGAGCTGAGGCAAAGTTCCTTGCCACAGAAAGCTTAAACTCATTATTTAGTCTGGCAAAAGCTTTGACACTGCAGTTTATATAGCCACTGCACGAATTATTACGGATTCATTCGATATTCAACCGGCGGAATATTCGGGTGTGTTAACAGACTCATAGAATAGTGCAGTTGTTTGCCTCGTGATATAAGGGAAGTTTGTATTTGTGAAAAAAGCAAAGGAAAAAAAAAAAGAGAACAAACCGAGTAGTGTCATAATTTGACAGAAGAAATAAAGTTTGTCTTTGGTGTAAAGTGACAGTGATTTGTTTTTTGTAAATCGTTGTGGTTAAATAAATTAAAATTACTAACGAAATGGATGTCGATAATAAGAAACCCTTTAAGGTAAGTTTTTCTATCTAGAAGTAGGCGATATATTCGGGCGATAAGTTTAAGAACCAATTTTGTGAAATTGTAAATTTGGGCGGCGTCGTGCTAGATTCTCTCATCTGTTTTCTTTTGCGTGTTTTAGAATCCGCTCTGACACAACTACGCTCTTCGTTTTCTTACATCTTTTGTATACATGCATCGTTTTAGAATTTAAGAGCGAGAAAACGTTCACCTTTTGCCCTACATGGGGCTTCAAGAAATCTGACAGAAGCAGTTTCATGTGATTGTTTTGAAAATGGATGGTGAGAAGGGCGGGTTCGAGGCAAAGTGCACGGTTTCATGTTTTGTTTTTGTTCTTAGTTTTAGTGGAGCAGCTTCAATTGATATGATGGTAGAGTGAAAATCGCTATATTTTTAAAATTGTTTTTATTTTGTTTGTTTGTTCATGCTGCAGTTTTGACAATAGGAAATTTTAAAGCCCGCATTAAGACTAATCTTTTGAAAAAAATAAGATCGGAATCAGGACGAAATATATGACAAGACAATTCAATTGTCTTGCAAATGATGAGGAATAGAAATAAATTCCCAGTAACTGCAAAAAATTACAACAAAAGTGCGGTTGAAGAGTGCTGTGCAAATACATTTTAAGTTCACACAAGTAGTGGGGCAGATAATTCTGTATAACAGTCGACCCAATTATGATACTTGTAGGAAGATACTCTTTTGTTAAGCACGATTTACGATTACGATTACGACATGTCGAAGTTTTCGAATTGGGTTTAAAGCCATCGTACATTCGCACTTAATTTGAAGAGACAAACTTCATTACCGAAATGCAATTCTTTCACACCTGGATTGTGGAATGCTTTCTTGGTAGGGTAGTCTGGAAATGTTTTTAGCTGTTCGATATTGAAAAGAAACTGATTTTTTGAAGCAAGAATAACATGAAGTCTTCATCTAAAAATATGCATAACAGTTTGTGTGCCATTACTTTTTAGACTTTGAGTAGAACTTGAGAACAAGATAAGACCAAAGATGTTTGCATGATAAGAATCATATAAAAATGAAGCTTTTGATGAAAGCCCGGGAAAATAGAAAAAAATAGATTGTTGAAATTTTTTTAAGAAAAAAAGATGAAGTATGAGCAACTGTACCAACAGTGGACTTAAACGGAACCAAGTTTTCATTATGCAATGGATTTTCATATCTTTTAGAACGGATCAGAAGTATCCAAAAATTATTGGTCGAACTTATTAAATCACGTAACTGAATTTGTCTTAAGCTCCATAAATGAAGTTAATTTTTTTTTCGACACTTCATGCTCGTACTTACACTACGCAGATAATGACTCAATTTCATTTTTTTTTATGGTATTGGCCACTATCTACGGGGAATTAAACGTGTCTATCTAACTTGTGGTCTTGTGATGCATTCTTATGAATTAATTTATATTTCAAGTATTTTTAGAACTGTGTTACTTGTTCTTGGTCTCTAAATAGAAATAAAGAAACGAGGAAGAGGTTTTAAAAGGTGGAAAGAAAGAAGAGTTTAATAATTCTTAATCGTTTGATGGATTTTCTCGAAATTTGATGTGTTATAAAAAATGTATTGTAGTTCAAGTGGATAAGTCGTGTTTTTTGTTGAAAGCACTGTATATTAATCTGAAAACAAAAACACAACAACTCAATATCAAAAATAATAAGTTGTTGATTGGAAATAAACAAAACTCCTAGCAACCGTTTAAGAAAAAAAATTATAAATACTGCCTTTAAAATTAGATTATTATTATTGGACCAACATCACCAACATCACCAACTTATTTACTTACTTTACTTCTTTCAATAAAAAGTTAATTTAAAAACATTACTAACATAACAAAGCAGCAGGAGCACCTCCTGAACAAATACACTGTGTAAACAAAATAGGATTTTTAAATTCAAGCTATGAACAAAATAAAAAGACTGCTCTTAAAAGATGAGATCATACATAATATGTATGTACATTACATACATATATACTTTTAATTTTCGTATCTCACATATTTCTGGTTAAATAAACACAACAGAGGCGTTTTAAATCACCGAACAATTTTTTCGATACCAAATAAAAAAAAAAAAAACAAAAAAATGCATATTTCTATTAAAATGAATAACAAGGGTGGCACAACAAAATTTGGAGAGATCTCGTCAAGCTTATTTCCCCCAACCATGCATTTTGAGGAAATGAAGGGAGCTATGAATTTTTGCTGCAAAAGTTTGCCACGGGCCGCGATTTTTATTATTTACGGTTCAATTAAACTACGATACATATATATTTTTAGTGCTGAATGTACATCGCTATCCACGTAACTTTATATTTCACAATGAATTAAAATATAAGCAGTTGGTCAATTCATTTCCCAAATAAAAAATTTTAATAAATTTTTTCCGATGCAATGCCCACTGCCCACATGTTGGAGATGTAGCTCAGTTGAATTTTTCTTCAGGTAGTTGAAAGCTGATAAGAGAACGGCATTTCGCTCAAGAGTGCTGTTGAATTTTAGTGTGATTGGAGTGGCGTTGCTATTGATGTTTCGTCTTTAATCACAATTGTAAGAGTGGCTTACATTCAATAGTGCGACGGTGTTGAACAAATAAATTTTCGAGGTTCTCATTTCGAAGTGCAGGTGCATATACCAAAGAGCACTGAATCACAAGCAACTTCTCTCCTTTCCAAAGCGTTGCAACGTCGTTGAAGATCAACAATTTCAGCGTTTTGCGCCCATATTGCTGTGATGGTGTCTTTTTTTAGCACATCAATGCGCTCGATGATATTTTTTTTTATTTCATCGAAGCGTTGATTCCAAAATTCATTCACTTTGTCTATTTTCTGAAGAAATTCATTCGGCATTTTGGAAATTTCGTTTCTGAACCCATTTTGCAATGTATCAGCCTGTTTTTTGAGATGTTCCTCTAGAGTTTTTGCGGTGAGAGGAGCATTGCAGTCATTCATTCATTCAATCATTTGATGTGCTGATGAAGCTGTTTTGGTGCTGATGAAGCTGATTGTACAGGTTAAGTGGACGTTGATGGCAGGCCTTTTGAAGAGGTCTTTCTTGTTCTTAGGATGAGAGCTGACATGATTTAAGAGAACTTCGGTTAGTTGCCGGTGGTAGTGGCAGGCAATGACAAAGCAGAATCAAAATGTTTTTCCGAACTGTTTTTCACTTAAAATGTCAAGAAAATCTAAGAAATGGCAGAATTAAAGCCTTGCAATACAATAACCGAAAGAAAAACCTTAAACCAATAGTCCCAAGGCTTTATGAGAGCTTATTTCTGAACCTTAGACACTATTTAGCAGAGTATCGTTGGACAATCATAAAATCGCGTCTAGTCGTGACTGTTAATTTTATTGTGTGAGTCCGGTCAAAAAAGACTGCCTATTTAGGAAAAATTACACTAAACTGAAATTCGTAACAGACTTTCAGAAAACAAATAAATAACTAGTAGAGAAAAGGGGTGCTCAGTGTACTCGGGGCTGCATCAAATTTCTCAAGCATATCTTGCGTCTTGCGAGGATTTGCAATTTTTTTGCATAGAGGGCTTCGATAAATTCTTTGCGATAGGCAATAACCGCATAAAAGCAATTGTATGATTCTGGGATTTGAATCCCGAACTCCCACAAAACAGGCAGATGTGCTTACCATTACATCCACGACCACCAGAAATCCATGACAAAACCGATGTAAAAAGTCCTTTTCAATCTGACACGAGTTTAAGAGGCACTGACAAAAAATTTGTCAACTTTTATTCAATATCGAAATAATATGCTTATCTTCATTTCCGTCAGAGCTAATCGTTCGAAAAATGTCCATATCTAAAGTTTTTGTCAATTCATTCACATACCGTTGAAAGTACAAATAATGTTAAAAAGTGGTAGAACTTTAAAAAGGTACTATTAGCCGTGTTTTATTAGCCGCGTTTTTATCACAATGATCCAATCCGGATCGGATCTTGATAAAAAAACAGCTTTAGATCATCATATTTTTTATCATTTCCAGTTGGAAGCTGTGAGAAACTCGCTCTTTCAACAGACATTTCAAAAGAGTTGCAGAGTTGCCCTACAAACTTTTTTTTCAATGGTTAATTTTCTGTTCTTTTTTTAAGGGAAAAATGATACTCATGCACTTTGTCAAATATACATTTTTTTGCACTAATTCTTATTAATTTCACGAATATATGTTTTGTTTTGTAAGACTTTCTCATTATGTCATGTATTATACAAAAATGAATAAATGTGAAGTTTCTCGCTATCTATCTAAAATATATTTCATTTCACACAGACAAAAAAGTTCATGTGGCAATACTGTTGTTATTGGAAATATTGGAAATGATACCAGCGTTTTCAATGGAAAGTCTTCTCTTGTGTGAAATAGAAGAACTAATTTTTAGATCACAAAAATAAATCCAACTAAAAAGCAGGATTTCGCTTTGTTGTTGTAACGCTAATAAACCCATGATCTGATCCGGATCAGATCAATAATAAAACGCGGCTAATAAAACACGGCTAATTTCGACGTATAGCACTTTTTAAGGTATATGTATGAAAGTAACCTGTTAAACTTTTGAGTCAGCGAACAATAACGAATTGACGAATTATGAGTAATGCTCAAGCACAAGGCAGTAGGAAAAGAAAGTGGTAGCTGGCAGCCCGGTCACGCTATCGGCTGTTCCTCGCCAGCTTCGATCAATAAAAATCCACACTAAACCGTACAAAATTGGCTTATGTTTTCAACCTAATTTGTAATTTTTAAAAAATATTAGCAACAAATTTTGAAAGAAAAAATTACTAAAAACACAAGTTGAACATGTTCAATTTTGTCAGCAGTTCTTAATACTCGCCGGCTAGCACCGGGTATGTCGAATTTCGTGTTCACACAAAGCTGATCAACGACTCGCAGTAGTAGCTTTCCGACTTGCCTACATTGGTAAACATTTTAACCAACCTCACTAAGTGACGAAAGAAAAACCAAAAAAGTTGCATTATGTATTTTCTTTTCAATTCATAAAGTAAAGAATTTTCTATAGATAAAAATGAAAATATTTAATTATAATAATAATTAAAGTATTTCAAATTCTGACAACAGAAAAATGAAACCTAACATTGAAAACAAAAGTTTTTCAAAATATAAAAAGCCACAAACTTGCACTCAAAAATTATTTGTACATTTTTAGTGGGAACCTGGTTTGATATCAAATTTCGTCAAAATTAATTCGTATTTCAGTGGCAGTTAAATTAAGTCACATCTCTGCGCTATCAGTTTGTCCCATTCCATCACTAGCAGCAAGAGAAAACTTCAAATTGGCCTTGAAAGCAAATATCATCGGTTCTGATGTATACGTAAAAATGGAAAGTTCGGCCATCTGAAACGCTGCACCTGTTGTATCCGGTACCTTTTATCGGGTTTCATGAGAACGTGTGTTTTTTATCGAGCTGGTCCCTTAAGGCATGTTTTGCAATAGTACACAAAAAATTTTTTTGACATAATAACAAAACATGACTTCACAATGATACAAAATATGAAAAAGTGGGTCATGAGTATCCTGTGTATCCGTACGTGAATCTTCAGCCTGAACCGCTTGACGGATTTTCTTCAAAATTTGCAGTCAAACCCAAACTGTATAAATTTTTAAGAAAATGTTAATGGCGATGGTACCTCTGATGCACAACCTACAACCATCTCACTATCGATGATAGTCAATCTAAATTTAATTTTGTGTGAAAGATTAAGTTTTGATTGTCTGTCAAAAAGAGCCTAAAAATGGTACCTGTAGTATTGTTTAAAACCGACTTTCTCGTTAATGGCTTATATCTGATGTTTGTGAAATTTTTTAATTTAGAAAGTTATTTAGAAAAGATTGATTGATTTTTATTTCAAAAAAGGAATCTTTTAATATTTTCGGCCTGTATATGTGCTAGCGATTACACATTGTGGTACCCGTGGCGTAATGGTTAGCTTCTCTGCCTGTAACGTGCAAAATTCAAGGTTCGATTCCAGAAACATCAAGAAAAAATGTTTTTCCGCTGGTATCGTCTTTCAAAAAAAATTGGCAATTCTGAAAAGCACTTTCTCTATTAATCTTTCGAAATTGGCAAAAAGTTGTAGGCCCTTCCATTCCTCACAAGGTAAGTAGGTTCCTGATGGGCTCCCCGCTCTAATGCACAATTCTATGGTTTCCACACTTTGGCAAAAAACCTTTGGAATGTTTAATTTAATTCTTGGCTCATGTGATTTTATTCAATTTTCATGATTGGTGTGAAATAGGATACCCTGTATCATATTCATGTATGTCAAAGATTTTTAAATTTAGCATACCTAGGCTACACTGGTAAGCCAGAGCCCAGAGACGATTGACGGCCTGAAAAACTTCATTTGCCTCGTAATCGCTGATGTACCTAATACCACTAATACTGCAAAGAGTGATAAAAAAGGACCTTTAGATTGTACTACAGCTAGCCGCCGCGCAGTGCGCACATGTCAGAAGTAATATCCAAATAAAAATGATAAATATTTATCTTTAGGTCAGTTTCGGGGCAATTAATACAAATTATCTGAGCCTTATTTCATTTTACAACATTCGTGACTATCACCATTAACCGTAATTGCTTTCAGGTGGTGTAAAGTGACACTTGTTTGATTCATCGAATTCTATTCCTACTTAATAGCTAATTCGCATGTAAGCTTTTGCGTGTCTAATTGGCAAAACTACTCCACCTTATACACATACCATCTAAAAGTAATGTGATTTTATATTCACAGAATTCTATGCTCCAAATCATTAATTTTACTTTCCTACCAAGCTACTGTGGTTGGATAATCTTGCAGAATTCCATAAATGGCACTTGGCCATCCCATCGCACTGGATTCTCACGACCATAATTGAAAAAAAAAAAACTCATAACTCACGAGCGCCGCCGTTCATCAAAACTTACGACCTGCCAACTTTGCACCCTTGTTTCTATTACCATTTATTAATTATGCAACATCTAATTCCGGATAATGGGCAGCCAGCCACTACCGAGTTCCAGCAACTGGCAGTCAGTGGTGTGAAAAAAGAGAGACTCATTCTTGTTTGCCGGCACACGAAATCAAACCGTTGACACTATTGGTCCTTGGAGAGTCCTTAGCCAAAACAAACAATGAACAAAAGAAAGAAGAATAAAAATAAGCAGACTAAGGCCATCATTCTCTTTTAGCACAAACAAACAAAAGGTACATTATTATGACAGATTTCAAGGCTGATTCTGGGAGAAATTCCCACACAATGTCAATAAACGAAAAATGGAATCAATTAGACGATGAATGTGAAGAGAACGTCTTTGATCCGGTGCTTAGTGGCAACCCAAGTACCTTTTGCTCTTTAGAACTAATATGTATAAAGAAAAATACTGGTCACAAGCCAAATACCTCGAAAAGGACACCCATTTCCTTCATAATGATAACCAACACCCTCACAAGGACTTGAAAGACGTCCTTAAAAGTAATAATCGTATAATAAAAGACAGATTATCTTTGTCATGGCAGTGGCGGATGTTCTTTGTCAGCAAGGCAGTGGTGCTCCTAAAGTCTTCCACTTGAACGTTGAACCACTAGAACTAAACGCGCGAGATTTCCACCCTGTGTACAAAACAAAGTGACTTTTAAAACTAAAACATCTCGTTACTCTACTGTCAATGTTAATAAGTTAAAATAACGAAGACTCCTTTTGAGCTCATTAACGACATCATAACGACGACATCTAAGGATAATCAAAGGACAATAATTTACATGTCATTGCACTAGCATCGTCATTGTTATTGCAATGCGGTCGTTTTTTTGTTTCTTCTGCTTAATTATCCCAGAAGCTGCTGTGCTCTCGTAACTTAGCTTGTTAGCTTTTTGAATGGGAAGCAGCTACTATGAATGACTTTGGATCCTTTTTGTGGTTATATTATTATATTAAGAGGAAAATTGTCTGCTTTCACTTTGACCGCATTCAATGGTTCTTTGTTGTCGTGCCATCCAAATAAAAATAAATTAAACAAAAGCTACATTCACTAGACAGTGGTGGCAGCGCGGCGAGCGGCGACGGGGGTGGAGCAATATTAACAGAAATAAATTGTCCCTATACGAGAATCACGTTTTCTGATACACACATAGTTTGTATCTACCAAAAAAATAAAACGAAAATGGACAAAGTTTCCCATTTCTGAAAAAGTTCTTGTTCACAGCTCACATTGTTCTTTCGATGAAAAGACATAATATGCATCAGATACAAGTGCCTGTTTGAAATACTCTTTTTTTTTTATTAAGATAAATGAATTGGAAATGACAGTTTAGTGATTAAAGGGATAACACTTCTCTTTTGTTGTCAAAGCCAGAATAACTAACTATGTATGTATGTACATATGTGGGTGCTATCCAAAAACGAAGAAGATGTTAAATGGAAATTAATTTTATCTTCGAATTGAAATCACAAATGGCTTTGATAGTTTTGTCTATTGAGCAAGCGGGTGGTTTTATTTGTCTTGTGTTCAACTTAAATTGCCAGCAGAGGTGTTTCGGTTGATTTTAGGACAAAAATTAAGAAAATTTAGGGAGAAAATATACTGCGTTGTTAGGATCAATAAAAGAAAAGAAGGTTCTTATGAAGGCGTTTTATCAAAAACAACGTGAGGTGAAAATGCTTTTTTCTCAAAATTATTGATTTATTTGTTTCAGGGCTCAAAATTGTGAGATTGTTTTTAACAGAAAGAATACAAGTGTATTTTTACGGTGTAAGAAGCGTCTTCTTATTCATTTGTTCGGAATTGGTAAAACTATTTAGTTCCTTTCCTTTCCTCTAGAGCTTAGGGCCTTCCCCAAGTTTGTCTTGTCCACCTTTGTTCTTATTTTACTTACTAGAAATTTCAATGTCAAAATACCAGGTTAGCAAACTAGTTTCCATGTTTGTTATGTCCTTCTGAAACTGAAAACATAAATAATGTAATGTAATGTATAAGAACGTGTTAAAACAATTCCGATACCACCGAGCTAACCAGCTACCGTAACCTTTTGGAGATCAAAGATGAACGACTCAATTATCCTTCCCCTTTAAACCACACAGTAGCTGGCCACTCTCTCTCTACTCAGAGAGGGTAGTTTGTTTGGTTGATTTCGACTGAGGAAAATGATCATTTTAGCCCCCATGCAATGTCGTTCAACAAATGTAACGTAATTGAAATGTATACAAAGGTTGTTATTTTAGAAGAATAAAATTTAAAATTACAAAAAAAAAAAAACTGTTTAGTTGAATTAACTGCCATAAAATTGAGTTAATTGAAAGATATTTCTCTTGCCATTTTTATTTGGATATGACTTCCGGCTAATGGCCGAATAAAGTTCAATCTAGTGGTCCTATTTTCGAACAGAATTTGCAAGTATTTCCGGTCGTATATAAATCGATAATAGCAGTATTTTTCAAAGTCGTGGATCGCCTCTGACTCTGACTGAGGTGTATACGGTGTAGACCAGAGAGTTCAAATACTTAAACAGAAAAAAGTTTTGCAATGCAAAGCGAACGATCTTCAAGAAACCAATTTATGTGAAAATCGGGCCCAACAGCAATCTCGTTTAGAACCATACACCCACACTGAATGTATTTCACTCGGTAGACAATGAAATTTCAAACCAAACTAAAAATAAGCCACATTGTAGAAAACAAAATGTCTGCCAATGAACACAGTGCCACGAAAGCCAAACAACAGAATCCCAGCTCTTCTTTGAAAAAACTCTAAACATCAGTGATGGTGTTTACTAATTAACCGGTGTTAAATTTGATGCCAATTGTTATTTATTTTTAATGGATTTTAGCGTAAATGTCAAACACACTAAATTCCAATTACTAGAATTTCTGAGAAATAAATTTAATGAATGAGCAAATTGAAATTTTTGGAGAAAAGGGACTCAAAAGCTCTCTACACCAGTTTTCTTTTGTTTGACAAAGCATTCACACAAAAATTTTAAAGTGAAGATGTAGAAGTTTAACGCCAACTCGACTGCATGTCAATTTCACTATGTAAGATGAGCCGGAGATGAGCTTTTCTCATTTTCATAGCGATCACTAATTTTGTGGTTTCAAGTTAGTAGCGCTTACATTTAACACCAACCTGTCAAACTCAGCTGTCATTTGAAGTGGCATAATAATAGTTGAATGCTTACTATTTATGATAATAAATCAAACTACAATCGAATAACGTGTTGAAATTTTTACGTTTCCCAAGATATTAGCCTGAGACAACCACCAGTACTAATTTGTGCTTTTTGCAAAATCATGCCGATACTGATATCTTCCCTGAGGGGAAGAAATAATTTTTTTAAATGTTACCCATTTTGTAATTTTCTAAATAAAATGTCTGGGTTTTTGCAGGCTAAATATCTAGGTCTCATTTTTGACAAAAAAAACTGACCTGGAAAACCAATATTGAGGAAAGAGTAAATAAAGCCAACGTGGCACTCTTCTCTTGTAAAAAAGCCATTGGTGGGAAATGGGGTTTCTCCCCCCAAATCACCCATTGGCTGTTTACTTCGGTAATTAGACCGATACTCACTTACGGGGTGATTATCTGGTGGATCGCACTAGACAAGATGATCAACTACAACAAGCTGGCCAAAATTAAAAGAGCGGCTAGTCTGTGTATTAGTGGCGCACTGAGGACAATCCACAATGTACTACTAGATCTCACATCCCTAGATATCTGCAGCAAACAAGTCACAGCTAGCTCAGCTACTCGACTCAAAGCTACATACATCACAGTGGACCAATAAATCAAATCGGCTACACTACCATTCTAGATAACTTTAGATTCCTACCGAATCGATCCGACTACACCACCTCCAAGTTGGTGTTTGATAATAATTTCCAAGTAACCATACCTTCAAGAGAAGCTTGATAAAATGTCACTCTCTTGGAAAATGAAGCAATACACTTTTACACCGATGGTTCAAAACCCAGCGAAGGTGTAGGAAGTGGAATCTACTCAGAAAAACTGAATTTCAGTCTTTTCTTCCACCTACCCGAACATTGTATTGTGTTCCAAGCGGAAATTCTGGCGATTAAGGAGGTGCTGTCTTGGCTCAAAGAAAACGTCATATCCTCCACGGATATTCGAATCTCTGAGGGAGATGTCAAATCAGTTTAACATTCACCTTTCATGGGTGCCGGGGCACAGGGATAAACCAGGCAACTGTATGGCAGACGAAAAAGCTAAAAAGGGCACGACCACTTCCCTACGCTCAGAATGGAACAACATAGGTGTACCTATCGCTACATGTAAACTCTTACTTAGACAAGACGCTCCGAGGATGACAAACACTAGATGGACTGAGAGTAACAACTGCCTTGCAACCAAAAAAGTTTGGCCGTGTGTTGACTCAAAACGCTCGAAGAGTTTGTTAGCCCTGAACCGCCTGTATCTAGGTTCTACCATAGGTGTTCTTACGGGACACTGTCTAATAGGAGGCAAACTCATCTCGGTGAGTTCTTCTTCGATGATACTAGCGACTTAGCTTACATAGACCCTAAAAGTCTTTCGAAATACATTAAAAGTTCCGCGTGGTTCGACTAGCGGGTGATTAACCGGCTAGTCCCGTAATGGAAGATAAATGGGTGATCGTTAATCTTACATTGGGTTTCTGAGATCAGTAGGTGATTAACTTGCTGATCTCTGTGGTATCACAATGGGCCCTTGCGTCCTAAGTGTGTCAGGCAATGTACGTAGGCATTACTCATTGGCTGACAGCCACTTCCATCTAACCATTCAATATCTGATATTACGAGTAGGCAGCTTAGACACAGATTTATAATCCCATTCCAAAGTATGTCTAACTTTGGACAGCTCTTAGAACAATGTCCAACTCCAAATCGTATTTATAAACTCTTTCATCGCTGTGTATGTGTGTGGAATGTCTAACTTTAGACACCGAAATTGGTTGTCTAAACTGTGGCTAAAGTGACATTTGGTACAACAAAAAACAATTTTGTTGAACATGTTATAAAACTCTGTTGAGAGTGTTAAGATCGAAAAAATTAAGTAGTTTGAGGTGCAAAAATACTACTTTCAACAATTTCATTTATAAATTGCACAAATTTCATCATTTTATGAGACTTGGACTTTTTGGTCTAGTTCAAGTCCTACGCCACACTCTTTCAGAGCCTATTAGTTGTTGTACTCGTATATCAAAACACAAACAATGGTACTGCACGGATACATCATTAACGCCAGCATTTAAGTTCTTCGTTCAAAGTTGACAGTTTGAGGGGTTATTTAGACAACTGTTGGAATGTGTTTATAAATACGAAATTGGCTAAGGCTTGTCCAACTCTTTAGACACCGTCTAGCTGGACAGTTGTCTAAGGATGTTTCATCATGATTGATTTTCTGGAATAGTAAATATTTTTGCTCTCAGCTAATGTAAGCAGACCTCTATTGGGAGCCTTTTGAATACCTTGCTGACATTCGAAGGAAGATTAAATTACTGGAGATATGCAAGGTTTTGGAGAGGTTCATGTTGAGTTGTACTCATACACGCCATTTATTTGTGGACTATAATCTCAGAAAACAGTTTTTTCTTAAATTTCCAACAGACCAAAAGCGTTCTATTATCGACAAAGAGTATGCATACCCTTGGCTGGTTAGTTTTTGATTAGTTCGTTCACAACAATACTTCGCAAAAGGAGGATTATATGAGTTTTATGGTTTTAATGTGTTTCAGTTAATCTGATACTGAGGTTATCTACCTATAATTAACACGTGTCAATGTTAGCAAATCAGTGGAAGCACTAACTTCTTCTCTAATTAGCTAAAGATCGGCTACTTACATGTCCTGTCATAACTCAAAAAGATCTTTCCACTGAACTTGATCAGCCATTCGTCAATTTCTAGCTTCTTGAAAAAAACAACTATTAAATAGACGGGTTAAAAAATTTTTACACTACACAAATCAAGTAAACGGTCAGTTAAATTCAAGCTGAACAGAATATGTAGGAGCATTTATCTTAAAGTGAGTTTCATTGCTGCTGTAGAATATTCACATCGTTAAAAAAAACGGAAGATAAATCTAAAATTCATTGGAATTGTGTTTCGTGATGGTTATTTAAGTATAACACCAACCACTACTATTTACTTTTATGCTCACTTATTTAAAAACCCGTAGCTACACGTAGGAAGAAGTTGGTTTCTGTGAGAGCCAAAAAATAGAATTTTACGGAAATACCATTAAACTACCCACCTGACTTCTCCTGGCTTACACTGCACATGGAAACAGGATCTGTGTGCAGTGAAAAACACAAAAAAAGTTTAGAATCCAATTCAGGAAGACCGTGGGTAGCCATTAAAAAAACATCGAACTTCCTAGAACCCATTGCGGCAGAGGCGGCACTAATACTAACAATTTATTACAAAGTCTCATCAATTTATCTTTTAAATGTTAAACCTAACAGGACCAAATCTATCCCCAATGCTTTTATTGTCATTTAAACGGACAAAGTGTATGTATGTATGTTAATTAGTAGGACCTAATTACAACCACGTATTGCTTTGGCTCGCAGAACGTATGCTGTGTGCGTGATTTTATTCTAATACCACAAATCCCCAGAGGTGCACTTTGTGCTGCCGGCCGCTGCTCATCATATCTTTTTTTTTTGCCTGCCCACCCTCAACTTAATCCGAGATTTCATCATATCCACTCATCGCACCTCATTTGAGATTACCTCAGTTTCGTAGGCAATTTTTAATTAAGCACCAACACTCGCGTAGCCATGACAACCATCACACACACATACTCAATAAAAGTTAGTAGGATTCAGATATGAAGAAGTTTATTTGACCACAACTGAATGAAACTTATTATATATCTAGAATAAGGAATGCAGGAAAAGATATGAGTTTATAGTAAAATCCCTTTTTTCTTTTACTGTAAAGTTCGAAAAATCCCTTTTTCCCTTTTAGCTTATTTTAGACTCGAAATTCCCACAAAAAGGGAAATATCCCTCTATCTGGCGTCACTGGTAGGAGTAGAAGCTAGATTGCCTGACTATGCGACTATGAGAAGTCACTCACATCACATCACACATGCAATTTGGTAAGTCCTTAATATTGGCGTCAGAAGCTCTTGATTGCCTGTTTCGGTAAATATTATACCAACTCCATTTCCAGTTCTCATTGGGTCGACACAAAACCCAAACCCAGAATGCAAAGCGAATGAGAACGAAGTATGTTGCGATTAATTTCAACACTTTCAGAGTTGGAATTGGCAACGGGAAACCACAAACAAATGTAATCCCATTGGGATGCCTAAATATTTCATAAGATTGTTGTGTAAACTAAATGGTATCATAGTAAAGTTTGTATAGCTGTGTTGTAGTGACCATGACCAGCCAGCCGGTTGCGACCTCTATGCAAAGAGACATGACTTTGTCGTTTGCTTTTAGAGTGTATATAAGATTGTCATCCCAGAGGATATACAATGTTTGCTTCAAGTTGTGAATATTGAAATCCAATTAAAACGGTGTATGGGGGAAATAATTAAGTGCTTTTCAAAATTCCAATAAAGTGTCACAGGACAATAATGTAGCACGAGCAAACACTTTGATGACATTATAGGGACAAGGGGTGGGTCAAACAAGGAACTAATTAAAAACATAAAATGATACCTGTGTATACACAAAGCCTTTTACTTTTCAAAAAATCAACCGGACTTATCGGCTTGTCAATGCATTTCATCACATCTCCCGCCAGCATCGTGCTAATTCAAATTCATCCCCGAGGTGGTTATAGTTACACAGAGCGTAACGAGTCTCTCAAGTGCAATGTCCTGATAATGTAGAAACCATGTTTGGCTGCACCCAAAATACTCCAGTGGCTGGAGGAAACTCGTGTTTACCATTGGCAAACACGTTTGGAATCCCTGAAAGCTTCCAAATTGCGTTCACTTAGTTTCGGCAGTCGCGAATGAAAGTGCTCTTTTTTGATGTTTTATTTTATGTGTTAACCGACCAAAGCAATGGATGCAATGTTTTGGCGGTGGGTTTTGTATAGCGATTCGTGGTAGTAAAAGCCTGCATAACGATGAGAGATAACGCGTTTCAACATTAGCGAAAGACTTTGCGGTATAAACTTTTATGAGTATGTATGTGTAGTATTGCGAAGCAGTTTTGTGTGAGACTTACGTGGTTGAGGTTGAAACCCACATTTTGTGGGATTCCTTTAGATATGCTTTATATATCTTTTGGAGAATATTCAAAGTTGAGGAAAAATGCTGCGATTTTGGGATGAAAAACTTGTGGTTTCTATTTTTGTTAAACATGGGTTAAAAGTTTGTGTAGGGTTTCAAGGGATTGCAATTAAGCTAATCTCGTGAAATCAAGTTTTTAAGGGACGTCTTGCTTTGAGTTGGCTTACATTGTATCCAAATCGGTGAAGATATATAAGCACCGAAAGGAAAAGACTAAAATCAGAACTTTTGCAAGAAAAAATTGCTCATATCTAAGTTGGCAGCGTCATATGCATAGAAGGGTTCGAGTTACTGAAATTACCGTGAACACATAACATCAATGCATATGATTCATCGTTCCTGTGCTTAGTTGCCACTTCAGATATATAGGTTCGAACCCTAATTTTTCGTAGCTTATCAGATTTATCTGGCCGACACAGTCCGTAAAATTATTGAGTTTTCCTTGAGTTTTCCTAACCGTCAAATTTAGACTCTTCTGCCATCTCACCATTTCAATTAAGTGTTGAGTTCTACTTTTGTCAAATTAAGTCCCAAGGGTCATCTTATAGTTAGGAACAAGATATCTGACTGTCGATTTTTATGTCCAGTGCCATTTCGCTATCGAATAAAATGTCTTGTGCTCTATCCTCTTTCAAATTAGAGTGACGCGTATCACTTCACTGATGAATTTAGTGTCTAGTTCGCTCTATCTCCCTGCCTAATTTCTTCGATAGCGTTTTTTCCTGACGAAATTAATACCACCTTACTGTTTAACTCAGTGCTATTTTACTGTAGCGAGTTAAGAGACCACTCCCTTTTACTACTGAGCCTAGTGCCCCATGCTATCGCCCTGCAGTATTTGGTCTGTCCCACTGTCGAATTTAGGGTCAGAGCTCTTTACGGAGAAATCTTGAATTTTCAATTCAGTGCTACTTCACTGTCGATTTTGGGGTAAGGAACCCTCTCAAAGTCTAATTTACAGTTCCTCAATCCGAGTAATTTGGTGCAAAATAATTCAATTCATTCAGATTGTATTTCAGTTTCGAGTAAATCTTCCTTTCTGTAGATGCTCTCGCACTTTCCTTGAAAGCATGTCTCTCCCTCTCATCTGTTAATGATTTCTTAAAACCACTTTCATTCGATGTATTTTCGTTGAAATTGATTCCGCAGCCCGCTGCTAGTTTTCTCCAGTTTTCGCACCCTCCTTTTTCGCATTCAGATGAATGTTGACAGATTACATACTTTTGGAAGTCCCGAGTCTTACTAGTTAGTTACGAGTTTTTACTAATTAATTCGCGTTCATCTCAAGAGTGGAATTAAACAGAGTTGCCAAACCGCTTTCCAAGTAAAACATATGTTTTGGAGTACTTTTGGGTAGTTAGAAAATTTTTCGCAGAAAGAAACGAAGTATGCTTTCTACCTCAGTAAACTTTAGTGTCCCAAAGACTTAAGCTACATAAAACAAGATTTATTTTTCAGAAGCGTTATTTAAATTACATAATATTTTCGACCAATTTGCACAAATTGCTGTTTTTGACTTGTCTGCTTTAGATTTTAAATGTTTTCCCATAATTGGATAGAAAGTTACCAGTACAACAAGGTACGTAGTTCTTTTAATACTTCCAGATTTCTTCCATCGAACTTCCATTGCTCCTCACTTTCCAGTCACCCACTACCTTTCGGGAAAATCATAACTTTTGAATTATTGATATTGAATTCTAAATTACATATTCTGATGTACTCTGTCAGTCTTTATCATCAGTTGAAGCAATTTGGGCGACTCTGTCACTATGACAATGTCATCTGCATACATAATAACTTTTATGGTAAAATCACCGGTTCTAGCTCCACACGGTAACCAACGTACCAGCTCCTCTAGATACAATACAAAAAGTAATGTGCTAAGTTGCAACCCTGTTTAGGTCCAAGTTTTGCTTCCAATTTATCAGACTTTTGCTTTCCGTCAAATATTTCTGCAAAAGACTGTTGATAAAGTTTTTCTAAGGCATTGATAAATTTATTTGACACTCATTAATTGTATGATACTTGTAGAGCAGCGTATTTCTGTCAATTGTATCGAAGGCAGCCTTAAAATCGACAAAAAACGAATACAGTCTTCTGACTTCTGTTGTTGTTTAGTTTCAATCTTGCAATCCCATTCAATACAAAAATGTTGTCTATACCGTAGAGTTACCATTGAGATATTTAGATTGGTATTGACTGAAGATTTGGTTAGTTTCTAGATTGAAGATAGTATTTAAAGTTACTGCTAGCTTTTCTTTAAATCCATGTAGGTTGTGATTAAAAAATTGTACGGAAATATTATTAGATCCTACGGTTTTACCGTCCTTTATTGAATTCAGTACTATCTGCAGTTTATCTATATCTCCATCCAAGAGATTGTTGCGCGAATACGGTCGGGCATATTCAAAACCACAGTGCTCCTTCTTCGATAAGCTTAAAAGTATGCTAAAATGGCCTTTTAAGGTGACTATGTAAAAATTTTATTTGAAGTAAACAATTTTTTTTTGTCAATACTTTAATTCTTCAATACAATACAATACTTCTCAAAAACCTTAGTGCATAGACTTCAACTAAAATGTTAATTAAAACAAAACATCAGCTTTCAAAATCAATATAGTGTGTGGCAGCCACTTAGTTAATTTTTAGTCATTTGTTAAGCCAATTTTTTGAAAAAACATCCCCTCTCGCCTTAACGTAGGGAGATAAACCCCTCTCTCATACGATTTTTTTCTTGTCTTGACCCAACCTATCCGTCTTGAGATTTTGTTGCATCTTAAGCAAAACAACGTATATGACTATAAGGTCTCAGTGAAGTTAATGAAAACAATAATATAAATTGTGTCCATAAAACAGAACATTACAAAGAAAGAATAAAAATAAAAAACAAACGCTCACCTACTGAGATTTGGCAGAAGAAATTACATACTGCAAAACATGATTCAAAGAAATTCATGTCGTTGAGCAATCAGGCTACTAGCAACGATAGAAGCACATTGCCATTGTCTGCGCTCCGTAGCTGAGTACAAGGTTTTGGTATTCGTTCGAATTCGTTTTAACATATTTGGTGGTGTAGGGTTGCCAACTGCACATTAATTATGAAGACAAAAAAATTTTTTTTTTTTATTTT
Organism: Melanostoma scalare; assembly: GCA_949752695.1. Lineage (NCBI taxonomy): Eukaryota > Metazoa > Arthropoda > Insecta > Diptera > Syrphidae > Melanostoma > Melanostoma scalare. The sequence continues at coordinate 218,267,524 of OX456984.1, forward strand.
TCACTTATTTTTTTAAAACCATGTTTTTAGAAATCAAGTAAACAAAGTTAAAGACCTTGCCAGAATTTGTTTTTACAAAATTTTGAAAATAATCAAAGATTCTGTTTTGAAGTTATTTCAAATACATATTCAAATTTTTTAAATAATTTAATAAAAAATTTGAGACTTTGATGCTAGATCTCTCAAAAACTTTTCATTAATAGAATTAAAACAAAAATTTTTATTAAAGGACAAACCATTAGCTTTCAAAAACACTAAAGTATGAGAAAGGTACTGACTTAGTTGATTTTTAACAATTTTTTAAAAAATTTAGTCTATTTTTTATAAAATTGCCCCTCGTGCCTACACGGCGGGATATAGAACCCCCTCCCATACAATTTGTTTCTTGTCTTGACCCAACCTATCCATCCTGAGCCTTTGGCAAACGGTATCGAAAACACCCTACATAAGTAAAAAGAAAATTCTAAAAGTTAATAATTAATTATAAAAAAAAATTAAAAAATTGAGAGCGGTGAAAATTTTTTTTTAACTTTTTTTTATACTTTATTTAAAACACATTTCCGAAAATTTCATGAAAATCCATGGACTGGCCCTGGATTCCTAGGTTTTGCCATTTTTATGTCTAACGGCACTCCACTACTATACTCGTAAGCAAAAAAAAAAAACGTTTCATCATGTCGTCTTTTACGTTTCATGTACATTCATGTGCACTTGCAGACTCTTTTCAAAGCACAGCATTTTTTAATTTTGAACTATGTGACACAGAGAGTGTCCTTAAAAACAGATATAAATTCCTTTTGAAGTGCAAAAAGGCCAAATTAAAAAGAACTCCTTAAAAATTAATGTGCATGCAGTAGACATGTAGGTAGGTACTCCATCAAATGTTTTTTTTTTAAAACAACGTCTCCAAAATTCTAGTTAGCCTTAGCAAAACATTTCGTCCTTGGCCATAGTCAAACAAAAACACACTCATATGTAGGAACATTCAACGTGAATATAGAATGAAATTAAGACAAAACTGTGTGTTAGCAAAACGTTGAAGGTCATATCTAGGCCCAGGCTTAATGAAAAGTCAACATTTGGGATATGGTTTTTGAAATGAACTAGTTGTATATGTTCTAGCTGCCAAAGCACATCATGAGCCATAAATTTCATTAAATATCCACAGGACAACACCTGCTGAATCACTGACAATCACCTTTTCCAACCAACTCCACCCGACAGCCATTATCCTTTTTAATATAAAAGCCAACCTCAAAATACTCCAACGTGATGTCGAACAATTGGCTGGGTAATTGAATTGATGTTGTAAATCCTGTGCTTGGGCGACCGAGAATTTATCCTTCTTAGTTGATGATGTCGAAGAAGAGTCTATCTTTTAAATGAATACGATCCACTAACAGGACATAAATTAAGCCATTACTCAATTTTGCTTGTATAAAGTGTGTCTCTCCGTTGGGCATTGGCACTTTAATTGAAAACTGTGCTCTGGAAGAGTGAGTGAAGTTATGTGTCTGAAACTGTATTGAATATTTAATTTCGCTTAGTTGTTTGTTCAGCGTGCGTATCAATACAAATTAAGTAATTAATTAAACTGGAGAAAGCTCAAAGAACAAAACAAGGCGATCCCATAAACTATGAGTGAGGGAGAGAGAGAAGTTGAAGTAGAATTTTAAATAAGAATTAAATATTTAATTAAACTGCAGATGCTTCGATAAATACGGATAAGCATTGTTTTAATTTATCAGACGTTCCTTTATAGAAATTGCATTATGACTGTGTTTGAGTGGTGCGTGTTTGATGTGAGGAATTTGTTGTTTTTGCTCCATAGAATGGGGGCAGTTTTGCTGGGAGCGTAAAACAATTTTTCAATTGAAATTTAATTAACGAGCATATTAAGGAAAGTTTACTCACTTAGGATGCGAATGAGATGTATCCTGGAGCAGCTGCACTGATATTTCATAGTGTGGAGATTATTGAAAATATATTTGTTTGAAGAAGCAACGCCAATAGTAGATTCACTTCTAATGAGATAATATATACCTTGCGCAATATGAGCAAATTCCCTATAAAACTTGGATAAAAAAAATAGCACATCGAAGCCTTTGCTTGAAGGTAAATCAGCACATTGTTCAATGTATTTTTAGGAGTTGATAGGAGAATAAGTTTAACATAAACGAGCCCAGTTTAAGATCAACATAACTTGCTGAAATGACAGTTTTGGCTTTTTATCGTGGAGGTCAAGGCCAAGAACGACAACGACTTCTAAATTGATCTTCTATTATCGAAAGGACAAAACTAGAAGACAAAAATGTCAAGAACCTTATTCAAGGTTCAATATACCACGATATAAGGAGTTATTTTAAGCTCGAGGATTTCTACTGTATGAGGATTTCATCTCTGTCTGAAAAATTTAAAAAGGGTTGTCTTTATTTCCTAACTTAGCTGGATATTACATTTTGGAGTCTGGACCTCAACAAACATCTTTCGATAGCAATTTCGATTTCGAGCAAGCTCTCTCCAGTTTTGCATCCTTAGTCAGTTGGGGTCTTCTTCTACTTGATTGTAACACCTAAAAAATAGGTCTTCCCTTTCCACGAACCACCTGTAACGTGCTTTCGAAAACCCGTCGAGTTGGAATTTCATCAGCTCTACATGTCCCTGCGATGCGTACTCTTCTAGCTGTGCCCATATCGCGGTACAGCTGATACAGTTCATGGTAGAGTTTTCTTTTCCACACACTGTCTTTACAAATGAGACCAAAGATAGCTCGGAGTATTTTGCTTTGCACAGCCCACAAATAATAAATTAAGCGAATATCAATCGGGCTTTAGATCAGGATACTCCACGGTTGATAATATATTTTCGTTATCTAACATTGTTACGTTTGATGAAAAAGAAAACTACATATGCCTTTTTTGTATATTATCCGATCATTATAAAGTTGAACATGGCTTACGCCAAGGATGTAATCTAAGCCCAATCCTTTTCAACTGTTTTATTAATGACATAACAGAAAATCTACCCTGCGCTGTGCAATTAGGAGAGGACAATATAAAAGGATTATTATTCGTTGATGACGCTGTATTTTTCGCAGAATCCCCCGAGTCATTGCAGCTGATGATTAATAAAATTGAAACTTACTGTACGCACTGGATGTTAGAGGTAAACGCCCAAAAATCAAAAGTGTTAATCTTCAAAAAAGGCTCAGGACAGCCAGCACGAAATGAAAAATGGAAATTTAAACTAGAACCATTGGAAATAGTAAAAGATTATACTTATCTTAGGCATAAGGCTAACTCATAATTTAAACATGGAAAAACACATAACCAGTAAGTTAGAAAAGGCCAAAGCTGCTATCGTAGTTAACTGGAAACGAGTTTTTAACAACAACTGCATACCACACCAAGCTAAAAACAAAGTTTTCCAAGGAACTGCTAGAGCCGTAATGTTTTATGGTGCACAGTGTTGGGGTTATAAAAAATACGAGTCAGTAGAATCCTTGCTAAGTTACTACGTTAAGAAAATGTTTAAACTACCTAGCACAGTGCCAAATTATATGATCAATCTAGAGACTGGCCTATCTGAGCTCTTCATGACTACCCTCAAACTACAAATTGATTATCTGCTAAGAGTTGTAGAAATGGATGATAATCGGATTCCAAAAAGGACTGCCGTACAAGTAATCAGAAGCAACTCAATTTGGTTTGCAGAATGGCACAATCTAGCTAGGGAGTGTGGATGTGAGCTTTCTTTGGACCTTGCAAACCTCAATTCTTGGAAGCCACAACTTTACAAACTGATGCAGAAACTGGATGATGCAAAAAGGCAAAACTTTATTGAACAGGCACAGAATTCCTCAGCTAGATTCATGTATGGAACATTAAACCACAATCTCTGCGAGAAAAACTACTTCAGCAGCTCATTCACCGTGAGTGAAATATCTACAATTTTTAAAGCTAGGGGTGAACTGCTGAGCCTTAATTATCGCCAACATAGAGCTGATCTGGAACAACTATGCAGTTTGTGCAACTGAAGAGAGCATGAAGATATCAGCCACTGCCTAGGAAGATGTCCTATACTCCAAGAAATTAGAAGGGTGTATTGGAATAAATCAACTTTAGAAGAAGAAGAAATAAGACTGATACTCAATGGCAGTCAATGGAAAAGGCTCTTAGGGTTTTGTAATGAAGCACTTGTATACAGAATTAAATTGTTATAAATGAGTTATTTTAAGACCACTTATATTATTTGTTGTAAAGGCAGGCGTTTTGTTTTTTGTATCTACTTTCTTTTGATTACCTAGTCCACGTAAACTAATTATTATTATCATTATTTTTATATCACTTATATTTATTGTTGTAATAATCATGTTGAATGTAAATAAATGCAAATTAAGTTGTCTAAACTTGGCTCTACATTTAGCGCCAACAACGAGCGAACAGGGGCGCTCGGGCACTCTGTGCAAATCAAACCCCCATCGCATCGTCCTGGATGCATTAAATCCCATTCATGTAAATTGTAAAGTCCGTGTTAACTCAACATTAAATGTTTGAATATTGTGATATTTATTTATTTATATTTATATAAATTTGTCATAGAAAAACAAAATATTGTTACCACTCAGACAGACGGAACTCGGCCATGTCTTTATTATGTATGTAAAACCAAATTTGTAAAAAATCTTTTTGAAAAATAAAGTATAATATATACATAAAAATATAATAATAATAAGTAATAAATAATGTTCTTTACCGTCTCTACATCGAATTCGAGGAAGATAAAGTCCTATAACCAATGTCTGTCTATTGTGAGGGTTTGTCCAATTCGTCGACGCTCTCTGACCCTGTTTAAAGTGTAAGACAATTAACAAAAATTATTCAACGATCAAATGATTGACCATCTGTACTCCGATGATTTAAAATAATATAGTTGAATACATATGTAATTCACTACATAAATACGCAATGTGTAAATCTAATGTTCTCGTATTCTCTCTTGCGGTGATATCGTATGACGTATGTAAATAGTATAATGATTCCTGTTCATCAGCGTTACCGTTGGATATTTTGGAAAAGTAGCAAAAAAAGTAGCACTCGAGAAAAAAAGGTGGCACTTGAAATCAAAAACGAAACATCACCATATAATGCATGAAAAATTTCACACATCTCAACCAATTGAAGAAAACACATAACCTTAACAATCATTTTAAGGTTTATTGCAATGTAAGATAAAAACTAAAAATTTAACAGCTCATTTTTTATTGATAACTCAACACAAATAAATAAATAAAAGATTGAATAAATAATAAAAAAGAGATAAATAATAATTTATTAAAAAAAATTCGTATTGCACTTTACTTTCTTGTGATGGTTGTTTCCCTATATTTTTTATAAGAAGCTCATCAGGACTCCATTCAGCTGTGTCACATTTGCTTACTAAATTTAAGGAATCCAACATATTTTCGCAAGTTTCAGTTTTTAATCTGTTGTTAAGTTTACTTTTCATCAAAATTATTTTGGAAAAAACCTTCTCAGCGCAGGCACTGCTATGAGGCAAGGTTCATATTTTTGCAACAAATTCATATAAGTCGGAAAATAGTTATTCATTCAAACTATTTTTAATGTTACCCATTTCAAACCAAAAAATTTATATTGTTCGATTACCTTTTCGGGACTTATGGTTGAATTATAAGAACGGAAACTAGTTTAAAATAAGTGAACTCTTATTTCGACTTGATTACTTTGGGGTCTTAATGCCTCCAAATAGAAAGTTTTTCATTTTTGATGTCAAATCGATTAAATATTTCATCCCAAAGTATTTTATAATAGCTTAGAATATTTTTCTTAATTTCAACAAGTTCACTTTCCGTTAATCTTTGACTTACAACTCAATTTTTGGCTTCAGAACCAAAGTATATTTACGAGGTCTTCCCCTTCCGCGATTTCCCTGCAATAATCTTTCGAAAACCCGTCGAGCCGGAGCGTTTGGGTACATCCGCTCTACATGACCCAACCATCGTAGCCTCGCGATGAGTATACTCTTTTAGCTATGCCCATATCGCGGCACAGCTCATACAGTTCGTTGTTGTATCTTCTTCTCCACGCATTGTCTTTGCATACGGGACCAAAGATCATTCGCAAAATTTTTCTTTCGAAATAACCAAGGGTTTACGGCTTTACGGCGCGGAAGCATGGACTTTCTCCTGCTTTCGATAAGGTTCAAGCTTCCTCGCAGTAAAGCAGGACTGCGGGATGATTAAGGTCTTATACAAGGTTACCTTGGTTTTTCTGGAGAGGGTTTTGTTTCTCAATTGCCTTCTTAACCCAAAGAAGCAACGGTTGGCAAGAGTTATTTGATCTCCCCACTCATATTGTTTTCCGTGTTATAGCGGATCCTAGGTAGACGAAGTCCTGTACTACCTCGAAGTTATGTCTGTCTGTTGTGACGTTCTGTCCCATTCGTCGATGTTCAGTGTCCTTGTTTGATGACAACATATACTTCGTTTTGCCCTTATTGACCATCAAACCCATTTTTGCCGCTTCTGTTTCAATACTCGCATCTATGACATTACGCTTTTTTTTCACATAACGTCAATATCGTCTGCGTAGGCGAGTAATTGTACAGACTTTTGAAAGATTGTTCCTCTGGTGTTCACGTTTGAGTTTCTTTCAATCTTTTCAAGTATGATGTTGAAGAAATCGCATAGCAGTTTGTCACCTTGCCTAAAACCTTCAGAAACACTTCGACGAAACTCCTCTATATTTCGCGGCAAAACCTCGGCCGCTGATACGTTGACTTATGCTTAGGAGTGACTTACACAGACTATGTGGCAAATATTCGGGATTCGTTTTTTTAAATGAGTTTTGTTCAATGTGTGTGTTATGTTGAACTTTAAAACTTTGAGTACTTTGAGTAACTTTTGTATGTAAGGGTGTGGTAAAATGGCATGGTGAATTGCTAACTTTAGTTATACTTGTGGGGAATGCTAAAAAAGTGGCACAGACTGAAAGGTGGTGGCTCGGTGGCACAGCCTAAAAAAAAGTGGCAATCTGACACTAAAGTGGCACAGCAGCAACGCTGCTGTTCATCTCTCTATTACCGACCGCTTCTTATGTGAAATGATATTGTAGAATTTAGAACATAAGAATCAGTTGTAATAAAGTTGTCGTATTGAAGGGACGTTGTTTTTATGATGTAATATTTTTGCATGTTGAAAAGTAGTTGCTTTAAACCCGTTGCTTGCTTGCTTATTAACGCTTATAATATTTAAATTGCTTTTCTTATATCCTTGCTTGCTTGCCTAATTATTAACGCTTACAAAAGACAACATATTCTTCTTTTTGCCCTCATTAACCATTAAGCCCAATAAAACTAATAGCATCGAGCTTACTTCTCCCCCCACAACCTCAATTTCATCTTCCCAAGCGAGTAATTAAGTGAGTCGCCTTGTCGAAATCCTATTTCGAAATCAAAGGTATCGACAAGTTTTTTACCGACCTTGACGAAGCAGAGTGAATTCTCCAAAGTCTTCTTGCATAGTCGTACGAGCTTTGCAGGAGCTCCAAAAATAGACAAAGTTCTTTGGTGCACGGCCTTGAATTCAATAAAAATGTGCTGCATTTTCTGGTCGGAAACTACATTGATAAGAACCTATCAAATTGTTGACTTGAGTTTAAGACGCTCTACTAAAGGGTCCGCCAAATGATATTTTATTTTTCAAAAACAGGGTGCAAAACATCGAGTGTAGGTTCGGCTGTGTGGCACGTAGCGCCGTCCTGTTGAAACCAAATGTTGCCAATATCCTCCTCTTCAGTTTTTGTGAACAAAAATTCGTTCAACATGGCCCGATAACGATCGCCATTGGCTGTAACGGCCGCTCCTTGCTCATTTTCGAAGAATGCCTCTGGACCAAAATCCGCACCAAACAGTGACTCGTTTTGGGTGTATCGGTTTTTCAATATATGCATGCGGGTTTTCTGTGCCCTAAATGCGACAATTTTGCTTGATTACATACCCGCCAAGATCAAAATGAGCTTCATCTGAAAAGATGATTTTTTTTTTTGGCAAAATCGGCATCGGATTTTCAAAGTAATGTCGCAATATTTCCCAGCGTTGTTCAAGCGTATACACAGCTAAGTGTTACCATTCACGAAATAAGACTAGTCGAAAAAAAAACGTTAGATGACGGACCCTTTATTACAGCAGACAAGATCTTATAGGCATGAGACTTGCTGATCCAACCGTTCTCCAGATGCGTTTCAAAGCTCGTCGTAAGGGCCTGTAACTTCTTTAAATTAAAATTTACATACCACAAGCTTTGATTCCTCTAGGCTGGGGGTGCGGAATTTTTGGTCATCATCCAAGTTGAAGATCTGATCTTTTGGAATCAATTCACAGTTAATAAACAAATAGTGTGGCCCACCAGAGAAAGAGCCCTGCATCCTAGTGCATTTCTCTCAATTATACCTTGTCAGGGAATGGAAGGAACCTAATTTCTTGACGATTCCGAACGGCTAAACAAGAAAGGCCTTTTCATGCCAACACATTACTATCGGATATATTACCGATTCCTCGCGAAAGGTGATACTCGTGGACAAATATTTTGTTTTCTTTAATGTTTCAGGGATTGGAACCTCGAACCATCCATGTAAGAGGCAGACATGCTAACTATTACGCCACGGGCATTTTCACAGTTGATAGCCTTCACTCTGTCAAAGTTTTTTAGTTACCATCAAGTTGGTGCGACGCCTTCTTTTTCAACATTTGATTGCCCAAACTCAAAGAGGTGAACTGATAGATGATCATCGGTTATAGTTAACTCTATCTAGCCTGTTGGATTACCCTACTGCAAATTGTACCGTGATAATTTTTCAAATGAGAAGAACTACAAAAAAAACAAATGCGCCACTCAAGTATGGTTCTCTAGCTGTCGGAGTGCGTTGAAAAGTTGGTTGACAACAAGAAGTGCAAATAACTACTTTTCGAAATATTGGTTTTGATTGGAACATAAGCCCACACCGAGTAGTAAAGTGCATTGTTGTCAATCCAGTCTGCGATAGCATCAACCACAAAAAAAAAATTAATAAATAGAGTGGCGCCACAGAGGGAGGAGCCCCAGGGCCTAGCACATTTTTCACAACCCTGTCTTGTGAGGGAATGGAGGGGACCTACAATTTTTTCTGCCGGTTCCGAACGGCTAATCGAGAAAGCGCTTTTCATGGCAAATGAATTTACTAACGTAGGGCTTGCCAATTCCTCGCGAAAGGCGATACCCGTGGAAAAAATGTTGGGATTCGAACCACGAACCTCTGGGTTAGCAGCAGACATGCTAACAATCACGCCACGGGTACCTCAACCATAGTAAGGGTGTTAAGTAAAAGTATCCTAATAGTACACATGGCTATTTGGGAGAAACAAGAATGCTTTTCAATCTCTCTCTCTCTCTAGCCTAATTATTTGTAGTTTCGTGAGCTTATACACTTTTAGAAACATGCTTCAGCCGATGCGATGTTAAATATCAAACATTCTCTTTATTATGAGCTGCTGCTGACAGTTCAAAATGCAAACGTTTCAATATTCTTTAAACGAACTACGAAATCCCCTTTATTTCTGTTTCATTGGAACTCTTATGGGTTAAGCCATTGGATAGACTCTATAGAGTGCATAACGAGCAGAACGATAAATTGCAACGGTTGTCAATCCAGTTTTGCGATGTCACATCAATCTCCTGTGTAAACTCGATAAATACTCGGAAGGACATGGCACATTGGAAGTTTGCCAAATAATCCTCCCCAGGTACGTCGAAATATATTTTGTTTTCATTTTGTATCTGATAATCCCGATGTCAGCTCAGAACTGTTTCATTTAATTTAACTCCTTAACTCCTCTTCAGCGATTTTATTTTTTTGATATTTTTGAAGCGAAAAAAGAATTCGGATGCCATACGCACTTGTTCCACCTCGCATGTGTCGCAACCACTTGACATTGACTTGATGTGATGTCGCTCTCGAGTTGAAACAAACCTAATTATTATTCATAGACGTTTTTATATCCACATGATTTAATTTGCAAGCTTAATTAGCTCGACTTGACACAGGAAAAGAAAATGTACCACATTATCTTTATCTAATGTAGAACCGCCCGCCGGGACATAAATTTGCTCTTGAGTTTGCAATGTCATCTTCTTCGTCGTCTGCCGATCAAAGGTAAATAAAAACAAGAAAAAAAAGAGGTGAGAGGGTAGGAGGCTTACAAAAGTCATCCGAATTCTTCGTGCCTTCTAAGTGTCTTTTTTTACTCCATTCAATTCGTATTTAAAAGAAAGACAAACATGCAGTGGATGTAAACGAAATAATATGCCTGCCGCCCTCCTATCGCCTGTCTGTCATGTTTGTACTAAAGAGATATCACCCTTGGGAGTACTGTACACAGCAATATATGGCCGCGGTGGTTTGAGAAGAGATGAAATGACCTTGACATTTTAAGTGAAATATCCTTTATTTGGCTAGAGACGTTGTACGTAGATTCCATTAAATAAATAAAAATATGTCTAAGGATGCTATGAATGTCTTCTAAGAATCCTGTTATTATACATTTTCCCCTTTTCAATTTGGTTCACAGATTGCGTGGTGTAGTCTGTAATAATTTGTTCATAACTAACTACTCAGCGGATGTGTTGGCATTTCGTTCTGAATGTCAAATTTTATGTATACAAACATGACCTTTATGCCATTAAGTGAGTGATAGCTTTTTTTAGCTTTGACGAAACAGGGAGGGGAGTGTGTAATAAATATACAGGCAAAGAAAATAGCAAAAGGTCGAGATCGAGAGGGAAAAAATCGAAACAATCAATTTATGGAGTTTGTAAGAGCGTTCGGAGAGTTGAAATTTGCGTATGGACAGTGAAAAGGTGTGAAAATGAAAAGGTGGCATTGTAATCATAAGACAACAATCTCTTTGAACTTCCACCAGGGATTTTTTTCCGGTCTAAATGTTCAGAGATATTTTAAATTTAAGCCTGACTCTCAATGGCGTTGAGGGGGTTGTTTGCCTGTCAGTTAACGACGTACGGCTGACATTTGTGACAAGTTTGGGATTCTAAATTGTGGCAGCTATGACAAGGCGTTTGGCATTGAGGAAGTCGTGAATAAATGTCAATTTGTTTGTTAAGGTCATAGTTGAACATGTCTCATGATGTTTATCGTCGTTTCTCATTAGAAGCCCCTGATATTTACAAGCCTATAATGGAATAAGCCGATCAATGAGACATGAGTTGACACTTTCTCGTGCGATGTGTTGACAGAGAATTGATCAATAAATTGTGGTAATCAATGTAATGGACGAATTACAGAGCAAATTTATCATAGCTCTTCAAATGATTTTATGACAGCCGTTTTAGATGTGGTTGTTATTGAATTATAAACTCCAACTTCGCAATTATAAATCAATTTAATTTAATTTTTCTGTTTTTTGATTTGAGCAGGCAAAGTCATCATTCGAAGTGTAATAACCGATTAGCCAGAGAGCAATGCTAAAATATCTATAGGTATGGCCAAGTTCGCACCAATATCGGCAAATGTGGCAATGTTGTTAGCATTTCCCACAACGACGTTTTGACCTCCGGCTAGAAGAAATAGTTTTTAGATTCAATTCGCGGAACGGCCGGCGCAATGATATTTCTCTACTCACTAGTTTGTGCACCTCCTAACCCTAGTTGGGGAGCAGCTGATGTTTGGTCTATGTACGACATAGCTGAAGTTAAATATTTATTAATTCATTAGTTCGTTTTTTGATTTTTATAGGAATAAAATATTCACCACAAATAACAGCGAGAACAAACGAGGCTACAACTACGAATTTCATTTTAAGCTTTTTCAGTGAAAATGGTCTTCAAGGCAACTCAATGCGACTTTGTGGTTTAAGCCACTGCAGTTCGTATTTATAGGAAACTTGCCGATATGACTTTCTTATCATCAGCTTAATTCGTGACACGTTCACTAATAAAAAAAAGACAATAGTCCACGATTTCTATTACACTATTTTTCAATTTGACGTAAAAGTGTTTATTACTTTTTGGCTTTCGTTGCTCTGTTTATTGATTCATGTCCTCAATAAAGCATTTATTCTTCCAGAAAGCAACAAAAATACAAAAAGAATGAAAGTCTTGTTTCAGATACTTTAAGTCATTCTCAAATTGCCTGCTATTTCTACGCAAATCTTGCAGTGTTCCAAGGTTTTGAATATATTTCCGCATTCGATTGAGCTTGCATCCCAAACAGTAAGTTTGTATTCCTAAAATATTATTCTCATATCGGATGTTTCGGGAATTTTGCACTTGCTCACTTGTGGAATTCAAATCAAAGTGAGTAGTTCCGACACTTCTACCACTTCTTTTTCTAAGCCGATCTCAAAAAGCATGATATCGATCGGAGTTCGGAGATGTAAATCAATCGTTAATGTTTTTAAGCGTTAGCTTTTCACAGTTACAAAAAGGGACAGAACAAAAAAGGAATTGATAATTTGAAAAGATGTAAATGTTAGCTATGAAATACTGGTTCTCCAACACCGTCGCACACTGTACGTACTTAAGAAGAGATCAACTATTTTTAAATGTAGGTATTGGTTTTCTACGGCAATTCCAGTTATCAAAATCAATTTCCCCTCAATCATTTATTAAGAGCTGAGCGTGAAGTCATGAAAAACAGTATGAATTAAAAGCTGACAAAATAGATATGGCCTTTAAATGAATCCTGTTAGACAGTTAGATACAAGACTATCTATACACCAGTTGTAATTGTTCAACTGATTATTGAGATATTGTAGTTTCGCCCGAAATTAAGGTGAGCCGTAACTGACATTCATGTCTCAGGGTTTTTAATATGGTCATTAGCCTTATTGGGTACCTACTGGCAAGATCTGGACACATTCATAAGAATTTATTTTTTATACAATAGATTGACCGTAGTACATACCTCGTCTAAATAGAGAGACATCATTTCGAAGTGGTACAGGACCCTGCTTATAAAGTATTCGCTTTAGAAAACCTTTCTTGGCGTAAGAGGCCAAAGATCAAACACAACTGTAATGGCCATCTAAATAAATAAGTAAGTTGTACATATGTCCCAGCTCATAACCTGAAAATTTGGCAAGCGAAGTGTGATATTTCAAAGCAGAAGTGAAAGCACAGAAAAGACAACTGCAAAAGCCCCAAAATATTTTCTCTCACAGGCTAGATCCATTTATGAATATTTTGAAGGGGAACAAAGCCTAGACATTAACAAGTGCTACCATTAGGGCTCAGCACACTTTTAGTCGGCCGATAGTTTGGTCAGGCTTTTAATCTGTACGGAGATGTTTCGTATTGTGAACATTACAGGTATCGACCGATAAATACGATTACCTCCAAACTCAACCAACACAGATAGTTGGTGCAGTGTGAACGCTAGCAACCCAACCCAAAAAGTAAGCTATCGCCGACTAAAAGTCTGCAGTCTGCTGGGGATCTTAGTGGCCACACTTTGGTAACTAGTTGCCGCATGCCGGGAAAAAGAATACTCAAAGTACCAGCAGCAGAGTCTTTTGACGACAGATTTCCTTATGGCGGTCGTGAATAAAATTAAACAAATCAGGACATTAACGTAGCTCAAGGATTGGTTCTTGTTAAAGACGCGAGCATTCAAATTGTCGCTACAGTAAAAAATTTAGAAATGATTGAGGTCATATTAATTGGGAAGTGCTATGCGAATACTTTTCATAGGTGTCTTCATAATTTTGACTACCAGAACTTACAAATATAAAATAGCAGTGACGACTCAGAATATCACTGCTGCGCTTTCGGTTTTTCAAAAGACTTGACCATAGGAAAAATCACATTTAGAAAACCAACACCAAAGTCAGTCCAGCGACAATCGTAATCCGTAACACTGAGAGCTCTCAGAGCTTAAACGGCTAAAGACCACAGAAACAGCAATCATACTACGACTGCTATGCATGGTCATGCCCGAGTCAGACCCATCAAAATAATAAAGCTATTGAAATAAAAAGACGGATCGGTCTAAATCTAAGAGTCGTGGGTTAAAACGTTGCGTTGGAAGTACGACTGCCTTAAGTATCAAACTGGAATAAGCGACGAGAAGGTGGCCAGTAGATATATTGTCCAAGAAACGAAATGGCGGAATACAGGAAACAGATACCGCTTTAGGGAATAAAGAGAAAATCCAATAAGATGTTCTTCTATATGGCAAAGATCAGGGTAAAAAGGCGATTGATATCATCATTGCGAATTACGAACTCTAGTGACCTTTTGATGTCTCTTGGTGATCCAACCAAAGCTGCCTAGATTCAATGTTAGCAAGATTTTCACAACCTACTTAGGGATATCCTAAAAGAGTTGGTTTTGTTTGCTGGCAGAGATTTGAACAAAAATGTTGGGTAGACAGACGAGATTTATGAGAACTGCCATGGAGATAAAGGATACGATACCAGGAACAGGAACTCACCTAGTGGAGATATCCTGCGTATGTGCAAGCCTTATGGCCTTATCGTGTAAGAAACTGTGTTCATCAAACTAAACCGACACCTTGTCACTTACAACAGTACTGGAAATAAAATCCAAATTGATTCACTAGTCAACAAAATTTGCTTTTTTTATGTCACAGGGAGCAAACTATGTTTTTTTGAAGGTTTTTTTTATTCTGAATCTAGATTTAACCTCAGAATTGCTCTGTCACGTCACGTTTTCGAGATACAAAGCCTTCAAAATCGAGAAAAACAACTTTTTGCTGTTTTTGAGCCTATGTGTTAACATGCAAATAATTTTAGTCTGAAAGAAAAATCATTGCTTTTCCAACAGTTTAATATGCGCTGATTCCAAAAATGCCTCTGTTACATCAAATTACTGAAATTTTAAAACTCAAAAGTTGTAAAGCCTTGCCATGCTTTGTTTTGCAGCCTTGATAGAGTCGCGAAAAGAAATTTTAATTTAATATCACATTTTTCTGCACGTGTTGAATTAAAATTCAGTCATAGAATTGTTCTATCACACCAGGTTCTTGAGATTATGGCCAGAATAAGGTCAAGACATCAATGCGCTATTCTTTGAAAGAGAGAATCAGAGAGCAATTTTCTGACTGGATGTGAATTCAGCGCACTAAGAACTATAAAGAATGTGTTATCTTACGAGAGTTAAAATTTCTTTTCGAGACTCGACCTAGGCTTCAAAATAATGCATGACTATGAATTAAAAATTTTGAAGCTAAATAGCTCAGTAATTTGATGTAATAGAGGCATTTTGAGGCCAGATTTGCATTCAGTGCATATCAAACTATTTGAAATGCAATGGTTTGTTTTCAGTTTGAAATTTGTTGTTCCTACGTTAAAACATAGGCTCAAAAGTAGCTAATACTTGTTTTTCTCGATTTAGAAAACTTGACGTGACAGAGCAATTCTGAGGTTAAATCTGAATTCAGGACAATAAAACCTTCAGATAAACATAGCTTGCTCTCTGTGACAAAACCATTGTTGCGTACATATTACCATTTGGTAGCCAAATTTAAGTAGTTTCGGAAGACAGACTGTAAAGTGATGCTGGTAGAATCTGTAACCCCAGCAACACCAGCTGACAGTGATTTTTATGAAGTAAAGAGCACGGACGACATGTTACATCTTATCAAGCTGCGATGCAAATCAAGCTATTCAAGAAATCAGCACTATCACAGATTCCGTCGTAATCGAAAAAAGTCTAAGTTTCCCGATGTAATCACATAATCTATTCGGAGTGGAACGAATTTCGAAATTCGTAGATTTGGTGTCACCAAATTCGATTGGAATGTAAATTCATCGTCTTAACATACTGTAACGTGCGCTTAGTTCGCAAAAAAAAATAAAACTTTACCTTTCAATTTAAATTTTACCACTTTTATTCAGTATCTATACTTTATTCGATCTCAACTCGACTTTTGAACTATCACTTGTAAATAACAATTCACTCTTCTTAACTTTATCACTCTATAATCAAAACTGACATCTGGTTGCTTCGGCGGCCTATTTATATCGAATGACATTATATCCAGAACTCTCCAGTATTTTCCACATGGTCTCCACTCTCCACTCCTGTCAAACATTTTTCCCTCATGGTATATTTCTACACTTACACTAGTGTTGCCGCTTGTGTTTTCGGTTGAACGTTTTCGATTAGGAAATTGGTATTAAATGTTGGGTTCGCGTTACACTGCCCCCTCCTTAAGATTGTTCGTCCCGAATAATTCCATCTGCAGCCTCGCCACTATATCGATGCAGCCGGTCACAATGAACTACTTTTAACTTGCCTCTTAGTCCTCTTTGGATGCGGTAAACCACGTCGCTAATCCTCGTGACAACAGTATAAGAACCTTCCCAGTTCTGCTGAAGTTTCGGTGACAATCCCTTTTGACGATGAGGATTATAAAGCCACACACGATCTCCTGCTTGGAATCCTGCCGTTGTCGCTTTTGTGTCGTACCGTGTCTTCATCCGGTCGCTGTAGGCTTTCATCCGTTCCCTTGTTCTTTTATGGATGTCAGCGAGTCTCTCCTTGAGGTCGTCCACATAATCGTTCGTGTCCTGTGGCTCCTCTGTGGGGCATCCAAATTTAAGTTCGCTGCATAGTTCGGGCAGCCGCATGGTTTTCCCGAACAGTATGTCAGATGGTGTTTGTCCTGTCGAGCTATGTACCGCACTTCTATAGGCCATCAGGAACAGCGGTACGTGCCTATCCCAGTCTCTTTGGTAGTCGCCTACGACCTTGGTGAGGTGTTCCTTCAAGGTCCGGTTGAATCTTTCAACCATCCCATCAGATTGTGGATGAAGCGGTGTGGTTCTCGTCTTCTTAATGCCAATTAGTCCGCACACTCCTTGGAAGATGTTTGACTCAAAGTTCCTCCCTTGGTCGGAATGGAGTTCCATAGGCACGCCAAACCTACTCACCCAGTTAAACACAATCTGGTCGACCACCGTTTTGGCTTCTTGATTTGGGATGGCATACGCCTCAGGCCATTTGCTAAAATAGTCCATTACAACCAGAATGTACCTACTTGTTTCCAGCGTTGGTCTCTGGAAAAGGCCCAGCCACATCTACTGCAATCCTCTCAAAAGGCGATCCAACGTTGTACTGATGCATCTTACCTTGAATCTTCCTACCAGGTCCTTTGGTTGCAGCACACTTGTCACATGTTCGGCACCACTTCTCCACGTCATCTCTAGCATGTAACCAGTAGAACCGATGTCGCACCTTCTCCAGTGTTTTGTTAACTCCCAGGTGACCTCCAGAAGGTCCGTCGTGCATCTCCCGAAGAACTTCACTGACTTTCGATTGCGGTACGATCAGCTGCATCACATATGACTTACCGTCAGCGGATTCCCATCTTCGCCGGAGGACACCTTCTTGCACATATAGTGAGTCCCACTGTGCCCAATAGGCTTTGAGAACTGGACTCCTGTCAGAAATGTCTCCCCATTCAGGTTTCTCTTCATTTTCTTTCCATGCGAGAATGGGTTCGATATCTGCATCCTCCTGTTGAGCAGTCCTCACTTCCTCATTGCTCCATCCGCTTATTGGGTCAGCTCTTAGTCGCTGAGCGGCAATATTTTCTTTGTCTTTTTGCCGCCTACAATGCTTGCAATCCACTTTGCAAGGTCTTCCGGATAATGCGTCGGCGTTTGAGTGCAGCTTTCCTCTACGGTGTTGAATCTGGTAATCATAAGTCTGCAGTCTTTCTATCCATCTTGCGAATTGACCTTCTGGATTTTTGAAGTTCAACAGCCAGTTCAGAGCACCATGGTCTGTCCGCAGAAGGAATTTCTGTCCATAGATGCACTTATGGAAGTGCTTTGTTGCCAAGATAAGAGCTACCAGTTCCCTTCTGGTCACGCAGTAGTTTCTTTCGGGTTTCGAGAGGACCTTGCTGTAGTATGCCACCACTTTCTCTTCGCCATCATGCACTTGGGATAGTACCGCCCCGATTCCAACGTTGCTTGCATCTGCGTCGATGATGAATGTTTTGCCAGCACTGGAGCGTTACAGAGGCAGTATTTGAGTTCCTGAAAAGATTTCTCACACTCACCTGACCATTTAAACTGCTTCCCTTTTTCGGTGTGCTGATGCAAACTCTTTGCAACTCCAGCAAAGTTCTTAACGAAACGTCGGTAATATGTGGCAAGACCAAGAAAGCTTCGGAGTTGATGTTTGTCCTGTGGTGTTGGCCAATTTTTGACGGAGTCAACTTTTTCAGGATCAGTCTTCACTCCTTGGGAAGAGATGATGTGTCCCAAATACTTAACTTCGGTTTTGAATAGTGCACATTTTTCCGGATTCAATTTAAGGTTAGCCTCTCGAAGTCTCTGAAACACGGCTTTTAGGTTCTTGCAATGTTGGTCAAATGTTTTCCCGTAAACAATGACGTCGTCCAAGTAGACTAGGCAAGCTTTCCACGTCAGCCCTTGAAGAACGCATTCCATCAAGCGCTCGAATGTTGCCGGAGCGTTGCATAGCCCAAACGGCATAACCTTAAACTGCCAGAGCCCATTACCTGTAGAAAACGCCGTTGGATGAATTCAATATTCTAGCTCTGATGGTCTTGAGCTCCTCCGGAGTTATAGTTTTTCTCGGGGCTTCATCAGTGACCTTCGTAATTGCTGCAACCGATTCGCAACGTCCAACGACTTCTCCTTTCTTCAACCTTACATCGTACGGTCTGGTGTTTAGTAATCGTACGGGGACCATTTGGTTTTTCGGTGCTACCAGTGTTTTCCCAATGATGACGCTTTGGGAGGAACACTCTGGGTCTGGTTCCACCATGAGGTATCGAAGGCTTCCAAACTCACCTTCAAGTTTCGTCCAAACGAACACTTCAGAAGAAGGAGGCAGAATCAGATCTTCCGTGATGACAGTCCTCAGTGTCGACGTACTTTCGTTCGAATAGGTCATTGGAAGTTCCTTATTTTGGTACTTCAAAATTTGATTACCTATGTCCAAAATAACTCCGTGCTGTTTCATAAAGTCGATTCCAATGATGCACTCGTCACATATATCTGCCACCAGGAATTGATGAGTAAACACTAGATCGGCCAGTCGGATCTTAAGACACACTTCTCCATATACTCTTGCTGCTTCTCCCGTTGCGGTTCTTAGACGGTAGCTTTTGGTGTTATGAAGCCACGTCATCTTTACCAGGTCTCGTCGTACTATGGATGCTGTGGCACCGGTGTCGATGGTAGCCACATGTTTGTTCCCGTTAATAGTAGTCTCCACAGTCAGACTTTTGTTGTCTCGTTTGGTCTGTGAGACCTGGATGGTGGTTCTAGGGCCATCGATACAATACCAGCCTCTGCCCCTCGAAGTTGGTTCCCTGATGGGAAACGGGCTGATAGACAACGCTGGTGTTGTTGTTACCTTGCTCTAGGTTGGATCTCTTGCTTCCACAATGTTGACAAGCGGCTTTATTTGGTGGTAGTCGGCATTGACACTGTAAGTGCCCGGTCTTGTTGCAGTTCCAACATCTTACTGGTCCGCTCCGCTGGTTCTTTTGTATTTCAGCTCTTTGGCATGAGCATTCTTCGACTATGGCTTCTCTAAGTCGATGTACTCCATGAGAAGCCTGTTCTGCTGCTTCAATTGTCAATGCGAATGATAAAGTTTCAGAAAGAGTACGTGTTCTAGTAGTTTGCACAGACCTCTGAAGATGTATATCGGAAATGGCATGAACGAAGGACTCAACAGCAAGCTGGTTGATGAATTCTTCTCCAGCATCCGGGTATGCCAGGTGAACCAGTCTTTCGACATCTGCTTGGAGCTGCTGTAGACTTTCATCTCTTTTCTGGACTCTGTTATTGAGTTGGACTCGGAAGACTTCTTTCAAGTGGCTATCTCCAAAGCGTATATCTATAGCTGCCACGAGAGAACTGAAATCTCCGCTCTTACCAGCTGGAACTGTTTGAAGTAATTCAGCTGCTGGTCCTCTAAGAGCAAGAGTCAGTGCTATGTACTTGTCTTCGTCATCCCAGCCATTTGTTGTCGCGGCTGCCTCAAATTGTCTCTTATAGACTGGCCAAGAAGACTGTCCATCAAATGTCGGCGGTTTCATCTCCTTTTTCTTTGCAAATTCTCCAGCAGATTCTCGAATTTTGATTTACGGATCTGGTCTAATTCCTTGGATAGATCGGAGAACTGTTTATCGCATCTGCTTTCCAAACGATTCTCTACAACAGAAAGCTGTTTTTCTGACCTTCCAAAACATTCTGTTGCGCCTCAAGTCTTTCGAGAATATTCTGTTGTTCCTTCTTTTGCTCATTTCGTTGCTCTTCCAGATTCTTTTGTTGTACTTCGAGTCGTTCGAGAACATTCTGCTGTTCCTTCTTTTGCTCATTTCGCTGTTCTAACAAAAGTTTCATCATACTAGAAAAATCTACACTTTCACTTACGTCCTCTTCCTCCACTTCTGTTTCAAAAACAAAAGTGTTTACGTCTTCCCCTTGCTGTTCCAAATAGTTGCGCAAGCGCAGGACGAGCTCATTTTTCGATCCCGCTCTAGAAAGATTTCGCTTACCTAACTCACTTTTAAGCTCAATGCAGTTGAGCTCTTCCAACAACTTATCCATTTTCACTGTATTTAACTTTTTTTTTTTTTTACACTTTACTAGTCAAATAAGTTTTATTTACACTTCTGACACCAATGTAACGTGCGCTTAGTTCGCAAAAAAAAAAAATAAAACTTTACCTTTCAATTTAAATTTTACCACTTTTATTCAGTATGTATACTTTATTCGATCTCAACTCGACTTTTGGACTATCACTTGTAAATAACAATTCACTCTTCTTAACTTTATCACTCTATAATCAAAACTGACATCTGGTTGCCTCGGCGGCCTATTTATATCGAATGACATTATATCCAGAACTCTCCAGTATTTTCCACATGGCCTCCACTCTCCACTCCTGTCAAACATTTTTCCCTCATGGTATATTTCTACACTTACACTAGTGTTGCCGCTTGTGTTTTCGGTTGAACGTTTTCGATTAGGAAATTGGTATTAAATGTTGGGTTCGCGTTACGATACGATAGAAGTTGTGTTTGCAGAAAAATGTGAATGATATTACGCACATTTGGCGTAAAACAGCTGATTTTGAAAACCAGCATGGCGGTATTTAGTGTGGCAATACTGTCTTCGATTCCATTCGGATTTTGTGAACACAAATTTTCGTAGTTCGTAACTTAGCTTTCCGTGTGGAAGTTTTCTATGTTGGAATCTGTGATAGGGCTGAATATAACAAAATAAGTGACAGTTTCTTGTGAACCACGACAAAACTCTGCACAGGTGGCGATAGAATTGTGATGGCCTAACAGCTTCCTCGATATCACTTTTCAGAAGCAGGACCAACCGCAACGGTACTACCCAACATCGCAGTCGAAGAGACTAGTCAGGCAACTTGAAAATTCAAAAAAAAGTAAAAGTGCTGTGCCAGACGAAATACCATATGATTGAAAAAAATGTCTGACTAGGTTATATGATTTGTATGAAGTAACAGTGATAAAGATGCTTAGCTGGAGTCACCGAAAAATTCCAAGCTTTAGTAGGTGCAAACTGTGCACCAAGGAAGTGTCTTTCTTACACTCCCAGATTTCCTGCTAGAAAGTAAAGTACAACAAAGTTACTAAAAGCCGTAGAAGTTTTCAAAATTAAATTTTTGCAGAAAATAGAATACGACCGGTTCAGCAGGCATTGTTTTGTTTAAGGAAGGAACTCTGTCGAAAATGCAATATCATCCGAAGGTCCGAAACAATCAGGATAGAGGCGTCACGAAAATGGTGTCTCACCCTGCCTATGTGGTTGTGTCAGGTTCATTATACAGAATCTCTCAAAAGTTATATAAGATAAGCTGATTAAGCTACCTTACTTCACATGCTACTTATTTAAATGGCCAAAATACTGTGTTCTTCACTCCAATTTGTTATCATATTAAGCACTGTGTATATGCAGAAAAACTACTTTGCTGGCCATTGAATACTGACCAAAGTACTATGCTCTCAGCAACACAAAAAAAGGTTGAAGAAAAGCCTAAGTTACATTTGCATCACCCAACCCCCTCCCCATACATAAGTATGATACGTCCTTCCGCAAGTGAATATCTGCTCTTATATTTTCCCCTGGATCACAATCTTTATTTAGTTGAATGCTCAAACCCTCAAACAAATAAAAATAGTAAGCCTACAACCTCAAAAATTTCAACTTCCCTCATTCAAGAATAAACAAAAGCATCAGTGAGTATTTTTTGAAGCTGTCAGGAATCCATTAAAAGTTCAAAGTATTTGCCTTTCAATGTAAATTTACCCTTCCAATGCCAACATTAATAATTGACTTTACTAAAAGCCATGGTCTAGAAGCTAATTAAAATATTCTATTCAAACATGAGTTTCTCCTGCCCTCCCTCGTGTAAGTCGTGTAATTAAGGACTAAAGGAACCAACATTTTAAATGATTTTCTGCGTCTTTCTTATGATTGAGGTTAAGTCAATTATGTTAGCTGAAGAGCTTTGTTAAAGGTTTGAGTAAATTATAGCACAAAAAAAGGAAAAATCAAAAAAGTAAGTCCTTATAACAGTCAAGTCGCATGTCATTCATCTTCTGTCATCCATCCGTTTAACTCACATTTAAGAGAAGGTGATATTTTCCGAAGGTAAATTATTACACACATATGGCTCACACGAAAATAGAGGTGAATTAATGAAATGTTATGCGAATGTGTGCCGGAGATGGTTTCCTGGTTAGGATGTTGCGTAGGTTTCATAGGTAATAAATTTGGAAAGCTTTTCAAATGACTTGACGTTTTGCAACGTTTTATGCATTCGAATTGCAACACGGAATGAAATGGAGATAAATTGCTTGCATTTTCGCAGGAAAGGCATGCATTTCGAAACGTAAGGCTGATACCTGACGTTTGGGATATGAATAATTTGAGTATGGAATTTAAAAGGTATCTTAGTGCTTGATTCTGAAATGTTGATGAGTGTTAATAATAAATTGCAGCATCTGGGACTTTAATGGAAATTTGAGGTGAAAATGCACTCTGTATACTCAAATAATCATGAGGTTCGTTACGAGATTGTTAAACGAAGCCAAACTAGATCGTTATTAAAATAAGTTCTCTTAAGTTTCAATGAAGTAGATTTTAAGTGCCAGTAAAAGCCTAGAGTGTTATCGAATGATTCAGTCAAGTTACTGGCACTTCAAAGGCCCAAGAATGCAACTCTATTTGAATTATTCGAAAGTTCTGATTTAAAATATAAATAAGATGTAAGGAGCTCTGAATTTGAGTGCTTCTAATTGCTTTCGACAAAAACTTTCGAAAAATCTTCGATTTATTGATAAGTTCTTAAGAATCACAGAATTCTATTCGATTTTATTCTTTTATTGTATGGTCGAGTTACGTGAGTTGTATGGTACGAGTTATTGTATTGGCCTTAAGTTACAGCCTTTGAACATTTATTCGCTTAGCGAAATCATATCGTCACTTTCAAGTGCCGCCTAGTGGTAGGCTATCGCCACAGGATGTAAGACCAGCAATTGAGATATCGCTTCGAAGGCCGTTTTTTACTTTAGAATTTAGATCAAAAGCCCAGATATTTATGCTTTCCATATTTGGGAAGCACATTTCGGTTTAAATAAATGTCTGAAACAGGCAGTTCTGGTTCAGAAAATGGGCAATGGGCATTTTGGTTCCCAAAACTTTTACCAACACGTTAAGTGCTTTTGCAGGGATGAAGGATCCGCACTTACGACGCACGGCTCTATCGAAACCAAAGAATAGTTGATGTACTTTGGAGTTCTTATTTTCCAGAGGTATTCAAGCACTTTAAGAGGACTCAAGACGTTTCCTTGCTCAACACTTTCTGGGACTTGAAATGATTCGGTGAATCCCGCTTGACATCCCACCTTCGTCATTGCTCTTACATACATGTCGTTGATAATCTGCACACAGGCCTCTGGAGCTCTACGTTGTCTGAAGGTACCAAAATCAAATCCCGTTTTTGTCGATCGAAAGCTTTTCGAAGTCAACCAGAACACACGCAAGTTCTCTGGTAGATAAAGATGTTTTTTCATTAGGATTCTTACTTTTTGGCTTACGTATCTGTTGTTAATTTCAATAAATAAATAAATAGGGTTGCGCAACATGCCTGGTGAGGAAATGAAGGGGCCTACAAATTTCTGCGTTCCGAACGGCTTTTCGAGAAGTCGCTTTTTTTCATGGACTTGCTAGTTCCTCTCTCTATTGCTAGAAAATTACCTCATATAAGATTGGAGATGAAAATTGTGAACCATTCAGACCTACTGTCTCCCGTTTTCCCAAAAACTCATATGGTGCCTCGTCTGGATCAGCATCTTTGTTTTAGAGTTTCTTACAACTAAGTTATTTCTTCCGTGGCGGATATCGCTTTTCGCGAGGAATTGGGAAGTCCTCTGAAAGTAAATACATTGCCATGAAAAGCACTCTCTCAATTCGCCGTTTGGAATCGCAAGAAAATTCAAGGTGCCCTCCATTCCCTCATAAGGCAATGGTTGAGAGAAATGCACTGGGCCTCGGGCTCCTCGCTCTGTTTGCGCCACTCTAATTAAGTTATTTCTTCGACAGTGGTGTCAGCTATTTCCGTTAAATTAGGTTTCGCTTGGAAAGTGAACTTGAGAAAGTGAGGCCATCACAAATGCTGTTGCTACCTGTGCAGAATTTTGACGCCATTCATTATTAGTTGTCCCTGATCATCGATGAATCTCCTGAGCATTTTTTCTTCCTTAAGCGGTTTCTCTGAAGATGATTGTCCATTATTTAAGTTGTTTTGTCGTATTTGTCGAATAACTTTGTATACAAATCAGTAGCCGATGATGAAATTTTCCCCAGTTCTAGTTTCATGCTCTCCGTTTGCTTTGCTTGGAGTTGAGCACACTTCTTCTGCCTTTTTCTTAAACCTCTGAATGTCCGAAAGCAAAGCTGTTTCGCAGTCGTGACAACGGCAGAAATTCTATTGACAGGATTTTTATCTTCGCGGCGATTGCAAATGTATGAAAACGCGTTGCCGTTCTTGTCGCGTCAGTGTGAGTACTCTTAAACATATATCCCTCTATAAACACAATTCAATTGATGAATTTGTCGTTGCCGCAACTACAAGAGCCTTATTAGTTTACTTCAACTATGTTATTGCTAATTATTCACAACACTTCGAAGTTAAGTTAACTGATACACCGATATTTAAACTAAAAAAAAAACACTAAAGCATATCACAATTTAAGACAAAAGAATGAAAGATACAGGATTTGATTGGCTTAAAATTGATTTAAAAAGTACGCAACTATGCAATACAAACGTAACAAGTGTTGCCAAGTTGGGAAGTAGTGAGCGGCTTTATTCTGTGAATTTTGGCTGAAAGAATTGGGTAAGTACTGTCCTCTACAAAATATGTGCATCAGAAACACAAAAGCTTTGCCTTTTCAATCTTCAAATGCGCTCAATAAAGATTTTAGACCATTCGATTTTGTCCCTTTCCATTTGTTCCCTTATACAACTTTGTTGGCTTTAGTATAGGTTCATGTACCTCTTTGCAAACCCTGTCAGCATTCTAATCATCGTAATTCACAAAAAAAAAAACAGCAGAAAAAAGCCCAAATTAAAACATCATTGATCCAGAAGTGACAAAGGCAAAATTCTATTTTTGTTTCAGTATTTCCTTTGACCTTAGGAACTTTTTCATTAGGAATCATCCATCAATTTCAGCTCTTGAATAACAAAAAAAAAGTTACGTTACAGCCAAACAATGGATAGTCTTTGTTCATTTTTTACCTCGTATTGTAGACTATAGAAAAAAAAAATTAAATGAATAGGTACTAACCCGCGCACGCTAATCCCTATATGTATGCAGATGGAGACTCCATTGTCTGTCTTTTAGTTGTGTGTGGGTTTTACTCAAATAATTTTATATTATTCCAACTTACTAAGCTTTATCTCAGTCAATTAAATATGCAAATGCAAACCTATGAAATGATATCATCTACTAATTAAACCACCATCACATGAGCGCCCAAGTGGAAAGGCCAAAGGACACTTTAATGTTGTTGAATCCAAATGGGATTATGGTTCGCAAAGGATGCATTCTGCATTCAAGTTCAAGTATATTAAAAAAATGAATTTATTAAAGGATTTTTCATTCTTTTGCAAACACATGATCGTGATTTTGATGAAATTCCTTCACTATTTCTAAATATATATTTTTTATCTTTAAGGACACACATCGACTTTAACTCATGTGTCACGGTCTTTGTATTTTATACAACTTACAGCGGAAGTCTCTTCGAAATTGAATTCAATAACAGTGCCAAGGCGTGGGTGTGGGGCATGTGGCACCCCTTATATCATGAATGAAGACGAAGAAAGTGATGAAGACATGGTAATATTTTCATTTTATCCTAGCTTGTGATAGAATGCCGGAAGCAGGCACTTACGAGTATACTACTCTCACCCCTTTGATATACTCCTTCTTGATTTGAATCCTTTCTCTCTGCAAAAAAAAGGATAGTGTTTTGCATGTACTTTGCGGATGGTGTTCTTTTGTTGCGATGTTTTTTTTCCGTTCCTCTAAAATGAAAACATGCTTTTTCATAATGAACTGATGTTCCTCTGCATCGGAATTCGTGGCATTTTGTGGTGTACAGAATTCGGCAAACACATTATACTTTGTCGATGAAAAGATTTAAGCCAGGCAAACAGGTTTTCAATACAAGTTCTTTCTGAAAGAGCCAGGAACTTGTATTTGTATACTGACAAAGAAATCAAATTGCCTTTTTTTTTTTTTTAAAAAAGTTCGACATTTTCTCTGCTTTTCTGTGATAAAGTTCGACTTAAAAAGAAAGAGGAAATAAATAAATAATCTTACTGTCACCTTAAGTCAATGAAAAGAAGGCCAAACTTTTGTATCAATCTCTTATCTCTCTGTCGATTGGATCGGGCCCCAAAGTTTTCAAAAGTAAGTCATAGCCATCATAAGTGCGAGTAGATTTATTTATTTCCGATGACTTTTTTGTCCTCGTTGTGTTGTTTTGTGTTTAAAATTTTATCATGTGACAATTGTAATTTAAAGTTTGTAAATTGTCTGGAAAGTATACAAACGAAGAGGAAAACGTGACAATATAGATAGAGTATATATAGAAAAAGTGGTAAAGCGCAAACTGTAGACTGGTAGGATATGTCTAATAAGATTAAAAGCATCCACATTCAATGTGTTATGCTCATCCGTTTTTTTTCTCTAGAGTTAGTGAAATTAAATTAAATTTGCTGTGCATGTTGTGTTCTGTTTGAGTTCTAGGAACAGAAAATAATATTTTCGAAGACACACGAGACCGGAGCGATATGTGGTTGGTATGTGTAGTGGGTTTGGGAAGGCTTTTCGTGTCGGAAGCGACTGGTTTTGCAGATTCAATTAAGATTTATTTTCTTCAAAAGTTTTCTTCACATTTTTTCTAAAATCTTTCCACTGATTTCATGAAGAGGTTTTTCCTTTAAATATTTTCTTTTGGTTTTGAAAAACAAGGATGTCATAAATCAAATCGTGGCACCAAAATCGTCTTCGATTGGCTGTACTCAGTAGCTCCTGAAGTATTGAGTTAAGGTTTTACAAACAAAGTTTTAAGGGAATCTAAAAATACCCAAAGAAAGTTGGTAATCGTATCAACCGAAGACACTGACAAATAAAAAAAATGAAAATGAAACATTAGAGCCATTGCATTAACTCGGCAACTATTGGCAAAAAAGTTTCTTTTTCGGAAGCTCTAAACATTAGACTTATTGAAGTAAGACCTGATTTCACAACCACTGAACGCAACATTGAACACAACATTGAACGAAAATGATACCGACGGCAACGACAGCGACAGCTACAGCGACAACGACAACGACAACGACAACGACAACGACAACGACAACGACAACGACAACGACAACGACAACGACAACGACAACGACAACGACAACGACAACGACAACGACAACGACAACGACAACGACAACGACAACGACAACGACAACGACAACGACAACGACAACGACAACGACAACGACAACGACAACGACAACGACAACGACAACGACAACGACAACGACAACGACAACGACAACGACAACGACAACGACAACGACAACGACAACGACAACGACAACGACAACGACAACGACAACGACAACGACAACGACAACGACAACGACAACGACAACGACAACGACAACGACAACGACAACGACAACGACAACGACAACGACAACGACAACGACAACGACAACGACAACGACAACGACAACGACAACGACAACGACAACGACAACGACAACGACAACGACAACGACAACGACAACGACAACGACAACGACAACGACAACGACAACGACAACGACAACGACAACGACAACGACAACGACAACGACAACGACAACGACAACGACAACGACAACGACAACGACAACGACAACGACAACGACAACGACAACGACAACGACAACGACAACGACAACGACAACGACAACGACAACGACAACGACAACGACAACGACAACGACAACGACAACGACAACGACAACGACAACGACAACGACAACGACAACGACAACGACAACGACAACGACAACGACAACGACAACGACAACGACAACGACAACGACAACGACAACGACAACGACAACGACAACGACAACGACAACGACAACGACAACGACAACGACAACGACAACGACAACGACAACGACAACGACAACGACAACGACAACGACAACGACAACGACAACGACAACGACAACGACAACGACAACGACAACGACAACGACAACGACAACGACAACGACAACGACAACGACAACGACAACGACAACGACAACGACAACGACAACGACAACGACAACGACAACGACAACGACAACGACAACGACAACGACAACGACAACGACAACGACAACGACAACGACAACGACAACGACAACGACAACGACAACGACAACGACAACGACAACGACAACGACAACGACAACGACAACGACAACGACAACGACAACGACAACGACAACGACAACGACAACGACAACGACAACGACAACGACAACGACAACGACAACGACAACGACAACGACAACGACAACGACAACGACAACGACAACGACAACGACAACGACAACGACAACGACAACGACAACGACAACGACAACGACAACGACAACGACAACGACAACGACAACGACAACGACAACGACAACGACAACGACAACGACAACGACAACGACAACGACAACGACAACGACAACGACAACGACAACGACAACGACAACGACAACGACAACGACAACGACAACGACAACGACAACGACAACGACAACGACAACGACAACGACAACGACAACGACAACGACAACGACAACGACAACGACAACGACAACGACAACGACAACGACAACGACAACGACAACGACAACGACAACGACAACGACAACGACAACGACAACGACAACGACAACGACAACGACAACGACAACGACAACGACAACGACAACGACAACGACAACGACAACGACAACGACAACGACAACGACAACGACAACGACAACGACAACGACAACGACAACGACAACGACAACGACAACGACAACGACAACGACAACGACAACGACAACGACAACGACAACGACAACGACAACGACAACGACAACGACAACGACAACGACAACGACAACGACAACGACAACGACAACGACAACGACAACGACAACGACAACGACAACGACAACGACAACGACAACGACAACGACAACGACAACGACAACGACAACGACAACGACCACGACAACGACAACGACTGCGAGATGCAATGGCAGGACTTTATTTTGTAACTGTTGAATCCACTAAAAATATTAAGGAAGATATTTAGAAAAAACTATTTGCTAAAAAAACTCATTTTTCAAAAAGGCGAAAAATGACAGCAGATTAAAAAAAAATGGACCTAACGCTTTTCATTAAATTCTCAGTGTTTATATTAAAAACTGCTAAAAAGTGGAATTTTTAAAATTTTCGCTATTAACCTCTGGAATATTTAATAAAATTTTTTTCAATATTTTTTGCAATTTTATTCAATTTACATATAATTGATGTGTAGTTGGCAACCCTGTACCACCAAACTTTGTACTCAGCCTAAGGAATTTGATATTATACCTAACACACAATTGCAAGTTCATGCGCCCGCAGTCGTGCCCATTTTTTGTAATAGCACTCGCTGTTTGTATTCACGTCTGACGGTTGCGGCTACTCAACTTGCGCCTTTCCACCAGCCTAGTGAAAAGCGTGGTTGAGCATAAAAAGATTTAAGATCTTTCTAATGCTAGTAGGCACAATGTCTAAATATAAGCGACCAAGCCATTTCGTCTGTAGGACAAACATATCACGCGAATTTCAGGAATTTCGGTTGGACTATTCTAATGGCAGGGTTTTTCATCAATATTCTCTGCCGCATAAATTCAAATATGCTTCACCTATTTTAGAAGAATAACCAACCTCTCTGTTGTACGCAATGCCTTATTTCACAATCAGGGAGATTCAAAGAATGAACAACAAAAACCCAATCAAAGCAACAATATCTAATTAAAGTAAACCCAAGTTCAAACGGAATCCTGGTCACACAGGCACTCTAGAAAATGAACGTACAGATAACAAAGCATAGAAATCCATAAAAGAACTATTCATTACTTTTCCCTAACCAACAAAAAAAAGTAAACACAAAAGAAGACCAAAACAACCTGATGCAGAAAATATTAAGCGGATTGGAGGGCAGTACTATTCATCGAAGACTACGGACCATACATTTACTCAATGTCTATTAGACGACTTCGGAACAAACATCTATTCAATATCAACATCAAATCAAATGTTCAATGTTTTCTTCACCCTCACTCGTCGTTTGTCAAGAAGAATCTGTGCGGCAAAAAAAAAAAAACATAAAACTCAAGCTTATTGCCTTAAGTACTTCATAACATGATTCTGCAGAAATAAAACCAATGTCATCAACTTTTCTATGAAACCAACCTTCGAAATGTACTTGAATGTTCCTCCATGAAACAAATATTAAATAAATAAGTAAACAAACATCGTAACCGCCTCGCCGCCGCCGGGACCAAGCGTTTTTCTCTGAATCAACTTGGGAGGAATGGAGAGACCCTTCAATTTTTTTCTGATTTCAAAGCGCTAAGGGGAGGACTTTGCAAAAGCCATACCAGTGGATGTTTCTTGGATTCTAGCCTTGAACTTCCACATAAGAGACGGGCATGCTAAGCCCCTAATCCACGAAAACCACATCTTGCCAAAAGATGATATTCGTGGAAAAACAATTAATTTATTTTTGAGATTTGGTTCATCAACATGCTCATTTAATATTTATTGTGTTGAATTTACTGGCTTGGCTTAAATTGAGCCAACATAATAATTATACAAAAAATAAAAAGCAGGAAACCATTTTGGAATTAATTTTTCCGTGATGGGTTCTCTATTTCCCTAGGGAATACAATGAACTCGTAACGATTCATCAATTCTAAGTGTCACAAGTCAATTTGTCAAATTTATGATTGTAGTCCCGGCTATTTGCTGAAACACCTCTTTCACCATTACAAGGTGTTTAATTTCCCTATTCATGTCATCCGTCAACACCAGTTGTTGTATACGAGTGTGCCTCCCTATAGTGCTCCAATCGCCATAATAAACATTTATTCTCATTAAACCATACACTTACAGTCTCCTTATGTCTAAAACCCATCGATTAGAATCCTTCAACTCCATTCAACAAATAATATGAAATTGAAACCACCCGTCAAGGACCACCCTATCGGTTGCAAAATAGCCCCATGTGCTTAGGTTTTTATGCACATCACGTATAGAGAGAGCTCCTCTCCGATGCAGTATATCAAGAATGTGGAGCATGTGCCTGGTACCACCGCAATATTAGTCCTGGTGTAGTCTCTGCTTTAGTCATCTTAGCAATACAACACCAACCCAACTCAACCCAACCCAAGCCGCAAGAGCAACAACCATTCGTATGTAACGATGCCATTCGATGGTTTTGTGAAATGAAAACGAGGAGACTTCTTTTCAATCAACTTCTTAATATGTCAAGTGAACTTTTGTTGTTCCTTTTTATTGCTATGTGCTGTGTGCTTCGCGCCGGATATAGTTGTTGCTGGTGTGAATTGAATCGGATTTCAATAAATTTCTAAATCCCACTTTGCTATCACTTGTGCGAATATAAATGACATATTTGAATAATAGAGCAACTCTGTATCCCTAAAGTAATTTCTATCTATCTCTTTCTTTTGTGTGTATTTGCAGATCAAGGACATAACACGAAACATTAAGAAGGCGGTTGTTGCATCCTCATTGGAGGAGATTCGAACAAAAGTGGCGGAAAAGTTTGAGAAAGTCGAACTTATGCCGTCGATACATTTGGATTCCGATGGCACGGAAATAGACGATGAAGAATATTTCAGAACACTTGAACCCAACACTGAGCTAATAGCGGTATTCCCCGGCGAACATTGGATTGATGTAAGTTGAAGGAGAGAGAGAATTCGAGTGTATTTATATTTTTGTTTTTATTTATGTTGGTTTGTTGAAACACTGAAAGGGGGTAAGTGGGTTTTGTAAAAAAAACCTCAAGACCTCATATGATCCCCCAACATCAACAGACGTAGTAGGAAACATTAACTATTGTGATATATGCGACTTCGTAGTCTGAAAAACTTTTGTCTACATTGTTTTTCTTCATTTCGACGAACCAGCCTTGCGAGGCAAACAGTTTAGTAGCAACTTATGCAAATGCATGCCCTATTCTGCATTATATCCTCTTTTGAAGCACCAGAGCATACAAACGATGCCTACAGTTTTGCAACTTTTATCCTTTTTGCATCTTTCGTAAAAGAGAAATTATGTAATAAAAGAATTAATTCATACCAAATTCGTTAGGTCACCTAGTTTCGGAAGGAAATTTGATCATAGACTGGAAAGCAAAAGACGGAGTTATAAAGTTTTAGGTGAAACTTTGTTTTTGAAAGATTTTCATATTCTTATGAGGGGTCCATTCATAAAATATGCCATCGGATAAGACTGGCTTTAGTTAGATCGAAACCAGAGTTGTAGAAATCTTTATTCCAACAATGGGGAGGTTTTGGCAAAAGTTTTGCCCAAAACAAAAAAATCAACCGAGACGACTAGACAATGGCAATTGTTTGTTGTGCATTTTTAATGATGATGGCATTGTAGTGGTGTTTGTGTCCATGGGAATCAGGATTTCATGCGAATTCAAAACCATAAGCTTATGAAAAGCTTATCACATTTTGTTTTATTCACAGACATGCTCTTCGAACATGAGGACTCTCTTCAATTTTATGTGCAAATATTGTTAATCGTTTCCAAGAACGGAGAAAATAAATTTGAGATATTTTTATACTGAATTGAAACAAATTTAGTCCCAAAATAAATGTACACACAGGACACCAACATCATTCCACAAAAGAATCAGTAGGAATCATTTGCTGATTATTTTCCAAAACTGGAGGAGAAAGAAAACAAAGCATAATGAAGCAATGTTTCACGTATGTATGTGCGTAAGAATGTGTGTTCCAAGTTTGGAGAATTAAAATTTAAATCACAAAATGTCTGTACTTTTAAAACAGGAGCTCATATCATGCTTCCGTGATTCACGAAATGTGCTGCCTACAACAGTTCTCAATATTTTCTCTCAGAATAGAGCATTGCTTTCATAATTGATGTCGATGACGAAGAAAGGTTCCTTAAGTTGAGAAATGATTCTTTGCCATTAATAATTTTAGGGGAAAGACAATTTCTGAGATTTAGCTCATGTTTCTGTGAGGCTGGGCTTTTTTCTTGAACAGTTATAAAAAAAAGCTACGTAGATGTTAGTAAGTGACATTTCCAATAAAATACAACAATTCAAATCAACTTTCTCACTAGGAGACTGAGAACAGTAAGTACTGAAATCGTTTCAAACACTGTTTTTAGGAATTGACATATAATTCTTATTTTTATTGAAGTATTGATAAAAGGGAAATCAAGTACAGTGAAAGCCTCAATAAGTGGACACAATGTAGTTCATCAACTGTGATAAACCAGGGTTGTTAAGGAATCCAATCATTTGAAAAAAAAAAAAAAAAAAAAAAAAAACAAGAAGAAAAAACGCGTTTTCTTATATCTTCCTGTGTACTTAAATTGTAACAATTGGCAAAGCGAATTTGATGAACTTGTAGATTTTATGAATAGCACAACTTTTGAAAATGCAATGATCATTGGGGACCTAAATGCTAGAATTGGTAAAAATCAGAACTCATCTCTTTCACATTGCTTACAATCGCAAGTTGCGCTAAACAGTTACAGAAACCCTAAAGATGAAATTTTCAACGGTAATGGCCGAAAGTTAATGGAATTTTTCGAATTATTTGGGCTATTTATTCTGAATGGGGCTTCAAATAGCGATGTCTCAGGTGATTTTACATTTGTTAGTGGTCAGGGGCAGTCAGTTATTGATTTTGCTGCGTTGACGGATAATTTTTTGAATGCGTTCGAAGATTTCGAAGTGGCTTTGGTAAACTTCTCGGGTCACTTTCCAATAGTTGTCAAATTGAAGTTTATTGAAACAAACATGCAAGCTAATTCTTCCAATCCGTACAAACTAAGATGGTCTGACAAAAATGCACCTCTTTACAAAAGACTTTTAGACCACCACTCGCAATCCTTGCGACATCAATCATCTAACACGATTGAGGAGACGTGCGATAACCTGGTTCGAGTCATTAAAGCTTCAGCTCCCTTCGCGCTCATGAGCGCAAATACGTTCATACCTGTTAACAAATGGTTTGATAAGGATTGTAGAGTACTTCGGAAGCTTTCTTTTACTTATCTCAAGCTTTTCAGATCAACGAACTCGCAGTTTTTTAAAAATATATACCTTCACATTAATGAAGAATACAAAAGGATGTGTTCAGAAAAAAGAACTGAATACCTTAAAAAATTGGCTAAAAGTCTGGAAAACTGTAAGGACTCTAAACTTTTCTGGGATACTGTCCGTGAACTTGGTGGGCGAAACCATAGTATGAAGTACTCCTTGGAAGCTGATACGCTAGCAGCTCATTTTAAAACTCTACTGTCAGCTGACGAGGACCTTCATACTTTTGACTACGCATTACCTAACTTAACCGTTGCTGAACTAGATGTGGATATTTCGCTTTACGAATTGGAAGCAACACTACATAAGATGAAGAACAATAAAGCTCCAGGCATAGACGGTATTCCAACTGAGTTCTATAAAAATAGTACTACCGACTTCAAAACTCATCTCGTTACTCTCTTCAATAGGTTATACAAAGATGCGTGCGTACCTAGCAGTTTTAATTCAGCCATGATTTTCGCTATCTTTAAGAAAGGTGATGCAAATGTTGCAGAAAATTATCGAGGCATTTCGATTTTAAATTCGTTAAGAAAAATTTTCTCTGCAATTTTAAATGAAAGGCTTACAAACTGGATTGAGGGGAGCAATCGTTTAAATATATTTCAAGCTGGTTTCCGCCCAGGGTTTTCGACCATGGACCATATCTTTGCTATTTCCAATATCGCAAGAAAGTACATCGAAAATAAAAAGAAGCTGTATACGTGCTTTATCGACTTCAAAGCTGCCTTTGATAAGGTCAATAGACAGGCTTTAATCTATAAATTATCATGTTTAGGTTTATCGCGAAAGTTTCTTGTGATGTATTCTAAACTAGTTTCATCGTCAAATGCAAAGGTTTGGGATGGGTCTGAGCTCTCGAGTACCTTTGAAACAACAGCAGGTGTTCCTCAAGGATGTGTCCTCAGTCCACTACTCTTCGCCCTTTTCATCGATGAAATCAGTGTCCCTCTACCGGGCGGAGTTCTTTTTGCTAACACGTTGATTAAAGTCTTGCTTTATGCAGACGATTTGGTTATGTTTGCTGACAACCCATTTTCACTGCAGTTGCAAATAAACAGACTCAACTCTTTTTGTGAGACCTGGGGTTTGCAAATCAATACAGAAAAAACTAAAATTATTATTTTTGAATCGAGAAGCACTAGAAGACTTCCAGAGGAAATATGGTCCCTCAATTCCACGCGCATTGAGGTTGTGCAGGAGTTTAAGTATTTGGGAGTTCTATTGACTTACAATCTTAGCTTTGTAAAGCACTCTAAAGAGAAAAGCAATCAAGCTAAACTAGCCCTAAATATGATGTGGACAACGTTTTTTTCCAACCAAAGTATTGATTTGACGTCCAAATACAGAGTTTTTAATGCAACGGTTAATACATGTATGTGCTATGGGTACAAAGACATTTCTTTAAACGCTTATTTCGGCTACCAAACACAACACCAAATTATGCCATATATGTAGAGTCCGGTATAACACCTATATGCATACAAAACCTTAAAGCTAACGCAGACTTCATTATTAAAGTCATGAAAAGAAATGATTCTTGTCTGCACAAAATAATTTTGAAAAAATTGCTTCAAACCAATGCCTCTCCTTTCCGGTAATGGAATGAGCTAGCACTAAGGCATGAATCTTCTCTATATTTAACAGAATTAAACGTTGATGATTGGCAAGTTCAGTTTGCAGATGTGATCGCAAAAGTTGATCATAAAATTTTTATAGAAAATCTCTCTAGAGCAAATTCGTCTACGTCCAGAAATATCTACAGGCAGTTAAATCACCAAATAACTTCGGATGCAAGCTATTTTCGAAGAGAATATTCAGCTGTCGAAATAGGGACCATTTTTAGAGCTAGAGTTGAAATTTTACATCTTAACTACATACCATACCGAGATGATCTACCGCAAAATTGTAGTATATGCAACAGAAGAGAGAAAGAAGATATTTATCACTTCTTGGCTATTTGTCCAATGTTACAGGAAATTCGTCGTTTATATTTCCAGGAGAGTTTTATGACATTATCACGACTTTATGAGGTTTTGAATGGATCTCTAGGTTGGATTACTTTGTTTAAGTTTTGCAAACATGCGCTTATTTATCGCAACAGTTTCCCATAAGTCAGCGAATTTTCTTTTTCAGTTGTTGCAGTTTCTTTTATACACATCCCGTTTTATATTCTAAATAGCTTTTTGTTTGTGTTTCAAATCACGTAAAATTGACTGTTACATATCATTTAAAATTCATTATTCTTTTGTGTTCCAAATCACGTAAAATTGAAAACTTTATTCTATTATAAGTATCAAACTATGTTAATTAATAATTTTCTTTGTGTTTCAAATCATGTAAAAATTGATAGAATGCTTACATTAAAGTTTCAAATCGTTCGAAAACTGTTATTTCCATACATTTTTAAATTATTAAAATTAAAATTAATTAATTAAAAAATGCATAATTTATGCCAATACCAAGTCTTAATCTATTCAAGTAACTATTGTATATTTTATATATTTTAGTAGTATTTTTACATTTTTCCTATTTTTTATTCTTTAAAAAATCATACGAAATGTCATTTCAGGCAGACGGCAGTTTTGCCATGTCCTTATTCTTAAAAAAAACCTTATTGTTAAACTATTGATGAAATAAAGAATTTATCTAATCTAATCTAATCTAATCTATATCTTAGGGCCAGTTGCTCAATCGAATCATAAATTTAAATTCTACATAAAGTTCTACTTTAGTATGGGGATTTTATGTAGAACTTAAGAATTCCGAAACGTCTTATACAAAAATAAAAACTTTATGTATAACTTAAATTTATAATTCGATTGAGCAACTGGCCCTTAGACTTGATCTTATTTTAGCGTCAAAAGTATTTATGTATGTATGTATGTATAATTTTATTTAGTTGTATTTAACTATTGTATTACAATTTAAAACTATTTTTGTATACAATATTAACTATTAACTTTGATGTATAGGTATATATTTATAATGTTTGGTTTTTTATGTGCATTGTTAATTTCTTTTTAAACCTATTAAAGTTAATTTCACTTTTAATTGACTGCAGTAACTCATTAAATAATTTAAGTCCACGATAAAATATTAATATTTGGGATCGCACGTCTCTATATATATAGTCGAAGTCTGAAGTCATCATTGGATCTAAGATTGTATGGTTGCACATCTCTTATAAAGTTGGTATTTGACGTCAAATATTCCGGTACCAATTTATACTTCATTTTGTAAACAAAGAGTAATGTGTTGAACGTTACTCTCTGTTTAATATTCATCCATTTAATACACGATAACATCCATTGCACAGGGGTGTAGTAGCTACATTCGAGAATGATGCGCATGGCCCTGTTTTGTTGAAATTGAAATCGGTTAATTTGTTATTACCTAGAAACAATATTGTTGAAATGAGGCTGTATTATTGTGTTATAAATATTTATTGCACATAATAACGTTATGTTTTTACGTATTCTCCTTAGGAAATATAGTTTTTTAGATACTTTTTGAGCTATATAGGTAAAATGACTTTTAAATGAAAGTTTATTGTCCAGTATAACCCCCAAATATTTTATTTCGTATAAATGTTCAATTTGTTCACCATCAATTGATATATTAATCAGTTCATCACTATTTAGAAGTATGCTTATTAACATTTATTTTAAGTTTATTTACTTTTAACCAAACACAACATCTCATTCAAATCTTCTGTTACCTTCGTTACAATTTCATTTACGTCTTTAACACTCACAAACGCTAGGTAGTGCATCATCAGCAAATAACGCTATCTTTGAGTTCTTTAAAACAGTACTTATGTCGTTGATGTAAATTAAAAACAACAGTGGACCAAGTATAGCCCCTTGAGGTACTCCAAACCGCGTTTCCACGAAACTTGATGTTGAGTTATTAACACAAGTCTTTTGAGTTCGTCCGGATAAGTACAATGAGTGTGGAACCACTTTGAGGTAAAAGAAAATTATCGACAAATATTTTTTAAGAAAATTGAATTTCCTTAATTTTTCTGAAAATACATATATATATTTTTCAGTACTACTTTTCTTGGAGCAAATTAAATTTCTAACAAAAATATTTGTCAATAATTATTCAATAATTATTTTTTTTGTTAAAAATGAATATAAGATCAGGTCTAAGATATAGAAAAAGCGTTTGATAGACCTCTCTTAATTAATGTTCTTTTCAAAGCTTAAACTTTTACGGTGCCTTTCGTCATTCCAGAAAATATTGCCAATAAGAAAAGATAATATTTTGTTTGGCTCAGTCTAATGTACATGTCCACTTTACGTACATGATCATAGGGACACCACTCTGACTTTTCTGTACGACAGTTTCGGAACCGGTTTTAGTAGTAGCAAAGAAGTAATATGATGTTCCAATAGGAATTTTACTCGTCTTCACACCAAAAATATTTTTATCAAGAGTATAACCCAACCAGAGATAAGAAACACTATTAGTAAAAGAGAATTCAACCATATATATATTTTTTTTTTAAATAAAAAATAGGGAGCCAATACAAAACAGGAGCACTCAGACCAATTACCACCCGAGCAGGATCAAGGATCAAACCATAAGAAAGGATCTAGATAGACAAGAATTAATAAAAATTTTCCAAAAGCTACCTCTTGATTCAAAACGTATTCCGTCACGGTAAAAAAAGATAAAGTTTTATGAACTGTGTGGCAATATTAGAAAACCAATTGGGACGGCCTGAATGATTTTTTTCGAAATTTCAATTGGTCATTGTATTTCCCGATGGAAACGTCGACGCATCGGGTGATATATGATATTTAACGTCATTCTCATGAAGTTGCTTTGCTCCTCACAGAACGAAAAGTATCATCCCCAAAGAGAATTCGTGCTTTGATTCGAACTGCAAAGAAGCGATTAGAGATAGAGAAAGAAGTTTTCAAATTTATAAAGACAACTCTACAGTAGAAAATCGAATTTGTCCAAAGAGCCAGAAATATCTGCAATGCTCGTATACAAATTTCTGCATGACCAACAAGTAAGGCAAAAAGGAAAGCAAGAACTTTTGGTCTTTTGTTAATAACATGAAGAACTCCACCACTTCAACTCTTCGAATGATGATTCCATCGACAAAGCCAATTTGTCGGCAACCCAATCTGAGGCTAACTCAACACAAGCGGAAAGCATATTGGCCCGCCTGAGCTTGAGATTTTAAATTCTGCGATGAAGCAGATATTTTTTCGAACAAAGATCTCAATATACATAAATCCGCTGGTTCAGAATCCAGATGGTATCCCCGCGCGCCGTTATGCTGAAGAGGTGTTCTTCTACATTTGTAAACTTTTCCATTTCTTGTATTTCTCTGAGCTCTTCCCGAGCAGACGGAAAACTGCATTTATCCAGCCCTTTCCTTAAAAGGCACACGTCCCTTGTTTCCAAGGTCATGGAAACGTTGATAAACCGACAACTCATGAGTATACACATTCAGCCCTATCACAGATTCCATCGTATAAAACTTCCACACGGAAAGCTAAGTTATGTACTACGAAAATTTGTGTTCATAAAATCCAAATGGAATCGAAGAAAGCATTTCCAGTTGCCACACTAAATAATGCCGTCATGATGGTTTTCAAAAACAGCTGTTTTAGGCCAAATGTGCAAGATCATTCACATTTTTCTGCAAACACAACTTCTTTCGTATATTAAGACGACGAATTTACATTAAACTCTGATTTGATTGTACCAAATCTACCGATTTCGAAATTCGTTCCACTCCGAACGGATTATGTGATAGCTATGTTGCTTCGAGAATCTTAGACTTTTTTCGATTACGATGGAATCTGTGATAGGGCTGATTATAAATGCTGGTGTGCCCCAGAGCACCGTTTTGTCTCCGACCCTCTTCCTTATTTTCTTAAATGACCTCTTGTCTGAAACTTTTAACCCTTAACTAAAGTCGTGGGTCCAGTGGACCCACATACAATCTATAAATGTGTATAGAAAACGGCACAGTCACCGCAGCTCTCTCAACTTCTCAGTACCTTCCTAAAGTAAGCCAATGTATGTGTAGTGAGAAGGACGCATTTAGCTCGCTTCTCCTTAGTTGTGTATTGGCGTGTACATGGGTCCGCTGGACACACAAATTTATTTACGTTACTTTTTTTCGGTTGTTTATTTTATTTATTATTTCAGTTTATTGTAATGTTTCATCTGATTATAATTGCAAATCAAAGAAATTTTTCTACATATGCCGAAAACATGTTGGGAGCAACAGCTGTTTATGGAATTTAACAACGAAGAAAAGGAAATTGATCTAAATTCTAGCAATTATTAAGAAAAACGATTTCTCTGCCGGCAGTGACGACGATTTGGTATTGAAATGATCACAATTCAGACTCAGAATTGTCTTCTGAATAGTCAGACAAGGCCAAGATGAAGAAAGAAACAAAAGAAAAGGTGCTATTTGTGTCTGGCAAATAAAAAATCGAATACGGTACATTTGTGTGCTAAGTGCAAGCTGCCCATTTGTATGGCCTGTTCGAAAAAAGTATGTTTTTCATGTTTTAAGCTTGTCTGACAATGGTCAACATTGTCAAAATTTTTTCAGAAATTGATTTTAATTTTTTGAATTTACAGTTTTGAAGAGTTGGTTTTAAAATTGCAAAAAAATCTATTGATGGATTTTTAACTTTGTTTTTAGTATTTAATTTTAAATTTTTTTAAACACACTACTTTTAAACTTTATAAATTGAGACTGCTTGACGAAAGTGCAAATTTGAAGTACAAATGATAGTTCCTGTGCTTGGTTTCTTAAAAACTTGTTTGCTATTGTTTAAGTATGAAGTTTGATAAAAAAAAATTTATAAAATATATTATACTTTTTTTTTTATTTACATTTTTAAGCGGCTTGGGTCCAATGGACCCACGACTATAGAACCGTAAGAAATAATCACGACTTTAGTTAAGGGTCTTCTCAATTGTTTTGCTTGCGACTCAACCCTCAGCTTTTCATATTCTTCTCCAAATTCACGGCCCTGCCCTTCGGATGTGGAACTGAAACGGTTGTGTATGATTAGCTCATTGAATTCTAACCTTGACAGCCTTGTTACATGAGGTAGTAAAAACCAAGCAGAATTCAATGCTTCAGAAACTCAATGTTGTCATTTGTCCCTAAGGTTTGAGAAAGTCATAATTTGGCACCTCGAAGGGTTGAGACTAAGACCATTCTTAATAATTACACCACGTTCTAAAGCAATAGATATAATTTGGGAGAAGTTCGCGATCAAGGTATTTTGAATATATTTCAAAATTTTCATATCGTTTGAGAAAATCAGAATTTCATTATATAAAAAATAGACGAAACGATTGCGAAAATGAAAAGCAAAGGCCCAATTTGACTGCCTTGTGGTATTCCCGACAGAGTATTGAAGGGATTCGTAAAGTTATTACGAAATTTTACTTGGAACGTTCTTTTTTCGAAATAGGAACAAATCCATACAATAAATACTGCAAGGAAAACCAAAAGCCTTGACCTTATATAGTATAACATCATGAGAGAGTTGATCGAATGCTTTTGAACAGTCAATGTAAATGCAGTCAAGCTCATACCCATTTTCAAGAGCATTGTAGCATTTGTGATGGAAATATAGAAGGTTTGTTACCGTTGATATTCACCCTTATTATGGTAGGCGTTTTGCTTGAACGACAACTTTCATTTAGGGAAATCGGTATTATGAAAGTCACTATGTAGTCGTTTAACCTAGCGTTACGCCATTTGACATTTAGCGTTCAGTGGAATGTAATTTTTTTGAACGACACCCTATCATTCTTCGGTATTGCAGCTGTCGTTTTATTTCAGTTAAACGACTAGTAAAACGCTATTTTTTGGCGACTTTAAATTTGCAATCGCCAAGATTGTTTTATTTGAATAAAAATGTAAGTTGTAGTTAGTTTCTTCTTTTTTCTTAAATAACTTTTATTTTGACTGAATTTAGGGTGAAAAAAACAAATCAGGAGCATATCAAAACATTAATCTATCTGATGGAGCAAAATCCTCAACTTGCAGCAAATTTTCAACGGGGTGTCTCCCAAACGAAGGACAAAAAAAAAGAATGGATAGCAGTTTAGCGGTTAGAACTGAAAAAGAATGGCAAAAGTTAAAATAATTGAGAAATTCTGTTCAATAAAAAGCAAATGGAAGTCACTGTAGTTGTAGTTGTAAAGGATTCTTCTTTCTCTTATCAGATTATTATTTTTTGTTTCTAATATCCTCTGCCCTTCGTTGTCCTCGCTACACCACTATTTCTCACTGCAATTAACATAGGAAAACTATTCATTTTCATTTGTTATTCAAAAACAATTTAAATTTCAATACAAAACGAGAATTTCTATTCAAATCCCAATCTG
Source organism: Melanostoma scalare (assembly GCA_949752695.1). NCBI lineage: Eukaryota > Metazoa > Arthropoda > Insecta > Diptera > Syrphidae > Melanostoma > Melanostoma scalare. The sequence continues at coordinate 218,310,972 of OX456984.1, forward strand.
TCATGATCAGCTGATCATGTGGAAGGCGTTTGGATTGTAAGTAAGTGGCGTTCAAGGTACGTAATACCGATACTTAAACGCCTAAAAAGTGACTCGACAAATAAAGTGACTATTGTCACTCAAGTGTAACGCCTTTCATAACAGGGGTGATTATTTGTATAAATCCATGCGGCTGTCTGCAAATAATATTTTTTGTAAAAAATGAGAGGCTGTTACACACAACTTGCTCAAAGTGTTTAGGGATGCAAGGGAGTTTGGATATGGACGTGTAATTTTTAATTTGGAGTACAATTTGTAAAGAACTTTCTTGGCGTTATGACCCTCACTTGTGGACCTGGGGCATTTTTTATCTTGTGTAGAATTAGTCTTAACAGGAATATGATCCAATACCAGAGGTTCAACTTGATTTACTTCATTGTTAACATCAGACGCTTGATAAAAATCATACCACGGAAACAGGCTGCCATAAAGACACTGCTTGTTACAAATAGTTTTCTGAGGACTACTTTGGTACATACACTTGTATCAGGATTATCTTGTAGTGAAAGAACTATTTTTAATAAAATTACTATCTATTCCAATGTTTTCTTTCATCTAGTCACACAAAGCCTTCATTTCGGAGTATTGAAGCAAACTGCTTTTGATCTCTTTCATCAAGAATTTTTATTTGAATAACAACCTCTGATATAAATCCGTATCCATTGTTATATCAAATAGAAGAAATGCTTATCGTATACTTCTTTCCAGAACATCGATTGGATCTGCTTTGTATTTGCTTAAATCATTCAAATCGAATTGATTTCATAGAGAAAAGAAAAAAATAAACAAGACGAATTATATTGTACAGACCTTGGACGAGTATTTTCGGTGGAGTTTTATGCAATGCAGCACTAAAATAAATTCTTTTCTGCTTCAAACTGATGAGGGTTACGAAGAATGGATGGAGATGGCTATTGGCTACGTTAGATCTTTTAAGGGCGCAGAAAAAAAGCTGGTTGCAATCTATTCTTTAGACTTGGCAAGTTAAAATTCAAAAGGAGCGTGGATTTGTGAATGGATATGTCCACATAACCAGGGATGGTGAAGAAGCTCTCTCATTAAAAACGTGTGCCAAAACCAATCAGCCCTACTCGGGAGCATTTCGAAACACGAGATTTTTCATTTCCACATCACCTTATCTTTGAAACCTCTCATCAGTTCTGTTGATGTTACAGCTTTGCGACTGCATTTGCTTCATAGACCTAATTCTATGAACATTAAGTCAATGCTAGGTACTCAGGATATCTAAAAAATAAAAACATTTCCTTTCGCTTGATTCGGAGTAGTAAAAGGAGTTTTTGAAGACCTAATTTTTCAATCAGGCAGTACTTTTTCCGGAGTAGATCTTTCAGACAGCGGTTACTTGAATTATCAGATTGGTTTTCTATTTGATTGTGGAAGAATTGAAACCACTTGACTATTGGACTAGCTTCCATGCGTACGTTCAGTAAATGAAGTCTCTGTTGATGGTGATTTTAAAACCAGTGAGTTATCTCCAAGATCCTGCGATTTAGATTATTTTGTAGGGTTAGGATTTACACCTTTGAAGAGAAAATTTGGCGAATTATTGCTGACATACGGCCCCAAATGCTACAAAACTTACTTAAGGTGGCGCTACAGTCCGGGTCGGACCAGTGACTCAACCAACATGCTTCTCCAGCCAGCTCGGTCCCTAGCTAGCTGCCTCCAGTTTTGCACGCCAAGTTGGTTGAGGTCCTCTCCTACTTGCGTGCGCCACCTGAGTCGCGGTCTTCCTCTACAGCGCCGTCCCTCGGGATTGGATTCGAAGACTTTCCGGGCCGGAGCGTTGTTGTCCATTCGCTCTACATGACTCAGCCATCTAAGCCGCTGGACCTTCCAATTATGTAAATATCGTCGGCATATCCGAGCAATTGGACGGATCTTTGAAAAATTGAGGATCTTGTGTTGACGTGGGAGTTTTGCACTATTCTTTCAAGAACGATGTTGAAAAAGTCGCATGACAGTGCATCGCCTTGCCTAAAACCTTTTTTGACATCCAATGTATCGGTGAGATCTTTTCCGACCCTGATGTGGCAGCGTGCGTTCTCGTCTTTGCAGGCTTCGGCTTGGGGCTTATAGCCCGAGGCTGTTGTTTTTACCTTTTGGTAAAACTTCCTAACCTCATTCCTGCTGTGGCACCCTTCTATCTCCTCGATCGCGCGCTTCTCATGCTCTCTCTTTTTCCATCTGAGAAGCCGGTGTTCGTCTCTCCTCTTCTGCTTGTAGAGCTCGTAAGCAGTTCTATGCTTCCTGTTTAGCTGCATGTGATGCTTGCCGGCATTCGTCGTCAAACCAGGGGTTTCGTTGTGGTGGCCGTGTGAAACCCAGCACTTCAGAGGCGGCATCTCTGATGGCTGATTGGCAGTGCTGCCACTGGTTCTCTATACTTGATGCTGGCGGCATAGGACTCCTTAAGAGGTTGTAAGAGACTCGATCGGAAAAGGACTTGGCGATCTCTTGCGATTGTAGCGGTCAACGTCGAATTTTCTCACAGTATTTCCTTGTGTTGGCCTGGATCCGGATATCCGCAGTCGTACCTTGGCCACAACAAGGTAGTGGTCCGAGTCAATGTTGGCCCCTCGGAATGTTCGGACATCCTCTATACTGGAGAAGTGTCGTGCGTCGATCGCAATGTGGTCAATCTGGTTGACGGTTGATTGATCAGGAAATTTCCATGTCCCTTTTATGGATATTGAGGTGCTGGAACCGCGTACTAGCTACCATAACGTCTCGCCCCGCAGCGAAATCGATCAGCCTGAATCCGATATCGGAGGTGTTGTCGTGCAGGCTGTATCTTCCGATTATTCCACCAAGGATATCCTCTCTTCCTAGCTTGGCATTAAAATCTTATAGAACAATCTTAATGTCATAGCCACGGCACTGCTCATATGTTTTATCCAGGAGCTCGTAGAATACGTCTTTGGTCTCTTCATCCTTTTCCTCTGTGGGGGCGTGTACGCAAATGAGGCTTATGTTGACGAATTTAGCATCGATGCGGATTGTTACTATGCGCTCGTTCACATAGTTGAAACTCAAGACTTTTTGCTTGAGTCTAGTTCCAACAACAAATCCACATCCAAACAGTCCCTGCTTTTGTTCTTGGTAGCAATCGCCGTAGTAGATATCGCAGTCTTTTAATTGGTCCATCTCATCGCATTTCTTGGATAGCGGTAATATGTGCTTTGTAGCAGTTTAGGGCTTCCGCTAATTGTTCGGCTGCACGTGGTATATTAAGGGATCTAACATTCCACGTACAGATCCGAAGTTCGTTGTCCGTTTTTCGTTTGCTAGGTTCGTCATCAGTAAATCCGTCCGTATCCGAGGCTTGTTGGTGCTTAGCAACTAACGATTGCTTTACGTGGACGGGAAGTCACCCCGACAGCACGAACCCCAACCTGGAGGGCCAGATCCTTGTATAACTCCAAAGATGGGGAGCCGGATAAACCGTTCCTCATAGGCCTGAGCTCCAAATATGTTGTAGTAGCCCTATAAGGTGTTCACTAAGTAGTTCAACCTGACTGGAACTGTAGACGCCGCCGTTGATTCCATCTAGGGAACTCCTCCGCTGCCGTCTGGATGAAAGAAGAAGTGCCTTAGTGGGAACACCTCTCCCCCCTCTCTCGTTTGCTGCCACCAACAACCACTAGGGTTGAGACCCAATCTCCAGTTGAGGTACTAGGCACCCGATGTTCACCACGTGGATGTGAGAGTAGGAGTTGATAGACAGAGGTGGGTTTTAAGAAAAACCTATGGACGCTAGGGTCCTCTTGGGTGCACGTGTCTGCCATTTAAACAACAAAAATTGTACAAAAAGTAGTCCAACTCAAACTCTTAGGACGTAAGCAGTGAAGAACATATAACTTTTATGAAAGTTGAATAAATTTTCAAAACAAAGACCAAAAAAGAGAACATACATTGATTTGAAGGGTGAACACATTCTATCAGAACCAAAGCCAATCATTCTGAGCAAGAATTTGAGTCATATTCACCCATAGCCGATTAGGATTTACATTCAACAAAACTGCCCAGATACTGGTTTTGAAGGAAATGTGGTTAATTTATGGTGAACGCATTCTTGCACCTCAAAAGTCCAGGGAAGTTCAGCCAGTGTTTATCGACTGCGGTTTAAGCACATTACCAAAAGCAAAGAGAATCCCCTGACCACTTCTTGTTAAACCATGGTAGATATCCACTGACCACTGCTTTTTAAACTGAAACATTCATGACTCGAAATCCACGCATGACTGCGATTAATTAAATTTTGGGTAAGATTTGCCCATACCTAACTTAAAATTTAATTGATCGCAGTTATGCGTGGATTTCGATTAACAACTTATTAAATTAAACTTGTGCAACCACCTTTGTTGTGGTTCGTTTTGAGTGGGCTTTATTCCTGTTGAGGGGTGCCTTTAATTTAAAGCCGTTTGCATTCAATTCATCCAATTTCTGTTGTTTTCATTTCAGCCAACACACTACGTAACAATCACCAGCCAGTATGCCGACACCACAGATGCCATCGCCGAGACAAATCGCATTCAGAAGCTTGTTGGCCAACTGCAAAACAACCTATGCAACGTATCGATGATGAGCGACTCTGACATGGATTCACTGTCGAACATGGATCCCAATTCATTGGTCGATATCACAGGAAAGGATTTCATGGAGCAGCTGAAGGATTCAGGCAGGTTAGGGGGAGGCCAGATGGTGGTTTTCCTCCCATCTTTGTCTCGATGTTTTTTTTTATTTTTAGTTTTTGATTTCTTTCGTTCTATTGTTTCTGTCTATAAATTCTATTTTTATACTCTTTTTGTGTGCTGGAAGTTTTCACTCTCTGTTTATCTTATTCGGTTGTATTCAATTGTGAATGTCTGTGTGCTTTGATTTGTTTGTTCTTTTTTGTTCTTTTAAATGTTTCCTTAAAATTGCACTTCCCCTTTGCAGTTGGAGTATTCTCATCAGCTATCGTGGGTTTCGTTCTAACGATGAGAAATCCTGGAAATAAAATTATTTTTCAGCGAAAAGTTTTTCGAAAGTTGGCACAGACGGGATAGCAAGTTGGACTTTGTTTTTTTTTTTTTGCATATTAAAAAATTATACGTTATTATATACCACAAAATAATAACCGTTTCATGGTCGTGATATTTTGTGGGATAGAAAATTGGAAAAGTTTAGTACTAAGCGAAATTCGTTTTGTTATTATGCTCTGCGATTTTTAAAGGAGACAATGGTCATGAGAACGGCGTCTATGTTGACGACTTGACGTATACAAATAATAATTCAAGTTTACGTACATATTTTGAACAACGACATTTCGGTATGAGTTCTATGGTACTTCATCTCACTGTTCCTTAGCTGCCTAGTTACTTAGCTTATGAGGGCCTCTTATTTTTTTAAATATTTTTCATTTCTTTTGGGTAAGAACAACCTTCTTTAAAGCGAAGGAATAAGCAAGTTCTTTAAATATGTTTCTGGAATCATAGATGTGTTTGAAGAGGATTGATTTTTTGAAACGGAGTCATTAAGGCTTATATGCATCTACATATACACTATCGATTTCATATGCGTAGCTTTATTTTGATTCTACTGGTTCTGATTTGCATTCTTGGAGTCTAAAAATATGGCACCTCATTCTTGAAACGATTTCTAAAGAAAAAAACCGACATGAGAAGTCTGTATTTTGTATTTTTATATCCAAAAATAAGAATTCAAACTAAAAAGCTAACGAAAGACAAAAAGGATATTTCATTTATGAGATTTCAGACACAAAAGTTCCATTTTCACTTTCTTTTCCATTTCAAATCACATTTACATTTAGAGAAACCTACTCGAAAGATAAATCTACGATCTAGGGGATTGTACCACGGCCGATAAGGTCCATATTTCTGATACCGCATAACGCTGATACCATCTGGGTTGGGCAAAAGGCAGAAGACGGGTTGCTATCTAGCCACTATCATCGATCAACTCGACTCGACAGACAACAAATGGGAGATGACAGATGGCAAATAACAGACGACAGATGAGAAAGTCAAATCGATAAAAAAAAACAGATTTGTAAATAAAAGTCATAAGCGCTTTATATGAAAATTTGAAAATCAACCAGAAGAAGTGTGGTTTTTTGGCAAAGCTGTCGTAAACATAAAAGTTTTTAGGTACCATGCTTACCAAAAAGAACATCGCCAACAACTCAAGTCGGCGATAAGAAGATGAAGAGAATTCTGTCGGGGACAGTTTTTTGACGTTTATTCGAGTATCGCTTTCCGTCCATCATTTATCTAACGGTTAAGTAAATGCTTGCGAAATTTTGACGTTCCATTGCTGCTTCTTTTATTTTGTGCCACCACAATAACAGCTTTTACAAAACGGAAGTACAAACGTTTTAAACAGGGACGCTACAAAAGTAGAGCAACAGGGACAGTAAACGACGACATATTTCTTGCCGTTCTTTTGACATTTCTCTTCAGTAAGGTTAGCCATTTGATGATGGAAAGATATACGAGCCAACAACGAGTCGAATTTATTAAAATTTACTACCGAAATTCGAAGTCAGTGGCCTCAACGTTAAGAGCGCTACGTCGAATCAGAGATGAGGCTCATTTCTGGCTGAACGGCTTCGTCAATAAACAAAATATGCGGTTTTGGTCAGGCAGTAATCCACACGTACTCCATGAGTCATCATTGCATCCTGAAAAAATTACGGTTTGGTGTGGTTTATTGGCAGGCGGGCGGCGTCATTGGGCCGTACTTCTTCCGTGATGATCAAGACCGACACGTTACTGTGAATGGGAATCGCTACCGTTCAATGATAACCGAATATTTTTGGCTCCAATTGGATGATATAGACTTGGAGGGCATGTGGTTCCAACATGACGGCACCACAGGCCACACAGCGAATATCATAATCAATTTATTGGGAACCAAGTTTGGAGAACGTGTTATGTCACGAAATGGTCCAGTCGCTTGGCCGCCTCGGTCGTGCGATTTGACGCCGTTAGACTATTTCTTGTAGGGCTACGTCAAGTCTATGGTCTATGCCAACAAGGAACAAGCCAGCGACGGTTGAATATCGAACGTGGAATTGCAGCAGTATCGGCCGATTTATGCTTGAAAACCATCAAAAATTGGGTTCAGCGTCTGGACTCCTGCAAGCTTGCCCGTGGTGGCCATGCAAAAGAAATCGAGTTCCATACATAATGGCATCGAACGTACTTCGATGATATCCAGAAAAGTTTATTTGAAAAACTTTTGTAGCGCTCTTATTCAAAAACCCTTTATATTTTTTGGAAAAAGAGATCAAAGAGGACAAAAAACAAAAATAAAAAAAAAATTAGTCAAGAAAAACAAATTAATGGGAAAAAAGCTTCTGTGAATTCATTTTCTTCATATAAATTAACTTCTTGATTGCTTCTGGTGGGAACATTACTTGACTTTGATTTATCACTTTTTTTTAAATAGCTGATAATACTCTACACAGATATTTTCCGCTGAGTGTTCGTTCATGAGATCAACGAAAGATTTTGTTTCGCATCAGCAGCGAACTAGGCCTTAACCGCTAAAAATTGGTACGACTGATAACTTTCATGTGTCTCGAACAAAAACAAAATGGACGTCGGAGGGTTTGTTCACAAAGTTTCGACAAAATAGAATCTCATTTAATCTTTTAAGAACTGAAAAATTGCATTCTGAAATTCGGCATCAATAATTTACTTACTTACTTAGGTGGGCATTACAGTTCGGAGTGAACCTGGGCCTCAACCAACATCTTCGACATCAACGACTTCGATTTCAGGCGAGCTATCTCCAGTTTTGCACTCTAAGTCGGTTGAGGTCTTCTTCCACTTGATTGCGCCACCTAAGACGAAGACTTTACCTTCCGCAATTTTCCTGCAATGTGCTTTCGAAAACCCGTCTAGTCGGAGCGTTTGGGTTCATCCGTTCTACATGGCCCAACCATCGTAGCCTCGCGATGCGTATTCTTCTGGCTATGCCCATGTCGCGGTACAGCTCATACAGCTCGTTTATGTATCCTCTTCTCCACACATTGACTTCGCCTACGGGACCAAAGATCATTCGGAGAATTTTTCTTTCGAAACGACCAAGGCTTTCCTTGGGTTTTGAGAGTTTTGTTTCTCAATTGCCTTCTTAACCCAAAGAAGCAAAGGTTTGCAAGAGTTATTCTCCTGTCCTGTACTACCTCGAAGTAATGTCTGTCTATTTTGACGTTTTGTCCAATTCGTCGATGTTCTGTGTCCCTGTTTGATGACAGCATAAACTTCGTTTTGCCCTCGTTAACCATCCAACCCATTTTTGCCGCTTCTATTTCAATGCACGCTAAAGCACCTATAACATCACGCTTTTTCCTTCCCATTACGTCAATATCACCTTCGTAGGCGAGTAAAGCCTTGCGCAAACCAGCGCGATAACGTCGTGCGATGCGATTTATGTCAAAATGAAAAACATGTAACCTTATGGAGGTTTGACTTAACGCAATCGCATCGCACGCACTTATCGCGCTGGTTTGCGCAAGACTTAATTGTACAGACTTTTGAAAGATTTTCTGGTGTTGACGTTTGTATGATGTTGAAGTATGATGTTAAAGAAATCGCATGACAGTTTGTCGCCTTGCCTAAGGCCTCTTTCAACATCAGAGGTCTCGGAGAGTTCCTTACCGACCTTAGTAAAGTCATCCTGCATAGTCGTACAAAGATGCCGAAACTAGACTCTTGCGTCATCTTGCACGAATCAGAAGTGCGCCAAAACTTTGTTCCCAGCCTCTTTTTGGAAGAAATTGTCCAACAACGCCACCACTCTTCAACCCGTACCAAACGGTCACACTGTGTGGATGCTTTCTGGATTCTCAAATATAACTTGCGGGTTTCCGAGCTCTAGATGAGCCTTAGAGAATGCGTACCCACAGAAAAGATGATTTTTCGCCCGAAATCTTTGTCCAATTCATGCTGCTCTAAGGGTATCCGTGGCGTAATAGTTAGCATGTCTACCTGTACCGTGGGAGGTTCGTGGTTCGAATCCCAACAGAAGCATAAATGTTTTTCACGAGTATCGCCTTTCGCGAGGAATTGGCAAGTGATCCTATAGAAAATTCACCAATTCAAAATTCACGAAAATTCAAAAACCCTACTTAGTTTTATATTTGAAGGACCAAAAGGCAAAACGATAAGGAAGCGAATGGTCGTTCACCTTTAACAGCTGATCTTGAATGGGATCTTCTAAGTGATGATTCTGAGATCTCTATGCAGAATTCTCTTAGTTAGTGCGTTAAACGTTTAGGTGTTGAGATCGATAGCCAGTTGATGTTTGTGCACTTAGTCTCACACTCTCTCTGTGCGCACCATACCAAGACTGAAACATGAAAGTTGTCCACCAGCATGCCAGACTCACGAACTTTTTGCTCTTTTGATCACAGCAGGCGCGATATGTGCTTCATTTCGGCTACACAACACTCACTTTAAAAACAAATTTTCAAAATTCCTCAACCTGCGGTATGATTCATAATTTCTGTCATGATTTTGAACAACAGCTGTCAGCATCTAAATAACCTACGATTTAAAAAGAAACCGCTAGGTGGCCTACCCAGTATGAGGGTAATTTCTCTTAATAAATTCCATTCACCCTATCACTAGGCCCATCTTAACAATTCCGGAGAGCGACAGGTCTAAAAACATCCTGAATAAATGTTATTCAACAGATCTTTAGAAGTTGCCAAACATTTTGCCATCAGTGACAAATTTCACAGGAAAACATTCACTACGAGGGAGTATATGATGCTTTATCATTGTCATTCGTAGTCCGAAATTGTTATGACGGGCCTTGTGATAGGTGCCGTTAGTTTCTTTGCAACTCCAAATCCACATTAAAACGGACAATGGAGAAGTTCCTGGAATTCGTTGTCGAATCTTTGCAATAGGAAAAATAAACTTTGCCATGTGCAGAGTGTTTGCATATAAAGTCTTTAATATAAAATAGGTAACAGTTACAACAATTTTCACAGCTTTTGTGCATCAACAAGCTCAAGCAACCTCCTTTATGCAGCGCTCCAACAGTATCAATGCATTTAGGTGAACCCACACAGCCTTATATTGAATTACTTCACTCTATTTGACATAGTAAAAGCTTTGAGAGTTCAATTAATTAAACTGAATACTACATAAGTTCGAGAAAGATATCATGTCACAAAGTCCCGTACTCGTATTGAATTTCACTCTGGCCGTACCACCATCTAGTATTAATGACAACTCAAAGAAAATCCACTCACCTCTCCCATTCAATATAATTTGTTGTGCACTAAAAGCATCTTTTGATTGGCTGCACTCAGGATCTGGCAATTCAACCAAAAAGAAATACAAAATCCAAGCGAAATCCGTTTACCCGCTATATTCACAAAACTAACATACTTGGGAGTGAGTTAAAAGTGCGGAATATTGGTCCGGCAGGCTTACTGATGGACTTTTGCATAATTTAGTATCCCACAAGCCAAGGTAGATCCCTTCTGAAATATGCCATACACAAAATAATAAATATTTCACCAAAAAGGATTAAACACCGCTTCGAACGCGCTTCCATTGCATCGTTTGGGGACGCAACTTTAATGCGACACTTGCCCGCTGACCGAAAAATCTGACGACCTTAATTCGTCGCGTGCAGAGTGCCGATTCACTGAAATGTATCCATTTGTTGATTGAATTCGACAGATCCAAATGCATTTCAAAGAGACACCGATAATGAAATCATAGAATTTTTTTTTATACTATCTTAACAAACACAAACAAAAAAAAAACACTTCAATTTAGTTTTGATATTCACAATAATTCAATTGCGCGCGAGCAATTTTCATTCGAATATTTTTGTTTGTATCTTTGTATCTTTATTCAAATTGGATTAAAGCACTTAAATTTGAGTGATGGCTGTGGAATGAGTACTTTGGGGAGGAGTGCTTTTGAATTGCCTGTCATGAAGGCATTACCTTCTTATCTTGTGATTTCCAATAAAACATGAAAACAAGGTAGCTTGCTGCGATTATAATCGAAGGAATCGATTTGATGAGCCACCCATCAACATCAATATACCCTCACAGATGCGATGGGATGCCGGTTGGGGATGCAAAATCCAAATCCTCAATTGAAATTTGCTAAATGGTTGTTTGAGAGTTTAGTTGATGGATTTTAAATTTTTTGAGAGCAAAAAATAAAACTGAAAACTGATTTTCCATTATCCTGGATTTGTATCTTCCTTGCAAGAAGGACCACCCGTTGTTGGTTGGCCTGAACTTTTGCGGTGATCAACTCGTTCTGATTGTTTTCCATTCGAGGAAGGTATACGTAATTCCTTTTCTTGTTTGTCTTTAAATTGAGAAAATGTTCAATCAACCGGCAATGATTGTCAAATGGTTGGAGATTTTTTTTTTCTAAGGCAAAAGGGATCTTGGAGAGCCTTTGCATTAGACATGACTATGACTATCAATTCAATTTATTGAATTTATCTAGTTGTGCTGGTATTCAATGGTATGAGAACGTAACTCGTTCCGAAAGAAAGATTTTCATTATTTTGAGGAGAACTCACTTCACCGAAATCGATTGAAAAGCTAAATTTCCCATTATATTTATTTCCTTGAAGAAAATATTGTACTCTTGTCTTTGATTGAATTGTTGAGCATGCTTGAGACAGATTTTTAAAATGATTGTTGGTTTCAATACACTTTCAAGCAGAAAAATTTGTTTTTAACTGCTCAGCGAACTGTTGGCCAACCATTGATACAAACTTTCACTAAGGACGCCGGCAGCCCAAGAGAGGGCAATTCGCCGCATCCCTTCGACGACATCCATGATGGACCCCAAACAAAACTTTTTGAATTGAGTCTTCTAACAGCATTCAGAGATTTTGCATTGTGTTCTTAGCTGCGTAGATTTTTGTCTCATTAAAAATTACTCGTCCTGCCGATTGGAAAAAGGACACGAAATTGCCTAACGAGGTGTGCAGTTTGATGTGAAACTTTCACAATGCAATTGTTTTGAAAAGAAATGGTAAAAGTACTAGTTCAAAAAATACTACATAGTTTTTTTTCTGGTCCCCGAATACCTATTCCAGCTATGTATACTAGGGTGGGTCAAAAAAATCAAAAAATTTTTTTTTTTGATCCGACACACGAAAACTTGTTCTTTGGTACCTCTAGAAAGTACTTACAAAATTTGAGCTCTTAATATTAACGGGAAGATGATGCTCATCGTAGTTTTCCATTTTCAGTTTAGTATCATATAAAAATGGTCATATCTTTTTAAAAATAGATTGTTCAACCAGTCGCAAAAACAGTATTATAGGAACTTTTTTCATTAATCTAACCATTTAAAAGATATTCAAGGTCAAAAATTTAAGTATTTTAAAGAAAATAACTTTTTTGTTTTGAATTTTGTAACTCACTAAAAAATCGTTATTTTCAAATGAGCATCAATTATTTCAATAGAAAATTGAACGTTCTACAAAAAAGGTATTTTGTTGTTAATCGATTACTCTAACCATTTAAAAGATATTCGCAGTAGAACTGCAATTCCTACAAATTCTAATAATTTCTTAATAAATATTTTCAATTTATCTACTTAATTTATGAATTTTGATAATATTCATGTTTATTATTAGTTTATTCCAAAAAAATGACAATTTGCAATTTGTTATGTCGTATCTTTTGTTTGAGAATATATTTCATTGGACTCAATTTTTTAACGATATTTTCTGCAATAGATCATAAATTACCTTAAAATTTATAAATTAAACAGATAAACTTGAAATATTAGTTAAAAAACTATTAAAATTAGTGTGAGTTGCAATTCTGCTGCGAATATCTTTAAAAAAATTTTTTAATACATAGATGTATTGGAAATATTTATTAAGAAATTATTAGAATTCGTAGGAATTGCAGTTCTACTGCTAATATCTTTTGAATGGTTAGAGCAGTGATTCCCAAAGTGGTCGATATCGACCCCTTGGGGTCGATTTCGGTTTCTCGGGGGTCGACAAAACCGAAATCTGAATTTGGGGGTCGACAAGTTTTTCAATCGACCCCCTTATAACACATTTTCTTATTTTAAACTTCAAAGATAGTGTTGCGTTACTTTTGCCATTCTAAAAATGAAAAGAAACATTTTAAACATGTGTATAAAAAAATTTACATCATATTGTATAATTGTGATATTATAAGTAGTAGTTTTAAACATTTTTTGCTTAAGATTGGCGGTGTGATCGCAGACACGAAAAAAAAATGTAGACAGTACAGTTTGGACTACCTAAAGATTGGATTTATTTCATCTCCATCAAATAAACACTTGCCAATGTGTCTCATATGTGAAAAAATATTTAGTAACGATGACATGAAGCCATAAAAAATGGAGGACCACTTATCACGGTCCTATGCAAAACGTTGATGGCTTGCGAGCGTCCTACAATATATCTCTGCTAATAGCAAAGTGGGGGAAGCCTCTCAAAATTGGAGAGCAGCTTATTTTAGCAGCCATTGCAGAGGTCCTCAACAATGTATTGCACAAGCCCGCTCAAGATATTATAAAAAGAATATCCTTAAGCAATAACACTGTTCAGAGACAATTAGACGAAATGGGTGGAAAACATTGTATGCAACTTATTGCAGACCAAGAGATTCTCTCTCCAGTTAGACCAGTCTACATTACCCGGCAATGAAACTCTGTTGTTAGGATATATCATAGATGAAAATATATACCGAGAGCTGCTTTTTACCATATATATCTGGAAACTGATACCAGAGGAGAATCAATTTTTCTGGCATTGGAACGTATATTTTACCAACAAAGCTATTCTATGGAGAAACATTATTTCTGTTGCGACTGTTGGAGCACCATATATGGTTAGTCTTCATCGTGGTTGTATAGTATAATTGCCTGATGTACTGGTGATTCACAGACAACATTTAGCAGCAAAAAACTGAGTCCTAGATTGCACCAGTCTTTACAATACGTTATATAAACGCTGTCAACAAGATTCGAAGCAATTCACTCTCGGTTCTTTGCTCAGCTTTGTGAACGAAGTCTTTACTAAGTTACTTTTGCACACAGAAGTTCGCTGGCTTTCAAGAGGTGCTTGCTTAGTAAGATTTTCAGCCATTTTTGGGTCTGTGTCAGAGTTTCTAAATGAAAAAGATCCGAATTTGGAAGAAAATCTGAAAAATTCTATGACGGATATTTATTACATAACCGATCTCAACTTGATCAAAACAATATCAATTATAGCGGCGTTTGTGGGAAAACTTATTTTTGATAACAAAATCTAAGCAGAAAAGAATACTTTCAGTTTCCGCATTTGTTGAAATCAACAGAAATTCTTGAAGACGATGTTATTTTATCATATGAGTATATGTCGCTCACTTGGACGCGCTTCGCAAAGATTTTACCAAAAGGTTTGAGGATCTTTTGAACTTACAAATTCTTGAGTGGGTAATAAATTCGTACAGTATAACAGCCATGGAAGAAGCCAATGTGATAATGCAAGAAGAGTTGATCACCATCCAAACTGACGAAGAGCTTAAGCTAAAGTTCAACGAAGGCTATCAGAAGTTCTGGTTGCAACGCAGCATTGAAACTCAATATACTGCATTGTGGAACATTGCTGAAAAATATTTCATCGCTTTTCCATCATCATATTTAGTTGAAAAAGGCTTCAGTGTGGTTGCAAACATTTTGACGAAAAAAAGAAACCGTTTGAAAGTCAAAGAACGCGGAGACTTAAAGGCTGCAACTTACCAATATTAAACTAGACCTAGCTAGATTGGTAGAAATTCACCTAATTCATCCACCGCATTAATTTATCAAATCATGAATTTATTATTTGTTCTCAACTAAGAGCACGATTTCTAAAAACCTGCATTAATAAATTATGAATTACACTTCATGTTTATTGAATTTCATACCTGCTATCATCGTAACGTCATGTTTTATTGTTATCTCAAAAAATTTTCTTTCTGCACTACTGCAAAACCTGCTTACGTACTAGGTACCCATAAAAGTAAGTATAAAACTTGAGACATGATTTTTAAAGTAATTTGGCCTTGAGGGTCTACGGTATCAGTTCATTTTGGAAAAGGGGTCTGTTGCTCAAAATAGTTTGGGAAGCCCTGGGTTAGAGTAATCGATTAACAACAAAATACCTTTTTTGTAGAACGTTCAATTTTCTTTTGAAATAACTGATGCTCATTTGAAAATAACGATTTTTTAGTGAGTTACAAAATTCAAAACAAAAAAGTTATTTTCTTTAATTAACTTTAAGAGCATCATCTTCCCGTTAATATTAAGAGCTCAAATTTTTTAAGTACTTTCTAGAGGTACCAAAGAACAAGTTTTCGTGTGTCGGATCAAAAAATTTTTTTTTTTGATTTTTTTGACCCACCTTAAGTATACTGATATGGCAAAAAAGTAGATGAAACTTTTTCACTTGGCTCATATGTAATGTACTTTTTATTATTGACCCAGGTATTAAAAGAACGAGGTTCTTTTCATGTCTGATTTAAACTTTAAACAAACTTTAAGTTGCAAAAAGGCATAAGTCAACAAAGCATATAAGTAGACTTACACATAAGTTCAAAATCTCTTTGAATTCTTGAGCTGAATGCTTCCTGATTCACAAATGCTTAATGCATGAGACCAATACGACAAGCTACAATAATTGAAACCCATTTGCCTACCTCACACAAAACGTATTTATATAAATATAATGTTGTTAAGTAAATATTCTGGTCAGGAAGTGCACAACACAGCTTTCATGTCTTTTAGAAACATATTTTCAATTGATGAGACGCATCAGTCAATCTATTCTGGAGTCTGGAGATGAGGGATAAGTAGAAGCTTTCTTGGGAAAAGAATACATAGAATAACAAAAAATATTTCGATTTCTTGTGCTAAATGCTTTCCGATCCACATAACATTGCTTACTTACTTAATGAGGTGGGCATTACAGTTCGGGGTGAAACTGGGTTTCAACCAACATCCTTCTATAACTTCGATTTCGGGCGAGCTCTGTCCAGTTTTGCACTCTAAGTCGATTGAGGTCTTCATCCACTTTGTTGTGCCACCTTAGATGAGGTCTTCCCCTTCCACGAATTCCCTGCAATGTGCTTCCGAAATGCGTACTCTTCTGGCTATGCAAATGTCGTGGTACAGCTTATACAGCTCGTTGTTGTATCTTCTTCTCCACACATTGTCTTCGCATACGGGACCAAAGATAATTCGCAGAATTTTTCTATCGAAACGACCAACGCTTTCCTCATCCGCTTTCGATAATGTCCATGCTTCCGCGCCATAAAGCAGGACTGGGATGATTAAGGTCTTATAAAGGGCTATGATATAATTGTTTCTCAATTCTTCTTCACCCAAAGAAGCAACGGTTGGCATTCAGGGGGACTCAAAAAACGCTTCATGGCGACCCTAGGGCGACCCTAGAGCTTCAACGAACAAACCTATTGTACAGACTTTTGAAAGATTGTTCCTCTGGTGTTGACGTTGAGTTTTGCACAATTTTTTCAAGTATGATGTTGAATAAATCGCATGACAGTTTGTCACCTTGCCCAAAGCCTTTTTCGACATCAAAGGTCTCGGTGAGTTCTTTACCGACCTTGACGGAGCAGCATGAATTCTCCAAAGTCATCCTGCATAGTCGTACGAGTTTTGCAGGGATGCCGAAACTAGACATGGCTATGTACAGCTCGTCTCTGTAAATACTGTCATACGCGGCCTTGAAATCGATAAAGAGATGGTGAACATCGATATTTTATTCTCGGGTTTTTTCCAAGATCTGCCGTAGTGTGAAAATTTGGTCTATTGTGGACTTCTCTGGTCTAAAACCGCATTGATAAGGACCTATAAAGTTGTTGATGTGGGGTTTCAGACGTTCACATATTACAGCAGACAAGATCTTATAAGCGACGCCGACGTTAAGGAGGCTTATCCCTCTATAATTGGCGCAATTATGAGGGTCTCCTTTCTTTAGGATCGGTCATACGATACTGAGGTTTCATTCATTGGGCATGCTTTCTTCCGACCATATCATGCAGATCAGCTGGTGCATGCTCCTCTCCAACTGGTCTCCAGCTGCCTTGAAAAGGTCGGCATCAAGGCCATCTGCACCTGCAGTTTTATTTGATTTAAGTTTGCATAGGCAAGCTTAAATTCCTCTAGGTAAGGAGGACGGCATTCTTGATCATCATCCAAATTGAATGTGGCATTCTGCCTGACAGCGAAATTAGTGTCCTCATCTCCGTTAAGCATTCTGCAAAAGTGGTCATTCCAGATCCACAGTAGTGACTGTGACTCTATTACTATGTTCCCCTGTTGGTCTTTACAGGCTTGAGTTCGGGCTGCCACCCAGGCAGGATCTTTTTACCTTTTGGTAAAACTTTCGAATCTCGTTCATGTCATGGTACCTCTCCATTTCCTCAACCGAGCGCTTATCATGCTACTTCTTATTTCTCTTTGAGAATTCGGTGTTCTTCCCTTCCTTTCTCCTTGTAAATCTAGTTATGCTGATCGTAACCAGCCCTTGTCCTCTTTTGCATCAACATTTGTCGTTCTTTTTGTTTGCTTGTATTTGCTCGCCAGCATTCTTTATTGAACCATGGGTTTCGTTTTGGGCCCTGAGTGAAACCGATAACATTGCTACGAAAAGTAAAAATGAATGAAACCCTTTTGGCTGCCTCAAACGTAATGTATTTACTAGAATTTTATGTTTTTGGACAGGTCATATGAAGAGGATGTGCACAACATAAAATTTACGTCTTCTGAAAACGTTCTTAAGAGTTTGATAAATCGCATCTTTACTTTCTGTCGACGGCAAAGCACGTGTGATACGAAAAAACTTTGAGGATGGGGTTGAAGAAAAATATATACAATATCAGTTTCAAAGAAAATTGAATACTTGGGCTGCGTGTTTTCAGATCTCCACATACCGACTTTAGATACGAAAAGTAAGCACGTGCGTGAAACCCTTTGAAAGGGCTCAATCGCTATGAATTTACTTAAACGCGGTAAAGTTGGACAGGTATTATGAAGAGAAAATGCACAGCGTACTTTGTCTGTCTGTTCATAATATAATTCTAAGCAAGTTTCTAAACGGATAATTACGAAACTACAGATCAACTACAGTTGTAAAAAATTTCATTCTAAGAGTTGAAGCTTTCCAAAGCACAAGTTGAGTTGTATTAACTTTTTGCATTAACTTGTCGGTGATTTTTTAGTTTTTTACCACCCATTTCTATTAAAGTATTAATTTTTAAGTGTCTAGTTTAATGATTTATTTATCATACATAAATATTGTATTCAAGAATTTCCAAAGCATCCAATTTATTAAAATTCTTTTTCCACACATTTTTTCCATACCAAACCTAAAACAGAGCATTGTGTGCAAAGCGAACCGCTGAGGACCGAATTAACCTGCTAAGACTACTCAAAGAAGGAGCGATCTTCTGTTCCGAACGCTATCCAGAAGATGCTGAAGATATTGATTTGGAATTAAATAACCGTCAAGCATCGCCGAACGGCATCACATCCCCGAAGACAATCGATACACATCAACATCCACAGGAACAACAACAACCACTCACAACCACCACCTCCAAGACCGACATTTGACTACCAATTATATCAACCATAACATGAGATTTAGAGAATGTGTACAAGGATAAGGGTTAAGCAAAACAAAACAGCAACTGCGCAACACCAACAACGACACACACATGGTCTTGTCTCGGTAAGATATCAAGTTTTTCTTAAGCCTAAGCTTTTATTTTTGGTAGAAATATTGTTTTTTTATTTTTTTATATTTAGTAAACAAAAAACTTAAGATTTTGAGTGAAAGAAAAAAGAAGAAAATATAAAATTTGTAGTTAACTTTTAAGTGAGATAGGTACTTACGTTAAAAAAATTGTCTTTTGCAAAAAACGTAGTTAGAAATGGAAATGTTTTGTAAACTTTCTAAAATTTTTTAATTTGTTTTTATATTATTTGTTTTTTATTTGAACTTTTCTCTGGCAAAGAACGAAGGTGTTTCAGTTTAAAATTTTTTTTATTTATTTATTATATGCACAGTTGGATAGTGGGAAATTGCAAATTTAAACACTTTCAATGGCAACGAGTGTGAGGTGACTACAATAGGTTATTTTTTGTAGGTGTGTGCCTGCACGCAATTAGTTCTGATGCTAATTCATTTCAAAACAATGGGTTTGGCAGAGCAAATGGAACGCTAAATCAAATTTAAATACCTTACAATAGAATGAGAGAGTTTGCGGATGAAATAGCAACGGCGCGGCGGAGCCGGAGTTTTTGCATCCCGGATTCAAGGTTTGTTTATGGAGCTTTTGGGTGTATTTTAGTGTTCGCACTGGCTGGAGGTGCTATCAACATGGTTTTTATGAGTTCAATGGTAGCAAGTTGTTTTTTCTGTCGTGTAAGTGTGGTATGGCAGGCGGGTTGGGATTATGTGAGAAGGTTCTATCTTTGGAATATTTTATGAATCCTGTTAAAAAAGGATTTGCTCAGTTTTTATAGGGTTTAGACTAAGCCACCATCGACTGTTCTGGTTTGTAAGCCTAATACAGGCTCGTGGTAGGAGTTCGTTATAAAAATATTATGAGTCTTTTCTGAGACACCAGCACCAACAGGAATTCCTTCACTACCAGGTTTCTGAAAGCATTTATTGGAACTTAATGAAATTGAAAAAAGTTTTGTGCGGGAAGCAGAATTTTGAGCTCATAAATTTGGAAGGTGTGCATTTGAAAAGTTGGTTAGAAATGGAATAGTAGAAGGAGTCTCTTAGGTGGAGAACAGTAGCGATTGTGCAACTTTGATGTCATTCAAAGCTGATATACTTTTTTTTTTTAGGTTCTCAACCCCTTGCATCTGACCTGAACTCTGGATGTTAAATACCACAAAATCCATGTGCTTTCTCGGCTTTAAGCGAATACTTGAACGGCAATGGTTGAAGGAAGCATGACAATTTTGACAGGAAAAGAATCGAAACCATTTGAGAAAGATTGGAAACATGCTCCTTCCACTGCTATTATAAGCAATACTCATTTATGACTCCGTTAAACTTTGTGCACATAAACATAACCTTATACCCGTGTAGTGCTTTGGGCGTCGAACTATAACTTAGGGACTAGGGATTCAAGTTCTAGCCTTAATTGATTTCTCTCAGGTATCACCTCTTGTAAGGAATTGCCAAGTTACTCACAAGAAAATCCTTGGGAGAAGTGCAGTAGGCCGGAGTTTGTTGGTAATGTTACTCGATTTTAAAGCAAAAGCTGACATTAAAATGCTGTTAGCTTTGATAATTATTCCAATGGCATGAAATAAAGGAGAAAAAGGTAGAAAAAGCCTGAAGCAACATAATTTGCCGAAAACCCTGTGTTCAGTTGAGCACTTGAATTTGGTTGAAGTCTGTTTCGATCCATTTGCGCCCCCTAAGCTGAGACATCCCTCTTATGCGATCTTCTTAAGGTGTATTTTAAAGATTCGTCAAGCACCTTCTAGATAGCTTCATGTCGTCACACTACCATTTAAGCGGTTCGTTTAACCAGGAACATATCCGTTGTGATGAATAAAGTATACGCTTAGTTTTACGATCTTTAATGATAAGCCCATCCCTGATACTTCTACTTCAAAACTTGCAAAGGCCAACTCTGAAATTACGCTTGCTTCTTATTATCAATACCGTTAACGTAAGCTGTATGCACAGCCGATGTGCTCCAGGTGTTCAGATAAGTTTTTTTCATGAATTCTCTCAAATGTGAAGTTTAAAAAATCTCATGAAGGTGAGCAAAGTTGTTAAAAGCCTCTATCGACACCAAAAATCTCGGTGGATTCTATACTGACTTTGGCGGAAGAATCTTTCTGTTCTGCAAAAACGAACTTCAAATAGCTGAAAAGATGTTATCAGTGCTATACTACACCGTTTGCATAGTTAGGATGGCAAAATATTTAACGCGAAGTAGAAGAAACTAATACCTATATATTCACAGTTGGCGTTATTGCTTAGGATAAGATGCTTGTACCTTTTCAAAATCAAAGGCAGAGTCGTCTGCACCTGCAGCTTTTCGGACCCAGAAAGTTTATATTGTTCATGATCGTTGGCACGGAATTCTTGTCTATGTATGTCGAATACAGCACTCTGATTGAAAACGCGGATTTTATGTCATCATCACAGCTTAACAGGGCCCGTATTACGAATTACGAAACGCAAGGCAGAAACATGAGACCCAAAACAACAGAAGCTAGAAGACGTGACGTAGACTGATCCTGAATTATGAGAATGGATTTATGAAAATGTCACAACGACCACAAAACGACCGCTGAACGCAGTCGTAAATAACAGCGAGTATTGTGAAACGTAATCACAAAGTAACGAGGGGTTTTTTTTTATCGTTATTTGTAATATGGGACCAGTTTTGAGAAATAGTCTTCGTTTACCTTTAATAACGGCTGCAATTCAGCTAAAACAACTTGCACTGTTGCGCCTCACAGGCTTGAGTTTGGGGCTTGGTACCTTGCAAGAAGAATTTTATAGAACTTTGGAGTCGTATTCGTTTTATGGATTTTCTCAATTTTCTAAACCGATCGCTTTTCATAGTAATTGCAATTTTCAGTGAATATATGGGTTTGAGACCTAAAACCTCAGAGTCTGCGGTGTTGATGGCTTCTGGGTATTGTATCGAAGTGGTATTCAATACTTGATGCTTTTGACATAGGGTTCAGGACAGTTCGACTGGTCGCTATTAAAATAAGCAAAAAATAGGGTGGCGCAACAGAGCGAGGAGCCCTAGTGCCTTCCGCATTTCTGACAGCCATGCCTTGTAAGGGAACGGAGGTGACTTACAATTTTAGCTTTTCAGGGCAATGAATTTACTAACGGAGGAGTGCCAATTGCTTGCGTAAGTCGAAACCCGTGAAAAACATTTTTGCATCTGTTGAACCACGAACCTCTGGGTGCAGCAGACATGCTAACCATCACCCCACGTGTCGCGATTAAGGCTCTTAAATATTTATTGCGATTGCAGGTTTTCTTGAGTGGTTCAGGCAACAGTTGATGAGTGTTATTTTCACGGATGTCTTCCCTTCCCAGAATTGAAATTTAAATCACCAATCACGACTTTTACGTCCCTTCATTAGCACAAGTTTTTTTTCGAGAAGCTTGCAGAAATAAACTTCAGAACATCACGTTGTTTCGCTCTCTTTTCTGAGGAAATGGACGTATATCAAATTAATGTTGCCAAATTTAGCCATGAAGCTAAATGTTACAATAACCTTAGAAGCTATCGACGTGGTAGTCTCTTTGCTTTCATATAGACGTCCTTAAAAGACGTGAAAGTGTTGATATTTTCTTTTAAAATGTAGACAAGTAGAAGTGATCTAAGCAGGAATATGCGCTTTACCCTTGTTTTTTTTCGTTCATTGCCGAGATTTAGCTAATTTCAATTTCCCGGGAATGAGTGAAGTGAGTCACTTTCCATTAAAAATCGATCGCTAAACGAATTCAGTGAGTGAGTTAATGCAGTAGGCTGTCAGAATACTTGGCATTTAAGCAGTGACTTTATTTACTCACTCCCTGGAAAGTAAAATTAGCTAAATCTCGGCACATATTCGCAATGGGTGCCCGTAGCTTAATGGATGGATGTCTGCTTACTACGCAGTACTTTCCACGGGTATCACCTTCCGCGGTGAAAAATGCTTTCTCGTGTCCATGTTCAGAGCTCCCAAAACAAATTAATATCACTAACCTAATTTAGATAGCGTAGCGTAAAAATATAAAGACCAGTCTATGTTACCTTTACTTTGTCTGACGTAGGAAGGCAAGTTGAAGCGTAAAGCTTAAAAAATGTATTGATGTCCTTTTACTGCGCAAGAAGTTTTGAAATCAAAACAACCTGATTAGTTTGATGTTGAATGTGAATTGTAAGAACTCCATACGTCTGCAACGCAGCGCTTTAGCTACCATTCAGTAAATAAGCTTTTTTCTTCTTCAGAGCTGGAGTAAGCTCGTCGCGTCGGGTCAAAGGTTGTCCAATGAAAACACGTTTAACTTCGGTCGGGAAGGCCAAATCCCTCAATTTTTCTTAAAACTAGTACCTACAACATAATAAAATATTTATGAGTTCCATATAATCTTATACTAACGACTCTGATGCTGGCAATCGGCAACTTCATCCAATACACGTTCAAACACTGGTCATTCAAGAGCGCAGCCTTCAACAGGCCTATCGCTAGCAAATCAACGGTCAAATACTGGCAAAAAAAAACACCTTAAAGTCTTTTAGAGCTAGTGGGAGGATTTATGCCTCGTACTTCAAGGAAACCTGGTTCAAAACTAAGAGACATCCCTGAGTACCTACACTACATACCCCAGGTTTTCCTATCAATCCACTAATTTCAGTGTGTCTCAACTAGTGCGTGTGAGGTCTAAGGTACTGAATAAAAAATATGATTTGATATTTATATTCGTTTTTTGGGTGGCCGTGGCGCAGTGGTAGACTGTTCAGAAGATAGTCCTGATGGTTTTAATCCCGTTCTGGGCATTTACTTTTCTTTCAGCCTCCCAGTCATCTGCACGTCGCCCTTGAGGTTATATGTGGAATTATAACAACCTTATATCACTCCTACTGCTCCACAAAAAAAGGGAAGTTTGCTATTCTGGTGTATACAATGGACCGGCAAATAGGTCTGAGTGCTTCAGATTAGCATTTTTCTTTAAAAAAAAGAAGTTGTATGCTCCGTAGTTGTGCCTTGACTGGTACCTGGTGTGGGTTGAGAATAATTCGATACAAATTACGCAATGAGCATTGTGTAATTTGTTCTTTTTTCAGTCCTGGTACTTCATGCGAGGAAACTAACACCTTATCCTTGCATCTTCAATTTGCTTATGAGTCTGGTGTCCAGTTACGTCTTCTTTACGTAGGCAAACGTGAAACTGAAGGGTGATATCACCTAAAGTCGAGAAAAGAGAGCCATTGTATTTTGCTTGAAAAATTACAATTTTGTCCTATCAACTAGCACAACATGGAAACTTTAAAGTAAAAAGTTGAGCAATTCGGAAAGCAAGTGATTTGATAGCTTCTCTTAAACCATGTGGCTAAAAACAAAAAATGACTTGGCACCTACGTCACATCGAATACAAAAACAAATCTGACAGATAAAAGTCACTGCAGGCTAATTGCTTCCCAGAATTTTCACTTACATCATAATGCGTTCATAGCGAGAAACAGGTTTTCTAGAAATTGTATAGGCACCATTAAAAAAAGCCAGGATTTAAGGTAGTGAAGCATTTCCTTCTAACTTATAAGCTCTGGACACCTTTTCAAAAAATGTTCGGATGAGTCATCAAATTTGATAAAAAACAATTCATTGGATGAGAAGAGTTCAGTGATTAGATCCAAGGACGAAAAATGTCTGCTATCAAATGATTGATTTGATTCCAGCAATTCCAATAAATCCGCACAAATTTGCAAAGATAAATCCGTAAATCAACACCTCGTTCTCGATTGTCTTTTTTATTCGTTTTCAAGCAAAAAAAAAAAATAGAGAAACTCGGATTCATATATCACGTCCGAAATTCACAACACGTTTCTCATTTCAAATCAATTAATTTTTTCAATAAAAAAAAGAAGAAAAAAACTTCGTATGGGAAACAGCACACGCGTGGCATTGAAAGTGCCACCAAACATCTGTTTTCAAAGTTTGTTGTCCATAAGCAGACAAAAAAAAAAAAACAAAACAAACACAAACTATGACTGTAGAGATAAATCTCAAAGATATAAGGGTATAGGAAGTACCTTTGAGGTACAATCATTTCCTACCTAAATATCATATAAAAACGAGCCACAATCGTCGGTCTTGTATCATGCTTGCAAGATATGTGTATGTATCTCGAACAACAATCAGGGACACAAAGTACAACAGCATAACTGTAACAAGTCCCCAATTCGGGGTAACCGGAGGCTTTTTGCGATTTGGAAAATGGAATCCAAGACCAATATACATACCTAGCAGGTAACCTGTGAGTGTCTCTCTCTCTGGATGTCCTACTGTTCTGTGTATATCCCCATCCTGCGACCTGGGTTATGTTGCTCTTCTTCATCCCAACTCGAATGCTTGAGTCTAACCAAGCAATGATGATGGATGATGAATGAGTGGCACTAGATGGTTCTCCAAATGGATAACAAAATAATCCATGCTCTTAAAGAACTGATGATATACGAGTTTAATAGACACATGTGTTACACATCGTGCACACAACTTCTAATCGGTCTTATCTGCAAACCATGACGACCATGATGAAATGTTTTCCTAACGAATTAAAACATGTAAGTCCAAAGAGGCGAATGTTTTTGTTGAATTCGACACACCTTCCTACAAACTCTGATATACATTTTATCCGATTGAAAGTTCTGGAGCTTATTTATGGTTGACACAGACAGTACTTATGAACCATGGCTCTGTGTGGTTACTTCCAGTTTCAGCACCTCCGTTAAGCTCTAAAGTAAATCGATTTGCAAAAATAACTTTAAGTGGCTTTTCGGGGGAGATTTTCAATTAACTTATAACTCTTTTCATGTGATTTACAGTCTTAAACTTGCAGCATGTAACCACAGCTATGTACATACCTATTAGGGTCGACTTTAGGAACCATAAGCCAGCAGAGCAAAATTATATGCTAACTTCGAGTGGTGGGTAAGTGCTAAAGTTCTTGAGAAATAATGAAATTAAAAGTTTGGAAAACTTCAAGAAATGCTTACTCCCGTGTATAAGTTTCTTTGTAGTAAATATTTGACTGCGTTAACTTCGGAGATATTAATGTTTGTTTGGTGCGTAAAAAAGTAGTTTACTTCTGCAATCTCTACTTAAGGAGCTTTGCTTTTACTTTCGAGTACTTGTCAAGCGATAAATCACTATGTTGAATGTCATAGGGATAAGGTACTGTTGCTCGGTGTATAGACGCATCTTTACAGGATAAATTATGAGACGAAGGAAGGCGAGGTGGTCCGCTCGCGTACGCAATGTAGGTACATAAGTATATGGGGAATAATTTGCACTCAATTTTGAAAAACTTAATAAATAAAATAAATAGGGTGGCGCTACAGAGCGAGGAGCCCCTGGGCCTAGCGCGTTTCTCACAACCATCCCATGTGAGGGAATGGAGGGGACCTACAATTTTCTTCCGGTTCCGAACGGCTAATCGAGAAGGCGCTTTTCATGGCAAATGAATACTAACGGAGGACTTGCCAATTCCTCGCGAAAGGCGATACCCGTAGAAAAAACATTTTTGCCTCTGGTGGGATTCGAACTCGAACCTCTGGATTAACAGGCGGACATGCTATCCATCACACCACGGGTACCACTTGAAAAACTTGGTTTTGAGAAATGTAAGGAAGTGTCCATACTCCTCCCCTGTGCCGGGGTTTTTAGCCTTGGCATACCGGCTAAAACTCCAAAAGTTTCGCCCTGGTCTCCCCCTCGTAACTACTTGCGCATTTCTCCGAAGGGGAGTTCCTGTCTAGGCTGCGGGTTCTGGTTTTCTATCTTGTTTTTATCGACGAAAATATTCCAATCTACTGCACTCGAACAGTGTGTGGTAAGCGTCGCGTCGTTTGTTAACAGGTCTCCATATTGGCAGTAAGGGCTTCTTCTTTTTTACAATCTTGACCAGAAAGGAGTTGAAATACCCGTGTCCGGTGAGGAACTGTGTGACGTAGTAGTTCACTTCACCGTGTTTCCGGTTGCTCCTTTCGCTTAAGGCTACGATCAGCTAGTAGTCAGCGCCCACTGCTTTCAGACTTCCATCGTTTCTGCCACTTCTACTGTGTAAGCGCTTTTACTTACATATTCGTGCTTCCATGCCGATTTTTATTTTCATTTCGTGTATGTATTTTCTTTCTGCTGCGGGGAGAACAATTGGTAAGACACCTGAAATTGCAAAAACTGCTGGATCAGACACTGTGAGGTACACGCTCGGTATTCGAAAAGCACCGCGATTCTGTACCAATGCCAGCTGCTTCCGGTACTTTTCTTGTTTAACTGCTTCAGCTCAAATCTCACATCCATTGTTGCCAGAGGAATTTTTCGTTTGCTCGCACGTGGTCTACCTATATTTGCCATCAGCCTGGATAGATGGATAGATTTCTTGACAAAACTGCTCTGTCTCTTATGCAAGATCAGATGCAAAGGTAGGTACTGACAGGATTTGCTGGCCGAGAGAATTTGAAAGGCAAAGTATTTTCAATTTGAAGGTATTAATTATAAGCCTCACATTGCAGATTTCAGCATTTCTATCATATTCTATCTAATGTCAGCTCCCAATTTGGGAAAGTCTGGTTCTAAAACGTCGCCGTCGGCAGTTAGCGATTTAAATATATTCAAATTTTTTGAATTTGGTGCTAAAACAGGACACCTTTGATAGCATGCTGCTTGGAGTTGCGGGCATCGACTAGCCACTCACAATTGACATTTAAGTCTCTAATGCCATGAGCACTCATAACGGTTTTGATCACGATGCTGTGACTTACTACCTCGGTATTGAGATATTATATCACTCTTATGATATCTCCATCGGTTGTTTGAAGTCGGAACCTGATGCATGAATCACAATCATGCTTCGACTTCAACCCCGTTACGTGTGAGTGTTTTGTGTGTGCTTCAAGTTGGCATAGTGATTTTGTTGTTGTTTTGATTGTCAAAGCGAGCAAAAGTTCAAGCAAACTGAACATATTGCTTCTAGTTGGAGTCACGTTACGTTGTGTAGTACACGAACCAAGGTAACTTTAAACTTTAAACGGGACTTTGATAGGATGTACTGATTGCCTATGATTGAACTTATAAACGTCAGGCGAAACAGAGGATAAAGTAAGTGGCATTGGGATTAAGACATAATTAGTTGCAAAAGTTGTCCTCTTTATCCTCAGTCCTTCCAATGCATTAGTTTGCATCAATGGAAGGATGTTAACATTCCATATATGATATCTTGAAATCTTCTAAGACAAGGGATCAGACAGGATCTATGAGGTTGTCAGCGTAGACGATTCGTGATTTGTAAACTCGATAAAATAATAAAATAAAATAATTCCCAGACGACGATGTCATGACGAGAAATGCAGCAGAATTGCAATAGTTATTTTGTAGAGGCCCTTCTTGTTTTTTAACGCACCATGGCCCCGTCGAAAGCTGATGTTTCCATTAGGCATATTGCTTATCTGAGGTTACTTTCTTCTCTTATTAAAAATACAGCTTTGGCAACAGTCTGGGGTCCTACTCTGTAATTCATTTCGAAAGTAAAAATTTCCGAAATAGAATATTTTGTACTCCTTATTTCTAAAGCGGATTCGAATCTACTACTTTCGAACAAGCAAATCCGAAAACGATTTTTTTATTTTATTTATTTATTTCTTAGCTTGTTTGCAATTTGCGTTGATATTATTTTTTTGCTTGATTTGACAGATCTCTTGAGAAATATTTGGAGACTCGGTAAAATCGATTCCGCAAATGAAAATATTAACAAGTACTTTTTTTCCGATTCGCAAACTTTACAGAGTACGAATTCATAAACGAATCGAAAATCACTTTCGAATTGACTTGCCTTTCGAAACGAAATACAGAGTAGGGCCCCCGAATGCAAACAAAATGAAATGACGAAATGTCACGTAACGGAACTTAGTCATGACTTTACGTAACACAATTATAACGCGACGCCAACGTAGTCATGACTTGAAATATACAGAATACAGAATCTTATTAAAAGTTAAAGTCAAATCATCATCAGTTAAAGTGTTCAATTGAGATAACATAATCGTTTCAATCCAACTCCGACGTCATTCAAGGTAAAAATCTCAGAATTTAACCTCCAATCCTAAAGCAATAGTTGCCATGGTCAAAACCTGTCATGTGACGCATTGTAATCATTTCGTCCAAAATTCTGAGATAAAAACAGCCCCTTTCAAGGTAAAGGGCAAAAGATCATGAACTGCAGTGAATATGTAATCTGCTTACGTAACTTTAACTTCAATGAACCCAAAGGTAATATTTAGTCTTACGGTCGGGGACATAACTTTTTAAATGAATCTGAATGTTAGCTTTGAAGATATGACTTCATACAATATTAAGAAACGAATTAGTCTCATTGAATAGTAATAACTACGTGACGTAACGTTATCATGCGATGCGCCACCTGCCACATCAAAAAGAAAGAATTGACGAGCATTTATGTTATGTGGATGTGCGGGTATAGCCAATTCCGGCATTTTTCCCATTAATGCTCTTAATTATTAGCCTAAAAGCTTTACAATGTACAACACTTTAAAAATGGCGGCATCAGCAAATTTTTTTACTGTCAGAAAAATTAGCCTTAAAAATAACGATACCGAGAATAGATACTCTGTATTCCTTCTACGGCCTGAGTCAATTTGGGAGACACTCGTATTTTCCAATACATTCAAAATTTAAATACTTATTTCGACGTAAACTTGAGCTCTATTGAACTAACTACATTCCAATGGCTTAGTTTGCAAGGCCATTGGTTTCTGCCATCAAAACTGTAAAAACAAAAAACTTGTTGGGAACAATTTAAGTGCTTTCATTCCTTAGTCAATTCCCTCAAGAGTTAATTCAAGCCATTTCAATCCAATCTATCTTGCCTAAGACAACAAATGATACAAACTAAGAAGCTCCGCCAACAACTTCCCACATTCCCTCAAGAGTTGATAAGCAAACATGCCTTTATTGAACATCAATTACAACCATTAAAAATAAAAAAGAAATTTCCTTCCTTCTATTTACTCATTTAGTTCCCTGTCCGCAAGAAGAAAATAGACAATCTTAAACTTCTTGCAATGCAATTTGCTTCAGAGGTAAAACTTTTCTTTCAACGTGGTGAAGAAAAAAAAGGGATTATTTGTCTGTGAAAGTTTTCCATTCCTTTGGCACCTATTCACGCTCACACACATTCAACACATTGTTCAATTCTCATTTTGTGCCTTTTGTTAAGTTTTAATCTCATTCCAAAAAAAAAAAAAAAAAAAATGCCTTCATCATTTACAGAGAAAAAAGATTACTAAATCTTATAAAAAAGCTTTTAGACCTTTTTGTATGAACAAAACTGGCATTGATATTCCAACGAATGGTTGAGTAGAAAGATCGTTTTGTGGATAATTATTGTCTAAGAAAGAGGTTTCCACGAAAAGCAGCTTTAAGACTTTAAGGGAAAGTGAAAAATGGAAGACGACTGCAAAACTGAACGAAAAAAGAAACAGCAAATTCCTAAGAAATATGGACACATAAATTTCAAAGCCAAAACGGGAAATAAGGTTCAAGACATTTTAACCGCCTCTTTCACACCTTCACCGTGCAAAATTAAGACTACTGTTTAAATTAAAAGAACTGAAACGTTGGCTAACGTTGCGTCCTGAGATCACAGGACTCTCTGCAGAGTTTGGTTGAAAGACCAGCGCGTAGTTTCCTCAATATGACAGTCCTTTAGAAAATTATATTCAGCCCTATCACAGATTCCATCGCAGAAAACTTCCACATGGAAACCTAAGTTACGAACTACGAAAATTTGTGTTTACAAGATCCGAATGGATTCGAAGAAAGCATTACAAGTTGCCACATTAAATACCATCATGCTGGTTTTCGAAATCAGCGTTTTACGCCAAATGTGCAAGATCATTCACATTTTTTTGCAAACATAACATCTTTCGTATATTAAGACGACGAATTTACATTCCATTCGGATTTGGTGATACCAAATCTACGAATTTCGAAATTCGTTCCACTCCGAATGGATTATGTGATAGTTACATCGGAAAACTTAGAATTTTTTCTAATAATAATTGAGAAAGCTCGAGAAGCTCTCAAGCTATGGTTGAAGTATACTTTAAACGCAAGTGGAAACGCCCTTTGACAGTGAGATCGCAAGATGATCTAACTATACCACTAAACACTCATTCCATGTCTTGACAGCCTCTTCACTATTCATTCGCCCTTAACAGTTTAAGGGTGGGAGGAAAGCGAAACTCGATTCTCTTTTCCTTCCATTTTTCATTTACTCTAAAGAGTTATCGTCGCCGATCCCAAGGAATTCATTTTTTTAAAATTATTTTTATTTTATTACTAATTATGATTCTAAATAACGCAACTTAAAGTTAAACATTTCATTAAAAAACGAGAAGATGAAACAAAACATTGATGTGTAAAACTTATGATTCTAAGAAAAAAAAAAAATTGGAAAAAGAAACACGATAAATAAAAAAAGAAAAACATTTCTTAACTAAAACCTTAAAGTAAAACACAAGTAAAAAAATAAAAAAATAAAAGAAAAACACATTTTAAGACTGAAAATGAAAACAAAAATAAATTTTACCAACAAATTGTGAATTGAAAACGAAAAAGAGGAAAATTTTAGTTTAAATTTAATACTAATTTAAAAAAAGAGGAGAAAAATCATAGATTTTCTTCAATTTATTAAGATAATAAAAAAAAACCTTTTGGAAGATTTTTAATATATTTTTCTTTTTTGAAATTAATCTGTTTTATACTCGAAAAGAAGAAAAATAAAAACTTTGGATAGATTCGCATACATCCAGTTGAGTTCAAATTTAAGAAAGCATAAACGTTAACACAACTGCCAAAATATAATTTTAAATAATTTAAGTTTAGTTAGAAAATCAAAATCCGCAGAGCTAATCGAACAGCCAACTGAGAGTCAGGAGTTCTACTCTGATTTCGATGTTCGATGGACTTAAAACAACAAAACGAGAATTGGGTTCGAGATGAAAAACAAAATGAAAGAACATACTTAGATAAAAATTCGATATCAAATTCTAAGCCCTCGCAATAAAGGTTATAAAAGCCTTAAAATAACACGACCAATCACCATCTTCCTCGCACAGTCCTACAACTCTTTAACTAAACTAAAATTACTCCTCACACGTCATTGAGGAAATATTTATGTAAGATGACACAATTCAATGGGCCGATTTATTGGAACAGAAGCTAAATGCTTACCTTTCAAGCGGCTCATTAAATTTTGTCCAAATTTATCCATCACATCAATAAGCATTAATATTTAAAACAAAAATCAAATTTTTCAAATCAATTCGGTCTTATGGCACATTTACGAAGAAAAAAAAAATTAACATTTTATGCAACAATATTAAACTTAAACGACGCTAAGAAAAAATTTAAACTTAAAACAAAACAAAAAAGTACTAGATTTAAATGTTTGATGTCACATTTTAGGTGATTTGCCTACATAGAGACCAAATAAAACGCATTTTCAAAGCAATTAGTATTATTTAGCAATAGACGAAATCAAACACATTTGATTTAACAGCTCTAAATTTTCAGTGAAACAAAACAAAAAAAAAACCAAATGGCATATTTATTGCCCGAAATTGTAATAGATCATTATAACTGCGCACAGAAAGAAGCATAAGAAAATATTTGAAATTAAATTAAAATTCAAAAACTATATGAAATGAAAACACATTATAAATGTAGGTATACAAAAACAACCAAATATTAACATTTATAAACAGTTGAAAGTAAAAAAACAAAACAAAACAGAGAATAAATATGTAAGCAACAAGAAATGCATATAAACAATAAAAAATTTCTTCAAAATGACGCACTGCGGTTTTATTTTTAGAGAAAATGCTGTTCTTACAATGCTCAGTTCCAGGAAACGACCAACAAAATTTAGTCCAGGGTAAGTACGACTTTCCCCTGAATATTTCCATTCCATTGAGTGAAACAACAAACGACAACGTTATTTTCCTTTATATGTATCTCTAAAGTCCCATTGGGAAGAGATCAAAAGACATTCGACAACGCATATGATTTAATGGTATGGCCAAGAATTAAGCTTTTGTTTTAAAAAAATGGATTCTGGTAAGTGGGGCCGCAACTAGCTCAAGTTAATTCCAACCAAGAGGTCCAATTTTCAACCACTTTTGGAATCGTATGGCAGCAATAACGCCTAATATTCTGTTCCAAGGCGTCAATCGTCTCGGGATTATCTTCGTAGACAAGCAACTTCACATAACCCCACAAAAAATAGTCCAGCAGTGTTAAATCACCCGGTCGTTCAGGCAAATCACAGGTTTAAAACGAAATTATGTAAAAATCGAAGCCAACGGCAATTTCGTTTCGAGACAATTTTCCGAATATACCGAGTTCCCAGTGTTTATGCAGTTTCAATTCTTTGACGATGAAATGGCGAACCAAATTGAACATCAATCAATTGAAAGCTGTCAAAAAGACCTGGGAGTTGGTATAAAAGCATGAGTAAGTTCCAAAACGCAAACCTTGTACAAATTATGCAAAGCAAACAGTTCCTAAAGGCCGACAAAAGAATCCCTTCAAAGCAGAATGTCTTAAAACGTAGTAGATTGCTTTTTCCGCAATTATAAGGGAAATTGTGCAACTGTCAAAAAACACTTGCGAACTTTGAATTGCATTGCACATGTTGTTTTGGATTTTTTTTTCCATCATTTTCTTGGTCATTTTAATACCACGGGTGAGGAATGAACTTTCGCTTTAGATTTTGCGAAACTTTTTCTTTGTTTGTAAAACCACTTTTATCAATGGTTTAAATGACAGTAGGAAGGACTTACTCAGAAAAGTCGGGCACGAATGGCTCTTCTTCTTTTCCGGCGTTACGAACATTGCGATCTCAAAGGGATCACAGCTCCCAAACTTAACTGGTCCAAACAAGTTATCAACTCGTGAGTTACTCCGGGGTATCTTTGACCTCAGAATGCGTCGGCAGACCACTCGGTTTTGGATTGTTCCACGTCTGAAATCAACCAAATGCAGATTTCGTTGCCTTTGCCTTTACCAGGAGTACTTTGGTCAGCATTTTTACTTGTGACTTTGAGATAACAATTAAACATGACATTACGATGATAGAGAATACGAAAAAAGTTGGTCCTGTAATTCTGTCTGTCTGTCTGTATATGGATCTACAGCCTAAACCACTAGACCGATTTTCTTCAAATTTTGCAGTTAGTGTCTGTGGGGCAGCCAACAGAGAGGTTTTCGGAATTGAGTCTCTAGGTCTTGAAATAACGGTACCTGCCATACAACCGATATGATAATACTTATTTTTCTCGAAAACGGCTGCAACGATTTCAAAAAAATTTTGTCTGAAGGATTAATTTTGGATTGTCTTCCTTAAAATGTAAATTTTTTTTTGGAAAATATCTAAAAACGGTGCCTCCCATAGCACTGTTTTTTTTTAAATTGACTTTCTCGTTAATGGTTTACTCGATTTTGATGAAATTTTGTATTTTGGAAGTTCTTAGTAATTTAAAAAAGATTACATATCCAATATGTGAAAAATTTTAGTTTTTTTTTTTTTTTAAATAAATGAATCTTTGAAACAAATTTTCAGCCTTTATATGTATTAGCAACTGCGAAAGAATGGCGTTTTTAGATTTTCGCTAGAAACCTCAGGAGTAATAATTTTTTTTTTTCAACATTTTGCGTGACTTAATTAAACTTTTATAAATAATGTGTTGGCAGCCCTGTATCACTTAATATACAGGGTGTTCCGTAATTCGTGTTACATTCTTCGGGATGTGATTCTTGGTCATATTCTAAGAAAAAAATTGTTCTACAATAAAGTCCGTTTCTCAACTTTGACATCACTTTTCGACAATTTAAAAAAAGGCTAACTTTGATGTACCCAGACCTGTGTTAAATTCGATATCTCTGTCAATACTGATGATAGAGACTTAATTTTAAACTAAATTTTTTGAAGAAATAACAACCTTTAAGACTGTATTTAAGTTGAGCTTCCATAGGTTTAGGGTTGACAGATTTTCAATTCAAAATGGTGTTCAAATTTTCTTCCTCAAGCAAAGTTTTGACTTTGAGGTCATTTTTTTACAGAAAATGCCTGGTAAACATAGTTTCTTTATTTTTTACAGATGAACAAAACAATAATAAAAAAACTAATACATAAGTGCACTCAAAAACCTATACATTTTATGATACTTAAAAAAATACAAAAGGGATAAAATAAAAAAAAAATAGTTTTTAGCTTTGAGGTTTGTTTGAATAAAACAATAATATGGGCACTTTTAGTAGTTTTTTTTATGTATTTTATTATAACAAGTGCTCAGAGTGCCCTCCTCTTTAAGTCCAAGATTAGGTCTCTATCATCAGTATTGACAGAGATATCGAATTTAACACAGGTCAGGGAACACCAATTTTAGCCTTTTTTTAAATTGTTGAAAAGTGATGTCAGAGTTGAGAAACGAACTTTACCGGATAACAATTTTTTTCTAAGAATATTACCAAGAATCACAACCCAAAGTATGTAACACGAATTACCGGACACCCTGTATAATGAAGAGCGAATACTAAAACCTTTTACTCAGACTTAAGATTTTGATATCGTCATTAACACATAGTCGCAAGTTCGAGCGACCCAGTCGTGTCCATTTTTTTTTCCTTCACGATTGTGTCTGCACGAAGTATGATAATAGGCCTTTGTGAGTTCTCGTTGTTTAAGGGTCACCTATTGTGATTGTCGATATGATGGTTTTTCGAAGTCAACCGGTACAACATGTAAATCACGTAATCATGGGAATCACGATGTTTTCCAATAAGCTCTCTATACTTTAGATTGCACCGGTTGTTGGCTTTCCCATAGCAAAGCTGCATTGGTTATCAGACAGATTTATTTTTTTTTTAAAGTGTGGGACATCAGCTCGATCGAAGGGCGATTATCTCAATTTCGTGAATCTCCCTTCCCTTTTTAGAAGATAACTTCGCCTACATTGCTTAAGCAGACTATCACCTCCTATGAGCTGGGAGATGAAAATGGTGAGCCATGTTGGCATGATGTCTCCCATCATTTCCAAATATTATATGATATCTCGTCTGGCAAAGCACAATCGTTGCCTTCTTTGGAGTTCCTTTCTGCCTCACTGTGGTACCTGTCCCGTGATGGTTGGAATATCTGCTGCTAACCCAAAGATTCGTGGTTCGAATCCCAATAGAGGCAAAAATGTTTTTCCACGGGTATCGCCCATGACGAGGAATTGGCAAGTTAGTAAATTCATTGCCATGAAAAGTTCTTGATTAGCCATTGGTAATCGGCATTTCCTCAAAAGGTACTTCACAATACTGTCATCACTTATGAAGAATTTTGTCGTTATTCACAAGAAGCTTAAATTGAGCATCATTAATGAGCTTCACTGACTGAATCTCGTCAACATTTCTCCTTTTTGAATGGCAATTTTTCCTTCACCGCCTCTATTAAAAATTCTGTCAGTAGAAGACGGTGTTGCTGGATGAAAGCTTCACCCAGTATCACTTTACAGTCTTTCACCCGAGACTTCATAAATTTTGCTATCAAATGGTAGTCAAATTGGGTTTCATTACCATGACTGCTGCAACTGACAAGCAGGTTGATTTTTTCGATAAAGTACTATGTAACTTTCACATACCAAGGATATCTTCACCAGGAGGGTTCCTTTTTCCGTATTCCATACTTCTATGGCAGTCCTCATAAGTCTTCCATTGTCTTCCAAACATATCCATTCAAATCTCCGCCAACAAACAAACACTCTTCTTTTGCGATATCCTTAAGTGGATTGTGAGAATCTAATGAACATACGCACGGACAATATTTTACACATTTCTTTTAATCACCAATCAAAGAGACATCAAACGGTTACTTGAGTTCGAAATTGTCAACACGCTGGCAATTAGCTCTTCAACAAGGATGATACTAATTCCGTTATTACCTTGATCTGTTCCATAGTAGAACATCATGTAAGCTTTTTTCCTTACATTCAAAAACCCAGCCCTGTTTCCAGTTTTCTTGGACTCAAGCCTCCGTCATATATTCGAGTTCAATACTTCGACCACTCATACTTCCAACCTTACAATTCGCGACTTTTAAGCCTCATCCAACCAGCCGCTAACGAAATTTTCCGAAAACTACTTCCATTTGTTCGACAAGTAAATGCTCCATTTTAGGAGTTTATCTCTCGTTTACATCTCCGGTGTCCTCCACCCGTGTAAGCCGTGGGATCTGTTTGCACAATTTGCAAAAGTTTAAAGGGGTTGCGGATGTTGCTTGATTTAATTTGATGTTAATTGAATATATGTGATTTTCTCATCCTTTAGTCGCTTGCTACGATAAGTGGAAAGGCATTGCGGTGATATTCTAGGTCGGTGAAATGCTGCACATAAATCTCTCAGGACTGGCTTTTAAATTAAGCTGTACCATCTCAATTGCGAGAGCCTATCAACATTTTTGTCAAACTAGGCCATCGCCATTAAAAAAGGCGCCGCCGCGCCGCTGTCTCTTACACAAACTCCTAATGCAAATCTCCACTTGGCAAAAACGGCAACTCCCCGGCACAATTAAAAGTCGATGTAATTTCTTTCTGAATTGTTTGTTTTAATTGTCCATTTGGTGTGTTTTTAATTAAACATCACACCACTGCCGATTAAGCAAACAATTTTCCGAAAATACTATGAAAGAGTCCATAATTACTTTTCAATCACACCACACGGCAATTGGATTGCATTTGAATCTAAAATGTGCCATTCGCCTATGGTATCATATTATTGAATGCACAATTTGTAATTAAACTTTCAACATGGAAGTTCTGCTCTAATTACTGTGCAAATTGCAAATCCCCAAGTCTCTGCCATTTCGATTAAGTACAATTCAAATGCAAACCACACACCATTTTGCGAAACATAAAATTTTTAGTCATCGATTCGAACAAATGCTGCTCATGATTACGAGATCATTGTTGACTATTGCTTTATATGTAAATATGTTCTTGGGGTATGGTAATTCCTTTATTCAAATACTTTATACCACATAGAGATCCTTTTTATTCCGGCAAATCACCCACTCATTAATCTATGCTTGACGCAGCAGTTAAGGAGTGCTTACTGCTA
This sequence comes from Melanostoma scalare, assembly GCA_949752695.1. NCBI lineage: Eukaryota > Metazoa > Arthropoda > Insecta > Diptera > Syrphidae > Melanostoma > Melanostoma scalare. The sequence goes on from OX456984.1 coordinate 218,349,023, forward strand.
TCTTACTGGGTGGCGCTGGTTTTCTTTCATAGCCAGTTATTTGAAATTTGAATACCAAAAAAGTGTGTGCGTGTGTGTGTGTGTTTACATATACAAACTTGTCGAAACAGACCCTAAATGTAAGTTTGTTTTTCCTTCCTTTTGTTTTTGTGTCATCGTTACAAAAAATTGAATCCCTTCTGGGTTCTAGCAGACAAAACAGCAAAAAAAAAAAAAAAAGAAATCCTTGGAAGATTGTTAAGGATGAAAGTCTACAATCATGCTCTACAATCTGCTTGTTGTTGTTGATTTTTTTTTCCCTTTTAGGTCAACATAGAAGGAAAAAATTGTTTACTGTTTATTCAGCGTCTTCAATGGACGTTTTCCATGCCAAATGCAGATGAGGACACTTGGCAAATAAGAGGGCAATAGAGAACTGTGAAGGAATTAATCGCGCAAAGAATTTTGTAATTTACCGTTTTTTGATAGCGACAAGCAAAATAAAAAATTAAGCACCGAAGATGCTTTGGGACATTCATGAAAATTAAGTTTCATTTCTTTGTGAAAGCAACAAAGCTACGGGAAGGGTTTTTATGGCCTCAATGGTTTCTTAATACATACTTGTGGCTCATTAAAAGACATCGCCTTTCTGGCGATTACCTTTTGATTGTTTTACTTGAACGCACTTTTTCCCTCATTTTTTGGACTTTACTTTACTTATCCGGAAATTAAGTTTCGGTATAGGACTTGAACTTCCGTTCTTAGTTTTGGGAAATTCAGAACTGGTGAAAGTTATTCAAGAAATGGTAGTTAGTTGGTTTACATCCATAGTCTGGTAAGGACGTCTCCCAAGAGGACCGGACAACTAGAGTTTATGGCCTTGATTAGGATACCGAAATCGTTTCTATTTCGCTTCCAACATAGCACTGGGCCCGTTTCACGATTTACGAAACGCGAAAAAAACGAAACGCGAAAAAAAAAACGATAGCCAATTCATTGACCGATTAAAAATTATAAGAGTGGGTCCATGAAAATGTCAGAACGATAACAAAACGACCCCCAAAAGCAGTCGTAAATGACAGCCAATATGAATCGTAATCGCAACGTAACGCTAACGAGGAGTTTTTGCGTGTATCGTTATTTGAAACACGGGCCCTGAAAAGTGTATCCGAATAAAGCGAATGTAACCTGAATAGGCAGCTTTCATACCTTTTTTGTATGAAACGACTTGAACACAGGAAAACAGCTGGCACACTTAGACCAATATTAGGTCCATTGTGATACCTTAAAAATTTTGCGAGGGAGTACATCACATAACAAAACCATTTGGAGCTTTTAATAAAGCGAAGGAGATGCAGGGGATCTGTGTTCACCAGATCGCTTGGATCATCAAGAAAATATTTTCCTAGATGCCGTTTTCTTTTAAAGGAGAGTGCAGGACATGAGCAGAGGAGGTGTGGGATTGTCTCCTGCTCCTCCTTATCTAAGTAACTTCTGCAGAAGTCATTAGAGGAAACGCCGAGTCTTATGGCGTGTCTTCCTATCAGACAATGTCCGGAGATGACATTGATTACGTGCAATCTGGTTATGGATAACATATGTCTTGGGCGTTTTGGATCTAGTCCTGGTCACATCTGTTTTGTTGCCACACACGTGGTGATATTGTTCCACCTATAATTTGTTATATCCATTGCCTCTTGCTTTAGCATAATTTTACATGTAGCGATTGGTATACCAATATTCCGTCTTCTGGTTGAGATCGTTAGAACGGTTCCTTTTCTGGCGAGTTCATCGGCTTTGCAGTTACTCCCGATATCTCAGTGCCCCGGCATCCAAATAAGGTGAATATTGAACTGTTCAGCCATCTCCTTAAGAGATATGCGACAGTTAAGGGCGTTTACTGAGTTCGTAGAAACAGCGCCGAGTGATTTGAGGGCCGCTTGACTGTTTGAGAAAATGCGGATATTCCCTGAGGATATCACGTTTTCTTTTAGGACCTCTTTTATCGCCAGAATTTCCGCTTGGAACACGCTACAATGGCTAGGAAGTCGGAATGAGAGACTTAAGTTAAGTCGGTTTAAGTACACCCCGCAGCCAACCCCTTCTTCGGTTTTTGAACCACCGTATAGAAATGAATTGAATCATCTCTCAAGAGTTCTTCGTCTTCCCAGGTAGTTCTCGATGGGATTGAGACTTGGAACTTATTATCAAGTCGGAGTGGCAAGGGATTGATCTGAATAAATTCAGAATTATAACGTGACCAATGTTATTATCGGTCCATTGGGAGATAGCTCTCATACGAATGGCTGTACTGGCGGCCATTTGTTTGCTAAAGATATCTAGTGGTATGAGATTAAGGAATACGCTTAGGGCAGCCGAGGGTGTTGATCTCAGTGCTCCGCTTATACATAAACAGGCTGTACGTTGGGCCTTGCTTAGATTATCGCAGTAGGACCTTTTATCAAGAGCGGTCCACCACACCACTGCTCCGTATGTGAGTATTGGTCTGATGACCGCGGTGTAGAGCCAGAGGGTGATTTGGGGGGAGACACCGCATGTAGTGCCAATGGCTTTTTGCAGAAAAATAGGGCTACGGTGGATTTCCTGATTCATTCCTGTATATTGGCTTTCCAGTTTGGCTTTTTGTCTAGGATTATACCTATATATTTAGCTTCGTTGGAAAGTTGGAGTGAGATTCCATTTATTGATGGAGTTGTTAGTTGAGGAATTTTGTATTTCCTGGTGAAAAGAACGAGTTCAGTTTTCTGAAAGTTAACCCCTAGATCACTTTTTCCCGCCCATTTTACTAGTTTGTTTAGAGCGGTTTGCATCAGATCCATAAGGACGTGAGCATGTTTACCGGATACCGAAATGGAGACGTCATCCGCATATGCAATCACTTTGAATCCCTCAGCTTCTAGGTCAACTAGAAGTTCATTGACGACTAGATTCCATAGAAGAGGGGATAGGACTCCGCCTTGCGGAGTTCCTCTACTGACAGATCTCTTTGCAGAGAAGTTTCCTAGAGTTGAGTTTTATCAACTCCACTATGTAACCATCTACTTTGAGCTTCGTCAGTGCCTTTGTAATTGCAGAGTTACTGACGTTATTAAAGACCCCCTCTATGTCAAGAAAAGATAAATGTACAGTTAGTGTTGCTATTTTTAACAGTTGGTAGTTGTATTTTATATCGATTTCGGAGTACCATAAAAAGTCGTTGAGTGCTGAAGAACCGAACGGGGTAGATTGACTATTTTTTTTTTGTTGGTAGTATTAAGAAAAATGATATTAAATGTGCGGAAAACCGCGAGAGCGGCGAAACCAAAGGTTTTTTTTAAGTTTTTAGTTTGTTATTTAAGTTAACGTTTATTTAATTAAATTTTTTAAATAAGGGGGTATTCTACTCTAGAAATTTGAAAAAATCGTATTTTTTTCATAATTCGATAGTTTAGATATCCAAAAATATATCGCTTAAAGGATTTTTCAAAATTCAAATTATTTACGAAATTAGAGACGTGGAAGCTGATTAGAATTTTGCTTTACGTGAAACTTTAAATGCGTTTTTCTCAGAACATACTTTTTCAATACCCACGATTTCTCGAGTTCTACTGGACCGATTCACTTGAAAAGAGAAATTTCAATTTGTACTATTTTTAAAAAATTCGAAGAAACTCAAAAAAGGTAAAAGAAAAATGTTTTTTTTTAAATAGTCGCCATTTTGTCAAAAAAAATTTTTTTTACTTATCGCTGGTTCATGCGATAGCGGCATCACTGCTGATTAATAACACTGGTCTACAAAATTTCACTTTTTTGAATGCACACAAAAGCGAACTATAGTTTTTAAAGGTTTTTGGCTCGCTGAACTCAAATCTGTTCTCAGAATTGCTCTGTCACATCACATTTTCAAAATATTAAGCATTCAAGATCGGAAAAATCCAGTTTTTGCTATTTTTGAGCCTATGTTTTAACATAAAAAAAATTTTAACCCAAAAACAAACCATTGCTTTTCCGATGATTTGCTATCCGCTGAATCCAAATCTGGTCTCAAAAAGGCTCTATTACATCAAATTACTGAGATATCTAGCTTCTAGTCATGGGAATGGTCATATGTCAATTTTTTTTTAGATCCCCCACTTCATCACCTAAAAGAATTCAAAATTGTTAACCTTTTTTTTTTTAATTTTTTAACATAAATAACTGACAAAAAAATTGGATGGCCAAAATATTGATTGTCTTTTTTTAACGACACTTTAAAAATTACTTAAAATTCATGTCTCTAGACTAGAATACTCCTTAACTTAATTTTATTTTTCTAAATTTTGTTTTTTTGTATTTATTTACAGTTTTATATTTCAAATAAAATTGGCTTTTAATTCAATTTCCTCATATTTTTGGTATCAAAAAGCTGGAAATAAGAATACAGTCAACTTACCCTATAGCCTTGGCCAACTTACCTTGGTATTGGTGTTAGTTGACCAACTTTTTATAAAATTTGAAAAAATGTCTTTATACATACAAAAAATGTCTTAGACAATGTTCAGAAGACGTATTTTTTTATAAAGCCAAAATGGTGTCTTATAAAAATCTTTTTTTTCGTTTTGATATCTCTCTCAGTTTAAAAAAAAGATAAAAAAAATTTTAGCCTACTAGCCCCTGTCTCCTCTAGTATAGACACTGAGGCATGAATGACATGGCATGCAATATTAACTGCCTATGTTGGGAAATCCCGCTGTTTTCGGGAGATAGTATATATGCCATTTACATTATCATTGGATTGTCAAGTATCCTTCCAAACGGACTCAATCTTAAAAACAAACAAAAGTAAGTCCCGAGGCTCCTCTTGCACACAAAACATATTACTGTCTTAATGAAGCCGACACGTTTCATCTTAAATTTTTTTTTAAAGCAAAATACTAAGTCAGCATCAGACATTAACCTTATTATCACGTTTTTATCAGGAATGATATCACATGTCTTATTTCCACCGATCCCATTTATATTCTTTCCATTTCCAAACGTAAAGCCTACCAGTCAGACTCATTACTATTCAAGATGAACGATATGGGTTTTCTTAGAAAGGAAACATGCTCTTAAAATCACATCCTTTTGTCATTATCGTAACGATATGCGTTGAAGTATACGAACACATAATCATAATTTTGTTCCTACGATACCAAAGAAGTTTTCAAAATAAAGTTTTTAAGAAGTAGACTCAGACTTTGATGTTTTGGGACATAGACAAGTCAACACGTGGATTGTTTAATGCTAACACGGCCGAAGAAGCTATAAAGGACTTTTAGGTCGTATCCAAGGGTAGATTCAAGGTTAAATTCATCTGCCTACGCGACACAAAATTATATCTAAAATTCTCTTGTGGGCGGACGCATTACCACCCATCGTTTGGTGTTGACAAAATATTTTTATTTCTTTGAAGCTACCAATGAAATTACTTCTACTTTTTATTTATTTTTATTTGGTGACATTCAATAAAAAAAATTAATACTCGTTTTAAGTAACTTGTTGTGAGATATGCTGAGGCACGAGAGTTCATTGATGGACTTATAAATAAATAAATTAATATGGAGGTGAAACAAAGCTAGGGGAGCTCCACAGCACAACGCATTTCGGGGGGCTACAAATGGCTAAGTATACAAAAGCGCTTTTCATTGCAATGTAATTAATCTCGGGGGACTTGACGATTAATCACGAAGGCAATACCCTTAGAAAAACAGGCAGATGTTGTACCCATTATGCTCTTGGAACCACATTCATGGACTTATATCCACATCAATAAAACTCAATGAATTAAAAGTTTGTTTATGCTATCCTTACAAGCAATCGTAAAAAAAATAAGACCTGCGAAACGATTAGGTTTATCATCTCACACTTTCGTTTAGCGATGAAATGTGTCTGAAGCAACTTTCCTGCTGTTTCTGCGAGATTATGGACATTTCACACAAACGGAATTGTGATAAAGCTTGCAGACGTTTATAGTGCGTTACTATATTCAAGAATGTTGCGATAATAGTAAAAATTAAGCACTCTTCCTACTCCAAATAGATTTTACCATCGTAACGAAAGTCGTTTAAGCAAATCGACTACAAAGCCCTATCGTATTACTATCGACAAATAAAATACGTCAAAATAAAATACGAGAAAGGTCGTTGCAGGGAAATAAATAAGGTAGTTCCAAAATATGAAAATAGGGGCAAAGTGTAAAGCCAGAATCGAACTCTCTGAGCTGAGTGATGATGAAGACATAAATTGGAAAATGACATTTTAGCTCATCATCCTCGATAGAGCAAATGGTTGAGTGCTTTTACTGTAAGGTTTTTACGAACCTTTCGGACACTTCAGAAGAAAACCAAACCTAGTCGCCCTTTAAGGTCCCCCGATTGATGTACCTTCGTTTTTGATCCTCTACTGTTCCTTTTACCAAAGTTCTTGGATGGTTTAATGGCCTTTCAACCATCGCCTTGAAGACTGCACTCTTCACTTGACAACTGGGATTATTTCTCTCTCGGGTATAGGAACGCTCCCAATGCTTGAGTGCCAAACTTGGAAAGGATGCGCCCCAGACTAAGTGCATGACGAGACAAACATGTAAAAAGTGTTTGGGAAGCAGATATGTGGTCGATGGGCTGAGTTTATTATTTTTGAGGTAGTTTTTAAGGAATCTTGGGGGGGGCACAGTTTGGGCGAAATTATAGGACTAAGAACTACTTCTTGGGCCTTAGCTTTGATCCTTCGGAGAGATTTAAACTAGTGTTGAGGCTCATCGCGACCCTCTTAGCCCTTGTAGGGATTTTCTGATGCAGGTGCGTTTAGATCAGGTCAAATGAATTGATTTCAGCCACTGAGTTGAGCTCACCCCAACTCAGCGTGCAATGCAATTTTCTTTTCATCGTTCCATTGCCAAAAGGTTACTTGCAGAAGCTAAATTATTATTAGAGGACGTCTTTCAGCACAGTCTTGCAATCCTACCTTCCAACCGACTATTGTGGTCGACCATATTTAAAAGGCATCTTCACATGGAATGGATGAGGTATCTGTATTATTTTTGCAAACTTTAAGAATCTTTTGTTTCTGATCTGAGTTGTTTTCTCCGTATTCTGTCGCAGTATAGTTCTCTGCAAGATCTTCCTATCGAAAACTGTAGCCCGCTTGATGATGTAGGACATTGTAGCCGCATGGCTAGAAGTAGAAGATCAAAGTTCGAAAACCATTTGTCAAAAAGAAGTTTTCTATTTTGGTTCAGATCGTTTTCGTTTGGTTGTCTGCAAGAAAACTAATTATTTTTTTTTTGCTCGTATTGAACTACGTAGCGAAGCGTTCATGCTACGTTTTGCACTTTGGAACTCTTATACCTTTATGGTACCTTCATGTAAATCCAGAGCCGTAGCACTGAACTACGAATGTAAAATAAAAAAGCACGGTCATACCATCCACACAAGCAAGAATAATGTAGTGAGCAGTAGATTTTTCACTCACCGATTATAACTCACATGCAGTTCCTTCGTCAGACGGTTTTGAGTTACAAGATCGATCAGTAAACCAAAATCAAATTATGATTTGAGAACAGTCAGTCATCAACATGAGCTCAACGATAGCAGAAAGACTACAACAATCCGTCAGTCATCAGCAAAAGTTATACAGGCAAAGAGATGCAAAGTCCAGAGACCGGAACTAACTCAAACATAAAATGAAGTAAAACTAATACTTCACTTTGTGTTTGAGTGTCCTCTTTGATAAGGCAGAGTTATTTTAACCTCCTGCTGAATAGAATTGGGTTTTTCGTAAAACAAATACAAGTGAGATGGATTTGGCTCACTTGAAGGAGTCATCGGCAAAGAGTCTGTGCGTCTTCTGCCTTTGATTGGTCCAATCTAGATGCTGAACAAGTCCTGCATTGAAATTATCGATGTATGGCAAAATCCAATTCTTAGATGGAATTACTTCAAAGGAGGAAAATTGTGAATGCTTGAGTTGGAATAGTTTGTGCACAAGTCGCGAAAAATGGTCTTGGTGTCCTTTCTGAGAAGAGGCGGTTATGCGTTCGAATTGCAAGGCTGAAAGAAGTATTGCGAAATTACTTTGAGATCCAAACTGGATATCTGAACGGGGATTTTTGCTTAAAGCTCCTTCAGATTCCTGCTCATGTTACTCAGAACTGAGAAGTGTCCAGAGTTGTCCTTGACGTTGGTTTTTTCAGGATAGTCGTAATATTTGTGGTTATCCATTCCAGTCTAGCATACATTGAATTCCGGGGAGAACTCACGGTGAATTGAAGACAGAAAACAAATTAAAATGGAAAGTTCTATTCGACATTTACTTCATCGTGAGGCACTCACACTCCGCAGTTGGGGCTTAGTTATTTCGTTCGATTGGTTTGATTTCGATCGAGGTATTTGTGTAGTGATTCCTCAAAAATTTGTATTAAGTAACTCAAGTATACAATCCGTTTATTTGTTCAAACACAGCAATATATAAATATTTTCTCTATAAAATTAATATTTACTTCAAGTACATAGTTCAAATAATTAAAATTGTTCTGTTGATCGATTATTTAGTTGTCTAAGTATGAGCATTTTATCGTGAAAAAAAGTGAACAGAAAATGATTTCTTTAAAATTAATTACAAATGCGCGTTCTCTATGTGCAAAAAAGCAGCTACATCCACAAGTATATCTCTACCGAGTGCTAGTCCCTGACATTCATCTGACACTCCTTACTGCCTTGCGTACAAGACTTCATACAGGCCAGCTGGCAAGTGCTCCGCCAAGAAAATTTGAAGTTTTTCTGTTGCAGTTACTGGAGTGTAACGCGCCATTGGGAAGGTGCGTGTAGCGGCATCGATAAGAACTCGAAGAGCGGGTTGGATATCGGATGACTAAAACACAATAAAAAAAAAAAATATCCAACTGTGTTTAACTGCTGGCATATGACATTTTAACAGCTTACCTCTCTGTTACAACTGTCAATTGACGTCATGGCCGCCTCATAGTAATCCTCGCCATAGATTTTTTTCTGTTCCTCAGATAATTGCTCCCACATTTCCTTGGCCTAGAAATTAGAGAACAAAAACAAAAACAAAAAAAAAATCAATTATCCTCTCCTGTTAATTGAAACAAGGAAAACACACCGCACACAAACAAGCAAACATCCAACCGGAATTTTCACAAACTGTTGACCCAACAAGTGCTTAGCTTCAAGCAATTTTCACATCAAGGACACCGACATTGCTCGAGTTGTATTCAAATCTTTTGCCTACAAAATTATCCCCACTGAAAAGGATGACATCTTAAAAGGAAAAACAAAACCAAAAAAAAGACCCCATTACCCCCACCCGCTCTTGCACTTAACCTATAATTGTCATAAATTATGAGAAAGAAGTGCTGCTTCTCTACCAACAGAGAAAAAAAAACTATTTGTGGTCGCTTTTTACAACACAAAGCAACTGCATTAAGTTTAGCCCCAAAGTCCCCAGTTGGGCGCCAGTCCTTTTTCACTGGTGTTTTTTATCTGAGGGCTAACCCATCATCTGTGGGCTTTCTCCAAAGAGAAAACGAACAAAAGGAATAGTGAAAAAAAAAATTCTTAAGCACATAACAAGGCGAGTGAAAGTTATTAACAATAAATCCATAAGTCTCTGGGTACCTGTGTTAGAGTTGGCATCTAATTATACCGAACGAACATAAAACATAACGACGAGGTTGGTTGGGCTGTGCTGTTGGAACAGGAACCTTTGCTTCATGCAAATAACAGAGTTGAGAAGATTTTCCGCAGTGACGATCCCTGTTTGATGGGTAAACAATAGAGAGGGCTTAAGTTCTGTACAGTATACAGCTAAAGCACTGTAAAGAGGTTCTTTTGAGCAGAGCATTTGGTCTCAGCCACCGTCGCCGTCGTTGTTTTGTGTATGTCATGTCGCATGCATTTTGTTGTATGGTTTTTGGAAAGTGTTTAAGTTTGTCAACTTGTATCTGCCTCAGTACAAAAGCAGACGATGGTATTTTGTTGCAAAGTCATGTAGCCCACAGGGAAAAATTGTTTAAATAGCTGGAAAGAATCTAAAATGGTTTTCTGATTTCGATGGCAGGAGCTCGTGTTGTTGCTTCTCTGTAGCAGTGCTGCTGGGTATTATGGTGACAGGAATGAAGATCTTTTCGTGGACCAATGGGGAGGAATGAATTCCAATTATGCTCTGGGGTTGGTTGAGTCAAATGGAAGCCAAACGAATTCTCGAGTTTTTCTTCTTTTTATCGAGGGAAAATCCTTCAAGGACGATACATGTTGTGTGCGTTTATTGATTTTCTGTTGTGATTTTGGAAAAGATTCTTCTTGAATTGAAATAAATAAAAAGATACATTAATGATAATCAGAGGAACGCAAACTTGTCACTCGTATAAGAGCTTGAGGTATGTTTGATATTTTTGTTGTCAAAATAAAAAAGGTCACCATGAAGAGTCACTTTAAAAGTAGACTTGTTTGGGATGACACACAAAATATGCAAATTGTATTTGAAAAGCTTAAGATCAAATGATTAGAGCGTTTGCTTTCCCAAAAGGCTTCGAACTGAAACCTCGTTTTTGAAACTAATCAAAAAAAAAAGGACTTACCAATCGAGTTGTATCTTGTTGGTAGAATCAGAGAAATGCAAATGCAAATTTGTTGCGATGAAGTTAGAGGCAAATTGTAGAAAGAACACCAACTACGATGAATGTTGTTGGCTTTGCGCTTGGGTATAATCTTCTCATTTATAATCTTTTTTGAGGCAAAGCAAGGCAAACAGACCAAAGGGATAGAAGTGTAGGTGTAGTATTTGTTCACAGACTCCTCGATTTCGATCCCTTTTTTGTTAAAAGTATGTTTGCAACAAGCATGTTTGTGGTCATGTGATTTCTTAGTGAACTGAATTTTATGAGTTTCGCGACCCGAAGGGAGTGTTGTATGTAAAGGAAGAAAATTGTATAGGCCATGGAAATATTACATTAGTCTTGCTTTTTTCTGGGTGCAGGGAGGGGTGAAGAATTTGGGACACTTGGAGAACCATGAGTCTCACAGTAAGATGAAGGAAGAAATTTTTTTCGCAAATAAAGGGCAGAATCCTTTAAGGACTATTCGTTGGGTGAGATGAGAGAAGCTAAGGAAAAACGAAAGGCATATTTCTCGATCTTATCAAAAAGATTTATGATATTGACTTTTTGAAGGGAAACTCAGGATCTTTTACTTGAACAAGACAATACGAAGCCGGTAGTCCTTTGGCGTGAAAAGCACTGATGTCTAAAATGACATTTTGCTAAGATGACTTTCACGGCTTTTGCTTGGTACCTGTCATTCGATCAAGAATTGCTACTTCTTCTACCACACGATTCACTATGACGTAACTCACCAAAATTGTGACTGAAATCGGAGTTGGACGAACAACGTTGATTCAGAATATTCTCTTCAGCTTCTAATCACTTTTCAAAGGAATCATCCTATCACGATCAGGATTGATTTCATCATTGTGATTATTGAGTACCAATCCCAAAAATGTCTTCTTTTTTAAAATTCCATTCAAATAAATTTTCGAAATAGGCATGCCAAGATCAGCGTTCAGCACTGTCGCAAAGGGAATAAAAGAAAGGCAGCCCAAAACACTACTAGTACAGACAAATGCAATGAAATGTGCATTTGGGTGGCCTCAGACATGGAACATTCCAAAACCGGGAAGGTTGCAGACACATTCTGAGGTCAAAGTGGCAGCGAAGTACCCCAAGAGCGGATCACTATTGTAAGGCTTTGGAAGAGCTGTGATCTTGCTTGAGATAACGATGTTCGTAATGCCTCGACGGAAAAAGGAAGAAAAGGAAAGCATGAATGGATCAGAAAATGAACAGCAAAAGTATTTAGTCTGTTTTGGACTAATACGGAGCCCATTTACATCAAAAACGTCTACCCATACTTAAAGTGGCTGCTGCAGAGATGTCGTATCCAATCTTAAAATTTCTTATAATTGCATTTTCGTCAGCAAAAAATGATTGTTGCGATTTGCTGTTTGTTAATTTACCTACTAGAGTCAAGAGCTATAGTAAATAGTAGAGGACTAAAGATGCTTCCTTGGGGTACTCAGAATTTATATTTACATTATTAAATGACTTCGAGCAGGATTCTGTATAAGGACCAACTAAAACGGGCCCTGCTGTTTTCTGTCAAATGATTTTAGCCATTAGGAAATCTTCAAAGTGGGTCTTCTAGATGCGCAGCAGCAACTTCGACTATGTTTCCCAACTGGGACCTGTAACACAAAGCTACAAGTCAACAAATTAAGGCCCACTTGTAGCATTATGTCCATTACACTTGTAGAAGAGCAAAAAAAAAACTAGTAGCTATGTGTAACATAAATTTTTTACGTTAGTCATAATTCAATTGTATTACAAGTGCATGTAGTTTTGTGTTACAGGCCTCTGGGTATATACAGGGTGTCCCGTAATTCGTGTTACATACTGTGGGATGCAATTTAGTACTTTATCTGTTCGTAGCTCTCGTAAGTTATGCTGCTTCACAGTGTTTAAGCTACGTGGTCGTGACAAAGATATCTTCATTTGGAACTTGGCTACAACAAGATTACCGTCCGAGTCAATGTTGGTTTCTGTAAAATTCAAACATTCAGCATACCTAAAGATCGCCTTACGACGATGACAATGTGGTTGATTAAAATGAAATAATAGAGTGGCGCACTAGAACGGGGGGCTCCGGATACTAACCCAATCTCTCAACCACACGTTGCGAGGAATGGACCTACAATTTTCTGCTGATTCCGGAGGGCTATTCGAGAAAGCGCTTCTCATGGCAGTGAAATTACTATCGAGGGACTTGCCGCTGAAAAAGGATTCTGGAATTCGAACAAGAAACAGGTAAACTGCTAACCATTACGCCATGGGCACTGCGAATTGCCTTTTTGAATTTTGTGTTCAGAGAAATTTGGGCTACGCGATTCAGCGCAGCAGCAAAATCGGTAAGTCTGAGTCCGAAGTAGAAGTTTTACTAAGCAGGCCGATATTATTTACAGAAGTATCCTCCTTTTCTAGATTTGCGCTAACATGACCAAAGATGATTTTCACTTAAAAAAAAAAAAAAAAAAATAGGGTGGCGCTACAGAGCGAGGAGCCCCTGGGCCTAGCGCACTTCTCACAACCATCCCTTGTGAGGGAATGGAGGGGACCTACAATTTTCTGCCGGTTCCGAACGGCTAATCGAGAAAGCGCTTTTCATGGCAATGAATACTAACGGAGGACTTGCCAATTCTTCGCGAAAGGCGATACCCGTAGAAAAAACATTTTTGCCTCTGTTGGGATTCGAACTCGAAAGATGATTTTCACTTGATGTCTTGTAATTGCCTTTTGTGAAGCGCAGATAAAACCCAGGCTTGTCGGTCAATTCACATGATGCATCAGTTAAATAGAGTCGGCGTTGGGCTCATGACTGTTTTTCACGGTTCGCCAGAAATACGCACTCAAATAAGCGTTGATTTTGTTGCCTGTACGAGTTTATGAGATCCTCATCTCCCTTTCCTCTGCCTCAATTCATCACATGTCCTTGGTGATGGTTGTACCCGCTAACTCTTCAAGTCAATGCAATCTGCAAAGGGGCCTTAGATATCCGAAGGTCATTGTAGTTTTGTCGTTTTCTTATGTCATTGACTGAAAACAGGACCCAAATTCCGTAACTGTTTAGGCGATCATCGTTCATTCGTTTATCGTTGATTGTTTGTTTCTTCAAAAGCGTTTCATGTGATTTCCCTATCGGCGGTTGACGGAAAGCTATTTTACTATCGTTATCGCCTAACAAATTTTGGCAACTTTTCGAATTTTTACAAATTTTTTTTTAGTTCCTAAAATGTAGGATTGTTAAATGTTACGGTATATTCATATGATTGGGTACTTAAAATCACGCTCATGCACAACTCCTGCGCTTTGTGAAACCATTTTATACTCAAGAGCCTGATAATCTTGTGCCAGTTTCCTGCAGCTGGAGTTGAAAAGATGCCGTTGCGTTGGAGCACCAAGAGCTCATCCGGCGCCATCTCTATTTTAATACCCTGTTCTAAAATTGAAGCGCTCAGAATTTTTAACTTTTACATTGTTTTGAAAAAAATTCTGAAAGTGATACGACTTAGCCTAAGAAAAGACAAATGTCACTTAAAGCTTTCATGTTCCAAAGTGTTCCAAACAGAAACTCCCAGTTTATCAAATGTTACCCACAAACAATTGTGTCCAACTTTGAGTTTCGAAGGTTTTTAAGCTTCATTAAGTTTAGATACAAAGCAAAAAACACTGACCTGTCCCAAGTTATTTTCCCATCCCTTCTTCACATCCCAATTAAACTTTGTTTCAAAAAACAATAGCCATACCCGTTAAATATTTCCTTCCACTCAACTCAGCTCAACACTCCACCACAACTCAGTCCAAAACAAAAGTATTATTGCTTCGTTAAGCCTATTGCTTCAGAGCCTACAAACTCTGTTACGTTAAATTTTTTTCTTGAAAAGAAAAAATCATTTCACAAGGGTCAATTTACATTGCCCGTGCCACAATCATGTTTTCATTCAATTCTGAATGAGAAAAAAAAGAAAAAAAATTAACAGTTCATGCAAATTCTTGTTCCACAAAATATTTCACCCACAAACTCAAATAAACTTGCCAACGAAGGGTTTCTTCTTCATTGCGGTTCTGGATTTCCTTTGAGAAAAATACAAAGTTTAAATGACCATGAACCTTCTCTGTTTTTATCCTTTCTCATTTTCATATAACTTCTTCTCCCCACAGAGGAGTTGGGCTTTTTATTTCTAATTTCCCTTTTCATTCACAAAGTCCTAAACAATCGAAGCTAATCGTTTTTTCTTGGGAGTATCAAGTGTTTTCTCATGAAAAACGTCCATAAAACAAATTAGCAGCAATCAACAATTCATAGAATTACTAGTAATTAAAATAAAGAATTTCAATTACAAAAGCGATGTTATTCAGTAGACTTTGCTTGGCCTTGTTCTCAGAATAGAAAAGGTAAGGACATGATTATTCTCTAATTGACGTCATTTGATATTTCCATTCCCTTCATCACTAATAATTTTGTAGGAAAAACATGCTGGTAACACGATCATCAGCTTTCCAACGATTAAATAAAACTGAAAGGAAAAACAATGAGTTGGAACATTTGAGAAGGCAGATCTTAGTATCGATGTCATCGGCGTCGTTTAAATGAAGAAAATGACGGCGAAATAATTTTATTTTTTTGTTCAACTTCCAATTCAGAGAAGTTCGTCAACGCTTGTTAATACAATGACCGACACTGGCAGGTCATTACCAAAAACCTTTCTTTTTTTTCCCTTTCTTGAAATCGAATGAGAAAATGAAAAGCCTGATGGCGACACTTCCGATTATTTCTTAAATACTTTGGCGTAACTCAATGATGGTTAAACGAAAATCCACCACATCCAGGAATACATCGCCCGCCGTAAAAGCATTTATAATTTGTTCCAAAAAATAAATGAATAATCTCTTCTCAATGCGCATTATATGTACGTCAATCTGGTTGTGCTCATCACTGTAGATGGGACTCACCTGTAAACAGCACTGATTGTCAGCTAAGTGGCACAGAATGAAATGACAAATGGATGGTAATCAACTTCCTCTGCTTTTTTGGGAGAATTTTCGGCCTAGTCTGTTGGAATGTCGGTACAAAATATCAAACAAAACTATGTGTGTCAGAGCGTTGCATTGACGGAATTGGGAATCATAAATTACGTTAGGTAGTGGCGTGCTAAAATGGAAACCTTTGTTGATTATTTCGATTTATCATTTTGGCAAAATAGGATTCCACTCCACACCACAAAAGGAAGTGAGAAAAGGCTGGTTTTGAAATTTAAATATTTTTAAATAGAAAGAATAACATTTTAATCCAGCAGATGTCATCGAATAATCGATTATAATCGATTTATTCAAGAGTACAATGGATGATTTGATTTATTGTTGGTAAATTTATATTCATGGTTTGTAGGCATGGAAATTGTTTGGGTTTCAATGAGAAAGGAGTAGCGAAGTTATCATGTTAAGCCGTGTACTTTAAATTCCATTGAGCATTCCATCCTTTTGGCCCAAACGACGAACGATGAGCGATACCAAAAGTGCAATTAGTTGGCTTTGCTATACCCTCCTGATTTGCAGAGTCGACATGTTCATAGTTCAGAACTACAAAAATTTAAAAACCGCAACGGGGTGGGTGGACGAATTCGACACACAGAATCAACGGTAGACTTTAGAAGCCTGAAAGGATTCACTATTCCCCATTGACATCAGAAACAACTCTTCTTCGATTATTCTCAGGTTCTTATACGACCTCAACTTCGAATGAAAAACTTTACACTTTACGTGTTTAAACCGAAGGGAACAGCACAAAAGATCTTTCAGGTCGACGTGCTAGTAAAGGTGATCTACCTTCGCCTCATCTGGTTAAAAAACAAAAAAAAGCAGTCAAAAAGCAGAGACCCCTTAATCGGCTACTCCAACAGGTACCAGTCTTTCCAAGGGTCTTTCAATAATAGGGCAGGATATAGACATGGGGACAGATACATTCCCGGCGAGCCATCAGCAGCCCTTAAGCCCCTGCAGTGGGGTAATGACATCGGAATAGTCGGCCTCTTATGTCCAAGAGGATTCCAAAAGGCCCTGACCCACAGGTAAAGGCTTGTCCGTGAGTAAACTACCCAACAACGTAAAAAACAACTGGTTCCGAAACAACCAACTGCCTCAGATAACAATAATGACTTCCCAGTTGACAATTCTAGCAAGCGAAAAATATATAATGACATCCGCCAGCCAAGAAGTGCGACGGAATGAGCCGACTGGATAAGGTTTTCACCCAGGATCCGGTTGATGAGTGCATTATGACTATCCGCACCAGGAATAGATTCGTAAGCATTCTCCTGATATGCACCCATGCCCACACAGAAGAAGAAAAAATAGTTGCAAAGACTGTTTCTACGAACTCGTCGAAAAAACACATGAGTATGACGTGAAAATAGTCCTTAACATATTTGGAAACACCATCGGCATAGCGTGCATGACAAATATGCGCCAACGATTTTCATCGAATTTACTGTGGGGCTAAACCTTGTAGGATGTACCAGCTGATCCGCATGATATGGTCAGAGGAAAGCATGCCCGATGAATGGAACCTCAGTACCGTATGTCCGATCCTATGGCAGGGAGAACCCTTCACAATTCCGCCAATTGTGGAGGAATAAGTCTTTTTAACGTCGCTTACAAGATCTTGTCAGCTGAAATATGTGCACGTCCGAAGACAAAAACGTTAACAATTCGATAGGTTTTAGACCAGAAAAGCGAAAAATCGAATTTTCAATCTACGGTAGATCTTAGAAAAAACTCGGAAATATGATATCGACATTCCGAATCCCTGCAAAACTCGAACAACTATGCAGGATGACTTTGGAGAGTTCACGCTGCTCCTTTGATGTCAAAAAAGGCTCAACAAACAGTCATGCGATTTCTTCAACATCTTACTTGAAAAGATTGCACAAAACTCAAACGTCAACACCAGAGAAACAATCTTTCAAAAGACTGTAGAATTGATCGCTTACGTAGACGATATTGACGTAATGGGAAAAAGTAAGCCTCATATCATAGGTGCTTTTCGAGCATTGAAACAGGATCGGCAAAAGTTTGTTCAATGGTTAATGAGGGCAAAACGAAGTATACGTCATCATCAAACAAGAACAGAGAACATTGGATAAAACGTCACAATAGCTTCAAGGACTTCGTTTACCTATGATCCGCTTTAAACAAGAAAAACAGCACCAGTGCGGAGATCTTCGGTAGCTTTTCTCAACCTCCAAAGAAAAACCGATGCTCTTTGCAAATGAATATAATCAACTTTCTCACTATCAATCCCACGAACAATATTGCAATCCAAGCGAGACTCTGAAAGTCCTCAAGAAAGTTGCCATGAAGTTTTTTATAGCGGTTTAATTTTTTTTCAGGTATATACCATTATCTACCACATTGAACTCTCTACATACCAAACATCATAATGTTAAGATGTGTTTTTATTCCAAGTAAATCTATGGAAAGACTATACCTCTTCCACCACCTACCAAATGCGATGCTAGAAATAGAACACACGCGACGTGCTTTATTCGCACAAAATTACAAACAGATACATAAATAAGAAATGAAACTACTTCATGTTTCCGTGCTGTCCTAGATTTTAGAAGCCAATCAAATATGCATTAGCTGAAGCCACACTCATAATATCTAAAGTGAATAGCAAAAAATATCGCAGGAGTTTATTTCATAGCCTGGTGTCTTTCTCTATTTACTACTAAAGTACAAAAATAGTTCAAGAGACAACTTTTACCAAATTACAAGGGTTTTAAACGATAATGTTGCAAGGACAAACTTTGAGAATAAGTTTTAAATTTGAAAAAATTATAATAAAAGCAGGTTACTTAAGGGGACATCAATTGGGGTGATGACATTATCTCAAAAGGAAAATAGAACTGAGGACCAAGATATGTGTATAAACAACACTGCTTACCATTAGGTATTTAGTTGGACTACCAGAGGGTAATTATGTGAAGTATCACGGTTTGTTGAAAAAGCATCAAGTTCTTTATTCTTCTGCAAATCAATTCAACACCAGATTGATTGCGAAGATCTTCACAATAGAGAATCACTATAATGGTGAATGTGGGACAATTGTACAGAACAGTACCAAGGACTGAACCTTGGTGGACACATACGCAACATAAACATAAACAGACATCATTCACCAAGACGGATATGTCTTTGTTAACGTTGACTTATAAACATTTCCCAGACAAAAAAAAAATTCATTACAATTTAGAATTATCTTTATTAGAAAAACCGGAATTATAAGTAATTTCATTCTAAAGATAAGAGCACTATGCTCTATGCCATACATAGTCGAAAGCCTTCTCAATATCTAACAGTAGATCAAGATCTTTACCTTCGCCACGATTCAGTTTAATTATTCTTGATATCATCCTGTGCTGGCTCCAGAATCCGAAGAACTGATATATTTATCCTCATTTAAAATGAAATTTGTTTTTATTATTTGATGAGTTTTTTAGTTGAGATATTCCACTTGTTTTTTTATCTAATAAATGAAAAGATTAGTAAAGTTTTTAACAGTTAAAACACTTTTTATATTTCCTCAGATGTACATTTCAGAAGCAATGCTTCCATCTTCAGTGAGATTTAAAAAATAAAATAAAAAAAAAAAAAAATTTTAAATCTCACTGACTATGGAAGCATTGCTTCTGAAATGTACATCTGAGGAAATATAAAAAGTGTTTTAACTGTTAAAAACTTTACTAATCTTTTCATTTATTTTATTATTTGTTTGAATATTTTACTCAAACAAAAAGGGTTATCTTTTCCTCTTCCAGGATTGAATATTAGTATATGAATTTTATGAATTGTGCGAATTTCTATATTTCTGGAAAGTACTGGTCCTGAAGGCAGGCAGTTATTAGGAATCTTAGAATTTCTCAGACTGTGGCAAGTATTTTAGATATAAGTTTTTATCCATAGAAGTACAGCCATTCCATGTGTTTACTATGACATTGAAAGTCTTCTCCTTATCGATAAAATGAACTGATGCGTCTTTTGGAATTTTTCGAGAGAAAATGTTTAAGAATTACTTATAAAACTTTGACTTGGAAAAAGTCCTGAATATTAATGAAGCAATGAGTGGCGCATTGAATGGACATGAATTTCAAAATTATCAATTCTCATCAATTCACATCGTATAATTAATTATCATAATAAATACTTTGAGGAATTTTGCTGAATGAACATATTCAGCAAGATATTACTTGTTGAACTTTTTTTAGGTCAATACTTTGCTTGCTTTGCTTTCAGATTTAATTTTTGAAACGATTTATTCATCACTTAATTTATTTATAATTTACTAGTTCGGATTAATTCAACCTTAATACAATTAGATCAACTACAAACTACAGTTTAATATACACTATACAAAAATTTAAAATTAAATAACTTATCCTACCTTAAAAGTAAAAATATTAGGTGAAATTAAGGATTACGGGAGTTTAAGTCACTTCTAAGGCTTATATTAAAATCAAGGGTATGCTGTGCACTATTTGCTAAGCGTAGCATTCGAGTGATGGGACTGAAAGGCCATAGTTTGTGCGGTGAGTGGGAAGGTTATAGAGAGGGATGGCTCTAAGATTGCGGGGATTGGTATTGAGGAAGATATTTTCGAGAAGTGCGGAACAATCTATGACACCAGTGATTATTTGGTACAAAAAGATAATATCAGCAACTACACGACGCTTTGCGAGGGTATGTAAATTAATTAAAAGTAACCGATCTTCTTAGGGGGGTAAGATTAAAGGATTATTCCAAGGAAAGTGGCGTAAAGTGAAACGAAGAAATCTTCGTTGAACGACTACGATCCTAAGAGAGTGGGTAATTTGGAAGGGAGACCAAACCTGAGAAGCATACTCGAAGATAGGTCTGACGACTGTTATGTAAAGTGATTTGGTGGTATAAGGATTGGAGAATTCTTTGGACCAGCGTTTTAAAAAGCCAAGGGAGGAGTTTGCTTTCGAAATAATTTGATCGATGTGGAATCGGAAATTGAGCTCTTTATCACGAAAAATACCGAGATCACGAATTGAAGACACTACTGGAACAAATATGTCACAAAAGACATAAGTTCGAGGGAGTGAGGGGAGGCGCTTGCGTGAAAAAGTCATGAAATGGCACTTACTGACATTCAGTTCCAGATAATTTTTCTGACACCAGGTTAAAAAGGAATTTAAATCTTGCTGAAGGAAAGAGGAATAAGAACGTTTGGATATAATCTTTATAATTTTTATGTCATCTGCGTAGATGGACAAATCAGAGTGGGAAATAATCTTATCAACATCATTTATAGCAAGGACGAAAAAGAGTGTGCCAAGATGGCTGCCTTGGGGAACACCGGATGTGGCAGAAATAGGAATTGATATTAAGCCACGAAAAACTACCCTATAAAAGCGTTGTTTCAAGTACGAACTCGCCCATTGAAGAAATAGAGGAGGAAAACCATAGCTTAAGAAAAATTATATGGTAAGAAATTTTGACAAAAGCCTATTAGTTCTATATTGCGAAAGTAACATACTTTTGTTGAAGATGTGGCTCTTTACAGGAGGAAAGCTTCTTGAAAGTCAGAATCCGACGTCGCTTATTCAATTTCTGAAGTAAAGGACAGATCGCTAGTTTGAGGTGGTTCTGGTACCAGAAGATCGTCACTATGACAGATTGGTCTTTTAGCTGACGGCAGGTAAGGGTACTTCATTTAACTTTTTGTTTTAATTGTAATACCTTTAGTATCAGTAAGACAAAAATAACAATCAGATAAATAGTTCTTTACTTCCACCCAAATTATAGGGATTGCAAAAGACATAGATCGAAATCTTTTCGCTTATCCAGTCCAGAAGATCAACACATGTAAGACAACAGATGTGTGGAACTCACGCTTTGTCTTGTTGTTCGATGGCAAACCCAAAATACTCGTACTGTTCATATAGCTTAGTTCTAATGGTGTTTTTTAATTAATTTTTTAATTTTGTGGGTAGTGACTGTAACACGAAAACTAGACCTGATGAAATCAAAATAAATACGACAATAAAATGAGGGTAGATAAATAATTCAAAATTAGCAAGTACCGTTCTTGTTACAAAATTTTGTGGACCAGTGTTGTTGAAAGAAAGAGTAGTTTTTTATAAAGCAAAATTTTATTTTCAAAAACTATTCACTAAATTAGCTTGAATAAAAATGTTATAGTACGTGGTAGTCAGTGGCTTCGTTGATTTGTAATAATATTTTTTAGTAAAGTAATTTTTTATAGAAATGCCCCTCCCACCTTAACGGACGGAGATAGATCAACTTCCCATACGATTATTTTTTTCTTGTCTTGACCCAACCTATCTATCCTGAGCTTTTATCGCATCTTATACAAACCACCCTGTGTCTGTATATATATTTACCTCAACATCTTATACACAACAGAACCTTCAACTTGCAAAGTTTAAAAAGAACATACTTCCCTCAACCTCTACTGAAATCCGAATGATATTAATTTATTTAAAATTGGCGGTGTTGTACTCATAAGAGAGTAAGCAAGTCCTCCTGAATTTATGATTGTAATTAAAATTTCCGAATAAATTAAGTGAAAGTAATGAAACAACATTGAAATGAAACGAGTATTGTTGGCGAAGTTGGTAAATGTAATATACGAAACAAAATCATTTGATTGATTAATTGCTTGAGATTCATTACAGTAGCAGTAATGAAGTGATGAACGCAAATTGTTAAATAAATAAATTGAATAATTTAATCAATGACTTAAAGTGTAAAGCGTATTGGGTGTATATGTAAGGTATAAAAAAATCTATGCAGAAAGTTGGCGGAGCACGTGGCGTAATAAATAGCATGTCTGCTTGTTCGAGGTTCGAATATCGAATATCGATTATACCTATACATAAGCTATTCGGATTCGCCAAAAAATTTTGTAGGTCCCTTCTATTTCCAAACAAGGCATGGTTGAGAAAAATGCACTTATTACTCTTTTTATTTATTTATTTTTATTTAAGCAGAAACTCAGAAAAAGCTAGAAGTTGAAGTTTACAGATATCAATATCTCTTCGCCGCTTCTTTATGGAAAACCGAAATTTTCTACGATTCAGTGTTGCTTCAGTGTTGCGGATTCAACAACTTCTAGTAACAAGCTTTCATTTAAAGTAGCCCAAGAGAGGATTTTACTCCATCGATTACCAAGGAATAACAAATATAAGGACGTGCCCAGTGGCACAATGAAAATCTTATCAGTCACAGAGTAAATTTCGATTGCAATAACGCTTTCAAGACAAGATTATAGAACGTTTGCCAGTCATCGCATGTCTTTAAAGATTAATCGATAAAATCACTGGAAGGGAAATTCTTTTGTACAGACATCTCACAAAATGTACTTACACAAAGTGGGATAGAGCTATCTGATCCTTGATCATAAACTAATCCTTTTCGTGAGTTCTTTTCTGAACTCTATAGAAAAAACAGCCTGTGTACGATAGAGACAACACTTAACCAACGAACACAACAGTCCTATAATTTTGTTCACTGGGAAACAACTCTAAAGTAACTAATTTTCGCAATTGGACGCAAAATGTAAAAGTTTTGAGACAAACTCTAAAAAATAAAAAATCTTCTGGAACCCTCGGAATATCCAATTTTATTCTGAGAAAGAGTTCGCATTCGCTTTATGTAATGCTCTCGTCTATGTTTAACCATTACATCAATGATGGCTACTCTTCCTTAGCTAGAAAAATAGCAAAGTTACTGCCACTAGCTAAAACTAAAACTTGATCTGCCATAGAAATAAAAGGCTTTCAACCAATTTCTCCGCTTTCCAACTCTGTAAACTCTTTGATAAAAAATTAGTCAACATCTTTTGTGATGACAATACAAAAACATTATTCCTCGAATTTAATTTGGGTTTATGAAAAGCAGTCAACGAAACACGGAACTTTCTCCTTTTATAAAGAAATTATTCAAAGCTGAGGATCTAAGAAAATGTACAATTTAGATAAACATAGACTTTGAAACGATATTTGACAATTTTTGAAATTCGGGGATGATTTACAAATTGTTGAAACTAGTTTTTTCGAATTATTCAAAACTTATCATCAATATTTTTCAAAACAAAGCAATCTGATCCATTTCGAAATATAGCAGGAGTTCCACACGGTTCCATTATAGGACTAATTTTATTCAATATTTGCTCATATGATTTTCCATTTGGAAATTTCAATGAAGAACCTAATGCAATCCTGATTGAAGACCGTACCGTCATAGAAGTCAGCGACTTGAGACCGTGGAAAGCTCTCTGCAAAATAGAACAAAAAAGACAAGAGTCTTAAGACACATATCTTAAAACACCAGTGTATAACAAAGCAAATTCGCAATTGACAAGAGAAGAAAAATGAAGTGGGAGCCAGTTTCGAACGATCAATCAAAACAGATTCAATAATCAATACCCTTACCCTTTATTTAAAGCTGGTAATTCGCATATGAAAAATGGACAATTGGGTCATATCACAGTCAAAAATACATCCATACGTGCAATTTTGTTAACAACAATTTTTATAACATATGTTTACGCATCATCAATATAATCAGACAAGTTAAATACACTTTAGTTTCAAACTCACTCTTAATATTTTTTGAAGCCATGACCAATAGAATATAAAGAAAAACCAAGATTCAACCAATGCTGATATCAATCCTTTTCTTTAATCCTCATCTGTATCTATCTGTATCTTTCGTCTGCCATTTGCCGTCTGCCATCTGCCATCATCTATGGTCTATGGTCTATGGTCTATGGTCTATGGTCTATGGTCTATGGTCTATGGTCTATGGTCTATGGTCTATGGTCTATGGTCTATGGTCTATGGTCTATGGTCTATGGTCTATGGTCTATGGTCTATGGTCTATGGTCTATGGTCTATGGTCTATGGTCTATGGTCTATGGTCTATGGTCTATGGTCTATGGTCTATGGTCTATGGTCTATGGTCTATGGTCTATGGTCTATGGTCTACGGTCTATGGTCTATGGTCTATGGTCTGTGGTCTGTGGGATAAAGAAAACTTCAATTTCGTGGAAAAACTTTTTTCGGCTTCTGTTGGGAAATCTTTTCGAACCGCGAGTGGAAAAAGCCATCGTATGACAGTTAAAGAAAGTATAAGTCTCACTCCAAAAATTTATAACATACCAATTCATCGAGAACTAAAGTAAAATATTTACTTTCAAAATTTTATTTCTTTCTTCCCTAAAGTTAAACACATT
This sequence comes from Melanostoma scalare, assembly GCA_949752695.1. Lineage (NCBI taxonomy): Eukaryota > Metazoa > Arthropoda > Insecta > Diptera > Syrphidae > Melanostoma > Melanostoma scalare. Next base: position 218,373,934 of record OX456984.1, read on the forward strand.
TTCAGGTGCCTTCATATTATACTGAATGGCAACAATCGGCACATGCCGATCGGCAATACCGAATTAATGGTGGTGTCCCGTTCTACTTACCGAAAGTCGACCCGAATTCGAACTAAATGGAATGGATCCGATTGCGAATCGGCATAGTGTGGACGCGTCTTTAGACAGTGAAAGTGTTTATAAAAACAATTTGGAGCTGGATGCTGTCCTAGGAGCTGTAAAAAATTATGCATTCTTTGGAATGGGATTATAAAAACGATTTGAATTCGTTTTGTTTTACATTTACGACATACCTACACTGTGCAGTTCCGTTATACTACTCTACAAAACATGGCGAATTATTACTTGTTTGAGTACAGACTCACACTCTGAAGTCAGCATCGAACAACTATAGGCGTTCTTATGAGTTTGAAACAGAAAACAGCAACACCTTTTACTTCGAAATATATTTCTTTTTCCTTCGGAACTCTTCCCTAACACTCTTTCATTTGCAAGGCATAAAAAGCAACAGACCAAAAGCAATTATCTTCATGGTAAACCGAAAAAAACGCGTTTGAAAAAGAGAACAAAAGTCACTTTGTAATATTCATTGAATAAATGTTAAAAATCATATCTCGAATTACTGATTTTTACATTTAATTTATTTAGGCAAGTTATTAAACTTGGTGGAGAGACCAAGCTTGAAAGTATGCGATGAGGTCTTGGTCACATTAACAATGGAATGATTGACTGGCGGTAAGGAACGTAGATGTTCAATAAATCTAGAGGAGATGGTTTGGACCAACAATAAATTCACTAATAAAGTTGAAACTCGGTGTACGATGTCTTGTTTGTTGATGTTTCATCATTACTTTTGTTCCCCTAAAAAAAATTTCCATCCTCTTTCATTTTCATTCATTTGAATCTGCTTTCACTCCAACAATGTTTTTACTATTTTAATTCCCAAAATAAAAGTACATTACAACGTCAATGTTGCCACGGCCTTAGAATAACCAATTTTTAAAAAAGAAAAGCAAACCAACCCGTTTCAAATAAGGCCTAATTATTGTATCTGCAGATGACTGAAGCGCTGTCGCGGGCACACATAGCACTTTTTTGCTTAAACAAATTTACTCCATTCCAATAAACACACCTCGTCCCTCGTTCCACTACAAGAATGACTTAAATTTCTTTCGAATTTTTTTTTTTTTATTAAAAAAAGGACAAACAAAAGGCATTAGGATTTCTAACAAATCATCAGTTGGATCAGCAAAGAAATAAATGATACGAAATTAGGAAGTTCAAATACTCGCACAAACTACTCAACTTTCGACCTTTTTTTATACTGAGCGAGCATATACAACGAACAAAATTGTGCTAAGCTAAGAAACAACGATTTTCGGTAATCTAACGACTCCTAGGTCCCAAACTAAGACCGTTACTCAAAATGTAATATCCCTTTGTCTCCCTAAAGGATACATAACAAGAGAAATAGTTTCCTTTGCTCCTATAGTTCATAAATAAATCTCTCAATAAAAAAATGACTAGTATGTTAATTTAGAAAAACAGAAAACAACATCAATCGGAATTGAAAGCCATATGAACCAAGTCTCCAACTGCGTTTAATGTTTTCATAACTACGTTGTTCTTTGTGTGTGTTTCTTTATGTATGTTTCGGCGTTTGACATGAGTACTGAAAGGGAGGGAAGGATGCTTTTGAGGTTCGCCTGCACGAGCCTATAAGGGATACATTTTTTAGCATTTGTATAATGTTAAAAGTCCTAACGAGACGGCTTTCTACATCATAAACTTGGTTTGAGTCAATCGATAAGAAAAGATGATTTGAGGCAGTCGTCTTATACGGCATATGGCATACGGCAACCGGCATCATCAAAGCCGTTCAAATTTCAAAACAGAATTTTGCATTATTTGTCCTTGGGTTTCAATTTTGTTTTCTTTTTTGCTTCTATGAGTTCAGACGTGGAGCTCTTATACTCTCCTTACCCACAGGACAATTCCTTGAATTTGGTTTGTAGAGTGGCTGAGTCCTTGAACTCTGCCCTTCGCATTTACAAGAAAAACAAATAAAGGCTGAGTTGAGTGTGGGGGGGAATTTTGTGTGTGTGCAGAAGAAATTACATGGTTCAATGCGGTTTCATTTTTGTTCCATGGTTTTCGAGCGCCAACACCGACCGTAAAGTAAATAAAAAAGGAAAACAAAATTGAAATCATAATGTAAAGGTGTTGTACGTCAGAATAGACAGACGTTGAAGGTTTGCTGTTATTTGCTTCGAGACTAAAGTAGGAGGTGCAAAGCTATAAGAGGGTATCGTCAACAGTTCCGTCCGGCTTTGCTTTAAAGTAGAAATGTTTATACTTTTAATAAGCCAAATTGAAAACTTCATAAACAGAACTCTTACTTTGAAATACAAAGCTTTTCGGGCGTATTTCTAATGCTTGATACCACAAAAGAGTCTACTGATGTAAAACATTTCCACACAAATACCTGGTCTAGAAATGGGGTAAGCTTTCTCACCTTTTGGGACTGCCTTCTACATGAATAACTTCGAGTGATAAAGGTTGGATACAAAACAATGTTATTATCAAACACATCTTCCTGTGGGTGCGATGTGTGGACGAAATTTTTTTCGGTTGGACGCCAACTCTATGGAATCTCATTTGATGTCAACAACCCACATATGAAGCAACAAAGCTTGTGGCATTCCATTTTATGGTTCAAAGGTTATTAAAGCTACAGCTTAGTAGCTATTACCGACAGCCTGCGAAAGAAACTTACTTCGAAAAACAAATATAAGAAACAAAAGCGTACTGTTACACCTTTGAAGATATGGCCATTTTGATATTAAGAAAATAGAACTAAAAGAAACAACAAGTGAGTTGGGCAACTTTGTAGTAAGTTACACTAGAGTACTTAGCACAAGTAGACGATCCGATATTTGTAGCTCTGCCGCCATGATCAGGATATTTATCAAGGTTTGGTATCGAAATCCGGAGTTTCAAAATCACGAAAGGCAAAATTGGCGTTCAAGTTCCGAATTACAAAATCCCGAACTCCCAATTGCGAAGGTGATTGCGCGTGTACTGTTTGAGAAGGCTCTGATTGGTGTCAACTAGGCGGATCGGAGTTGTTGCACTCATAGGAAACTACAATCGTTTATACTAAACCTAATCGTGGTAGCCACTAGTAACCGATCTAGTTCAACCAGTCAAACTATTAAGTGCGAGTTTTGACAAAGAGACGAAGAAAAATAGAGCAACGCTAACGCTCTGCGGGATGTGCTCGGCCGGAACTTGTAACGAATGTCACATCGACCGAGATCGACTTATAAAACAACAGCAGTCAAGTAGCAGAAACCCCTAAATGAAGGTCTTTCAGAGTCTTTCAATACGAGGAAAGGGTATCGGAATACAGATGTTGGCGAAAGAGCTCCGGACGAACAAACGGGAGCTCTCAAGCCCATGCAGCAGGGTACCGACATTGGATTACCCGATTTTTTATTTCCAAGCGGTTTCCAAAAGGACCTGGTCTCCATGTTAGAGGTTGTCCGCGTGAAAAACATCTGGTTCCGAAACAACCATATCAGTCTCAGATAAAAATAACGAAAAAAGGACAAAAACCTCTGGATCTGCACGTGGACCGTAAGACTTCTTGAAGGATTATGTGCATCTTGAGAATTAGCGAAAGGCCTACACTGCTGTAAAGCAGATTTAACTACCATCCAAGAAGTGCTATGAAATGGGGGGTATAAAGAAGATGAAAAACTGCGGCTATAGCGATTGCTACAGACAACAGAGACAACGCTTATGTAAAGGTGGTTCGTAGAGGTAGAAGGATAAGGTGATCAGCGAAATAAGACAAGTTAACGCAAGATGTTAAACCACATCAGGAATAAATTTGCTAATATTAACTTGACATGCGCCCACGAAAAAACAGAAGAAGATGATAATCCCAAAGACTGTTTCTACGAGCATTTTGAAGGCAAATGCCCCAAACATGAAGTGAAAGTCGTCCTCGGCAGTTTCAACGCAAAACTGGGGAAAAAGGACATCTTTGGAAATACAATCGGTAAGCAATGTCTCCATGACAAAACCAAAGAAAACGCCCTCAGGTTAGTCTTGTTGCACACGTTTCACGCACCACAATATTCAAAATAGTACATGGCGACCAACCAAATTGACCACATTGCGACCGACGCAAGCCATTCCTCCAGGGTTATAGATGTTCGAACTTTTCGAGGAGTCAACTTTGACTCGGACCACCACTACATTGCAGTAGGCAGTGGCATCATGTACACGACTCGCATTAGCTAACGCTGTGAAACGATATGACGTCAGAAACCAGCAAACGCAAGAGATAGCCAACGTCTTTTCCAATCGAGTGTCCTTCCAGCTACCCTAGAACTCCAGCACTAAGCATTGAAAACCTGTGCCAATCATGCCAAGAAGCCATCAGAACCGCCGCTACTGAGGCAGCCATTGAGAATGTGCTAAGCATTTTTAGCCACCAACAAAAACGTTGTGTTCAAATAAACTAAAAAGTTCTGCATAGTCTTCTTCAGTACGAGAGTGCTCGTTGGCCTGTTCTTCCTTAAAAATATTAATTATTGTTGATTGCGTGTCCTGGTTTGTGAAGTTTGGGCCTTGAGCTACTGGTATAGTCGATCCTCCCCAAGCGCAATCGGCAGCCCTTGACAATAAGCACAGTGATAATACTCGTGAAAATATGTCTCATATTCATAAAAGACTTTAAATATACTTTTTCTATTTCTTTCTTTTTTTCGACGTTACGACTTACGAGAATCGTGATTTCGAAGGGATCACAACTTTTCACTTTACTGCTTCACACTAGTGATCCGCTCGTCGTGCACGTTGACTTCAGAATGCGTCGCAAAACTTCCTTGTTCTGGACTAATCCATGTGTATACCTAACCAAATGCAATGAAACTGTGCGACAGTATAGAAACAAGATTGGGACAGACCAGGCCTTACTACACACCATCTCAACTATTCCTAAGATGAGCAAAAAACGTAAAAGATTTTTTTCCGTCTTCGAGTACAAAAATGAGTAATTTTTAATTCAAATCTTGGGGATTTTCTTTGCAAATGGGTTTTTTTCTTTAAATTATCAGGCATTGACCTGTGGACAATAGCATTTACAATTTATCATCCTGAAAACTGCATACGATCGGTGGCAGTAAGTCACACAATTCAGTAACTATATTTTTTCCAGCTTGACTTTTAATAAACCACAATCAAAAAGAGGGGAATTCCGCAAATCGTTTTGCTATAGTTTTGAGTTCCTTTCTTTACACTCTAGCTTATGTGCACCGAAGATTCCAAATGACTCAATCATTAAATGTTCTCAGCGATAAGACACTACAAAATCATTTAACCGCCCGACAGCCGTCGAAAAAATAAATTGATAACAATGCAAAAGACATGTTCGGTATACAAAAAGCTGTTTAAGTCATTCTGTCAATACACAAAATATGTAGAAGCTGCTGAATAACTCGTAATAAAGGTCAAACTCACACAAGTCACCAAAGCTTTCTTCGTCGTCATCACTGATAACAGAACGCAACGCACCTCTATAAAAAATAGTGTTGTAGATACATGTTGTCGAAAATAGAGATCACATCTACCAACTTAAAGATTAAGAGACATTTCAACAGCTTTCCAGACCGACTTGAATATAAATAGGCAATCGCTCATTAGAAATATTTTAGAGCAAATCTTTGATTGAAGATGTGAGGAGTCAGTTCAGTCAGCTTCTCGAGACAGTCAAGTTTTCGCACATGTATTCAAAGCAGGCCAGATACTAATTTGACTAAGAGACTACATTATACCTAAACAGTTTAATATGGAGCTTAAGTCGAGAAATTCAATATCAGTTAGTGGAAGGTATGGCTGTTGTACCTAAAAAAGGACTTTTAAGGCAGTTGTCATTATTTCAAACAGAAAAGTCATTTTCACAATCCAGATACAACACAAATTTAAATGCGAAAAGCTACAAAAAAAAATAAAGAAAATCCATTAGACGTTTTGTTCTGTCAGACAATGAACAGATGCACATCTTACGAGTATCGAGCTTTCATATTGATCGTTGTGTTTTCGAAAACTCTCTCAAAAACTTATTCCTATCAGAAGTTGTATAACTCAGTCATCACCCAAAAGAGCGCTATCTCACGGTCACATCTTTTTCTCTAAACTGATTTCATCCTCGAATGCTCGAATCACGAAACTTGAATTTAAAACTCATACAGAATCTAAATAAAGAAATGTTGACTAAACATTTGATGTGGAATACTACTCATTGGCGAAAAGAGAACAATTTTTTCTGATGAGAAAGTTCCATTTCCACTTGAGAATTTTGCTCATGATCTTATTTTTTTCGCGCTCAGTTATAGATTGACCATTCCGTTATCAAGTCGAACATACAAACCACCAGAATACATAACAAATTCACTGAACTCACCGCCACTGACTCGGAAAGTAAGTACATTTCTGTGTCCATGATATACTCGTGCAGCTGTGGAAACTTATTTTTCGCTTTTATTGACCTCACACTGTGTATATTTCACTCATTACAACATACAGTTTCTTTCAAATCAAATAAACAAATTCAAAGTCCTAAAGGCTAACAGAGCAAAGTGCCACAAAAATAGATTCAATTTCTATTTCGGTTTACTTTGCTCTGCTAGTCTAATTGTGTTGTCGAATAAGTAAGAGAATCAATCCAATCCTAAGGTAATCAGTTTGCAAAAAGCTTCGAAATTGTCGGAAGTACCATTTTACTTTGTTCGTTGTCCAGTTGCCTAAGTTTAATCGGAAAATAATCGTTTTCATTACGCGGTAAAAACACAAAGGTTGGTTTTGTTTTGTTTAGTTTTCTTTTTGCATTGCATATTTTTCAAACTCAGTAAATTAAATTGAAAGTGTTGCCTTTCGATCAGTAATTTTATTTATAAATATTAATCATTCGACTTGGAGAAAGTTGATAAAAAAAAGGATTTTCTCTATAAAAGTCACGATTTATTCGTTGAGATGCAACTGTGTTTGTGATTGTGTGCTTTGAACAATATTTTCCCAATAAAACACGAACGCGAGCATCAAGTTTTGTGTGCGACAGGCTGCCAAAAATAAAAAAAATAAAATAAAACAAAAATATGAAAAAATTTTGCATTGAGACATACAATAAATGAAAGTCATGCCGTGTTGGAAATGGGGGACAAGGTGAGAGACACTATACATATCGAAAATACCGGACTTTTTGACTTGTGCCATAATGGATTTTGCCTCTTCAATTTCAATCAAAAATTAAAAAAAAAAACAAAAAATTCCGTGCTGTTTTCAAAAAACTATACATCGGAGACGGGTTTCTTTTGTTTGAGGAAGACAAGTGTCTGCTTGCCGCGTCAATAGTTCGATACCAGACAGTGTTTTGTTTGTTTTGTCAAAAATTGTGTAGAACATCGAGCAATTGAAACAATAAGCTTTTGAGGATATCGAACCCATCATCAGACAAAAAGGAAAAAGAGGAGATAAATCAATTTTCAAATATTTTCTTTCAGAGATTCCATCAAGTGGAACTTGTTGTTATTTAGTCGAACTATCGTGTGTAGGCAATTGAAAAGTTAAAGAACAACACGCTTTTCATGCTGTACAGACATAAGGCAAAAAGGAATTTGAAATTGGAAATAGGCCTCACGAAACAACCTTGAAAGGCACCGGCAAGTGGAAATCATTGTTACTTTGTAGTCGTAGTTTATTTGGGAACTCCACGAAGGGCGTTGGTTAAAGATTTTAAACGATACAAAACTGTCGAAAACACTCGTTCTTTTGATGATAAGCTGCTTTATAATGATTCAATAGGATTAGATAGCCAAATAAGAAGTGAGCTATAACTAAAGTTGATCGGGAACACAACAGAAACTAGCGCGAAGCAGACAAGTGGGGGCGTTAAGGAAAAAGAAAAAGAAGAACTGAATAAGAATTTGTTCCCTTAGATGGCCGAATTTGTCATCAAACTAAGCTTTCGTATTCTGAAAGTTCGTCCATGCCAAACGGCACCAATCGGCGCATACTGATTGGGAGCTCCGAATAAGTGGGATCAAAAAAGGCAAAAGTGGCAAACTGGCAAAGTGTAGACTAACCTTAAAATAGATACCACAATAGGGTACCACTCTTCAAGGACGGATTTTTTTTTTTTATGAGTATAGGGCAGTTTACTTCCGCCGCCCGACGTACCATTCCAAAAAAAATTATTTTCCATATGTATTAAGAAAGGCACTGAAGTTAAATAAACCACCACCCGAACGTGGAATGCTCTACCTGACTCTGTTTTTCCCCTGCATTACAATTCACAGAAATTCAAAAGCAACGTGCATCGGTGTCTCCTTTCAAATCCTCTCCTATTTCATTATGAGGGTAGTCACAACCAGTGTTACCGCAGCAAAAAAAAAAGAGTCCTTTTGAAAATAAATGTGTCCCTTTCAAAAAGTCCACTTGTTAGTATTAATGATTTTTTTATTTCGTAAAACACAAGGTTTTAGCAACGAGAATTGTCAAACGAAAGTTTATGGAATGAATACATTCAGCAATATAAATTAGTTGGCCGTTCACACGATGTAATGTGCCGACAAATACTTGTTTACACCAGTGTTTTCAACAGATTTGAACCAAATAATAACTCAAGACATTTTTTAAGTGAGTGTAATAATTAAACAAAAACAATTTCAATTAGATATTTCATTTTCGTTGATTGTAGTTTTTATAAACTCAACATTCATTGAGTTCAAATGATTGTGGAAAAAAATGTATCCCTTTTAAAAAATATGTATCCCCAAATCCCATAAGGAAAAAAGAATCCACTCGGGATACTATTGTATCCCTGTGGTAACTCTGGTCACAACACCTTGATGAACGCGTTAATTATATATAAAGAAAAAAACTAATTAAGAAAGAGCGAGAAACAAAGAAAAAAGGATTGCAGCGTTTACAAGACTTTTCAATTAAAAATCATATATAATACCATCACAATTCGTAATGTTCAAAATCTGTGTAGAGGAAGAATACAAATTCTCTTAATTTTTTGAGTCATGCTTTTTTCTGCTGCATATTTTGACCTGACATTTTGTACTCGCTGATTTTTGGGGTCACTGATCACGAATCTGAGTCCATTTTCTGCCACTTTCATTTTTTTAAATCTAACCTTAGATTCGTGATTCCGATATTGTATTTACGTTGAATTTTCCAAAGCTAATAGTTGTTTTGTAATCAATGGCCCCGAAAACCCCCGAATACAAATATTTAGATTAAAATATGCAGTACAATAAAGTTTGATTGGTTTGTCGAAATGATTAGTTCAGTTTCACACATTTTTCCCGCCATCTTGGATCCGCCATTTTGAATTTTGCAAATATTATTTTGGTTTTGTGATCTACGAACCTGAAAACCCTCGTATACAAATATTCAGACTAAAATATGCAGTGAAATAATGTTTGTCTGGTTAGTCTAAAATATAAGTTCAGTTTCTCATATTATGCCCACAATCTTGGATCCGCCATTTTGAATTCCGACAATATAACCTCAGATTCATGTTGAGCGACCCCAAAAAACTCCCGAGTACAAAAATTCAGAATCAGAACAAAATATGCAGTAGAACATTTTTGACAGCGGTTTAAATAGATGGTGCTCTGGCAGTACCACTGTGACTTAAAGGGTTAAGTCAATGCAGATTTTTGAAGATTTTAAAGGCTTTGGTGATGATGATTTTTCAGGCGTTTAGGACACAAAAAAAGGCTTAGATTCCGTAAGGCTTATTAGGACGACTATCGTCTAAATTTAAGGTACAAAAAAAAATTGTAAAAATCTGAAAAAGTGACCAACATTTTTTAAATTCAAAGAAACATTAAAAATGATTGAACGAAAACCGTCTAAAAAGTTTCAGCATCTAGGCCCAAATAGAATTCACTTCATCAGAATAATTTGTAGCCGAAGTGCAATGCGGAGAGCCATATCCAAGTTAGGGTAAACAAAAGACAGACATTGATTCCTTAAAAAAGTTGAGAGACTGCGTAATTAGGCTTCACTGCACACTCTGTAGTTTTACTGAAGGAAATGTGTCTGAAAATATACACATTCTTGAACTGAATCTTCGGTATAGTGTTTTACGAGAGACTGGGCGCTTCCTGTAGCTCTTTGTGTTGAGAGTTCAGCCATTTTGGAAAAATGCACAACTTAAAGCTGAAATCAACATTTAACATAACTGTGCTTCAGCTCTCAGTCTTTCAAGGATGACCAAAAAGGTGTTCACTTCGAAATAGTCTCTGATGGGGCCAGAAGCTATTTCAGGTTATTCATTCGATGTTTCATCCGTAATTTTTTTATTTAGCTTGTTTCTTTGTTTCACCTTGATGTTGATATTGCGTTTTGATCACCTCAACATGTTCTGTATGCATCCGGTGAAGAGTCAATCAAAGAAAATATGCAGTTTTCATCACATTAGTACTTTTTGTGAGCTTCCTCTGAATTCTGACGCCCCTAGGAAACTGTCGCCTTTAGGCTTCGCTTTATATTGCCTTTTGACAAATCTAGAACTGAATTTCTTTGGAAGCTGTTCAATATTGTAGCAGAAATAGTTTTGAAAATCCACCGAAACGTGGTATATATTGACTTCAATAAGTTGCATTTCAGAAATAATTGCGGCTTTTTGGGCCTCAATCCAGTTGGAATAAAACTTCTATCAAAGAATCAACAAAAGTAACGATATTTTAATGGGGTGACTTCAGCAGCAGTTGTATTCAGCTAGACGTTGTTTTATTAAAAGGCGTATAAAGTTTAATGCTTGCTCGGCACATACAGTAGGCCAATGCCAAATTACGAAAGTTCATATGTTTTCTTTTAGAATTGCCAATATTTCTCGTAATCGTAATGACTTATAGCTTCAAAAACTTATAATAAAGCAGCCTGCGATGCCAAAATCTGATGTTGTAAGGACCTAACGTAACCAAGGAAAGATTACTATTAGGCTGAGAAGCACTTACTGAAGAAACTCGTACCCTTTTTCGTAGTTTTAGCCTATAAGAATTAAGTTCGAAAACAATTCATTTAGAGTAGCAGTCTCACTATAAAAAATTTCACTCCCAAGCGCGTATTTCAAAAAGTATTTTCTACTCTTGTAGAAAATAGTTTTCGGAAGTAAATGCTAGGAACAGCGACGAAACGAAAATCCATAAGCTTCTGAGGTTATGATTACTGGCATGCAATTGATTAAAAACCTGACTCAAACAATATGAATGAATATAAAAAGTATGTTGTGCACTTCCTCTCTAAAATACCTTTCCAAAAATTAAACAATCATTCGAATATAACACTTATTATGCAAGTAAAACGGTTTCACAGACTGTCCGACTTCAACCGTTACTGCAAAATTGAATTACCGAAAAAAACCTTCTAGCGCTTTGTACAAGTTTTCCAAAAAGCCAGCAAATTACGTACAAACAAAAAACTTTTGTTGGAAATCGTTATCAAATGGATTTAAGCCTGTTACTCCAAAGAAATGATCACAAATTGTACGAAAATGTAGAATACAATGTAGTGCTTTGTTTATTTTTTGAGGGCAGTAAAACCAGTTTTGCTTTCACATCCTTTTGATAGCATATAAGCGTTTTTGATTCTTACCGGACGCTTTCTCACGTGGCAAACACTTTAAAGTAATTCAATTGTTTACTCCTCTTCAACAGAAAACAAATAGAATCTCCTCAATTCTGTCTCGAAATGCTAAGAGTTTACAATTTTTGCTTTATTTTTCAGATGCCGTAGCTAAAAAACACTCATTTGATTGGTGATTGAGACTAAGAAAGATTCCACAGCGATGGAACACAAAGAAACACAAGAAAACGATGAAGACGAACAACATACTTTGTCCTTCGAAGTATTACACGAAGAAGAACACCAAACCTCCTCTACTTCCCCACTAGCTCATCTCATTGAAACAAGGCCCTTCTTGGAAAACAAAGAAAACAATGCCGAATCCCCTAACAAAAGCACATACCACAGTAACATCGAAGAACTGTACGAGGAAATATTGTTTCAAATACTAAACAAGATTGGCTACTCTTGCTCACAGGAGGTATCTCCTGAATCTCTATTAGAATACTCACGACAAGTTTTTAAAATATCCCAAGAAAAACATGATCACTTAGTGAAGATCGCCCAGCGCAAGAAACCCCCAAAGGTCCTTTTCAACGTAGGGATAATCAAAGCCATGGATCTGCTCTCAAGTGATGACTCATACTCATATCAATTTGTCACGCTGTACTTACAATCGAATGCACTTCATAAGTATAACACTTCAACTAAGCCCGTAATGGCAAACACAGCATGGGACGAGTTCTTCTCATTTCCAATAGCAGGCTCTCTTAAGAAGGAAACTCTTCATATAGAAGTTTGGAAATTCCTTGGTATTCAAACAAATGGAAAAACTGGCACATTATCTAGATCTTTGCAAGGATCCCTCCGTAGATTGTCATTTTTGTCAACGGCTAAGGAATTTAAGATGATTGGAAAAACTGAAGTCGCACTGAGTTCGGTATCTGGATCGGTAATCAGAGTTTGGTATAAGCTAAGGAAAGGCTTGCGAAGAACACGTCACAGAGGATCTATTCTCCTACACCTCGGTATCAGTGCGGAGAAGCATAATCGAGTTGCCGCTCAGGAGCATCAGATTCTTCTAAAGAAAGTCCTGATACACGAACTAGAGACGAATTCTTCTCCCAACCTATGGAGCGGGGAGTTTAGTAGTCACGCCGAAGCGATCATCAAACAGCATTACATCCAGAGTGGGCTGACAGAGGACGATAACCAGCTCTGTCAATGGATCGCCTATACACTCGTCCACGAAGACTATCCCATTTCGTTTCGTCTGCTTGTAAATATTTTGCAAAAAGTCATAAAAATTCTGCCAACTTATTCTTCAAAAAGTGACAATGTAAAAGCCTTCTGGGAAGCCGTGAAGAGACTTCTTCCAGCCTGCTACGACTTGATTCGAACAATTCGACAGGAATTGTTTACAACCCGCCAAGGAATCGAAAGGCTCTGTGATGTTTTGAAAATCTTACAAATTGTCGGGTATTTGAGTGTCCCAGGGAATGTGGATCTCTTTGCAACTTACGGCTACCTCAGCATAGAGGATACTGGCAAAAATGACATTCAATTGATGCTTGACGACACGATTCGTTTTGAAACCACGGAATGGTTAATAAAAACAAGAGAGATCTGCCAGGCTGACAGCCAGGACCCTGTTCAGCAATCTAAAAAATTCGTCCAGCTCATCAACTTTGACATGCAACGAGCCAAGGAATTCCACCACATACACATCCTTGAGATTATGAACCTTCAGTACATCGAAATCCTTTTCGAATGCTATCAAAAGGCAATTGTGGAGTTCTGTAAGCCAGCTGTAGTCAGTTCTTGTGGAAAGCTTGTTCCACTTCGGGTAGATGATGTCATTAGTGTTGACCAACTCACAATGGAGATTGAGCTATTTGAACTCTACATGAGTCTCAAAGACTTCATAGCCTCTGGCACAGCTGCAGTGGATGAAGAGCTCGTAGTCTTCCACGAGTGGTTTACACCGGCAGTAACGAACTGGGTGGAAATGTCTATTCAGAAAGGACTCTTTAGAATCAGGAAAGCTATCGATTTGGACAAGTTCAACCCAATCGACGAAACTGTCCGCCACAGTTCATCAGCCCTGGACACATTGGCGATTCTGCATCAAATCAAGATCTTCTGGGATGAGCTTGACTGGCCTGATGTTGAACAAATGTACTTGTTTCTAACAAGACTCCTGGATGGCATTTGCCGGTGCTGTGTCTACTACGCTACAAGAACATCGAGCAAAATACTCGAAGTAAGTGGAAATGACTGCTCAACAGAAAGGTTTGAAGTAACCAAGGAATGGTGTTTATCCATTTGCGATATTGAACACATCCAAACACAACTGCCAGTATTAACAAAAGACTTCGGTGTGGAGGGGGCATTAGAAAAATTTAACAAAACCTTGAGTCCTGGGGAAGCAGAGCGTTGTGCCGAAACAGTCAAGAACATCATTGTCAACTGCCAAGACAACTTGGAGAATCAAATAGAAGACCTCATTGCAACTTTAGTAAAGAAGATGGTTAGTGTCATGCGAAGGCTTCTCTACGATAGTGCCGATAGCTTAAATGACGGTCTCAGTGCAACAGAGGGTCTGTTTATGTTCCTTGAAAGGTCTCTCACCGTACTCTATGCCGAATTAGCAGAACCTGCGTTCGATGAAGTCATCGATAGTATTTCTCATTACTTCGTCGATATTCTTTATGAACTGGCCCACAATAGTTTAGACGAACGAAGACCACCAACTTTCTTCATCAATCTCCGTGAGGTCCTCAAGACCGCCATATCAAGTTTAAGCAACAACAACAAGCCATTCTCTGCCACCACATCCAAAACCCTCGAGAACACCGAAAAATTACTCAACTTGCACGCATCCAACACCAACGAGCTTATCCACCAATACTATAAAGAAAGACTGCAACAACAAATGGAATCCCGCTCATCACCCTACGGCCAATTGACCATCAGAGCACACTTCACTGATAAAAATGCACTTTATGTCACCATACTCAACGGAATCAACCTTCTGCCATTGTCTTCGAAAAAACACACAGACTCTTATGTCAAGATGTACTTCATTCCTTTCGATAGATTTGTCGGTGTTCCAACTCATAAAACCGCAGTTATTTCAAAAAATGTCTTTCCGCTCTACGACGAGAAGTTCAAAGTGCATTTCACATCGCCCGAGCGCAAATTGAGCGATAATATTGTAGTTTTTAGTGTAAAGGACAAGGATATGCTCAGGATGTCTAATAGATATCTATCCGAATGTTATTTTTCGTTTGAGGAGATAAAAAAGTCCAACGGGCAGCAGATACATTTGAATCTTTCACGTCCAGAGCACCCGAGTGCCAATTCGGATATTGTTCGTGCGTTGGAATACAGACAGTTTTGCGACAAGACTGCTCGTTTGTTCATTAAGAATCTCAAGGAAAGAGCTGCAGCGCTCTAAAGGATATCATATACCTTAAATGTATTTATAAACACAAAAAATTCTCTCATTGCCCTAATTTTAAACTCCAACAAAAGTTGTCATAAACAAAAGCTTGTGTTGAATTAATTATTAGCTGTCTGCTCTGGCGGAATTTATTGGAACAACTTCAATTATTGTGTAACTTTTGAATAGAAATTTTATTTTAATACGAAGAAATAAAGTCTGATGTAACAAACAAGCTCTGCTTTAGCCATTGTTAAATTATTAAACGAGTTCCTTCGGAGAAAAATAAATAAAAATGATATTTTATTAAAGAAAACGACTATTAAGACTTGAAATATTTGCCTGGTTTTTCTTTTTGGGGTGAATGTAGTTTATTTCATGAGCAAAATGCGCCAGGTTAAAGACCTTGAGTGAATTTTAGTATTATTGTGCATTAAACAACCCTCACAGTTTTGCAATTTTTCCCTAATTTAAAATGGAAGAGGGCACAATGACGGCAATAGGCTTTACTGTGTGTTTTAGATGTGATGGTGATGGAAGAGCAACTTAATTTTTGCAATTCTTCCGAAAGAAAGATTAAATTTTGAAAAAAAGTGGTGTCCTTTTTAGGGAACATCCTCTATAAGACATCGGTTGTACTGCCCCTTTGTCTTCCAGAAAGAATAAGAGTCCCACAAACGACTCTGAAGAGGCCCAAGAGACACTTAGCGTCACAAATACTTTGCTTGAGGGTTTCTTTTTTAATGACTGTGTCGATATCGATATCGATAATATGCTTAGATTGAGAGGGTGTGCGGAGTAGAATTTCAAGTGTGGATAAATGTTTATCACTCACGCATTTTGAGAGCGCGAGTTTAAGGTTGCTGATTGAAAGAATACAGAAAAAATATAACAACGAATTGAAATCAGGAACCAATAATTATAATACCTGATTGAAATCGGATGAGGAAATCCTTGGTCGTTTCGAAAGAAAAATTCTCCGAATGATCTTTGGTCCCGTATGCGAAGACAATGTGTGCAGAAGAATATACAATAACGAGCTGTATGAGATGTACCGCGACATGGGCCCAGCCAGAAGAGTACGATTTGCGAGACTACGATGGTTGGGCCATGTAGAGCGGATGGACCGAAACGCTAGGGCTCGGCGGGTTTTCGAAAGCACTTTGCAGGGGAAGACCTCGTCTTAGGTGGCGCAATCAAGTAAATGAAGACCTCAACCGACTTAGAGCGCAAAACTGGAGAGAGCTCGCCCGAAATCGAAGTCGTTACAGATAGATGTTGGTTGAGGCCCAGGTTCACCTTAAACTATAATGCCCACCTCAGTAAGTAAGTAAGTAACCAATAATTAAAGCCCACCAAAAAATTGAAACAAGCAAAAACAGCCTTGTTTAAACTTAGATACGGCTTCCAGTTTCCGGAAATTAATTTCGTCGTTCGATATACAGAGGAAGAGGACCAATTTGTCGACTCAAAGTTAATTCCGAACTCTGGGATTTCTCAATCAACTTTTCGATTCAAATTTTTTCACTTGAAGCTCGGAACTAACTTTCGATTTAAAAAAATAAAAGACTGCTAGATAGTAACCTCTTAGAGTTGTTTTATTGTTGTGGTGCACGTTGCTTTAGTGTGCCGGCCTGCTACGTGGGAAGATCGAGGTTCGAATCCCAGGAACACCAATGAAAAGGAAAATGTTGCTCTACGGATATTGTCTTTCGAGAGAGATTGGCAATTTGTCTAGTAATTTAATGTCATGTAAGGTGCTTCGTCGGAATCAGCAACAAATTGTAAGGCCTTTCAATTGCGCCCTATATTGTTGTGAAATCTTTTTAAAATTTTTTTTTTTCATTCAGTTGCTTTTTTCACTACAACTTCAAATTTTTTTACATTCGAAAGTTGAGAAGTTAGTAATTTTCAATAGAGTAACAGATTTTTTACTTCTAAAAATCTAAAAGTGACTTTCCCTTTTTTTTTGTGTTGCAGTAGTTGGAAATAAGTTGTTAGTAATTTCACATATATAACCTCAAGGGCGGCGTCCATATGAAACTGGGAGGCAGAAAGAAAAGTAGATGCCCAGAGCGGGATTCGAACCCACGCGTCCGGCCTATCTACTAAACACTCTACCACTGCACCACGGCCAGCCTTAGACACTAGGCTCTATGAATATCGAGCCAACGCTGTCAAACTGAATCGATTCATGCTCCAAACAAGGAAACTAAAATCAGAAATAATTGCAGAGATCCGAGCATCGCAGTCCCTAAGGGACCACAGTTCTCCAATTCAACTGCTTCTCACTAAAGATCCGCTCGTAAGGCTTGCCGCAAGCACCTTTAAAGTTAGAACTTGTAAAGGTACTCATTCCGCAAGGTAATTTTATCTCCGCTACTAGTGTTGCCGTGAAAAGCGCTTTCTCGATTCGCCGTTCGGAACCGGCAGAAAATTGTAGGTCCCCTCCATTTCCTCACAAGCTATTGTTGTGAGAAATGCGCTAGGCCCTGGGGCTCCTCGCTCTGTTGCGCCACCCTATTTATTTATTTATTTATTTATTTAGTAGTCGTTAACCATCATTACTTAAACATTCCGCATTTACTTCCACCTACCAAAAGTGGTGCACCAATTCACTTTTCTGGTATGGAAAAATATCTCGGAATTAATCTCGATCGCGCGGACGCAGTTGGAATTAAAAATGAAAAGAAAGAAAAGCTCAATTCGCCTTCTGCACTTGCAATACAATTTTTCAGGGACCTGGTACCAAGACAATTTCACTGAATGTGCACATTTATACATAATAAAACCAATCCTCTTATACGCCAGCTTGGTATGGTGGCCATCATCACCAAATCCTAAAAACACGACCGAGATCCAGACTTGAATGGTGTAGCAACTGCTGACCTAAAAACGTTCCCAACGCTAGCTCCCCTAGATCTTCTCACTAAAGAGACAAACGCACTGCAGCGGAAACAATTCAATAATTGGAAAACATGCGAGGCAGGCCACAGAACTGTAATGAACCATACCAAGATTGTCATTCAAACAGACTACAACCCACGGCCTTAACAAACATTCCGACAAGGGAATGCTTGGAAGGAATCAGGGCTGTGAAAGCAAATCATTTTTTCGTTATCTTCTCAGATTATAAATAGATGCATAAAGAAGTGTGAAGCGGAAAACATCTCGCTACGCTAAAACCTACTCGCATCAATTAAAACATTGACACCTTCAAAAAACTGTTGGCAGTCGCAGTAATTTAACACTAGGGATAAACACAGTAACTTTAATTCAGGTTCCAGGACACCATGATATGAAATGACGGATAAGCTGGCCAAAATTGGCTCGAATCGAGCGGAACCAACACCTCTGTACTTAAATCACTAGAGTAAGAAAAAAAAACCAATTCAATGAAACAGTCTCAAAAACTGACAGTCAAAGTTTCTAAAGATGAAACTTGTCGGGTGTCCCGAAACCTACAGCCAGACATTTATAAAAAGGCTAAGCAGACCTTTGCTCTCTCCGATTGGCATTCTTATAATTTATAACTCATTGTGTACTCACATGATGAATACGAGCATGAGCATTGACACACACGATTTAATTAGAAAATGCTGAGACGAAGATTCAGAGGAAGGATCATTACACTTCCTCTGTGAGGGCCCAAGTTTGGCCTACACTATGAGAAAAGCCATGTCGAAGATTACTTTTCGACGAACTGGGCAACATCTCTAACTTTCCATTGAGCAGCATCCTTAAGCTTATTCTAACAACAACAACATCTAACATTTTTCGCGGAATATCTCGAAATCGATAAAAAAAAAATTTATATCGATATTATATTTAAAGGCTATTCGCAGGATCTATGGTAATAACGCCGGAGAACCTTTCTGGTCGCGAAGTGAAACACAAAAGCACAAAGAAGGAAATAGATAAATGGCACCCAAATCCAAGTAAAGAGCACGGAGGGCGTGAGTCGGGAGCTGAAAGACTTTTCTGCCACGGCTGTTCATGTAAATCAAGCTTTTTAAGAAATACGTTAAAACAAACTTGAATCAGGAGGCAAGCATTTTCAAAACTCAAAGTTTATGAAAAAAGGGTTGTTTTAAATAAACACCGTGACTTGGCCTTTTTTTATAGGCTGTGGTGAGTGATGTGGAAGCGTTTGATTTGTGTAATTGATTGTTCGGTGGATTGGAGATAAGTTTAAGTTGGGCGCAGTTGCACATTGCAGGCACTCCTTACTGAAATAATAACTCAAATTTTTAGCCTTGATAAAATTAAATGATTTACGAAGGTATTGAAAACTGGACCATTCGATTGCTGAGCGAACACGGAAGCTCAAAAATTACCAAAAATCTTCCTTTTTAAGTGACTTACCTCCAACATTAAAAGAACTTTCAGTGGTTTACCTCCAACAAAGCGATTAAAAGAACTCCTGTCTCAAATAAGAAGAAATTGTAGACTCCCACAATAGCACCACTAAATATCTTAAAGAATTTGTTTTGAAAGCTACCATCACTTCAAATCTTGAAACTTTATTGAAACTTCCGCTGGGGTTGCATTCATTGCAAGTTCATAACAACACTTAACAGGCATCCAATAAAAACAAACCAAAAAGACCGGAGTGGCTACTAAGATACATACCCATAAAATTCTACTGAAATTACTATAACATCCTGCTTACCGGACGCTTTAATGGCTCTTTACACTGTTATCCTTTTGCATATTTAACACAATTTACCAACGTATCCTTTCCTTCCCTTTTATTACAATGCCACAGCCAAAACCACGTGATGGCAATGAATCAGTGTGTTGCTGATCTTTGTAGGTTTCCCCCTTTTTAAATTGGGGAACATAAGATGGAAGGAACATATTATACACAAACACCTTGTAGCAACAAGCCATAAAGATGGCATCCCCCCTCGACAAACGAACGAACAGTTGACTTTGCTTCAACATTGTTGAAAGGATAACAAGCTCCCGCATATTCTTAACCCCCTTACGACTTGATGACACCCACCGAATGAAATGAACGCTTATAGCTCGTTTGATTCGGCTGCTGCTTTTCGTCTTTTTCTTCTTCTACACTACTGTGTCTTGTTTATTATTCCATGTCAAGGTGCTCCGGATGGTGGTTGCCATTTATAAACACTAATAACATTCCATTTTTATGCTCAATGTCGTTGGCCCCTTGCTCTCCTTGCACCCAACACAAGCGAGAGTATCGCTCTTGGAGGAAAAAAAGAAGAAAGAAAGAAAGAAAAACAAACTGAAACTGAAAGAGCGTTTTTAAATATTTTATGTCGCACTGGCCATAAAAAAAAAACAGATAGCGATAGCAAAACATCCTCTCTATTCTCATTTATCTAAATAGAAAACTAGCGGCAAGGGGTAGACGTTGGTTTTGTTTTCAATATCCTGCAAAGTGGAAGGAAGGAAGGCTAACCGCACATGAAGCACAAACGCTATTAAAAATTCAAGACATTTCACTTACTCACTTTGTTTCTGCTTAGAGTCTCTAAACTAGCATATGACACCTGATGCTCGCAGGGGAGCGTGTGTTTCTAGGTGTCCTTGAACAAGGATCATGGTTAAACTTGCTTTATAGAGGACACACAACAGGGGGAACTTTGTATTGCTATTTTATTTGGTGAGCTGACGTCATTCTGACATTTTATTTTCAAAACACTCGTGTAGTCGAATAGTTCGTTAGTTACCTTGCTCATCTGAAAAACCATAGTCTTTCTCGCATCAGAAGGGATGTACAACATGCATTGGCCATTGTCTTGCCATTAAAACAAAAACAAAAAAAAAAAAGTTTTTTGACATGAGTTCCTCGGCTGAAGGCTGCAAGTTTTTATTGTTAGTGCTTTCGTGTGGTATTTTATGACTTTTTAACAAGTTCGCATTCCTGCACTGTCAGTGGATGGAATTTTTGGCTCACAACAACCTCCTTCGTCAAAAGGATGCAAAAGGAACTTCTACTTTCAACAAAGTAACTATCCACCAGAAAATGCAATAAAAAAAGTTTCCATAGAACAAGTTTGCAATGTAGGTTATGAAATGTGGTATTTCTTTGTGAAACTTAATAATGTGGGCGCACCCTCGACAACGGTAGCCGGTGGGAGAAGAGGTGCCTTTTTTGGGCTTTGAAATTGCCCAGTTAAAATGGCTAAAAAGATTCAGACATCTCAGTTTAAAGGAAGCAAGTTGTGGCACAATGGTTGACCGGGAATAAAGAAACTGTACAAAAAGATTTCGTGATGGGGGTTGCATTGCGGCTGGGATTGTTTGCCAAACAATTTGACCAGGAGCCATTTACGTTTTTGGAACTAGAAAAGCAATTAATATTTGCTTAAGTTAATAACTTTCACTCTGCATCATCATTTAAGGACTGCGGGTATTGTGAAATCTTAGTTTTGGGAACGTATGGGTTGCTTTTGGTCTGTGGTGAAATAAAATGTGGAATTGTGTCTGGTCGGAAATTGGACTGCTGCTGTTTTTATTGAATGTTTCTTCATTAAAACGAGTTAAAACCACAAAATCTAGTGACAGGCTTGAGAGCGAGGATATACGAGTACGTAACATGTAAGTTATTGAGGCCATAAAAAACACAGACACAAGATAAAGTTTCATGATAGACGACTGGAAACAAATTACAAACATATAAATCACAGCGGTGGTTGTTTGAAATAAAGTAACTTTAAAGTAAACAAGCAAATTGACGAATTTAAGCTGCGTCCACAATAAAAGAAGAATGGAGTTGCGAGTCTTTAGCCTCCAATTCAATTGAGACTCTCTGATGCGGATGTTTCCCATAGTTCTTTTGATGTTGGAGTTGATTCTGATGAAAAGAGCAGTCATGACACACAAGACGCGTTAGCACATTATGTAGATCTCGATCTTCTCCGAAATGAAACACAATATATTAAAATCTGTGGTTAATGCATTGCATATTTATATAAACTCAGACATTTTAAAAAGCAGATGCTTCTCTATGAAAGATAAATTTTGGAGACTGTTGATCTACACACAGGAACATTTTAATAAAAGGGAAGAAGGTATTGCCCTTTTGTCATTTGGCTTTATTTGTTTGTGCTGACAAGTTTACTTCAAAAATATTTTTTTGAGCCTGCACTTGCGATGTAAAGCGGGAAATACACGATACTATAATCACCGATAATCGTACATCGCAAGGGATGATTGTAGTGTGTATGCAAAATATTTCGATTGTTTCGACATCGCAATGTCGAATGCTTTGAAGTGAAAACCAAATTCGATCGTATGCGATCCAAGTCGCTTACGACGATTGCATTGTGTATTCCCCGCTTAAAGGGTGGTTAGATTTTAAGGCCTGATGTTGAATGTGAACCACACCTAAGCGTCAAGTTTTTTTCTGCATTTGATTTGACATTCCTCAATTTCAGACTAACTCAATTTGAACCATGGAAAGATACACAATCGAGCAACGCGATAAAATTATTCGGACTTATTACGAAAATAGGCGTTAAAAAAAAAAAAAATTATCGCACATTTTCACCTCAGTGGATTTGTTACAAAGCACAATTGCCTCATTTGGGCGATTGAAAATCTAAGAAAGATTGTCGAAAAACCAATACACCCACAAAGAGTAACTGTTTGGTTCAGTTTATGGGCTGGCGGCATCATCGGGCCGTATTTTTTCAGGCAGTTACTGTGAATGATGTTCGCTGTCGTGAGATGATAAGGAACTTTATATGGCCCGAATTGAAAGATATGGATGTGGAGGATATGTGGTTTCAACAGGACGGTGCCACTTGACACACAGCTAACGACCTTGACCTGTGTTCAATTCGATTTCTCTGTCAATACTGATGGTAGAGACCTAATTTCAGACTTAATTTTTTGTAGATATAATAATCCTTAATTTAGATTTGGCACCTATAGGCTTACGGTTGCCAAATTTTAAATTTTAAATGGTGTTCAAATTTTCTTTCCCCAGCAAAGTTTTGACTTTGAGGTCATTTTTTTTTTTCAAAAAATGCTTGTTAAACGTAGAGTTTCTTTATTTTTTACAGATGAACAAAACAATATTAAAAAAAAAACTAATTGATAAGTGCACTCAAAAACCCATACATGTGGGATTAGAATGCTGTGTTCTATCCCTAAGTCCGTCTTAAACATCGCAACCGTAATAAAAACGCATGACAACGGTGCCGCTTAAATTTACATGCGCAACTATAAAACCAACGGGAGGAGATAGACCGAACAAGAAGAACAGAAGAAAAACAATTATAGTCAGATAAGAACAAGTCACGAGGCTGCCCACGCAACGAAAACGATTTAAGGTCACGAGTTACGAAATCTGATATATAAACTGTTTAACCTCTTTTACTTTCTTTCTTCTTCTTTTCATTTCCGGCGTTACGAGTAGTGATCTTGAAGCGATCACAACTCTCCCACTTTTCTGCTTCACACTAGTGATCCACCTGTGGGGTACGCCGCGTTGACTTCAGAAAGCGTCGGCAAGCCTCCCGGTTTTGGATTGTTCCATGTCTGAGGCCAACCAAATGCTGCTGTTTTTGCATTTGCTTGTACCAGGAGTGTTTTGGCCTGCCTTTTCTTTTTCGTCGCGAATTTGTTGAAACGTTGTACGATATTGCCTTTTGGACGGGGTTCTGCGGATCTCTCCTTTGAACATGACAATACCAACTGAATTGCTGAATTTTGTCCAAGATGGTACTTTTGACATGAAGGCTTCCACGGATCTTAGTACTTCTAATTCGATCAAGCTTTGTTACTCCTGCTGCCATCTGAAGCATCTTCCTTTCGGCTGCCGTTAATTTGCTCTCATACTTTTTGTACATTGTCCAACATTGTGAACCGTATGTCAGAGCTGTACAGACAACTGCTGTGTAGAGTCTTCCCTTCAGCTTAGGGGGCATTTTTCGATCACAGAAGATAGCGAAGTTTTCTCGCCACTTCATCCACCCTACACTTACTCGATGATTGATGTCGTCATCACAAGTTGCTTCACTATTGATCATAGATCCCAGATATTTAAACTTTTCACACTTGGGAAGCACATTTCCATTCAAATAAATGTCTGGAATAGGCTTGTCTGGATCAGAAAAATGGCAGCACAGGTATTCAGTCTTTTTAGCGCTAATACGGTACCGATTTCCTTCCAGAACATCAATCCAAACGTTAAGTGCTCGTTGCAGGGATGTAGGATCCTCGCTTATGATGGCTCCATCGTCAGCAAAGAATAATTGCTGTACTTTATTGTCCGTTACTTTTCTTTCGAGCAAATAATCCAGAACAACAATAAAGAGCAGTGGACTCAAGACACTTCCCTGATGTACACCTACTGTTATTTGGAATTCTTCGTGAAAGTCCAGCTGGGCATCTCACTTTTGTAACTGCTCCCTCGTACATGTCCATAATTATTCGCACATAGGCTTCAGGAACTCCTCGGTATCTGAGGGCCACCCATATCAGATCTCGCGGTTGTCGATCGAATGCTTTTTCGAAGTCAACCAACACAATATGCAAATCCTCTAAGGCATCTCGATGCTTTTCCATAATGATCCTTATACTTTGGATTGCGTCTGTAGTTGACTTACCCGCGACAAACCCGCATTGGTCATCAGACAGCCTTATTATTTTCCGCAGTCGGCTATCCAAAACCCGCTCAACGATCTTCATAGTGTGGGACATCAACTTGATCGAACGATAGTTGTCACATCTTCTGGTATCTCACTCTCCCTTGTACATTGGAAGCAGAAAACTTTCCCTCCATTGATTAGGCAAACTGTCACCTCTTATAAGTTTGGAGATGAGAATCGTGAGCCATCTCAACCCGATGTCTCCCATATTTTTCCAAAACTCATATGGTACCTCGTCTGGCCCAATCGTTTTGCCTCTTTTGGAGCTCTTAACTGCCTCCCTAACTTCTTCGACTGTGACGTCGGATACTTCCGTAAAGTTAGGTGCAGCTGTTGGAAAGTGGCGCCGAGGAAACTGTTCATTCAAAAGATCATCACAATACTGTCGCCACCTGTGAAGAATTTTGTCGTCATCCACAAGTAGCAGTCCTTGAGCATCATTTATGAACTTCGGCGAACGAATCTCCTGCGCATTTCTCCTTCTCTGAGCGGCTATTTTGAAAATGGTTGCTCCCTTATTGAAGTTGCTTTGTCTTAGCTCTTGGATTGCCCGATTTTCTTCAGAAGCTGCGGAAGAAATCTCTTCCAGCTCTCGATACAGGCCCTCCGTGCTTTTTGCTTGAAGTTGGGCACACTTTTTCTTCGCTTCTTTTCTGCAGCTCTTGTATTCCATTTTGAAACGCGCTTTTTCATTTGTATTTCTTGAGGGGCACTTCGACCAAGCTTGGAAAGCTGCTTTCTTCTTTCTAATCGCTGCTTTAGCTTCATCATCCCACCACCAGATTTCTTTAGCTTGTTGGTGGTGTCCTTTTGAGACTCCTAACAGTGATTTGGCTCTCTCTAAGCAGGTTTGTTGTAGGCGATCCCACATATTTTGTGCCGTGATTGCATTTGAAACTGCGTCGATGGTATTACACAGCTGACTTTGCATATACGAAATGAACTGCTGTCCTTTGGTTTTCTCCAGATTGTACCACTTGATTCTCCTAGGAGCCTTTGTTTGTTTGACCTCCTTCACCGCATCCGTAAAAAATTCTGTTAAAAGAAGACGGTGTTGTTGAGCGGCAGCTTCTCCTAGTATCACTTTGCAGTCTTTCACCCGAGATTTCAGGTAATTGGTTACCAAATGGTAATCAATCTGGGTTTCATTTCCTCCACTGCTGTAAGTGATAAGGTGTCGGTCTTGTTTGATGAACATGGTATTAGTATGATTAGACCGTATGACTTGCACATATTTAGAATTTCTTCACCAGGGGTGTTCCTGGTGCCGAATCCCAAACCTCCATGGCAGTCTTCATGATCCTCGTTTGTCTTCCCGACATGTCCATTCAAATCTCCTCCAACAAACAAATACTCTTCTTTTGGGATGTTCTTAAGTAGGTTATGAAAATCAAGCCAGAATGCATCTTTTTCCTCCTGCTCACACCCTATTTTTGGAGCATATGACCTGATTATATTCCAGACCTTCTCTTCCATCACCAATTTAAGAGACATCAAACGGTCACTGGACTTCAAAATGGTCAACACGCTGTTACATAAACTTTGGTCAAGGATGATACCGACTCCGTTCCTACCTTATTCTGTTCCATAGTAGAACATCTTGTAAGCCTTGGTCTTTGCATCTAAGAAACGGGCTTTGTTTGCTGTGTTTCGCCATTTCGTTTCCTGAACACACAATATGTCCACTCGCCTCCTTCTCATCATCTCTTCGAGTTCGAAACTTCTACCAGTCATACTTCCAACGCTCCAACTCGCGACTCTAAATTTTCGTCCAACTCGTCGCATTACTTTGCTAGCCCCCGGAATCCGTATAGCTCTGACCCGAACATTGCTGCTCGGTCCAGGATCAGCTCCATGCATAGCAATGGAACTGCCTGGCGGGGTAGTGCTTCTTATGTTTGCAAGTACTTCCATAATGCTCAACAAAAATTTTCCTTTCATCCTTTTCGACACATGCATGCTCCATTTAATGAGTTTGATTTCCCTTTTACTACACCGGTGATCTATAGTCGTGTAAACCCTGGGATCCGCATGCATACTTGGGAAGAGTTTTTAGGTATGTCGTCGTCTAGATATTATTGTTCCTTTAGTCGCCTTTTACGACAAGCGGGAAAGCGCTGCAGTGCTATTCTAACTCGACACTGCACGGGGACTAAACCCCTTTTTACTTTCTATAAACTAATAAAACTTATCCAAAAACTTAAATTAACTATAACTATATTCAGAACTTAAACAAAAAGTGTCATTATCCTTTTCTTATGCCTGCAAATAAATCAATGAATTAACTAATTAAAACCAAGTGATAAAAGTGTTATTAATTTCCTACTTGTCTAGAAGTAAATAATTATTTTCCCATTCCACATACATTTTATGATACTTGAAAAATCTAAAACAGGTAAAAAATTTAATTTTTGGTTTTTTACGGACTTTTATTGCAACAGCTTGCAATTGAAGTAGTTTTCCAAGAATTGATTGTTTTAAGGTAATCTTTTGTGAACTGGGATTCGTCTGCCCAAAGAATTCTGTTTATAAACTAGTTGTCATTAAAGCTTCTCTCCAGCAACCAGCTACAAAATTCGAGTCTCATCTCAAAATCATTTGGAAGTAGTTCCTGCACAGGTGTATGGTGATATGGATGCATATTTTCGCCATGAAGTATTGTGGAAACTTTTTGTTTGGAAACATTAAACTGTAGAGCCAAGCGCCTTATGCTAATGGAAGGATCGATTTCAACAGCTGCCAGTATTCTTTCATCGACCGAAACTCTTCTTATGGTTGCAGCACCTGCGTTAGGTCTTGCAGTTAATACTAATCCAGTATCTCGAAGCCTTCAAAAGGTATTTCCCCAAAAACATTTTGAGAAGGAACTCGCCTGTTAATATGATATGAAGGAATATCGACTGTTAATAATGATAAAGTTCCTGGTATCTTCGCTGTGCGCTCCTTGAGTTTCCATTGCAAAACCCACATATGTACATACGAATAAAATGTCTGCGTATTCTTCTTTCGTAAATGAAGTATCGTAAAATGTATGGGTTTTTGAGTGCACTTATTAATGAGTTTTTTTTTTATTATTATTTTGTTCATCTGCAAGAAATAATGAAACTATTAGATTAACAGGCTTTTTTTTGAAATAAGGGCAGAAAGGGTTTCTACCTATTTTTAGGTAGTAATAACCGAATTTTTTTTTTTAACTATAATAATAATGAACGCACTGCTCCAACGAGCAGGGACATACTCAAGCCGTGATTGAACTAAGCTAAGGCAAAGTAAATTGCATGGAGTAATTTTTGTGGAACGAGTTTGCGAAAGTGAAACATTTTGTTTTATGGGATGTAAAGAATCTTTTTTAAAGACATAAGTCCAGTTCAGTTTACTATCTATTGTTACTCCAAAATATTAAAAACCTTTCACAAATTCAAGCGCAAAGCATTTGCTTGTGCAGTCTACTGTCACAATTAAAATGATGCGATATAATTTTATCAAGGGCTATATTCGGATTGGACAGAGAGAAACACTTTGCTTTTGAATTGTGCTAAGTACAAGTTGATGATAACTGAACCAGGTGTTGAGTACATTTTCTTACTAATTACTTCACGAATGTTTAACAAATCATTATGGCCGTTTATTGGTAGCTTGAAAACCGAATGTCTATAGACAAGGAAAAGAATTGGTCCTAGAACTGACCCCTGCGGGATACCAATACTAGAAGATTCGTCGTCATGGCTTAAGTATCCATAGTCAAATCATAAATTAGTCAGCATATACTGCTTAAGCTTAACTCGAAACTAAATTTTAGTTTTTAAACTATTAACCAATCAAAATTTTATTTTTGAAAGTAAACGCTCTTGAGTTCGAAAATTTATCTGCGGAGTAGGTATATTTTAATTTTAATGAAAATGTAAAAAAAAGAAGGCTTGGCAGCGATTTTGGAAGTATAGTTGTAGTAACTACGTTTCGCCAATTCACAGTGAATATAGACTAACTTCAGAACAACGCTTGCAATTTACCTGAAATCTTATTAAAAAAATGGGTACGACTGGGTCGCACTAACTTGCGATTGTGTTCTTAATACGATATCAAAATCTTAAGGTAGAGTAGAAGGTTTTGGTATTATCGCTTCATAATATATTTTGTGGTAAAGGGTCTCCAACTACACATTAACTATGGAAATTGAATTAAATCACGCGAAATAATGAAAAAATTAAATTAAATATTCCAAAGGTTTCAAGGAAAAATCAAAATACATATGCATGATGAAAATTTAATCAAAATCGTTGTACCAGTTTTTTCAAAAAACCGTTTTTTTTCACTTTTTTTGAAAAACTGTTTTTTAAAAGCCAAGTATGTAAAGTTTTAGATCTTGTTAGAAGCTGACTTGACAAAAAAAATGAATAAAATCAAAGTTATGGTTTTGAAGTTATTTTTAAAAATCAAAATTTTTTTAAAAAAATCTATAAAAATTTCCACAACTAAATTTTTTTAAATATTGATATGCAGTCTTTCTTTGACAGTTTACGACTTCTTAAATCCAAATTTTTGTCAAGATCGTGTAAGCCATTAACGAGAAAGTCGGTTTTCAAAAAAACGGCACATCATAAGAAAAAAAGTACAAAACCAATCCTTCACACAAAATTCTATCGTTGGAGCCGTTTTCGACAAAAATAAGTATTATCATATCGGTTGTATGGCAGGTACCGTTATTTCAAGACCTAGAAACTTAATTCCAAAAACTCCACAGACCCTAACTGCAAATTTGGAAGAAAATCGGTCACTTGGTTCAGGCTGTAGATCCATACATACAGACAGACAGACAGACAGACGGACAGAGTTCCAGGACCCAATTTCTTCGTATTCTCTATCATCCTAATGTCATGTTTAATTGCTATCTCAAAACTTTTTTTCTGCACGATTGCAAGACTTGCCTTATAGTACCTATAATCGCAAGTAAAAAGGCAACGACTAAGTCGCACGAGCTGCAAAGATCAAGTATACAAGTTTTAAGATCTTGCCATAATAAAATATAATAAAAACTTTAAAAATTAAAATTTTCTAAAAATGTTGATACGCTATCTATTTTAAGGAACCTAGAATTTCTAAAATATAAAATTTCGTCAAAAACGTGCAAAGCCATCTGAGAAAGTCGGGCTATGGGAGGTAAGGTTCTTAGATTGTTTCCAATTTTTTCTTTACATCATAAAAAAAGGCATCTCTCACACAAAATTAGATCGAAATCATTAAAGCCGCTTTCGAGAAAAAAAATATTATCACTATCGTATGGCAGGATGGCAGGTACGGTTATTTCAAGACTTAAAGATCCAGTTCCAAGAACCCCCTTTAGGCTGCCCCTTAAACCTTAACAGCAGGCCAGCTGTTTTGGCACTAAGTGAAACACAGGTGGGTGTTGATTCTGATCCCTCAGAGTTCAACCTGCCTGGTTATAGCTTAGTGCCACTATTCTTTTCTTCCCATGGCCTCGCCGTTTATGTTCGAAATGATATTGCTTACCAGCTTCTTAAGTAAGCTTATCATTCACTATTGTTTTATTTATAGAAGCCCCAATTTAGATAGCAATTCAACCTCTAACGAGTTTGATGCGCTATCTGACTCCATATTAAGAATTGTTTCCGTTTATCCTCACACTGAAATCGCAATTGCGGCCGATTTCAATGTACACAATTCAGGTTGGCTTCGACATTCTGGCCAGACAACACCCGAAGGAAAATGTGTTGAGATCTTCGCTGAGTTTAACGAATTAACTCAACTTGTTGATGAGCCCACTCGGGTTCCTGATATTGAAGGCCATGCGGCCAACACTCTTGACTTATTTCTCACATCTCACCCCGATAAATACAGGGTTGTAGTATCATCTCCTTTAGGCGCATCGGACCATTGTGTCATATCGGTAGATTTTTCACTTTCCGTCACGATAAAAAAAGATAAAGTCCCTAAAAGAACTGTGTATCAATACGAGAAAGCCTGAACGGCCTGAATAATTTCTTTCGAAATTTTAATTGGTCATTGTGCTTTCTCGACGGAAACGTTGACGCATCAGCTGATATGATATCTAACGTAATTCTCAACGGCATGAGAAATTTTGTTCCTCACAGAACAAAAAGTATCATCCCCAAAGAGAATTCGTGGTTTAATTCAAGCTGCAAAGAGGCGATTAGGGATAGAGAAAGTAGTTTTCGAAAATTTAAAGGCAACCCTACAGTAGAAAATCGAAATTTGTTCAAACGGGCCAGAAATAGCTGTAATGCTCAGATACAAAGGGCTAAGTTTTTACATGACCAAAAAGTAAGGCAAAAAATACTGTTGTGTCCAAAAGGAAGCAAAAACTTTTGGTCTTTTGTTAAGAACGTTAAGAACTCGACCACGTCATCGGTCCCAACGCTCGTCTTCAATGACTCTCCGTATGTCAGCTCCATCGACAAAGCCAATTTGCTGGCAGCTCAATTTGCTGCCAACTCGACACTTCCTTATAGCATATTGGCTCCACCTGAGCTCGAGTCTGCAAATTCTTTGATGAAACAGATATTTTTTCGAACTCGCTCGGTTGCGAGAGTCCTCAAAAGATCTCAACATACATAAATCCGCTGGTCCAGATGGTATCCCCGCCGTTATTCTGAAGAGGTGTTCTTCTACGCTGGCAAAACCACTGCGTAAACTTTTCCATCTTTCCTAT
Source organism: Melanostoma scalare (assembly GCA_949752695.1). Classification (NCBI taxonomy): domain Eukaryota; kingdom Metazoa; phylum Arthropoda; class Insecta; order Diptera; family Syrphidae; genus Melanostoma; species Melanostoma scalare. The sequence goes on from OX456984.1 coordinate 218,405,354, forward strand.
TCTGCTGGGATTTTTCCGAGCAGATGGACAACTGCATTTGTCCAGCCGGTCCCTAAAAAAGGCGAATCTTCCTCTCCTTCCAATTACCGTCCAATTGAACTAACGTCCCTTCTTTCCAAGGTCATGGAAACGTTGATAAATCGTCAACTTATGAAATATCTTGAAGAACGAAAGCTTCTTAACCTTCCGATAACAACACATTTAAAATATACGTAAATAACAACAGGGGTGGTATAACACCCCAGCCAGGATTAAATTAAAAAAAAAGTACTTTTACAAATAACTTAAAATTTTTATTGAAACAAAACAACTCATAAGCTTTATCAAAAACAGAAAAAAGAGATTCATAAAAAAAATATATATATATTCACATAAAAAAAATAAGTCAAATGCAATTATTGCAAATTTCTTTTCGGTGCTCAGGCCATACATAACACTGACATTCATAACACGAAAGCTTGCTCTTGCGGTCTTGTTTTCGTGGGCAAAATGCACACCGTGATTGCCTCTGAAGTTTAAGATGGGGCTCACCTTCATTGGACTTCATGGGGGGGCCTAGAACCCCTTTTATTCCTTCAGGAATTTTTTTTAGCAAATGTTGATCTAAACGTCGCTCCATACTAGGTTTGGTCAGTTGTAAACCTAATTCCTTTAGTTTATTCTACAAATGAACATTTTTGCCTTTCAAAATCTTTTTCGATGCTTCTGCAAGCGGCTCTTTTTCATCCGATGATTGACCTATAAGTGGTCATCATCCATTTCAGATTGTATTGAATGATGATCTGTTATATCTGGGCAATCATCGTCTGAACCCGACTACATTCCACCATCCTCTCATTCCAAAACATTTTTTATATAATTTTCAATAGTTTCCCGACCAGTGGATGCCATTTTATTAACCTACTCAATGAAGAAAAAAAAATGTCCTACAAATTTTCGCATACACGAATAACAACATGGGGTTCTATACAACCCCAGTGCATACGAAAACCGCTCTGTATCAAAAACTACAGCCTATCGCGGGGACTGCTCATCAGTAACTAAGACCTGAGGTATTAAATGACAAATACATAGAATGATAGAAAGAGAAGTGAAGCGAAAACAAAATTACAGTTAAAATAAGAAGGCCTGGGGTACTATAGCACCCCTGTTGTCATCGAAAGGTTAATGACCGGCAGTACGGCTTTCGTAGCAAACGGTCCACTGGTGATTTGATGGCTTATCTCACCGAAAAGTGGAACCAATCTTTACATTGTTTTGGAGAAAGTAAGATTATTGCGCTTGATATTTCTAAAGCATTTGATAGAGTTTGGCATCAGGCTCTTTTATCGAAAATGCGTGCTTTTGGTATCGATGAGTCTCTTCTTCGTTGGATTAGAAATTACCTTTCCGACCGTTCAATACAAGTTGTGTTGGATGGCTTCAAGTCTGATACCCACTTAATAAATGCTGGTGTGCCCCAGGGCTCCGTTTTGTCTCCGACTCTCTTCCTCATTTTCATTAATGATCTCTTGTCTGAAACTTCTAATCCGCTTAACTGTTTTGCTGACGACTCGACCCTCAGCTTTTCATATTCGTTTCCAAATTCACGTCCCCGCTCTTCGGATGTGGAACTGGAACGGTTGCGTATGATAAGCTCATTAAATTCTGACCTTGACAGCATTGTTGCATGGGGTCATATGAACCGAGTAGAATTCAATGCTTCGAAAACTCAATGCTGTCTCTTGTCGTTGAAGCTTAACATTCCCCCATTGCCACTATCCATGAATGGTACCTGCATCGAAGAAACCGAAAAGCTGTCAGTACTTGGTATGTGTGTAAACGATGATCTTCGTTGGAATGACCACATATTTGAAGTCGCCAAAAACGCTGCTAAATGCTTAGGTTTCTTAAGACGATGCAGGAAGTTCTTTACCCCTTCTGATCTGGCTACAATTAACAAGGCCTTCATCCGCCCAAAACTGGAGTATAACTCCCATATCTGGTCAGGTGCATCTCAAACATCTTTGCGCCTACTTGATAGGGTACAAAATAGAGCGTTCAAATTGATAGGTGATAGTTCAATTGTAGAATCGATTGATTCTCTTGAACATCGTCGAAACGTTACCTGTCTCAGTCTCTTTTATCGCTTTTTTTACAAACAGTGCTCTAGTGAAATAGCCAGCTGCATTCCTCCCCTGAAACATTTTAACCGCAGCACCCGCCTCGCCAGGAATGCTCATCAGTTCTACCTTGAGCCCAACTTCGGTCGTACAGTCAAGTATAGAGATTCATATTTTAGTCGCACCACCCGAATGTGGAATGCTCTACCTGGCTCTGTATTTCCCCTGCATTACGATTCACAAAGGTTCAAAAGCAACGTGCATCGATGTCTCCTTTCAAATCCTCTCCTATTTTCCTAAATGCTCGCACTGTGTTTATAACATTATAAGGGTAGTCATAACCCCTTGATGTGCGCGCTTATTATAAAAAAAAAAAAAAAAAAACAGCAAAATTTGAAGAAAATCGACCAGGGGTTCAGGCTATAGATTCACACATGGACAGACAGATAGACACACAGACACACAGATAAACAGATTTGTAGGACTCTTTTTTTCGTTTTCTCTTTTATCGCAATTTCATATTTTATTTTATATCTCCAAATTTTTTCCTGCACGATTGTAAAACCTATCTTATAGCACCAATAATCGCAAAGAAAAACACCCCCTATTTGCCATTCACACAAACGGCATTATAGTCAAACCGAAAATTATCCAGTAAACGAGTCCGAGTGTGTTACACGCTGCAAAAGCTTAACATTTTAAAGTACAATTTAATTTAATATAAAATCTTATCTATTAAGGGGTAGGTCTGGTTAGTAGCTGTCAATGTAATTGCTCAGTGCCGGTAGTAGGTACCTAAGCCACTTCTATTTCAAAGAAAGAATCGCAATAGGTTCTACTCAAAGGACGTTCTTGCAAAAACCTCCAACTTTAACCTTTAATAACTTTGCTAACTGCCACTACGCTCATTACTCAATTACGTCGAAGAACCGCCACACGAAAACATTAAAAAAAAAAATAATAATAAATAGAATAGCTTCACCAGAATTTCCATTGCCTGTATAGAACAATAATCCTTCAAACGATTTCCTTTCATCAGACTCATGAACCGCAAAGAAAAAAAGAAGCACTCGTTCGCTTATTTACCGTAATAACACCGCCTTACACAGTAATCTCCACCACCAATACTTTGAGATTACAAACATCTGAGTGCGAACGTGCCAACGATTACCTACACAAATGAGCCTCTCTGCCAACTCGTAATACATATTTCAAAATTTCCTATTACTATCCTGTCTGCGGTATTCACAAAATACACCCTCGGAAGCAAATCCTGAGGCAACCCTGAAACGTGTTTTGTGCGGAAGGAAATCCAGCAGAGCATATAATTACGACTTGAACGCCTTTCATCAGCATCCCCAAGGACTACTTTCTGTTGTCGTGTCGTCGTCCATCCAGCAACCACCATCACACCATTGTCTCTATCCCAAACAATAAGGCCCATCCAACGGAACTCACTTGCTAATATCGTGGCACATTATTAAAATAACAAATCATAACGGAAACATCCTCGCGCACACATAAACAGCAATTCCATAGAATCATCATCATCATCACCACACTAACTTACCTGGTCTCTCAGCTTAGTATCATCAAGCCAAGCGTTGCCTGGGGAGAACTCACCAGCTGCAACAACAGTTACATCGACACCACGAGGACGCATTTCTTGACGCATGCAAGCGGCAAATGTTTCCACAGCAGCTTGTGTGGCACACTGGATACCACGAACAGGCGACGGAACTTTGCTCAAGCCTGTTAAGAGAAGAAAAACATAGAACAAACACATCAACTATTTAATTTGCCTTAACAAGGTCAAGCTAACAAAAAAAAAAAAAATAAGAAAATAGAAAAACATATCCGTATGTTCACAAAAGGTAAACTTCTCCTGAGTACAGAGAATAGAACGGACGTTGCATTTAATTAGTTCGACCGAGGTAATGCAATTATCTTAGATGGGCTCCCCCATAACTTTGTCGTAACATGACTTTATGGGAAGTCGTTAACTTACCGGAGGTTAAAAATATAATACGTCCATTAGAGCGTCGGATGAGGGGCAACATGATTTGTGTGAGGCGTGCAGCTCCTGCAAATAGTTTGAATTGAATTAAATATTGCTGATGGCTGATGGCACCGCCATCTCTTACCGAGTAGGTTAAGATCCAAAGATTTACGAAGCACTGCAAACGGAATCCACTCAAGCTCACCAAAAGCAATCCAATGAGCGCAATGAATAACCGACCATAAACCGGTGGCTCCATATGGCAGGTGTTCAGTAATGAATAGGCAAGCTTCCAAAAGCTTTTTTCGGTGGGGGAAAAAAGTGGTTGTTGTATTAGAAAAACTTGTGTTTCATAAGAAAGCTTACAGTTTTTTCGGATGACACATCCACGTGAAGGAGTTTCAATCGTCCTGAAGTTTCCTCCTTCAAAATATTCGCCTCTTCGCAGTCTTCTATTGGCAAACTGAAACCAGCATAAATAGTGAAGCCCAAGTCATCGAGCTTTTTAGCCAAATACCAAGCAATTGGTGATTCGCAGCCGGTTATAAGCACTCCCTTACCAGAAGCAGAAACCTTTATGTAAAAAAAAAAATTAGAATTAAAATACTGATAATGGAAAAAATGTCCACCTTAATCGAAAACCAAATTCCCATTCACGGTTACAATTGTTTTCATTTTTTATTGTTCTGGCCAGGTACTTTCGAACAAGGGGGTGGTGGTAATTAATATATGATGCTTTTCCGACGAGGAAAATGTGTGTGCCTATTTCATTGTTTGGCTGAAAGTTGGAACGTTTTTCGGCACTAGTGCGTCATAGTCATTAATTTAAATTGGCAGCTGGGGGGGTGAGATATCGGGTGTTTTCTCTGTACGCACGGCAAAAGGTCAGACCAATGAGTATTAATTTTGGAAAGTAAGCAATTTTGTTGCGAGTTGTGTTTAGTTTATGAAAAGAACGCAGGTAAAGCCCAACTAATAAGTATCCCTATGTCAGTCTTGCTCTATTTTAGTACCAATTTGATTGGAGAGGTAGTTAATTAAGCAACAACAGGGTATGGGAATTTGTTTGAAGATTCATATATGTGCATGTATAGAAAGAAGTAAGTATATGTTAAGAAGAGAGTTTTGGTATACACAAGAAGCAGAAATCAATGTGAATGTTAGATTTATTGATGTCTGGGAGAGCTGGAAGTTATGTTTTTTATTTCACCTGACGCACCAGGTGGGTGGTAATCTGGTAATAAGGTTAAGGACATGAAGTTTCAATGTTAGATTGATTTTTACACAACGCTTAAACTTCAGCCAAAAGAAGCATGAGATCAGGCAGTGATATTCGGCAGTCTGAGGTAAACGCAGGGTACTCCACGAGCAGACCATTTGAGTCCAGCAGTTAAATGGGTGATCAGTATGATCCATACGAGGTCAGAACTCACAACCCTCATACAGCGGCAGAAAGAAAGAAGAAGAAAACTTGGAAACAGTCATAAAACTCTTTTTCTAAATCAATTGTGACTGAAAGTGGATCAAAATGGAATACAACATTTCAAATGTTTTCTTTTAACTTCTCCAAAAGCATTTTGCAAAATTACAACTTCAACTTAAAACATGTTCAACCCTTTCAAACCAATTAAACCCCGTGAACGTTACATAGCTGCATCGTCATTGGAAAGATATTGCGAGGACCAAAAGCATAATACAATTTTGAAGTTTATGCATAAAGTTGAAAGCACGTTACTATTTAGGAATATTATTTTGTTGGAGTTTTCGTTTGCTTATTTTGAATTGATGCGAATACGTGTTCGAAACTAAGGAAAACAAAACATGTAAAACCTTTTGAAATCAATTACAACTTGTAGACTTACACAAATGTGATACCATTGGAAAGGTATTGTGAAGATCATGTGCCCAATACAACTTTAAAGTTTATGGTTAAAGTTTAAGGCACGTTACGATTGAGTAAAACTATTCTGTCTTCAAAATGAAAGCACCTAACAGAGTTTTCATATATTTACTGTGAATTCATGCGAGTATATGTTCGAGGTTGTGGAATGTGTGTGTGTGTTATAAGCTAATCAATTTCGCTTCATTCTTCTCTACATGAAAAACAACAGAGCACGATTCAGCTTAAACTTCGACACGTGTTCCCTGCAGCTCATAAAATACTCACATAAATTTGGATATGGTACGGTTTGTGGTAACTCCAGCAAAATGAGATGCCTGTGGAATGTAGTTTTGAAGTTCAATGAAATTATATGCAGACTTCGTGGAATGTAGTACTCAGGTTTAGAGAAATTAAATGCAGAGCTTAATATGAGAGGAAAATAAGTTATGAAACTATTTGCCTTGTTGTTTTAAGACATTGTTAGTAAGGGTACCCGTTGGGTAATGGAAGGTATATCTGTTGTTAACCCAGAGGTTTGTGGTTCAAATATCAAATCCCAACATGAACTAAAACGGTTTTCCACTGGTAAGTATTAAATTCATTACAAAAAAAAATATCAAAAAGCATCACCTTCCGTGAGAAATTGGCAAGTCCTCCGATTTTAAAGTCATTGTCATGACAAGCGCTTTCTCGATTAGCCGTCCGGAACCGACAGAAAATTATTGGTCCCCTCCATTAATTCACAAAACAATGGTTGTGAGAAATGCGCTAGGCCCCGGGGCTCCTCGCTCTGTGGCACCACAATGTGTATGTTCTGTATTTGTATATAGTGAGGGATATTAAGTCCTTTCTAATCTGTGAGATAAATTTCAACACTTTAAAAAAAGGTAAAAATTTACTCCACCTTATCATATCTTTTATTAATTTCACTTTGCTGTTATTTTATAGTAGCCTCAACTTTGAAATAAGAACACAGGGCATTTGCATTTTCAACTGAATACGTGTGAACATGTTCCTGATGTTTTATTAAGGTAGGCTTCATAACATTTTTTTTTTCAATCAAACAAGGACAACACCCAGACATCCCCTTTTATTTATCTGTTTGAATTTGCTTTTTGATAAAATGTAAAAAAAACTTAAAGACAGCTTCAACGATTATTTATTCCAAAACTCTTAAAGACCTCTTTAATAAATAGTGTGGAAAGGATTATTTACGTCTTTAAGTGTTCTGACAGATGTTTTAAAATGTAAAAAATCGACAATTGATCATGAAAGCCTTCAGAACTTGTATTAAAGACATCTATTTATTTAAATGGAATTGTGTTATTATTAAAGCGCTGCAGTCGCCAAAGAACACTTCTATAAGAAAACACAAGTTCTATCTTTTGGTCGAGAAAAAATTCATGCTTTCTAATGATTACTCTCATTATTTGAAAGCATGAATAACTCTCCTATCCCAATTGCTTCTAAAAATATTCATTCCCAAATTCTTCCTCGTGTGAAAGGATTGTAGATTGTTACACATTGTAACAATTTTAGATTGTTTTAGGCCATCTAGCGCTGTATAGAATAACAATGAAGTAGCTTTTCACTATCATCCACTTTACAGAACCAAATTTTCTCTTGCTGTTACGGCCATCTAGAGTAGTATAAAAACATTAAAGAAATAAAAAAAAATACTTTTCACTATAACCAAACAGAAAGATTAAAGAGCATTTTTTATGTTAAATGACTTGAGAGATTTCTAAAAAATGCGGTGTAACACCAACCTAAAGCATATTTTTTCTACTCATATTACTGAAAATGCATTGTAGTGGTTTTTCAAAAATGCGGTGTAACACCACCTAAACCAACTACACCGTGGGTGCATTTAGACATGTCCAAGTACTAATAACTGAAAACAGCATCTCTTTATCCACTCTTGCAAATAAGTAGTAGATGTTCCATGTAGCTTACTTTTGGACTTTTAAGATCTTTCACATTAAGAACTTTTAAAGAGTAGCTACTATCAAAAAAGTGTATATTGTGTGCCTTGGGTGAAATGCAAATATGTGTTTTTATGCTTCTTTTAACACCTGTCGTTCAAATAATTACTCTAAATTATTTTTGTCTGTAGTAGTCCTGCCAAAAGAGTCGTGGAATTACACGGAGTGAAATTTCGATAAATCGATTTGACACATTCAATGTGGACTTTCGAAGAGGCTAGCTATAAAAAGGTAACGCCCAACTTGTTAAAAACCTGGTTCATAGATCATCCTCAAATCGAGATCAACGAGTGAAGTTAAGCATCTTATTGCTTCCATGACAAGGTAGAGCTCGATAAATGATTGGTTCTGAACCCAAGGAAAAACATGCAGTCCTCCGACAAAAAAAAAAAAAACACATGTCATAATGAAAGAAACTGGGTTCAATGTCGTTGATTGATTTGACAAATATAAAAAAATAAAAAAATGGTCAAAGACGTGCTCTCTGAAGTGCGTTATTAAATGGCCTACTGAAACCCATTCTTTAAAGACACCTAAGTCCGTAAAGAGACTTAAACACAAATGTAATGCAATACGTTGCAGGAGACTATTTAACTGAGTACTACATTAGGTAAAAAAAGAGACAAAACTTGATCGGTCCGCTGGAGTTATTTTTGTTCAAGTTATTTATTATGAGTTTAAATATTTAATTCTGAATTTAAAAGACATCAAAGTACTTTAGCCCAGTTAAGGTGTCAGTTATAGCGATCAGGAAAACGAATCAGGAAAAATTTTCAAATGGAATAATAACTATGTTCTCGTTACAGTTTAATAACAAATGTTATACCAATCGATGGCAAATCACTCAAAGAATTTTTTGTGCCCAAAAAAGATATAATAGAACAAATATTTGCTGTTTAATTTGTATTTTTCCATTTTCCTGTTTCAATTCCATCAGGAAAATAGAAAAATACAATTATACGGCAAAGTATTTGTTCAATTTAACATTTTCTTGGCAAAATAGAGTCTCTGGACTGTTTACGATTGATTGGTATAACATTTGTTATTCAATTGTAACAAAAACATATTGATAATTAATTTTGAAAATTTTTCCTGATTCGTTTTCCTGATCGCTATAACTGGCACCTAAGAGATAAGAACCAAAGACAAACACCAATGTATGTAAAATTTAAAGCGAATGAACCTTAACCGACTTGAAGAACTCTTCAGTAAACGAAACAACTGTCGAAAAATGTTTAATGGTTTAAAAACATGATTACAATAAGTCTATGCCAATGAGTGCAAGTTTAACGTCTAACGTATTTTGCTTTTGCTATTGGAGAAAACCTGAAAAAGAAGTGTGGTTTTATGGCACGAAGTTCAAAAAGAACGATGAAGATCAGGCAGAAGTGGGTCTTTAAGACAAGTAAAATATACGGGTCCTAATAAAAGGCTTCATTAAGGTATGTCAGATAAAGCTACATAGAAATGTGATCACTGTGGTCCCAATGCCGTCTAAGCCAAAGAAAAAGAAAAAAGAGAAGAAGAAGAAGAAAGCATCTCGACTTTACAGATATAATGTCACTGGAATATTTAATCCAATGAATTACTTAAACATCTAGCAGCTTCAAACGAATCCAAAAACGCTGTTTCAGTTGTCTGAACATAAACCAATAGAGGCTCATAATTGCTTAGATTATTTTATACTAGGGATTCCTGCTCACTGAAAAATGCGTCCAAGAGAATGTATTTAACACTTAAACCAAGCTTCCACCCAGCTAACAAGAAAAATGTATACAAAGTTTAAAGTTAAAGTTTAAAAGTTGAATTAACATCAATTCATCAATCGGTGTTCCAAATTGGTGATAGTAACGACAATGTTCTTTTGAAAATTTCTAGAAAAAATACGAGAAACCATTTTCATTCCACTGATAAACACTTTGCGACAGTGTGTGTCTTCTTCTTCTTTTCATTTCCGGCGTTACGAGTAGTGATCTTGAAGCGATCACAACTCTCCCACTTTTCTGCTTCACACTAGTGATCCACCTGTGGGGTACGCCGCGTTGACCTCAGAAAGCGTCGGCAAGCCTCCCGGTTTTGGATTGTTCCATGTCTGAGGCCAACCAAATGCTGCTGTTTTTGCATTTGCTTGTACCAGGAGTGTTTTGGCCTGCCTTTTCTTTTTCGTCGCGAATTTGTTGAAACGTTGTACGATTTTGCCTTTTGGACGGGGTTCTGCGGATCTCTCCTTTGAACATGACAATACCAACTGAATTGCTGAATTTTGTCCAAGATGGTACTTTTGACATGAAGGCTTCCACGGATCTTAGTACTTCTAATTCGATCAAGCTTTGTTACTCCTGCTGTCATCCGAAGCATCTTCATTTCGGCTGCCGTCAATCTGCTCTCATACTTTTTGTACATTGTTCAACATTGTGAACCGTATGTCAGAGCTGGACGGACAACTGCTGTGTAGAGTCTTCCCTTCAGCTTAGGGGGCATTTTTCGATCACAGAAGATAGCGAAGTTTTCTCGCCACTTCATCCACCCTACACTTACTCGATGATTGATGTCGTCATCACAAGTTGCTTCACTATTGATCATAGATCCCAGATATTTAAACTTTTCACACTTGGGAAGCACATTTCCATTCAAATAAATGTCTGGAATAGGCTTGTCTGGATCAGAAAAATGGCAGCACAGGTATTCAGTCTTTTTAGCGCTAATACGGTACCGATTTCCTTCCAGAACATCAATCCAAACGTTAAGTGCTCGTTGCAGGGATGTAGGATCCTCGCTTATGATGGCTCCATCGTCAGCAAAGAATAATTGTTGTACTTTATTGTCCGTTACTTTTCCTTCGAGCAAATAATCCAGAACAGCAATAAAGAACAGTGGACTCAAGACACTTCCCTGATGTACACCAACTGTTATTTGGAATTCTTCGGTGACTCCAGCTGGGCATCTCACTTTTGTAACTGCTCCCTCGTACATGTCCATAATTATTCGCACATAGGCTTCAGGAACTCCTCGGTATCTGAGGGCCACCCATATCAGATCTCGCGGTTGTCGATCGAATGCTTTTTCGAAGTCAACCAACACAATATGCAAATCCTCTAAGGCATCTCGGTGTTTTTCCATAATGATCCTTATACTTTGGATTGCGTCTGTAGTTGACTTACCCGCGACAAACCCGCATTGGTCATCAGACAGCCTTATTATTTTCCGCAGTCGGCTATCCAAAACCCGCTCAACGATCTTCATAGTGTGGGACATCAACTTGATCGAACGATAGTTGTCACAACTTCTTTGCCACAGTGTGTGTACCTGTACATATCTTCTTCGCTCGATATATTCACTTAAAAGCTCATTTATTCATTTTATTTTTTATCTACTTAAGATTAGTTTCACCTAACAAAAAATGTAACCATTATTTCAGATTTATGATCAACCTAAGAACCTGTTCTCGGGCCATTACCGCCCATCCACCTCAAATTTGCTTTGTCTCATTGCGGTTATCGAATTTGCCCTGAAGGCGTTGAGTATAACTGGAAAATTTCTAACATCAAAACGGCAGAAAATACCATAGCAAAAAAAGAGTTTATTTTTTTCAGCAGCTGTCTATATTTCGTCTCCTTTTCGCAAAAAGGATAATATGACCATTCATCACGAATAGCTCTCCTTTGATTTATTGAAGTTCATACGAATCACCTCAATGTTCTATACATTGATCTATCAAAAACAGCTTACAAAACCACTACCCAATCATCCCTAACAAATTCCCTCTAATTGGCAGTAATAATCTCATAACATCGACATAAAAGCCCCGAAAGCCCAAAACTGTTCAAAACAAAAATTCGAACACGAGGGAAACACCAAAATCAGAACAATGAACAACCTAAAATCCTCTTAAGCTTCGAGCAATTCCAAAATGTATTCCCCAGTCATTTACCCTCAAACTCAAAGTCTATCAAAATCAAATCCAAAACTTCAACAACAGAGCTGAAAATCGATCGCAAGTCCTTGAATCCATCAAAACCACGCGCCATCTCTGGTCTGTTTAAAGGTATATGTGTAAAACGAAGGTAGATATACTCGTACAAACCAAACCTCATGTGCTTTCCGTTTTGCTCCATATCGTTCAGATAAAACAATATGGAATGCCAATCCAATTCATTAATGTTACCTCGTGACTCTACTTGCAAGCCCATAGAGACCGCAGCACGAGCTGAATTTCATTTAAAACGTCTTAAACCTATTAAGTGAGAAAGGATTAGTTTAAATGCAATTTATGTATGAGATAGAAGTTCATATTGTTGAAGAGTTGGTAGGTATATGAGTAAATTGTTTGTATTGACATAATGTGTCACATTAGTCGGCTAGACGAAAGGACATTATGTGTGTGCAGCAATCTCCCCTCCAAACAGAAACACTCAAACATACCACACCAAGGACTTCAACTTCTTGGGGGTGTTTTCGTGACAATAGCTAATGGCTGTGGGGTAGAAGAGGGAAATGTTCGTGTTTGAACAATAGAATCAATTAGGGAATTGTCTGTTAACCTTTTGAACTAGTTTTCTATTAGACGACTTGTTGCAGTAGTTGTTGGGTAGGAGCTACCCTCTAACTTCTCAGAAGCGTGTGTGTTGTCTTACCTATAAACAATTATACACATTCATACATAGGTACAACAGGTTGGGGTGGGATGGGCGTACCTACGTACTCCTGTTTTAGTTTTGGTTAAAGCGTGTCAGTGGGAATTTGGCGTGTTTGCTGAAATTAATTTTTTTTCGTGAGGCTAAACTGACAGCGGCAGTAGTTCTTTTCCTGTTTCTTAGAAAAGACAATAGAGGAAGTTGACATTGGGGAAATGGGGTGACTGGTTAGCACATAGTGATGGTATTTAAAGGAACAGTTTTTGTTTTTGTTTTTTTTTTTTTTAAGGGGTTCGCGTGTAGGAAGAATATTGACCCACAGAATTGAGAAGGACGTAATAACATACGACTTTCACTTCGTCTGGCAGTGAACATTTAAGGCGAAGATTTTGAAAGATGATCACAGTGAAGTTGACTAATTAAAAATTTGGGTAGGACAGGCTTTTGAACTTTGTAGGTAATAAAAAACACATACACATGACAAACATAGTGCGAAGCTCCAATATTTAGCGCATTTCTTTTAACCATACCTTTCAAAGGAATGGAAGGGACCAACAATTTTTTCCTGATTCCGAACAGCTAATCGAGAATTCGCTTTTCATGGGATGAAAAATCCAATTTCTAGTAAAAGGTGACATGTTTCTAGTTTTTCCAACTGCAATCGCGAATAACTTCAGAAGGAAGAACTTTATGAAACAGAATTATAAACCCTTTTATGTAGAAAATTAGGTCTCGTTCAAGAAATATTTCTCACTTAATGAATTGTTTGTTAGTGGAAAATTTTCAAAGTAAAAAGTATGATCAAAACTAGACACCAGTTTTTAAAGCTTGACAGCTCAGAAATGGATAAATAATTTAAACCATACTATTTTTTAAAGGAAATTTAATTTCTTACAAAAATGATTATCTTTAGGATTTTTGGCCTAAAATAGTTTAACAGCTTAGATGCAAAAATAAAATCAGGTCTAAGATATCGAAAACACGTTTAAAAGACATTAACTTATTTTTAAAGGGCTCAAACTTTCATGGTATGTATTTATTTTATCCAAAAATATATTTTTAAAATATTTGTAAAAAAAAAAAAAGAGTTTTTATCCCAAATAAATTTTCAAAACATTTGCCAAAAAAGAGTTTAAATGTTTTTATGGATTTTCTGGAAAAAACTGCTTCCCATTTTTTTCTATTTCTTAAAAACTAAGAAAATTTTTCACCTTTCAATTTCTTTGAAGAAAAAGAATCAATTTTTCACCAAAATTTTGACTTTGAGACTTGATTGTTCACTTGAATATTGTCCTGAATTTCCAGATTGATGCGAATAACAGTTTTTGGTGATACAACTTCAGAAAGTCACACGCTCGAGGTCAGCTAGTCTTAGCACCCAAAATTTTAAAAACGTTTTTATCGAAGCAATGGCGCTTATTGCGAGTGTCGTTTGGCTGTCGATTACACGACGCGACGGTTGTCGATAGTCGAACGTTGAAAAAGAAATTTGGTATTGCGTATTCTTATTGTTCGAGTTGCATTATAAAACAAAATGTTAATTTAGACCTAAATAATTTCTTTAGAATTAAACTCAAACAAATTAAACCTTCCCCCCAAGCTTTCAAGGAAATCGATAAAGTAACAGGCCGAAAATTCTTTGGTACAGATATGGGGCCGTCCATAAAATACGTCACACTAAAATTAGGTTTTTTTGAACCCCCCCTCCCCCAGTGTCACGCTGTGTCACACTTTCTGTGACCCCCCTATGAATATTACGTCACAAAAGCTTAGACCCCCCCCCCCCCCTTGCGCATGATAAATTTTAATTGATAGTGCAGTTGTAAGTTTAAAACTTTTTTTTATAATAAATTAACAAATATATTTGCCAATACAATGCCGCTAGAGCCAAGTCAAAAACGCTAGAGACGCACCGAAGAGCTAGCGCTCATGTTTAAAAAAATAAACATTAGTAAATATATTGAGTTACAATTTATTGTATTAAAAATATATGCATTTAAATGTCTGTATATTTACTAATACGAAATTAATGATTTTTATCATGACAACGATTTAAAAAAAAACTAGTCGAAAGAAATACTGCAGTAAAATTTTTTGATGAAGGGCGAACGTTACGTTGCCGTAGACCCCCCCCTCCCCCCTTGTCACATCTTGTCACACTCAGCGAGACCCCTCCCTCCCCCCTGTATTCGAACGTATTTTATGGACGGCCCCTATTTCGAAAGACACTCTTTTTTATAATGGACAAGAGCTTATACCTTATAGATGTTCAATCAAAATTAAATGCTTTTAAAAGCTTTTATTCGACATCTCCATCTGAAATAGGAGCAGATTATCAAACTTTCGAAAATGAAGTTATTTCGACAGTAAACCGTTTCAAAGAGTGTCACACTATCGAAAAACTTTTAACCTTTTCGCCAGATTGTAGTGCGTTTGACCCTAGAAGAGCACCGTTTACTTCACCTAACTGTGTTAATATTTCGAGAAGCTCGCTTAATAATAAAAAATCCTCTGGGATAGATCAATTATCAAATATTGTTCTCAAGCATTGTCCGTTTTCTTTGGATTGCGTTTTGTCACTTATATTTAACCAATGTGTTAATAATGGGTATTTCCCAAATGCTTGGAAAAAGGGTAAGATTTTACCATTAGCAAAGAAAAAAGCTGCAAGAGAAGTTAGTAACTTTCGTCCAATCGCGCTTCTTTCAAATATTGGCAAATTATTCGAAAGGATTTTAATAAATCCTTTAAACACTTTTTGTGATGATGAAGAGATAATCCCAAGAAATCAATTTGGGTTCAGAAAAGGGAACTCCACAGAACATGCATTGCTCTTGTTTCAAGAGAAAGTAATGCAAAACCTAAGAAACAAAAAATGTACAGTGAGCTTGGACATCGATCTTGAAAAAGCATTTGATTCTGTTTGGCATCAAGGTCTTATGTTTAAGCTTATTCAACTAAATTTTCCACATTGGTTGAGTAGAATAATACTCAGTTTTTTATCAAACAGGTCGAATTCCATATTTATTGGAGCTGAACATTCAGAATTCTATCCTGTTATCACAGGCGTTCCACAGGGATCGATAATGGGGCCATTCCTCTTCAATATTTTTTTGCAAGATTTTCCTCTCTCTGACCCAATGACTAATGAACTAGGTTCAATTCATTACGCAGATGATACTATCATATTAGCTAGTAATACCCGACCAACTGTAGCTCTAAGCAAAATAAAGCAAGGGCTTCCTCTCGTCGAAAATTATTTCAAAAAGTGGAGATTGAAAATTAATACAAGAAAATGTGGACTAACTAGTTTTAGAAATGCGAGTGGCAAAGGACATTACCTTGCGGTAAAAGAAAGCAAGGGTTTATCTTTAAAAGTGAATGATATTCAAATTCCATTACGAACCGAAACAAAATACCTGGGAATAAATTTCCATAACCGATTCTTGTTCAACAAACATGCTAGGACTGTGCTTAATAAGGCAAAGATGGTTGTAGGATCGCTTAAACTTCTACTTAATTCAAAGAGCTTGTCAGAGAAAACAAAAATTCTTATGTACAAGACGCTTATAAGACCGATTTTGACGTATGGGTTTTGTACGTGGCTTACGATATCACCTAGTGTCGCAAAAGAAATGGAGTTGTTTGAGAGACAAATTTTGAGATTTTGTTGCGGTCTGTTTAGAAGAGCAGATAAGAAGTGGTATTCCAACAAAATTTTATATGAAGCAACTCAGGTTACTCCCATAATGAAATATCAAATAGAACTCTTGATAAAAAAGATGGAGCGTATAAGATTTCATGAAAACCCACTCGTAAGATCCTTGTTGGGCTCTAATATTAATAACTGCCTATTTGATAACTATTATTTATCTCCATTCAATTTTCTCAATGAGGGGTCTCTTTCTCTTTTAGGACAAGATACAAACGAAACTACAAAAGTGCCGTTCTTTGAAAAGGCATCTCCCTTTAACTATAGGGGATGATAATTGATAACTGTTATGCTAATAAATGAAAAGATTAGTAAAGTTTTTAACAGTTAAAACACTTATTTTATTTCCTCAGATGTACATTTCAGAAGCAATGCTTCCATCGTCAGTGAGATTTATAAAATTAAATTAAATTAAATTATTTGTCAAAAAACTAATAATAAACAAAAATGTTTCTAAACAAAATTACAGTTGAGTTGAGTTGAATCTATTAAAAAATTTTTTGAATATTGAATCTTTGATTGGTCCATCATCACTATTCATTAGATTATTTTTGTTTTTAAATATGTAAAATGATTCAAAAGCATCTAATTCATAATTGCTATTTACATTTCTTATTAGTTTTAAATTTTGCAAACTAAAGCTATGACTATTTTCTAGCATATGTTCTGCAACACTTGACTTTTCTTTTTCATTATATTTAAGATGTGCAAAATGTTCTTTAAATCTTTTTAGAATAGGTCTTCTTGTCTGTCCTATATATTCTTTTGCACAATCATTACATCCGATAGAATAAATTCCTGACTTTTGAAGTTGTTCAATTTTATCCTTAGATCCTCCAATCAGATTTTTTATTTTTATTTCGCTGCACTCATTCATACGGATATTATATTTATTAAAGATTGGTTTTATCTTAGATGTTATTTCTGGATAGAAATAAAATTTTGAATATTTCTTTTCGTCATTTCCTTCATTCCTTATTAGATCTAAAGTTGTGTAATTTCTCAATTCTTGTTTTCTTCTATGTGCAATTGTTAAATCTTCAATCAATTCTTCAGTATATCCATTAATTTTGGCTATGTCTTTAATTTTTTGGAATTCTTTTATTTTTGTTTCTATAGTCATTGGAATATTTAGAGCTCTAAAAATCATTGAGTGAAAAGCTGACATCTTATGTTCAAAGGAATGGAACGAGTCTGATGTAATGTATCTCTGAGTATTCGTTGGTTTTCTGTATATATCCAATTCGAAATTGTCTCCATTCCGAGTTATACTTAAATCCAGAAAATTTAGTTTCCCTTCAATTTCTTCTTCATATGTAAATTTTATTGATGGGTATTTAGTTCTATTTAATTTGTTAATGAGCTGACGGAGTTCATGTTTTTTGATTATCGCCCATATATCATCTACATATCTTAACCAAATTCTTGGGAAATTTACTTGATTTTTCATTTCAGTTTCTATATGCGACATAAATAAATTTGCTAAAAACGGGCTCATATGTGATCCCATACTGCAACCAAATTTTTGTCTGTAAAACTTTTCATTAAACTGGAACCAATTTTCATCCATGCACAGTTTAGTAAGTTTTACAAATTCATTTATTTCTTCTGGTTTAAGTGTATTTCTTTCTAGCCATTTTCTCAGAAAAACTAAAGTTTCATCAATTGGAACATTTGGATATAATGAAACAACATCGAATGAAACTTGAATCTCATTGCTAGCTATTTTTAAGTTCTTTACTTTTTCTGCAAATTCAATTCCATTTTTTATAGCTGCTGTTTCAAATTTGATTGGGAGATTATTTAGTTTTTCTAATAACCAACATTCAAGTTTTGATAATATTGATCCAGTTGTTGATGTAATTGGTCTTATTTGTTTTCCTGGTTTATGTAATTTTAACTGAGAATATAATCTTGGTAAAATTGGATTTGAAACATTTAATTTCCTTGATAAATTAGGATCATTAAAAACTAATCTAATGAATAGTGATGATGGACCAATCAAAGATTCAATATTCAAAAAATTTTTTAATAGATTCAACTCAACTCAACTGTAATTTTGTTTAGAAACATTTTTGTTTATTATTAGTTTTTTGACAAATAATTTAATTTAATTTAATTTTATAAATCTCACTGACGATGGAAGCATTGCTTCTGAAATGTACATCTGAGGAAATAAAATAAGTGTTTTAACTGTTAAAAACTTTACTAATCTTTTCATTTATTAGATTAAAAAACACGTGGAATATCTCAACTAAAAAACTCATCAACTGTTATGCTATTAAAAAATAAAAAAAAAAATAAAAAAAATAAAACATTTTAGACATGTTTTGGTAAGCCATTGTTCAATGCAGATTGTTGAGCTTTCCTTGTAATTTTGTTTTTTAAATTAATAGGGATTTCTTGACATCTGCACTATTTTATCATACCTGATATAAATTAAGATATCCTCCTCAAAACTGTGGATTTTTAGTTTTTAAGTTTTAGATTTAGTCCTAGTCATTAAGTTAAGAATGCCATAAAAGAGCAAAGCAGAGTATTGATCACCGGGAGCAAGTAATCAAATCAATATGTTAATTATCGACTAGATATTTTTATTTTTATTATATTTTTGAAATATTTTGAATTTATGTTACAGTCAGACATATCATGAAGTCGACCAAAGATAAAATGCATACCTAGTCTTTTTTTTAAATATAAATGTACAGATTTTATATGCCTCAATAAAGTTAACTTGTAACTTGTAACTTGTATTGTTCGATACTTTCAATTTTGAATTCGATCGCTATCGTTTGTATTTTTGCGATCGACTATCACTGAAACTAACTCAAATGTCAAATTATAGGATTTATTCACAATGACTACTTTCATTATTCACAGTTACAGAAATCTTTGTCGATAGAGATACGCAATACCAAAAGGAAAATTTATCGAAGCTTTCGACCATTGTCGCATCGGATGTTAGGCGACATTCAGACATGAGCCCCTATGTATTTAAAATACTTTGCCAAGTTTTCATGATAACTGCTCAATCCATTGGTGAAATTTAACATAGGTCTACGAAATACAATTCACAAGGACTTGGATGACTGATTTTTTTTTTTGATTGCAACAAATTTTAACAGAAAAAGTGTAGAGATATTCGTACAGAAGTTTAAATTTTTTTCCTGCCTAAAATCAGTGTTCGTTAGTTCGTTCAAGTTCTAGTCTATGTTCTTAACTAAAACAGATTTTCACTTGCGATTATAGGTTACAGAAGGCAAGCTTTACAATCTTGCAGAAAAAATTTTTGAGATGACATTTAAATATGAAAGAATACGAAAAAAATGTGGGCCCTGAAATTCTGTCTGCATGTCTGTCTGTTTTTATATGGATCTACAGCCTGAACCGCTTGACCGATTTCCTTTAAAATGTGCAGTTAGAGTCTGTGAGGCAGCCTACAGAGGGATTTTCGGAAATTGGTCTTTGGTCTTGAAATAACGGTACCTGGCATGCAAGCCATATGATAATACTAATTTTTCTCGATAAAATTTTTTGTAAGAGACTAGCTGACCCGGCAAACTTTATTCTGCCTCAGAGGCAATAAGTGAGTAGAGTTTGGATTTTATCAATTTAAATTTTTTTAGGATAGTAAATATATTCAAAAAAATCAAGTATTTTAATGATTCCTTATTAGCTCTTTATTTTGGTACATGTGTTGCATTTTCACTGAAGCACCTTGTGAGAGACGATATTTTTCGTCTTATTATCAGGCGCGAGAACAAATAACGCAGATGATCTTCCGACTCATGAACTTGAACATGCCACATATAAATGACCATGGGAAAAACATTTAACGATTGACTTTGTGATTTATTAATGGTCATAGCGAATGCAAGACGGATCGGAAACGATAACGGAATCCTTAATTGACCAATTTCAAAAGTTCTTTGGAATTTTATATGAAACATTTCGGAGGGACACGTAACATGTACCTTAATTTATCCGCATATTCCCACGGAAACAGAAGGACCGGGACCTTATTAAAAATACTGACCTAAGCAACGCCGTGAAAGTCGAGGTATAAGGGGTATATGAGTATTTCCAAAGCAGCAAAGGGTGTTGAGCGAAGATTTCCGCTGACTCATAAACTTGCTGACAATTAAACTATGCTTAGTCTGTCCCGATAAGTCAACTTTTTTTTTGTTTTTTTTTTTTTAAAGAACTGTGTTTTGTTTATAACGAAAGCTTACGCATCGCATTGATGTCGTTTCTGTTGCACGCTGCTTTTTCTTTTTTTGAGTCAATAAAACGATAGTCAATGCCCAATGTCGGTTTTTTAATGTTTACTTTTCCTGTTTTGATTTGAAGCATTCCGTTTACATTTAATGTCTGTGGCTAGATAAAAATGTTGTTAACGGGTCCGTCTCCTTGTCCTAAGCTATCTCCGAACCAAATTTCAGCCAAATCGGATCAGTCGTTCTTGAGTTATAAAATTCGAAAGAACTTTTGAAATTGGTCAAATAATTTTATAAGGTTTGCGTTCCCACTTTTGAAATCGCTACAGTAGTTACTAGGTTCCTGTTTACGTTCCCGTTCCCATAGGAATATAGGGATAAAAAGTATCCTATGTCCGTCTCCTGGTCTCTTGGTGAGGTAACCACCAATTTTCAGAAGAATCCGTTCAGCCGTTCTTGAGATATGAATAGTGTAACCAACACGACTTTCTTTTACATATATAGAAGACTAGCTGTGCCCGCGACTTCGTCCGCGTGGAATAGTGACTTTCAGCAGCATTTTTAATTTTTTAGGCTACTTATTTTGCGAATAAGACACATTCATGCGTTTTAGTAAACTATTGTTATATTTTATTTAAGTACATTTTTGCACACGACGTTCTTACCTTTTCCTTCTTTTGTCAAATAAAAAGGTTTTGCGAGTTTGATACACTCTTTTAAACTAAAATGACTAATCAGTGGGAACTAAAGAAATACGGGGAATAAATAGTTTTCTTATTTCGCTGTTCCAGTCATCATACAAAGCCGCATTCCAGATGTGTAATTTGTAGCTGTGTACAGTTCTAGATTACTCATTATTGGCACTGGAACACCAACTTGCATTCACTCCTGATAATTCTAAGGCATTGAGAAACTCTATAGGGTATGATGTGACTTTCTCCGTGTCCATAATATTGTCTACTGATAGACATTCGACAACATCCCCCAATACGTCAAACATAATTTATTAGTTGATATGGTTAACTATCTCATTAGTCGGGGCCGAAATCGACTTTTCACACAGGCATTACTGACTGCCAATATTTATTTGAAGATCAAGATAGACATTTCTTCTCAGGTCAACTGTGTAATAGACAATTTGACAGAAATCACCTCACGATGAAAGAACTTTTGAAATCGGTCCAGTAGCTTCAAGGTTCCCGTTTACGTTGCCGTTACCGTAGCAATATTGGGAAAACAAATACAGACACTGTCCTTCTTCAGGCTCCAGTCAAGACTATCTCTGCACCAACATTCATACAAACAGGTTCAATAGTTTGGGCGGTAGATAGTAACAAAACAAAACAGACAGACGGAGTTGATTTCGGATCTATAATGTTAGTAAGTACTTCCGTTCCCATGGGATAATAGGGATAAATTAAAGTTAATGTTACTTTGAGATAGTGTAGCGTTCTAACGGGGAAGTACTTCTAGAAATCAGTTCAGCAGTTTCTAGGTTCCCGTTAACGTTTGCATTCTTGTGGGAATACAGGGATAACATACATAGCCTATGTCCATCTTCAGGCTCAAGACAATATCAAATTCATATATGTAAATAGGTTTAATAGTTTGGGCGGTTATTGATAATAAATAAAAATAGACAGATAGATTTCATTTCAGACTTATGATATTAATAAAAACTCCTATTCCCGTAGGAATATGGTGACCGTTCCCGTAGGAATAATGGGGATGACTTACAGTTTATGTTCCTCAGGGATAGTGTAGCATTCTAACGGTGGAAGAATTTTTGAAATCGGTGCTGTAGCTTCTAAGTTCCCGTATACGTTCCCATTCCCGTGGGAATATAGGGATAAAATATATAGCCTATGTCCTTTCACAGAATCTAGACTATCTTTGTACAAAATTTCATTTAATTAAAAATTAAAATCTCTATTCATTATTTTGGGCGGGAGATGGTGACATAGAAAGGCGAACAAACAGAGCTACTTTCGCACTTATTATACCAGTAAGGACTCCCGTTCCCGTAGGAATATGGTGACTGTTTTCATGTGAATATGTGGATGAGTTGAAGCTAATGTTAATCCGGGATTATGGAGCATTCCAACGGTGGAAGAATTTTTGAAATCGGCGCTGTAGTGTCAAAGTTCCCGTATACTTTCCTGCTCCCGTGGGAATATATGGAAAAAATATATAGCCTATGTCCTTCCTCTGAACAACCTTTGTACAAAATTTCATTTAAATCGGTTTATTAGTTTGGGCGAGAGATGGTAACATAGAAAAGTGAACAGACATTGCTACTTTTGCATTTATAGTAATAGTGAGGACCGGTTCCCGTGGGACTATTCAAATGAAATACAGCCTATGTCCGTCCTTTAGTTCAGAACAATCTTTGTACAAAATTTCATTTAAATCGGCTTATTTGTTTGGGCGGGAGATGGTAACATAGAACGAAGAACAGACAGAGCTTCTGTCACACTTATTATATTTGGTAGGACTCCCGTTCCCGTAGGAATATGTGGATGAATTAAAGTTTATGTTACTAAGGATAGTGAAGCATTCTATTGGTGGAAACATTTTTGAAATCGGTGTTGTAGTTTCTAAATTCCCGTATACGTTCCCGTTCCCCTGGAAATTTATGGATAAAATATATAGCCTATGTCCTTCCTTAAGTCTTAGACTATCTCTGTATCAATTTTATTTAAATCGGTTCAGTAGTTTGGGCGGGAGATGGTAACATAGAAAGCCGGACAGACAGAGTGACTTTCACATTTATAATATTAGTTAAGATTATTTATTAGTTGTCTTTCTTATGAAAGAAAATTTTTTTGGAAAAAGTCTAAGAAAGGTACCGCCCATTCTACCGTTTTTTATAAAAACGACTTCCCCGTTAATGGAAGAGGTATGTGCTAGGTTGCTTATGAAAGAATGCAAACTAACATTTGGAAAATTTTATCTTTTCAAGTTCTCAATAACTTTTATGAATCTTTTCAAAACATTACCTTTTATTCAAATTTTTTGTCAACATATCGTTTGAAAAGGTGTTAAGAATTGCATACTTGCTTTTTAAAAAACTCATAACAAAAAAATGTAAAATTGAAAACCGGTTTATTTAAATACTGGTATAACGACTTTTATCAAATTTTCAGCGTTTATATGTATTAGCAATTGCAAAAAATGCCGTTTTTAGATTTTCGCTCGAAACCATTGGAATATTTAATTTAATTTTTTTCAGCATTTTGTGTGATTTAATTCAATTTTCATAGTAAATTAATTAAGCTGGCAGCCCTATACGACCAAATATAATATGAAGAGCAAATACTTAAACCTTGTACTCAGCCTTATGGTTCTGATATCGTATTAAGCACACAATCGCAAGTTCGTGCGACCCAATTGTGCCCATTTTTTCTCCATTTTTCTTCCAAATCAGATGATGCTGTGAAGGCGGACGCACCTTTAATCTGAGAAATCTGTAAACCGTGAGCGTTACGTGAGGTAACCTAAACAATCTTTAGTTGGTTCACTATGACCACGTCCTTGTGCATCTGGTTGGCGAGGCGATTGAAATAAAATGTCATCGAAATTTCAATTGAAACGGCACAGTTTAAAACTAAACGCACTTAAGACTTACTATCTTTCCTTCAAGACTGTAAATAGAGTACACAACTTGTTTTATATTCATACTCTAGTTACAAAAAGGACCACGGATTGATCTAACTCAATAACAACAGTTAACCGCTGACTCGTAAGCAATCTCACCAATCACTCTTATCTACTAACGTAGTTGGAACAACGCACATTGCAATTTCTGTATGTCGACCATCTTTGTTTAAATTCTCCTTAATCAAGTCCTCTTATTCATTAGCTTACTTTGGCAGGGAAGGGCTAGAATATCACTAAAGCGCCTCTCCGATTGTTGTAAAGGGACTTCAGAAAAGGTAAAAATCAACAAAAACATGAAGAAATGAGAACACTCAGAGGTCGTATTAAAGCTCTCGCATGAATTACCATGTAAGTCTCAGCTCAGCGTTAGAACTGTGGAATAAAAGAGTTATGAAATACACAACACGGAGCGTGAACGCATCGTAAAATAAAAAGTACGTGCGTTTTGTAGAAAAAAAGCTCTGCAATTAAAACCGTGCAATAAAAAACGCGTCATAAAATGTAATCGAAAAGGGCTACCAACTTGAGATTTCAATTCCCTTGCTTTCTATTCAAACAGCAAATTTTTCGTAACGCGTAACGAGTAGCCGAGATTCTCGAGAATCTTTGTATTTACCCACTGCACACATAGCTTCCGCTGCTTTTGCTCGGAGGTGTTTATCTATGAAGTTGAATTGTAAGATCGATTGGTTCTCTTGAACATTGTCAGGACTTTAGTTGTTTTCCTTTCACCCCATTTTCTGCAACCATTGCTGTAGTCAAATAGGCAGTGGTATTCCTGTCCAGAAATAATCTAGCCATAACACCCCTCTCCCCGGGAATGCCCATCAGTTTTATCTTAAGATCGATTTGGGTAGCTCAAACCGAATGAGGAATGATTTATCAGACCCTTTTTTCTCTGATTCGAAATTCAAGACTCAGGTTCCCATTTAAGGAGCGTTAATTACGAGGCTCAAGTTGTTAGCCCTTTTCGATTACACTTTATGAAGACTCCCTTGACTGCATTGTACGCATTTTTTATTGCACGGTTTTAATTGCAGAACTTTTTCAAAAAGCCCGCTATCCCGTTTTTAGTTTGTGTCAAATTTAGAACAGATACTGCAGTCAGTCATTCAAGTGTAAAGAAAGTTTGGCCCCTCTGCCTTTCTTATCAAACATTTCTCACGAAGTATAAATTCTCTTTCACTACCTTGCCGCTAACAAAGACTTATTACATCATCATATGCTTGTTCCAAGTATTCTTCGGTGCTTAACTCACACAAGCAGACACTGACACCATAGAAAACCATAAATTTTCTAAATATCTTTTAAATTTGAAAACTTTTCATCACTTTTGCTACTCTCTGTGTAGTGCCGCTGCTGCATCTTGTAATAAAAATCACGAAACCCTTCTGTTCGGCTAACTTTTCGCGACAAGATCTCATTAAGGTTCCCATAATTAGGATTTTTTTTGCGTGCGGTCTTGAAAATTTATTTAGCTCAGCGTAGACAATGACGTTTTTAATTAACCTTCTCACTGCGAATCGCGTAGTGTGAAGTGAGGATGCATTTCTAAATATAGAAAACTTTCCGGTTTTCCTTCCTTTTCTGCGCGTCCAAAACAAAAGAATGTTTCAGTGAAGAAATTAACATAATTTCTTGAGTGCGCTCTGCGCCTA
Source organism: Melanostoma scalare (assembly GCA_949752695.1). Classification (NCBI taxonomy): domain Eukaryota; kingdom Metazoa; phylum Arthropoda; class Insecta; order Diptera; family Syrphidae; genus Melanostoma; species Melanostoma scalare. The sequence continues at coordinate 218,431,203 of OX456984.1, forward strand.
CCTACACCACAGAAACAGTGGAAGAAGAAGCCTGATGGCGAATTTCATTAGCATTCTTCAGGGAAAGCATGCTGAATTCACACATTTACATACACATACATACACACACACACAGAGCAAAGCATAGACCATAGACCCCCGAAAAGTAGGTAAGTACATGATATAAGCAATCCAGCTAAATACATTAGGGTATCACGTCCCGTTTGGCGAAACTGAGACGTGAACGGAATAATCAAAATTCCACCCTGTAATCCTATATAACTGGGCCGGATGGTAAGTTAAAATGATGATGATGCCTTACCACCATCGCATACCATCGCCTGTCGAATACAAAGCCAACCGGGGATTCCAGCAGATCGTAGGCCTCCCTTAAGCCAAAGAAGAGGCCACACAATTGTTTCCAAAAGGTGTGATGTAGATCTATGTACGAATGCTGTATGCCTTGACTAACCTTCTCTCAAGGATACGCTGAGCAAGCAAGTTGCTCTGCTTACCTAACTCTACCCACCACACTAGCTAGTGACGGTGGATGGCGACGATGACGCTGACGGTGACTGTGACTTTATCCCTGGCACTTTCTTCCTGGGTCTTTGTATCTATTTTTAGAAACTTATATCGATGTGGTTTGGGCTTTAGTTGTTCAGTGTGTTCACAGTGCCTGCTTGGCCTTGGATGTCTTTTACCATTTTTCCCATTTCAGCAGCCTCCCTGGTTATAGGATTTGCCTTTCATTTTACATTTTCTTTACTTTGCGGCAACAACATATTCCAGAGTGAAGGGAATAGAAGGATAACCCACAGGGAGGAGTCCGGATTGTGTTGTTTGTTTTTAATTCCCTAAGCTAGACATTGCTATGGGTTTTGTGATTGTTCTTTAGATTGTTTGTGTCCTGGTATGAAAATAAAAACACCAAACAATGATAATGCGGGACAGAAGGCTTTTTGTTTTGGTTTCTTTTTGTTTTATACTTTGCTTGATACGATTTTTATTTCTGATTGAATTAATTTTTCTGTGTTGTTATTTGCAGTGTAGATATTGTGTCCATTACAAGGGACACAGTACTAACGAAGTGGCCAGTTAGTGAGGGAAAGCAGTTGATTGTGTGTGTTTAGGGGGTGAAATTGTCCATTTAAAGGTAGTCGCGCAGTTGGGAGTCATGTTTAGACAGAAAATGGTCTTGATTATTGCGTTGGTTTGTAAATGGAAACCATTTGCGTTTGATGAAGGAATTTACAACTCGGTTCAACTACTCCACAGAGTTACCTGGAATCATACTTAAGGCTGAATGTGTCTCGGGGTGACGACGGTTATGGAACAGATTGCCTCCTTAAATTTGCTCGCGTGTAATGAGAAAAAGATTGTTTTGTTGAACATTTTCATAAACTTAAGAAGTTGATTAGAAAGCAAAAAGAAAAAAAAAATAAACGACATGACGTCAAACAGATACTGGTGATCCAAACAAATGAACAACACCAAGAAAGCGATGATAGGAATATTCTGCGTATTGACCGCTGTGAACAAAACTTAAGTTGAGTTGTCATTCGAAACTTCAAAAGGCAGATAAAAAACCAAAAACTATATTCACTCAGTCTATACCAATAAAAGCCCTGTTCGTCTTTCAAAGATTAGCTTCACTTAACTTACTTACACCAATTACGAACATGAACTTTGGGCTCACTTTCGAGAGTCCCATTCCTTCGCAAAGTTTTAAAATTTAAAGGAAACTATCTAAAAAACGACAGTAGACTGGAAAAACAAGTTCAGATCCGGCGTATTAAAAATTTTCATAGAATAATTTTTTGCATCTTGTAAACTGACTATCGCTTTAAGAAAACAAAATTGTTTCACAACAGAATTGTCGTTTTACAAAGTGACTAATTGCATGACTTTGATTTGACATGACTATCGTTCGGAAATACGAAACCCATCAAGTTCAAAGAGTTTATGAAGACAAAATTGTTCAATACTAAGACTGTCGTTTTATAAAGTTTGCGACGGTAATTTTGAGAGACTATCGTTTGCAAAAACGAAAAAATCTTCTTAGCGAATATCAGGCTGGTTTTCGGAAGGGATACTCTACGGTTGACAACATCTTCGCCCTCACAAGCATCATACAAGGATACCTAGACAATGGAAAAAAGCTCTACGCTTTCTTCGTAGATTTCAAGGCTGCTTTCGACTCCATTGACAGAAAAGCCCTAATATATAAACTTAGTAATGTGGGAGTGTCAACGAAACTGCTAAGAGTACTTAAAGTTTTTTATAACATGACCGCTGTCTGGGATGCAAACATACTATCCGAATGGTTTCCTACGGAAACAGGAGTGAAGCAGAGTTGCCTACTCAGTCTGCTTCTATTCTCAATATTTCTCGATGGACTCGTAGATTTTCTACCGGGTGGAATTTGTTTTGCGGGCATGAAAATAAAACTTCTACTATACGCTGATGATATTGTCATTTTAGCAGAAAATCCAAATGGGATGCAACTGATGATAAACCAACTACAAAGAAGGACAAGACCCAACAAACAAAAAACAAGCTGGCTGCGGAGCAAGTACCGGAACTGGCGAGGTGGCCTCCCTGCCCTTTGTCGACACCGGTATGCCGACCTGCTCAAAAAGAGCGAGAAATGCCAGCTCCTCCCCAAATAACTCCTCACCCAACAGGATACCTAAGAGGATGAAGACCTCCTCAGTCCCTGCTGTAAAGGGCCACCCACAGGATTGACATTTCAACTGTCATTTGTGAAGTGTAATAAAAATCAAACTCCGTAAAAGTTTTTTAGTTTTTTGATAAAATAAGTAAATAAAAATACAATACGCATTTAAAACTCAACTTAGTTAATTTTTGGTGCAAATACAAAACAAAAAAGTCATCATTTAAGGTAGGAAGTCTTGTTAATTTAAATATTAAACAAAATCCAACTTGGCACAACGGGATCCACTGATGAACGGCAAGAAAAGAACGTTAACTGACACTTCACCAGAATCAAATAATTTGAGCAAAAAATTGAATTTGAAATCAATCACAAATAAAATGGAAGTAGGCAAAATGTCAGTAGCACAATTAAAATCATTGTTGAACAGCACAATCTCTGAGCAAATAAAGGATCTAGCCACTAAATCTGATGTTGCTTCCTTGTCGGCGGAACTAGATGCTTTGAAAACAATAAATACACAGTTAAGTCAAAGATTGACTGCGATGACCGAGCGCTGTGACCTTTTGGAGTCTCAACTTGAGTTTATATCTCGCAGATGTCATGAGAATTCGTTGGTGGTACACCTTCCTCTAGACAGAGAAACCAATGCAGTTGAACTAGCAAAGCAAACTTGCAAGGGGCTTCTCAAATTAAAAGAAGGTGAAGATATTCTCTTGAAAAAAACGCGAGAAATTCACAATACGCGCTTGCAAAGGGGAACCGTGTTTATGGAGCTTCAATCGGCAGAAACTGTCGAAAAAATAATGTCCGCCGCTAACCAACTCAAAGGAAGTGGCATAAGTATTCACCGCGAGCAATCGTTGATGCACCGACAGAAAAGGCAAACACTATTCGAATATAAAACGCAACTCATGCAAATCAACCCGGAGGCGAAAATTATTTTAAAAGGCGATAAAATACAAATAAATAACTACACATTTATTTACAAATTTACAAGAGGCCTCATTGTAAAATCTTCGACTGAGATGACATTTGTCAAAAATATGTTTGGTGACAGATCAGCTGAATATTTTGACTGCAGCGAGGGATTAATAAAGTTTGCTCCAGATGATAACCAACTTCAAGCAGTACTATCAGGCTCTCAACCGAAGCCAAGGCCATCTAGGCGTGAATCACCCTTTATCATAACAAATAAAACGCAATAGGAAAGTGTTGCCGTCTGCCCAAAAATATCTAGTACTATAAATTTCTCAATTTTAGCTTATAATATTACAGGGCTTAAAAGCAAACTAATGCAACCCGATTTTTTTAAGTATGTGCTTAATTTTGATATTTTTATTCTCTTAGAAACTTTTTTAGAACAAAACAATGAAAACGAATTTTATAAGTATTTTAAAGATTTCAAAATAACATTTATTCCAGCAACAAGAAGCAATGTACATGGGCGAGCGAGTGGAGGTATTTTATGTGGCATCAAATCCAAATTTAATTCGTTTACTCAGTTCAGAATTATTGAAAACAGGATTATAATCAAAATCGTAATTCAGAATTCAATGTTCTATATTATTCCGGTGTACCTTAACTGCAATAACTGGCAGAATGATTTCGAAAATTTGCGAGATTTTATTACTTTTTATTCATTGCAAAATTTAATGATTATTGGAGATTTAAATGCTCGAATTGGAGATTTTCAGAATTCCCATGCTCTTATTTCACAAGATCAAGGGTTTTTTGGGACAAGGCGACTATCTAAGGATGAAACAATAAACCGAAATGGTAGACTTCTAACTGAACTATTTGAGGATTTTGGTCTGTTTGTGCTAAATGGGGTGTCTAACGGTGACAAAAAAGGTGAACTAACTTTTATAAGCGGTCAGGGTCAATCGGTCATAGATTTTTGTGCAATATCGGGAGAATGGCTTAGCTCAATTTTAGATTTTGAGGTTTGCGCTGCTAACTTCTCAGCTCACATGCCAATATGTGTTAAAGCGCATTTCGAAGAGGAAATGCAGCAGAGGAGCTCAGATAATTTCCTGAGACTAAAATGGATTGAGAACAAAGCTCTTCGTTACAGAACACTCTTGAACCACTACTATAATCTTCTCCCACCGCAATCGCTGAACGCTGTTGAACAAATTGAAGAAAGCATCAAAAGGATTATCTTTGCATCCGCTCCACAATCTACCATCAATCACACGTTTCAACCAAAAAACAAATGGTACGATAGAGATTGTAGCAATGCTCGCAAGCTCTCATTCAAATACTTGCATTTGTTCAGATCGTCTAACTCTACTGCTCACAAAAACATGTACTTACGCGCCAACAAAGAGTTCAAGCAACTGTGCTTACAGAAAAAAAATGCTTCATCTTAAAAACCTAGCATCAAAACTACAGCTTTGCAAAAATTCGAAAGATTTCTGGAATGGTGTTCGGGACTTGGGAGGACGTCACCAAAGTGTTAAAATTGTTCTTGAAGCTGATACATTAGCAGCACATTTCAAAACTCTCTTGACAGCGGAAGAGAACTCTAACACCTTTTGTTATGCACTTCAAAACGTGAGAGTGTCTGAACTAGACTCCTCTATATCTTTGAGCGAATTGCAAACATGTTTACGGCTTATGAAGAATAACAAAGCTCCAGGTAGTGATGGAATCCCAGTTGAGTTTTTTAAAAACTCAACTTTGCAACTTCAAAGTTACATCGTTAATTTCTTTAACTTAATGTACGATAATGCGTGTATTCCGGCTGGTTTCACTAAAGCTCTAATATTTCCAATTTTTAAAAAAGGAGATGCAAGTCGTGCCGAAAACTGTAGAGGAATATCTTTGCTAAACTCACTAAGAAAGATTTTTGCTACGATTTTGTATAGAAGGATTTCCAATTGGATAGAAGAAAACAATCTTCTTAGCATTTTTCAGGCTGGTTTTCGTTCTGGATATTCAACCATAGATCACATTTTTGCGGTGACTAGTATAGCTAGAAAATATATTGAAAAAAACAAAAAACTATATGCATGTTTTGTGGACTTTAAAGCAGCATTTGATACTGTCAACAGGCAAGCTTTGACATATAAACTTGAAATGCTTGGAGTGTCAAGAAAATTTTTATTAATGTATTTCAAATTTTTGGCGTCAACAACAGCAACCGTTTGGGATGGTTCCAAGCTGTCGGAATGGTTTGATACGTCTGCTGGTGTTCCACAAGGATGCATTTTGAGCCCTATACTATTCGCTTTATACATCGATGGTATAAGTGATGTTCTTCCTGGTGGTGTAACTTTTGCCGAAAGTGTCATAAAAGTTCTACTCTACGCTGACGACTTAGTGCTATTGGCTGAAAACCCTTATGCTCTTCAATTGCAAATTAATAAATTGCAATCATACTGCGCAACTTGGGATCTTCACATCAATGTGCAGAAAACAAAGGTTATGATCTTCGAAAGCCGACAGAGAAGAAGACAACGTGAGGAAACATGGCGACTTAATAACCAGCAAATAGATGTAGTAAGTGAGTTCAAGTACTTAGGTGTTTTGTTGACATCAAACTTAAACTTTGGCAAACACGCTAAAGATAAAAGCAGGGAAGCTAAGTTAGCGCTCAATTTGATGTGGCCGAAATTCTTTTCAAATCAAAATATTGATCTTTCATCAAAATACCAAGTCTTTAAAGCCACGGTTAACACCTGCTTGTGTTATGGAGTGCAGGTTTTTGGAGTCAACCCGTTAGAAGAATTCGAAGCTGTTCAAAGATTTTTCTTTAAGCGACTGTTTCGATTACCAAGCGCAACACCGACCTATGCTATACATGTGGAGTCTGGTTTACCACCCATTTACATTCAAAACCTCAAAATTCACTCAGACTACTTAACTAGAGTGATGAAGAGAAGTAGCTCCAGTCTCCATAAAAGAATCATGACTAGATTATTGCTCACAAACGCTTCCCCATTCAAAGAATGGCACCAGCTAGCGTTATCTCATGATCTAGACTTAACTCTAACAGAGAACAACGTTTGTGATTGGACGGATATATTTGCAAGGATCATATCTAGAATAGATGACAAGTTATATAATCAATATTTAACAAGAGCTTCAACATCAGATTCTAGATTAATTTATAAGAATCTTAATCATAGACTATTAACCGAAGAAAGCTATTTCGCTTTCAAATACTCTTCAGAAGTTATAAGCACCATCTTCAGAGCTAGGGTTGAAATTCTAAATCTGAACTTCATTCCACATAGAAATGATCTCCAGCAATATTGTAATCTATGCAACAGAAGAGAACCTGAAAATATTTTTCATTTTATTGCAGTGTGTCCAATATTACAAGAAATTCGACGTTTGTATTTCCGGGAAAGTTGTCTGTCCCTAAATAGCCTCTACGAAGTCTTGAATGGAAAGAGTGGCTGGTTGTGTTTGTTCAAATATTGTAAACATGCGTTAACTTATCGCAATAGTTTCTAAAAAAAAAAAAAAAAACTCCTCTACCAGTTGTTGCGTTAAATCACCCTTCAAGCTTGAAATCAAGCCTATATGCTAATTGCAAATTATTCAAATTGTAAAAGATCTCAAAATCCTCGCTTTCTCATTTCAGCCAATTTTAGAAAATGTATTTGCTTTCACATCATTTACCTTACTGTTCAACGTATTTTTTTTTTCTCAATGAGCATTAAATAATAACTGTTTTTTATTCAATCATAATAAACATTTCTCTAATTTTAATTTTCTCTTTCTTCAATTGAAACTTTTTTTTGTCAAAATATCCGATGAAATTATCATTAAAATTGTTAATTAACTAAAACTTTTGCAGCTCTTTAAAATAAAAATTCTTTTATGTATATAACTTATTTTTACAAGATAATAATTTTATTCTTTACTTCAACTTTTGTATCTTTTTTTTATTGAATGTCTTTCCGGCAGACGGCAGAATTGCCATGTTCGTATTCTTAAGACAAAAATATTGTAATTTATCGTAAAATAAAGAATCTATCTATCTATCTATCTATCTAAAGGGCCACCCAGTCGCTATCGCCGACTTTGGGAAACCCGACCGCAGACTGAGTGAAGACGAATGGCAGTTACTTGAACTAAGAATCCTGCAAGAGGTAAATGAGGCGATCGTTAAGAGTAGGCAACCGCCACTCTTCGGGGACCTCACTACCGTCCATGGTTTCAAGATGATGAACTGCGAGAATGAATGGACCCTTCAATGGCTCCAGGAGTTCGTGAAGAAGACGGCAGCTCCCTGGCAGAATGCCGATTTACGGCTTGTGACTGCCAGTGAGATTAAAGATCTAAACCGACCAATAGGAAAACTATTGGTCAGAGGCCCCGCTATCCCCCGCGATCGGCTGGAAAGGTATATCCTCTCTCTAAATGCCGAACTTCTGAGTGATCAATGGAAGATCATGAAGGTGGAGAAAACGGAGACAGGCACTGAAGTGATTGTGAGATTGAACCACAACTCAATACCACTTCTGAGACGAGTCAGCTTTAAAGTTCGCGTTGGCATTACCCGATGCAAGCTCAGGCTGATAGCCAGAATCAAAAAACAGGTTAGTAAGGCGTTGTATAAAAAACAAATTATGTCATGGAATTGAAGTTAATACAAATAAATCTCCAACATAGTAAAGCCGCCTCCGCCAACCTGGTCTACCTCATGGAGAGTAGACAAATTGATGTAGCCCTTATACAAGAACCTTGGGTCGCAAGAGGAAAAATTAAGGGCCTACACTCTAAAGAACTTACGCTGTACAAATCTAATTTTGGCAGCCCAGACAGTAACCTCAGAACATGCATAGTAGCTAGAAAACAGTTGAATCTTTTTCTTCTAACTACTTATAGCACAATAGACCAGACCGCAGTAAAGATGGAACGCGAGGGACTCCCACCTCTAATTTTGGCTTCCATCTACATGCCACATGATGGAATTGAAGGACCACCAGCGAATATTACTTACCAACTGGTAGAATACACAAGTAAGAGTAGACTAGATATTATTATGGGCTGTGACGCCAACGCACACCATGTGCAATGGGGAAGCACCGACACAAATTCTAGGGGGGAACTCTTATTTGAATTTATTTTAAGAAACAATCTTTTGGTTATCAATAGAGGTAACACACCTACCTTTGTTACGAAAAACCGTAAAGAAGTACTTGACATTACCCTCACAAACAACTCGGACACTTGTCCAGTAGAGCAGTGGAAAGTACTAGAAGAAATTTCTTTCTCAGACCATCGTCTGATAAATTTTATCATTCCCACTACAGATCGCCCAATCAAACCATTTCGTAATAATAGACGAACAGATTGGGCTACCTTTAGTAGGGAGGTAGACGATAACATAGATTCCCTCAATACAAATAGGTACCTTGAACCGCAAAGCCTTGATAAGTTGACTGCAGAACTCACAGGGATTCTGAGAAATGCCCTGGATAAAAGCTGTCCTCTGATCACAACGGTAAAAAAGAACAAAAAACCAATTTGGTGGACCAACGAGCTGAGCAGCATTAGGAAAGAAACTAGAAGACTTTTCAATGCTGCCAAACGAACCGGCTCCGAAAATGACTGGGAATATTACAAGTCCAGCCAAAGGAAATTCAAAAATGAAACTCAACGAGCAAAACGCTGCTCATGGAGAATTTTTTGCAGCGAAATTGTGTGTACGAACAAATCGGCCAGACTACGGAAAATCCTCTCTAAGGAGACCATACCTCTTGGTTCTCTGAAGAGACCGGATAACCACTGGACTGAATCCCCGGTAGAGAGTCTGGAACATCTGTTCGATTCGCACTTCCCTGGATGCAGCCCTATAGAGAACAGTGAAGTAGATACCACTAATTACTCCAGACATGAAATCCCGACAGATATCGTAACAGAAGAGAAGTTGGAATGGGCTATTAACTCCTTCTCCCCTTTTAAATCTCCGGGTCACGATGGCATTTTCCCTATGATGCTTCAAAAAAGCAGAGAAAAAGTCATCCCACATCTCAAGAACATTTTTGAAAGTAGCCTCATATGGGGCTACATTCCCAAAATATGGCGGGAAGTTAAAGTCGTTTTCATACCGAAAGCCGGCAAACCCAGCCATACAGAAGCAAAAGACTTCAGACCTATAAGTCTGACCTCCTTTATACTGAAAACTTTTGAAAGGTTACTTGATTTACATATCCGTAGCTTTATGAAACCGGAAGTAATATCCACCTTTCAACATGCTTACACAAAAGGAAGAAGTGTGGAAACAGCACTTCACTGTGTAGTAAGAACCATAGAAAAAACGCTGCAAGACAAGGAATACACTCTGGCAGCCTTTCTAGACATTGAAGGAGCTTTCAACAATGTACAGAACAGTGCAATTAAGAAGGCCCTAAATGATCTAGAAGTTGAAGAAACAATAACAAATTGGATCATGAATATGCTAACAAAACGTCAGATCCACAGTGAACTGGGAGGTGCAAACTTGAAAAAGTGTGTGTCAAGAGGAACCCCACAAGGAGGTATCCTCTCACCCCTGCTCTGGATCCTAGTCATGAATGAGATCCTCGTAGCTCTCAAACATGATGGCGTAAAAGTGGTCGCCTATGCCGATAATCTAGCTCTTCTGGCAACGGGGAAATTCCCTTCCACTATTAGCGCACAATTGAATTATACACTAACCAAGGTAAGCGCTTGGACAAAAAGATGCGGCCTTGCAGTTAACCCCCTCAAAACAGAGCTGGTACTCTTTACAAATAGAAGAAAAATACCTACTTTTGAGTTACCAAGACTAAATAAAACCCCTCTTAAGATCTCTGATCAAGCCAGATACCTGGGAGTGATTTTAGACAAAAAACTAAATTGGGGTCCCAATATACAAGAAAGATACAAAAAATCTATGATAGCACTGTATTCGTGTAACAGGATTTTTGGCAAAAACTGGGGACCAAATCCCAAAATCATCCTGTGGATGTATACTGCCATTGTAAGACCTATCCTATCATATGGCAATTTGGTCTGGTGGAAGGCGCTGGAAAAATCCACGCATCTAAAAACCCTAACCAAAGTACAAAGATCAGCCTGTATTTGCGTAACTGGTGCAATGAGAACTACACCAACCGCGAGCTTGGAAGTAATCCTCAATCTCACACCTCTTGATCTCTATGTTCAAGAAGCGGCAGCAAACAGTGCACTTAGACTAAACCAGTGTAATGTTTGGAAAACCAGCCAAACAGGACACGCACAGATATTATCGCGATACGCAGAAAACAACATCTGCACGGATTACATAACTCCATACCTGGACTTTAAAAAATCCTTCACAACCAGCTTCCCCAATAGACAGGATTGGGAGAATGAAACACCTTACCTGAACGAGACGTCTATATCAATCTATACCGACGGTTCAAAAATGGAAGTTGGAACAGGGGCAGGTTTCTTTTCAGAAAGCCTAAAACTTGCCAGTTCTTTCAGACTTCCTAATCACAGCAGCGTCTTCCAAGCCGAGATCTTGGCAGTTACAAACGCTGCAAAACAGGTGTCCATGATGGCGCTATCACATGCTGATATCACCTTTTTCATTGATAGCCAAGCAGCAATAAAAGCGATTTCTGCCACTCTTGTCAAATCAAAGCTTGTTTCTTCTTGCTGTCGCGAAGAGCTAAGGGTTCTTGGCACGCAGCATAACGTTAGACTCTGCTGGGTTCCTGGTCATAGTGGTATACCGGAAAACGAAAAAGCGGACGAACTAGCGAGGAAAGGATCAGCACTTTACCCTTCTCTCATTGATAAATCAATCAGGATCCCACCCTGTGAAATGAAACGAATCATTGGTAACAAAATAATGCGAAAATCCAATGAAAGATGGGAATGCCTAGATTCCTGTGTTACTTCCAGGAAACTATGGCCGAAATATGATAAGAAAGAATCTGAAAAGCTGCTATCATTGAATAGACCTTCATTGCGAATGCTTATCAGCATCATAACTGGACATAACCTACTTGGTTATCACAAAAAGAAAATGGGTCTTTGCACCGATGACCTATGCAGAGGATGCAATGACGAAGATGAACATGAGGACACTAGTCACTTCCTTTGTCAATGCCCAGCACTCTGTCATACTAGGAAAAAATTTCTAGGAAATTACTTTTTAAATGAACTAGAAGAATTATCAGACGCTCCAAAAAGCAGCCTGTTAAACTTCACTAAGGCCACAAAATGGTTAAATACTGAACAGACATAAAATCATAGGTTTCTAGGACGTTACAATACGCCAGGGTATCACAATGGATCTACATTGATCTAAGTGTGATGGTAATAAGATCAACCGTCAGCCCATTTTACCTAACCTAACCTAACTACAAAGATACTGTAGCATGTGGAATTTACAAATCAACACTACAAAGTCAAAGATCATGATTTTTCGAAATGGTATGGGGAGATATGCTAGAAATGAGAAATGGACCTGGCAAAACGAAGAATTGGAAAAAGTCAAACAATACAAATACCTAGGAATCATTTTAACCCCACAAATATCTTTCAGGAAACACTTCCAAGAAAAACTGTAGGAATCCAAACGATAAACTGCAGTTGGAGAGCAGTCCTCGGCAAAAAAGAAATTCGACAAGCTCAAAGTACAAAATCTTCGAAGCAGTGATGTGGTCTATCATGTGTTATGCAGCTCAAGTTTGGGGCATTTTCCAATCCGAAGAAGTGGAAAAGCTGCTCAAATACTTCCTCAAGAGAATTTTCCGTCTCCCGCACAATACCCCAAACTACATGCTCCATCTAGAGACTGGTCTTCAACCACTATACATCTACACACTTGGATTAGACTTCGCTTATATTCGGAAAGTTATGATGCAATCTACCCATCGTTTTGTATATAAAATTGTCAAACATCTTCAAAGCAGAAACTTGCAGTTCTATAGCGAATGCTTGAGACTTGGAACTGAACACAATATCTCACTAACAGTTGCAAGCATTGATGAACTAAACAGAAACCAGCAAAAACTAGTCGAGAAGGTTGCAGATTTCACACACGACAATTTTCGGAGGCAAAGTCTCGAGAGCCAAACGAGATCCACTTATAAGTTGATAAGTTAAGTAGAGAACAAAAACCATTTCTGCGATACAAACAGCATTGAAGTAATCTCCACCATACTTAAGGCCAGAGGTGAACTTTTACCCCTCAACTATTTGCCCCACCACAGGACCGATCTAAGCCCAGAGTGTTCCTTATGCAATCTAAGAACTCGCCAATATATCCAGTACTTTATAGGAAGATGCCCTATTCTCAAGGAGATACGTGCATCCGTCTGGGGAAAAGGTACTCTCACAAATCTAAACTGCACCTAATTATCTAAATGAAGCCTTCTAAATAAAAATAACTATTTAAATTTGACTGAAATTACAAATTAGTAACTTTGAAAAAATTGCGGAAAATAAGTTTTAAAACATTTTGGAGGACTGTTAACTTCACAACTAAGCTAAGTTCTTTTCATAATATCAAATTATATGCGTTTTATTTCTTCCTGAAAACCACACGTCCAAAAAAAAAACACACTTCCGTTCAAATTGGATAACATCGTTCTAGGATATCAGTAGAACGAAAATATGGTGAGATAGTCTCTCCACACAACTATCAGACTTATTGGCTCTTGACAACACAAAAGACCTAAATTTGTTACGCACTCTGTTTACACACTTGACAGCAGCAAGTAACTCAATCTTGCCCATTGTCCTCTCCTCAGGAATCCTTTTTGACTAGACATTCATAAAAACTTGCTCATCTTGATGAAAACCATAACAACATATTCCCGGCAACAACTTAACCTCAATTTTCCACAGATTCATCAACGCAAAACAAAAACACGATAGGAAAGGAAAAAAGAAAAAAAGAAAACAACTCCATGCTTACTCCGTCAAACTTGTTTAGTGCTTCTCCATTTCTCCTTTTTTTTTCTTCTTCTTCGTTTTTTTTTATGAAAATCAGTTCTTTAACTAAACGTGCCGCCTTTTGTGTCATTCTGATGAAGTAACTTCCTGACTTCATCATTTTGCCCTCCGCGCATCCCATCCACCATCGATATAATCGTCATCTGCTGCCTCACTTCCATCAACTTTACACAACGAAAGTTGACTCGGTTAGTGCTAAGAAGTCTATCCATGGAAGAGAACACGAAGTAAGTGTATCACTTCAAAGTTAAATCCCAACAACATCAAGTTTCATAAGCATGATCCTACTTTTGTATTCAAGGCGTATGCTTCGGAACATCTTTCTCAACTTTTGAAGCTATAAATGCATAGACAAGGACCAAGAGAGAGAGAGAGAGAGAGAGATAGAAAGAGACATGGAAAAGCAAGTTTAGCAGTTTTTTTTTGTTGCGTTTCTCTGTCCTTTCACCGTTCCCAACCTCAATCCAGAACATCCAATGGATGTCAACGTTGTCGTTGTCGTTGTCCTTATTTATATCAGCCACATCGCCGTAAGCAAGCCTTAAGTAGCAGTGTAGTGATTTCCTTACGTCACTTGAAGTAGGAAAAAAAAACTGAATATGAATTCATGACGGCGACGAAGACAACGACGATAAAGGCACACGGAAACTATTTCTTGAACTATTTTCGTAAGAGTTTTGCATGCTCGACATGCAAAACAAGGATGCATCTTGTGCCTGCCTTCACTAAGATTGATGGGCAAATCACTCGGCTACTTGTGGTTAAGTTGCAAATATGATCGTCCTGCATTCAGAGCATGCACCAGAGAGTTGCTTACGTTAGCTGACATAGGTTGAAAATGGCAAATATGAAGGTGAACGCGCCCACGGCATGGCAAGCATCGATTTCGCTGTCGAAAATTTTGTGTTTCTTCTTTCATAAAATCAGAAGAACATTCGCATTAATTTTGTTTATTTTTCCACAAGTCACTTAGTGCAAGAAGCAGTGAACACTAAATCTTCATTCTGCAAAGGAAAATTCTCAAGGATGGGGAATAAGGAGCGACATTTAAAGGCCGCAGGTGCTCAAAATAGTTTGTGGCTTGATAAGTTCCTCACAAACACTTTATGTGCGGTGCGGCATTTGGGGAGGTAAGGAGCGTATCAAAACTTTCCAAGATTAACAACAACTGGTTTTTACTCTTGCAAAGTTAGGAACTCATACCGTGAGTGGCAGCCACTGTGGTTTTAAAGTTGAGGAATCGCAGTTGCAAAGAAACTTATTCAAGGCAAACTTTCGTTCCTAGATGAATCAGATTTCTGGCCCAGTGACCGTGAATGGAAGAATGGTTTTTCTTAAAAATTTCAGCTAAAAAGCAACAAAATAAAATAAAATAAATAAAGAAAACTTACCTTAACAAAGTGATAGAATAGCACAGCTCCAATTGTTGACAATGCAAACCACACCAAAATGGCAAACGTTGAAACATGTGATATATCAAACGCGTGTAAGAATGTCGAAATGATAATGGCTGCTGCATGACAGAAAAGGAATGGCATCAGCAAACGTTCAAGTATATCCCATGGGATTTCATGAGATTTTTGTGGCAACTGTGAGATGGATCCTCGGCGAAGGGAACCAACGCGGGAGGCACGACGCTGTAAAAATAAAAATAATTATATTAGTTTCGTTGAGATGCTTGGGAGTCTCAAAAGTCTATCTTCTCATTCTTAAAGGTCGACTTTCAAATGATACCAGGCGGTTTTCGAAAAGGGTTATTTGGTAGAGATGTGAAAATTTTTTTATGTGGGCGAATATAGAAAAGTTTGAAATCTTTCAGAGATGTTTTGTTTATTTATGGTTTTAAAGCAAATTTCTTCAAACTCGAGGATTTGCAATACAAAATGCAATGAACAGCTAGATTCTGAAATACTCTGTCTGATCATTCATGCACAGGTGGCACAACAATGGAGACCATCAACTCACTAACAAACATCATATCAAATTGAGCAAAAATTTGAACCTATATTTTCTTAAATGGAAGGTTATATTTAATACAATGAGGGTTTTCAGAACTGTATCATGCCAAAGATTTGAGATTTTGAGAATACATTGCAATCAGGGCAAGATTTTATTCAAGACCAGAAATCTAAGAAAACTTCTCAAACCCATGTTGAACTGTAAAGATTGAACTGATGAATTGAACTGAACTCAACTGAACTGAAACTAAAGATTGATTGAATTGAAATAAAAAAAAGCGGTAGTTTTCAACAAAAAAGAAAAAGGTTACAATTTTGTCAATTAATAGCTAATGAAAAAGTAAGATAATTGAAAATCGAATTGACTGTATCTATTCTCATACTACAAAAATCTTCTTTTTTTTTCAAATGGTGTGACTAGGCTTTTTGTTATATTAACTTTGACTTTGAAAATTTTGCATTCCATTCCAAAAAAAATTATTAAAGTCACATTCTAGTAACATTTTCGGTGCTTCAACTTTCACTCTTTTAAGAGCTCTAAAAGAGTGAAATTTAAAACTACTGGTCTATTTTGCACCTTGCTGCTGCTTCAGTCAATTCAGATCTGCAGATTGTATGCAGTTTCTTTTTTGCTTTATCAAAATCGAGCACTTTGTAATGAATTAAAAAACTGTATTGTTGAAAGATAAAAGCATTTCAGTTTTAAAAATCCAGCCTGGATTTAAAAATAGCGAAGAAATACTTTTGTAAGCCCAAACAACGCAAAGTTACTCAAAAATGCGTACAGCTGCTCAAAGTTTTGCGTTTTTTACGTTACTGAAATTTGCGCAAAGTAACGTAAAATTGAGTAGAGCTACTCAGTTACTCAAATGTACACAAAGTTGTCTAAATAACACGCATAAATAGACTGAGTTTTGCAAAGTTAGACATAGTTTAGTAAATTTTCGCAAAGTTTACCAAAAATCCTCAAAGTTACAAAAGTTGCTCTAAGAAGTGCAACAATACGCTTATGCATGCAAAATAGTGCAGAGTTACGTATAGTTACACAAAGTACGCTGAGTAATGCAGAGTTACGCAATTAAGTGGAAGGATACGAGAAAAAAAAAATTCCGCAAATATTGTTGCGCAAAATGTGGAAATTAACGCAAATATACTTAAAGTTGTGCTAAATTACTTAAAGTTGCGAAAAGTAAAGTTACGTAAAGTTGCACAGAGTATTGTTAAGTTATGCAAAGCAATGCAAATGTATGCAAAGTTAGGCAATACGTATTTGCGATAGGTTTAATGTTATAAATCTAATTTATGTGCGGGTAGCCGTTTCAAAAAAGCCCAATTATAGTGAAAGTTTATTGTCCAAATAAATAAATAAGTCAAATAGATTGAAGCAACAGTCTTGGGGTCTAGCACATTTCTCTTAACCATACCACATATTATTTCGCGCGGAATTGGCAAGTCATCCGTTAGTGAATTCATTGCCATGAAAACCGAATTCTTGATTAGACGTTCGGAATCGGCAGAAAATTGTGGGTCCCTTCCATTCCGTCAGAATGGCAATGGCTGTGAGAAATTCGCTAGGCTTTGGGGCTCCTTGCTCTGTTGCGCAACCCAATTTACTTATTTTTTTAATCGAGAAAGCGCTTTTCATGGCATGAATTTTTATCGGACAGACTGCCAAATCCACGCTTAAAGCAATACTAGTGAAAAACATTTCTTTACCTTTAAGTTTTTGGGATTCGAACATCGAACCCCTAACGTAACCGGGAGACACGCTAAACATAACACCACTGCCACCACAAAAATATTTCGGGGTATCCCACTTCAGGCGGTAAAGCTATCACCTAAGTTATGTACCAAGCAGGGAATGCCATTCTGTGAATCATTTTTGATTATCTTGTAGTCGAGAGGTGTAGCATACACCAAACAAAGTATTCCTTCGAACAATATAGCGATTGGATGGCCATCGGATTTCTGGCAGAGTCTTCTCAAGTCTACAATTTGGCCAGGCAGACCTAAGTTGTATCGAACTTTGTGGGAATCAGATGTTTCCTCAAAAAGAACAAATCGTGCACAATTCCCTGCCATCAGACCTGCTGCAGAGAAAGTATAATTTCATTTCTAAAAACATAATAAGCGGGAAAGCCTGCTTTCACTTAAGATGTAATCCACTCGCATTTGGCGTAATAAACCGCAAACTCTGCATGTCAATATTGAAGAATAAGAAATCACAAATTCATAGCTAAATATTCTGCGATATTTGAACAACAAGATGAAAATACAAAGCACAAATGAGCAAGAAGTGGGTGGTTATTTAAACGAATCATTTTCTAGGATTCCGTATGAATACCAAATCAGAGTTTCTACCGTCCGCCTATCGACTTCATTTGGTGGTACAGTGTTGACAACTACACATAAATTATGAAAATTGAATAAGAAATCTAAAAAAAATTTAAATTAAATATTTTAAACGCTGAAAATTAAGTCCAAATTGTTGGACTTTCTTAAAAAATCGGTTGTTGAGGACGTACTATTAACACCTCACCACTGGTTGGGGATATAAATAGCTTGAACTCAAATTAATAAAAGCATAGAGAACTTATTTTCGTGACCACATTCATTATCGTAATCAATTAATTTTATTTTTCAATCTTCTTTTATATACAAAACTTGCTGACACACTTCAAACTATAATTTTCATACCCACGATCAACTTGAATATGTTCTCCAATAACAGCACACATTAGGCCGCTTTTGGTGACACGAGGCAACAAACAAAACAGCCCTTTGAGGATATTAAATGCTTTTCGACAAATAATAATGAACATAATCAAAGAATTTAAAAAAATAAATTTCGAAAGTATCAACTTCACATATGTTTTTATTTTTGTTAAAGAAATAACTGGAACCAAATTTAAGAATGTACTTTTTGATGAAAACAAGTTCCGATTCGCAGAACAATGAAACGGTGAAACAATCATTTGCAAAATAAACACTTGACCAAGTAACTTAAAGCGAAGTAAGTGAAGGGCATTCAACAATTTGCCAAATGATATTTGCGAATTGTCCCAAAAACATTTCAAACTGAGCCGAAAGAATTAAATGCCAAAATGAAAGAATGCAAACTGTTTTTAGCCAAATAACGTTTGCAAAAAAAAAAAAAAAAAAAGTCGAAACGACCACGGCGAAAGAAAGAAAAGTCCAACGCCTTATGCCGAAACATAGGTGACGCCACAAAATTTAATCGAAATCGTTAGAGAAAAATTTGAATTATCATTAAGGTTGTATGGGAGGAACCTACCGTTATTTCAAGACCTATGGAGACCCAATCCCCAAAAATCCCAAATTTTGAAGATAATCAGTCAAGCGGTTCAGACTGTAGTTTAATTTAGAGTAAATATAAGTTTTTTTTCCTTGATTTCTGGCAAAACTTTAACCTTGAATAACTTTTGAAGGAGTGAATTTGTCGAAAAATCATTAGAAACCTTCTTTTTTGTAGAACAACTAATTTTCTATAAAAATATGTATCGCTCATCCCTGCACTTTGCTTCTAGACTAAAATATAAAATTCCAAAATTTAAGTGTTTTTTGTCCCATACACTTTTTCAATGGGAAATGAAAATCTGCGATGAGCGACCTCTAAATATTAATATTTTGTGCTCAAATTTTAACAGGACTGTTTTTACACCTCCTCGAAGGTAAAACTCAAATTGTTTCGAGAAAAAGAAAATAGTCACTTTTTTTGAACCGGTCAACTGTGGGTACATATACGGACAAACAGACAGAGTTTTGGGGCCCACTTTGTTCGTACTATTTGTCAATGTTATGTCATGTTTTACTGTTATCTCAAAAATTTTGCTCTGTACTATAGCAAAACTTGCCTCATAGTTTCTATAATCTCAAGTAAAAAGGTGATCTACTATCAAATTACTTTACCCAAGACGTCAGGGTCTTTGCTTTTAGAGTAACTCAAATTTTATAATGATCAAGCACAGCCAAACAACGACCAATGGTTTTCCGGACGTTTTTGAAGGTGCAATGCAATAAGACCCGCGGCAATAAGACCCGTGGGTCTTATTGCCCAAGGAAATGGAAATAACACCCACGGGCATTGTTTCCACATTGAAGAGGCAATAAGACCCACCAAAGAAAAGAATTAAGGCCCATGTCTTTTGTTGCCATTTTGAAGCAGCATTTATATGAGTCTGATGAACATGGGATCTTAAAATTAGCTTTCCTTCTTAGAAAGGGTGAAGAACATAGTGGATGCGCTAAATGCATATATTCTTTTTATTTGAAGGAAACAACATTTTGAGGTTACGAAAAACAAAGCTCCAAAATTTCGAAACTTATTTCAGCTTTCCATGGATATGAATTCATAGCTCACGTTGTCTCCCACTTTGTGACATAGGACATAGGATGGAAGCTCAGTCCACTTTCTTTTGCGCACATAATAACTAAATCTACTTTATTAATGTTTGTTGTGCTTTTAGCTACATTCTCCTGTTCTGTTCGTGTGAATTTTTATGTTCAACCCCAAGCTCGTACTACTTGAAGGGAAATTTCGTTAGCTTCGCTTTGCTTTTTACTCACGGATAGAATAACGAAGCTAAAAGCGAAGCGGAAAAAATTTTCTCGAGGGAATATGGATGTGTGGTGTAAAAATAAAAATTCGCGCGAATTTTTATTCCCTTGAGAAAATTTTTTCCGCTTCGCTTTTAGCTTCGTTATTCTATCCGTGAGTAAAAAGCAAAGCGAACAAAATTTGCCTACGTGTAGTGTAATACGTGCCTGCGGTTGAACTTAAGAAATACGCGCGAATTGACCGCAGTAAACACATAGTATGATTCATAGTTCCATAGATATTTATTATGTACGTGTGTTCCTCTTTGGTATGTCATAACCCACAATCAGAGCATTTTTTTTTTTTTTTTTTTTTTTTTTTTTTTTTTTTTTTTTTTTTTTTATTTACTTTTGGAGAAATGCATTACGCACCGTAAGGAAGTATCCATACTTCCCCGTGTGTCGGACTCTCCAAGGTGTAAGCTTGGCATACCGACTAAAACTCCAAAAGTGTCTCGCTGATCTTCCCCTCGGGACCACTTGCGCATTTCTTCAAGGGGGGATCCGTGTCTAGGTGGCAGGTTCTTGTTCCTCAGCTACCTCTTCTTGTTTCTTTGTTTTCAGGATCTGCGTCAGATACAGGCTGATTCGCCTCCAACTCTCCTCGTCTCTCAGCATCTCCTGGATGATATTATTCGGGCTGAGCTCTCCGATAACTCTATTTATTTCCTGACGGGGAGATTCCCATCTCCTACACTCGAACACTGTATGATAAGCGTCGTCTGTCAGCGAATCTCCGTACTGGCACGAAGGACTTCTTTTTTTTCCAATTTTGTGCAGAAAAGCGTTGAAATACCCGTGTCCGGTGAGGAACTGTGTGACGTAGTAGTTCACTTCACCGTGTTTCCGGTTACTCCATTCGCTTATGTCTCCGATCAGCCTAGCAGTCCAGCGTCCTCTGACAATCAGAGCATGGACTTATGTCAAGTGGAGTTACGTCCCTGTGCAAGTTTATTCACATTGAAAATAAGTTTAAGTGCAAATGGTGAGACTTCTTTCCATTACGAAATGGTATTTAAGTTCGCAGAAAAAGGAACTAAGGCCCGCGGCTGTTGCCCACGGCAATAAGACCCGCGGGTCTTATTGCCGTGGGCCTTATTGCACTGCACCGTTTTTGAATGCACACAATGCAACTTTCATAAGAAAATAACAAAAAGAAAGTCTTTCCAAAGCAAAGAAATTTTTAGTGCTTTCCATTCCCTTCACATCGAGTAAGCCAACGGCGAAAAGAAATGCTATATTTGTGGAAATATTTATGTCAAATCAATAGTTCATTATTTAAGAAGCATTCCGTTTCTCTATTTTTAAAAATGTTAAAAGCCATGTGTCAATTACCGAATACAAACAGAAAGAAAACATGCTCCTCAAAGAAAAAACGTGAACCCAAATACATCATCTGAACTATTAAAAGGTGACGAAAGACATTTTAATTCCGATTTCTGTTTTTGTAAAAAGATAAAAAAAAAGAAGAAATTATCACAAAATACACAAAAATGACTAATGGAATGTCGTTAAGAAACACTAAACTAAGAAAACGTCCAAATCGTTTTCGGACTTCATAATAATTTATAAAAATTTAGATTATTTTTAGTAAAAAATAAAAATAATTGATTGTATATGATACTGCTTTTGGCTCAGAGAATGGCATTTCAAATTTTATGTAATATTTTGGCCAACTTGAAAACGAATAGAAATTGGCACAAATAATATCTCTGGAATATCAAATACCGCTAAGACTTAATTAAAATCTATTTTTGTTGTTCATCACAAACATGACGTAAATAGTCTGTATTCTGATGATTGCAAATGAATATGATTAATAATACCGACATCAAAAACATTTTCAATTTAAAAATGATTTGCTTACAAAAAATGCTGTTTTTTTTTGGTATGGGCGATTGTTGTTTTAACTCAAGGAATTCGAATGTGGCCCCCTTTTAGAAGTTCCAAAACGCACATGTGCTTGTAGTTAAGTTGGAGCAGAAGAAAAAAGACCGATTTTTGTTTATTGTTTTAGATTTACTTTGAACTTCGAAGACCAACACACTAACCCACTAACAAAGTCGGATGTAGTGATTCTATACTTTCACTTGAGGCACACGTCGAGAGACTGCCGTACAATGATAATTACCCGATGAAATTTTTACACTTTTCGCTGGTAAGTATTGTAGCATTGACAGAGAAAGCATAATCGGCCAGGGTCATTTGTTGTGATGGCTCATCTAATGCAGCAAACTTAGGCGTGGGAGGATAATAGAGAAAAATTAGTCAGTGTACAGTAAAGAAACACGGAGGCGAGTGGATAGATCAAAGTAATATTGGCACTTTGAAAAGAATAAAATTAAAAGAAAAAAAATTTATGAAAATCGATTAAGAGCGAGCTAAACAATTTTGTACAACTAGCGCTTCGTAAAAACATAAATGAAAGGCAGCGAATTGGTTCATGGAAAAGACAATTGTTTGTAGAATGGAACGTCACTTAATTCATACTACGCAAATGAGGAGATTATGGAAAACATTTTATGACAAGGTTCATAATGGACTCACTTACCCATACAAACTTTCAAATCAGAATTAATTTACATTATTTTGAGGTAATTAAACGAGGACCATGAAGGAAATGAGAAGAAACTAAATGAAACACACCCAAAACAGAAACCAGAGGTGAATTAACGTGAAAAAAGTGACGTCTTTAGTAAAGAAAATACAAACAAGAAACAAGAAATTTAAAAAAAAGCTAAGTTAACGGAGAGGATACATTTTAAAATTACTTTAGACCGTAAAAACGATGTCAAAACTGAAAACATTAAGTTGCGGACCACTTCAAGTAACGATATGAAAAGTCAAAGCGTTGCAACCAATCACACATAATTAAGAACCTGGCTTACAAACACTTTTTTGTTATCAAAATAGCGTACTTTACGACAGCTTCTAACATGGTGCGCCATCTGTTTTTTTCAATCATAGGTCATTGATTTCAACCACTGGCAGCTGTTTCCCACTCGAAATCTCGATACAAAGTTAGTAGGCAACATAAATGTCCGCAACGAAAAGAGTTGGTTCGGCCTTGAAAACTTATTTCCAATGTGAGTGGCTGTCTTATCCAAAAAGTGAGTTTTTTCGAAAGCAGTTTTGGTCGAAATGAAGCACTCAGTACTGAATTGGAAAGAACTCTGAGCGTATTTACACCACAGTGAAAAGAGCTTTCTTAATTAGCAGTTTGGAATGAGCAAAAAGTTTGTAGACCAGCCTAATGCGTCACCAAATTTGGTAAAGAGAAATATGCTAGGATCCAGAGCTCCATGAACCCTGTTGTGCCACGCTATATATTTATTTGTTTAGAGACTTAATTAAAGGCTTCTCTAAATCTCGCTCAGCACTTTGAAACAAACCCAAGTGTGCAAGACAGCACTGAATGTTTAGCTCTTAGTTTGGATGTTCTACTCCAAGACAAAAATGTACGCCCGTTGAAGACGCTTTCTAGCGAGCTCCCTATCTCTAGATAACTCAAACTCCTTACCAATGAGAAGCGCGTTATAAAACGTCGAACCACTTAGGTTTATGATGTTATGAGAATTGTTTTTACATCTGAAATAGCTATCACCTTTTTTCAAAGTTTTCCGTTTTGGTTTTTCAAAAATGGCCTTAGACTTTACTGCATACTATAACTGTACCTTTATAACTTGACCATTTAACAAAGAGTTAAAACTCAGGCTCAATAGCTTTCATTTGTGTTCGGCTGTGCTACAATGTTTGAAAAAAGTTACATTCTCTCATTATTTGTAAAACAACAGATTTATCAGCGTCCATTTACGAGGAATTAGCAATTTCTTCGTTAATAAATTCATTGCCATGCTAAGCGCTTTCTCGATTAGCCGTTCGGAAGCGGAAGAAAATTGCAGGTCCCCACATAAATCTGCGGAGTAGGGGGTTGCAGCCGGGCGACAAAGACCATTTGGCTGATACACCACAAGACTAACTACACAAATACTACATAGAACAAATAACACATGACAACAGCACGCAGTAGTACAGGACGGTCCCCCATCTTGTCACTAACAGCGCTCATTCCGATTTAATTACGGTGTTCTAATGGGAACTGACTCTTTTCGGTTGACAAGGCCATTGTCATCATTTCATTTAAATTCAGTTCAACAAAAAATTTTCTTCCTTAGTTGCAGCCTCAATTAGTAGCAGTACTTCTCAATTATTTCATCACTGGTCTACAAAATTGAACTTTTTGGTTGTTGCCAAAAGCAAGCTATATTATTTTAAAAGTTTTTGGCTCCCTTAACTCAAATCTGGCCTCAGAATTGCTCTGTCACATCACTTTTTCGAGATATGAAGCCTTCAAAATCCAGAAAAATAGGTTTTTGCAATTTTTGAGCCTATGTTTTGACATAAAAAAATGTTAACCCAAAAACAAAGCATTATTTGCTATCCGCTGAATCCAAATCTGGTCTCAAAATGGTTCTACTACATCAAATAACTGAGATATCTAGCTTCAAAAGTTGTAATACACGGTCATGCAATATTTTGAAGACTACGTATGTATAGTGTATACGTATAGTCTCGAAAGGAAATTTGAGTCAGAAATCACATTCTTTAAAGATCTTTTGGTGCTGAATTCAAATCCAGTCAGAGATTTACGCTACAACAGCAGGTTTCCAAAAATATAAAGCATTGATGTCTTGACTTAACTCTGGATATAATCTCAAGACACTGATGTGATAGACCAATTCTGTGAATGAATTTGAATTCAACACATCCAAAACCTTCTAAAATGTGTTTTCTGGCTCAAATTTCCTTTCGAGACTAACGTTATCTTAAAAAAAAACACAAAAAATGCATGACCGTGTATTACAACCTTTGAAGCTAGATATCTCAGTTATTTGATGTAGTAGAGCCATTTTGAGACCAGATTTGGATTCAGCGGATAGCAAATCATCGGAAAAGCAATGATTTGTTTTTAGGTTAGCATTTTTTTATGTTAAAACACAGGCTCAAAAACTGCAAAAACCTATTTTTCTGGATTTTGAAGGCTTCATATCTCGAAAACGTGATGTGACAGAGCAATTCTGAGGCCAGATTTGGGTTTAGCGAAACCAAACCTTTAAAAAATATAAAATTTTTGTTGACCAGTGAATTGTTCTTCTATACGTAGAATATGCTGACACAGTTCATATAATAGTTGTCATACTGACGAAACAATGTGAGCATGATCCCACCACGGCACTTTGGGCTAACACAAGCCGAACCACTAAAAAAAGGCCAAACGCACTGTAAGTATGTACGAACTCATACAATTTACAAATCAAAGACTTTCTTCTTTGAGAGTTGGACAGGAAAACTAAGAAAAAAAAAAACAACTATTGCCTGAATCACAATGCCGCCTTAGCTTCGGTTTCGACTGAGTTCTATGAGTTTGAACGTAGGAAATCAGTTTATTTTATCAGAATATCGTTTTGACTTCGATGCTACGTTGGTTCATGTACATCACAACGTAACGTGACTCCAACTTAAAGGAAAATGTTCGTTTTGGTTAAACGCTTTGAAAACCAAAAACAAAATCATAAAGTCAAATCAAAGCTCCGCACGGTCAACGGAATGGAAGAAGAAGCAGCAGTTTGTGATTCAGGCATGACGCGTTTTAAATTTAATATGCCTGATAACTGCGAGAAATCTTCAAATTGCAAATTTCCACAGCGGCACTCCTGTACAATTGCATCATTACCACTCTTAAACAAAAATTCGAGCTAATAGAGCGAAGCCATCCCCATCACTGTCAACCTTGAAAGAGATGAGGCCTTCACTTTAAAAAACGTTAGCTTCAAATGCCACTTCAACTCGAGAAAACCTATGCTTGCTCAATTGCTTAAGTGAAGAAAGAAACCATGTAGTCAGTGACGATGATTTTAACGCAGGGCATGACCTTTGGCTACTTATAACTTCACCAACAAAGATACGACGTTAGCTTATTAAGTGAATAGCAAAAACTTATTTCTTAATCACCATCAATGTTGTTTATCTTTTCTTATCAGAACAGAGTTTTTCCTTAGCTTCCAGAAAACATCTACTGAAGTCTGGAGGATTGCCTTCGGCCAAACTACAAAAAGTTTCAATGGAAATGTTTAACACAAAATTTGGAATCAAGTTTCTATTTTATAAAATTTTCATTTAACTAACTTAACTACTACTGAGGTACGCAGTGACTTCTGGGTGAACTGAGGTCTCAGACAACAAATACAACCTCCGGCGAGATGTTTCCGATTTTGCACTTTAAATCGGCTGGTCCCAATTCATTGTGTCAACTTAGAAGATGTGATGCTGAACTAAGACCAACAAGACAGCTAGGCCCAGGGGCCCAGTAGAGGATACTACTGCTACATTTGCTGCTACTGCTGATTCAAATACATATCAGTCCGATGAGTGAAACAAATCATTCTCTTCTTTTGTAGAAAGTAAGATTACTGATATGTTCAAAAGCAATTTATAGACACGATGATCAGGTTCTCTCCTATCGAAAAGGCGTTCTTTTGATAATGATGAGTTTTTTTCTTAGTTAGATTTGAAACTTATTATCAAACCGTCTAATAAATGTCCGCTTAAATAGCTTTGAGTCTAGTTGAGCTTTTTCTTTTCGGTGAGGCTAATATTTTTCTGGAGCACTTAAGCCAATTTTTTGCGTTCGATCCGCAGTTGATAAAAATAATATGGCTGTGAGTTCATCTACAACCTCTATTTGAGTCTGATATTCAATAGGTATACAAATGCTGGGGTGCCCCAGGGTTCTGTTCTGTCTTCGACTCTTTTCTTTAAAATCAATTTCTTATCTGAAACAGCTTATCATAGTAACCAAGACTCAGATTCTCATATTAGTCCCCAATTCTATGCCACTGCTCTGAGTGTACCTATGTGATATTGAACGGTAGGCTAGAATTGGATTCCAATTTCGACGTTTTGGTAAAACCCGCGTAGATTTCAATGCTTCGAAAATCCCATTGCCATTGTACATGAATGGTACCTGCATCATTGATTCCGAAAAGCTTACTTTACAACGATCTTCGTTAAAATCAGCGAAGACCTTAGGTTTCTTATACAACGATGCATGAATGCACGCTTTCAAACCTTTACGGGTCTAGTTGACAGAGTCTGAAACAAAGCTTTGAGACTGATTGGCGAAAGCTCATCAGTAACTCGTAAAATCAGTAACTATCAAACAAACTAGATACAACAACAGTCACTTCTCCAAAATTAGAAAACAACATAGACTATAGCTGGACCCAAGAAGAGGGCAGAAAACATAGTCACTAACTACAGGTCAATATACACCATTTCAACAGCCTTAACAAGCTTCTGCAACACCTGATACTGAGGGAATAGCTTAGACATTCCGTCTGGTTTTCAAGAAAATTATCCAAACTGCAACTACTCTTGAATACCGAAGATGAAGTCACGATTGTCATTACTTGTATGCACCTACCATTGAAAGAAAGCACCTCACAGCCGTCAGTTGCTGGATGACGGGTTCAAAAGTGTACCAAAAGAAGCACTAAATCATAGGTTTTATCTGTCACAGTTTTTTTTTTCCAAATATCAAAACGTTCTACTCAAAAACCTAATCCTGGTGTGTTTCTCAACAGGTTAAAACGATGCTCGGAGATAATCACACTTAAGGATGAAAGTTCTGGAAGATCTGTGTTCAGTTTTTCCACATACAACAAAATAAAATTATTAAAAAAAATACATCTAAAGCTAACACCACAAAGCAGCTATAGTAAATTGTTCATGAGTGCGCAACTTTGAAGGCTTTTCTGCATTTCAAGGCGTGCCAGGCAGTACATTCTATTTGCCCAGACTATTACAAGATTAGATCGACCGAAACACAACACAGATGATTTCTTGATTGCCAATGAAGCTCGTAAAAATGTTTTCTGTTATTACAACGGGCCATTAAATGTTCACTTATTATCTTCGGACATGTCTTTACTCAAAACGAATACAAGTCATTAAAAACACAAGGCGTATGTTGCCTTATTTTTACATGCCATGAGGTCACAAAAAAGATTTACAGTTTGTTGATTTAGAGTTAGTTTATACCATATCACATCTCTGTGTCCCACTAGCAACACACACACACACACCAACCCAACTCAATCCTCTTTTCAAAAAATATTCGGGTTTTGACCCAAAATAAAACAAGAAAAGGAAAAAAAATCTGTTTCGAGATTATTTATCACTCGAAGCTATACATCTTGCGAATAAATTAATCTCGATGGTCGTCTAGTCTATTTTCGACCGCATTTTTTCATATAACGACTGCTACCCCATGTAGTCGAAAATAATTGTATTAACTGTTGCGCTGGAAAGAGCACAAAAATATAAAATTTAAAAAAAACAGCAATTCTTCCATTGAAAATGCGCGAGAACGAACCAGCACAGCAACGCAACCACCACCCACGCTAATAAAAAAAGAATGCTCCGCGGCTATCTGTGTTTTGATACGGAACCACACTTCATTTATGCCACCCCTGCTGTAAATGGTTGGCAATACAAACAAAAAAATAAGCACGAACGCCGTCTGACCAAAGCCATTAGCTTTATTGTGGGCCTATTTAAATTGGTAATTGTTAAAATCAACAACAGCGACCGACTGACTGTGATCATAATTAAACAACTAATTATGCAATAAATTGCAATTGAGGCACGTTCATTCCCCCAAAAACCATTTCAACATTACACATATGCAATGTGATGGGGTAGAATTTAAGGCTAAAGTTCAAACATAGGTTCAATATTGACTGGAGTTAGCAAAGTGGTAAACAAACTTTTATTCTATATAGCACGTTCCCTCTCGATTACGCCTAATTGCTCTTGACGAGGTGTTTTGCCTTTTAAGTTGATTTGGGGTTGATTGTTGGCAGGATAACTGGGTAAAATGAGCCCTACATAGTTTGTACCTTGATATAGAATAAAAGGGGATTTGCAAGTCGCTCTACCTATGGTCTATTCAACTTGAGAAAGGAAGCAGCAGCAGCAACCCTTGCTCGTTTCGAACAGCGAAGAGAAGAGAAGAGTGGTGTGTTTATGTGGGTGAAACTTTCACCAAAACATATGGTTGAGTTCTTTAAAGGATGCGCTTGTTTGTTTTTATGTGATGAGAGTGCCATGCCCCTATTTTTTCTCTCAATCTGTTTTTTTTGATAAACAAATAAACCAAAGGGGTTGGAATAATGTAAAATGAAGGTCAAGTTGAAAAGTTTAAATATTAAACTATGAGTAGGCCTAAGGATAAGGGTGACTGAGCAACCTGTTGCTTTAGTTTAACGTGTTATATGGTAATATAGAATTGGTTTGTGAAATAACCCTTCAGTCGATAAAGAAGCTAATCTAAAACTTGTGTCCCGTAAAATGGGGGTTGGTTGGTGATTAAATGTGTTAAAGGGAGCAAATTAGATATTGAGGATGATTGCGATAAGTTTGTTAGTGCTTATCTAGAGAATTCAAACGAGGGCTGTGAATATATTTTCTTTACTTTTAACTGTTGCGAAAAAAAGTTCTATGCCAGGAAATCGAATTAGCAAGCCCTGACTTCTTCATCGCTAGTTTTCTAAGAAGACCTGCCAACACACGTGACAGCTCTTGCTACGAAAATATTTAATGGGAACCGACTTCGGAGAGTGCATTCAAGCGACATCTTCAGAGCCCAGTGAACCTAACACAAATACTAGGAAATCAATAAGTATAGAAAGAAATCGATCTTATGTAGGACATCAACTCATTATTAACATACAGATTTGAAGACCCTAAGGGCATCATGTTAATGATCCTAACTCTGGTTAGTTAGATGCTAAATAAATTAGGCCTACGATCAAAGTCGTAGCCCATACTGATGGCAAAGTCAGCTCTTAACAAGTTTTTTAACTGGACCGTTAGCTGCGGACTTCATGTTAACCCTACAAAAACAGAACTTATTCTGTTCACGAGAAAGCGCAACATTTCAGGTTTCCTCCACCCACAATTAATTGTACATTAATACACTTATCTAGTACGTCATTTACTTTGAATTGAAAATACCAATTGCCTTCTCCACTTCAGAAAGAATTTTTAGGGAAAAATGGGCACCTGAACCTTTAACCCAAATCTACAACTACTTGTAATACAAATGAATCACGACAAGGGTTAAGGTTCTGTAACACAAATCTACAAGTTGACTTGCACCATTAAAAGCGCAATGGACGAACATTACAAGTGGGTAATTATATGACTTCGTTGTTTCTGTAACTTAAAGCTACAAGCATAGAAAAAATTAAATCTTACTTGTAGAAAAATTCACTTAATCTAACAGGTAATTAGAAACTTGTAGGAGGTAGAAGATGATTGAAATCTTCAAAAACCAATCTTTTCAATTGATCAGTGTTTAATCCATAATCCATTTTCTTCGTAGTTATGATATTTTTGATCAAAAAAAAACAAAGCGAATGGCATGTTATTCAAAACTACATAAAATAAATAAATGGGGTGGCGCAACAGAGCGAGAAGCCCCTGGGCCTAGCGCATTTCTCACAACTATGCCTTGTAAGGGAATGGAGGGGACCTACAATTTTCTGCCGGTTACGAACGGCTAATTGAGAAAGCGCTTTTCATGGCAATGAATTTACTTACGGAGGACTTGCCAATTCCTCGCGTGGAAAAATATTTTTGCCTCTGCTGGGATTCGAACTTCAGAGCAGGTGGACATGCTAACCATCACGCCACGGGTACCACAATTCAAAACTACAAGTACTTGTAATACAAATGAATTGTGACGAATGTGAGAAATTTCTTTATTATCTTTTAAAAGTGTAATGGAATTTCCATACTGGATTTTACTGAGTTGTTCACTGAGTATTCACTACAAGTTAACGCATTAAATGTGTATTAAACACCAAATAAAATGCATGAAAAGTCACATCCCCATCACCCCCACTCCCCCATCCTCAACCACAACTAACTCCAAGGACAAGAGGAACTGAAGACTCCCACAGTTATTAACTACTAACAATTTATCCTACTTTTATAATAATCATCAATTAAAATTTAATTCATAATACAAATATCTGACAAATGACAATGTATATCGTTAGGCGCGTTATGTGCCAACACAGCAAAAACTACCAGTAATATATAGTATATATTAAGTAACATATAATTAAGTATCAATTGCAAATATCCTTTTACTCAATAAAAATCGTCAAATCGTTAAATGAAAAGTCAGTCTGGTCCCGATAGAGGTCAAAGGACACACTCATCGGAGTATCCGCAGCTCATAAGGACTTAAGAAGTTATCACGGCCCTGAAATACTAAGTTGAATAGTGTCGAGTGCTACCTCACTGTGAAGTTAAGTGGCTCCTGACTTTTCAGAGCAACACTTAATTAAATATCAATTCAGGAATCAGGCTTGCGAGGCTCAGACCAAAGCAGTCAAAACGAGAAGTCATAGTCCGAGCCAAAAGAACACAGGCGAGAATCACCAGTTTCACATAGATAACAGAACTGAGCAATGAAGCCACGAATTCACCACCAACGCGGTTCTAATTCCTAAGACGGAAAACTCAGACTTGTCATCATCCTAGCAAAGTTTTAGAACCAAACAAGGAGACCCAGAACTATCACTACCATTGTGTACCGGAATCATATATTAAATTATTAAACTTAAAACAAAACGATAAAAATATCAGCTAATTGTTCTTTCTCAATGATCCGACTTTTATTATCCATTTAAAATACTGTCTCTCACAAAATGACGTTTTATATCTATGTGTTCGGCTCGTTTGCTTTCAAAATTTATGGACCATCCCAACCCATCATCTTTTGTCTTAAAGTACAAACTGTTTCGTTTGTAATCTCACATACGTCTTGCATTTAACCGCTCAACCATATAACGTCTGCTGTATCGGAACTTAAGGCACTTTACTCAGCTTGGTATGAAAACATCACAACAGTACTGTGCTTCTTGTTGCACCGTGACGCTGTGTTTCCATATGCTATCTAGAACTATAACTACCACACAAGACATAATTTACATTAGTTCTTATGAGCTTTAGAGTATCAGCTTTGAATTTTCGTTTTTCCGATGTTCACTCTACCACCTGGAAAGTGAACTGCTAGAATTCCACGTTTGTTTGATGGGCTGCAATCAATTTCTATTGATTAAGTTTCTATTTGAAAAGTTTTTGTACTTGAAACGTGGCTATGTTTTACCGACTTGTTTAAAAAAATGCAACCTACTCCTCTCTCTTATAACCTTTCTGATCCGAAACAGTTGTAATTGTTAATATGAATATTTATCCTGGGCTTTAGCCAAGCTTCAGTAACGATGGCCAAAGCTAACACCTCTTTTCTTAAGCCACTAGAGCAAGAAAAAACAGAATTAAACGAAGCTTTATGAGAAAAGGCTTCCAAAGACAGTCACCTTCAGAAACTTGCCGCGTATCAAGGGTTTTCTTTTTGTGAATTCATTGAATCAGAGTAACATGATAGGCCTCGGGGCTCCCCGCTCTGGTGCGCTACCTTTTTACCTTTTTACTTTATTATAAACAAGTAGTCTAAGAATGTTAAAAAAATATGAAATCATAGCCATTGGTTACATTTTGATAAAGGTAAAATCGAAAACTTTAGTAAGGTTAAAGCAAAATAAAAACAAATGAACAGACTTAAATTCGGCTTTATTCACTTCCTGCAGATGGTGCGCTTTACTACTTCAATTTGTTTTACTCCTAGTCAACATCAACATCAATGACATATGCACCTCATCACACCCTTATAAATGCTTAGGCCATATTAACAATTTCGAGCGACGCAGTCCGCCCATATTTTTTGATTGATTGCCTTCCCTGTCTGTTTTATTTAGCTTACAGTAAAAACTTTTTTTTTTTAAATATGCTTTGTCATAGAAAATAAGTTGTAAGACTCAACTGGAAACAAAACAACATAATTATTATATTATTTATAATATTAATTTACCTTCAAAATAAAGAACAGTTTTTTCATATTTTCAAAATACAGAATATAAAACTAAGAAAAGAAATGAAGATTTGGGTATGTAGTTGAAAAAAAAAAAAAAATTGCTTGGCAACTCGGGCACGAAAATACCGTCAAAGAAAAGGCGGGTACCCAAGGCAATGATCCTTCGCATTGAATTTTGAGTAATTTTTTGATTTTACAGAAGGTGTTACATATTTATCCACACACCTGGCTTCTCCCACGCGTCACACGCTTAAAGGACGGACGTAGTAAACTTACTTGTCACTAAACTATGTTAGAATGCTTCCGAGCTATTTTATCTTTGTTTTGTCTAAGATTTAAAATTTTTTTTCTATTCTCTTCTTTTTGAGGTAAGCATATTGTTAGCCAATTGAATTTATGACCCACACAGATCGTGCATCAGACGAAGAAAACATTTAGCATCTTCATAAATTTGAAGTCCGCGACACTTTAATTCAATTCGTAGTGGGCGCTGCGCTGCCTTATGCTGAAAATACACATTCTCTTGTTTTTTATGACTACTGAGGGGAAAAATGTATGACTTAAAGTGAAAACATTTCACAACCAATTTCTTTGTTTGCGATATAAGAGCATCCTGTGCTTTGGGGAATTTTCGACGGTACTATAGCTTCGATAACATAAAAGTCTGATATTAAAGACCATTTTCAAGAGCTTTTGTTTCACTATTTTGTCCCATCGGGATTGTCTATTTTGGATAAAGTTTCGAGATGTGACTTTGAAAAATAGCAAATCGTGAGGACGCAATTGATGGTCTTCAAGGAAAAGTTCTTGAAAACTGTATACATATTTTATTGCACTTCTCAGTAAGTGACAATAGACGCCTCTGCTTTAGTTTTAAGTGAACATTATGCTCTTCTATGCTCCTGGGTGTATAGGTATAGAATGTCGTTTCTGCAAGGTGATAAAGCACAAAGTGAGTGGAGCTGCACAAGAGTGAACTCAATTGTGGGAGTATTATTTACGTGTTAGTATTCGATTGCCAGTGTTTATTTTCAAAACAATGTTTGCTTTTACCTTCGAATTATTGAATTTCAATGATGGCAGTGAAATTTTGAATTTATTATCAAATCACCCATGTGGCTGGCCAAAACAATAAAATATTTGTTGAATGGATTTCGCTGATCCAAAATAATCCAGACAAGTGTGGCAAATAAAATAAACTGGGCAAGGTTCTGTTTTGGTATTTGATGATCTGGAGATTCTTATGAGGCTACCATAAATATCTCATTCTTGTCAGTAACTAACAGTAGGGGGTTTTGTTCAAAGCAACTTAGCTAAAAGTGCATTTGATTTAGGTAAAAATGGCTCTCAATCTAGACACTGCTATATGATTGAAGGAGCCTTTATCAGATGACATGTATGAAATTCGTCAAAAATACTTGCGAAATTTGTATTTCGCGGGGCCTTGACTTAAAGGAGGATTTGAACAAAAACGTCAATTGCAGAAGAAGTATTTACTCCGCGAACGGGGAACTTTGAAGTCTCAGTAGAAGAACCGTAGTAGAATAGCAGTAGCAGTCTAGAAAAAAATTTACAATGATCGCTGACATTTTAATTCATAAAAAACAAAACTTTCCTACTAGCGGTGAGGGGCGAGAGTGAAATGTATTTTGATATATGAAGCCATTTAGAAGGCTCTACGTGTGGGTGCAATGATTTGTGGGCTAGTTTCAAAGGAGATAAGTTCTTGAACAGGGAAACAATCAGTGACACGAGTGAGAAAGCCGCGAAAGACAATTGCGTCTGACACATCCTTATGGACTTTAAGGAGTGTAGATTATTAAAAGAAACGGTAAAAGATGGGGTGGCAGTCAGAATAAGTTGTTAACATCATAGAGAACTTCAGGAGCAACGTTTACTCAAGGATATGGTGAGCATATCAGGCATATATTTCGCATTCTCACCATCTCCTCGAGTATGAGCCGCATCCTTTTGGTGTAGTTCTAAGCATGTTTTCCTGTAACGTGGGAGTGTGAGATTCAAATTCCAGACAAAAAAAAAATTGTTTTTCACGGATAACCATGATTTTGCGAGTAATTGGCAACCGCTTCGAGATTATTTCCAGTGCCTTGAAAAGTACTTTCTCATATAGCCGTTGCGAATAGGCATATAATTCAAGACCCTTAAAATGCGTAAGCCACGAGGTTGCCCGAGCTTTTGTGCCCAGAAATGTTTTTATTGTTTCTATTCACTTAGTCACATAGGGAATCCAAACCACGGGTAAGCTGCAAAATGTCCAAGAGATAGTTCTGAAGACGATGAAATCCCAAAGGGGCTTTTCTTCTTCGAGAAAACGCTTTGAACTTAAATTCGGCAATGTCAAATAGAAAGAAATTTTCATGGTACCTTGTGACGAATAAATTTAAGGTAGGAAAGTGTTAAGTCTAAACGAGACTAGCATAAAAATGTAATCACCGTCAGCATGAAGGGAGTGTGAAGGTAATCAAAAAAAAAAATTGAAAGATCGAAATGAGAATGGATTCTATAGTGGCGTATGCATAGCCCCCAACGTCTTTGGTTTGGGGTGGCTGTTTGAATTGCCATGCGAAAAAAACTAGACATAGTTTATGAATCATTTGGCGATTAGTTGCTGCAGAGAAGAGATAGGTCATGGGGTCGACTATCCTTTCCAACAGTCATTAAACTCGTGAAACGAATAGTAATCAAAAATAATCAAAAAAGACAACAGATGAAACAGTAACCATTCAACGTGTTCCAAGACAGGTGAGTCATTTTGCTATACTAACTATCGACTCATAGCACAAGTATCCTTTAAGGAAGAGCTGGTTGATAGTAAAAAAAAAAAAAAAATCAAACGGTGATCGAATGTTCTTTAATGTTCTTTCTAACCAAGAAAAAGAGAATTAATCTCATTCAATCTGCTTTTGGGTCAGTGAATATCGAGGAATTTGACAGAACGTCACAATAGACAGACGTAACTTTAAGGTGGGACAGGATTACGTCTACCTCGGATCCACTATAGACATATTGACAACATCAGTGCTAAGATCAAACGGAGAATAGCTCTTGTCAACCGCTGCTTCTTTGGGCTAAGAAAGCAATTAAGAAATAAAACAATTTTTAGAAAAACCAGGGTAACTATTTCAAAAATATTGATAATTCCAGTTCTTCTTTAAGGCTCTATGAGCTGTATTGCGACAAGGGCAGCTAGAAGAATACGCATCGATATTCCTGGTGTTTCTCACGACTTTCGGTTATTCTTCTTCTATCTCCCTTCACAATCAGTTGATATCCACTAATATTTTAATCCACTCATTTGCGCATACCCAAGCAACACATTTGCCTCTTATAGAGTACTTAAAATTCAATTTCATAACAGCTTTAGCGCTTTAAATCTTTGCAAAGTGGTCGATAAGACCCAAAAGGGACCAAAGGAGCCTAATACATGAAGCAAAGAGTTCTTAATATACTCCTTTTAAGAACATTTTAAGAGCACAATGAGGAATATAAATTGAGTAAGAAAGAATAATTTCAGATCAAGGGAAGATTAATTTCTTTCTCTTTTCACAAATACTAATTGAGTCCAGAATTTTTTAAACTTACAATGATAGAAGAAAATATTTAGTGTGGTTTATTTTCTTCAACGACTAAGTAGATATTTTTGGCCATAATATAAAGGAAACATTGAATGCATTTTTCTAGATTTTCGAGTGAAGTCAGTTTGATGTACCAGAAAAGATTTTCTTTGAAATCATCACGTTCTACCTTCCTTAAATTAACTCGCCTTAAACTAAAAAAGTTTCAAACTTTTAATTGCATAGTAAATCGAAGCCGTGTGACAATAATGAGTTGTGCCATGAAGTGTTGCTTAACAAATAAAAGCTCAGACGTATGCATAAAACAATTGTTCTTAAAGAAAATTAACAATTAAATACATTTTAAAGATATATTTTTAACATGTTCTTTGCCTCAAAACTTTTTGAAAGAGAAAATTTTCAACCACATCTGAGCTAAAGCTACTTTAATAGGTCTTAAATAAGTTTAGCAAAGTGTCCGTATGAAAAACGTTTTTTACAGTTTTTGGTTACCCTTAAAACACAAACCACTTACGAAGAGCGTAATAAGAGGTAATTAGGCGGACTAGTATACGAAAGATTATATTAAGTCCTTGTTAAGAGCAATATTTTGGATAGCTCTTAAAGAGCTTGTATGTTGCTGAGGTATAATGTCTAATGCTTGGATCACAATCGGCTTATACATCGACCATGTTAAGTGCGAGCCCTTTGTGTTCGCTTTGAATTGACATTATTATTTTGTTATTGTTTTTCACTGTCAAACCGAGCAAAGGTTCAACTAAACAGAACTTTCTAGTTCTTGTCACGTTACTTTATCTTATACACGAACCAACGTTACACCGAAGTCAAAGCGAAATTGTGAAAGAGTGTATGATTTCTTATGATTGAACTCATAAGCGTCAGCCGAAACCGAAGTTTAAGCGGCATTGTAATTCAAACATAAATTTTCCTCACTCTCTTCTACGGTATACGCCATCTATAGTCGGCGGTGCTAATGAAATGGTGCGTTATTAGATGCTAATCTCGAAAGCAAAGCAAGCGAATCAAAACACAGTGCAGTGTTCTATCAAGGGAAACCCTAATTAATTCTCGTTTTCTATTAACGACACATCCATCGCTGAAGCCGAAAGACTTTCTGTACTCGGTATATAAGTTGACAACCTTCATTCGAATAAAAAAATATTCCACATCGTCAATACGTTGCGAAATGTTTGCGTTGAATCTGTTGGTGCGAGACATTTTTTACTCAATCTGTCCAAGCTACGATTTATTGCGAATTTCTATTCGTCTTACATATGTACATATATGCATATAGAGTAGCACAATTAGTTTTCCACATTTCTCTCATCCATGCCTTGTGAGGGAATTAAGGGAACGGAAAGGAAACAATGAATTTAATATTTGGTTTCTGTTCAGATTCGAGCCATGAACCTCCCGCGCAATGGGCAGACATGCTGACCATGGCCAAACCACTACCTTGGGTCCTAGTAAAATAATCGGTGATTTTTGCAATTACCTTTATGACAAAAAAAAAGTTTTGACAGATAACGCACGTTTCGTGTTTTCTGTCACTGTCAAAAAGCTTCAGTTCGATCCATAACAATGAATCGTCAGTGGCAGCGCTGGTTTGTGTTTATTAGCTTTGCGTTTATTTAGCTCTGTGAAAATTTCACATCTTTGTGGTATTTAGTGTGATTTTAATAGCTTTGTTATTTGTTTTAGTGATTTAAAGTGATTAAAATCATTCTATTTTGTCTAGTTCCTGCATTTTTCGTAGAGAATTAGTTAAATTTGTGTTTCGTTTTTGATCACAGTGTTTGGTGAGAAATTGATTTTTTTTAATTTTTCGGTTCCGTTTGAGTGTATTTTGAGTAGTTTTAAAAACATACTTATCTCATTCTGGCCTATTGGTAAATTCAATAATCATCTTTTTCTAAATTAGTTATATTTTTGTTTATTTTTGTATATTTAAAGTAATAACTTGCTTCAAATTATCTGCTTGGTGGTGCAATCGTCTAGCAGGTCAGCCTTTTATCATATTTTAACCTCCGCGTCACAGGTTCATATCCCAGTGGAGTCACATATAAATTTTTTTTTTTTTTTATTTTTCGTATTATTTTATTTAATTTTCTTTTTTTCTATCTATCTTCATTGCATTTGCAATTTGATTTATTATTATTATCATTTAATTTTATCATGGCCTGTGCTGCGGATAAATGCATGGAAAGCTCCAATAGTGCCCCTCTTTTTGAATGTTATGGGCCTTGCGGAAAAGTATTCCATTCTAAATGTATCGGATCAAACAATGCATTTTTAGACAAAATAAGTGCGTCTAAGATTGCATGTTGGTATTGTTCCGATTGTAAAAAAATATCAATTTACCTACTGGCAATTAAAATGTCCGCTTTTAAATTGGACATTTTAAAACTATCGAAAGGATTTGAGGAACTCCTTAAGATTTTCAAGGATAGTGTTTCCAATCTTAATTCGTTTTCTTCTCCACATAGTTCTGTGGATACTTCAACTTCTACTAATGATTTGGAGACTATCATCATTGACAAGACCCAAACATTAGCAGACCTTCAACAACAAATGACTTCTGCTACCAGCTCGGCCTTAGCTTCATCCAAAAGCTCAAAAAGAAATCGTGATGGCTTAGTTATTAATCAGAACTCTAGTCCTCCTCCTAAGCGTAAAACATTGAGGAGCAATGCGAGCAAAGGTCAAGGTCTTGAGTCCACTGCGTCAGTAGCTAAAAATCCTACAGTTACCCAAGATGAAATTCAGTCCACTGCGTCAACGTTCGAAAACTCGGACTCTATGGATACGCAGCCTGTAATTGATCCAAATTCTCTGGGAATAAATGTCCTTATGGAAGCTGTTCCCAAACCTATATCTCTTTTTATTTCACGACTTAAACCAGAAATCACCACGGAAGATGTTTTACGGCATCTGGTTGACAAAAAGAGTATCCCTTCTATTACGTCAATCAAATGTAACAAAATTAGTAAAAACAATAGCTTTGTGTCTTCATTCAAGTTAGTTGTTCCTCCTTCCCTCTCTAATTCTATTTTGAATAGAAATTCTTGGCCTGATGGTACACTCATTAAAGAGTTTACATTACGCAGGAAAAAACCAGTAAGAACTGAACGGACACCTGAGCCAAAAAACTAAATAGAATTACCCTCTTTTACCAAAATGTTAGAGGGCTTCGTACAAAAATTACGAATCTTTATCTTAACTCTCATGTCTTCTCGCATGATATATTTGCCTTAACTGAAACCTGGCTCAATCCAAGTCATTTGGACACTGAGCTTTTTAGCAACGAGTTCTCAGTATATCGTAAAGACCGTCACTACGATAAGCCTGAAGATGTGGGAGGTGGTGCATTAATTTCTGTAAGAAATACTTACATGTCTTCTCAAATCACTTTTCCTTTTCCATTTACAATTGATGTCTTATGTGTCAAAGTATCCGTACAGTTAAATAGTATATATGTCGTAAACGTCTATATTCCTCCAAAGAGTCCTGTCTCAGCTTATACTGAGCTCTCTTTAGTTTTAGATTATGTAATGGAATTGTCTTGTCTTAAAAGCTATATTTTATTATTGGGCGATTTTAATTTGCCAGAAGTGAATTGGGTCCCTTCTAAAGACGGATCCTTTCAAGTAGCATCACTGACTTCGTCTCAGCAAGAGCTTCGTTTACTTGACAATATCATTTCCTCAGACTTACAGCAAATAAGCTGTATTAGAAACTTTATGAATCGCATGCTCGATTTAGTTTTTTCATCTGACGCAGTTAGTACTGTTGTTCTTAAATCTAAGTATGGCATTACTAACTTAGATGATCTTCACCCACCTTTAGATATTTTTCTGGATTTAAGTTCTGATTTATATGTTCATAGTAACTCATTTGACTGTTCATACACTTTTGACTTTCGGAGAGCGAATTTCGATTTGCTTTCCGAAGAACTCACCAGAGCCGGTATAGATAATGTATCAGCTTCTGACAATATCGACGATGCAGTCAAATGCTTTTACTTGATCTTGGAAGATTGTATGAACAAAATTATTCCCCGAAAAATCCTTAAGAATTCCTGCTTTAATCAGCCTTGGTATACCAAAGAACTAAAGATTCTGCGTAATAAGAGAAATAAGGCCTGGAAAGCCTACATTCAAACTCATTCTACAAATGACTATAGTGTTTATATTAGTTTTTTTGAAAACTTTAACACGCTCTCCAAAACTCTTTACTCCAACTACCTAAGACAGATGTCTTTTTCTTTAAGGGATGACCCAAAAAGTTTTTGGCGATTTGTTAATTCAAAGAAAAAATCTGATGGCTACCCAGTTAACTTTATTTCTGGTGATACTCCTCTAGAGAATACTAACGATATTTGTAATGCCTTCGCTAATCATTTTCGAAGCTCTTTCTGCGATACCCCCATAGTAATAGATGAAAACTACTTTACGTATTTACGTAACTGCTCTCAAGTTAATTTTAATAACATCCCTGTTCATAGTGACAACATTTTAAAATATTTATCACTTCTGCAAGATGACTTTTCGTCCGGTCCGGATGGAATCCCCCCAGTTCTGTTAAAGAAATGCCGTTCTGTAATAATGTTCCCACTTCAATATCTCTTTCAGCTTTCAATCAAAACAGGTGTTTTTCCTAGTCTTTGGAAAAAGTCCTTTATCACTCCGGTTTTTAAAAAGGGTGATAAGATAGAAATAAAAAACTACAGGCCTATATC
Organism: Melanostoma scalare; assembly: GCA_949752695.1. Classification (NCBI taxonomy): domain Eukaryota; kingdom Metazoa; phylum Arthropoda; class Insecta; order Diptera; family Syrphidae; genus Melanostoma; species Melanostoma scalare. The sequence goes on from OX456984.1 coordinate 218,472,715, forward strand.
CAAGCTATCTTGCATCCCCAAACTCTTTGAACAGGTTGTTTGTGACAGCCTCTCATTTTTTACAAAAAATATTATTTGCAGACAGCAGCATGGCTTTATGCAGAAAAGATCAACGGTAACAAACCTTCTTTCTTTTCTTCACATATGTTCTAATGCCCTTGAAAATGGGTATGAGCTCGACTGTATTTACACTGATTTTTCCAAAGCATTCGATCAACTTTCTCATGATGTAATATTATATAAGCTCAAAGCTTTTGGATTTCCAAAAATATTTATTGCATGGATTTGCTCTTATCTCGAAAATAGAACGTACCAAGTAAAATTTCGTAACAGCTTTTCCAGTCCCTTCAATGCTCTGTCGGGTGTACCCCAAGGCAGTCACCTTGGGCCTTTGCTTTTCATTATCGCAATCAATGACGTTGTTTCATGCATTTCGTATAGTGAAATTCTGATTTTCGCAGATGATATGAAAATTTTTAAATCCATTCAAAATACTACTGATCGCGTACTTCTTCAAAAAGATATCGATAGCTTTGGAACATGGTGTGAAAAGAATGGTCTTAGTCTTAACCCTTCGAAGTGCCAAACAATGACATTCTCGAAAAAACGTGAACCTAGCAATGCTATATACTTAATGTCTGGTCATTCATTATGTAGTGTCTCAAGTTTTCGTGACCTAGGTGTTTACTTCAATATTAACCTTGAATTTAATGAGCATATAAGCTCAATAGTAAGGAAAGCAAATTCTATGCTAGGTTTCATAAAAAGGTGGTCAAAAGAATTTGATGATCCTTATGTAACATTATCTTTGTATAACTGTTATGTTCGTCCTCATCTCGAGTACGCCTCACAAGTTTGGTCTCCCCTATATGAAATTCATAAACATCGTATCGAGGCTGTGCAACATAAATTTATACGTTTTGCTTTGAAGGGTCTTCCTTGGGAAGATCCATTCAATCTACCTCCTTATGAACATCGAATCAAACTTTTGCAATTGCAAACCCTTAGTCAAAGACGTATCAACAACGACCTTGTATTTTTCCATCAGCTTTTGACTGGCTTTATAGATGCTCCTTACTTGCTCTCGTCCATAGGTTTTAACTACCGCGGAGGATCTCACCACTTGCGTAATTTGGAGTTGATTCATTGCCCCCATCATAGAACCAATTATGGCATGAATGAGCCGCTATCACGCATGAGTAGATTATATAATTCTAACTCCCTACTTCTAGATTTCAACATTAATAAATCTAGTTTAAAACAAAAATTTAAAACCAGTGCTCCACATGCATGATTTTTGTTCAATGTTTCTTAGTTTATTGTTTTTCAAAATATTCGTAGTTTATACTTTGTTTTATTTTTAGTAGTTTTGTTTAATTAATTATTATTGTTTTTCATGTTAGGTGTTCTATATTGTATGTCACTATTTGTATTTATTTTTTTTCTCATATATATATTTTCTATACGTTCGTTTTGTGCTGGTGTTGCTGTTTTCTAACCTCTAACACTTGCATTTATGATGAAGAACGTAGATAAGTACGTACAAATGAGCTTGCTCTAAGCTTCGTGCGACTTAGTCTCTGAGATGCAAAAAAAAAAAAAAGATGCAAACAAAGAAAAGAAGCTTACAAATGATACTATTATTAAAATTAGTCCTGTGTCCTACTTAGACGGCTATTCAGGCTATTGTGACTAAATAAATAAGAAAATAAGGCGGGGCAACAGAGCTAGGAGCCCCAGGGCATAGCGCATTTCTCACCTACAATTTTCTGCCGGCTCCGAACGGCAAGAAATTTACTATCTGAGGACTTGTCAATTCCTCGCGAAAATCGAAGCAAGTGGAAAAACATTTTTGCTTCTCTTGGGATTATGACTTAACTACGCACGAAATTTACAGACTCATGTTTAAATCTACTAACCCGATCAACGCAGTGAAAGCCAATATTGAAGTTTTTATTCGTGAGAACCCAGCGGAAATGTAAATAAAAAGTTAGCCAAATTGGACTGAGCGGATGGAATAAAAGTTTCATGAATCCAAAACTACTTTCGCGTCACTGGATAGGATACAAAAAATTATTGATAAAACTGATAACCGACAGAAGTTTATCGAACACTATTGGTTCTCTTCTCCTTGCCTTTTCTCTGGGTTTATCGAAACTCACACTATCAATGATCAGACGAAATCAAATTTTCCATTTTCGAGAAGATAACAGTCTCTTCAAAACTGACAAAACTGCCAATTTATACGTAGGCTTTATTTTAAATTAGTCACCATATTCTTTACTTGTTTGTAAAATATTTAGCTTCAAAGAGAAGAAAATTAGCAAATAAAACAGGTTCTTCACAGGCTTACAAGCATTTATCCTAAAAACTGAGCTCACACTTCAAACCGCCCATAAATAGGCTGAGAAAATAGTCTCCACCCAGCTTCCTTAATCTTTCCTCAAATAAAAAAAGAATAAATATTTCCAACTCTACGATTTTCATAAATATTGCGTTTACCAAAGACAAAAAAACTCATGTCAATTCTTTTCAATAAAAATTCAATTTTAATCATTTGCATTGTTTCAACTTTAAGAGGAAAACAAAAGACATATTCCTTCACAAATCCACCCACACAGGCTCCTTAATTATATGCATAAGTAGAAAACAACAAGAAAATTGCATAAGAGATTTCTCCGGCTCGTTTGCTCTGCTGTAAGCCCTTTAGAAATTTTATTCAAATTTTGAAAGCAAACCCAGAAATATAAATAGCCTAAGACACAAAAGATAAAACAGAAGCAAAAAAGAAGAAAATCTGAAGATGTGACATGACACAAAACAACGACTAGAAACAACTGGCATATCATTACACCTGACGTCGTTAAACATAACTCCGTCATTATTTTCCTTTGGTTGAATCAGTTTTTGTTCTTGTATTTTGGCTTAGCGCCCCTCTGGAAGGTTGATTTATCTTTCCTTCTAATCGAAGGCATTTTGAGTACCGGCATTAGGAGTACAATTATTTCTTCATTTGAATTCTTACATCGCCGCCTCGTCGAACAGACTTGTCGTTCAACGACCCAATTGGCTGTGTGCCATTTTCGAAGAGAATTCTTGTAATTAGGAAAAGTGTGTGCGTGTGAAGTGTTTTTTTTTTTATTCTTTCTATTATTTTGTAATGCGAAAGGGATTTTCTAGGAATGTTGAAAAAATTCTCTGAAATGCCGACTTACCGTAACATCCTGCATAATGGCGATGGAGTCTAGCCGCTTTTCTCGATATAATTCCGAAATCACTTGATTAGCACTTAGCAACGGGTTCTGTAATTTTTTTTTTTATTTGTCAGAAAGGCACTGGGTTCCGAAAAAATAGAGACAGTTCGGTAATTTGAAAAGAGAAATATACTTTCAAGACGGTCACACTACAACTGGAAAATTCTCAATAACACAAGAAAATGCGAATGTCATTCCACCAACTGTCCGGTGGCGCTCGATGTTTTGGTCTGCTATTGGGGCGGAAAATAAAGCAGTCCACGGGCGGCCAGCGACGGCGACTAAACCTGATATATACTTGTTTCGCTTCCCCTTACACAAAACACTTAAACATACACACACACACACAGACACTGTAGACTTCCCACTCGAGTTTATTTTAAGCATTTGAAGACACTTTTAGCTGCATTCGTGATGATGATGAGGCAAACGGATGACAGCAGCTGTTCATGTAGCAAGAGATGCTCTTGTGATTCCCATTGACCGGGTTGCTAATTGATGATAATATTATTTGTTGTTTATTTTTTGGTCGGATGGGACACTGTTTATGCATTTCCAGGACAATATCGTATGCAATGCTTTCGCTGAATAATACTGTGCGATCAGCGAGAAAGGTTAACCCCAACAACAAATGATAAAAGACATGGCTAAAAATATGCGAGCGAGGAGGCAGATAAATATTTCTTTGGGTTGCGCTTTTTGTATTTATTATTTATATTTTCCAATCAGTGGTCACAAATTATAACAATTTGGTGTAAGCCAAGAAGGGAGACGGCCGGCGGGTGCTCATTGGCGTCTTGTCCTGAATTCAATTGGAACTTACGAGCACTCAAAGATCAATGGGTACGGAGATATGCGAATAATTAGTTGGTTAATGCGAGTTTATTTGTAAAACGCTTTTAAAAAGTAATGAAAAATTGAGAAATTTTGTTTTGAGACGAAAAAAAATATCACGTATACGCCAGAGAAAATATTTGCTTTGGTACATTTGCGATGCATAAATCAATTTTGATTAAATGAGAATGATTTGATATGGTAGAATTTTTGGCAGGGTAGGTTTATTGGTGAGTCATAAAGTCCAAGATTGATTGCCAAAGCTGAAAACGAAACTTATAAATGAATCCGTTCTGTTATTTAGTTTGTACATTTAAGTAGGGTAGTTTTATCGAGAGTAGGCTGTATATGGCTAAAATGTTCGAATAAATTCCTAAACAAAAACTTTCCCAAAAAGCTTGGTGAAAAATAAAAAATAAAAATTTTGTCTAGATATGTATGTAAAATTAACATTTGATGGGTATGTGCATCCAACACGAACTTACCTGTTAAAGGGGAAAACAGCTCATGTGATTCGTGTTCTTCAGCACGAGCTTTTTGAGTTACTTGAAAAATTTCAACCAACAACGTTCCCCATTGATCTAACGTGAGGCAACTGAGTCATTTGAGTTGACATTATGACTGAAATGAGTTCGTGTTAAACTAACCAACTCGGATACTATCGGGTTTTTCAATTAGAGCGCAACAAATTTTTTTTTTTAATAATACAGAAATGGGTTTGGATATCAAAGAAATTTTTTATTCCTATGAAAGTACGTTTGATTATGTATGGAACTCGATTTCTTTTGCATGGCCACCACGGGCACGATAGCAGAAGTCCAGACGCTGAACCCAATTTTCTACGGTTTTCAAACATGAATCGACCAATACTGCTGCAATTTCACGTTCGATATTCGTACGAAGTTCATCAATCGTCGCTGGCTTGTTGGCATAGACCATAGACTTGACGTAGACTCACAGGAAATAGTCTAGCGGCGTCAAATCGCACGACCGAGGCGGCTAAGCGACTGGACCATTTCGTGAGATGACACGTTCTCCAAACTTGGTTTACAATAAATTGATTGTGACATTCGCTGTGCGGCTTGTGGCGCTTTCCTGTTGGAACCACATGTCCTGCAAGTCCATATCATCCAATTGGTATCAGTAGCGATCCCCGTTCACAGTAATGTGCCGGTTTTGATCATCACGGAAGAAGTACGGCCCAATGACGCCGCCGACCCATAAACCACACCAAACCGTAATTTTTTAATGATGCAATAATGACTCATGGAGTACGTTTGGATTGCTGCCTGCCCAATAACGCATATTTTGTTTATTGACGAGACCATTCAGCCAGAAATGAGCCTCATCGCTGAAGATGATTTTTCTATAAAAATCCGAATTATTTTCACGTTGTTGCTCAGCCCAATTCAAGAACATACGACGCTTCTGGTAATGAAGCGGCTTCAGTTCTTGTGTCAATTTAATCTTGTAAGGATGTAGGCCAAAATGTTTTCGCAAAATTCGCCACAACGACGTCACAGAGATACCCAACGCTTAAGAACGACGTGTGAGAGACACATTTGGGCTTTCTGCAACTGAAGCCTCAGCGGCAGCAATAATTTCGACACTACGGGCAGTTCTTTGTCTCACTGGCACGGGAACATTTTGTACTGTGTCTGTGGATTCAAATTTATCCACTAGACGCTCAGTTGTTGATCTGCTAGGACGATTATGACGAAAAATGTAAAAAAAATTTTAATTTTAATTTTAATTTTGTAATTTTTTTAATTACCAGCCGATAACACCACTTAGCCAATCTCTAGAGATTTACTGAACCGATTTGTCAGAAATTTTTTGAAAGTCTCCTTTATAGATTTTTATTACTTTATTCTTATTTTCTAAATTTTATTTTGACTGATTTTAAAAAAGTTGTTTTTTCGGGAGTCGACGGTTTGTTAATTTTTCTCTCAACTTTTCCGTAGTTTCAGACATAGCGACAGTATTCAAGATTAATATTTTTTCAATTTTTTTCTGATTTTACAGCAACCGCTTTGTGCAGTTCGCTACATGATCAGTCCCTCGTTTTTATCGTCGATCTTCGATCATCATTTCTTAAGCGGCTATCTAAGGCTAATTGAACCAAACGCTGTTCCGAGTTTAGTCCCACATCATGTGAATCTTCTAACGAACCACAATGTAAGCGTCGTTATACTTTGGATGCAGTTGTTGTGAACTTTAACGCTCAACGCTTCTCATCTTCTTCTTTCCATTTCTGGCGTTACGAGTAGTGATCTTGAAGCGATCACAACTCTCCCACTTTTCTGCTTCACACTAGTGATCCGCCTGTGGGGTAAGCCGCGTTGACCTCAGAAAGCGTCGGCAAGCCTCCCGGTTTTGGATTGTTCCATGTCTGAGGCCAACCAAATGCTGCTGTTTTTGCATTTGCTTGTACCAGGAGTGTTTTGGCCTGCCTTTTCTTTTTCGTCGCGAATTTGTTGAAACGTTGTACGATATTGCCTTTTGGACGGGGTTCTGCGGATCTCTCCTTTGAACATGACAATACCAACTGAGCCGGTTGTGCTGAATTTTGTCCAAGATGGTACTTTTGACATGAAGGCTTCCACGGATCTTAGTACTTCTAATTCGATCAAGCTTTGTTACTCCTGCTGTCATCCGAAGCATCTTCATTTCGGCTGCCGTCAATTTGCTCTCATACTTTTTGTACATTGTCCAACATTGTGAACCGTATGTCAGAGCTGGACGGACAGCTGCTGTGTAGAGTCTTCCCTTCAGCTTAGGGGGCATTTTTCGATCACAGAAGATAGCGGAGTTTTCTCGCCACTTCATCCACCCTACGCTTACTCGATGATTGATGTCGTCATCACAAGTTGCTTCACTATTGATCATAGATCCCAGATATTTAAACTTTTAACACTTGGGAAGCACATTTCCATTCAAATAAGTGTCTGGAATAGGCTTGTCTGGATCAGAAAAAGGGCAGCACAGGTATTCAGTCTTTTTAGCGCTAATACGGTACCCATTTCCTTCCAGAACATCAATCCAAACGTCAAGTGCTCGTTGCAGGGATGTAGGATCCTCGCTTATGATGGCTCCATCGTCAGCAAAGAATAATTGCTGTACTTTATTGTCCGTTACTTTTCCTTCGAGCAAATAATCCAGAACAGCAATAAAGAGCAGTGGACTCAAGACACTTCCCTGATGTACACCTACTGTTATTTGGAATTCTTCGGTGACTCCAGCTGGGCATCTCACTTTTGTAACTGCTCCCTCGTACATGTCCATAATTATTCGCACATAGGCTTCAGGAACTCCTCGGTGTCTGAGGGCCACCCATATCAGATCTCGTGGTTGTCGATCGAATGCTTTTTCGAAGTCAACCAACACAATATGCAAATCCTCTAAGGCATCTCGGTGTTTTTCCATAATGATCCTTATACTTTGGATTGCGTCTGTAGTTGACCTACCCGCGACAAACCCGCATTGGTCATCAGACAGCCTTATTATTTTCCGCAGTCGGCTATCCAAGACCCGCTCAACGATCTTCATAGTGTGGGACATCAACTTGATCGAACGATAGTTGTCACAGCTTCTGGTATCTCCCTTTCCCTTGTACATTGGAAGAAGAAAACTTTCCCTCCATTGATTAGGCAAACTGTCACCTCTTATAAGTTTGGAGATGAGAATCGTGAGCCATCTCAACCCGATGTCTCCCATATTTTTCCAAAACTCATATGGTACCTCGTCTGGCTCAATCGCTTTGCCTTTTTTGGAGTTCTTAACTGCCTTCCTAACTTCCTCGACTGTGACGTCGGATACTTCCGTAAAGTTAGGTGCAGCTGTTGGAAAGTGGCGCCGAGGAAACTGTTCATTCAAAAGATCATCACAATACTGTCGCCACCTGTGAAGAATTTTGTCGTCATCCACAAGTAGCAGTCCTTGAGCATCATTTATGAACTTCGGCGAACGAATCTCCTGCGCATTTCTCCTTCTCTGAGCGGCTATTTTGAAAATGGTTGCTCCCTTATTCAAGTTGCTTTGTCTTAGCTCTTGGATTGCCTGATTTGCTTCAGCAGCTGGGGCAGAAATCTCTTCCAGCTCTCGATACAGGCCCTCCGTGCTTTTTGCTTGAAGTTGGGCGCACTTTTTATTCGCTTCTTTTCTGCAGCTCTTGTATTCCATTTTGAGACGCGCTTTTTCATTTGTATTTCTTGAGGGGCACTTCGACCAAGCCTGGAAAGCTGCTTTCTTCTTTCTAATCACTGCTTTAGCTTCATCATCCCACCACCAGGTTTCTTTAGCTTGTTGGTAGTGTCCTTTTGAGACTCCTAACAGTGATTTGGCTCTCTCTAAGCAGGTTCGTTGTAGGCGATCCCACATATTTTGTGCCGTGATTGCATTTGAAACTGCGTCGATGGTATTACACAGCTGACTTCGCATATACGAAATGAATTGCTGTCCTTTGGTTTTCTCCAGATTGTACCACTTGATTCTCCTAGGAGCCTTTGTTTGTTTGACTTCCTTCACCGCATCCGTAAAAAATTCTGTTAAAAGAAGACGGTGTTGTTGAGCGGCAGCTCCTCCTAGTATCACTTTGCAGTCTTTCACCCGAGATTTCATGTAATTGGTTACCAAATGGTTATCAATCTGGGTTTCATTTCCTCCACTGCTGTAAGTGATAAGGTGTCGGTCTTGTTTGATGAACATGGTATTTAGTACGATTAGACCGTATGACTTGCACATATTTAGAATATCTTCACCAGGAGTGTTCCTGGTGCCGAATCCCAAACCTCCATGGGAGTCTTCATAATCCTCGTTTGTCTTCCCGACATGTCCATTCAAATCTCCTCCAACAATCAAATACTCTTCTTTTGGGATGTTCTTAAGTAGGTTATGAAAATCAAGCCAGAATGCATCTTTTTCCTCCTGCTCACACCCTATTTGGGGAGCATATGCACTGATGATATTCCAGACCTTTCCTTCCATCACCAATTTAAGAGACATCAAACGGTCACTGGACTTCAAAATGGTCAACACGCTGTTATATAAACTTTGGTCAAGGATGATACCGACTCCGTTCCTACCTTGTTCTGTTCCATAGTAGAACATCTTGTAAGCCTTGGTTTTTACATCTAAGAAACGGGCTTTGTTTGCTGTGTTTCGCCATTTCGTTTCCTGAACACACAAGATGTCCACTCGCCTCCTTCTCATCATCTCTTCGAGTTCAAGACTTCTACCAGTCATACTTCCAACGTTCCAACTCGCGACTCTAAATTTTCGTCCAACTCGTTGCATTACTTTGCTAGCCCCCGGAATCCGTATAGCTCTGACCCGAACATTGCTGCTCGGTCCAGGACCAACTCCATGCATAGCAATGGAACTGCCTGGCGGGGTAGTGCTTCTTATGTTTGCAAGTACTTCCATAATGCTCAAAATTTTTCAAAAATTTTCCTTTCATCCTTTTCGACACATGCATGCTCCATTTACTGAGTTTGATTTCCCTTTTACTACACCGGTAATCTCCAGTCGTGTTAACCCCGGGATCTGCATGCATACTTGGGGAGAGTTTTTAGGTGGTATGTGTGCCGCTAGACTCACTTTGTTGTTAGTCTTCTAGATATGATTGCTCCTTTAGTCGCCTTTTACGACAAGCGGGGAGGCGCTGCAGTGCTATTCTAACCCGACACTGCACGGCAAAGTGTGGAACATTGGTTAACCGAACAAAAATAGTCACAACTGTTGATTTAGCCCTTCCTTTTTGATATATCAATTCTTTGCTGTAGGTAAAGACGCTCACAAGCTAACATGTGTCACAACCGAACGACTGTTCTCTGATATTTCCAAAAATACTCTAAAGTCGACTTCTGGGGGAGTATACATTTCACGAGGGCAGCACGAAACATTCTTAATTTACAAATGTTTCGTGCTGCCCTCGTGAATCTAAAATGAGTTATTTCTCTAAAATTTTGTGAATTTTTACCGCTGCAACAGAACATTTCTCTATGAGTGTTACTATTCAATATATTTTTTAACATGATGCACATACCGGGAACGAATGGGATCACTATGGCCTTAGCTTCGGAAAGTGATCGAATAAGGAGAGGCTGGCTTCATTTAGTCAAACTCCAGCAATTTTTTTCGCGATAAGGTAAAAAATCACGTCCAAAATTATTTTGACGGTAGTTGACTTCCGGCTAACGAATCTCCCTCTCTTAGCAGCCACTTTCGAGATGGTTGGACCTTTATAACGTTGTATTTGGGTAGCTCCTCGATAGCTTGGAATGCATTAGTAACCGGGACAACATCTTCTTGATACATGACGTCCGTGGATTTTGCTTGGAGTTGCGCAAACCATTGATAGTGTCTTTTTATGACCCCAAGCATAGTCTCTGAATACGTAAACTCAAATCGCAGACAATCTGAACTTCAATTCACAAGGTGGCCTCTATGACTGCTGTCAGCCTTCTTTGACGAACATGGCGTTTGACTTGACAGAGAAGTTCACCCATCCCATCTTCACAAGCTTCGTGATTATCGTTTGCAGGGACGAAACATAATCGAAACAGGGATCAAACATATCTGCATATTCATAGCTGAGTCATCAAAGAAAAATTTATTTCATCCGTTCGGTTAACCCAATGCCCTGCTCCATTCATCATAAATGCTAAATCATTATTTGCAGATTAACTTCCATAACTTTCAATGTTAAAAATTGAAACGTAATCTAGCTCAAAATAACGCAAAATGAAAAATTCAAACAGGCCTAGAAAAAGGGCCCTAGTTCTGCTGAGGCCGGCCCTGTTCGCTAGCTTTTTTGATACCACCCTTCAAGCCTCCGAATAAATAAATAAATCAATTCCTTAGAGCTACAGTTACGTCTGAGACGTCACCCAAAACCAATAACAAGTTACCCCACATACTCCCCTTCGCCTAACGGCATCTCCTATATGAACCGGCTTCCCACGCCAGTTTTGCTGAACATGCAAAACGTGTCGAGAACACCTTTATTTTGCTGTTCATCCTAACGCACAACAACGATAACGAAATATGAATACTTTGTCAACAAGTGCATTCCTTTCCCTTTCCAAAATACACTAAAACAGAGGTAACTTCAGAGATTATGAAAATTGTAAAGTTAAGTTCTAATTCAACCATCTACTGGAAAGGTGCAGCCTTTTGCTTTGGACAGCGGCCTTTCACTTAGAATAAACTAAGTTATGTAGAATTCAATAAATAATAATAAATACAAATAAAGAGAAGAAAGAAAAACAAACAGTTATGTTGTTTTTTTTAAACCACTCGGAACCCACAACACGTAATTCTACCTTTACGTAGGTTAAGATAACAGAATGCCTCTCTTCCCAAACGCTTGCAACCTACTTAAAAAAATAAAGATTAGGTAATGTTAAGGTTAGCTGTCAGGAAAATAACTTTTCAAGTTCATAACTCCGAAAGGTCATGTTAAGATGTAGAGGCTCACCACTATTAAATTTCGCCAATTTTATTTCCATACTTTGATAGGTCCCAGGAGTCCATATAGCTCTTACTTCATCATTTTTCCTTAGCTCAGAAACAGAGGCAAGCACAGCAGGGGCTTCCAACTGTAAGATGTCTTCTGGGAAAGATTGTGAAACCTACAGTTATCGATAGGCTCAACAGATGTCGATTGCCACTGTCACTTACAAGGAAGCGCTGCACATACAGTTGCGGTCAAAATAATAGTAGTGTGAGTAAAAGCATTGCACAGATTGGTATTTTTCCACTTTGCATTGCGTTGATAGTGAAAACCCGTTACACTTCAATTGTTTTAAGGGGTGGAAAAGGATCTCGTCAATATGTAAGAAGACCTCCAAACACCGAATATAATCCACACTTTACAATCATAATGGTATGGGCATGTTTTTTCTTCTACGGAGTTGGACCCATAATGCGGATTGAAGGCATTATGGATCAGCATTTCTATGTTAGGATAATGCAGGAAGTAATGCTACCGTATACTGAAGTTGAATGCTACCGTAAATGAAGTTGCTTCTTGCTGAAATGGGTCTTTCAGCAAGAAGCAATGGTTCCAGGAAAGTAAAGTAGATGTGATGGAGTGGCCCGCACAGTCTTCGGACTTTAATCCCATTGAAAACCTATGGAGCGCTGTAAAAAAAATAGTGCGTGCAGTCCCCGCGTGCAGTCCGCGCGGAAGAAGTGAAACTTCCTAATATGAAAATGAAAATAGGAAGGGGTAGAAATTTATTTTGAGTGAACTCGTATTGTTTCTTTAAAAGAAAAAGAATTAGAACAGTGTCCAAGTCCAAATCGTATTTATAAACACTTTCATCGCTGTCTAAGAAATGTCTAACTTTAGACACCGAAATTGGTTGTCTAAACTATGGCTAAAGTGACCATTGATACAGCAAAAAACAATTTTGTTGAACATGTTATAAAACACTGTTGAGGGTGTTAAGACCGAAAAAATTAAGTAGTTTGAGGTGCAAAAATACTACTTTCAACAATTCCACTTATAAATTGCACAAATTTGATCATTTTATGAGACTTGGAAAATCAAACATGTTTAGACATGATCAAACATGTTTAGACATGATCAAACATGTTTAGACATGATCAAACATGTTTAGACATGATCAAACATGTTTAGACATGATCAAACATGTTTAGACATGATCAAACATGTTTAGACATGATCAAACATGTTTAGACATGATCAAACATGTTTAGACATGATCAAGCACGTTTAGACATGATCAAACATGTTTAGACATGATCGAACATTTTTGGGCCGGGCTTAAATGGAAATTGCTTATATATACATGATTATGCCTCCGCTAACTACTACATACTCATTACTACATATATCAAAATTCTAATAAAATCTTACAGTTACCACTCACCAAAAGCTCTGATTTGTACATACATACATACATATGTATATTGTCTTCCTAATAAAATTCCGCAGTCAGCACATTCGAGGAGAAACTTAACAATTGGTTTTTTTGTTAGAATAATGTAACTCAATCGATTTACACATTTAGTAAGCACTTATCAACATATGTACATACATATTTACATACATTTATGTATATTATACAAATTAAAAGAAACTGCTTTAGATATTTTCTATCGTTTCATTGGAGAAAAGAGTAAAACTCAACACTGATCGACTTTTCATTTTACGACTGAATATGTTTAACACGGAAGTGTAACGCTGCATGTAACACGGAAGTGTAACGCTGGATGTTTGCAAGTCGCATAAGAAGTTTCACTTCAACTTTAGATATTTTCTATCGTTTCATTGGAGAAAAGAGTAAAACTCAACACTGATCGACTTTTTCATTTTACGACTGAATATGTTTAACACGGAAGTGTAACGCTGCATGTAACATGGAAAAGTAACGCTGGATGTTTGCAAGTCGCATAAGAAGTTTCACTTCAAAAATATGCTTCTAGATGTAAACCAAGCAACAACACAGTCCTTTGCGAAGCGTTACAGCTCATGGAGTTCGATAAGCACGGGAAGGTGTGGAAACCTGATAAACTCTGTTTAACGTCTTTGTACTGCTGTTATAGCTAACAAGGGACATGCAAGTAAATACTAATTAAAGGTACGAACACTCAGCCACATATTGTAATAAAAATTTTGACCTACTTTTTCGATTTCGTAACATTTCAAGGTAGATTTTCCTATCACTACTATTTTTTTGACCGCTGAATTTCAACATCTGTTCAATAAACTTGCAACTATCGGATAAAAATATAAAACTAATGTTTTTTTGAAGTGAAACTTCTTATGCGACTTGCAAACATCCAGCGTTACTTTTCCATGTTACATGCAGCGTTACACTTCCGTGTTAAACATATTCAGTCGTAAAATGAAAAAGTCGATCAGTGTTGAGTTTTACTCTTTTCTCCAATGAAACGATAGAAAATATCTAAAGTTGAAGTGAAACTTCTTATGCGACTTGCAAACATCCAGCGTTACACTTCCGTGTTACATGCAGCGTTACACTTCCGTGTTAAACATATTCAGTCGTAAAATGAAAAGTCGATCAGTGTTGAGTTTTACTCTTTTCTCCAATGAAACGATAGAAAATATCTAAAGCAGTTTCTTTTAATTTGTATAATATACATAAATGTATGTAAATATGTATGTACATATGTTGATAAGTGCTTACTAAATGTGTAAATCGATTGAGTTAAATTATTCTAACAAAAAAACCAATTGTTAAGTTTCTCCTCGAATGTGCTGACTGCGGAATTTTATTAGGAAGACAATATACATATGTATGTATGTATGTACAAATCAGAGCTTTTGGTGAGTGGTAACTGTAAGATTTTATTAGAATTTTGATATATGTAGTAATGAGTATGTAGTAGTTAGCGGAGGCATAATCATGTATATATAAGCAATTTCCATTTAAGCCCGGCCCAAAAATGTTCGATCATGTCTAAACATGTTTGATCATGTCTAAACGTGCTTGATCATGTCTAAACATGTTTGATCATGTCTAAACATGTTTGATCATGTCTAAACATGTTTGATCATGTCTAAACATGTTTGATCATGTCTAAACATGTTTGATCATGTCTAAACATGTTTGATTTTCCAAGTCTCATAAAATGATCAAATTTGTGCAATTTATAAGTGGAATTGTTGAAAGTAGTATTTTTGCACCTCAAACTACTTAATTTTTTCGGTCTTAACACCCTCAACAGTGTTTTATAACATGTTCAACAAAATTGTTTTTTGCTGTATCAATGGTCACTTTAGCCATAGTTTAGACAACCAATTTCGGTGTCTAAAGTTAGACATTTCTTAGACAGCGATGAAAGTGTTTATAAATACGATTTGGACTTGGACACTGTTCTAATTCTTTTTCTTTTAAAGAAACAATACGAGTTCACTCAAAATAAATTTCTACCCCTTCCTATTTTCATTTTCATATTAGGAAGTTTCACTTCTTCCGCGCGGGGGGACTGCACGCACTATTTTTTTTTTTTTTTTTTTTTTTTTTTTTTTTTTTTTTTTTTTTTTTTTTTTTTTTTTTTTTTAAATAAAAGCTTAAAACCCCACTTTGAAAACCACGTTATTGGTTTTTTTAATTAGAATTGACGGATAAGTTTTTTTCAATTTTGTTGTTTCTTAAGCTCTATACTACTTGTCGTGTTGGTTAAGGTGCAGAAAGAAGACTGGCGTTTATTTAATATATATGAATAGAGTACAAACGGATATAAGTATTATACATACGAGAGAGAGTATCAAACATGTATGACATCTCCCCTTTTTTTTTTTTTTTTTTAAATTAATTAATTCAAGAATATTGTTTCAATAAAAGGTAATATAGGAATAGTGTGAAATTAGTAATGTTACATTTTAGGTAATTCAAGGCAATATGAAGTGATAATTATTAGAAAAAAAAGTTTGTACGAATAGTAATATAGATTTAACGTTTGATTGCTGCAGCTACGTAACGATCGGGTTGTTTTAGGACACGTCCGTATCTTGTAGTTTTAGCTGCAGAATTTGTTGAGTCTGGTGGTTTGTTTACTTGTGCTGATGTAGTGGCTTCTGGTGTGTTTGTTAATTCGGTGGAGTTGTTGTTATGATTGTTTGAAGAGTAAGCATTCGATGGTGGGATATTCGCTGTAACTGTTTTTTGCGCTTGGATGATAGATTTAGTGGGCTGAATATGAATTGTGTTTCGACGTTTTAGTTTTCCGTCATCAGTTCGAATTCCCAGTGATCTTGGTGCATGTTTTGGTAGCTCTTCCACCACTCCAGTTATCCAGTTTCGATGGTTTCTTTGAATCCGTACTCTATCTCCAGCGTGAAAAGGTTTCGAGGTAGTGGCTGTGTTGTCGTAGCTTGATTTGTATTTTTGTCGCAATTTGGTTATATTTTCGTGTACGTCCGGTATAATTTTAGGTTTCAGTAGTTCAGTGGAAGTTGGTAGTGGAGTTCTAGTTAGTCTGCTCATTAGGCGTTGGTTTGGAGATTGTAGTGTTTCATTTCGAGGTGAATTCCGATAGTTTAGGAGCGCTAGGTAAGGGTCTGATCCGTCTTTGAAGCATTTTTTCAACATCGATTTCGCTGTCTGTACGTATCGTTCAGCCAGTCCGTTAGATCTTGGATAATATGGACTTGATGTTTGGTGTTGAAAATTCCAATCTTTGGCAAACGTAGCGAACTCCTTAGATGCAAATTGCGGCCCATTGTCTGACTCTACGACTGACGGAATACCATGGGTTGCAAACCAAACCTTCAGAGCCGTCGTGATGTCGGCTGACGATGTTTGTTTGAGTTCCGTGAAGTCGAAAAACCCAGAGTAACTATCTGCAATTAACCAAAAATCATTAGAATTGAAGTGGAAGATATCGATTGCCACTATTTCCCAAGGAAGAGTAGGTATGGTTTTAATTATAAGGGGTTCCTTAGGTTTGCGTGGCTGGTAAGATTGGCATATGTTGCATCGCTCTACAAAGTTTTTGACGTCGTTATGCATTCCCAACCAGAAAACGGTTGCTCTTGCACGGTGTAGACATCTTTGAATTCCAAAATGGCCTTTGTGTATGATTTTGAGGATTTCAAGTTGTAGGGTTTTAGGGATAACGATTTTGGCGGCTTTATAGATTATTTCGTCTTCGTAAGTTAACTCTTCCCGGAAGTTCCAGTAGTTTCTTATCTCCGGTGGTAAGTCAGTGATTTTTTTCGGCCAACCCTGTAATATAAATTCTTTAATAAGTATAAGTTCTTTATCGTTTAATGATTCCAATTTTAATTTCTCTTTTGTTATTATAGTTAATTCTGTTAAAGCATGTATTTGTATGTCATCATCGGGTGTTTTATTAATTTCATTGTTGCAATTTCTGCTGAGTGTATCGGCTAGTTTTATCTCGGTCCCTTTTCGGTAAGTAACGATTGGTGCGTATGGGAGGACATATAGGAGAATTTTTTGAAGGCGAGGTGAAGCTGAGCATAGTGGTTTCTTAAAAATTGTTTCCAAGGGCTTGTGATCAGTCTCGATGGTAAGTTTTTTTCCATATACATACTCATGGAACTTTTCACAGGCGAATCGTATCGCTGTCGCTTCCTTTTCGATCTGGGCATAGCCTTTTTGAGTGCTCGTCAGCGCTCGGGAAGCGTAGGCTAGGCTGACATGGTGTCAGAAGCGGGATCATTATAAGATAAAGAAAAGAAGTAAAGTTTTTTTTTGTAAACGTGTAAAAAAAAAAAAAGCAATGCCGACAGAAGAATCAACTCCCGCGAATCCTGAAACTGTGGGAACGGCAAATTTCGTCAAACCACCGAAACCAGTACAAATATCTGGTGGAATAAACCTTTCACTGGCGTGGAAAAATTGGATCCAGCTTTACAAATGGTTTGAGATCGCCGCACAATTAAACAAAAAACCACAGGAAATTCAAGTGGCAACTTTCATGTCATCTATAGGAGCTGATGCAGCAAACATATACAATTCGTTTTCCTTCACAAATGCCGAGAAGAACAGCGTATCAGCCATAATAGAAAAGTTCAACGCGCATTTTTTCCCAAAGGTAAGCTTAACTTTCGAGAGATATGCGTTTAACACCCTCACTCAAGGCGAAGGAGAAACTTTCGAAGAGTTTCTAACTAAAATAAAAAATCAATCAAAAAAATGTGCATTTGAATCACTTGAAGACTCATTATTGCGGGACAAAATAGTAACGGGTATAAGAAATGACAATGTACGTGAAAAATTACTAGCAGAAGATGACATCAAACTAGATCAAGCTATAAAGATGTGCATAGCAAGCGAGATAGCAACGCAACACCTACGTGAATTACATAGGAACGAAACAACAGCAGTAAATGCTATAAAAAAATATTTACCACACTATCACAAAAAATCAGCGAAGCCAAAATCTACATACACCTACAACTGTAAACGCTGCGGCACAGAGCATCAAAAAAGTGATTGCCCTGCACACAAACACAAGTGTCAAAACTGCAAAATAACAGGTCATTTTACCGATTTATGTTTCAAACGGAAAAAACAGTTCAACAAGAGACAGAAAGAAGACTGGCGTTTATTTAATATATATGACACTACTATTATTTTGACCGCAGCTGCATATACTCCTTTGTCCCTGCGAAGGTAATGGTTCCCTATTTACAGAGATTATCGGGAGCTAATATACAAATTTACCGATGCATATTCGATGGAGTTTCGATTTACCAGAATTTAAAGATTGCATTACAAAACAATTCACTTCACATTTAATTGGTTTTGATTTTCTAATTCTAAACCATGATATACACAGCGTAGAATACACGAAACGAATCACTGCGACCCACTCGTTGACCACTTTCAAGCAATTCCAGAAGAAAAACACTAAAGTAATGAATGAAACATTCACTTTATACTGATGTACGTCATTAAAAAAAACTAAAAAAAAAAACTGTAGGTAGTGCTCAGGGGTACATCACAAGACCTTTGACCTACTTCAGAGTGCTTTAGTCAACGATGGACCTAATAGCAGTTTGCAAGGTTTCTTTTTTCCTATGAAATTGAAACCATTTTCACTTAAAACCAAAAGCAGAGGAAAAAAAAATACTATCCGCAACAATATTGCAAAAAGCCCTTCGTCTGGATTTTATCGTAACCCACGACGCAACACGTGCTTCAAGAGAAAGCAAAAAAAGAGAAACAAAATACAGTCTATGCCAATAAACCAGGAATGAAAACAAAAGGAACCCTGAACTCCGCATCGCACCATTCTTAAAAGCATTCCTTGTCAGGAAGTATTTTTTATCTCCGCCATTTATGGTTAAATTCTATTTTTATTTAACATTACATTGCAGTGGAAAATAGGCTTTGGGCGTGTAAACATTTAATAGGCACTTAGTATTCGGCAAAAGGTTAAAGCTCTACTCACTCAAAGAGCAAGGGCTTTGTTGGATGAAGATTTCACTCAAATGTCAATAAAAGGTTACGGGTTATTTGGTGTAGCCAAAAATCAGAGAACGTTTAAAACGATGTCAGCGATGACTGACATTTAAGACAAATTGGGAATGCCTGACACATGGGTGAATGTAATTTTTATAACAAACTAGCTGAGCCACCCGGCGTTCCTCGGGTCTATAGTTTTAAGGTTCCCGTTCTGGTTTTTCCGCTTAAGTGGGAACTTGGGGATGAAAAACAATCGTTTTTACTTTGGGATTATGTGGTATCCCAATGACGAAAGAATTTTTGAGATCTGTCCAGCAGTTTATGAGTTTCCGTTCCCTGCCCCGTTCCTGTGGGAATCTTCCGTTACAGTGAAAATATGTGAAATATAAGTCTATATCACTGAGGGATGATGTAACATCCTAGAGTTGAAAGAATTTTTGAAATCGGTCAAGTAACTTTAAGGTTTCGGTTCTGGTTCCCGTGGGATTATAGGGATGAAATATAATCTAAGTTACTGATGGAGGGGGATGATGTAGCACTCCTAATGCAGGAAGGGTTATAGAAATCTGTCCAGTAGCTTCTAGGCTTCCGTTCCCAACCCCGTTCCTGTGGGATTATGGGGATCAAACCTTGACAGGAACCATTTATAAGTCTATGTCACTGAGGGATGATGTAACATCCTAGAGTTGAAAGATTTTTTGAAATCGGTCAAGTAAATTTAAGGTGTTCTCGTTCCCGTTTCTGTTCCCGTGGGATTATAGGGATGAAATATAATCTAAATTACTGACGGAAGGGGATAATGTAGCACTTCTAATGCAGGAAGAGTTATAGAAATCTGTCCAGTAGTTTCTGAGTTTCCATTCCCAAACCCGTTCCTGTTGGAACATCCGCGCAATTTTTTAATTTTTTAATGTCATAAGAACCTTCTCCTGACAATTACAAACACAACAAAAAAAGAATTGGCCAAATTGGTCCAGGCGTTGTTGAGTTATGCGCTTACCAACACATTTTGCGATTCATTTTTATATATAAGAAGAGACAAGATAAGAAGAAGATGAAATAAGCAGCTCAATGTGTAGAATGGAAGTTTGATGTCATGATCATGATATGGTGTGAGGCGTAATGAAAGCAGTTGAGATTGAGTTCGTTGGAAAGTCATAAAGTTAACACGCCTGATGAATTAACTATGATGGGTTTGTTTTGAGACTAAAAAAGATAATGTGTGTCTGCTTTTCGAATTGAGACCACTTTGAAGCAAATTCCTTCAAATCGCTGCTCTTTATTTTTCATATAAAATAAAAAAACAAATAGGATGGTGATTGAAATCGGAGCCGGAAGTGGCAACGCAGACAAATTCGGTCGATGGAGCACGAATTCAATTCGGAAAGGATAAAACCTAGCTTACTTAATTAAGTGGGCATTACAGTTGGAGTTGAAGCTGGGCCTCCACCAACATCTTGATGAGTATTTCGATTTCGGACGAGCTCTTAAGGGATATTAGGTCTCATGTTTTCTCTGAGCCAAGCCAGACTCTTCTCCTCCTCCTCTTCATCTATACAACTTCTGAAAAATTATTCGAGGTGACTCCTAGCCTTGCTCCATGTCTCACAGTAAGACAGTGTCCAGTCCAGTCGTCGCACTTATGTGTTTTCTGTTGAGAGAGATTAATCCGTTCGCCCGCTTGGGCCAGATTTATTTTGTTGCGGTACACGTTAAACTGCTTGACCATCTTAGATTAGCTTTCTTGTATGCGTCCTGCTTGAGCAATAGTTTGTATGTAGCGATTGGTACGCTGATACTCTCCGTTTTTCGTAAGAAGGGCAGAAGTGTTTTGTCTCTGGCGAGTTCATATGCTTTGCAGTTTCCTGTAATGCCTCTATGCCCCGGCACCCAGCACAGGTGAATGTTAAACTGCTCTGACACCTCCCTGAAGGATAATCGGCAGCTAAGGGCTAGAATAGAATTGAAGGAATCTGACGCCAGGGATTTGATGGCTCTGACTGTCAGAGAAGATAAATATAAGGGATATTAGGTCTCATGTTTTCTCTGAGCCAAGACAGAGCTTCACTAACTGCCATCACCTCCGCTTGGAACACGCTACAATGATCTGAAAGACAACTCTTAATAAGTAAAAGATATCACTCGATTCAGAGTTCTAGAATCTTGTTAAAATCAAGAAACCGGTTATATCACAAAGTGTAAACACACATTTCTTTGTCTTGTGGATCGTTTTGAATCAAGAAGAGTAAAATTAGGGCTTAAACGATCAATAACTGCAAGAATTTTAGCAATTAAGGCCGATTACTCCCTTACAATGCATTGCAACCGGTTTCTTAAGCCTTTGCTGCAGAGAAAAAAAATTCCTTTGAATAAAGATATGTACAGTTTGTTGTTTATAATGATCCAATTTTACTTTAAATGATTAAAGCCAGATAAACAGACGTAAGTAGGAGTTTGGCACTTCTGTTTATTTCATCCACGAGCAACAAGTGCAATGATCGATTCACGATTTTGTTTACATCAACTTTAGAGACGATCTTAATCACAAACAAAAGCAACGACCTCTTCACGGTTTCCATTCTGATGAAAAATTTGAATATCCAACAATTTATGAAAACAGAAAAACCGAACACACTTAAATTAAATCTTAATGTATTTCTGAGATCTTTCAACTTGTCCGTTTAAAAAAAACACACTGTTTTTCAAAACATACGCACATATATAATTTTCAAATGCAAACACCCACTTCCACACTCTCGGACAATGGTTTTTAAAAATAACAATATAAACAAGAAACAACTTTCACAACCCTTATATGTAACACAATAGCTAATGCATTAATGAATTTAATTCCGAAAAATTCGGAGAACGAGTGAATTGAAAAAACAAATGAATACTTTTGACCTTCAAATAGCGACAAACCAAAATCCATTCAACACTGGAGTACAATAGCATTTGTTTATTTATGTTGAAAAAGAGCATCATCAGCAAAACAAAAATAAAACATTCTTTAAAGAAAAATGGGTAGAATGGTGGGAGTGAACTATACCAAGTCCCTAACCAAATGGGAAGTACCCTATGTAAAAAAAAAAAACTGGGCCAACTCCCATCCAACTATGAGAAAATAGTTTAAAAAGATATTTATTTCAAATAAGCAAAAATTGTCCTTGTTGAACATACATTATTCACCTGAACTAACTTAAACACTTTGAACATATTCATTAGTACTAATTTATTACACTGAACTGAATTGTAACTATCTCCTCAATGTAAAACACTGAATTCTTTCTAAAGTAAATTCTTTATCTTCCTCTTTTCTACTGGAAGTCAAACTGATCGGTTGTTTTATTTATCAGGTTATGGGCCCAGTACCTTGTGATATTAATTGATTTAATTAAGATAAACTAACAAAGAGTTTAATTAACTAAAGTTACATTTTTTTTAACTGCGCAAAATTCGTTGCTTTGCGAGAAATAAAAGTAGTATTTCAGATTCGTAAAAGATAGTGGGATTGCAGAGATTAAATAAGATCAGTTTTGGCAAGTTTGTATTGAGTAAAGAAAAGTTGGACTATTTTTCGATTTGCGCCTTCATTTTTTCATAAATCTTACGTTCTTAGAATTTTTTTTGTTTTGTCTAACATGGAAAACGAATTAATCAAAATAGACAAACTACAGTGTGCAGAGCAGTGGTCCACATGGAAATTTCAAGTGCGTATACTTCTAAATGCAAGTGATCTGTTCGATGTAGTGACTGGAGCCGAGCCCATTCCAGTTGTTGTTGAAGATAGCAATCCAATTACCAAATTAGAGTTAAAGGCTTGGCAGCAAAAGGATAGAAAAGCCCAGAAAATTATCGCCACTACGATTGGAAAAAATGTCTTAGTTCATATTATGCATTGCTTATCTTCAATTGAAATGTGGTCTTAACTTTGCTCCATATACGATCAAAAGTAAAATACCAGCATAAGCATGCTAGGGCAACAATTCCACGGATTCAAAAAAGAAGAAAAAGACGATATCGCAACTCACATAAGCAAGCTGGAAAGCTTAACTCAACAGCTTAGAGAAGCTGGTGAAATGGTTTCTGACTCAATGTTAGTAACCAAGGTTTTGATGACGTTGCCTAAGGAATTTGCACATTTTTTTAGTGCTTGGGAATCAACTGATATAAAACAGCAAACCATAGCTAATTTAATATCTAGACTTATTATGGAAGAAACTCGTATGGGGAAGAGGACATGTGATCCCGAAAGTACAAGTGATGAAGCTGCTTTATACACAGAACACAAACAAAAATACGGATGGCATAATAAAAAGAAAAATGAAAACTCTCAGAGACGCAAAGGTAAATGCTTCATATGCAAGCAGTTGGGTCATTGGAAAAATAATTGCCCAAAGAGAGGCAATACAAAGCAACTTAATTTTGACCATCGCCACAGTACAACAACCAATGTTGCCGCAGGTCTTTTTGAAAGTGTAACAATTTTTTTCAAAAAGTGTAACAAATGGAAAGAAAATGTAACAAACTGAAAAAAAACTACAATAATAATAAAAACATGTTTTCTTAACTAAAAAAAAAAAAAGAAAAAAAAAACTTTATTAGGAACACCTTATCACATTTCGTTTTTATATATGTACATACATACATACTAAGAAAATGTAATAAATTAATTTTTTTCTCATTAGTCTTACAAGTACAAGTCTTTGATTTGCTTTGTAAATATTATTGCCTCAATTGTTTCATATTTGTTCGTCTTATTATTTTTTATTTAATGAAGTTCAGAAAAAACACGTTTCGTAGTAGCGGAACTGTGAAGTAAGCTTAATATTTTTTTGGGAAAATTGTACAACATTTTCAAACATTTATCTTTTTGTGGATTTTGTAAAGATTTAACAAGGCCCCAAAATAATTCAATGTCGTCAATATATTTTAAGTTTTGTTGTAACTGTAACTTTCTAAACTCAGTGCATATTTTTTTCTTTTTTTTTCGGGATCATACAAATTCGGGAAATTATTTGATAGTGACAAGATACAATTGCTTTCAGAAACAATTTTTCCAGGATCTAGAAGCACAATATTTTTTAATTTTCCATTAGTAAAATCGAACCTCTTTTTAATCTGACATAGCTCTGTATAAAATAATTTCATTTTTGTTTTTATACATTTTTTTTTTTCATCAATAGATAGACCTACTTCGCCATCTGCTGCCCGAACGGCACATAACTAAGTACGTTCCCTAAAATACTATGTCTGCTTTAACATGGAGACCTTCTTAGCTCGACGCAATTCGAAAATGCTTTCACTCTTTGCTCTCACGTATTTTCGAAAAGCGTCGAGCTAAGAACGTCTCAATGTAAAAGCAGACTATAGAATTCACATTTTTTTTTTTTTTTTTTGTTGGAGGTTTTTAAAATACCAGCTGGAGCACTCAGACCTAAATACCGGTCCATTGTACTACCAGATAGCAACCTTCTATTTGTTATAGCTTTCCAGATGTTCGGGGAAAAGCCAAAAGACGCTGCCGTGATAAGGAGCCTAAGTTACCAGCTCTCACCATGTCTGCGCCGAGTATCTGTAACCTCATGCGAGAAAAAGCAGGACATTCACAGGGGAAGTGCTCTGCGGTGTCCTCATCCTCTCCACAAGATTCACAGAGTGTGGTATCACTTAAGCTCTTCCGATCGCATTCAGAGAGCTCTTGCATTCCTGGAGTTATATATAGAATTCACATACAAATGGTTCGAAAGAGAAAAGTGCTGCCAGTTAAACTTTTCAATATTTTTTGACGAAAAAAAAACAAAAAAATTTTTACGGGAAAAGTGTAACGAAACGGAAAAAAAAGTAACATTGTAACAAAACTATAAAATAATTGAAAAGTGTAATACTTTTGTTACACTTGTATCATTGTGGCAACGCTGACAACAACCAATGATGATGCGAGTAATTCAGATGCATTCGTTTGCGAGACGATCACCATCGGGGATGCTGTGACAGTAGATGATTGGGTCTTAGATTCGGGAGCGAGTGAAAACATGTGTTTTCGTAGAGAATGGTTCAGTTCTTATGAGAAATTTGACACACTTGTGATGATAACAGTGGGAAATGGATCGCAGATAAGAGCACACGGAAAAGGCGATATTCATATTGAAGCATACAATTATAAAAAGTGGTTTAAAAAACGACTCACAAATGTGTTTTTCGTACCTGACATCAAAGTAAACTTATTTTCTTCGGGAAGTGCTTTTGATAAAAATTACTTATTAGTGTCTGACAGTAAGAAATGTGAGATTTTGAAAGATGATCAAGCAGTCGCGATTGGTATCAGATGCCATCGCCTATATAAAATGCTGTTTAGAGTAAAAAATGAAGGTGCATTTGCTAATATTGTGTCTAAAAAAGAATCTCTTGAAGTGTGGCATAACAGGTTCGGTCATATGTGCATTGGACAAGTTAAAAAGGTACTTAATCAACGTGGCATTAAATTTATTGATAACCAGAATTTCTTATGTGACGCATGTGCTGTGGGTAAAATGCATCGTTCTCCGTTTTATGAAAGCAAATCTAGAGCAACAGAAAGAGGTAATCTAGTGCACACAGACCTATGCGGTCCCATGCAAACGAATTCATTGGGAGGTTCAAGGTATTTTTTGTTATTAAAAGATGATTTTTCAAGCTACAGAAAAGTATATTTTATTAAAGAAAAAAGTGAGGTTCCGCTATTAATTGAAAAATATCTTAATGAAACTCAATCTCTTTTAAGCAAGAACATTAAAACTCTAAGGTCTGACAATGGTTTAGAGTTCGTCAATAAACATGTCCAAGATATTTTGACAAAACGTGGGATAATTCACCAGTTAACTGTTCCTTATAGCCCTCAACAAAATGGTCGTGCTGAAAGGGACATGCGGTTTATTGTAGAAACTGCCAGAACTATGCTGCACGCCAAAAACTTGCCTCTCAGACTGTGGAGCGAAGCTGTTAATGCAGCAGTTTATTTACTAAATTGTTTTGGTCCTTGTTTTGTCAAGGATAAGAGCCCTTATGAGTTGTGGTTCCAACAAACACCTAGTGTCAGTGAATTGAAGACATTCGGCAGCGAAGTTTTCATATACATTCCTCAAGAAAAGAGACAAAAGTGGGACAAAAAAACAGTGTCGGGATTCTTTGTAGGATATCCAGACAATAGCAAAGGATATCGGGTTTCGATACCAGAATCAAACAAGATACAGCTTTCTCGCGACATTTTGTTTAAAGAAAAGGCAATTGTCAAACTAGGAGTACCAAATGAAAACACAGAAGAGAAGATAAGACTGCCATATGATGTTGAGATTAAGACAGGCAATTTGGAGAACATGACAGGAAGCGAAGATGATCAACTAAACTCTGCAGAAGAATGTGAACCTGTTTCTTCTCATCCAAAGGGGGCAGTAGAAATTGATTTTGTGGATACCAACGAGGGCGCAGCCTCTTCAAGAACAGAAAGTAAAGAGCAAGGAGTTCAATCAAAGCGTGGAGCTGCAAACCAACTCGATGAAGCTTCAGTACGTGATTTCAAATCCAAACTTCGCAGCAATGCGAACTGGAACGAGGGCCCTCATCCAAGTTTGGTGTCAGCAATTTTAGAAGGGCATACTTTTATGGCTGGAGCGATAGAGCCATTAACTTTTAATGAAGCTATGAAATCAGAGGATTCTGAAATGTGGAAAGCAGCTATGAATGAAGAAATGGAAGCTCATCGTTTAAACAGGACTTGGAATCTTGTGGATTGTCCAAAATATAGAAAGGTAATCGCTTGTAAGTGGGTACATAAAATTAAACTTTCTGCGCAAAACAGTATTGAGCGATACAAGGCTAGGTTGGTTATTAAAGGCTGTAGCCAACAAGAAGGGATTGACTTCAATGAAACTTTTAGCCCAGTTGCTAAATTCAATTCAATACGAACAATTATTGCTATAGCTGCATGTAGGCGACTTTTATTATACCAATTTGATGTCAAAACTGCCTTTTTGAACGGGATGCTAGAAGAGGAAATTTATATGGCGCAGCCAATTGGATATGATGATAAGTCGGGAAAAGTTTGCAAACTTAACAAAACCCTATATGGCCTCAAACAAACTTCGAGTAACTGGAACCTAACAATTTCAAAGCTACTCAATAATTACAATTTCATAGCGTGCGTGGCTGATCCATGCTTGTTCGTGCTTAATAAAAATGGCAGAATCGTAATAGTCGCGCTGTATATAGATGATGGACTGATGGCAGCAACAGATATGAAAGACATCATTGACCTGGTTACATATCTGAAACAACATCTTCAACTTACGATGAATGAGGCGAATTACTACCTTGGTTTGGAACTAAAGCGAAATACTGCGGGAGATGTTCATGTTATCCAGTCAGCATACATTCAACGTCTTTGAGTCGTTTTAATATGGCAGATTCAAAAGGAGTGTCAACACCGTGTGAAGCACTAGCAAAAACATAACTTCTCTGTTCAGATTCTATAAATATATCTGGTTTTACTTTCCGAGAAGCGATTGGATGCCTTATGTATCTAGCCATTGCTACAAGGCCAGATATTTCGTATGTTGTGGGAGTTCTCAGTAGATAATTAGATAGCCCGGCTCCACACCATATGAAAATAGTAAAACGAGTCTTTCGCTATCTGAAGGCTACTGAAAACAAAGGTATATTTTTCAAAAATAAATGCAATTTCAATCTTATGTGTTACAGTGATTCTGATTACGCTGGCGATGTCGAAACTCGTCGATCAACTAGTGGGTATATATTTCTACTGGGAGAGTCACCAATTGCTTGGGGTTCACGAAGACAACGTTGCACAGCTCTATCCTCAACGGAAGCTGATATGTAGCATCAGAAGCCGTAAAAGAACTCAACTGGATAAAAGTTTTACTAAGAGATCTTCTACAGAAGTGCGATATACAAGCGATGCTTTGCCTAGACAACCAAGGAGCTTTGAAGCTGATCAAAAATCCAGAATACCACGCGAGGACTAAGCATATTGACGTTCGAGTCCATTTCATAAGAGAAAAATATAATGAGAAACTATTTGATATCTCTTATATACCAACTAATGACCAATTAGCTGACATATTCACGAAACCATTATGCAAACAAAAGTTTGAATATTTTAAAGATAAAATTAACGTTGTTTAATGATTGTTTTCTTTTGAATTAGAAATTGTAAATAATGAAAGGGAGTGTTGAACATACATTATTCACCTGAACTAACTTAAACACTTTGAACATATTCATTAGTAATAATTTATTACACTGAACTGAGTTGTAACTATCTCCTCAATGTAAAACACTGAATTCTTTCTAAAGTAAACTCTTTATCTTCCTGTTTTCTACTGGAAGTCAAACTGATCGGTTGTTTTATTTATCAGTCCTAAAAATCAATTTCACAAGAGTTGCTTTTTCGGAAACTGATAGCAATTACGATTCTTGAGAGAATGAAGATGTCCCACTTATTGTCCATCCAGGAAGCGCAGGACCATCGCTCTGCCTCTGGCTTATCGCCTTGGAAGATGCATTTTATCGCATTTATTATGATTGTGATTGCATATGAATGTAGTGTACTTAGTGTCGGGCATAAAAGATAAGGTATTTGCATTTGTCAAGGAGTCATAAGACAAAGCAAGTTGTTTAGCTTTGTCCAGGATACAGATTCCCGATACATTTGTAGTTTTCTTACAACAACGAGCCATAAAATAATGATTTTTGTCATAACAATTGCTCTCCTTTTGAAATTGCCGTTGTACAAGGTGGCTGATTAATATTGCTACATTAATAAACTCAACTGCACAGGCAAACGTTACATGACTACGGGCAAAGATTATACTGAGCGTATAGTCATGGAAACGTAGACATATGGGTAGTATAAGTTCTTGCCTTCATTTTAAGATAGCCTCGTTTGAAGTTAAACTTAAATCAGGGAAAGAACCAACAGATTTGAAGTGATGCACGAAAAGTGGAAGAAGATTAACTAACTTCCTCTGAAATATTTTTCGACTGTAAAAAGAACAAACAAGACTTCGATTGGCTTTCAGACGAATTAAGCACGACTGGTTTTGAAAAAATATCAACTCTAGCAAAACTTAACGAACCAGTCACTTGTTTCTTTTTTATCTTAAAAGACTGAATGAACAATTCCGCAAAAATTACGTGGTTTACCAATGAATTGAAATTTCTGCGGATTAAAAGAAACAAGGCCAGATAAACTTATTTAACCACTCTCTCTTTGACTGACCACCAATTGTTCGAAAGTCTTTTCGATGACTTTAGAACGCTTTCTCAAAATCTTCACTGCAACTATGTTACTCAAATGGGTTGCTCTCTTCAAAAATAGGTCTTATCAAGTTATATCAAATCAAATTTTGTAACGTCTTGTCAAACTCTTTCAATGGTCTTTCTGGTGTGCCACAAGGGTGTCAACTTGGTCCTTTACTTTTTATTATTCCAATAAATGACGTGATTTCTTGGATTTCATATAGCGACATTCTAATTTTTGCTGACGACGCGACATGAAGATTTTTGAATCTATTTAAAATGCGTCAGATCGCAATTTATTACAAAAAAATACCGACAGTTTTTACGTGGTGTTCCAAAAACGGTCTTAGTTTGAACCCTTCCCAGTGTCAAAGTATGACGTTCTCACACAAAAGGTTTCCCGGCATCTCAAATTATTCAATATCTCAGCAATCATTATCTTAAGATTCGATTTTCCGTGATCTTGGTGTTCCCTTTAGTATTAACCTCGATTTCAATGAATTTATTTTTTTATTTTGGTGGGTACGAAACCTCCATCTATTCGGCTTAATGCAAGCTAATTCTTAATCTAACTTGAAAACCAAAAAAACTAATAGCTAACGTCAATGAGGAGGGTGATTCAGAAGATGGTGTTTTAGGCAAGGGGTGCTGAGTTTGAAGTCAAAACTGTTAAAACAAACTCGAATTAACATTACTCAGCATTCGGCAGATACATATATAGGTTCATTTGGGACACATGACGTTCGATGAGGGGATAGGTAAAAGAGGCGAGAATTCCGTAAACTGCGAGAATTTGTGTTAAGGAAGATAGAGTGGTAAAGGGTTGTGCAGTCAACGGTTCCAGAAAAGACACGGTGAATGAAAATAATGTCGAATATTTCTCTTCAATCCTTCAACGTATTCAGGCAGAGAAGTTTGTTGCGATCTTGGTAAGGAGGGAGAATCAAGGGATTATTCCAAGAAAGACCATTCAAAGCAAATCGAGGAAAATAGCGTTAAATATTTTCAATTCTAGAAATGTGAACTTAATGGAAAGGGGACCAGACTTGGCAGGCTTATTCAAGGAGTGCGCGAACAAAAGTAATGTACAGACATCGGGTTACGTAAGGGTCGGAGAATTCTTTTGTTCATGGGTTAATGAAACCAAATGCTCAATTGGCTTTTATTATACAATCATCATCAATATGTGATATGAAATTAAGTCCTTGGTCGCATATGATCCCGAGATCACAAATTTGATCAACTGGTGAAATGGTTTGGATGAGAAGGAGATAACAACGGAGAGGAGATTTGATGCGCTTACGAGAAAAAGTAATAGATCGACACTAAGAAATGTTTAATTCCAAGCAGTTTTAAGGACACCAGATAGAAAAGTTCTCGAGGTTTTGTTGAAAATGAATAGAATCGGTAGGTGCAGAAATGATCTTGTAAGACTTTGTATCATTTGCGTAGAGTGAAGTAAGGGAATGGTGAACAATCAATTCGAGATCATTAATAGTAAGAATGAAAAGAAGAGGACCTAAATGACTACCCTAGGGGACGCCGCGCCGGAGGTAGCTAAAAAAGGACCTTACAGGGAAGATCTAAAGCGAACACTATAATAACGGTTTTCTAAATAAGAAGAAATCCATTTCAATAAAATGGTTCGAAGCCGAGTATGGATAGTTTAAAATTAATTAGTCTATGGGAAATTTTATCAAAGGCTTTACTAAAATCTGATGAAATACAATCGTTTTCTTTTCCTTTTTCAAATTAAGAAAGGGTGAATGAGACGAAATCAACCAGATTAGTGGTTGTTGATTCCCTTTAAAAAAGCCATGGTGTCGGGTATGGGTATATAATTGGGTATTTTTGTTATCGCATTTTCGGCCTTTTTTGTGGAGGGTTTTCCATACTTGAGGAAATTCTCTTTGAGAAAGGGATAAACTGAAGGGAAGTAGAGAAAGCGAAGACGAGCACTTCTTTAGAAGTATGGCAGTTATATGATCAGGACCAGTATGAAATCATCATAAACTTCATTTAGCTTATTCTCAGTAAGAGTAGGTCCAAATAGGCAAATTGGTAAATACTCGAAATAAGTATCGTCATTTACAAAAGGTTCTTTGGTAAAAGAATGATTGAAAAAGGAAGTGAAAAGGTTGGAAGATCGTTTTAATTAATAAAAAAATTTGTAACTTACGTCTTTTCTTCAGTTCAATCTATCAGCCATGTATTTGTACACGAGTTAGGTTCTTCCTAGCTGATCATAAATAATAAAGACAACTGCAACGGAGAATATTGGCCAAAGCAACATTCATGTCACCTTCTTCTATGATCAATTCTTTGTAGGACTTTCTCAGGAGCTGTGGACTGTGCACAAAATCCTTTGGAAGTAGAAGCTTGTGAGACCTTTTTTAATATCTTTTTTATGGTACTAACAACTTAAAAAGTTAGCACACCCTACATTGTGCATAGGGAATTCAAATAACAAACACGTAATTGGAACGATGCTGTCGCACGGACAACAGTTTTCATAAATAAGAACCACTGTCCCATGGTTATACAACAACTCCACGGAGAATAACAAACAAAAGTACAATTTCACCGAACTCAGAATTTAAAAAAAAAAACACATTTCCGTATATTTTTTAAGCGTTTGCCGTATATGCATAAATGTAAACAGAGAAACAAGGATACCATGCCACACTACTGGTGGTAACCTTTAAGTTTTGAATGTTAATACGAGTACCCCTGTGGTGAGCTGGTATCGTTTGGTTAGAACTACACTCCCCTGGCATTCGAATTAACGCCACAACTTCTAATAACAGTTCTTTCATTTTTCTCTTGAAATAAAAAAACATGCTATACGAAAGTTATTGTTGTGATTGTGTGGCATCTCAGCCCAAATGCGCCGTAAAAAATCATTGAACAAGTGCAAAGACATATTTTCATGAGAAACGCTTATATTACGTTTTAAATTCACGGGTTTTATTTTTTGACTTCGTATTCAAATACGGCTTGGGATTAAGTAAGATCGCATGCACGTGGGTGGTTATGCGTTATGAATAGGCAAAGAAACGTAGCTGAATTGATTGACATAGTCATTCAGCGTAACAAGGTGGATATTTATGGAATCTATCTTTCCTTCGTTTTTTGTTTGATAGTTTCGATGCAATTTTTGTGATTTGTGAAGTTTTGCGACTTCACAAATCACTTTACTTCGAATCAAATGTTTGTGTGAATTGAATAAATAAACTGTCTCACTTTGAAAGGATGAAAAAAGTTATCCTTTTAAATTATTTGTCTTCAAAGGGAGATTTTTCTTTTCATCAATCTTTTTTTTTTTTGTAAAAGGACATGGGATGTTCTCTAGGGAGAGTTCTACTTTTGAAAGATTTCTGATCAAATATTAAAGAGATTGTTATTTATGAAGTGTCATTGAGAAGTGAAATTGATGATGAATAAATTATGAAGCGATGAGCCTGTTGCTGTACAACAGAAATAAAAACAAAACTACCTAGTCCATTGTATTGGGTATAGTTTAACTGTTTGAAAAAAAGATTTTTCCTTCCTTGAACTTTATATCAACTTAGAACACAAATCATAAAACACATACATCAGCAATACCTCGTTCTTTTGGTGTGAGAACGAAAGCATGGCTATTTGTTATTACAAAATTGTAGGAATGAACAGGATGAAATCAATCCGCTTGACAAAAAACAAAATTATAGACTTGAAAAATTACGACTTCCTTATAAACTATTTCATTTTCTAGTGAGTTCAAGGAAGTACCTGCTCTTTTATCTAACAAGTGCTGCTTTCGAGTATTTAACCTTAGTTTAAAAATGAAAAATCATAAAAGTAAAATTTACGATGTTGGCGACTATAAGTGGGACAAAAAAAGGAAAATTAAGTAACTGAAGAAATTGGGACACATGTTCTCAAAAACTTCAACAAAATTTATAAAGCTTTTTAGAACAGATCGAGTGGTACTGGTAATTGTACATCAGTGGCGTGGCGTGGATATTTTCAAATGGTTAGTTAGTTTAGTTAGTTAGTTTAAATTTATTGTAGTAAATACTCAATAAGATACAATATCTTGTAATTTAGAGTAAGTTTCAGTACCCAGTACTATTTAAAAAAAAAAAAAATGTAAGATATATTGTGCTACAAATATTAAAAATTAGAATTCATTTCATTTCAGTTAGTTTTAAATAACAATTTATAATTTGCAAAAAAAAAGAAAATAAATATTTATATATTATATATACCAACACAAGATTTTAAATTAAAATAACATCACAATCGCTCAACATCAGTATCGTCATCATCATATGCCTTCCTTTTTAATTAATACATCAAGTCGCTTTATAGAATTTTTTTAATGAATTGTTAAACTGAGTTTTGCAGGTTATCATTTTTAGATAAGTAGGGAGAGAATTCCATAGTCGAACAGCATTAACATAAAACTGGCGCTCAGAAACGAGAAATGAACAACGCGGAGGAACAAGGTTGCAAGACCTAATAGATCGAGGGAATTGTATTCTGTTAAAAAGATATTCAGGTTTTCGAAGTTGCATAATATTGTGAAGCAACGTTATAGTTTTGAACTTGAAGAGATTGGCGAGTGTCATACCATACATTAACTTCGAATAATTAGATATGTGATCTCTCCTTTTTATTTCGAAAACATACCGTGCAATGCTATTGAAAGCAACATTTAATTTAGTCTTATGTACATAGTCGCAATTGCAATAAATTTCACAGCAATAAAGTAAAATTGGAACTAACAACGTCTTCGACAGGATCATTCGCGTTCTAGGAGGAGTTATATGATGAGAAACCCAGAGTAATCGTAAACCTCCATAAACTTTTCCTAAAGTAAGTCTATTGTGATCATTCCAGGTTAAGGTACGATTAAATGTAAGTCCCAAGTTAATTGCAGATTCAGCAAACTCAATCGGGGTGTTATTCAAAAGAATGGGAGGGAAATACGATGTATCTATCAGAGTTCTTGCTATAACCATACATTTGGATTTTTTTAGCATTTAGGCAAAGATCATTTTGAAGTACAATTTTCTGTAGATCATTATTAACTTCATAAATCCCATTTTCCAGCATTCCAAGAGGAAAGCTGCTGTATAATTGTACATCGTCTGCGTACATGTGCAAGGAGCAATTTAAAGAGCAGGAAGACAGGTCATTAATATACATTAAGAAGAGCAAGGGACCCAATATAGAACCTTGAGGAACACCTCTATGCAATGGAAGGGGAGAAGACAATGTATTGTTAGCAAAAACTGATTGCGATCTTTTAGATAGATACGAGTGAATTAGTTTAGCTGACGACGATGAAAAATGGAATTGGCTAAGTAGCTTTTCACATAGTATATTTTTATTGACCGAATCAAAAGCTTTGGAAAAGTCTAAAAGAGTAAGAATGGTTACATTATCATTGTCAACAGCACTTCTAATTCCTTCAGTAACATCAATTAGAGCAGTTGTACAGCTATGTTTGGATTTGAAACCAGACTGATGAGAACAAATCAGTTTTCGTTCGGATAAGAAACAGCGTATTTGTTTGTTTATGATTTTTCCAAGACGAAAGAATAGAAGTAAGTCGAGAAAAATGAATAACCTACACAAATTAATAAGGAATAAATAGAAGGTACCTTAAATTCCAAACGTGGATTAATCGAAGCCAATTTTTGTAGTTGCAAGTGATACTAGAAAAAATGTGTTTGAAAAAAAAAGTTTAAAAACACAAGAAAACTGTTTTTGTTTTAATTATTTATAATTAAGATCTATCCTTCGGTTTGTTTTGGTATATTCACCAAGAACCCTATCGTAGAAATTAGGTCTGCTTTTTAAATTTGAAAGGAGTCGCTTTTCTATTGATATTAACCCTAAATCGGAGAGCCTGTTTTTTCCTTGAGAGTTTCTTAAAAAGGTGTGTATTCTTCTGAGCGTTGAAAATAATCTTTCCACAGAAGCTACTGTCAACGGAAGTGTTAAAAAAAGGCGGCTTAGATTTAAAATTTGCGGAAATGTGTCACGCAATATGTCATTTCCTAAATGTTTGAACAATTCTAATACGTCAAACTTTTGAAGTGATGGAGTCGTATATAAAACTTTAAGTTCATTTTTTAAAGAGGTAAAATCAAAAATTCCTGGGAAATATTTAATTAAAACCGATATCTTTTCTTCTGGAACTGATAGAGCAAATTTATTATATGTACTTAGTTTTATTTAAT
This sequence comes from Melanostoma scalare, assembly GCA_949752695.1. NCBI lineage: Eukaryota > Metazoa > Arthropoda > Insecta > Diptera > Syrphidae > Melanostoma > Melanostoma scalare. The sequence goes on from OX456984.1 coordinate 218,508,268, forward strand.
AAATCCAAAAAAAATAAATCATTAAAACAATTACATCTTTCTTCAATTTGACTTATTATATTGTCCTTAATTTCTACAAAAAGACGCTTATATTGAGTTTTTAAATCGATTTCGAGTAATCGTTTCATCTTTCTAAATACTAACCCTCGTAACACTAGGAATCCCCGTCTCGTCTATCTTCCCACCCATCGGACATTTTACGGCTATATAGAACCCATCTCCCGAATGCTGAGGAATGTCAATTCTCACTTTTTTAGTTTTGACTTCAATATGAGTAGTCCCTGCCTAAAACTTCGTCTCCTAAGCCCTAAAACTAGTTAACATAAGTCTTAGCTATTAAGTTTCTTAGTTTGTAAGTTAGATTAAGTAATAGCTTGTATTGAGCCTAATAAATTTTGGTTTTTTGGTTTTTTTACAATTAAAGCAAAAACATATATTCTTAAGTTTGAGTTAATTAGATGATTTGCTACTAGTGGCTTGAAATATTTACGTTTTCGGGATGATCCTTCTAATTTTGACAGTCTTGCTGATGATGGTAATAATGCATGTATTAAATTTACAATAATTACATCTTCTGGTGCTAGTATAGGGAATGTTGGTTAAAATCAATCTTCTTCTTTCCATTTCCGGCGTTACAAGTAGTGATCTTGAAGCGATCACAACTCTCCCACTTTTCTGCTTCACTGCCAACCAAATGCTGCTGTTTTTGCATTTGCTTGTACCCGGAGTGTTTTGGCCTGCCTTTTCTTTTTCGTCGCGAATTTGTTGAAACGTTGTACGATATTGCCTTTTGGACGGGGTTCTGCGGATCTCTCCTTTGAACATGACAATACCAACTGAGCTGAATTTTGTCCAAGATGGTACTTTTGACATGAAGGCTTCCACGGATCTTAGTACTTCTAATTCGATCAAGCTTTGTTACTCCTGCTGTCATCCGAAGCATCTTCATTTCGGCTGCCGTCAATTTGCTCTCATACTTTTTGTATATTGTCCAACATTGTGAACCGTATGTCAGAGCTGGACGGATAACTGCTGTGTAGAGTCTTCCCTTCAGCTTAGGGGGCATTTTTCGATCACAGAAGATAGCGAAGTTTTCTCGCCACTTCATCCACCCTACGCTTACTCGATGATTGATGTCGTCATCACAAGTTGCTTCACTATTGATCATAGATCCCAGATATTTAAACTTTTCACACTTGGGAAGCACATTTCCATTCAAATAAATGTCTGGAATAGGCTTATCTGGATCAGAAAAAGGGCAGCACAGGTATTCAGTCTTTTTAGCGCTAATACGGTACCCATTTCCTTCCAGAACATCAATCCAAACGTCAAGTGCTCGTTGCAGGGATGTAGGATCCTCGCTTATGATGGCTCCATCGTCAGCAGAGAATAATTGCTGTACTTTATTGTCCGGTACTTTTCCTTCGAGCAAATAATCCAGAACAGCAATAAAGAGCAGTGGACTCAAGACACTTCCCTGATGTACACCTACTGATATTTGGAATTCTTCGGTGACTCCAGCTGGGCATTTCACTTTTGTAACTGCTCCCTCGTACATGTCCATAATTATTCGCACATAGGCTTCAGGAACTCCTCGGTGTCTGAGGGCCACCCATATCAGACCTCGTGGTTGTCGATCGAATGCTTTTTCGAAGTCAGCTAACACAATATGCAAATCCTCTAAGGCATCTCGGTGTTTTTCCATAATGATCCTTATACTTTGGATTGCGTCTGTAGTTGACTTACCCGCGACAAACCCGCATTGGTCATCAGACAGCCTTATTATTTTCCGCAGTCGGCTATCCAAAACCCGCTCAACGATCTTCATAGTGTGGGACATCAACTTGATCGAACGATAGTTGTCACAGCTTCTGGTATCTCCCTTTCCCTTGTACATTGGAAAAAGAAAACTTTCCCTCCAAATTGTCACCTCTTATAAGTTTGGAGATGAGAATCGTGAGCCATCTCAACCCGATGTCTCCCATATTTTTCCAAAACTCATATGGTACCTCGTCTGGCCCAATCGCTTTGCCTTTTTTAGAGTTCTTAACTGCCTCCCTAACTTCTTCGACTGTGACGTCGGATACTTCCGTAAAGTTAGGTGCAGCTGTTGGAAAGTGGCGCCGAGGAAACTGTTCATTCAAAAGATCATCACAATACTGTCGCCACCTGTGAAGAATTTTGTCGTCATCCACAAGTAGCAGTCCTTGAGCATCATTTATGAACTTCGGCGAACGAATCTCTTGCGCATTTCTCCTTCTCTGAGCGGCTATTTTGAAAATGGTTGCTCCCTTATTCAAGTTGCTTTGTCTTAGCTCTTGGATTGCCTGATTTGCTTCAGCAGCTGGGGCAGAAATCTCTTCCAGCTCTCGATACAGGCCCTCCGGGCTTTTTGCTTGAAGTTGGGCGCACTTTTTCTTCGCTTCTTTTCTGTAGCTCTTGTTAAAATCAATGAATAATTAAAAAAAAACCAAATCACCTTTTGAAAAGTTTTGCTTATTTAAGTCACTTAAAAGATCAAGAAAAAATTTATCTCTAACTTTTTCAGTAAAATCGATCCTATAATTCCTTTTTCAAAATTGTTTTATAAACTTTTTTTCTTTTTTGAATTAGTTTCACTTTACTTTCATTTGCACACTCATCAAAAATGTATTCACTAATGATCACAGAAACGAATCAGAATAAGCACGCATATAAATAAAGGTTGTTTGTTGTTGGCCTATCGAGAAAAGTACAATTGACCATGTCCATGATACTTTAACAACGTTTGTGTTTCCTCAACAATCAACTTGGTTGGTAAAATATGAACATTGCTGATCAAGTATGCTCGTGAGAATTCAGCAACGATTTTATTCTTTCAACAGTTTTGTAAATGTAAAATTTCTATGATGAAAGCCTGAATTGAAGTTCCGGTACCTATGCAGCTTCAAGTTTTCTGTGGGCTTAAATATGAAAAAAAAAAAAAATTAAATTCAACATGCTTCTGATACTTTAACAAATTCGTGGTTTCTTCAACAACTCTGTTTATTGATTAAAGAAGTATAAACATTAGACTGGGCCAAAAAAAAAACCATATAGAAAATATTGTTTGGGATAGCTAAAAAAAAATTCAAAATTCTATCAATCGTGTTTTATACTTCTTAGACCTAACCTTACTTGAGCGTCAAAACTATTCAATTATTTTGAGCCCAACAAATTTAGCGACAAGTATTTTTGTAGAAAATTGAATTTCCTTTAAAAAAAGTCATTTAAAATATTTTCTCTAACTAACACTTTTCACAAAGTGCTTCTTTCAGAAGTTATTCGAATTGAAAAAAATAAAACGAAGTCGTTTTTTTTCGTTGCTGATTATATTTTTTTACTCAATGTAACAAACCGATAGTCGAGATCATCATTCATACTTTTGAAATTTCTTTATAAAACATCACCTTCTGTGCTCTTAAAAAAGCCCTTCTTTTTCGGTGTGAGCCAAGTTCCATTTTAAGAAAATAGCATATGATAAGGATTATACGTTATTATATGACAATGTATACGATGTATCACTTCAATCTGTACTGAGAAATGAGAAGCTTACAGACACTCGTATCTATTACAAAACTTCTTACCAGGTGCTATTAATCCTATGCTTATTTATAACCTCGGCCCACTTATGCTGTCAACAATATGTTATGCTCTTATAACTTACTTTGTTACGTATTTAACCGTCAGTCCAAAGTACGCTCCATCAAACCTAACCATTATCAACCATGCTTTTTATTTGAATGCATAAGCAAAAAACAAACCACATACTCACTTGTACAACAAACATTTCATAAGTTCCAGTGGTACTTTTTAAGACATCTGCTACAACCTTGTTGTGGTTTATCTACGCATTACCTGGAACCCTGTAGAGCTTTCTCAATACGTAATGAAATTTCATTGCACAACACAAAATGCTGCTTCAAAATCTTCGGAACACCGATAGAAAGCGAATAATACTTTCGACTTGTGCAAGAGTAAAAAAACAAAGAAAATCAATAAAAAATAAACACAATGTTAAGGACATACTCAACATGGTCGAACTATTTAAAGACATTAAGGATGTCCATTGTCTTGTGGCGCTGATATGATATATTGGACTAGCTCAGCCAAAGTTTTCTGCATACGAGTAAATATAGAAATCATCTTCTTCCTCGGCAACCTTTGAAGGATTTTCTTTTGACGTGAGCTGTAAGACAACAGAGGGAGTACTACGTCAATGTAAAAAGTACGAATCTCTGTACATATACTCAAACACTAATATCGCATTTGCAAACTCCCACCGCTCGAGTTTCTTTGATTTAAAAGGTTATTGAAAGGGGAACAATTTTATCATTGACTACTAGGCTTGGCAGAGTGTGTACTGTGTACTTATTACTTTTCAATATAAACTTGAGACCAATAAGACGGGTTCTATAGAATTAGAAACTTAATCAACGAGGCATGAATAATTTTATTGATTGTCTTCTTTCTCTAGGTGCAAACCTAAAATCATATGAATTGGGTACTCTTTGATTAACTTCAGAAAATAAATTTACAAATAAATACGATGGCGCTACAAGGCTTGGGGAGTTCCGAGGCCTAACGCACTTTAGGAACCCAATATTTTAGCCTATCCCGAACGGCTATAAGTGAGAATGGCTTTTAATGGCAGCGTAATTACGACCGGAGTAGTTCGGAGTTCTTCGTCAAAGGCAATACCCGAAATTTCACGTAAGGGCAGATATGCTAGTCATTACGCCACGGACAGTTTTATAAACTGATTACTTCAACGATCGAAATAAAATGCTTTATGAAGCTTGGAACAACGAGGTGTGTTCAGAAAATAACAGAAATTTATTTGAGCTGGTTTGGAAAGTCCAATTTTCGCTTTTATATAATAGTGGTATAAATGCAACTAAGACAACATTTTCAGCTGTGTTCAGTATGTATGCGGCAGCTGCTAAAGCAAGACGTGGGAACGATACCAATGGCGGTTCTGGAAACTTTTCTGTCGGTGGCTCGCCTAGACCTTTTCACGAAAAAGATTACGACCAAGAGCGCAATGTGACTCAAACAATACAATAATTGAAAAACAGCAAAACATCTAAACAAAAATTTATCAACAAAAATATTGACACTTTCATAGAAAGCCAGGCGCCATTAAAGCTATCTTATCCATTGCTACAGAATCCAAATAAGTAGAAAGCTGTCGCAGTAATCTTAGACTGCTCACCTCAACGAACATCGTAACTTCGATTTGGGTTGCAAGATATCGTTATATAGGCGCGTAATGAAATTGCAGGTCAGTACTAGAATCCAGCGAAAAGAACACTTCTGTTCTCAAGCTACTAGAGTAAGAAAAGAACAAAATCCAATGAACATATCTAAATACCGCTAGTGACAGGTTGTTCTTTTATAATTAGAGCATACATCAAGGGGTTATGAATACCCTTATAATGATAAACATTTGTGATTCGTAATGTGGGGGAAAACAGAGTCAGGTAGATCATTCCACATTCGGGTGGTGCGACTAAAATATGAATCTCTATACTTTACTTTACGTCTAAAGTTGGGTACGAGGTCAAACTGGCGAGCATTCCTAGCGAGGTTGGTGTTGCGGCTAAAGTCTTTCAGCGGAGGAATGCAATAACTGGCAATTTCACTAGGGGAGCGTTCAAGTATTACGTAAAGCAATTTTTGACCCCCTTCTCCCCTTGTAACGCACCGTAACGTTTTCAAGTACCTTCATTTCCCCTCTCTAAACGTTACGTAACACTCAAGTGACCATTTTTACTAAGTCGCAAAAAGTTATGTTATAGTTTTCATCCTTGTTATACTTTTGATTGCCATTGCGGTAATCATATAATATTAAATAATACAAAAGATTTTTAAGCCCCAATACCTGCGTATTTTGTTTATTTTTTATAAATTTTATGCTTTACAACACTATTGTTTTCGTCCTTCATTCTACTATTTTTAGCTTTTTTTTTTCAATAAAAAAAATAAAATAAAACTGCTATTTTAACCTTTGGCAATGCAATTATAAACCGAAACCCAAATGAAATTAAGCATTTTACTCGAAATAAAATCGTAAATTCTTAAAAGATTTTAAAAATAATCAACTATGAACCAAGTATGTCTATAAAAACAATTCGATTGAAATTATTCATCTGTCCACGGGTTTGCTAGCCACTCAGATTCTTTCATCACAGGCACCTGGAGTGCAGACAGTGACGGTTCTGGAATTGTTAAGCCACTTGCATCGTAACACGTAAATGAAAAGGTTTGCCAATTTGGGAGTTTTTATTCCCTAATTAAAAAAAAAAAAATGTTACGTAACGTGTTGTAAGAAAGACCCCCTCCCGCCCCTGTAACGCATCGTTATATTTTACGAGACCCCCCTCACCCCAAATTGCGTTACGTAATACTTGAACGCTCCCAAAGTTTATGAAAAAAGCGATAAAAGAAAGTGAGACAGGTAAAGTTTTGAGGATGTTCAAGAGAATCAATCGATTATACGATTGAATTTATCGCTCTATTTTGATGATTTAGGAGCACTTCGCTAAAGGTGTTCATCTTTAGAAACATGCTGGATTACCAGAAACTTAAAGCAAGATTTTTCAAAAACAAAAAAACGGAATTTCTGTTCCACCGAAACAAACCTCGACTATCTTTGTTGATTGGCATTCTAACGTGTAACAACTCATTGGGTACCCACAGGATGAGAATGGGCATTAGCACATCCGACTTATGTAGAGGAGGTCAAAACAAAGAGGCAGAGGAAGGATCATACCACTTCCTGTGTGAGTTCCCGAAACTTCGAAAACAGTAGGAAAACAACCAAGAAAAATACTTCTTCGTAGAACTGGGTGACACCAGTCCTGAAACAATTCAGCCTAGGGATGCTCATGGAAAAAAAACATCGATGTTTTATTCGATGTGATACATCGTAACCTTACATCGATGTTTGTCGATGCATCGCATAAAAACATCGATGTTTTCGATGTATCGATGTTTTTTGAGCAAAGCGTACGCGCCGCGTGTGCAGCTGCACATCGTGTAGTCTGTCTCTGTAGGGCTATTCCAGAAAGCGCGGCGGATCGTATTTAAAGCGATAACTCAATTGCGGGGGCTTTAGGTTATTCTGAAAAGCGAACATGGTTAGAAATTAAACTTCCATTATTTCCATTTGGAAGTCTTATGCATCCACTCAAATGTCATCTATTTCCTAATTTCCCAGTGAAAATTCCAAGTTTCCCTAAGTATCCGCAGAAAATATTTTCAAGAACGGAGATAAAAGCAAAATTTTTGGTAATCAAACAAATTTTTAAATGCAGTTATATTTTCTATGCTATTGTTTTATACATTTGAAGGTGATGCTGGTTATACTCTTGAACCGTGGTTAATTACACCTTATAGAGCAGCTCTTGGGAACATCAGTCAAGCAAAGTACAATACGGTGCATTTAAAATTTCGAAGTACTTAGAGAGATGTTTTGGAGTTCTCAAAGGAGGGTTCCGATGCCTATTGCACTCAAGACAGCTGTATTACCAGCCGGAAAAAGGAGTCTGGATTACTAACGTGTGTGCCACCTTGCTTAAAGTTTGTTTCAAATCATTAATAACTGTAGAAAATTGCTATCCTTTCGTGTTGTTGCATAAATTCAACAAGCATCAAAAATCGTTGTGTCGTGGTGTGTTTTTGACTCCTATAATAAAAAAAAGGAAAATTACTCTCAATTCAATTGATGATAATTAAATTTTTCATTATATTAACATTTTTCTATCAATCCGCTTGTAATTCGAAACTACAACACCTATCGCTTTTGAAAACGAAATGAATTATGTCAAAAAGGTATAGTTTCTGCAAAAGAAAAAAAGCGATTCGCTTTTGAGAATACGAAAATTCATTTCCGCCACCAAAAGCGATCAGCCGCGCTTTCTGGAATAGCCCTACTGGATATATAAAGTAAAGGAGAAGAGAGCATATTATGTATGACATAATTTGAACAGAAACAACACTGAAATCGATTTGGTTAGGTACTGTAACTGTGAGTTGTGAGTGTGTTTTGTACGATGCTTGCTTTATTCAAAATGGATCGAATGAAATACACCATCCAACTGATACATAAATTGAAAGAAAAGAGAGAGCATGTGAAATAAATTTCACTGTAGATTTGGCACTTTCAGTGAGTCTTTTTAGTTTTTAATGCTTGCTGCAATCGATGCATCGAATAAAAAAACATCGATGTATCGGTAAACATCGAAAGGGTGCGAAACATCGGATTTATTCGATACATCGAATAGTAAACATCGATGTTTTCGATGTATCGATGTTTTTTGAGCAACCCTAATTCAGCCGCAACACCCGAATCACTAGGAATGCTCATCAGATTTACTTTAACCCCAGCGTGCAATTGTACGGACGTATAGTCAAGTATAGATTCATAACTAAGCCGCTTCACCCGATTGTGGATTTTTTTTTTTTTTTTTGATTGATATATGTTTATTTAGCATTAGTAAATAATTATTTTACATTTTTAATATATAAATACACTTAAAAATTAGTAAAATTCAATAATTATTTCTTACAAAGTTAGTTATTTTGTTTTTAAACCTTATTATATTATTTTCGACTAGTACATAATTTGGAAGTTTATTAAATATTTGAACTCCCTTGTAAAAGAGAATATTTTGGGTTCTATTATTTATGAAAAATTGTACTTTTAGGTTGTTACTGTTAAATTATGTATATGTTTGAATATCAACTCTTCTTGTTAATCTTCTTTGGAGATAATTTGGCATTAAATTTTCTATGATTTTGAATATAAACAACAATGTATACAAAATATAGAGAAAAATGTTTAAATGAGTCGGCAGGATCTCTTTACAGACAATTTTACTGTCAGTTAAACCACAACCTGGAAGAGAAAACTATTTTAAAGATGTCAATAGCGTAGATGAAATATCCATGATTAAGTTGCGGGGCGAACTAACCTACCTATCATATGCTCTTGTGCAACTTGAACGAACGAGAAGATATTTTGCACTTCATGGGAAAATGTCCGATTTTTACAGAAATTAGAAGACAAGTTTTCGGAAGCAAAATTATAACAGAAAACGAAATGATAACACTGCTTAATACTATGGATGTAAAAAAATTATACCAATACTGCAAACTAGCTCTACTCTATAGAAAACAAATTTTTAATGAAAGTTTTTAGGTAGGTAATTTAAACGAACGCTAATGATAGATTTTAATTTAAAATTTATTTTGTTCAACTTTTATAGTAACTACTATTAAATTTGTTTGATGAAAAATCTTATTTCAAAGTTAAATTTATTATGTTTTGTCAACGAGGCAGACGGCAGAAAAGCCATGCTATTTGTTTTTCGTAAACAATGTAATCAAGAATTATAAATGTAATCAAATAAAAAAAATAACTATCTATCTATCTAAACAACATAGTGCAAAATATTATTCTTTGTTTAATACTTAACCAACTTAGCTTACTTAACATGATAGTTATTGGTGTATATCTGTTGCAATTTAAGATCGACCGTATAGCTTTATTTTGTAATATCTGAAGTTTTCGAATCATACCATTAGACCCCAATAAAAGTATCGTTGGACAATACTCAAAATGTGGTTTTATAATAGTATTGTATATTTGAATAGTCATTGAAATACATAATTTCCCTCTTAATCTTCGAAACAAACCGATTTTTTTAGGCTATCTTTTAAAAAATATTTTCAAAATGTCTTATAAAGGTTAAATTACTATCAATTGTAACTCCTAAATATTTAACTTCTGGAACACACAATTAATCAACACAATTTATTTCTCTATATAATGGTAGTATCATGACCTTTGTTTTATCATTATTCAGTTTCAATTTATTCATTTTTAAATACATTTAAACATTTTTTATATCTTCTTTTAATTTTGTTAACGCAACATTAATATTAACATCATTTATATATTTATAAGGCCATCATCGTAAAAAAAGCTATTTGGGAATTACGTATTATCTTTTTAAAATCATTGTATACAATACATATAATAATGGGCCCAACATTGCCCCTTGTGGTACACCTCATTCAACAAAATTACTGTTTGATAACTCATCATTAAATCTTCCAACTTGTTTCCTATTTGTTTAGTATGATTTAAACCACAGATATTCTATCCCTCTTACCCCATAGGTGTGCATCCTTTTTAACAATATATCCCTGTCAAAAGTATAGTATAGCATAGTATAATATATATTTATTATTTATTTCCTTAACAATTTTTCTGATATATGTTTAAAAATACAAATAAATTAAAAGAAGAGAAATAAATCAGAAGCATTTGAAATTTTTTAAAAATTGTTTTAAATGCCCCTTCAAATTCATGAAAAAGTATATATAAATATAACAAAATATTGGGTGGGGTGACCCTTCAAAAAACTACAAGAATTTTATAATGAAAAAAGATATGAAGAAAAATAAAAAGTACATAACATCAATTTTATTTAAGTTAATCACAAATTACATAAGAAGTGATTTAATGCATGCATGATCTAAAGTGAACAACCACAGTTTCAAGTTTTTTTAAAATTTAGACGTTGAAGTTTCTGATCTAAGATATAGTGGCAATTTATTAAAAAGTCTACAAGATGCCACACTAAAGAATCTACGACAAGCAGTGGTGCGTGAGTGAGGAATGTTTACCAAAAATGAATGGTTTCCACGTACGTTGTGGTTTCTAAGTACTCTTAGATTGCGATGACCAGATTTCATAAAGAATATTTTTAATACCTTAAAGTAATAAAGGTGGCGTAAAGGAAGAACCCTCAAACTGTGAAATAATGGAAAACTATGATCCCAACGCGACTTTTTTAGTATTTTTCTTATCATGTTTTTTTGTAGTATAAAAAGTGGTTGAATTTTATTGGAATAGGTTCCACCCCAGCAGGTTATTGCATATTGCATCTTAGAATGGAAAATTCCGTAATATATATTTTTTAAGAGTTCGTCCTTACACACAGAACGTAGATAAAAAAAATGCCTTAGAACGGAACGAAAGTACTGCCACAACTTTTCCGTATGGGTAGAGAAGTTCATTTTCGAGTTCAGATGTAAGCCTAAATATTTGAATTCATCTACATTTTCAATTTGAAAGCAATTCATATTACACCGTGAACTGTCATCAAAAGTATTCTCTGCGGATAGAGATTCACACTTACAGTGTTCTAATTTAAAACGCTGACAATCGGGAGAGTGGTAAAACACGTCAACTAAAGGGCTATTAGCGTTAGACAAACTAAAAAGCATTAATTTCGTTCTAGAGCTAATCACTAGATTGTGGCTAGCAAACCAGACTCTAAGAATACTAAGGTCCCAGTTAATTTCAGATGTCAAGTCTAATAGGCTTTTTGTCCCGTATGCGAATCCTATGTCATCTGCAAAAGCTGTTAACGCACCCTTCAAAGGCAGCTCGAACACAGAATTAATATAAATAAAAAACAGTAAAGGTCCCATGACAGATCCTTGTGGCACGCCCATATTCGTATATTCCTTACTGCTTCTAGTCCTATTAATTTTAACTTTTTGAGATCGATTCTCAAGATAAGACGTGAGCCATAAGAGTATAGAACCCCTAGCTTTTCTACTAAAATTTTGTGGTTGACCATATCAAATGCCTTTGTTATATCTACAAATAAGCCTGCTGTAAATTTTTTGTCATCCAAGCTTTTGAAAACCATAGAACAAAAATTCAAGAGTGCATCTTCTGTTGATTGTCTTTCGCGAAACCCATACTGAGCAGAAGCAAAGAAATTTTTTTTATCGAGGAATTTCACGATCCTTTTTTTGACAAGTTTTTCAAAAATTTTGCTAATAGATGGGAGCAGCGAGATGGGTCTATAGTTAAAAACTTTATCCTTATCACCTTTTTTGAAAAGTGGTACTACATCAGCACACTTCATTGCATCGGGAAAAATACCAGATGTCACGCTATTATTGAATATGTTTGCTAAGATGTCAGTAACATTCCATTTAATGTTTTTTTAACAGAAGGTTAGAAATACCATCGTTCCCACAGCTATAAGTATTTTTAAGACTTGTTATAGCTTTCGACACTTCTATTGCTGTTAAAGGTTCAAAGAAAAAACTATTACTGTTTCTATTGTAAACACTCCGATTGCAATTCTGACAAAATTGTGTTCTAACATTTGGAACGGTATTATCAGCTAAATTAACAAAATAGTTATTAAACTTATCAGCTACTTCGCTTTCACTCTTATAAACAGTGTTGTTGATGCACAGTTCGATATAGGGCTGTTTAATGAAGACGTTTTGTTAATAATACTGTTCACAACTTGCCGTTCACGCCTGGAATTACCTTTCGCAGAACTAAATTGATTTCTATAATAAGAATCTTTACATAATTTAATCTCCTTTTTAAGTTCACAGCAGAGTTTTTGGTATTTCTTCTTTAATTTTCTTTTTTGCTTGTGCCTGTTGCACTTTATCCTTAGTTTGTTCTTAGCTTTAATTCTTTTCACTTACCTTAAGGAAGTCCAGGGCTTTAATCTTTTGTTTATGTTTTTGTTATTTGGCTTGAATGAACATATTTCCATTTTACTTTTTAAGATCTCTATAAAAAGATCATACGACCTTGATACATCGTTCTCCTTATAGACTTGTTCCCAAGACTCAAACAAAAGCATGTTATTTAATTTACTATGATCAACTCTTGGAGATTCATTGTCAACATCCTGCTTAGTGTATTTCTTAGATTTAATTGTATTTTCGCATTCCAGAAGTAAACCAGTCATTGAATGATCTGTAATTTGAAAATTGAATACGCATTTTTCTAAACACGAATAATCCTTATTTGCGATACGAACAAAAGCATGATCCAGACACTTGCCCGATATAACCCGAGTGGGCTCATTTATCAAGGAAACTAGTCCATGCATGGCTATTAGATCTAAAAAAGAAGAAACTACATCGTTTTTCTCCAGAATATCTAAGTTAAAATCACCTAGGACCAACAAATTTTTTGATTTTTCATCATCTAACAACTTTGAAAATTCTTCATAAAACGCCGAAAAAACATATTTATGAAATCTGTATGGACATAAAAAGACAAAGTCCTCGCTATTCACTTTAAATTCAATTTTTAAAACATCAGCACTCACCAGATTAATAGCTGAGAAGTCATAACAAAAATCATTCCTAATAAAGCACCCAACACCACCAGCAGCATAATCTTCATTAGTATTAGCTATAAAATTATAACCAGGAAGAATGAATAATCACTAGCTTCGAAATTGTAAATCCATATTTCGGAAATAAAAATAAGATCAGGCATGCAAAGAAAGGAATCTAAATGTGTAATTAGAGCGGAAAAGTTTTCTCTTAGGCTTCTGATGTTTGTTTGTTTGTTTGTTTGTTTTATTTGTACACTTGCATTTTAAGATACAATATCTTATAAGCTAACACAAGTTTAAATATGAAATAATTCTAAGCTTACTTTAGGAAAATTATATTACAATGAAAAATTAGGCTAATCAATTATCAAATTTTTTTTAATGTTTTAATGTTCTTACTTTTGCTGTAATTATTTCAGCTGTTTTAGATGTTCTTTGTAGAAACAAAAAGAATAGGCTTCAAATGCATGCTAAATGAGCAGCTAATTTATTTTCAAAGCTTCGGGGATCTATTATACGTTTAATGCTTATAGGAAGATTATTCCATAAACGAGCGGCGTTGATGAAGAACTGTCGTTCAGAGGTTAAACACGTAAACCGAGCTTGTAAAATTAGTTGCGATCTATTGGAAGAAGATATTTGTAATCGATCAAAGAGATAAGAAGGTTGATGTGTTTGCATTACCCGAAATAGTAAGACTAAGGTCCTGTACCGGATGAGGTTATCAAATGTTATGTTATAAATAGATTTTGAGTAAACAGATATCCTATCATACCATTTAAGTTTATATATATACCTAGCAATACTATTGTACGCAACATTCAGCTTCCGTCTGCTATTAGAGTCGCGATTGCAATAAATTTCACATCCGTTTGTCAGTATTGGTATAACCAATGTCTTAGCCAGCAATAGCCTAGTTTTCAGGGGAGTATAATTTTGAGCGACCCATAACATGCGGAGAACCCCATATGCTCTTCCTATAATTGAATTAATGTGTGTGTCCCATGTTAGTCTCCGGTTAAATATCATACCTAGATTTTTTGCAGTCTCTACGTATTCTACTACTGCTCCGTCCAGTAAAATTTGTGGAAAATATGAAACATCTACTGGTTTCTTGGAGATTATGAGACATTTAGACTTACTCGGGTTTAAGAAGAGCCCATTTCTTTGGGCAAACAGTGAAATTTTGTCTAGGTCTTCATTAATTGTATAGACAGAGTCCTCAATCAATCCGAGAGGGCAACTTTTGTATAGTTGAACATCGTCTGCGTACATTTGAATTGTTGATTGAGAAACGATTTGAGGGAGTTCATTAATATAAAGGGAGAATAGTAGTGGACCAAGAATCGATCCCTGGGGAACACCTCTTGTGGTAGAAAGAAAACTAGACATTTGACCGTTTGCATACACAGCTTGCCTTCTTCCAGTCAAATATGAATCCAATAACTGAACCGCAGAATTTGAAAAATTAAACAACCGTGACAGCTTATTGCAAAGGTTGACATGATCGACTGTGTCGAAAGCTTTGGAAAAATCGAGCAACAACAGAAAACTAATGTTACCACTATCCAAGGGTTTCCGTATATCTTCAATGATATTTATTAGTGCAGTGGAACAACTGTGTTTCTCTCTAAAACCAGATTGCCGTGGTGATATCATTTTATTTCTTCGAAGGAATCTATTGATTTGTATTTGAACAATTTTTTCAAATAACTTTGATAAAAAGGGCAAAATGGAAATGGGTCTGAACTCATGTGCAGTTTTCCGTACAGGTACTATCTTTGCCATTTTCCATTGATCAGGAAAAACACCAGTTGTCAAAATTGTATTGAAGGTGTGAGTTATATGCGGCAAAATAATAGGTAAAAGGGCTTCGACAAACTTAGGATGTACGCCATCTACTCCAACTGCGTTTGACTTGATCAACAACAGGCCCTGAACAACGTCTGTGCTCTCGACTCTTGAGAATTGAAAAACATTATTGAAGTTGTTTTGGGAGTCATGATCATGACGAAACGGAATCATTGCCGGAAGTGTAGGAAAGGGTAAGTTTACAAATTTTAGGTTTAGAGCACTGCAATCTACATCATCCAAATTCGATAAACTTCTTTTCTTTGCTAAGCCTATCTCTCGTAAATTATTCCATAATTTCCTTCCACTAAAAGAAATGTTCAAGCGGTTACAATAAAAATCTTTTTTTGCCGATCGTATTTTGCAGATAACTTGATTTCGTAAATTTCGATAATCTTGTTTAAATTCTTCAAGCCTATACCGTTTCCAATTATTATATGCTTGATTACGACGACGCATAAGTTCACGGATTTCTGGGGTAAACCATGACCGTTGATCCTTTCTGCATATTCTCGTACGAACGGGAACATGTGTATCAAATAGTGATAATAATTGTGAGTTCATGAATTCTATTTGATCACTCGGAGAAGCTAAATAAAAAATACTGTTCCAATCGATATTTCGAACATGCGTTTCCAGGATGGCATAGTCAATAGAATTAAAATCTCTATACTGATACGAAACATTTGTTCTCTGAACTTCGAAGTCAAATGACATGTAAATAAGGTCATGCTTTGAAAAACCAGGTGCCGAAAGCTGATCTTTGAAAAGTACCTTATTCGTATCACTGACAAAAAAAAAAGAGTTTGTTATTACAATAAGATTCATTTAAAAATACATTTTCTCCATTCGAGTAATCATGGAGGTAGGAACATCATTTTCAAGATCATAACGATCATCAAAATTCATTTTAAATAAAAAGAGAGAAAAAGAAAAGTGAATACAAAACTTTTTTTTTTTTATATTTTTGACAGGTATCCAAACGATTTGATCACAATGACGTTACTACCTTCTTCTTTTCTCATAAGAACATTATTATTAGAGTACCATACATATTTATAGTTTTTTTCCTTCCTCATCCCTTTAGCTCGCATAAAAAGTGCTTGCGTGTACTTGGTTAATGAATCGTTGATGTAAACATTTCCCCCTTTGCCCCCATGAATGCAAGAGTTGTTGTTCTCCTTCTTCGTTTTCTTTTCCTTCATTATTCGTTGCTTGACTGCGTGGTCCAAGAAGCTTACGCATAAAATAGACTTGCGCTCGGTGGAGTTGTGCGCTCTGATGTTTTGATTGTTGTTGTTTGCTTGTTTGACAAAGCATTTGTCGATGTCTTTATCGGTAATATTCAAAGACAAAGCAGAGGTAAAAATTTGAAGTGCAACAGTTTGTGCATTGGTCCAGTTATTTCAATGCATTTCTTTTTTTGATTTTGGTTCTGCCAATTTAATTTGCTTTCGAGAGTGTTCACTTTCGATTTCAGATCAGCATTTTCTTTACGAAGTTCCTTGATAGTTTCCAAAAATTCTCAAATGCACGCTTGAGACCAAGAAACACTGCAGCTATTTTCTTTTTTTCATTTATCTTCTCCTTCCAATCAGCAATTACAAAGTTTAATGCAGATTCACATGAATGTCTTCTACGAAAACCGGATGGTTCTTCCATTACAATGTTATTGTCTTCCAAGTATTTTTCAAACTGAATCTGCACCATTTTTTCTAGTATTTTTTCATGTAAAGGTAGCAAGCATATTTATTGGTCTGAAATGTTCACATTTATTTGAATTAGCAGATGTTTTCCAATTTTCCGGGAAAGTCCCATTAATTAACGAATAATTGAGTATTTTTAGTAAAGCCGGTCCAACGCAATTAAAACTGTCTTTTAACATTGCTTTGTTCATAAAGTTATAATCATTCTTATTTGGCATGATTTTTATAATTTTTAAAATTTCATCAATATTTTCTAACGTTTTAAATTTAAAACCCTGTTCACTTTGCTCAGCATAATTTATCCATGGTGTTTTGGGAATGTCATTATTTATCACTTTAACACTACAAAGTACTCGTTAAGCTTATTTGCAATTACCTTATTCTCCACGAATTCCATCCGATCAAATATAATGCTTTTACTTTCTGATTGGTTTTGACCGAGCACTAGCTTTTTGATTGTCTTCCACATTGATTTTTGGCCCTCTGATTCACTGATTTTATTTTTATTGTATAATCGTTCAGCTTTATCTAGACTGTTTTTGTATATATTTCTTATTTCTTTATAATTTTGCCAATCTACAAAATAACGTGTAAAAATAAACTTTGACTAACTTTGAACTTTTTGAGAAATTAGTCTTCGAACTCTTCGTTAAACCATTATATTTGATTATTGCATTTTATCCTTCTTGTAACTACAAACTTTTTAATTACTCTTAAAATTTCTTTTTCAAACATACTGCTCATTTGACCATTCATTTGTGTTATTATGTTAATATTATTAATTTCACTTCTTCTGATTTTTTGAACAAATTGAAATCTGTTATATTTTAAATATTTTATTATTTTTTGCTTATCACATTATTCTTTTTTATGAGTTGCTATTTTAAATGTAATTGTTTCTTCTTCTTCTTTCCATTTCCGGCGTTACGAGTAGTGATCTTGAAGCGATCACAACTCTCCCACTTTCCTGCCTCACACTAGTGATCCGCCTCTTGGGGTACGCCGCGTTGACCTCAGAAAGCGTCGGCAAGCCTCCCGGTTTTGGATTGTTCCATGTCTGAGGCCAACCAAATGCTGCTGTTTTTGCATTTGCTTGTACCAGGAGTGTTTTGGCCTGCCTTTTCTTTTTCGTCGCGAATTTGTTGAAACGTTGTACGATTTTGCCTTTTGGACGGGGTTCTGCGGATCTCTCCTTTGAACATGACAATACCAACTGAGCCAGTCGTGCTGAATTTTGTCCAAGATGGTACTTTTGACATGAAGGCTTCCACGGATCTTAGTACTTCTAATTCGGTCAAGCTTTGTTACTCCTGCTGTCATCCGAACCATCTTCATTTCGGCTGCCGTCAATCTGCTCTCATACTTTTTGTACATTGTCCAACATTGTGAACCGTATGACAGAGCTGGACGGACAACTGCTGTGTAGAGTCTTCCCTTCAGCTTAGGGGGCATTTTTCGATCACAGAAGATAGCGAAGTTTTCTCGCCACTTCATCCACCCTACGCTTACTCGATGATTGATGTCGTCATCACAAGTTGCTTCACTATTGATCATAGATCCCAGATATTTAAACTTTTCACACTTGGGAAGCACATTTCCATTCAAATAAATGTCTGGAATAGGCTTGTCTGGATCAGAAAAACGGCAGCACAGGTATTCAGTCTTTTTAGCGCTAATACGGTACCCATTTCCTTCCAGAACATCAATCCAAACGTCAAGTGCTCGTTGCAGGGATGTAGGATCCTCGCTTATGATGGCTCCATCGTCAGCAAAGAATAATTGTTGTACTTTATTGTCCGTTACTTTTCCTTCGAGCAAATAATCCAGAACAGCAATAAAGAGCAGTGGACTCAAGACACTTCCCTGATGTACACCTACTGATATTTGGAATTCTTCGTGAAAGTCCAGCTGGGCATCTCACTTTTGTAACTGCTCCCTCGTACATGTCCATAATTATTCGCACATAGGCTTCAGGAACTCCTCGGTGTCTGAGGGCCACCCATATCAGATCTCGTGGTTGTCGATCGAATGCTTTTTCGAAGTCAACTAACACAATATGCAAATCCTCTAAGGCATCTCGGTGTTTTTCCATAATGATCCTTATACTTTGGATTGCGTCTGTAGTTGACTTACCCGCGACAAACCCGCATTGGTCATCAGACAGCCTTATTATTTTCCGCAGTCGGCTATCCAAAACCCGCTCAACGATCTTCATAGTGTGGGACATCAACTTGATCGAACGATAGTTGTCACAGCTTCTGGTATCTCCCTTTTCCTTGTACATTGGAAGAAGAAAACTTTCCCTCCATTGATTAGGCAAACTGTCACCTCTTATAAGTTTGGAGATGAGAATCGTGAGCCATCTCAACCCGATGTCTCCCATATTTTTCCAAAACTCGTACCTCGTCTGGCCCAATCGCTTTGCCTCTTTTGGAGTTCTTAACTGCCTCCCTAACTTCCTCGACTGTGACGTCGGATACTTCCGTAAAGTTAGGTGCAGTTGTTGGAAAGTGGCGCCGAGGAAACTGTTCATTCAAAAGATCATCACAATACTGTCGCCACCTGTGGAGAATTTTGTCGTCATACACAAGAAGCAGTCCTTGAGCATCATTTATGAACTTCGGCGAACGAATCTCCTGCGCATTTCTCCTTCTCTGAGCGGCTATTTTGAAAATGGTTGCTCCCTTATTCAAGTTGCTTTGTCTTTTAAATGTTATTGTTTCATGATCACTAATTTTCAATTTGCTGCTGTCCACTTTGACCATATAGTTTTTTATATTCGTAACTATGTAATCTAAAAGCGTCTTGGTTGTTAAAGTTATCCTTGTTGGTTCTTTGATTAGTTGATTACACATAATTTCCCGGAACATATCCTCAAGTTCGTTTCTATATATACTATTAACTAACCAGTCTATGTTGAAATCACCTAATATTATTAAATTCTCTTTTCCTTCTAATTCATCCATCCATTCATTCATTTTATCACAGACAAATTCTTATTGATGTGCTCGGTGAACGATATAAACCGAAAAAAGAAACTCATGTATTTTCTATTTTCACCTCTATTATTAAAATCCAGTTACTTAGATCTAATTGGAAGCTTTCTAATACTCTATACTCATAAAAATTTTTTAAATACATAACTATTCCCCCCGTATAGGGTGATGTACTTTCACATTTTATTACATTAAAGTTTGTTATGTTCATTTCGCTGTCTAATATCCATTGGCCTAAATGAGTTTCAGTTAACACAACTAAATCATATTCTTACCTAACACTGTTTGTCCCCACACACACACGATCGAAAATTCAAAATCAATGTGCGAAATGTGTAAAATCATGGTGCCCATGGCGCAATGGTAAGCATATCTGCCTGCTACTCAGGAGGTTCCTGGTTCGAATCCCAACAAAATGAAAAAATATTTTTGGTACCACCTTTGGCGAAGAATTGGCAGGTTCTGCGTTCGTGAATTCACTGCATAAAAAGCGCTTTTCCGATTAACCGTTCGGAACCGGCAAACAATTTTAGGTCCCCTCCATTCCCTCACCAGGCATGTTCGTGAGAAATGCGCCAAGGCTCACTTGATGTGAGCGTATATTAAAAAATAAGAACTTCATACAAATAATGTCTTTTACCGGAGATGGGCTCAAATTACATATTTCTATAAAGAATTTTTCGATTGATGCTATTGAAAACCACCGGCACGTCCGACGTACACCACAGACGATGCACTACTAAGATGCAGACAAGTTGGAGACCTGTGATCACTTCGAAATGACGAGCGTAAGACCGAAAAATCAGAAGAAGAAAACTATTTCCAAAAGGCATTTAATCTATGTAAGTTATGAAGACGAATCTTATAACATTTGTTTTGGCAATAATAATCGACTATCAGGGGCCTGTAACACAAACCTATAACACCTACAAAAAATGTCTGTAACCCTAGCCTACATGTTTTTTTGCCCTTTTACAAGTGCAATGGACTTAATCTTACGAGTGGCCCTTGACTTATAGACTTGAATCTATGTGTTATAGGCCTTAGTCTTCACCATTGCGTCGGGTCGACCGGTAAGATCGTAACATTTCAGTAATTGCGTCACAGTTTTTTTTCGATTTTTAAACGCTTTGCAAGAAGTGCTCACCTTTCTAGCTAATTTTCAAGACCTTTAAAGAGCAAAAGTCAACAGTGATGAATTGAATACACATAAGGACAAGTAAGTTCCAAGTCTCTTTTCAGAAACCCAATTTCAACCAAAGGTTCATTTCGTCGAAAGCATGTGTCAAAGTCGATTTTCAATAATTGATGACTTCTTCAATGCGCAATTCGAAATATTTATCTCTGCTACTCATGCGGAATAAATATCTTCACTGAACATTTCAAACAAATGTTAGTGATGTAATCTGTTAAACTCCTTCTCGGGGAAAGCTAAGTGATTGTGTTCATTAGTTTTGACTTAAGAAGTAATGCGGCCAATTAACCTGCCTATTCTGGTTGTAACTTATAGCTAAAATCTTTTTGAACACTAAAGCACCACACACAAAAACATACAAAGCCGCCAAACAAATGAATATTCTCACCTAGTCTGTCGGTTTCGTGTCCTTAATGAATACTACGTTTGCTGTTTAGTTATAATTATTTGTGTTTGGTCACCACACAAAAATTAATTAGTACACTCACGAGGATTTGTGCGTTCCGATACTGGGTTGGTTAGTTCTAAGAAACACACTAGCAAATTGAGTAAAAGGTTAAGAGTGAGGACACCCACACAAAGGGCACACAGTTATAACCTCGTTTGTCAAAAGAGATATGACCCCTCTACCCAATGAGGAATTATATCTCCAATTTCAAGCTAATAGCCTTGTACACTGTTTGGCTTGAATCTAAATGTTGCTGCCTTTTTAGCTGATAAGTCAGCCTCAGTAGGCAACAGGGGATTCACATAATTGTGTAGTTATTAGAAAGGAAAACCTATCGATTCAGTTTCTGAGAAATTCCAACAATTAAGTATAAAGCCAATCGCTTTGGAAAAACAAAGCCAAGTAATAATTTAAGAGAAGTGGGACTCGTGAAACGACCAAATGTTAAAAGTCGAAGGCAAATGGTAGCTTTAAATAATTAAAATACATCTTCGAATTTCGATGAGTTCCGGGAAGTCCGTAAATAACCTACTTTCAGCATTTAACAGATAACGCCTTGTGCATTAAATTTTCAGATAATTATATTCTGTATGAAATGAAGCGCTACCCAGCAATAATGTTGAACAGGGCACTGAAGAAATTATTACTGCATCTCCAAGTCAAACACGTGCATTATTTGATATCATCATTTCGATATGCTTCTCATCGAATCCGACCAACGCAACGTGACATATGGAAGCAATACAAGGATGATGTGTCAGAAGATATTTTACATCGAACTCGTGTCAGGTCAAGATAACGGCATTTAACTTTGCTTTGCTCTTTATGGAAGAAATGTGTTATACTTCATGTGCGGCCGTTTGTCAGTTAGGTTAGTAGTGCGAGCCCAAGATAATGGATGGGATGAATGAAAGAATGAAACGTGGAGATGCATATGATCGACATAAAGTAGACCAATCAGTTTAAACTACTCATGTAAATAAAAGCAATAAAACAAATATAAATAAAACAAATTTTTCATGGATGCCCCAGGTGGAACGGGCAAGACATCTCTCATGTCATTGATTTGCACCACTGTTAAGAGATCAGGCCTTACGGTAACAGTTGTTGCTCCTTTCGGAACAACGCAACGGCCACATTGTTAAAGGGACACAGTCATACTCATGTTAAAAAGTCAATCAAACCTTCAAAATACAGCACAACCGACATGTAATGTAGAAAGACGCTCCGCAATGACCAAAGTAATAGTAGAATCATTATTCATCACTTTTGCAATGCATATACACATACACTGCCAACCAATAGGATGAGGCCACAAATTTTGCGATCGATTTTCGCTTTTTATGACTGGTGGATGTTTTGTACGCGGAAGAGTTTATTACCAGTTAATAGGTACGTATTTTCCCATAACAAATTCATAAAATTAAAGGGTTAATTCGAAACGACCGTTCCTATTTCCCAAGATCAATTAATGAACTACTGAAAATAGGTATAAGAAGGTGCTCGACTAGGATGAGGCCACATGCAAAATTTTAGAAAAAACAAAAAAATTAGTGAAAGTTACATTTTATGGTTTAATAATATTTATTAATAACGTTACATTAATAATGAGTATGTACGCCATTTTTGGATATAACCTCTATTAGACAGTTTGGAATAGAGTCACAGTTTTTTTTAAATAATCATATGAAATTTGGGCCCGGGCACTACGAATAGCATCAATTAAGGTGTCCTTGTCTTCAATTTGTCTGCCACCTTCATAAACTTTACGAGATAACCATGACCAAACGTTTTCAATTATGTTTAAGTCCGGTGAATATGGGGCCATGACAAAAGTCCCACGTCTTCTGATTGAATCCAGCTTCTGACAACCCTGCTAGTGTGGATTCGGGCATTGTATTGTTGAAAAATCCAAGCCAAAATGTTTTTCATTTTTGGAAATTACCGTTCCAGCAAACATTTGTAGCTATTTTCGTTCATTGTTTATGGACAAAAACTCCAACTCCAACTCTACTATTCGTGCCATAGTAGATAAGAGCTCCCCACACCATTACACCTGATGTACGGCTATGATGTCATGCCAAAATAAGCTCATCCTTTCTATTATCAAAATGCTGTCTTGCGAAGTCCATACGATGTTCCTTGTGTACTGGCTTCAAAATTCGTTTCTTTTTTAGTTTCCACCTTTGAATAGTATCACTTTTTTGTGTTATTCTTCGAACCGTTGTTATAGTCGCTGGTAGAGTGGAATTTGAGGCAAGTCGTAGAATCAACCGATTTTCTCTTGGTTTTGTGGCTTTTCCCGTGCGTCCTTTTTGAGTTTTGCCATAGTTTTGTGGATCAGCAAGATAATTGCTTACAACTGTCTTGCTCCTGTTAAGTCTCATTGCTATTTCACGGCCTGAGAGTCCTATTTCCTTGAAAGCATCTATTTTTACTCTTTCTGTCGCTGTCAAAGTCTTTCCGGAACCCATGTGTGCTTCAAACTAAATAAAACGGTTGTTTTTAACACTCTCTTAGATATTTTATAAAAGAAATCGCACATGCGAACTCCTGCACAGAAATATTCGCAATGGCCTCATCCTAGTTGAGCACCTTTTAATACTTATTTTCAGTAGTTCATTAATTGATCTTGGGAAATTCCAACGGTCGTTTCGAATCAACCCTTAAATTTTATGAATTTGTTTTGGAAAATACGTATCTATTGACTGGTAATAAACTTTTCCGGGTACAACACTTCCACCAATTTTAAAAAGCGAAAATTGATTGCAAAATCTGTGGCCTCATCCTAGTGGTTGGCAGTGTATATTCAACAAAATACTTCTGACTTGGTCGATTGTCGATTGGAAATAAATAAAAATCGAATATGACATCAACTATGGTAACTGCTCCAGCCAGCGAAAACAGCGCTTATTTAGGTGCGGACTCGTCGTAAAAGGAAGACTCGTTAAAAGAAGACTCGTAAAGGTATAGACTCAGGAATAAGGCTGTCAACCGAAATTTAGTTCATCCGAATCAGGCCCAAATTTCGACAAATTTTAGCCTACCATGCGCGCATATCCCCACAGAAGAGAAATAGGAGAACTTTAAAGACTGTTTCTACCAGCTGCTCGAAAAAACACAAGAGCAGTGCCCTAGACATGACTTGGTAATTTCTTGGCATTTTTAACGCAAAACTAGGGTAGGAGGACATCTTTGGCAACACAATCGATAAGCATAGCCAGCATGACAAAGCCTCCGAAAACGGTCTCAAGCTAATTTTTTTTATTAGTAGCACATAAAGGTACAAGACGATCCTTAGATCAGTCAATCGTCAACGGAATTCACTATGTTGCGATCGACGTAAGTATGATAGATGTCCGAATTTCCCGAGGGCCAAACTTTAGCTCGGACATCCTTTACGTTGTTGTAGCCAAGGTACGAATGAGGATATCCTATTCACGATCAAGACGAATCAACGGTATAACATGAAGTTGGAAAATTACAATTGCAGGATATTGCCAGTGCCTGTTTTTATCGAATGTCCTTCCAATTATTGAAACGTATGCTACCAGCATTGAAAACTAGCGGCATCAATGCCAACAGGCCATCAGAGGAGCAGCTCTGAGGTTCTGGATTTCAGTCGCCCTCCAAAAAGATCCAACGGTTCGATGAAGAATGCAGTCAGGTAAAATTTGACACAAATGAGAACAAAGGCAGCTTTCGACCAGTATAAGGAGATTTACAAGGAGAAAAGGAGGGTAGAACACCGAATTCTCAAAAAACGAAAGAAGCAGCAAGACAAGCCCTAGTTTGAGGAAATTGAGAGGTGCGATGACAGGAATGAGATTTTGAAGGCAAAAAGATCTCTCCAGGGTGACAAAGCCCAAACTTCATCCTGCAAAAACCAGCAGGGCAACATACTAATATAGTGGCAGTCATTACAGAGGGTTTGGAAAGACCCCTTCCGCAGATTGCTTAACGGCAATGAAGACACTAATTCCCCCGTCAACTTGGACAACGATCAAGAATGCCTTTTTACAGACCTAGACCTATGCAAACTTAAATCAAATAAGACTGCACAGGTGCAGATGGCCTAGACTAGACCTAGGAGATCAGTTGGAAAGGAGCATACACCAGCCGACCTGCATGATATGGTCAAAAGAAAGAATAGCCCATGTCTTTCTTAAAAAGTGAGACCATCCTAACTGCGCCAATTATAGAGGAATAAGCCTCCTTAACGTTGCTTATAAGATTTTGTCTGCTGTAACGTGAACGTCTGAAATCCCACATCAACAATTTGATAGGTCCTTGTGGTTTTAGACCAGAAAAGTCCACAAAAGACCAAATTTTCACATTAAGGCAGATCTTAAAAAAAAACCCAAGAATATAATATCCATATACACCACCCATTATCGATTTAAAGGCCGCGTATGAGCTGCACAGAGCCTTGTCGAGTATCGGTATCCCTGCAAAACTCTTAAGACCATGCAGGATGACTTTGGAGAATTCACACTGCTCCGTCAAGGTCGACAACGAGACCTTTGATATTGAAAATGGCTTTCGACAAGGCGATACACTGTCATGCAATTTTAGAGCTCATACGTCAACACGAGAGGTGTTAGGGCGCCTTTGAATAGTCCCCTTTTAATTATAGACTTTGCGAATCTTGTGTGGATACTCACACACTTTTTGTTAAAGAACCGAGCGACTAAAGAAAAAGATTCGATCACCTTGGAGGTTAGTAAAAGAAGAAGGTTTTATTTCAACACTATCAGAGGCGAACCTATAAATGGAGGGACTTCCCCCATCAAGGCGACCTCTTACATAAAATAAACGTAACTTAAATCTAGTACAATTCGGGATTTATTGCTTAAGCTGAATGCACATGAACAAGAGGCATAATTTCATAAAAGTCAGGACAATTACTCGTTTACGACGAGTGGCGAAATATTTATAATATGTGCAACCGGCAACCCAAGTACTCAGTCTTTTTTCTTTAGTAATACGGTACCCTCTACCATCAAATACTTATTTATTTATTTATTTATTTATTTATGAGAATATAACTTATGAAGCTAATTTAGAAATTATATGTATTTAAAGCATCAGGGTTACAGGAGTATAATGTAGATGTCGTTTGTAATAAGTACTGATAAATTATTCATTCTAAACTTTTTCATAGTGCAATGTTGTAAGAAAATAGTGTTTTTACAAGTTTGTTTTATAAAAATAAGCTTCGTTAAATTTCCTCAACTTTGTTGTGGGACCTCATAGCTTCTTTGATACGACCAATGGTTTGAGGTTAAGGACTTCTGTTATAAACGTTTCTTCTTTGCTTCTAGAAGGTCGATTATTGCTGTTTGGTGTGAAATCGGGCATTCAGTAAATATATGCCAAATTGAAAGTTCTAGGCAATGTTCACAATTGACATAACTGTGGCGGTTCATTGGAGAAGTAATTCTGACTTGTAAAAAGTGTTTTCCCTACCCTGGTTCAAAAAATGGAAGTACATTCTTTTCTCGTTAGTGATTTTATATAGGGTATCCTTCGATGTGGTACCCGTGTCGTGATGGTTAGCATGTCCACCTGCTAACCCAGAGGTTCGAGGTTCGAATCCCAGCAGATGCAAATATGTTTTTTCACGGGTATAGCCTTTCGCGAGGAATTGGCAAGTCCTCCTTTAGTAAATTCACTGCCATGAAGAGCGCTTTCTCAATTAGCCATTCGGAACCGGCAGACAATTTTGGACCCCTTCCATTCCCTCACAAGGCATGGTTGTGAGAAATGCGCTAGGCCCAGGGGCTGGCTCCTCGCTCTGTTGCGCCATCCTATTTATTTATTTTTTTTATTTATCCTTCGATGTGAAGTCTGGTGTGTCATAAGAAAGTTCTTTTCGTTAAGACACGACTTTTCGATCTCTTCATTGTCGTTTGCGGATTAGTTGAGGGACATTTAACAGCTCTTTTATGTAGGAATAATGAATTGCTTCTTTGGCTGCAGTGTCTGCAACTTCATTTCCTTTGATACGTCTTGGTATCCATGCTAAGGTAAGGTTGATGGTATTATAGATAGATAGATAGATTATTTTATTCAATATTTCAAAAATTTGTGATATACATTTTCATTTAAAGGAATAAGATTTAAGGCATGACACAAATGTCGTCTGCCCTAGTGACAATGTTATAAAGCTTAGCATTTCTTACTTTACATAATATTTTAATTTTATAAAAAGTATTTTGAAACTTCAATACAGCTTTGATTAATATTTAAAAAAAAAAAACAAAAATAATAATCAAGAATTTGACTCTATATATTCAAAATTTTATCTACTTTGCAAAAAAAGAAACTTAGATATATGTACTTTAAGTTTAAGCAAAAGAAAAGTATGGCATTCAGTATAGCAAAAGGAATAAAGAAAAAAAAAAGACAAATACTGATATGAACTCAGAAGCTTTCATCGATGATTCTTCGTCTATAGGACATTGCCTCGGCTGTATAGTTTTGAAGCGGCAACCAGTCTTCTCCATTTAGGTAATTTATTACTTCATTTTCGTTGAGACAATTTTTTCCAAAGAAGATTCTCCTTAGCTCCTTTAACATGGGACACACTCCGATGTAGTGGATAATATTTTCGTCCACCCCCATATTGCACAAAGAACAAATGGATACCAAATCGTTTCTGTGCGGCAAACAATTCAAGCTTAGCAGTTCACCTCTAACTTTAAAAATAGTTACAATGCTTTTTCTTGAAAAATCGTGTTTAAAATAATTATTTTCATTTAAGTTATAGTTAAGTTTGGGATAGATAGTCCTTTCTGTAGATGACCTCGCCTTTTCTATGAAAAAGTATCTTTCATTTTCATCGATACATTGTATGACTTCACACAGTGCTTTTCTAGCCAGGATTAAATTAGAGCCATCCAAATCAAGAATAATACCACAATTCGACGCAAGGTCTATCCAATCCTTATAAAATCCAGTTTTCCGACGTATGGCACTTCACATCATTAAATTTGGCATCCGATTTTCGCTCATGCTTAACACATGTACCATATAGTCTGCACTCAGCTTTAGAGTTGAAACGAAGAGTGTTGGCAGCCCTGTTTCCAAATGATACATGTACTTGGGTGTACTAATTGGTAGCAAGAATATTTTTCTTAAGAAGAATCGAAGCAAATTTTCCACTGTTTCATATTTTTGAACACCCCAGATCTGTGCTCCATAAAATAGAACTGCTTTTGCTGTTGCATTGAATACCTCAAACTTAGCATTTATTGAAATGTATTTACTGCTGAAAATCTTGTTCCAATTACAGCAAATAGCGGTTCTAGCAACATCGGCCTTAGCTTTGAGGTGTTTATCCATGTTTAGGTTAAAAGTTAGCGTCATTCCAAGGTAAACGTATTCCTTGACTACTTCTAGCTCTTCTCCTTCGAATTTCCAGCTTTCTCCTCTTGCGATCCGCCCTTCGCCATTTTGGAAAACCATTATTTTTGACTTCACTACATTTACTTCCAATCCCCATCTTTTACAGTAGTCATTCAGCCTGTTTATCATTAGTTGGAGTGAAGCCGGAGACTCCGCCAAAATGACAATGTCATCAGCATACATGATTGTTTTTATTTTCCGATTTTCAAACTGTACTCCACATGGAAGCCATTCAACAATATCATCAAGAAATAGCGCAAATAATAATGGACTTAAATTACAGCCTTGGCGTAGTCCTCGATTTATTCGTATCTCTTCCGATTTATCACATCCGTTTTGAACGCTAGCCGTTGTTTGATTGTACAGTTTTTCGAGGGCTTTTATGAACCTTGAAGATACGCCAAGGTTGTAAAGCTTGTAGAACAAGGCTTTTCTATCAACCGTATCAAATGCAGCTTTAAAGTCTACGAAGAAGGTATAAAGTTTTGTGTTACGGCTAAGTTTGCTTCGAATTAGGGAGCCAAGAACAAAAATGTTATCAGTTGTAGAATAACCTTTCCGAAATCCTGCCTGGTATTCACTTAACTTCTCGTTTACATTTACCCAAGTTGTAAGTCTTCTGTTGAGAATTGAGGTGTAGATTTTCAAACTGGCATTAAGAAATGATATTCCCCTGTAGTTCTTTGGATCATTTGGATCACCTTTTTTAAATATTGGCCATATAATAGCCTCATCAAAACAGTCGGGCTGTACAGCGAAATTGAAGATGATATTGAGGGCTTGGGATAGTTTTTGCTTAAACTCAAACGTTGTGTATTTGAAGAACTCAGAAGGTATCCCATCAGTTCCAGCTGCTTTTCCATCTTTAAGTGAATCTAATATCGATTCCACTTCTTGCGTTGTTATTTGCGCGTCAAGGATACCTTCTTCGGCATGTGGCGGCGCATAACTCCATAGTTGTTGTTCTGGAGAGGTAACCAACAGTTCTGCAAAGTGAGCTCTCAAATCCTCCAGCGAAACTCCAATAGTTTTCATTCCTCCTTCATTTTCGTTATTTTCCAAAATTCAGCTGTATCTTTAATATTGCTTAACTTTCTTGCCAAGTCTTCATCGTACTTTTGCTTTTTTTCCTTGCATAACTTCTTAAACTGTTTTTTGATATCAATGTACTCTATTCGAATTGACTCGATATTAAATTTCCTTAAAAAGTTAAGCAAAGCGAATGACTTTTTTCTTAGTTTTTCACATGATTGGTCATACCAATTAGCCTTTTTTTTGAGCGTACATGACGGCTTCATAACACTTGCTGCATCAGTAATAATATTTTGAAGTTCTAGCAATGGTAGATAACCAGCTCTGCAATTAGTACTTCTATTTCCCAGCAGAAATTCAACTTTACTTTTATACTCATTTTCAAGTCTTTTGTTCCATCTCAAGATTCCGGAGTTTTCGATCGATGAGTTTTTTGCGGATTCTGTAACACATTCTATTTCTATTTGCATTTGTATGGGAAGATGATCCGAGTAGGGACTATCATCAACTTTAAAGTCATTTACCATAGAAGACCATTCTCCTCCAATAAGACACAGATCAATTGTTGAGCTTTTCTGTCTCCCTATGAAAGTGAATTCTCCATTTGCGTCACCATCTGTACATCCATTTAAAATACCAAGCCCAAAGTCATTGCACATATCTATAACTTTTCTTCCCTCTGCATTTATTTTAGTGTCTTTAGAGGCTCATATATGTTTATTAACTTTAAAAACTGACTCATTATCTGCCGTTCTTGCATTCATATCTCCAATTACCATAATATTAAGCGTATTTAAGTTACATAAGATTTCGTACAAGGATTCAAAATCATTTTGCCAATTGTTACAATTCAAATATACTGGAACTATATAAAGTTTCTTTCCATGAACATTTAATTCTATATATATATTTTTCTCCTCAACCAACTTAATCTCACAAAGATGGACAATATTTTTACTAACAGCCACCAGTACTCCACCGCTAGCTCTACCTTTGATTGCCGTCTTTTTAGCAGGAATCCAATGGCAATGAAACCTTGGAAAATATTGTTCATATGTTTTGCAGTGCTCCTTTACAAGATGAGTTTCTAATAGAAATATTATATCAAAATTCATCAATTTATTAAAAAACATCGGGATTAGTAACTTATTTTTTAGTCCTCCTACATTATATGCGACGATATTAATTTTGCAGTAAATAAGTTCGTTTTCATTTTTACTTAATTTTAGTTTTGTGTTAATTGCCTCTGAAACACCCCTGTGCTATTTCGATCCTCTTTGCGCGTTTTCGGAACACCTCCCAATAGCTTCCATATGGTTACGATCCACATCCACTGTGACACCTGTCATCGCCTTGTCAATATTGTTATTGTTTTGGTAATTTTTAGGAATGCAACTTGCAAAGAAGTTTTCCGGCAATTTGAACATATCAATAATTTTCGCGAAGCCATCTTTATCACAGTGTCTTAACCCCAATTGCTCATTCCATGAAAACTCCAAGCCTTCGACTAAAAGCCTGTCACCTTTTACAGATGATGATGGTATTATATAAAATGCTCCCGATGTTATTCAGGATAAAGCAATATTTGTTTGTGTTTTTTAGTCCTCTGAGTATATTTAGGCTGTCGGTTAAAATTAGTATCCTTTTTCCCGAGTTCTGTGCAATTGATAGTGCTTTTATAAGTGCCCTCATTTCTGCCACATGAAACGTTACGAAACACCAAACCACCTCCTTCGTGGAGGACGCATCTTCTCCCAATAGATACCAGTTTGGCAAATTACAAAAAAGAAAACACTCCAAAAGCCCATTTCTGCTTATTATACCGGGATTTAGTGGAACCTATTAAACCT
Source organism: Melanostoma scalare (assembly GCA_949752695.1). Taxonomy (NCBI): domain Eukaryota; kingdom Metazoa; phylum Arthropoda; class Insecta; order Diptera; family Syrphidae; genus Melanostoma; species Melanostoma scalare. Next base: position 218,539,958 of record OX456984.1, read on the forward strand.
TTGCTAACACTATACACGGAGGGATCATATAAAGATTTAAATTCTAATTACGCAGTCGTCGAACTTATTACCGACAACAAAGAAATTACAAATTTTCAAGGTATACTATAATATATATAATACGTACTTCTTACGGGGATGGAAGATTCCCGCTTATGATGGCTCCACTCATTTCGTCAATGGTTTTTCAGTCATAGCCCCTGATCAGCCGCACATTAGCTTCTGAAAATCCTCGTTGTCTTCAATTGTCGATGGAACGCTTTTTGAGCGCATATCATGCCAAAGAACAAACCAAATTAGAATTAGAATTTCCGACACCAACATTTTCAAAACCGTTTTCGTCGAAAACTAAAGACCACATTCACTTCGCTGGAGCTAAATTTCTTCCCCGAGAAAAAAGTTGTTTCAAAAGCCCGAAGATATTCCATCAGTGCTTTCAGACTGTTGTTGTACACGTTAAAGAATAGACACATAAACAACAGACAAGACAATAACCTTCTCTAACATTGCATAATATGAATTCTCTTTAGAAAATAAAAGCAATTCTAACTTTTCCAAACAGATGGGTAAACAAAAAAGTATGTATATATAACTTGACCGTTTACACACCATAATGACATATGAGCCATAGAAACTGATGCCGCCCTATGTGCCATTATTTCTTATTGCCGAGTAAAGGTATGTCTATGTCTACGACTATCTTGTGGATAAACTTTCTCTTCGTTCAATTTGTATTTCGCTCGAAAGAAGAAACAAAATCACAAAAAAAAAAACGAACATAATCTTCGTTCTAATTTGCATCATAATACCATCCATTACTCCGTCGAATTCCCAAAGCCTCTTCCCATAAAAACGTTTCCCAACATGCGGTTGGTTTCGCAAAATTTAGTCATTTTTCCAGTCTACCTAAGTATCAGTTAACTGAGCCCCATTCAGTTTCAATTCATGTTCCATTCACCATAAATTACTGCAAAATATGAAGGAAAAATGTATACAACTTACTTAAACAGGAAGGCTCTCATCCTCCCCCTCCAACAATAATTTCTTCTATGGCAAATGAACATAAGAACCCATTCAGCTGTTCATGTAGCACAAGGCTTTAGCAATACAACCAAAGCGAATAACCTTTTGTATTGTTTGTCAAACAATAAAAAAAAAATTATAATAATAACGACCAACAACAGTGGCACGTGCAACGGATGGCAGAGGTTTTACTTTACTCCAACAAACCTCAGCACATTGCTCGTCATTAGCCAAAGAATTTAAGATTTACACTTTGCCTCAAACAACTCCCATACAAGGGAAAGGACTAATAAATACTCATTCTTTACTCTGACAGAAAGGGGCACATAACAGACACCAAAGCAGCTTGTACATAGGACTCAAACTCAATTCTTTGAAACGGTGAGTGTCAAGGAGGAGTGAAAACCAAATTGACTTCCTGCTGAAGTTTAGTTATTTAAAACACAATACTAACCGACTTTGTTGTCCTAATACTAGGCACATATATCATGCAAGTCAAGACGACTACTTCATGAGTTGTGGTGAGAGGATATGTCTCATGATACGGAAAATGAATGTGTTTGCGAGAGTTATAAAACTAAGAAAACTGGGTAAATGGCTGGCTTTGCTTTTGGGTGAAAGCAATCTGGAAGATCCCAACTTTCTGACGCAGCTGCCTTCCGGATAAGGCTCTGTAAATGCAAATTTACCAACAGACACGTCAGATGTCATCTCACAGCTACTAACCCTTGAGTCAAATCGTATGATCACATAATTGTGGCATGCGTTTTACAACCCACTTGTAGGATAGAGCGATTTAAGTCAAATTTGCCATGGAATGCACATGAATATTTCTCCACGTGGTACTAAATGTATGCGTCAGATGGTAAACTAATGACGAACGTCTATGTTAGGGCTCGGTCGCAATTGGGGATGTGTGTGGGCTGAACCAGTCAGGTGTACAGATATGAAGGGTGCAAGCAAACAGATGTGCTATTTCACCAAAGCCAATACTTCCTGCGTAGACAACTTTGATTGAAGGACGTAATTGAATGAAATGTGGGGAAATGATACATTATTGTGTGTGTGGTTAACAAGTGGAATGGCTGCTTACGTTGCGATAAGAACCGCTGAGCAAGGATTTTATTTTATTTTATTTTTTTTTAAGGAGAAGAAGAAATTCTAGGCAAGTGCGTGGGTAGGTGGGTGGTGTATGCCTCAGATGTGACTCTTTTCCAAAATATTCTGGTTGATCCATTTTTTACAATTTAGCAATTTAGCTGACGTAAGTAGACAATCTTTTTGAAAGACGTAACGACGTAGTTAACAGAGGAGAAAATTCAAACCACCGACATTTAAAAAGAAAGGGGGATTTGTGCTTAGCAGACAAGTAAATTGATTTGGTTTTGACGTAATCGTTTGAGCGTGGCAAAGAACACAGGTGATACGGATGAAAAATCGGTCTTTCAGAAGGAACTTGCAGCTTTCTCTGATTTCATAATTTACCAGGATTTGGAAAGTTTTTCGAAAGTTGAGTGTAGACTGAAAAATGAAAATTTTTACTAAAAAAAAGGAAACAACTAAAATGTAACATCAAAAAGAAAACAAAGAGAAAGAGAGAAAAGTACAGCAAAAATTTCTATCGGAAACAAAGTATTCAATAAGAGAAAAATTGAATAACTTGATGGTACCCGAGGCGTAATGGTTAGCATGTCCACCTGCTAACCCAGAGGTTCGAGGACGAATCCCAGCATAAGCAAAAATGTTTTTCCACGGGTATCGCCTCTCGCGAGGAATTGGCAAGTCCTCCATTAGTAAATTCATTGCCATGAAAAGCGCTTTCTCAATTCGCCGTTCGGAACCGGCAGAAAACTGTAGGTCCCCTCCATTCCCTAACAAGGCATGGTTGTGAGAAATGTGCTAGGCCCAGGGGCTCTTCGATCTGTTGCTATTATAACTTGATGCTCCAGTCAGTGAATAGGTTTGTTTAAATGAGCAAGAAACACACAAGCCCTTTAAGTTATAAAAAAAAATTATCGGCACTTGACAATCCTTAGAATACCTTTCCACATAATTAATTACCTCTTTTTTAGCAGAAGAGGTTTCTGTTTTGGGTGTAACCGAAAACTCTTTAGGATATCTTGAATGATTCGTCAACAAGCGTTTCTCATACAGAAACTTTGCAGTTATTGAAAACCTCCTGAAGAAGCTTTTGCTGAGAGATCCTTGAATATCTTTCTACTCAATCTTTAAAAAAAGTCTTGCAATTCTTTTCCGTCATCTTTCACTTTCGCTTAGCAAAGTTTCTTTAAATAATGTACAAAATATACAAGTGTTTGAAACCACTTTTTACAAGTCGAATTGCGGGTGTTTTCTTCGGATTCTTATTTTACCCCGTTATAAAAATGATAAGATAAATGATCTCGACTGTTTTCTCTTTCTACCATATGTTCAATAAAAGTCAGACGAAAAAGTTGACACGTAATATTTGTGTGTATGGAAATGGTACAGTATCTACTTAATTATGGGCACAGGGTGCATCCTTTTAAAAGATTCCGTTTCGATAAAAAAATTCAATTAGATTCGAACGCTATTTTTCTACAATTTATTCTGAGAATATTTATTATCAATTTCGAGAGATCGAAAAAGTTTTATATTTGGGGGTAAGCGGTAAGGCATCAATGCTTTGGTTTCATTTGAATTAAAAATTATAGCGCAAATCTAGTCAGCAAGTTTTTAAGAGCAAGTGCCGGTTCTAGTTAAAAATAATCAGACTTTGAAATGGAGGAATTAAAACGATTAATAAACACCTCAATAACTAGTGACGACAACTCTAAAATCAATGTAAACCGTGCCTGAATTTCAACAGTTCAGACAAACTATAATTTGGGAAAAAATTTTGTTTTTGTCTAAAAATACCAGATTGAGAACTAAGATAAGTTCGAAAATAAATATCACAAATTGCCAATTCAATTCAATTCAATTCATTTATTGAGACTAATTAGAAAATACATGTTTGATTTGGTAACATAACAGATTTAACAATATTTGTCGACTTTTAAGTGTATGTCTGACTATTCCCGATTTATATGCAAAATTCAATAGATATAATTTCAGTTTGAATAAGATGTCACTAACTTTATGAACTCTAAAATATATTTTATGCTTGCTCCCGACATACATAAATTTTTTTTATTTTTTTTGTTTTTTTTTGTTTTTTTTTTTTTTATTTTTCTTTTTTAAATACATACTTAAAACTAACTTACGTAGAGAAGAAACCTGATAGATTTTATTCATCCAGAAAAGAAAGAAATACTAAAGTTATCCTGCGGAAGTCTAATATCTTATTGATTACGTAAACTATTTAGCACATAAACGGAGCTCTTAAAGACCATATTGAAATGTATAACTATGAAGCATAAACATACAATGGAATATAAGAGCACTTTCAACGTTAGTCTATGTATGTTGTGATGTGCTTTTTTCTCTAGAGCTGGGGTATGCTCGTCGGGTCCAGGGTCGACCAAAGAAAACACGTAAAACTTCGGTTATGAAGAAGGTCCAATCCTTTTATTGGTCTTAACCCTTTACCGCATGAATTAATCTCAGCGGTCAAAAAAAATCAAAATCTTTTTTTATGGGTTCTTAGTGCTGTTTGAAAACATTCTGCATTAAAAAAACACAAAAAAGTTAATTTGTTTAAAAAATAAGAACAAAAGCCAAATTTGGCTTCGTATGCAGTAAGGTGTTAGAAATCTTACAAATTTTATTTATTCACTTTACGAGAAGAATTCAAAAAAATAGTAAGAAATAAATATTTTCAATTCAAAAACATAGCAAAACAATTCATTGCAAGAAGGTTATGAAAAAAATAACAAAAGATAAAAACTTTTCATTTGAAAACAAAACAAAATAATTTATTGTATTGAAAATAACTTAAGTATTATTTCAAAGATTATGAACCGTGGAACTGAGAAAAGCAATTTCTTATTTCATTATAACATAGAGCAACTCCACATTTTTGACAAAATGTAAACGAACGTCCATTACAATTATTTTGGCAAATTTGACGATTTTTTTTTAATTTGTGGCAAATGACCATAGTTATCACAACGTACCGAAGAAAGAGGAAAGTCTTGATGCCTTGCAAGATGCTGTCTTTTCAGGGTGGTTGTCGGTGTTGTAGTGGTTGGAGTGGTTCGACTTGATGTTGGAGTTCCAATAGTCTCAGAAGTAGCAACTTGCAAGACTAAGTGAGCTGCATGGTCGGTCGCGTCTTTTCAAAGCCATCTTATCAGCCTTGCATAAGTTCTCCGCAACAGCAAGTTTGAAATCAAAAAGCGGTAAGTGGAAGTCGTTCCCAACGTCGTCAGATGATCCATGCACTCACTATACATAAGTCTATCACATGAAAAAATATTCTTTGTACCATTTCTTGGATCACAAAGGAATACGGTGTAGTCCAAAAATCGAATCTAACAAATCGACACCGCCCATGTACCTACTTGTTGTAAACCTCGACAGATTTAGGAGCGGAAATATTTCTGTATTGCTTATCCTTTCTAAAATAACGGCGTTTTTCTACAATTAGTTCGCTGCCACATACGGTGACATCATGCTTACAACTTTGTTGTCAAACCAAGGAACCAAGCTCAATTTGACTCCATCAATTGTGGCCGGTTTTTCAACCATGCTTCTTTTGAATTTGGAACTTTGTTGAGCCTCACGGTACCCAGTGGTAAGAGTACATTTTTGAATAAATGGACCTGCAAATTCGGGCTATTGTAGCAAATGTCAAAAAATCTCACAACCAAAAAAAAAAATAAAAAACCAACAAAATATGTAAATTTGCAACCCCTTACTGCATACGAAGCCAAATATGGCTTCCGTACCTTTTGCTCTCCCAAGACCAGCCTAATCATTTTTTTCAATAAAAAATTGGTTCATTGCATGCGCAATTTGACACTTAATCAAAAATATATTTTTGATTTCATTTTACTTACCAAGCAATAGCAATAACTAACACTCAAAATATTAATATATTCTACACTTCCGTTTTCAATACACCGGACCGACCGGCTGACCTTTGATCACGAAATGCATACTTCCTTGCTGTCGCACACACAAAAAAACTACTGTTAAGTGTTCATAGAAATACAAAGAAGAGGATCGTGTTGTATTTCGATCTTTTCCATGTGACAGAGAACAGAAAAAAGGATACAAAAAGCTAAAGCCATATTTGGCTTCGTATGCGGTAAAGGGTTAAAGCTAATCTAATATAATATTCCTTAATTCTTATCACTAATTCTGGTGGTGGTTCCAACGCTGGTATATCCTTACTCCTATGCTGGCATCACTGGCATCAAGTACTTTAATCACTGGCATCAACAGGAAGATTCTGGCATCCACAGTAAAAATACTGGCATCAACAGACAAAATCTGGCATCAACAGGAAACCTGGCATCAACAGTAAAAATACTGCCATCAACAGACAAAATCTGGCATCAACAGGAAGATCCTGGCATCAACAGTAAAAATACTGGCATCGACAGACAAAATCTGGCATCAACAGGAAACCTGGCATCAACGGCTTGAGACCTTGCTTAAAATTGGGAATCTCTGGGCACACTACGTACCCCTGGTTTTCCTCTAGTGGAAGTAGCCTGTACACGAGATTGGTACTTTTCAACACGGGCTGGCTTCTCCTTTCTCGTATTTTTCAGGTTGGCTTATAAAGTTATCTACGCCAAGTGCGTGTGAGTTCTATGGTGAGTGAAAAATATCATGTGACAACAATGGTATGTGTATTGGCTGGCGGTAGGGTGTGTATTTGTAACTTCGTTACATTCCCCCCTTTCTTCGGCAGACGAGTAACTTACTCGTCGAACTATATCTATATAGCTTTGTTGGTTTGTTTGTGTGTTTCTTTTCTTCTTTTTTTTTTTTTTTGTTGTGTTTTTTCCTTCTTTTCTTCTTCGACTTTGATTTGGAGCTACTGCCGTCGTTGTCACCTGGGTGCGGGGTCCGGTAAATCTCACCTGGCGTGAGGTGTTAAGAGTTAAGCTGTTCCATTGGCCTCGGCTGTTGTTGTTGCTGGGGAATGGGTATTGGCACGAAGCGAAGTACTGATCTTCTCTGAACTTCTTTGCTGCGGCTTCCCTCTGTTCTCGGATCGCCGCCATCTTTGTTCGTGGGCTAATACTAGGCCTAGTCGTGATCAACTCTGTGATTTCGACTGGTGGTCGCTTACGGTTTACTGGTTTCGGGTTGGTGGGCTGTCTACGGCAGGGGTCTTCGATCGCCTTTACTACGGCAGATTTTATTTTTGAAGTTGTCGCCTTCTTCGTGGTTGTCGCAATTCTGAGCCCTGCATTTTGTTTATTTTCGGTATATCCCTTTAGATCTTTAATATGCACTCGGAAAGTTCCGCTTTCTTTTTGAGTGCTTTTTGTTGTCTTTCTGTTTTCAGCTTTCTGTAAATTGAGTGATACTAGCTTGTACTCTTTATCAGATTTGTCGTATTCGGTTTCGGCTACGGACGGTAGGAGTGGTATATCACCGACTGTTATCTGGAACTTGATCTTCCGCAGAAAGTCCATACCAAGAATTACATCTTCGGCCAACTGCGGTAAATATGTGACTTCCCCGGATACTGTTAGGTTTACGAGTTCAGCCTCAACGTGATAACTCTCTCGTGCTGTTACTGGGCTTCCGTTTGCCATTCGAATAGTATGTTCTTGCAATCGGACTGGTGTCTTGAGTCGGCGTAAGTTTTCTCTTATCTGGGAGTTAATGAATGATTTCGTTGCTCCAGTGTCAACGAGTGCTTTAAACGGTTTTCCTCCTATTGAGATAGGCAGGAAAAGTCTCGGATCATTTTCCGATTCATTTTGTGATTCTCGGCGGTCATTTTGGATTATTTCGGGGTAGGTCGGAATGTCGGCATTAAGATTGCTTTGGCAATGTGATGTCTCTCTCACCCTTGAGTTCGTCACAGTCTTGGGTTGCCTTTTTGATAACACTGCAGAGGTTTTGTGCTGGTGAGATGGGCAGTCTTTTGTTAGTCTGCCATCCTCTCCACAGAAGGAACAAAACAAGCGATGTCTGGGCTCTGGTTGTGTCCAGCGAATAGGGACAGATGATGTCAGAGCAATAGGTGGTCGGGAGTTTCGATCATCATTACGGATCGCCTCCTCTCCTAGATCTAGTAACTCTTCTATAGACTTGAAGTCTCCTCGCCTAATATAATATTTATATTCAGAGCGCAGGCCTTCGTATATCCGTTCTAGGCTTCCGTCAATGCTCATGGTGGGGTGTTGCCGAATCAGGTATTGTGTGGATCTCATATAATCCTTTACCTTTTCTCGAGGACCTTGCTTCTTCCGCAAAATTTCGTCCTCTAGTTTGTACATGTACCGTGCTGGTAAGAAATAGTGCAGGAATGTGTCACGGAATCGTGACCATGACTGGAAACGGTTTCGATAAATCCGTAACCATTTCGTACCAGCTAAGTGAATTAGTGTACCATTTATGGTGGGTTAGAGTAAATCTGGAATTTTGAGTTTTGTAGTGAACAAAACATATTCTGTTTTTGTGAAACTGACGTTTACACCAGAGTTTACGCCCCAGTTGATGAGCTTGTTATGAGGTGACTGGAAGAGCTCACAAAGAGTTGTTGTGAGTTTCCCCAAAACCATGATGACAACATCATCAGCATATGCGCATATGCATACTGCGTTTGATCCACACAAGTCTTGTTAATTGGAATTGGCTTAACGACTAAGAGCCACCAGGGCAGCAGATACAAAACTCCACTTTGCGGAGTACTGGTTCTAATATGCTTTAGCTCCAATGCATGATGTGCCCTCTGTGACTTTAAACCGACTGTAGCTCTTATCAAAGCTGTAACTCTCATTGAAGGAGAGAATCCTATACCTACGTGGGATTTTGCAGCAACAGAGCATCATATAAAACGATCAGCAATGGATTTTACCACTGAAACAAAAACAAAAATCAATATTGGGGACTTTAAGCTCAGTGTTCAGTGCTAAAGTGCACTGCTGAACTGATTATAGGATAGCTGAGTTGCAAAAAAAAACGCACAGTGACTCTCACATAAGTTGCGAGCCACAAACAATCGAATAAGCTGTTTCATACTTAAATTGACTGTAGCAAAGACAAAACGTTGAAGACGCATTGCCGCCATGTTTCCTGTTTCCATCGTCAACAGTTTCTATGATCGATAAATAAGCGTGTTCTATAAACCGTTTTCAAGAATTCTGTACTAACAAAATTCAAGTCAGGCATTTGTCTTATGTAAAACTTTTACATTTGAAAATGATCTTAAAAATTTGTTTTCAATTTTTACTTGCGATTATCTACTTTTGATTATGAAAAAGTTGTTATTGAAAGTATACTCGGGGTTTGTAAGCCAAGTACGTCCTTAAACTATCTTATTTTTGTCATTTTATCTTGCATTCATCTTCTATATATTCTAACAACATTATCTAATCTAAAACAATTCACCTTGTGGACCGTAACACACCCACACATTGATTTTTGTCTTAAATTTGTTTTTTTTATTACGTATACACCAGAGTGTCTCAGTAGGTGATAGACAAAGAAAAGACATTTATCTTCTTATCATGCTACTAAATGGCTTCATATCTCTTCAGTTCGATTAAAGTGTTTTGATCATTTAACTTAACATTTATCTCAAAACCAAAACAGAGTGCACCTATCTCATCCTCTTAACACCTAAAAATAGATTAGAGAATTTACAAAAATTTGCATATTTTGTTTTCACAGCCAGGATACCAAGGGACATCTTCTCTAAAATGAAAGTCAGCATCCTGAACTCCCTTGAAATAAAGACATTTCTTCTTTTGACAGAAGTGTCATCTAACTTACAATGTCGTGGCAAAGACAAAAGTATCTTCTAATGTTTGAGAAGCACAAAAACCAATACGGTATATAGCTAACAGAACACGTCTAATATACTACACCACAAGCTTTCAAAATTACATCCCAAAGTATTGTGCATGTATACAACTACACAGAGCTTATGTTCTTCTGTGCAGTGTGTCCCTTTTTGCATTTCCTTTTTTGCAAAACAACTACAACAATCTACAAAAAGGACGATAACGACAAGGATCATAATGAATAGGAACTTTTAAGGACTCTTGTTTTGTTTGCTTCAATAAAATCCATGTTACGAGTAACGATTGTGCTCTACGACATTGTGGTGATACAGAGCGGCAGCACTGTGGTTACCACTGGCTCCAGAAAAAAAAACAAAACTGAACTCCTGAGTAACAAAGTTTTGCATAATTAAATTTCCTTACCCTCCCCCCAATAGGATGTGCAAACTGGACAGGTCAGTAAGCTTGAAAGAGAGTGCAAGGATGTTGTTGACTTGTTGTCTATTTGCAAATATCCCGAATGCCCTGAACGCTCTAGCGAAATATTTTTCTTCGCTGTCAAATAGATAAACTTGCCAGAGACACTTTTTGAATGAGAAAGTATGTGTTTGTGTGTCTGTTGAATAGGTATGCTAGATACGTACTGTTCAAATCCTGTTATTTCCTCTTTGAAATAACTTTTTAGGAATTTTTCATCTCGTTTCATATTTATGTGAATATTATATTATGTGGCTGTAAGTATGACATGACATGAGTATGTGCGTGTCTGGTACTGATGAGACTTTTCCCAGAGACTACACAGCGAATGCTGACCTATGAGCTGTTCGGGAGGATGACTTTGCCCTTTGATCCATGACGCGTTAGGGTAAAAATGGGAATATGTGTGTGGGAGTGGATGTGTGTTAGAAGCAGGCACTTGAATAAGTGCAGCAAATGAATCAGGAGAAGATAAAATTTACATTTTTCCTTATGATTCATGTCATCATATGCATTGTTGAAGTGGAAAAGTTCATCTCTTCGACATAAATGAACGTTGACTTACAATTTCAAAGATGGGACTCAAATTGATGAGAATTTCTAAGATCTTAAGTGTCTGTTTTTGAAATCAATATTGATTGCATTTTGAGAGAAAATTTCAAGCAGTTTTTGCAGGAAAGAAATCAGTTTCTAAGTATGAACTTTTCATTTCAATTTGGTTTAGAAAACCTGTTTGTCAGTGCGATTCTCCTCTGAAGTAGTCAGGTGAACCGGTATCACTTAATCACTAGAATAGTTATGAAAAGACTGCTATTTGGTTAGTTATTTTCATAAATTTCTGAGAATTCAACACCTGAGGGTTACTTCTCAAAGACCTGAAGCAAGGACGATCTACGGTAATAACAACGACTTCGAAATTCTTTGGTCTGCAACTCTCTTACGACACCATTGAAGTTACAGGCGGTCCAAGAACGCTTCAGATCTACCTTTGAGTTAATATTGCAATTTCGCCAAAATTGGTCAGAATACCAAGGCAGCACGATCCTCTAATCTAAGACAAGTCAAGCCAAGTGGTTTTTGCATGACGTGGTAACAGACAAGCAGTAATTGCTCAGAAATTATTTTTTCATATGAAAATATAAAAACATGACAATCAATTCATGTTACCCCGTAGAGTTCATAAATTTGTATTTGTAACCAAGAGCCTAGTGTGTTGGGCACTGTTATTAACGCCGAGAATAGCATGCTTAGATTCCATGAAAACAGGAACAAGCTCAGCAAGGACGCTTTGTGAAGAGTTTGCCGTCATGTAGATGTGGAGAAGGACACCCTTCACTTCCTTTGTCACTCCCCAGCACTCTATTAACTCATAAAAGGAAATACAGAAAAACAATTTTCAACTCTGCGACACCTCTGAAAATAGACTACTGAGTTTCAGTAAACAATACGATTAGATGCTGTTACACAAAAAACCGCAGTTTCTAAGAAAATTCAAACACGACAGAGTTGAAATGCAAAACACAAGGACCTGTAAAAACCTAAACAAAGACGAAACAAATATACTCATTCCGCGACTGAGTCTTTTATATTGATTTTTTTTTTTTTTTTATCTCGATTTTTCGTCTCATCAAATTTTCAAATCACACGGCGAAAAAGAAGTTTCAATGATACAAGACTCTTGCTTTATACTGAGACTTTGAAATATGGAGGCGTAAGCATATGCGCCAAAAACTACTTGAATAAGGAAGCAACACTCCTCAAAATAGTCGCTCAAAGAAGGAGAAATTCGAGATTCGTTTGCTGAAGTTCATTAAAGATTCTCAAGGCAGCTTCTTGTGGATGACGACACAGTCCTGAGATGGTCCTTTGAATATTTCCTCGAGAGCAGAACATTTACCAGAAGCTGTGCCTAGCTTAACGGATGTACCCGACATCACAGTCAAAGAAGATAGTGATGCAGTTTATTTCTCAAAAAAAGGAAAAGGTGCTGCGCCATACGGGTTACAATACGAAAATTGGAAAAGGTAGCAGACATTGGGATTCGAGGGCTCAAGATTCTCATCTCCGAGCTTAAAGGAGATGAGAGTCTGCCTGAGCAATGGGGGAAAGTTACCCTCTACCAATGTACAAAGGGAAGGGAGATAAACGAAGTTTCGATAACTACCGTTCGATCAAGCTGATGTTCCACACTTTGAAGATCATTGAAAGCGGGTTGGGTAGCTGACTGCAAAAAAAATTGATAACAAATGCGAGTTTGTTGCAGGAAAGTCAACAACAGATACAATCCAAGTCCTAAGGATCCTAATGGAAAAACATCGTGATTTCCTTCTTGCATGTTGTACTGGTTGACTTCAAAAAAGTAGACAGCCACGAGATCTAATAAGCGTGGCCCTCAGAAAACGAGGAGTTCCAGAAACTTGTGTGACAATAACTGAGGATATGCACGAAAAAGAGGTGACGAAGGTAGGATATCCACCTGGAGGCACCATAACAATTCAGGTCAAAGGGGTGTACACGAAGGAAACGTCTTCAGTCCTCTACTCTTAATTGGAGCTCAGTTGGTTTTGTCATATTCAAAGAAGAGATCCAGAGAAACTCGGCAAAAAGGCAATGCTATAAAATGTCAGACACGATCGTGAAGGAAGAAAAAGAAAGGCAGACCAAAACAATTCTGTTACAGACCATTGTAACGAAATCTGGTTGGCCTCAGACATTGATTCATTCAAACCAAGAGTCTTATTGAAGCATTCTGTGAGCAACACAGTGTTCCCCACAGGCGGATCACTAGTGTGAAGCAACCAAGTGGAAAAGCTATGATCCCTTCGAGATCAAGATGTTTCCAACGTCGGAATGGAAAAAGCCGATACATAATAGACAATGTTTAGTTGACGACAGTGCGGACGCTACGAGACATAGCACAAAGAGGAAACGGAGAATATAAAATAAAGATATAATTTATTCAATTTCATTATATCGTCAACTTGATCCTATACACTTATATCTCTATTCCTCTGTCGTGACGCACTTTCGTTTCATCGATCCTAATATCACAGTTTTAAAGAATTTTCACTTCTAGAATAGATATTACTTGAAGTAACTCGAAAAAAACTACTTTTAAAGCTTGGTTACAGGTTTAATAAAACCAAATTGACCAACTGACAGAAGTGAAACAATTTGGATTTTCATGAAATCAAAAATGTTAAAAAACCATTTTTGAGTCATCATTTTGCACCTTTTTTTTAATATTTTTTGATCCAGGGTCTAGAGCTGGTTTTAGGGGTTTCATGCTTGACTGGTTCAGGTCTTACCTTGAAAACAGGTTTCTTAATTTGGGTGTACCACAGGGTTCTGTCCTGGGTCCAATTCTTTTTTTAGTTTACATCAATTCGCTTTTTGCTCTTAGTTTCAGAGGTTTACCAACTGCTTTAGCTGATGACATTGCGTTCTCATACGTCACTTATAGTCCTTTAGACCTCGTTTCCAATATTTATTGGGATTTAGACCTATTGCGACTCTGGTTCTACGAAAATAATTTAGTAATAAGCTCTTAGACCAAGATAATGTTTTACAGCTTATCTTCATCAAGCATTTTGAATCCAAATGTTTGCTTCCATGCTACTGAAAGTTGTAGATTCAAACTGTTTACTTGCCAGTGCTCTTCTGGTTTCACTCCTCACTCCTTTAATTGTGATTTTGTGATTTGAACTGTAGTGATGTTTTCTAGTTGAGAAAGTCAACGAGTCTAAATACTTGGGACTGACTCTAGATTCTCGGATTTTTATTATTTGCGTAATGTATGCTCAACTAAACTGTTAAAGACAATTTACTATGGTATTTTCAATTCTAAGTTACAATATGGAATTGCTTGCTGGGGCATTTTTTGAATTTCTTAAAAATAATGAAAAGTTAAATGGAATTTTTTATTTTTTCTATTATTCAATAATTGTTAAGAAATTTATAAGAAATAAGAAATATAATCTTATATTCTAAAAATCAAATACTAGTTCATTTTTCAGGATTTTATCTGAGAATTCTTTCCCTGAACGTAAACGTACGAGTTCCTTCCTGTCTTTCGTAGTAGAAATTGAAAATGTTGGAAACAAACCAATCTTAGTTTAGGCGAGAAGAAACTTAACAATCGTCATCCAAAGTTCCACATCCCAAAGCTCCACATCCCAGGTGAGAGCAATCTGAAGGGAGTGCAGTGGCGTATCTTCTATTAGAAGTTACTGAGCTTATAATCCTAATCGCTGCATATCCCCTGAACCACTATTTTCCGCACTACAAGAGTTCATTGCACTTTATGAGCACATCATTATCTGCGGTGATTTAAATGCTGATCTCTTAAAGTCCGACACTAAAGCTCATCAACTACTTGACCTTGCTGCTGCTTCCGGGCTATCTATTATAAACTCGTATGCAACTCATTTTTCCCCAAATGCCTCTCCAAGTCTTTTGGATGTTATTATGGTATCTGATAAGACATACGTATTGCTTCAAGACCAGCTGTCTCTGGCTGGAATTTCTGACCATGATTTGTTATTTTGCACCTATGGAGTTGATATGTCTCGCTCTTTCACTCCATCTTCTTTTGAGTTTAGAGACTATGCTTCAATAGACTACTACGCCCTACATTTCGATGCCAGCTTGCTTCCATGGCATCATTGTTATCAAGCCTCTGATGTTAACGACAAAGTAAATCATGTTGAAGCTCTAGTATTGGAACTTTTTAATAGACAAGTTCCAATTAAGACAGTTTCTATTCGAGATAAAAAATGCCCCTGGTTCACCAGTGAGGTTCATAACGCCATGAAAATTCGTAACAAGTTGTACTCTAAATGGAAACAACTACCAATACGACACAATTGGGAAATTTTTTGTAATGCTCGAAATAATTGTACCCATATTACTCGCAGGGCTAAAAGAAGATATTTTCTATCAAAACTAAGTAGCGATTTGCCTTCTAAGAAGTTATGGAGTAACTTACGATCTTTAGGTGTTGGTAAAAAAATCGCTGTTGATAATGTTCTCGATGTAAATAGCTTTAATAACAGTATTTTTAATAGCTCTAATAACAACTTTAATTTTGTTCTGGATGATACACTGTTTCATGACACTAATTTCAACTTCGATGTGGTTACAGAGGTTGACATCGGCAATGTTATTCGATCGTTGAAGTCCAATGCCGTTGGTGAAGGTGGCATACCTCTCCAGTTCGTAAAAATAATCTTACAACATATTATTAGCTGTATTACACACATCGTTAATTTCGCTATAACGTCATCAAACTTTCCCGATAAATGGAAACTAGCTAAAATCATTCCTATCCCCAAAAAACCTCAACCTTCTCTTGAAACTGACTACCACCCCATTAGTATATTACCATGTCTATATAAAGTTTTGGAAAGAGTACTAGCTAACCAGATAATTTGCTATTTGGATCAAAGTAACCTGTTGTCACCAATCCAGTCTGGTTTTCGAGCACGTCACAGTTGCTGCTCCGCTATTATTAAAGTTTTTGTAGACATAAGAATTCAGTATAATAAAGACAACTTAACAATTCTTTGTCTACTCGACTTTTCCAAGGCATTTGATAGGGTGAATCATAATTTATTGTGCCAGAAACTCAGGTTCTACTTTGGTTTTAGCGAAGCATCTGTTCACCTCCTTCGTAACTACTTATTGAATCGTTTTCAGAAAGCTGTGCATAATGAAAGATCCTCTAACTTCAAGGCTTTGGCAGATGGGGTACCTCAGGGATCCATATTAGGACCGATTTTGTTTTCCCTATACATAAATGATCTTCCTAATGTTTGCTCAAATGTTTATTGTCACCTCTACGCAGATGATGCGCAGATATATCTTTCACGTCCAATTGGTTTGATTGATGATTTGGTAGTGAGATTGAATGAGGATCTAGCAAATATTTATAACTGGTCCCTTTCAAATGGTCTGAATCTCAACTCTGAAAAAACTCAAATCATTCTTATATCCAAGAAGCAGTACAATATCAATGCTATACCTCCAGTTTATTTAAATAATGAGCGAATCGAATTTGTTGACGTTGTCATGAGTCTTGGTTTTAAAATAAATAGAGCTCTTACTGCAGTTAACCACATTAACTATATCATTAGCCGGATATATGCAACATTGCGAAAGCTTTGGTTGTCTGCAAGCTTCACCCCAATAACTACAAGGCTTAGATTGGTCAAAACGCTGTTACTGCCTATTATTGATTACTCAACTACGGTGTATTGCAAACTTGACTCACACTCTCAACACAAGCTGCTTGTAGCATTTAATGACACAGTTAGATATATTTATGGAATGCGCCGATACGATCACATCTCTCACTTACATGATCTTGTTCTGGGTTGTTCTTTTCAACAATTTCTAAACATCAGGTGTTGCCAGTTCATGCACAACCTTGTTAAAAGTAGATCTCCAGCATACCTCTTCGAAAAAATTCAATTTGCCCAATCTACTAGAACAATGAATATTATTATGCCCACCTATAATTATTTAAACTCTTCGCGCCTCTTTTTCATTCATGCTGTCAGACTTTGGAACTCACTTCCCATAACGGTTAAACAAATAGTTAGTGGTAAGAAATTTAAAGAATCAGCATTACAGTTTTTGTAAATTACAAGCAACGTTATTATTTCTACCATTCTTCCTTTAATCTTCTAAATTCTTTTCGATCATTTTTTTTTCTTTTTTTTTTCTCTCTTTTATCTTCTAATGTTATATTCCTATTCTCCATCATATTATTTATTCATCTTCTCTTATAAAAATTTATGCTTTTTTATTTACATATATATAAAATTTTCTATTCCTTATTTATTTTTGATTACTTTTGTTTCTTTTATTTTTTGTAATCTCTTGTATTGCAATCTACCAATATCATGTACTATAAAAGACTATGTCTTATTTGTACTTACCTAATAAATACTACTATTGAAATTGAGGCTTCTACCTCTTTGACAATTTGGAATAGTAAATAACCTGGTCTCAGCTCCATCGAAGGACTCCGTAAAGCGAAAATTGAAAAATGTAGTTCTCGATTTGGCTAGTCTAACTAGACTAACACTCTATGATCCCTGTCTCGTAAGAATAAAAAACACAAAACTACAAAGAACACAAAAATAAAATATTGTACCTTACCCCCTCCAAAGTTTTTTTTTAAATTCAAATAAAAAAAAAAAACAACCCCAAATCAGTAAATTCCAACATAAAGGCATCCCATAATAAAGCCAAAGCTTATCAAGAAATCAACAAAAATCAATCATCAATTAACGAACTTCTGCGATTCGACTCATTAAGAAAACATCACCCCCGCATTAACTATAGCAACCACAGCAATTCGATCCATCAGGCTCTGCCAAAGCACTTCATCAATGCAATCATTTCTAGAAATTAATATTTATTATCCTTTGGATTGATATTAATTATCGTCGAGAACTACCACTTTTGCAATTTCGTGAAATTACTTGTTGCGTTGTTACCAGCAATGTCTGTATATACAGCAAGAACGCGCTTTGCTTCAAGTGCGGCCACCGCACCAACAACTCCCCATTTGTTCAAACTGAGGAAAATGGGAACAATGGACTCGGACACAGACACGGACACACAAGGACATCAGCAACAACATGGAAGAAGAAAAAAACTTTTGTAATGATAATAAATTGGTTCCCATCAGCTATACCTGAAATTGGCAACCTTGTGTTGTACAGCTAGCTGCTTCCCAATCTAAAACGTTGCCCCGTCCTGGCATTCATGTTTTCAATGTTTCTCCTCTCTCTATCTCTCTTACTCACTCTCTTTACCTTCATGGCATCTGTGTTTCGGTTCAGCTGCTGTGCTTGGGGCAATTGTTTAATACAACACGGTGTATAACGATGAGAAGGAAACAAACAACTGAAAAAGCAGTGTTTTGAAAAGGTCATAGCACGCAATCGATAAACCAACTACACGAGAACGAAATCCTAATTCGTATCGTACGAACCCACCTTTCTTCCTTTTTTACTGAAAATTGTGATGTGGCTTGCCTTTGTGTTTGTATATATTGAAGGCGAATTTAGTAAGTACAAGATTATAATTTCACAGGAGATTTTTGTAAAGCAATTACGGTAGAGGCATGTTTTTTGCAAACTGCTCAATCAAAGAATAGTTTGTTGTGCATCAAGTGACTGTTGAATAATTTGGAGTTCGTCGGTTGACAGGACATCACTTAGGAGTAAGTAAGTAAGTAAGTATTCATTTATTGGTTCGATGTTTTGATACATTTGTTAACAATTGAATGAATTTTAAGCTATGGCCTTGCCGTCAGCTCGGTTAGCAATTTTGAATAAATGTATATAAAAGATTCTTTTCATTACAAAATAATAAAAAAAGTATAACTAATCAAATTCTGATATTAGCAACATCCTATACTTGGATATTTCTTTCAAGAATGATGCGAGGGTTTTCCAGTCCGTTTCGTTCAAAAGTTTTGTTGTTTCATGCATTGTTAGAGATCTTTTTCCATAGTATGATAGCCGTTGGGATGCAAAAACTGGACATACACTAATGAAATGAAAGCAGTCTTCTTTGGATTTAAGATTGCATAAAGGACAGAATTGGTTGAAACTTCCATTGTAAGGTGCTCCGTTGAGTCCTAAGAGTTCACATCTTGCTTTAAATATTAGGGATATCTCGCTGTAGGTCAATGAGTCATTAAAGTAATTTGCTTGATTTAAGCTCAAATTGAGTTGAGAGTACAGGAATCTACTAAAAGACTGGTGAGCGTTAGCTTTAAATCCATCACGCACAGAGTTTTCGAATTTTTCAATAATCATCACTTAGGATTAAGAATGTCTACAAAATAAAATGAAAGCCTAAACAGAGTCGTCAATTTGAATCATAAGATTGGAGGTTGGTTAAATGATGTTTGTCTATTCGACATGACAAAAGGAAGGTGTAGGTGAAACCAAGAAAGATGACAAAATTAAATAAATTGTGATTACAATTTCGCCCAAACAACCCGACGTAAACAACAGAATAAAGGCCAAGGCCAGTGGGATTCTCCATATAACAACACAGGCAATGACCTAGACACCGATGATAATGGTATCCAGTGACGATAGCATAAAGCAATAACACCATCAGCAGTTTACCATCATCAAACCCTTGAGTCTACGTGGAAACACACAGGTAAAGAGCAGTGGAATTTTCCACTGCTGGATTTCGTAGACTATTACAGTTCACTATCAGTTAACACCAAATGGACGAAATGTACGAAAAGGAGTCTGGTCCCGGCAGTGGACGAGTAAGCAACTCATTGGAGATACAGACCTAAGTAAGTTAAATAGTGTCCAACGCTACCTCGTTGTGAATTTTGTGTCAAACGATATCTCCTTGTTCCTTTAACATCATACTTCAAAAGACTGTACAAAACTCAAACGTCAACACCAGAGGAACAATCTTTCAGAAGTCTGTACAGTTACTCGCTTACGCAGACGATATTGACGCAATGGAAAAAAGTAAACCTCATATTCCAGGTGCTTTTGCGAGCATTGAAACAGAACCGACAAAAATGGGTTTGATGGTTAATGAGGGTAAAACGAAGTATATATGTTGTGATCAAGCAAATGCACCTTACGTCGACGTAATGGACAAAACGTAACAATAAACAGACATCACTTCGAGGTTGTACAAGACTTCGTCCATGTTAACAAAAGAAGTGAGCAGTGGAGCCACCAAACCACCAACGCGGCTCCAATTCCTAACATTGAGATGCAAAACCCAGACTTATCATCAACCCAGCAACGTTCCAGGACCAAACCAGGAAACCCAGAAGTATCACTATCCCACCAGACCCACGCGACGATGTACACCAGACATAGAACCTGAATTATATACTGAATGAAATTGTAAAACCCCATTTAAAAACAACGGATTAAAATTAACTTCAATAAACTAAAGTCTGCAAAATATGGTGGCGCATTAGGGCGATGAACGCCGGGGCTTTTCTCAACCCATTGAATCTGTGAGCACCACTGGTAGCTGAATCTAAAAGCAGGTGGATTTCGAGGAAACGTAGAGAATCTCGGAGATCACAAAGTGAAAGAGATAAGAAAGGTCAAAAAAGAATTTTCCAGCAAAAGTCATTGTACACATCTAAGACCAATTTCTCTTCAGCACATTAGAGCTCGAGGATCTTCGGGTTTTAAAGCGTTTCAGGAGCTTACAATATTTGACAGCAAAGTGAGATAGAACGGTTGACCGGATTGCAAACACTCTAAGGCGATGCCCGTGAAAAAAAATTGGGTGCTATAAGCAGACATGCTAACCATTACGCCATTGGCACCGGCACCACTTAGTTATTTTCTTCTATTCTTCATAAGTTAATTTTTGTCAGAAATAATCTTGTGTACGAAGTATATTGCCATGCAAGTGCAGTTTTTGCTTATGTTCCAAGGAAACCACTGAAGCGTACATCCAAAATCAATCAGCGATACAAAAAAGTAGAGAAATTTTATATGTAGAGGGTTCTGGTTGCTTGAGCACGCCTCTAACAAGACTTATTTTTCTTGATTTTGACTTACTTTGACTGATTTGAATACAGTAAACTTTAATAAGTCGAAATTTGCTGGCAATAGCGCGGAGAGTGAAATTTACTCGTAATTTTAATTCGATAACTCGAACCGCGATGACTTAAATGTCTTGATAAATAAATAAAATAAATAGGGTGGCGCAACAGAGCGAGGAGCCCTTGGGCCTAGCGCATTTCTCCCAACCATGCCTTGTGAGGAAACGGAGGGGACCTACAATTTTCTGCCGGTTCCGAACGGCTAATCGAGAAAGCGCTTTTCATGGCAATGAATACTAACGGAGGACATGCCAATTCCTCGCGAAAGGCGATACCCGTGGAAAAAACATTTTTGCCTCTGTTGGGATTCGAACCCGAACCTCTGGATTAACAGGCGGACATGCTATCCATCACACCACGGGTACCAAATGTCTTGATAACTAAAAGAAATTATAATTGAGTCTTTCAATAAGTCGAATTTTGAAAGGGAATTCCCAAAATTATGCGAGTTTCAGAAAGTGCCTTTGCATTATCAATGCTTTCGCAGATATATATAAACGCTGAGAGTTTTATGAAAATCGTTAGAGCATTTTTTAAAAACATTTTCTTATATTTTACACTTTCTTTAAGAACTAGTTTTTTAAAACCAAGTCAAAAAGTTTTAAAATCTTGTTAGAAGATATTTTGAAAAAAAAAAAAAAATTAAAATCAAGGATACCGTTTTTATAATGTTCAATCAAAAATTTTGTTGAAAATAATAAAATGGATTTTCTGGAAAAGAAATACATTAAATTTTTTAATTACATACTCAAAAGCTAAAAAGAATTTTTAATTTTTGACTCAAAGCTAATAGAAGCATTGATTTTTTGAAAAGATCCTTAACAACGCAAAATTCAGTAAACATTTAGTTGAAGAAAAAGAATTTGGCTTTTTTTTTTTGCAAAAATTTTACTTTGAGACTTGATTACTCAGTGGTTGACTAAATCTACTTAAAATGAAATGTTACTTTAAAAACAAATTATAAACATTCAAAAACACTGTAGAACGTAGTGGTCAGCGTTTTAGTTGATTTTTAAATTTTTCTTACAATTTTCAGTAATTTTTTTATAAAACTGCCAATCCTCTTAAACGAAAAATAAACCCCACCCCATTAAATTTTTGTTTGTATTGATGTAATGGTTTTCATAGGATGTAAAAAATTTGGAAAAAGTCTGAAAACGGTACCCCGCATAGAGCCCTTTTTTTAAACCGACTTTCTCGTTACTGGCTTACACAATGTTTTTTTTTTTTTTTTTTTTTTGTCAGGAGTAAATCTTCAAAAGACACACAGTAGTATTCGATACCAAGTAGTGTGGGATTCTTACCCACTAAAAACTCCTCATAATCAGAACCAATCTATAACGATCGACAACAGATTTTTCTTTCTCAATAATATTATCTCTTTAAGGGAAGCTTAAACTTTTAATGCTTCCCATGACTTTTAGGCCATTAGCTCGTGTGGCTTGGTTCTTCTTAATCTCCGAACATTGCCTCTCGTATTTAATACGGACTCCATTTCAGAGTTGATATGACTGCAGTCGCCGATTGTGTGATACAGCATGTTTTCTTACAACTTCTGTAACCGTTTCTATTTGTAGGTCACGATGTAAATCGCTATTTCTTATATACCATGGTGCATTTACTATTCCACGAAGGACTTTGTTTTGGAACTTTTGGATGATTTCAGTATTTGTTTTCTTTGAACAGCCCCATAATTGGATTCCATAGGTCCAAACAGGTCTAAGTACTTGTTTATAAAGCATTATTTTATTTTCGACAGATAAGTCCGAATTTCTACCGAGTAACCAGTACATTTTTCTATATTTCAAGTTGAGCTCTTCCCTTTTCTTTTTGATATGCTCTTTCCATTTTAGCTTTGCATCCAAATTCATCCCAAGGTATTTGGCCGTATTGGCGTAGGGTACAGCTTGATTGTTGATGAATATTTGAACGTAGCTTAACTTTTTATTTGTAAAGTTTATATGTGCAGATTTAGCTTCATTGAGCTTGATACGCCATTTTTTGGTCCAATCACTAACGGTGTCGACGGCATTTTGCAATTTCTCAGCAGCCTTGACGACGCACTTACTGGATGCCAAAATTGCGGTATCATCCGCAAAAGTAGCCATAATGGTGTTGTTATCCACTGGAATATCCCTTGTATATAGCAAATACAGGGTAGGTCCTAGGACGCTTCCTTGTGGAACACCGGCTTGTATATTACATAGCTTTGAATATTCTTGATCATACCGTACTCTGAAGAGCCGGTTTGAGATATAAGATTTTAGTATTTCGTAGTACTGCCTGGGTAGGTCCCTTTGCAGTTTGTACGCTAGCCCCTCATGCCATACCTTGTCGAATGCTTGAGCAACATCTAAAAATATAGCCGAACATACTTGTTTTTCTTCTAATGCTTTTTCAACTGTATCCGTTATTCTATGAACTTGGTCTATCGTGGAATGTTTATTTCTAAATCCAAACTGATGATTTGGGATTAGATTTCTTTCTTCTATGACCTTGCTCAGTCTTTTCAGTAGCAATTTTTCAAAGACTTTTGCCATTATTGGTATAAGCGATATTGGTCTGTAAGACGTCACTTCTGTTGGTGGCTTACCTTGCTTTGGTATAACAATTACTTCAGCAATTTTCCAATGATGTGGGACATATTGGGTCTTTAGGCATGCATTTATTATGAATTGGAGTTTTATGAAGGCTTTTGATGGCATTTCTTTCATAACCTGAGCAGTTATTAGATCGTACCCAGGTGATTTTTTGTTCGATAGTTGATTTCGACACACACTTTTTATTTCTTTGAGTGTGACAATTGGTATGTCAACTTCATCGACTTTATCAATAAACTGTAAGCTGATTTCAGATGTATTTGCCGGGAATGGCTTAAAAACATTCGCAAGATGTTCTGCAAACAGGTTAGCTTTTTCTTTCGGATTTCCGATCCAATTCCCGTTTAGAGATTTAATTGGCGGGTTTTGTAACTGCGGTCTTTTCAGGCGCTTAGCTGCTTTCCAGAGCGAATAATCAGTTGAAGCATCAGTCGTTAAATTTTTCAGGAATCTACTTAATGAATCATTTTTGAATTCGTAGATTTGTTTTTTCAGTTCGTTGCTTAGCCGGTTAAACGCTGTTTTGTCGTCTGGAAATCTAGTATTTTGCCATTTTCTTCGAGCTCTTCTCTTCTCCAATATCAACTCTCTTATCTCGGCAGGGTATTTTGTTTCAGTTTGCTTCCTACTCGAGCAAGTTGGTGTACTTTCTTCTGCAGCTTGTTGAACATCGGCAATGAATTGTTCTACTTCAAGGTCGATTTGCTCTTTTGTTTCCATAGGGGATCTGAGATTTATATAGCTTTCAAGCTTTTCTCTGAATTTACTCCAGTTTGTTTTATTGTTTACTAGCTTAGGATTACTTTTTTCCATTATCTCCGATTCATTAAGTGATAAAATCACCGGTGTATGATCTGATGATAAGTCATAATTACCTTCGACTCTTATATGGTTTCGTTTGATACCTTTAACTATGAAAAAGTCAACAAGGTCTGGTATTTTACTTGAATCCGATGGCCAGTATGTTGGTGATCTGGATGAATAAAACTCACAATTGTATTTGAGGCATGCTTTGTAAAGCCTTCTGCCTTTTGTTGTTATAAGTCTGGATCCCCAATGGGTGTGCTTAGCATTAAAGTCACCACCAACAAGGAAGTTATGTCCTAGTACATTCAGCAGTTCTGTATAATCATCTTCAGTCGGGGAACGCCTCGGCGGGCAGTATATTGATGCCAACTTGAAGTCTTTCTTTTTCATACCAATACTAATTATTGTTACTTGCATATTCTCGTTTGTAAACATAACTTCTTCATGGTGTTTTAAGTTCTTTTTTATGAGGATTGCCGATCCACCTCTAGCCTTATCAGCTGGATGAGGAGCGTGGTAGCAAATATAGTTTGATATTAAATCATCAAGAACCAGCCCACTTGAGAAATGAGTTTCGGACACCAGACAAATATCTATGTGTTCGATGTCTAAGAAGATTTTTAATTCTGGTAAATGGTGTAAAAGACCGTTTGCATTCCATGTTCCAATTTTTAGTGTTCTGTCCATCATTGTTTTTTAAGAGTGACTTCTTCACTTAGCCGTTTGATGTTCAAATCCTGATTGTCAATTCTTTTAAGAATAAGTTCAAGGATTTCTTTAATGGAAGTTTCTTCATTCTTCCGCACGTTTTTAACAATCTGTGAATAGGATTTATTTTCGTCGCTTTTGCTTTTAACAGCTTCTTTCGGCAGTTCTTTCTTACCTTTATCTTCAGCTTCAGGAGTTCTTTTTGTGTTGGCTGAATTGCTAGGCTTTATTTCACCGGATGTCATTTTGCTTTTGGATTTTTGAAATCTTTTAGCAACTGGACAGCCTCTATAGCTTGCAGGGTGATTACCTTGACAGTTTACACATTTTGCTTTCTGTTCTTTGCTTGATGGACAGTTTTTAGTTGCGTGTTTTCCTTCACACTTAACACAAGCAAACTCGCGGTTGCAATATTTTTGGGTGTGGCCGAATGCTTGGCATCGTTTACATTGCGGAACAATTTTTGATTTTCGCAGTGGTTCAATTTTGACTTTTATGCCCAAGATTGATCGAATATTATAGACATTTTCAAGACTTTGTTTGCTGTCGAAAGATAGCGTGAATAAAGGCAGTGATCTCTTTATTATTATTGGTTCCCCAGCAGAGTTCTTAGTAGTCTCATTCTTAATAAGATTGACTGCATCAAGGGCTTGGAAGCCGGCTTGAACAAGGTCTTCTACTAATTCTTTTGGAGAACATGAGGAATGTAGACCTCTGGCTACTACCTTTATTGGTCTTGTGGATTTGTTTTCAAAGGAGTGCCACTGGATTTTATGTTTGCTTAGTTCCTCAGTGACCAGTCTATAGTCATCATCTTCCTCGACATTGACTTTCCAATTGTCTTTGTTATACGATGTATATTTGCAAGCTTTTTTAGTACATTTCTCAATCATTTTCTTAAGATCTCCAAAATTTGGGAATCCTGTGATCATAATTGGTGGTGGTACAGTTTTTCTGTTGCCTTTAGACAAAGACTTCTGTTTAGCATTGGCTAGCACATTATTTGCATTATTCTTTGTAGTACCCAAGTCTTTTTTATTTTCATTTTTCGAGGTTTGCTGGTTCTTTGTATGCAATTCGGGGCTACCTTCCGCTTTTCGTTTTTTAGCAGTGCGCTTATTTCTTTTTCTTTCAGTTTCAAATAAAAGTTCTTCTTCGTCAGTTTGATACACAGTAACAGTATCTTGTTGACTTGTCTGAACCGTAGACTTGTGTTCCTTGTCAAATAGGGACACCTTTTCTTCGAGTCTTTTTACTTGATCCTGAAGACTTTGAACTAAGGTTTCAAGTTTCTTTCTTGCTGCTATTTCCTTTTGCCATTCATCATAGTAATCTTTTGATTTGGTTTGGCAGTTTTCTTTGATTTCTTTGAAACTCTGTTGTCCTGCAGTGTCGATCATTTCAGAGACATTGGTTTCTTTTTGGCTAATGACTTTTACGTCATTTGTCTTAGTTGGGGTTTTCGATGGTGTAACCCTTTGGGAGTAGTTTTTTGGTGGAGTTCTCTGTATTTTCGTACTCCGTTTTCCAAAATTTTTAAGCAATAAGTGGTCCTCCCCAGAATCCGTAGGACCGATCTCTTTAGAGAGTGGATTTTCCAGTTTTGCTGGACTGCCACCTGGGGTAATAAATCTGTTTGTTTTGTTCATTGCCATAAATTTTTTTAAACTTTTTTTTTTATGATACAAATATGTCAGTTACTTCTATTCGCATTTTAAATTCAGCCGTCCCACTGGGATCAGACGCTGACCAGTGTGCCGCACAATATGTGTCAGACGCTCCTGGATTTATTGTTGAGCTGGTACATTCAGAGTGATATTTTTCTTTCTTTGTTCCTAGTTCCTGAAAAGATAACTCAGGTGACACAGCTCGTGGATCAATTGATCCAACGCTCGTCGTTAGTTGGATATCCAGCGGGCACCACTTGGAGGTGACGATGCGATTTTGCTCCGCCAACACAATGTTGACGAAATTTTGTATTTTAGAAATAAAAGCAATTTTAGAAAAACTGCATATCAACATTAAAAAAATTTTAATTTTTGAAATTTTTATAAATTTTTTTTTTTTAAATTTTAATTTTTGGAAGTACTTCAAAACTTCAAAACTGTAGCTTTGACTTTTTTAAAATTTTTTGTCGAAACAACTTCTGGCAAGGTTTTAAAGTTTGCGTACTTTACTTTAATTAACCTTGTTTTTAAAAAAAGTGAATAATAAAAAGCCGTTTTTCTCCACGATTTTGATCGAATTCTTAGCGTTCATTGCATAAACTATTGCAAAATTTGAAATATATATATTTTTTATTTTTTCAATACTTTGCGTGATTTAATTAAATTTTCATAATTAATGTGTAGTTGGCATCCCTTTACCACCAAATATATTATGAAGAAGGAACACTAAAACCTTTTATTCAGCTTTAAAAGGTTGACTACTGTAATTAGCACACAATCGTGATTTCGTTCGGCCCAGTCGTGCCCATTTTTTAATTTGTATTAAAATTTAAATTTTCTTATTGTACGAAAATATTGAACTACATTCGAGAAAACTAAGATTGTTCGTTAAATATTTTACAACTGTAAATGAAAACAATGAAAATAATTTTTTCTGTTTCTGTTTTTCTTCCTAAAACAAAATTGGCCAACTTTGCAAAGCTCTGTACGTCAAAATAATAATCAGCAAACTTTTTTTTTGCAGTTTTTGAAGCTCTCTTTACATTTATGTAAACCACAAGCCTTGTGGGACCACATCACGACGTTAAGATTTATTTAAAATATATTGACATATGGTCTTCCGGCAAAATTCACCTTCACAAGCTCATAGTGTGTTATGCGAATCGAGAGTATTGTGTTTTCCATATTTGCTTGTTCGTCGTATATAAATTCTTTTTTTTTCCTTTATCGTGCCGTGCCGACTCCTTTTTTACTCTTTTCTATCGCAACACTCTATTTCCTGTGTGTGGTTTGTGAATTCGAATAAAAATTGCATCGCATCGCAGTGATAGGATCTTCTATTGTTTGTTGCTTTTATTGTTCAAATTGCACTCGGCAGTGAAAATGCACGGAAGGAAGGATGCTAAAGGAGGTTGTTTTCCTGCAAGTGCAACTAGACGAACTACACCGGGAATAATCGATGTGAAGTGTGCCTAATTAATGCGGTGTGCTGACTTAATTGAAATTTAACAATTCATCAAAAAAAAATTTACAGTTTTTTCTGTACGAATCCTGTTGCAGTTGTGGTTGTTGTTTTTATTCAGTTGGAATTCAAATAAATGGTTTCCAAAGAGAATTGTTTTGACAGTTTATTGAATTCAGACATGATGTCAGGACATAATTCCCGCTGAAATGGGGGAGACACGGTCAACCGAATGGCTAACTCATTTATGTTGGAGTTGAGTTCTTTTTTTTTTTAACTTTTTTTAACTTTTTAATCGGAATGTTCATTAGTCACGTGACATTTCGAAAAGGCAGTGAATGTCCTGATAGAGAAACTGTTGAAAAGTTGCAAGCAATTTAACAGGCTTTACTTGTTCGTTTGTTCTTTTATTTTTTTTGCTACTCGTGCAACACTGAGTGAGTATGAGTGGAATGGGGTTTATTATGGAGAACATTTTAAACGATGGGATAAGTTTGGATAAGCTACTGCAACAGGAAACGGAAATTGTTTCGCTTGAAGATGCTTTTTTAGAAGAAAGTTTTTAGTTTTATGGTTTGTGGTGGTGCTATTTAGTCTATGGAGTTAACACTACAAAGTCAATAGCGTTGATCAGTAATCAAAGGGTGGATGATGTTGAAAACGATATCTACGTAGATGTCAATACAAGGCTGATAGTACGGCTTTTTTTCTGTCTGAAATTTTAAAATAATTAACTGAAGCACTACCAGATAGCAACCTTCTTTTGTTCTTGCTCTCCAAGTGCTCGGAGAAAAGCCAAAAGACTCTGACATTATAAGGAGCCTAAGTTACCAGCTCTCACCATTTTTGAGCCTGAAACCCGGATCGAAAACATGTAGGACATTCAAAGAAAAGTGCTCCGCGATGTCGTCATTTTCACCACAGGATTCACAGAGTGCACATTTAACCATAAAGACTGCATGGAGGCGTCTGGTTCCCTTAAAACGTCTTTCGAATTGATTAAATGCAGGGGTATGTCGTGCACTAAAACCTTTCATCCTTCTTGCATTGGGCTGAACAGATCAGCTTCAAAATATTTAACAGACTACACAAACAAATTTAACTTTTTGTGTGAAATATGTCAAAGTAAATATTTTTGCACTGATTTCAATCTATTGATAGACTTTTTCTCATCCTGGAAAATTGAACAAGATGCTCAAAATAAGAAAAAAGTGAGCGACGATAGATTAAACGATGAACTGCTTGTCCAATACATTGATGAGCTCTCGAGCATGTTTATTCGATTGGAAAACGAAAACAATACCAAATTCGATAAAATATTTAAATCGGTCAATAATCTCAACTCTGCTTTCAAGGAAAATCTTAATACTCGCTCAGAAGAATTAAGAAATGTTATCGAGCACATAACAACTTTGACGCAGAAAGCAAATAATCACAATAAACAAGCTGAAATAAACTCAGATCTTTTAGCAATTAAAAAAAGTATAAATGACAATGCTACGAAACTGGACTACTTAAAAGCTAATACTATTAAGACAATCGATATCGTCTCTAGCGCTACTTCAAGTAATTCTGTCAACGAAGTATTTCAGAATAGCTTAATATGTATAACTGACGAAGTCTGTGCAACCAAATCGCTAGTTAATGAAGCTATTGATGAGATAAGGCTTGCTAACACTAAAATCGACAATGTCAACAACATGTCGTCAGTAACTGACAATACCAATTCAATTACAATGCATGAGGAGTTATTACAACTTGTCAACGTGGATACTTGTCCTCCACTAGACTCATTAAGCAATATGAACACTGATTCGCAAAACCTTTTAGAAGCCGAAAGGTTGAGCGTTCTAAATAATTCTGGTTCGAACTCAGATACCAAAACATGCATTAGCACCAGCTGCCAAACAACGAAAGCTGATTTTCTTCTATTAAAAAAGAAAACTAAAAAAACGTCTTCCAAGCAGAAGCTTAAGACTTCGGTTAAACACGTTAACCATCAGCAACCCTTATTACTGCCTTCTACTCACCCAACCCAACTCTTCACTCTACCACCACCACCGCCGCCGCTGCCTCTAATGCTACCTACCTCACACCTCTCAACTCAAACACCATTCTTACTACCAACACATTTACCACCCCCATGTCTTCCTGCAAGGTTCACTACACCTCCGCCAGTCGACAACAAAAAAATAATTACAGGAAGTACCAAGAGAAAGCAGCTATACATTCAAAATGCTGAGCATGGGACCACGGAAGCTGATATCGTGAGGTTCATTAGCAATAATCTTGGATGTTCCCTTCCGATGTTGTCTGCAACCAAATAGTTCCTTGGAACTTAAAAAGATCTGAGTTACAACATCTTAACTTTAAGGTCAGTGTTCCCGAAGAATTCATTCACGTGCTACTCAACTCCAACAAATGGCCTCATGAATGCTTGGTCCGCGAATTTTTACCTTCCAAGCCTAGTACCAAGACAAATCAGAATTTTCAAAGAATCAGACACAACCTCGGAAGGAGTTAAGAATTTTTTATCAAAATATGTCGGGTATGAGAGGTGATTTGATTGAGCTTCGTCGTGCCACTTCTTCATGTGAGTTCAACATTATTGTGCTTGTCGAAACATGGCTGAGTAATGATCACCTTGATGCGGAAATTTTTGATTCATCGTGGCAGGTTTTTAGATGCGACCGGACTCTTGCCCCAAATCAAAGCAAAGGAGGCGGGGTATTATTGGGAGTTCACACTTCCCTTTCCTGTTTTCCTGTTGATATCCAGCCGTCGGCGTCGTCTACTGAAAATAATTTGAACCAACAAGTATGGGCCAAGGTTTCTGTCGAGGACAAAAGTATTTACATTGGCTGTTGTTATATTCATCCCTGTCAGCCTGCTACCATTTACGAAACAACAACTACAACTGCATTATCTGTTTTGTCTACTCTCGAAGATAATGACGACTTTTTTCTTTTTGGCGATTTTAATCTTCCTGGACTGAACTGGATATCTTACGAATATAATAACTCAATCTTCGATCCAATCAACATAACGACTGAGCAGCAATCGCTTTTAATTGACTTTTATACCAAAAACGGATATAATCAAATTTGTAGTTTAAAAAATAATTTTTCAAACGTTCTTGATCTTGTGTTTACTAATGTTTGCGATAACTTTGTTTTAGAAGGGACTTCATCTATCATTTTAAACAAAACTAGTGTTTTCCACAAGTCATTCAAAATTAGCTTTTTCTATAGCGATAAGACTCGTCCGAATATTGATAAGAGGAAATTATTCTTTGATTTCAAAAACGCTGATTATCATCAAATCAACTTACATTTTAATAACATTGAATGGTTTAGTGAACCCTCTACAGTAAATGAAAAGGCTGTTAAGTTGTATAAAGTTTTAAATTCTGTTTGTGAAAATTTTGTTCCTAAAAAGATTATCACTTCTTCTAAAGCCCCTCCCTGGTATGATAAAGTTTTAATTAACTTAAAAAATCGTAAAAACAAAGCTCATCGTAAATGGACAGCCTCGGGCAATTCTCCTGACTACGAAACTTTTCAGAGTTATGACTCTGAATTCAAATCGTATGACAAAATATGTTATGACCGATACGTGGTTAAATCAGGATCTCTTATTAAAAAGAATCCTCGTCACTTTTATAAATTCATTAATAATAAACGCAACGTAACTAACTTCCCTTCTACGATATACTCTGGAAGTAGTGTTTGCTCGGATACATCTGATATGTGTGAACTTTTTGCTTCTTTTTTTGAATCTGTGTATTCAAATCCAATCACTTTTGACAGCAATGATTTTTATTACATTACGGATCACAATGTTAGCCGAAGCCCTGTTTCAATCACTATGGACGACCTTATCCGTAATCTTAGAACCATCGATGTTAACAAAGGTAGTGGTCCCGATGGCATTCCTCCTTTGTTTTTAAAAAACACAGCTGAAACTATTTCCAAGCCTTTGCTTGAACTTTTCAACCAATCCCTGTCTAATGGGATATTTCCTAGTACTTGGCGTAACTCATTTCTAACGCCAAAATTTAGAAACGGTGACAGATCCAACATCAAAAATTATCGAGGTATTGCAATCCTGTCAGCTATTCCCAAATTATTTGAGAAACTGGTAACTGACAAGCTGAACGTGGAGCTGATTTCAGTTTTAAGCGAGCATCAACATGGCTTTCTTAAAGGTAGATCTACAACTACCAATTTAGCAGATTACACCTCATTCATTCTCTTAGAAATGGAAAAAGGGAACCAGGTTGATGCTATCTATACTGACTTCAGCAAAGCTTTCGACAAGGTTGATCACAATCTGCTTATTTTTAAACTAAAAAAATATGGCATTCATGACACCTTATTACTGTGGATCCAATCGTATTTGTCGCAAAGGACGCAGTGTGTCAAGTTTTGTGATGTTTTGTCACGTCAAATTAATGTAACTTCTGGTGTTCCCCAAGGTAGCCATCTTGGCCCACTTTTATTTCTCCTTTTTATAAATTACTTGCCCTTACTGTTTGAAGGTTGTAGATTTTCGATGTATGCCGACGACCTAAAGTTGTTTCATACAGTTAAAAACATTGCCGACACGCAATTATTGCAGCAATGTTTAATCAGCCTAGTTAAGTGGTGTAAAGCTAACGGAATGATGTTAAATGTGGAGAAGTGCAATATAATTTCTTTTTTAAGAAAAACTTGTGCAATAAATTTTGACTACTCCATAGACGGACAAAAGTTAGTTAGAATTGACGTAGTAAAAGACTTAGGAGTTTTAATTGACAAAAAACTAACATTTAAACATCATCAGTCGTATTTATAAAATTTGCTTAGAACATCCTTAGACAACTGTCCAACTAGACGGTGTCTAAAGAGTTGGACAACCCTTAGCCAATTTCGTATTTATAAATGCATTCCAACAGTTGTCTAAACAAACCCTCAAACTGTCAACATCGAATGAAAAACTAACTGGTGGCGTTCATGATGTATCCGTGCAGTACCATTTTTTGTGTTTTGATATACGAGTGCAACAACTAAATGGCTCTGAAAGAGTGTGGCGTAGCACTTGAACCAGACCAAAAAAGCAGCTGATTTGACTTTGAGTTACAGCTTTTCCAAGTCTCATAAAACGATGAAATTTGTGCAATTTATAAATTAAATTGTTGAAAGTAGTATTTTTGCACCTCAAACTACTTATTTTTTTTGATCTTAGAGCTCTCAACAGTGTTGTATAACATGTTCAACAAAATTGTTTTTTGCTGTAGCAAATGCCACTTTAGCCATAGTTTAGACAACCAATTTCGGTGTCTAAAGTTAGACGTTCCTTAGACAGCGATGAAAGTGTTTATAAATACGATTTGGAGTTGGACACTGTTCTAAGAGCTGTCCAAAGTTAGACATACTTTGGAATGGGATTATAAATACGACTGCATATTGATAAAGTTCATTCCAAGAGTATGGCTATGCTTGGTTTCGTTAAGCGAAGATCCAAGGAATTTAGTGATCCCTACATCACTAAAGCTATATATTGTTCATTGGTCCGGTCACTGTTAGAGTACTGTAGTGTAATATGGTCTCCGTTGTATGCTGTTGATATTAAGAAACTTGAATCTGTCCAAAAGCAATTTTTGTTGTTCGCCTTGAGAGGTCTTGGATGGAATCCCGACAGTTTTGTCCTACCTCGTTACGCACATCGACTAAATCTTATTAATATGTGCAGTCTTGCAATTCGTAGAGAGTTGTCCGAAGCTTTATTTGCGTTCGATCTTTTAAATAGAAATATTAACTCATCATTTTTGTGTTCCAAAATATCTGTAAATCCTAACGTTCGTACTTTAAGACATACCAAATTTTTAAAGGAGAGCAACTCAAGGACTAATTATGCTTCTCATGAATGTTTCAATAGATGTTCAAAAACATTTAATAAATATTTTGACTTGTTCAATGTAAATATGAATAGAGAAAACTTCCGGAGAATCATCCTAAATAGAATGATGTTTGAAGACTCTTCTTGACTTTCTTTTGTTTATCAAATCTCTAACATAGCAAATCCGATTTATTAATGAAAAAAAAAAAATTGTTTCCATATAATACGTAGTACAACAAATGTATTTTACTTTATTTTCTATGTAATGTAATCTTTGTTTTTTATAGTTAATGTTGTCTTACTTTGGCAAAATAAACTAAACTAAACTAAACTAAACTAAATGCTTGGCAAAAGAAAAGTGCATCGCGACAACGTCAAAAAGGTTTATACAGTCTTTTCAGCTACGGGATAGCAAAAAGTTGCAGTTTTCTATTTTAGCTGAGAAGTATAGGTTTAGTTTGTCTGCATCGAAAGAAAACATGCCATCTACGTGCTCTTGACAGATCCAGTATTGCTTCCGATCCTGAGAAAACTGTCTGAGATCCTTGCTTTGCAAGTTCATCGGCTATTTCGTTTCCAGATATGTCGTGATGGCCTGAAATCCAAAAGAGACTCAAAGAACTAATTTTTCCGACCGCATTTAGAGAGGTCTTGCATTTCTGGGTCACTTTCGAAAAAGTCAAATGGTTAATAATAGAGCTTCGAACACAGCTTGGCTGTACCTGCAGACACAAATATATTGCTCTCCATTCAGCCATTCTTTGTAACATAGCTTACAGCCATAATAGCGAAGTCCAGTTAGAAGACGGAAACGTACCTGCCAAATGAGACCTGTAGTCGTATGTCATTGCTCGTCTTCACAAATGCACCAACGCCAGATCCATCGCATCGGTTTTGAAACCATCCGAGAAGATATACAATAGCAATTCTATCCTGGTTCAGTTTCTAGTGTGATTCAGTCCTGAACCGACCGTAACCGTGTATTTTTGACGCTTGCGACTTCCTTAAAGGTCCAGTGCGAATTTTTCCAGATACCCCATCTTTTTAGATGAAGAATGGTGTTGAGAGTACATTTTATGATGAAGGCATCAAGGTGATGAAGATTCAGCAGCGCGTTGGAAGCAGCATTCGGAGTGCTTGGAAAGGCCCCAGTACAGAAAAGACAAATTGCTCTAAGAACTTTGGCAAAGGAGGCAATAACATATTTTCAACTTACGAATAGGAGATGATTGGCCTTTTCATGGGCGTATAGAACCAAACTACCCTTTTTGGTGACAGATCCCATGTCTTGCCTGTGCTTAATAGTTGTCGGTATGGTTCGACCAAAGAAACTTGTTATACTTGATAAGTCCAAGATGTTTGACTTCGCTTGACATGTGAATGTCGACGTCTTTAAGTGTGAGTTGGGTCAAACCAGTCAATTCTCTACCTGAAAAGAACAAAAACTTCGGATTTTAGAGGACTGACTGAGAGACCGTTCCTAGCACACTAGATGTCAATTTAGTTAAGCGTGCCCTGAAACAAACAACTTTAAGGGTGGATCCAACCGAGAGTACAGCAACGTTGTCGTGCTGCTGTATGCACGTAAGATCCATTGAACCCTTGAATAGAGAGTCGATCTATATGCTTCACTGAAGATGAAATATTACGGTACATTGTGGACAGCTCTAGTTCATTTCTGTGGTAATATATTGTCCACACTCCGCCTCAACTATCATTGTTCTATTTATTACATTATAACTTTATTCTACCAGACTAATGGTTCATGCACGCCATCGAAATACTGCAGTCTGCTTACCTTGTTTCTAGTAAGGACTTTGGCCAGCTCCTTTGGGTGTTTCGATGTTTTCACAGAATTCTTTGTAAGAGGCATTCTTTCATCTGCGACTTAATCATTTAAAGTCCTTTGGTTTTGATCAGTACAGGTTACGGTCGGCCTCTTATTTGGTCTTGATAGGCCTATTCAGAAGAGCCATTTTAACATGTGGCTCGGTAGTGCACCGGGTCCCGCAGTCTGGCTATGGCAACCAGGCTGCCTAGGGCGCAGCTAAGTCTAAGCGAATACACAAAAGAACAAAAATTATTCAATAATTATTCGTTTGCTAAATTGTATGTAGTGCCCTTGGCGTAATGTTATCTTGAAGAATTCTCTAGCAGATTTTGTCTTTTTTGAATGGAAGGCCCATGAAGGTCACAAAATGATGCTGCCCTTAACTGGAAAAAGTGCGAACTTTGGCAATTCTTCGAAATACAAAGTCTACTGATGATTATATTTTGAGCCCTGCAGGAAACTCACTTACCAAACTTTCTGCATTATACACACACATATGGCCACCCTCTGTTCGAAGGAAATAAAAACAATAAAAAAAAACTCATCTAAGAGCCCAATAAAATCCTTCAAATTTCGTCCTCATTCATTGGTACATGAGGCCATTTATATTTTATCACCTTGAGCAAAAACTGAAAACTTCCCCTAAACCTTCCATTCCAACAAGTAAAAACAGACATTACTCCTTTTTTTATTCAGAAAAAAAAAGTTAATGCATCCATCATCATCACAAGTCAGAGAAAGATAAGACAAAAGGCAGAAATAAAGTAAAGTAAAACATAAAAAACACAAATTCATAAAATTTAACCATAAAACCAATCTTCGGAGAGAAAGTATCAAGAAGATGAAACAAAATTCACACCATCACCAGAGTTGAGGATATGGGGAGTCGAGACTCATGAGTTCAAGTAGATATAGGCTAGAGCAAGCAGGTTAGTTATAGAATATGTAGAGGTAATTTGTATTTGTATCATTAATTATTATAGACTACTGGCCCATGCTGAAAAAATTATGGGTCATTTGAACCACCAGGTGACCTATCTAGAACGATATAAGAGCATAAAATAATAAGATTCAGCACTATGCCGTCACTTGTAAGCTGTCCAACTGAGTGCAGGTGAGAATTCGAAAGTACAGGTAGAGTGAGTACATTTTGGTCACATATTTTTGTCCTCATTGCTTATACTGGTGAGAAGTATAAGCAGTGAGGACCAACACCCCGAGCCAAGATACCTAAGCGTGATGAACACTTTGAACGAAGAAATAATACCAGCCAACGACGAAGCCACCAATTTCTACGCTGACCCTGGGTCAGCATATTTCCGTGGCTAATGCCAACCCCTACCTCCTCCCCATGCAGAGGGACGCCAGCGACAACCGGGACGGAACATCCCGAGATCACCCAAGTCAACCGACTTATAATTAAGATTTTTCTTTTCTTTTCAGCTATATAATATTAAGTTATTATTTCAATTCTAGACAATGTATTTGGTTAGGCCCCCTATGTGCCAACATTCTAACATTATCATTTTTAAATTCTAAAATTATCTAGTATAAGTATCAATTGTATATATATAACGTTCAATAAAATAATTATTATATTATTATTATTATATTTTTGTACGGCATTCTTACCACAGATAGATCCATGAAAAATAATAAGAAAACGCACAGTGACGTAAAAAAATGGTGCCACACAAAGTCGGACTTTTTTTTATTTTCCGACAATCGCCAGGGTAAATTTGGTCATTTGATTTTATACGGCATCTGTCATACTTTTTCAATACTGCTTCTAATCCATTATTCCGCAACGCCGTACAAAAATCATGCGACAAGGGGAACAAATTGAGGGTGTCCACCCCCTCTCTTTCCGTGGTCCATGGGGTGATTTGAAAAAGTACGGCTTCGGTTCCAAAACATTATCTAGCACTCAAAAGTACTATTAAAAATAATGCCGTCAAAAAATGATTGTTCATTTGAATGTATATCAAATAATTATCTTCGGAAACTTTTTTTTTAACATGATATTGTAAAATACAATTGTTACATAGCATTGTCGTTTAAAAGAAACCGTTCTAAAAAAAATTATAGAGAAATACAAAAACTGAAATTTTGCAAATTATTGTAAAAGTTTAAATATCATAGATTAATGAAATATAGCAGTTTTTTACGTTTTATCCCTTGTTTTAAATAGTATTAACATAGATAAATTAGGAAAAAATGATGCCGTACATTTTTATGCAGACCATATCTTTTAGGCTGATGAAAGTGACGCTACAATTTTAAGGGTACTTTATGGCCATCTGATACAGTACGGCATTAACATATTTTTGAAGAAAACAATTGATAATATGATAAAATCACTATGACGTCTAACTGAACTGAAACGGTGTGTATATTATGTCTAAGAATTGAAACTGTCAATCCCAGTATCAACAGTTTTATATACTTTTTGGTTTAATATATACTTCAAACATTATTGATACATACATATAATTGATTTGTTTCATGGTAATGATGTGAATAAATAAAACAGTCATTTTTTAGAAAAATTCTATATTATTATTTATTTATTTATTATTTAAATGCTTTATTTTTCAAAAAGATTTTTTACAAATTTGGTTTTACGTACATAATAAAGACATGGCCGAGTGCCGTCTGTCTGAGTGGTAACAATATTTTGTTTTTCTATTACAATTTTAAATAAATAAAAAAAAAATAAATATCACAATATTCAAACATTTAATGTTAAGTTAGCATGGACTTTACATTTAACATGAATGGGATTTAATGCATCCAGGACGATGGGGGTTTGATTTGCACAGAGCGCCCGAGCGCCCCTGTTCGCTCGTTGTTGGCGTTAAATGTAACGCCAAGTTTAGACAATTTAATTTACATTTATTTACATTTAGTGATCATTACAACAATAAAGTTAAGTGATATATAAATAATGATAATAATAATTAATTTATGTGGACTAGGTAATCAAACGAGAGTAGATACAATAAACAAAAACAAAATCGCTACCTTTACAACAAATATAAGTGGACTTAAAAAAACTCATTTATAACATTTATTCTGTATGCAAGTGCTTCATTACAAAACGCTAAGAGCCTTTTCCATTGACTGCCATTGAGTATCAGTCTTATTTCTTCATCCTTCTAATTTCTTGGAGTATATGACATCTTCCTAGGAAGTGGCAGATATCTTCACGCTCTCTTGAATTGCACAAACTGCATTGTTGTTCCAGATCCGCTCTATGTGGGCGATAATTAAGGCTAAGCAGTTCACCCCTTGCTTTAAAAATTGTAGATATTTCACTTATGGTGAATGAGCTGTTGAAATAGTTATTCTCGCAGAGGTTGTGGTTTAATGTTCCATACATGAATCTAGCTGAGGAATTCTGTGCCTGTTCAATGAAGTTTTGCCTTTTTGCATCATCTAGTTTCTGCATCAGTTGGTAAAGTTGGGGCTTCCAAAAATTGAGGTTCGCAAGGTCCAAAGAAAGTTCACATCCACACTCCCTAGCTAGATTGTGCCATTCTGCAAACCAAATTGAGTTGCTTCTGATGACTTGTATAGCGGTCCTTTTTGAAAGCCGATTATCATCCATTTCTACAACTCTTAGCAGATAATCAATTTGTAGTTTGAGGGTAGTCATAAAGAGTTCAGACAGGCCAGTCTCTAGATTGATCATATAATTTGGCACTGTGCTAGGTAGTTTGAACATTTTCTTCACGTAGTACCTTAGCAAGGATTCTACTGACTCGTATTTTTTATAACCCCAACACTGTGCACCATAAAACATAACGGCTCTAGCAGTTCCTTGAAAAACTTTGTATTTAGCTTGGTGTGGTATGCAGTTGTTGTTAAAAACTCGTTTCCAGTTAACTGCGATAGCAGCTTTGGCCTTTTCTAACTTACTGGTTATGTGTTTTTCCATGTTGAAATTATGAGTAAGCTTTATGCCTAGATAGGTATAATCTTTTACTATTTGCAATGGTTGTAGTCTAAATTTCCATTTCTCATTTCGTGCTGGCTGTCCTGAGCCATTTTTGAAGATTAAAACTTTCGATTTCGTTTAACTTTTGCAAGGCTCACTTCAAGAAAGTCATGGAACACCTCTCTAATACTTCATTCGACTTTCTATGAATGAAGCAACTTGTCTGTTTTACGAGAAATTGCAGCACTGCATAAATCTTAACGTTCCCCTTTCGCGTGATCAGTCCTATTCAACATCTCCACCTCGGTACAATCATAAAATCGTTGCGAAGCAAGAGAAATACTCTCTGGAACATATTTCTCCGCTCTCGTTCGGTTTTCGATTACTCTAACTGCTTTGGAGTATTTTATAGATTTTCCAACCTCAATGAAATTCTTTACAAAAATGATGATTTCCCTCCATCTCTTCACTATAAATGACAATCTTCCAACGAACCAATAACAATCTCTAATTTTTTCGCTAGTTACTTTGAACTGTCTTTTGCTCGAAATAACTCAGTTCTAGACTTACCATAATTTTCTTATCATCCGCATTTCTCTAATAGCCCTTCTAACCTAAGCATTAATCAATAATAAATCAACGGTTCATAATGGGCTCATCAAACTCAAAGACGATTATAATCTGGATCTAGATCTCATTCTTAGTATTTTGCTCAAAAAATGTTGCTTTAGTTTACCCCCTCAGTCGAACTTTAGACCCATAGCTAAACTCTCTCATATCTTTAAGCTTTTCGAAAGCATTCTATGTGAAAGACTTACTTTCAAGTGCAAATCAATGATATCCTCCAAGCAGCATAGTTTTTGTTAGGGAAGGTCTACAACCACTAATCTGGTTGAGTTTGTTCTTTTCTCTCTCTCATCATATCTAGACAACAGCCAATATAAAGTTTCAGTTCAACTCCAAGGTAGCCATCTTGGACTCCTCTTTTTCATCCTCGCCATTAATGATGTCGAAAAGATCATCCAATATTCTGCTGTCTCATTTTACGCTGATGATGCAAAATCCACGAAACGTAAGATCATCCCGCCTTTTTTCTTTCCTGCTCATCGTACATCCTATGGTCTCAACGAACCTTCAACCCGCAGATTAGTTCTGTTCCTTTTCTTTTCGACCTCAATCTTCCTAGGAACTGTCACCCTTCTTTTAAACAGTTTCTCATTCTCATAGTTTACTTTGGGTTTAAATTACTTTAAGTTAAGTATTGCTTAAGTCCTTTTTAGCTTGTAGTAAGCTTATAAATTGAAAATTAAAAGTAAGAGAGGGAACAACAGGACTCTTCAGACGTTTTCTCAAAGCAGGATCCAAGATGTTAGACTTAGACCTTAGACGTAAACTACTATCAACGCGTCTTATGGATTCAGAGACAGCGTCAAAACAAGTTAGTTTGTTATTAGTCTGGAAGCCCAAGTATTTTACTTTTGAGACATATTCAACAACTTGAGAGTTTAATATTATTTTGGGAAAGTCTTCAATATTAACTTCACTTCTCGAGCAAATCATACTAAAGGTTTTCGATGGGGTTGACTGAAGTTTATTTTCAAGCACCAACTATAGAATATTCGTAAGATCTTCCGTCACCCGGACAATGTAATAATAAAGCAATACATCATCTACATACATGTTGATGAAGGAGCTATGAACAATATCTGGAACATCATTTACAAAAAGTGTAAAAAAGATGTGGTCCTAGTACTGACCCTTGCGGCACCCCAGGATCAACAATAAATGGACTTGAAATACCTTGATCAGTGGTTACTATTTGAACACTCTATTTTTCTCCCCTTCTCACACCTCTTCGACTCTCCTCCTCTCCTCTTTTCCTCTTCTCCTTTTCTCCTGTCCTCCTCTTCTCCATTTCTTCACTTTTCTACATATCATTTTTTCTTCTCCTCTAATATTCTTTTCCTCTTTTCTTCTTCTTCCTTCTCCTCTACTCCTATTTTTTTCTTCTCGTTTTCTCGTTTCCTTCCCTCATTTCTGTATTATACTCTTGCTTTAATTAATTACAACCGAAACTCAATTGGAAACTGATGAGAGTTTTTGATGATGCGTTAGTAGCGGTTGAAGAGCAACGCTTGTGCAAAGACGAAAATGAAAATTGAGTTGGTTTCTTGAAATTTAAATCAATAATAGTTTGGTAAGAGCTTTTAAAGACATAGGATAGTTTGAAACTATGTGACCAACGCAACGACGTGAGAAACTGTCTAAAAAAAACATTTGCTTCCATCATTTCATCACTTTCTTCTTCTCTTCTTTATATACATACTTTCAAATCCACACTAAGTTAAGATTTGACTTCCGAAAAAGAGTTGGAAGAGTGTTTCAAGTCCCTCGTTTGGAACCATCTCATGATAGTTTTGACAACTGGCTACAAGTTTGTTGAAAATATTTATCACAATGTCGTCGTTGTTACTTTTGCATCGGTAAACAAAGTAAACCCGAAATTAAATAACAAACCTCTTACTCACGTCGCAATAGTTGCTCTTTGTTTTCCAAAGACACTAAATTTTCCATGGGAAAGAGTAAAAAAAACACCACTAAACTCTATCAACAA
Organism: Melanostoma scalare; assembly: GCA_949752695.1. Classification (NCBI taxonomy): domain Eukaryota; kingdom Metazoa; phylum Arthropoda; class Insecta; order Diptera; family Syrphidae; genus Melanostoma; species Melanostoma scalare. The sequence goes on from OX456984.1 coordinate 218,582,497, forward strand.
CAACACCTACTCCAAACTAATCTCTTTCCCTGAATCACACAGAGAATTCTACGCATTCTTTTGCCAAAGTTGCCTGGGAAAATAATAATAAAAACTAAACCGTAAAAAGAAAATTGTTCACTTTGAAAGAATGGCGGAAAATTCCGTCTTTATAATGTCATGCACTTTATTGTTTCACCCACGGAAAGTAGAACTGGCAAAAGAAAACCTTATGAGAGAGGACTAAAGAAAATTCTTTTTGTGCTGGAACATGAAATTCACATGTTCACCTTAGAGCGCGAATTCACGTACACACATACACAGTGCTTAATAGGTCGACGGGACGAAGCTTGTCAACAACACAGAACACATCAATTGCTAGTGGCCTCGACTACATAACAAACGGGGGACTTCAGCACATAATGCCAACGATGACGATCATTAAGCGGCCATCTATGGAAAACAAAAATTGAAGCAAAGGATGAGGGAGGACTGTGGTTGTGGATATGGCTATGAGTTAGGGTGCTGGTATTTTTCTTACTCCATTCCTATTATTTTCCTATACACACTTCATGATTCTATTGTCAAGCTGTCTAATGTCGTGTTATGTTGGATAGAGAATTTAACGGACAAATGTCAAAAAGACATGTGCTTGACTTATGATTAGAGGGACACAACAACTGTACAGAGAACAGAACTAATCCGTTTGTGTGATGATGAACTTTATTTTGATGTTGATTGTTAGACAATCAAAAGGACTAATATTCTCCAGGTATTGGATGGTAGTAGTGGCACCAACAGGGAATATTTAAATATTCTTTGAAAATGAGGAGTAGAAAAACCGCGTGCTTTGGGAAATCCCTTTATATCGAACAGCAATGGTTAGTTGAGCGGAATTTCCTTTCTGTTTGAGTCCTTTTCGGGTTTTTACCTTTGGTCTTGCGTTTCTTGTTGATGAATTTAAGGGCATTGTGGAAAAGAAATCAATTGACCTTGTGTACGTAAAATCAAAGAAAGCTGTAGTCTTTGTCCTTTCGACAGAACTCACAACAAATTTATATGACTAGACATTGGAAAATTTGATGAACATTAGTTGCTTTTCAAAACTTGGTAATGAGAGAGGTTAAGTTGAAAACTACAGGAAGAAATAAATAGCATCAGTTTGAAACATCAAAAATTGCAATTTTAAGATTAAGATCCCATATTTAAGTAGCTAAAAGTTTTCTGGATAAAGTCAGAACATAGTTTTGTGATTCAATGGTTAAAAAAGTTTAAATTCACACATTTTTATTTAAAAATAATGAGATTTTTTTTTTTTGCATCTCAGAGAATAAGCGGTACTGAACTTAGAGCAAGCTCATTTGTACACACTTGTCTACGCTCTTCTTACTTACTTACTTAAGGTGGCGCTACAGTCCGGGTCGGACCAGGGCCTCAACCAACATGCTTCTGCCAGCTCGGTCCCTAGCTAGCTGCCTCCAGTTTTGCACGCCAAGTTGGTTGAGGTCCTCTCCTACTTGTGTGCGCCACCTGAGTCGCGGTTTTCCTCTACTGCGCCGTCCCTCGGGATTGGATTCGAAGACTTTCCCGGCCGGAGCGTTGGTGTCCATTCGCTCTACATGACCCAGCCATCTAAGCCGCTGGACCTTGACTCGTTTGACCAGATCAGTGTCTCTGTACAGCCCGTACAGTTCGTCGTTGAATCTTCTTCTCCACTTTCCATCTATGCAGACGGGACCAAAAATCACCCGAAGAATTTTTCTCTCGAAGCATTGTAAAGCGTTCTCGTCTGCCTTTGACAAGGTCCATGCCTCTGCGCCATATATAAGAACCGGGATGATAAGTGTCTTATACAGGGACACTTTAGCTGCTCGAGAGAGGACTTTACTACTCAATTGCCTTCTTAGTCTGAAGAAACAGCGATTGGCAAGAGTTATTATTCTTCGTTTGATTTCAGCGCTGGTGTCGTTGTCTGAATTAATAGCGGCGCCTAGGTAGACAAAGTCCTTAACTACCTCAAATTTATAGCTGTCAATTGCGACGTTCTGTCCAAGACGTCGGTGTTGGGTGTCCTTTCTTGATGACAGCATATACTTGGTCTTGCCCTCATTTACCACTAAACCCATCTTCTTCGCTTCCGTCTCAATGCTCATAAACGCGCCATTGACATCACGCTGCGTTCTTCCAATTATGTCAATATCGTCGGCATATCCGAGCAATTGAACGGATCTTTGAAAGATTGTGCCTCTTGTGTTGACGTGGGAGTTTTGCACTATTCTTTCAAGAACGATGTTGAAAAAGTCGCATGACAGTGCATCGCCTTGCCTAAAACCTTTTTTGACATCGAATGTATCGGTGAGATCTTTTATACTACTACGTTTCTACGCTCTTCATTCATCATTAATGCGAGTGTTAGTGGTTAGTAAATAACGCCAACACAAGCACAAAGAGAACGTATACGAGAAAAAAAAAAAATAAAAGACGTTACAATTACTAACAACAAAAAAACTAACAAAAAAGTACATTAATAGAACAAAATAAATCAGTGAAACATTATTAAACAAAAACTATAAATAAGAGCAGAAATTAAATTACAATAGTAAGAGGCACACTGGTTCTTAGTTTTAATTTTAGGTTGAAAGCGGAAATAAAAGGATTGGAGTTAGATAACCTACTCATGCGAGCTAATGGCTCATGCAAGCCACAGTTAGTTCTGTGGTGGGAGCAATGTAAAAACTCTTAATTACGTAGTTGGTGAGATACTCCACGATAGTTGAAACTAATGTGGGAGAGCAAGTCGGGGGCATCAGTTGAACCGGTTATTCGGCCCTATTGAGGTAACCGTCGGAGCGGAATCCTCTCCGATCGGGGACATTTTGCTTCGTGGTAGTTCTCCGATCGGACGATCCGACGTTCTCCGATAAGTTTTCGTTGCGGAGATTTTAGTTTTGGGAATGCAATGCATTACCGCATTTGTGAAAAATTTCTTACGACGGCAGAAGTAGTTCAAGCAAAATTGAATCTCCAAAAAAAGATGCGTTGCGGAGAAAACTCCGCTCCGAAAGTTACCTCGATAGGGCCGATTAATTGATGAAAAAATACTAAATCATTGTTGATTCGTCTCTGTGAGAGGGTTTGAAGATTTAATAGGCGAAGACGATTTTCATAAGGAGGGAGATTGAAAGGATCTGCCCAAGGAAGACCTTTGAGAGCAAAACGTGTGAATCTGTGCTGTATTGCTTCGATTCGAGATTTATGGATATCATAAAATGGTGACCACACCTGAGACGCATATTCTAGATGAGGACTAACATAACAGTTATATAAAGAGAGGGTGACATAGGGGTCATTGAATTCTTTTGCCCATCGCTTAATAAAGCCAAGCATTGTATTTGCTTTGTTAATAAGGAGGTTGATGTGTTCATCAAATTCGAGGTTGGTACTAAAAAGAACACTGAGGTCACGTAATCTAGATACTTGAGAAAGGGATTGTTGCGATGTTGAATATTCTCCAATACATGGCGATATTTTGCAGGAGAAGGTCATACTTTGGCACTTGGCGTTCAAACTATTCCCATTTTTAGAACACAATAGAACAAAACTGTCGATATCTTTTTGTGAGAAGTCTTGATCTGAATAACTTTTGATGGTTTTGAAATTCTTCATATCATCAGCAAAGATCAAAATTTCGCTGTACGAAATGCAAGAAATTACATCATTAACTGCAACAATGAAAAGTAAGGGACCAAGATGACTTCCTTATGGCACACCAGACAAAGCAATGAAAGGTTTTGATAAAACGTTACGAATTTTGACCTATTTTTTAGGTAGGAGCTTATCCAAACAATAAATGATGAGGGAAATCGAAATGCATTTAGTTTATACAGTATGATCTTATGAGGCAGTTGGTCAAACGCCTTAGAGAAGTCAGTGTAAATGCAGTCAAGCTCGTTCCCACATTCAAGGGAGTTTGAACATTTAAGATAAAAAGATGGAAGGTTGGTGGACGTCGATCTTCTTTGCATAATTCCGTGCTGCTGATGGTAGATAACATTCTTTGCAAAGAAGGATATAGGCTTTCGCAGACTACTTGTTCAAATAGCTTGGGTATATATGAGAGCTTTGAAATTGGCCTGTAGTTTTTTATATCGATTTTTGCACCCTTCTTGAAAACTAGTGTTATAAAAGATTTTTTCCAAATAGTGGGAAATATTCCAGCTTTTAAAGAAAGCTTGAAAAGTTATCCAAGTGGAAAGGATAAACGTGAAGAACACTTTTTTAAAACAATTGGCGGAATCGAGTCCGGACCAGAAGAAACGTCATCTTTAAGAGAAGAAAGGTTGTAAGTAATTCTGTCTCCGTGAATAGGGATACTATTAAAAAAATACTGAAAAAAATGTTCATCAATTTCTAAAATCGTACTATAAAAAGAGCCACAAAAGTGATTTGCAAAGGCATTGCAAATCTCAGGAGTATTTTTTAAAGAATTGCTATTATAAACAAAGTTGACTGGATAACCGTCTGATTTTTTTTTAAGAGTTTACAAAGAACCAAAAACTTTTTGTGATGTGTTTATTGTGAAATAAAATGATTTGATCATACTTCTATCGAAAATCCGTTTAAAATTTTTTTCGTGTTTTGCCGGCCAAGCACAATTTCTATTTCTTATTTATGAGAGACTCACTTAAACTCCCAAAACCAAATTGGCAAGGCTGTTGAAAGAAAAAAAACGAATGCAAGATAACGTATCGATCTACTATTCAACGCAGAAACCTGGGGCCGAATAACCGCATCTGTGATCGAGTGAGTGAGCTCAATTTTTCTTTCAATACTCGCTCCTTATTACACTGCTGTTCATTTATCGGCTTCGATTCGTTCCAATACTGATGAAAGAATGTCAAATTGTGGTACTAAAGTGCTCAATAACGCGAGAAGTAATTCCAAAAACACATAATTCAGTCACTTATTACTCGATCACGAGTGCTGTAATTCGTCCCCTGGGTTTATAACGGCAAACTGAAGTTTTCGATTACATTCATTTATTTCGTTCTGAAGAAGAGCTGTTCCTGGCCATGTAATTATTCTCTCGAATCTTCAGTGTTTCTAAAAGATTAATTGTGAGTTAAGCTTTACAGTTCGGTGTCAGTCTTCCTATTCTCAACTTATTTTTTGGTGTTGCTGCTACATTCTTCTCCAGCTGAAGTCAGCTGTAGCATCCACGGAGTTGGCTCAAGCCTGCTATGCTTTATCTATATAAACTAGTATTCGTATTAAATAAATAACTAGGGTGGCGCAACAGAGTGGAGAGCACCGTGGTATAGCGCATTTCTTGCAGCCATGACTAATCGTTTTACTTCTTTCTATTGTTCAATTCTTATAACTTGATTCACCAGTAATGATCAGCTTGTCTGCCTGTTGCGTGGTATTTTCGAGTTCGAATCCAAACAGAAAACAAAATGTGTTTTTACACGGATATCGCCCGTCGCGAGGAATTCGAGGAAGTCCACCGATAGCGAATTTAGTTCAACCGTAGCACCACCATCTGAAGAAACAAATTCACCACCACTGACACAGTTAGTATTAATCTCAGGACTTCCTATTTAAAGCATTATTTTGTCAAAAAAAACGCCGATTCTTCAAAAACTCAAAATATTAAAATCAAAATCAGAATCTTTAGAATTAAATAGATAAAGTTATGAAGTAAAAAGGTAATTCAAGAGCCACCATGTTGTATTTTGTAGTAGAGACTGAAGTACAATCATCTGAGCCTCAACCCTCTCTCTATAAGCAGATACGTTACAGCTTTACAGTCTCTTCAAGTGAATTTCTGCAGCTCTATTTCGTCGTGTCGGGAGTTTTGTCGTTTTAGATACAAAAGTAGTAAATAATATGTTGTGAAAATTATTAATTGTAAAAAGGAACAGTTCTTATTGATCAGTTTCTTAGTACCTGTTCCCTTATTTCTTTAAATGATATTAATGTAAATTAATAATTTTATTTTTTTTTGCTTCAAGTATCGATATCTCTATTATTATTATTATATTGATATTTTCGCTTTATTTTGGCATTTAACTTAGCCAAATTCATTGTCAGATTTACGGGCACCGCTTATCTTATTACGGATATCCCCCAGAACGAAATTGGCACTCTCTCAGAATGGTCTAAATAAAAAGGAAACATGTCATAACTATGAACAATCAACAGACCTGGTAAACTTTGTCAGAGTAAGAGATATTAGGCGTAGATAACTCAAACAAAGTTAAAAAAAGCACTCTGTTTTCAAACCGCTTAGTTGATTAATATAACAAAATTCTCACTTCAACTTTATCACAATAAATTACAAAGATTTTGAAAAAAGTGTCTTTTTTTCGATACCAAGTAGTGTGGGATTCTTACCCACTAAAAACTCCTCATAATCAGTACCAATCTATAACGATCGACAACAGATTTTTCTTTCTCAATAATATTATCTCTTTAAGGGAAGCTTAAACTTTTAATGCTTCCCATGACTTTTAGGCCATTAGCTCGTGTGGCTTGGTTCTTCTTAATCTCCGAACATTGCCTCTCGTATTTAATACGGACTCCATTTCAGAGTTGATATGACTGCAGTCGCCGATTGTGTGATACAGCATGTTTTCTTACAACTTCTGTAACCGTTTCTATTTGTAGGTCACGATGTAAATCGCTATTTCTTATATACCATGGTGCATTTACTATTCCACGAAGGACTTTGTTTTGGAACTTTTGGATGATTTCAGTATTTGTTTTCTTTGAACAGCCCCATAATTGGATTCCATAGGTCCAAACAGGTCTAAGTACTTGTTTATAAAGCATTATTTTATTTTCGACAGATAAGTCCGAATTTCTACCGAGTAACCAGTACATTTTTCTATATTTCAAGTTGAGCTCTTCCCTTTTCTTTTTGATATGCTCTTTCCATTTTAGCTTTGCATCCAAATTCATCCCAAGGTATTTGGCCGTATTGGCGTAGGGTACAGCTTGATTGTTGATGAATATTTGAACGTAGCTTAACTTTTTATTTGTAAAGTTTATATGTGCAGATTTAGCTTCATTGAGCTTGATACGCCATTTTTTGGTCCAATCACTAACGGTGTCGACGGCATTTTGCAATTTCTCAGCAGCCTTGACGACGCACTTACTGGATGCCAAAATTGCGGTATCATCCGCAAAAGTAGCCATAATGGTGTTGTTATCCACTGGAATATCCCTTGTATATAGCAAATACAGGGTAGGTCCTAGGACGCTTCCTTGTGGAACACCGGCTTGTATATTACATAGCTTTGAATATTCTTGATCATACCGTACTCTGAAGAGCCGGTTTGAGATATAAGATTTTAGTATTTCGTAGTACTGCCTGGGTAGGTCCCTTTGCAGTTTGTACGCTAGCCCCTCATGCCATACCTTGTCGAATGCTTGAGCAACATCTAAAAATATAGCCGAACATACTTGTTTTTCTTCTAATGCTTTTTCAACTGCATCCGTTATTCTATGAACTTGGTCTATCGTGGAATGTTTATTTCTAAATCCAAACTGATGATTTGGGATTAGATTTCTTTCTTCTATGACCTTGCTCAGTCTTTTCAGTAGCAATTTTTCAAAGACTTTTGCCATTATTGGTATAAGCGATATTGGTCTGTAAGACGTCACTTCTGTTGGTGGCTTACCTAGCTTTGGTATAACAATTACTTCAGCAATTTTCCAATGATGTGGGACATATTGGGTCTTTAGGCATGCATTTATTATGAATTGGAGTTTTATGAAGGCTTTTGATGCCATTTCTTTCATAACCTGAGCAGTTATTAGATCGTACCCAGGTGATTTTTTGTTCGATAGTTGATTTCGACACATACTTTTTGTTTCTTTGAGTGTGACAATTGGTATGTCAACTTCATCGACTTTATCAATAAACTGTAAGCTGTTTTCAGGTGTATTTGCTGGGAATGGCTTAAAAACATTCGCAAGATGTTCTGCAAACAGGTTAGCTTTTTCTTTCGGATTTCCGATCCAATTCTCGTTTAGAGATTTTATTGGCGGGTTTTGTAACCTGCGGTCTTTTCAGGCGCTTAGCTGCTTTCCAGAGCGAATAATCGGTTGAAGCATCAGTCGTTAAATTTTTCAGGAATCTACTTAATGAATCATTTTTGAATTTGTAGATTTGTTTTTTTCAGTTCGTTGCTTAGCCGGTTAAACGCTGTTTTATCGTCCCGAAATCTAGTATTTTGCCATTTTCTTCGAGCTCTTCTCTTCTCCAATATCAACTCTCTTATCTCGGCAGGGTATTTTGTTTCAGTTTGCTTCCTACTCGAGTAAGTTGGTGTACTTTCTTCTGCAGCTTGTTGAACATCGGCAATGAATTGTTCTACTTCAAGGTCGACTTGCTCTTTTGTTTCCATAGGGGATCTGAGATTTATATAGCTTTCAAGCTTTTCTCTGAATTCACTCCAGTTTGTTTTAGTTTTGTTTTTGTTTTGTTTTGTTTTGTTTTATTATTTACAAGCTTAGGATTACTTTTTTCCATTATCTCTGATTCATTAAGTGATAAAATCACCGGTGTATGATCTGATGATAGGTCATAATTACCTTCGACTCTTATGTGGTTTCGTTTGATGCCTTTAACTATGAAAAAGTCAACAAGGTCTGGTATTTTACTAGTATCCGATGGCCAGTAAGTTGGTGATCTGGAAGAATAAAACTCGCAATTGTATTTGAGGCATGCTTTGTAAAGCCTTCTGCCCTTTGTTGTTATAAGTCTGGATCCCCAATGGGTGTGCTTAGCATTGAAGTCACCGCCAACAAGGAAGTTATGTCCTAGTAGATTTAGCAGTTCTGTATAATCATCTTGAGTTAGGGAACGCCTTGGCGGGCAGTATATTGATGCCAACTTGAAGTCTTTCTTTTTCATACTAATACTAATTATTGTTACTTGCATATTCTCGTTTGTAAACATAGCTTCTTCATGGTGTTTTAAGCTCTTTTTTATCAGGATTGCCGATCCACCTCTAGCCTTATCAGCTGGATGAGGAGCGTGGTAGCAAATATAGTTTGATATTAAATCATCAAGAACCAGTCCACTTGAGAAATGAGTTTCGGACACCAGACAAAAATATCAATGTGTTCGATGTCTAAGAAGATTTTTAATTCTGATAAATGGTGTAAAAGACCGTTTGCATTCCATGTTCCAATTTTTAGTGTTCTGTCCATCATTGTTTTTTAAGAGCGACTTCTTTACTTAGCCGTTTGATGTTCAAATCCTGATTGTCAATTCTTTTAAGAATAAGTTCAAGAATTTCATTAATGGAAGTTTCTTCATTCTTCCTCACGTTTTTAACAATCTGTGAATAGGATTTATTTTCGTCGCTTTTGCTTTTAACAGCTTCTTTTGGCAGTTCTTTCTTACCTTTATCTTCAGCTTCAGGAGTTCTTTTTGTGTTGGCTGAATTGCTAGGCTTTATTTCACCGGATGTCATTTTGCTTTTGGATTTTTGAAATCTTTTAGCAACTGGACAGCCTCTGTAGCTTGCAGGGTGATTACCTTGACAGTTTACACATTTTGCTTTCTGTTCTTTGCTTGATGGACAGTCTTTAGTTGCATGTTTTCCTTCACACTGAACACAAGCAAACTCGCGGTTGCAATATTTTTGGGTGTGGCCGAATGCTTGGCATCGTTTACATTGCGGAACAATTTTTGATTTTCGCAGTGGTTCAATTTTGACTTTTATGCCCAAGATTGATCGAATATTATAGACATTTTCAAGACTTTGTTTGCTGTCGAAAGATAGCGTGAATAAAGGCAGTGATCTCTTTATTATTATTGGTTCCCCAGCAGAGTTCTTAGTAGTCTCATTCTTAATAAGATTGACTGCATCAAGGGCTTGGAAGCCGGCTTGAACAAGGTCTTCTACTAATTCTTTTGGAGAACATGAGGAATGTAGACCTCTGGCTACTACCTTTATTGGTCTTGTGGATTTGTTTTCAAAGGAGTGCCACTGGATTTTATGTTTGCTTAGTTCCTCAGTGACCAGTCTATAGTCATCATCTTCCTCGACATTGACTTTCCAATTGTCTTTGTTATACGATGTATATTTGCATGCTTTTTTAGTACATTTCTCAATAATTTTCTTAAGATCTCCAAAATTTGGGAATCCTGTGATCATAATTGGTGGTGGTACAGTTTTTCTGTTGCCTTTAGACAAAGACTTCTGTTTAGCATTGGCTAGCACATTATTTGCATTATTCTTTGTAGTACCCAAGTCTTTTTTATTTTCATTTTTCGAGGTTTGCTGGTTCTTTGTATGCAATTCGGGGCTACCTTCAACTTTTCGTTTTTTAGCAGTGCGCTTATTTCTTTTTCTTTCAGTTTCAAATAAAAGTTCTTCTTCGTCAGTTTGATACACAGTAACAGTATCTTGTTGACTTGTCTGAACCGTAGACTTGTGTTCCTTGTCAAATAGGGACACCTTTTCTTCGAGTCTTTTTACTTGATCCTGAAGACTTTGAACTAAGGTTTCAAGTTTCTTTCTTGCTGCTATTTCCTTTTGCCATTCATCATAGTAATCTTTTGATTTGGTTTGGCAGTTTTCTTTGATTTCTTTGAAACTCTGTTGTCCTGCAGTGTCGATCATTTCAGAGACATTGGTTTCTTTTTGGCTAATGACTTTTACGTCATTTGTCTTAGTTGGGGTTTTCGATGGTGTAACCCTTTGGGAGTAGTTTTTTGGTGGAGTTCTCTGTATTTTCGTACTCCGTTTTCCAAAATTTTTAAGCAATAAGTGGTCCTCCCCAGAATCCGTAGGACCGATCTCTTTAGAGAGTGGATTTTCCAGTTTTGCTGGACTGCCACCTGGGGTAATAAATCTGTTTGTTTTGTTCATTGCCATAAATTTTTTTAAACTTTTTTTTTTATGATACAAATAGGTCAGTTACTTCTATTCGCATTTTAAATTCAGCCGTCCCACTGGGATCAGACGCTGACCAGTGTGCCGCACAATATGTGTCAGACGCTCTTGGATTTATTGTTGAGCTGGTACATTCAGAGTGATATTTTTCTTTCTTTGCTCCTAGTTCCTGAAAAGATAACTCAGGTGACACAGCTCGTGGATCAATTGATCCAACGCTCGTCGTTAGTTGGATATCCAGCGGGCACCACTTGGAGGTGACGATGCGATTTTGCTCCGTGTCTGAAATACTTTTTGCACCTTTTCCGAATTCCGCACTGAATTAATCGACTTTGATCGCTTGATTAAAATAGTGCAAAACATAAAAACATTAAAGAAATTGCATTTCGTATACTAAAAATAACGTATACTTTATGAAAAGTAACAGTTTTTATTTGTATACCCAAAATATCAAAGTGACCTTTGCGCTGATTTCCATGGAGCTTCCCAATGTGCGTCGTTCACCGTAAATCGAGTTGAGCGCTCTAAGTTGCTAGATGGAGACCCGTCTGAACATCCAACTGCATGCTGGTTGTATTTATAAGTATGTACCAACTTACATAGACAAAAAAATATTACTATTTCAAGACCTAAACCCATAATTTTAGATACACAACTATTGAGTTCTGAATTATTGCTCTTTGCATAGATCGTTAATTAAGTTAGCTATTCAGAGTTTGATGTATTCACTTCATGGACATAAATGTATGTTTTTGCTATTCAAAGAAAATAAAACATAACTGTAATACATGTACTTCCGGTGTTGCAATAGTAGTTTTTGTATGCAATTTACCTAAGTGATGGTTCTTTTTGCCTTAAGTTATGTGCTTTTTACCAGGAAGTTGGCTAACAGGAATCGTATAATTTATCTTTATTGATGAGCTTCCGGTGGAAAAGTGAAAGAATTCCTACTCCATTTGACTGAGCCGTTTAGTTCAAATGCCCGATGTCTTAGAGAAGCCAAAGCTCCCACCCAAATTCATGAACTATTCGAAAAGAAAGTCAGATATTAAACGTTTAGTTTACGTTTCACGGCTAAAAGATCTCACACTCGCTTGTTTCGCTTGTCTAGCAAAGCGTAGAATTATCACCCATCACCCAATCAAATAGTCTTCCATTACTCAAAAAGGACTCTTTAAAGAAGATGAAAATGCAAAAATTGATGGAACCAAAAAGAAAAAAACTCTTAACAACAATTCAATTCGCTATTTGAGCCAGGATACTTTATATGTACGTGGAGGATCGAAAGTCACATCTGCTAAGAGTGTATGTAAATTATGAAATGTGCCTCTGAAAGGCTTTCCCTTCACACCAGCATCAGCACCAACATATAGGCCATATAAATCCTACGCAACGAACATCAATTCGCTTCGAAGTACTTTCAATTTTCCAATAAAAGAAACCAATTTCATCTTCTTTTCGTCATTGGATGTCTACTCCATCCTTACTTTAACTATGCCCTTTACCATACAACAATTTACATAAAATACAGCTACTATTACTGTGAATAAATTGCCTATTCGCTGTCGGAGTTACTCCGCTTCAAGGATCTCCTCTTTACCAAGTACCATGGATTGTTAGATTGGTTTAGTAAAATACACGCTGGAGTATACAGGCAATTGAAACTTTTGACAGTGTTAACCGATTCGATGGATGGGAGTTTTTCGATGTTTTTCTTGGAAAATATCAAGTGCGCCATGGACCAATGCGATGGCGGCAACGACGATACGGCGTCACTTTTATAAGGTTCACATGACAAGAGCTGTCAGTTTTTTCTTCACACGAAAAACAAGTTGGTGTCGTTAGCAGAAGTTTTCTTCCTTTTTTTTTCATTCGATTCTCAATTTCTGGGCAAATGTTCTTAGGGGTGTAGAGTGGTGTACATACGTCGATAAGACTTTGGGAAAATATAAAGTGCGGCAAGTGTTTTCCCCACTCGATTTTTGTAATTGAAATCAATTTCGCTGTCTTTTTTGAGTGTAACATAGCGCCTCACAAAGTTCTAGTGAAGGAGGGTGCCACTATGACACAGTATATGCTTACATAGCTCAATTTAGGAATGCTTCCATAAATTGAAAATTTTGAATGGAGAAGCAAACGATGATATCAAATTTTGCCTATGCTTCCAACGAAAAATAATACAAGCCCATCCTCTTAGTGGTGGTTTGTTACACTCGCGATATGGTGTGAATGGGGTGGCCCTAGCTCCAACCAGCTTATGCTCTTAACAACATAGTTTAACAGTTTTTAGTTGAAAACATACGGCATCAATGAATACTCATTACTCACCTTCCGCTGTAAGGACATCATCGTTGGAGTATATCTTAATTTCCAATACGAAGTCAAAGGTTAAACGTTGGCAAAGCATCACTAACGTAGTAATTGAAATACACTTTCCGCATCACTTCCGGGGTAGCAACTTGCATAAAACTGTCCCACACTAATACGCAAACGAACTAGGTAATCTCGAACTGACTATAAATGGCGGTTCACGTGTCGAAAAGTGTTCCTTACGTCATACTCTCATTTGCTTTTAACTATGCTTGCATTTCTGACTCAGCGTGTGTATGTGTGTTTGGATTTTTTCTCTCCATTTTGATGTTTGATACTTGTGTCATGCTTCGAAGATGAGCCGGAAAACTTTAATGGCTTTGTTTTCGCTGCTCTTGGCCTCATGCGCAAATATGTTTCACTCTCCTTCTTTTCTTTTCACATTCAGTTTTTGCCAGCGGCATTTCCGCGTGGAAAAAACTAGTTTGCAATATTTCCTTCTTACTCAAAGACTTCTGCCACCTGAACATGATGCACATCCTTATCTGCTCAGGCGAAAACTAATTACTCTGCTTACACACCTGAAAGCTACAGAAATGGTAAGCATGCAGCAATTTTTTTGTGGTTCAACGTGTATAAGTTGCGTTGTGTAGCTAACACCATAAAGAAGTAATCTGCCTGACTGATTGAAGAGCTCACTTCATAATCGACCTGCCATCCCAAAATGTTGGGAGCCTTGACTGTGTACGCCAAACAAGAACCTATTAGTGCCCCAAAAGGATGTTGGAAATTTCTCATCTAACCGCCATGCTCAGACAATAGGCTAACACACAATCTATAAAGCTCTCAGGGACACAGCTTCTTTCATATTTTCATTTGAAAAAAAAAGGACTTACCCATCGAAGTACTGGTACAACACGTACGTCATGTTTCTGCCCTAATTAAGCCGCAAAATTATGTGTTGCATCAGCTAGAAGTAAGTAAGGTGCAGTCAACAAAAAAGATTATGGCGAACGATTCCCTTACACATCCTCATGCAAAACGAAACGAAAGGATACCACAACATCGCCCACGGGCGCACATGCAGCAACACCTCGAGCAATAAATTAATCATTTTTACCTCCTCCGCATTGACCCGGGTTGTTTCTGGTTGAGTTGAGGGTGGGTGATGTGAAGACGACAACGACGAGGAGAAAGAGTGGGATAAGGTTAATTGGAAAAAGGTGTGTCGAGACATTCAAGTTGTGGGTTATGATGTTGCAGAGAGTGTCGACTTTATTTGGTTTGGATACGAGAAAAAGAAAAAAAAAAAAATAGAAATTTGTTTCGGGCATGTCCTTGAGGCGTTTCTGACTCACCAGTTCGCTTAAATTTCGTGACTAAACCGACAAAATCTGCTCGTTTGGTCAGAGAATCTGTTCAGGTAAATTTCATGTGAAGTGCAGTGAGATGTAAAACCCAAATTCAAAGGATTCACTATAGGTCGAGGCATGGTACGATAATTATGGTACATTCGTTTTCAGGATAATTTAGCAAATGCCAAAGGACTTTAGTGATTACTAGATTATTCCGACGAGATTATTGAGGAAAAGGAACACTTGAATAGCAAAATGTGGTCAACTGTCCAGAAGGACCTCCAGCCTCAAGTGGTTGGAAACTTTTCATACAGGTTAACGAGAGTGTAATTTTGTAATAATGCATTTTGCTTTAAATATGGGTGGAATGAGAATTTGTAGATCCGGAGAAAGATACTTGTGTGGACTTCTTCCCTTTTAGTTTGCTTTTCTGAGAACAGTTGATGTTATCTTCTTTTTAGTTCAAATAGGGCGGTGCAACAGAACGAGGGGCCTCGGGGACTAGCGCAGTTTCTCAAAACCATTACCATTGTGAGGGAATGGAAGGGACCTATAATTTTTAACCGATTCCGAACGGCTAATCGAGAAAGCGCTCTTCATGGCAATGAATTTACTAACAAAGGACTTGACAATTCCTCGTGAAAGGCAATACCCGTGGAAAAACATGTTTGCCTCTGTTGGGATTCGAACCACGAACCTCTTGGTTAACAGCAGACACACCACGGGTACCACTACCACTTCGTTAGAATGTGGATCGCTTTTAAGTGAATGAAAAATATCGTATAACGCAGACTCTAGACAAATTGTGAAGATTTGTGGGCTAATTTACAAAATCTCGGCCGTTCTCAAATTATTTGAAAATATTAAAATAGTGTGGCGCAACAGAGAGGGTAGGTCCGGGATCGGCGCATTTATTTCAACCATACCTTGTGAGGAATTTAAGTGACCTACATTTTTTTTTTTACGATTTAGAAAGTCTAACCGAGAAAGCGCTTTTCATTTATCATGACTTTACTATCAGAGAAATCACCAATTCCTCGCAGAAAGAGAAAAACAATTTTTTCCTTGCTGCTTCTGGGAGTTGGTCCTTGATCCTTCCACATCACACGCAATCGAGACGCAATCATTACGTCACGGGCACAACGAATTCGAAAATTTATGGGTAATAAAATTCTCCTTATTGCCCGAAAGCACATATTGGTTTCTTAGCATCGCTTTATTCCTTAGAGATCAATGGCTACTAATTCCGAAAGCAGTCTACTAACTCAAGTAATTTTCAGTGATTCTCCCAAAGGATTTCATAGAGTGAACGATTTCGTTCTTATCCAGTGGATATTATCTTATCTAACATTCTGTGTTCAACTTGTTGAAATTGGCACGAATTTGTCAAAGTCTACTTTCGTTTTACACGGTGAACCTCACGGCACCTATCTAGGACCATTTCTCTTTCTCTTGATCAACAGTAAAACTGAAGAGTTCAATCATTCAAAAAGTCTTCTTTAGGCAGGTTATTTGGAATTCTAATAAAGTTAAATCAATTTAACTATTTTCTTTTACAGAAAAACTTTTCAAGACTGTGGCAATTTTGGGAAACAAATTGTCTTTGAATGAAGCTAATTGACATGTATTGACTTTTCACTGCAGAAAAGACCGTAGATAGGTATTATTTGCTAAGTGTATTTTTTGGAAGAATCTCAACTGAAAAGCATTATTTCAGATGAAAATTATCTTTCAAGACCGATTTTAATTTAGGAATGCGCACAGGTAAATGCAGCCAAACTAAAAGCACGGTAAATGTCATTAGAAAAGTAAACCAGAGTTGCTTGTAATCAGTTTAAGGGGAGGAGAAGGGAACATCGAATTGTGAGTGAAGTGAAAAAGAAGCAGCACGAGAAAAGCATTTTTGAAGAAATTGAGATATGCCATGACAGGAATGAAATTAGAACGTCTTAACAAAGTGACAAACCCCGAACTCAGGCCTGTAAAGAGCTGCATGGGAACAAAGTGATAGATATAAGCAGTTGCCACTAAAGATATGTGAAGACCACTTCTACAGTCTACTTAACTGCACTGAAGATACAACTTCCGCTGTGAGGCAGCATGCTCCATTAAATTAGGACTGTGATCAAGAACTCCGTCCTCCCAACTTAGATGAAGATAAGCTTTTTGATATGCAAGCTTACGTCAAACAAAACTACTGCAGGAAATGACTTCAAAGCTTTACAAGAAAAGCTTTCGTCAAACAAGGACAGAGAGCATTGACGAATGGGATAAAACGTCCCAAAAGAATGAGATAACTTTGAGGTGGTACAAGACTTCTTCTACCTAGAACCCGCTATATACACGGCAAAGAACATTAAATGGAGAATTACTCTTGCCAATCGCAGCAGCTTTGAGTTAAGAAGGGAATCGAGAAACATAACCTTCTCTTAAAAAACCCCAGGAGACCCTTTAAAAGCCTTTGATCATCCCAGTCCTGTTATGAGGAGGACATTATCTAAAGAGTATGGGAAAACCCTAGTGGTACCGTGGTGAAATGTTTTTTCCACTGGTATCGCCTTTCGCGAGGAATTGGCAAGTTCTCCGTTAGTATTCACTGCCATGAAAAGCGTTTTCTCGATTAGCCGTTCGGAACCGGCAGAAAATTGTAGGTCCCTTTCATTCCCCCACAAGGCATGGTTGTGAGAAATGCGCTAGGCCCAGGGGCTCCTCGCTCTGTTGCGCCACCCTATTTATTTATTTATTTATTTATGGGAAAACCCTTGTTCGTTTTCAAATAAAAATTCTTTAAATGATCTTTGGTCGTGCATGCGAAGACAATGTGTGGAGAGCAAGGAACTGTATGAGCCTTATATTTATATTTAACACGTCTATTCAACGCGCTCTACCTATGCTAACAATGTTCAACCTTCTCTCTTTTAACCAAAATACTTTTTGGAAAAAAATACGTAGGCTGCTGTTTTGTTTTAGTTCTTACACATTTGCTTTGTACTTCAAATTTGTACATTGCCATGCCCGAAGTTTGCTTCGTTCTCGTAATAACTTCACTTATATCTCAAAGATTTTTCTATCATAGGAGCATCTGAATTGTATGCACTTTAACAGCTACTTTGATGTCTTAGATTTCATTGTTGTATCACTATCAGTTAACGCTTCAATCAACGATTGGATCTGTGCAGAGCACAACCGTAGATGGCATGCCTCTATTGGATGCGGACAAATCAAGCGTATGCTCCCCAACGTTAGTAAGAAGACTGCAATATTTTTGCTAGCTTGTTACAGAAAAGACTGTGGAAAGCTTATTGGAGTTGCCACCGTGCACTTCTCTTTTGCCAAACATTTTGAACGTGTTAGGCTTAAGTGATACCACACTCTGTGAATCTTGTGGAGAAGATGAGGACACTGCAGAGCTTCCTCTGTGAATGTCCTGCTTTTTCCCGCATGAGGTTACAGATACTCGGCGCAGACATGGTGAGAACTGGTAACTTAGTCTCCTTATCATGGCAGCGTCTTTTTGCTTTTTTCCGAACATCTGGAAAGCTATAACAAATAGAAGGTTGCTAGCTGGTAGTACAATGGACCGGTATTTAGGTCTGAGTGCTCCAGCAGGTATTTTTAAAACCTCCAACAGCAAAAAAAATCGCTATCAATTAACGGAGCTGGTAGCATTGTGGCCATTAATTTGGCTTTGGTGACAGAAAAGACGAAAACAACCTTTTTTTAACCAATCCTTCAATAGGCAGTCCTTTAAATACTAACGAGACTAACTACATTCTCTTTTTGTTTTTGATTGCTTTGAAAAATTACTTGAAAATTTCATGACTTGACAAACTAACTCAAATGTAGAATTGAAGATTTTATTGCTTCCAGGGGATGAAGAGAAAATTAAAAGAAAATCAAGCCTATTTCATTATATGTGCACCGCTGCACTGTTCACATTTTCTGTGTCCTTTAAGACGATTCCTATTGATTCGCATGCTGACCTTTAACACTACCCATCTACCGTCATACCTAGCTAACCTGTTGAGCTTATAGCCTTTTCCCAACGACGACGACCAATCCCCATTCCCACGATGTAAATCAGTGCAACAGGTGTTCTGTTCGCTTTATAATGGTAAAAAGCGGGTGAATAGTTCCGGCACACGTAACTTTACTCATTGTTGAACTTTCATTAACTCTCGCCTCGGTTCGTTAGAGTATTTTATTTTGTGCTTCTTTTTTTTTATTCTGAGTAAAACACACCAGCAAGGACAAGGACTTTTTCCGGAACCAAGTCAGCCATCCGGTAAAGTGGCTCATATTAAATTTAATACCAAACGTAGATATGTGCACTGTGTTGTGCATGTCCTTCTCACAGATGGACTCTGGCATGAGCACCAGTTAAGGCATCTGATTAAGTCTTCTCGTATCTCTCGTATAGCATGGAAAGATTGTATGGGATGTGATGGGAACCTATCTACTCACAACTATGAGTAAGAGCGTTTCGGTTTAATAAAAATTTATGATCAGATGCACTTACACCAACTGAAAGTGATTTGAAAACGCGAAGGGAGTGTGAGATGGGTTCCTAAATGTACGCAACACCTGAAGTTTGACTTCGTCTGCTCTACTCTCTTCTCTCTGGCCTTCTAAATCTGATTGCACATTCATTTCGTTTTCTGGTTCTGGATTCATCTCGCTCTTGTAAACGAATATGTGTGTGAAATATGAGTGGACATTTTTCCTTATACTTTACCCGTTGTATATGATGGTTGAGACTTTCTTCAACCGTAGCTGCGTCAATCCTTGAAAAGTGAAGATTGTTTGCAATATTAATTTATGTTCTTCGAAAACTATTCATTATGGATCGTGTCGTTCTTTAAATTGTACTTTAATATAGAAAATTGTATTGACTGGGATAGCATTCTTCAAAGTACTGACGTAAACTGTAAAGTTTTAATTTATTTATATTTATTTATTTATTTATATGAAACCTACTCCACACATAAATCTGCGGAGTAGGGGGGGTTGCAGCCGGGCGACAAAGACCATTTGGCTGATACACCACAAGACTAACTACACAAATACTACATAGAACAAATAACACATGACAACAGCACGCAGTAGTTACGGACGGTCCCCCATCTTGTCACTAACAGCGCTCATTCCAACTTAATTACGGTGTTCTAATGGGAACCGACTCTTTTCGGTTGACAAGGCCTTTGTCAAAGTTTTAATTTTTAACGACATTCTGGAAACATTATTTAATGGTTACGTTCCTTTAGTCACAAAACGGGTAAGAGATCGAAATGGATGTCCATGGTATAGACAAGATATCGAAATTCAACTTAAAGATAAAGAACGCTTTTTCAAAAGATATAGAAATCCTACGGATTATAACACAAGTCAATATATTTTCTCTAGAATTAAAGTTACTGCTCTAATACGTTCCTGTAAAAAAACTTATTTCATGATTTGATGTTTCTCTCAGTTCAAGGATTCTTAGGGAAAAATTTGAAAGAAAATGGAGTATGTTCATCTGAATCAATTTCTAAATGTACATTGAACCCACAAGAAATAAAAACCTTTTTTGCTCTGATGATAATGAATTTTTTTCATTTAACTGTGCAGAGGAGAGTGAAGTTGTGACTGCTTTAGAATCGATTAAATCAAATGCATCTGGTATAGATAAATAATTCAGCAAAGTTAATACGTATGATTTTACCAATTGTTATCACATTCTGAGCGCATGTATCTACAGTTCTGAGTTCCCAGAAGTCTGGAAAAGTAGAAATATTGTCTCCATACCCAAAAAAGCTAATGCCTCAGAGCCTTCTGACTACAGACCAATAAATTGTAAGGTACTTTGGTATTTTCTTCTGCAGGACATTCACAGAGGAAGTGCTTTTCGGTATCCTCTTATTCTCCACAAGATTCCTTTTGGCATAGTACTTGAACGATTAATGTCTAACCAAATTCTAGATTTCGTACAAATTAACAACATGTTACCTTAACGGCATTCAGGTTTTCGTAACAAACATAGCTGTAAATCAGCTGTTCTCAATGTAGCCTCTGACTTTCGAGTTGCTCAAGGAGAGGAGGAGAGGAGGAGAGGAGGAGAGGAGGAGAGGAGGAGAGGAGGAGAGGAGGAGAGGAGGAGAGGAGGAGAGGAGGAGAGGAGGAGAGGAGGAGAGGAGGAGAGGAGGAGAGGAGGAGAGGAGGAGAGGAGGAGAGGAGGAGAGGAGGAGAGGAGGAGAGGAGGAGAGGAGGAGAGGAGGAGAGGAGGAGAGGAGGAGAGGAGGAGAGGAGGAGAGGAGGAGAGGAGGAGAGGAGGAGAGGAGGAGAGGAGGAGAGGAGGAGAGGAGGAGAGGAGGAGAGGAGGAGAGGAGGAGAGGAGGAGAGGAGGAGAGGAGGAGAGGAGGAGAGGAGGAGAGGAGGAGAGGAGGAGAGGAGGAGAGGAGGAGAGGAGGAGAGGAGGAGAGGAGGAGAGGAGGAGAGGAGGAGAGGAGGAGAGGAGGAGAGGAGGAGAGGAGGAGAGGAGGAGAGGAGGAGTAGGGGAGTAGAGAAGGGGAGTAGAGAAGGGGAGTAGAGAAGAAAAGGAACATTCGAGAAGAAGAGAAGAGGAAGAGCAGAAAATGAAGAGAGGAGAAGTGAAAACGAGAAGATGAGTAAAGGAGAAGATGCAAAAAAGAGAAGTTGATAAAACGAGAAGATTAGAAAAGGGAACATGTGCACCGCCGCGCCGTGTGACTCTGGCGTATTGGTAAGCAAGTCTGCCTGTTACATCGGAGTTCGAGGTTCGAACTCCAGAAACATTACACTATTTTTCACGGGTATAGCCTTACGCGAGGAATTGGCAAGTCCTCCAAGAGTTATTATTAACACTGCCATGAAAAATGCTTTCCACCTTAGCCGTTCGAAATTGGCAGACAAATGTAGCTCCTAGAAATGCAACAGACCACGAGGTTCCCGAGCCTTGCTTCGACACCCTTCTTGTTTTTATTATTATGCATATTTGAAGACAACTACAATATTGCAATAAAATAAATAACCGTCGAATCTGAAAAAAGCCAAGCATAAAGATATTCAAAAAAGCGAATGGAACTGGGTACCTGAAACACAGAAAAGAAAATAGAAAATTTGACTGTGAATGACTATTGCATTGCTACTCGATCTTTCATGTAAACTATATTTCTTCATTATCTTAAGAGATCTCGGAACGATTAGCTACTAAAGTCATTATAAATTCGGAGACCTTTAATATTGCGCCTCACTTGCATCCAACGAAAAATCTTTCAAAATGATGAAACCCATTTGCTGCACAACTTAATTTTGCAAATATTGTCGCGTGGGTAGACGAGTTTGATAATTTATAACAGCATTCCCCCCAATGGAGGATTATTCCACATCTTCAATGCACAAAACACCAACCAAACTGACAATACACTCGCACAAATGAAACAACAAGTCACGATGCTCGTAACATAAACGGTCAATTAGGAATATTGTCCATAAAAGCTGAAAACCAATAGTGCTCACAGTACAGATGGCCACAAGTGCTCTGCTCTAGATCGGATTACTTTTCACAGTTCCATTCATATTCCATATTCCACACAGTCCAACATACAAGGAGCATCCTTGCCCATATCGGCAAAGCTAGGGCAACTAGTGGTGGCCATGGATGGTCTTGTATGTATTTATAGTACCCGACATCGCGTCGTGTCGGTCCTATAGACACAAAAAAGGGCAAAACACCAGCAAAAGAACACAACACATTTGTAGACTCGTACATTTGTGTGGTTATAAATTGAAAGTTATGGTGTAGAAACAATATTCTTTGGTTATCCTTTTGTCCTAGCCGCAAGTCCAGTAAAAATATAAAATATACCCACCCGTTCTCGTATGAATCCTTTGCATTTATTATCTGTCTTTCCTCTGAAAGAAACTCAGTCCTTGCGAAAGTGGCAGCAAAGTAAATTACACCCTGTATTCTGGGACTGAACGGTGGCGCTCAGTAACGGTGGGGAGGAGAAATAAGTAATTTGGAAAATTGTATATTTATGGAAGGTCACAGGACGACGGCACGGATCTGAGGTTCTCTCCAGTCTCCACTGCTGCACTCTACCTATGAATATAGTCATGTTGGCGTATGTTCATGGACTCATGGACTTGTTCAAATTACCATTTAGTAGTTCTATGATTTGTTGTTCGGTGTAGTGCATCCACGTTGGATTGTACTTTGTGTACGAGGCCAGATCTGGTAGCAATTCATGGCAAATATGGTAAAAGGCCCACCATGCTCAACTCAGCCTGGTTTAGAAGCAACACAAGCCAGCCATCTCAACTCGGAGAAAAGCCTCCAAGATTTATATCGTAAGGCAATGATGTATTTCATTCATGTATTCATGTATTCTTCTATATATGCAAATGCGGATGAGAATGAAGAAAGACCAGCAATGTATACCCACATGTGGGCTTAGCCAAACGAAACATTAAACGTTCGTGCGCCATTTAATGCCGATGATATCCTTATCGGCATCTGGCTGAGATTCATTGCTTTGCTCGAATTTGCTTGCTTTTATGAAAAGCTAAATTAAATTCAAATTCATGTCATTGAGCTTTTATGGGTTCATTGTTCGATTTAACCGATTGCAGGACTTAAAATGCACATTTAGTTGATTGTGAATGTGCACACACAGCCATGACAATGGGCATGGGAGTATCTTATATGAAGTTGCCATGAGCAGTTATGATTTATCTTTGAACTGGTTTATTTAAAATACAATCGACAATGTAATAAAATAACAAAAAAGATTTATGGAGCTTTGAAATGTGGAAGTTGGGGCCATCAATCAAGATTTGACTACAGAAACGTCTTTATTTAAGGAGCTTCAGGTATCAAATGCGTTTGGGTAAATTGCTTACTTCGGCCATCTTTATTGCATAAGGTTTCAATTCGATTCCATTTATCTTTGCAAGAAAAAGTGGACAACAACTAGCTCATGTGTTCAGATATGAAAAAAAAGAAAAGTGTTCATAGAATTTGTTTTTGGTAGTTTTAGGTGTGCAAACTGCTTGAGAGCCTTAAAGGTGAGAAAAAGCTTTATAACTTGAATTTGTATTTAAGATTGTCTTGATTAATGAGAATCACAAGGGAAAGCTGTAGAAGAACTACTGAATATTTTTTGTATTAGATTAATAAAATGAGTTGAGTTCGTGCACATCATGCTAAACGCAAATGCTTCTTACCAGGGATTAAAGCTTTTTCAGACTTGTCAAAACGTACCAACAGCTTCCTGTCAAACCCGATAGTACCCCGAAAATATTGAAAAAGTGTACCGCAAGATTCTATTCTAGGGTCCATATTATTTGCAGCTAAAGAAATGACTTCCTCGATGTTTGTTCCAACATACTTCGAAACCTTAGTGAGAAATATGTTTAATTGTAATGATCTCACGATTTTGCTGTCCTCGTATCTTCAACATAGCTGTGATATAATTAGCCACATATAACAGTTTGGTAAAAATCTTCGTATATCACCAGCTGTTGCCGGGCAAATATGCAAAAGTGCAAATTTAAAATTTCTTAATGCAGCTCTTGGTGAACATATCAAGTGACCAAGCTGATATCCCACACTTTCAAGATCGTTGAGCAGATGTTGGGTAGCTGACGTTTTAAAATAATAAAGCATTTTGATAACCACTGCGAGTCAACAACAGATGCAATCCAAAGCATAAGTTTAAGTTTAAGTTTAAGTGTTATTTCCATATATTATTACAACACAATAATTAACCTTAAGCAAAGTAAACATAACATAAAGGAAAAGACGATTTAGAGAAAATCGTCACTTCAAAATATTTTCAGGCTTGATTTACAAATTCAGTGCTTAATGTTGGGTGGCAGTAAATTAAAAATTATTTTAGAAGCAAAAAAGGACAAACAAATGTTATTCATATTTGATTTATGTCAAATATTTCCTACAACAAGGATGATACAGAAAATAATAGCGATAATAAAAATAAATTAAAACAGAACATCAGAAAAAAATTTAAGCTATACTTGAATGGTCAAATTTTAAAAGACAGACTTTTGCGCATCTTTGAAACAGTCAAGAAGACGATAGTGCCCTAATTGACGGTGGAAGTTTATCAAAAAATCTAACAAAGGTTATAAAATAAAAATTACGGAACGCAGTTGTGCAGAACAAAGGAACAGTTACCACATAAGACAGATTAACACGTAAGTTATAAGTGGAAATGAGCCGAAAATTAAGGTTACAGGACTTCATGTAGAACGACTTCAACAGTTTAAAACAATAAAGGTGACGAACTGGAGGGATTATAAGGTAACAAAACAAAGGGAAACTTACAGTTTTTCGGCACATTTTACTTAAAACATGCTTCTGTAGCACTAACAGAGGTTGAATTTGGTTTAAATACTAGTCTCCCCAGAAAACAATTTCGTATTGTAACTTTGAATGAAAAATTTCGTAATAGATTTGTTTCATGGGAAAATCAGAGCACACATTTCTAAGGTAATAAAATAGCCGAAGAGTTGAACGAAAGTACATGTATAAGGAACCAATATGTTTTGAAAAACTCATGTTAGAGTCAATGAAAAGCCCCAGATATTTAAACTCATTAGCTTTCTCAATTTCAAAACAGTTATCACTACAATAATGATGCCTATAAAAGGTGGAAGAAGTAGACTGCATATTGCATAAACTGCTACTTTTTTTGCAACTATTTGTGTTCAGCAAACTAAATCCTCAATAAACTCAGTTCCCAATTTTTATCAGCAACCAGGTCCATAAAAAAAACCTACGTCATCCGCAAATGCAAACCTTTAAAGTCAAGCTCAAAGAGAGAAAGCACTTAACGCATTCGTAAAAGTCTTAGAAGACTTATCGTAATTGTTTAAAAACCACTGAAAATTTGTGTGGTTCACTCTCTGATTCAGACATTTATTTGAATGGAAACACGCTTCCCCCAAGTGTGAAACATTTTGTGATCACGACATCAGTCATCGAGTAAGCGTAGGGTGTATGAAGAGGCGAAAAACTCCGCCATCTTCTATAATTAAAAAAACGCACCTTAAGCAAAAGGGAAAACTCTTCACCACAGTGTTGTGCTTCCAGCACAAACACGCGGTTCACAATGTTGGGCAACATAAGTTTAAAAGAAAATCAAACTATGCCAGGGATGACAAATTATGTCTGCAAACAGGAGCTGAATTACCGCATCAGTGATCGAGTGAGTGAACAAAATTTTTCTTTCAAATATCGTTCCATATTACACAACATCAGTCTGCTGTTCATATATCGACTTCAATTTGTGGAAATACTAATGAAAGATGGTCAAATTGTGTTACTAAAGTGCTCGA
The DNA here is from genome assembly GCA_949752695.1 of Melanostoma scalare. Taxonomy (NCBI): domain Eukaryota; kingdom Metazoa; phylum Arthropoda; class Insecta; order Diptera; family Syrphidae; genus Melanostoma; species Melanostoma scalare. The sequence continues at coordinate 218,608,418 of OX456984.1, forward strand.
TAACGTGAGAAGTATTGCCAAAAACACATAATTCAGTCACGTATTACTCGATCACGTGTGTGATAATTCGACCCAAGATTAGAAAAAAAACTTATACTAGTCTCAGAACAAAAAAATGCTTATGCTTCCCTAAATTAAAACAAATGATTTCCTTGCTTACCTACTTCGGTGGGCATAACAGAGGTGAGCCCCTGGGCTTCAACCAAAATTTTCGCCAGCAATTACGCTATCGGTCTAGCTCTCTCCAGATGTTCCTGCAATGTGCTTTCGAAAACCCGTCGAGCCGGAGCGTTGAAGTCCATCCGCTCTACATGACCGAGCTATCGTAGTCTCGCAATACTAAATCTTTTATCATTGTTGATTGACTTTAATTTCACCGAGATTTGAAGCTTTTTTGTAATCAATAAAAGTTTTCACTTGCCCGAGTGCCCATGGTGTAATGGTTAGCGTGGTCTGCCTGTAGTGGTAGGTTCAAAGTTCAAACACAACAACAGAGACATCAAGGAAAAAATGGTTTTCCACGGGTTTCGCTTTTCGCGAGGAATTGGCAAGTACTCCGAAACTCCGTACTATTTTCATTGCCATGAAAAGCGATTTCTCGGTGTGCCCTTCAAAATCGAATAAAAAATGTAGGCCCATTTCATTCCCTTAAAAAGGTATGCTAGAGACAAATGCGCTATGCCTTGAGGCTCCCCGCTCTGTTGTGCTGTCCTACTTGTTTATTTATTTATATTGTTTCTTGTATAACGTAAGCATCGTATTACGATTTTTGGAAGTTTATGTGAGTACGCAGTTCTTGTAGCTTGCAACAAATCAAACGATTTTTTACGGGTAGTCATGCTTTCTTTGTCAAGTCATTTTTGTTCATAGTAACAGAGATCACTCCGAGTGATATTTTTCCAAAGGTTTCCTCATCCGTAAAGGTTCATGAAATCTTATCAAAGACTTTTTTGAAGACCAAAGGTCTCTATGAGTCCTTTGGCGGAGTAGAGTGAACTCTCCAAAGTAATTTTGGCATCTGTACAAGTTTTGCAGGGATACTAAGCTTTACATGGCTCGCCTTGGTAAATGTGTCAGATGCGGTCTTGAAATCAATAAAAAGATAAGATCAAAGTTCTCAATCACTTGAAAAAACACCTGTTACTCAACAAGTAAAAGTAAAATCAGGAAACTTAAAATTTGTGGATGTAACACAAATCACCTCCAGCGGTTATTGACTATTAGTGAGACTTATACTGTGCGAGGCCGACTTGCATTTGGCTTCTTTTCTATGAGTTTTTTAGTTGAGATATTCCACGTGTTTTTTAATCTAATAAATGAAAAGATTAGTAAAGTTTTTAACAGTTAAAACACTTATTTTATTTCCTCAGATGTACATTTCAGAAGCAATGCTTCCATCGTCAGTGAGATTTATAAAATTAAATTAAATTAAATTATTTGTCAAAAAACTAATAATAAACAAAAATGTTTCTAAACAAAATTACAGTTGAGTTGAGTTGAATCTATTAAAAAATTTTTTGAATATTGAATCTTTGATTGGTCCATCATCACTATTCATTAGATTATTTTTGTTTTTAAATATGTAAAATGATTCAAAAGCATCTAATTCATAATTGCTATTTACATTCCTTATTAGTTTTAAATTTTGCAAACTAAAGCTATGACTATTTTCTAGCATATGTTCTGCAACACTTGACTTTTCTTTTTCATTATATTTAAGATGTGCAAAATGTTCTTTAAATCTTTTTAGAATAGGTCTTCTTGTCTGTCCTATATATTCTTTTGCACAATCATTACATCCGATAGAATAAATTCCTGACTTTTGAAGTTGTTCAATTTTATCCTTAGATCCTCCAATCAGATTTTTTATTTTTATTTCGCTGCACTCACTCATACGGATATTATATTTATTAAAGATTGGTTTTATCTTAGATGTTATTTCTGGATAGAAATAAAATTTTGAATATTTCTTTTCGTCATTTCCTTCATTCCTTATTAGATCTAAAGTTGTATAATTTCTCAATTCTTGTTTTCTTCTATGTGCAATTGTTAAATCTTCAATCAATTCTTCACTATATCCATTAATTTTGGCTATGTCTTTAATTTTTTGGAATTCTTTTATTTTTGTTTCTATAGTCATTGGAATATTTAGAGCTCTAAAAATCATTGAGTGAAAAGCTGACATCTTATGTTCAAAGATAAAATGAAAAAGAAAAGTCAAGTGTTGCAGAACATATGCTAGAAAATAGTCATAGCTTTAGTTTGCAAAATTTAAAACTAATAAGGAATGTAAATAGCAATTATGAATTAGATGCTTTTGAATCATTTTACATATTTAAAAACAAAAATAATCTAATGAATAGTGATGATGGACCAATCAAAGATTCAATATTCAAAAAATTTTTTAATAGATTCAACTCAACTCAACTGTAATTTTGTTTAGAAACATTTTTGTTTATTATTAGTTTTTTGACAAATAATTTAATTTAATTTAATTTTATAAATCTCACTGACGATGGAAGCATTGCTTCTGAAATGTACATCTGAGGAAATAAAATAAGTGTTTTAACTGTTAAAAACTTTACTAATCTTTTCATTTACTTCTTTTCTACTAAGTCATCACAAAAAATGGCGGAGAATTCGATTGCTCTTTTCTTCAGTTCACAAAAACGACGATAGCCTGTTTGTTCTGATTCCATGTACCAACACCTGCAGTATAATTAAGAAACCATGCTCCAGAAGGATATTAAATACCTTCCTTAAACAGAAACCGTATAAATCTGACAGTAGGCAGATTAGATTTGCAATAAAATATTTCTAAATGGAAGGTTTTTCTAGTAAAATAAGGGACTGAATTGTCAAACCACCTGACTTCTCATAAATTCTTCCCAAGTTTGTATTAAAGTCAGTATTTTCATCAAAATCTATGCAACTTTCAAGATTCGTAAAAGTAAACCACATTTCCTACAAGAAAATCGATTTACTTTTGTTGATTAGCCTGGAGATTCATCAAATTTTCTTTCTAGGCAATTGGCTAGGGCCAAATGACATCAGATTCTAACCAAGCAAAGCTTGGAAATACCCTCCTGACTCCTATGAGACATACTAATTTACCCCCATGAACAAAATTAGCATGCAGCAAGTGCCATTGTCCTTCTCATAATACCAAACTTGCTGGTAACTAATAATCGAATAAATCCAAATCGGATTAGATATTCTCTGTCCAGATCCCCTAACCGCTGGGATGTGAGAAAATCACTAATTCTAAAGTAAGATTATAATCCACTTTACAATAGATTTTCGCCCCTTAAGACTTTTTGTCCCCGGCGGATGAACCCACAGATTTGACACACACAGAAATACACTTCACATATAGGTAGGTACATATAGACATTACACATTCCACTCCATCAAGGAAAACTAATGGAATTTGCAGCTTGAATAGAGAGAAGGACTAAAATTGCATCCCGATTACAATTCGTTTCCCATTTGGGGCTCTATGACCGACCCGACGTATGTTCTTCCACACGCCTTACTGGTTACTGCCACCGGCAAAGAAAATACACATACAAAAAGAATACACTCGGCAAAGGATGTGTATACGTATGGTTTTTTTTTTTCGAAAACAAATAACATCAGTAGAAATAGAAGATGGAATATTTTTGTTTGCAAAGTCGCAGTAGGTATACTCCCTTCTGGCCGCGACGCCAGCCCCGTGCAAGATTTCCACATCCTGTTCTGTCATGACATGGAGTATTTATGCATTTTGCGTAGAATATTTTCGACCTCTTTCTCCCTCCGTCAAAACCTAGATGTCAGAGGAGAAAGCCAGTAACTCGAAATGGAATAACATTAGGTTAGGTAGGTACATACGTACTATTGAACGCATCCATCTGGGAATCTAGGATGGCAAATCTCATTGACATTCGATGTGGTAGTCGCTTCGTCGGTAGACGGTCGACATTCGACAGTCGACAGTCGTCGGTGTGTCGTTCAAAATTCAAGTGAAAGGACTCAGTTTTGAAATGGAATGTGCAAAATGTATATTGTGCTGAGTTTTCCATAGAGCGTGGATATACAAAAAAATATGATTTGAAATATAAGAGATTGCATTTCTTGTGCTATTTTAAGGACACACACAAACATTGGTACCCATGATCTGTGAATGTTGGTTGGTATGGTGATGGCGTATGAGTTTTGAAGACAGGAGTACTTTACAAAAGATTTAAGTGCATTTGCCCTGGTTGTTGATCCAACGATGGAGGATTAAGTTGATGGATGCTATATGACATTCTCAGAGAATGTAATGCGTTTGGGGTCTTACAACAACATTCAATACCTACACGTTTTGAATGAGGCAAAATGGAATTACCGTTCGTTTTGCAACTTGGGAGTTTTTCAAAACAAGATGAAGGAATCTACGCTCTATTCAAAGAACTTGAATGGTGTGTAAATTACAGTTCTTCCGACGGGACTTAAGCGTGTCTCTCATTAAAGTTTCTTTGTATTTGACAAGAAGCTTCTTCGATATTCATTTCTTCTATGCTCCGTTTACTTCGGCAAACACGCACTAAGATATCTACAGTCCTTGAAGATGACTTAACATAGAATGAAAGGAAAAGATTCATCGACTTCCGAGAGGAACTGTAGTGTTAATGAATGACAATAATCAATTGAAAAGACAAAGTCGTGTAATACCCACAACAACCAGCCAATAACTCTTGGCCAAACGAATATCTACCTCAAGGATCTGTAACGGAGAACATTACAAATGATTTTAACTTGGTAATCTCTTAATCAAAGCCATAGATCCTGGACCATGTTCGAGAATTGTTCTTAAAAAAGAATGATAGCTGTGAAGATTTTCGCTTCAAAATGCAGCTCAAGCAACCGAAAGAAAGATAGCGACCAAGGAAGAGAGTGCGTGAAATAGACGAAAATGTATGTCTCTAATGAAATTTGAATTAGTTTTCAAACAACCTTTTCTTGTGTTGAATGTCTGATGCTTTTGTTAGATATACAGGCAGTGTCCGGTCCTCCGACCACAGACGTCATCCGCAGAATGCTGAGAGATGAAAATTTAGTGTCCAACCGAGACTTAAGCTTTGTAATAATTTCTGTCACGAAAATTGTTCCCATACAAGTGTGTAGTCTGCGAACTTTAGATTACTCATGGCAACCTAGTGCCACACCTTGACAAAGAAAACGTGTGGACGTGTACACTGTATTGTATGTGCAACAGGTAAATGACTTCTTGTAATTTTCTTCTGTCGACACTCTTCAGAATCCCAGAGGCGAATGTATCTTCCCACTCAAATCCGATTTTTGTGATTTTCTTCCACTACGAAAAGTAAAAGTCCAAAATGTTAAGGATATACGAAATACGATGTAGCAATGTTCGTTTTAAGCATTAGTTGAAATACATCCGTGCAACAAAGTTTGCTTGACTGATGGAGCTTATGGGTAGATAAATAAAGAATTTCCCAAGGCTAGGAAAAGTTCTAAAGGCGAAGATATACCACGATGACAGGAAAGTAGCGTGCAGGTAAGCCAAGAGCCACTAGTGAGAGAGCCGAAACACAGCAGTAAAACAGGTTTTAGCTTTTGCTGAAATGACATGCAAAGCAGTTGACATTTTGTCAGTTTGGTTTGGTTTTCGCAGAGAATAAAACTTACTTTATGAAGGAAGCAGCAAAAAAATGAATCGCGCAAATTTGCTCAAAAAAAGTTTTAATTTTGCCTCAAGGGAAGCTCCTCGTACCGCTTCTGTTTTTGATTTACATTAACGCACTTCTATTTCTTCAACCAACGCAAATAAACTAATCAGCTGTATAAAGAGCTCCACTGGTAACATAACAGTAATGAAAATGACTTGACAAAGAAAGCCTGACTGCTCGTAAGAACTCATTTGATTTGTTAAAAGCTACAAGAACTGCGTACTCACATAAACTTCCAAAAAATGGTAATACGATGCTAACGTTGCAAAAGAAACAATATAAATAAATAAACAAATAGGATAGTACAACAGAGTGAGGACATAACTTATTTATCTAAACCATACCATTTGAGGGAATGGAAGGGGCCTAATTTTTTTTCGGTTTTGGTCGGCTCATAGAGAAAGCGCTTTTCATGGCAATGAAATATGTATCAGAGTACTAGCCAATTCCTCGCGAAGGGCGATACCCGTGGAAAAACATTTTTTTCCTTGATGTCTCTGTTGGTGTTCGAATTTTGAACCTCTCACTAAACAAGCAGACACGCTCGCTAACCATTACACAGCAGGAAATACAAGAACCTGTGTTTACAAGAGAAAATTTTTATTGAAAACAAACAAGCAAACAATTTTGGATGAAATAAAAACACAAAAGAATTTTGTAAAATCAAAAGGAAAAATGGTACAGATTCAAACATAAAGATTGGAAATGTCTGCTTGTTTTTAGATCTCTGCTGTCCTGCGAATTGGAAAGGCCATGGAAAAGATCGAGTTCCACACGATTTTTTCAAGAACGAACCTTCATCCTATATGAGATTGGTTATCTTCCCAATTCTGAAAAAGGTGACTTGAACAACGTTGGAAATTACCGTGGAATCTCTTTCAGGAACGTATTAGCAAAATTATTTTGTAGTGTTTTAGTATGAGGACTCCAAACATGTGTATGAAATAACAATAGGCGTGTTTTTTTCACAGGACTGTTATATACATAACATCATTTTACATGCAAAGCAAAAACAACATCCCCGACAACCAATGTTATGGATAAAAGGATGGTTAAGATTTGGTCGGGGATAGATTTGACGTTTAGTCGAGTATCGAATGAGTTTTTCGACTTTTCATTTTTTAATGTTGGTGCGTCTAGAGACTTTCATGTATCTCGAACAAAAGCAAAATGGCTGGCAAAGGGTCTGTTCACAAATGTGTAACTGAATAAAATCATATGCCCACTCTTACACTCCGCAATTTAGTTGCAGAAAATTTTAGATATTTAGAATTTCATTGATTATATTAAGATACATAAAACAACGTAATAGCAATTAAAAAGGGTCTATTTAGTGACTGAAAGCACATTTTGCATTTGTGTGAATGTTAACATTTTTTCCAAAGCTAATTGTTCAGTATGCCATAAAAATGGTTGTACTTTCTTATTATTAATAGTTTAATTCGTTTGAAACAAGTAACAAAATATTTTTTCCAACTCACATCTAAATCGCAATCTCATATAAACTCAACCCCAGCATGTAAACAGAGTCAAGAGAAATTCTTTGTTACCTTTGTGAACTGACCTATTTTTGACGTTTCTAAACTAACAAAAAACAGACAAAAAAAATTGTTTACCTGCATTAATTTCACTACGGAACATTCTTATTTTCCACTCTATACAATTGCTTTAGGTTTTTAACAAACAGTTTTTGCGTTTTTGTGCGAATTTGGCAAAAAAAAATCATTTGTTGCCTTTTATTAGTTTGACAACTGATCGAGAACACCAACCAACCCACAAATAAAACGAAGCGTTTTTTTGGATATCATGTTGTGTACATAACATCCTTGTGAAAAAAACACGCCTAATGTCTTACTTGAATCTGAAGATGATATTGGATAAGACAATGAGCCATTTATTCACAATTTTCAAAGCCTTCGAAGCAGAAAATAAAAAGGTAGACCTCATTAGGCCATGGTCAGAAGCCTGTGATTTTATCAACAGGAATGCCTTCGTTCATAAACTCTCAAGTAAAGGCATGAGTGTTTCTGGAAAATTTGGGTGACACAGTTGAACCAGTCAAAAAAACGATTACTCTCGTTTCTGTTTCTTAGTCAATTCTAAAACAAATTAAAGTCCTTTAAAAGATTGAACTAAATTGTAAATATTAAATCTAGGCCAGAGTGACTACTGGCGTCCACTCATTACTCTTCACTGGACCCAATTGGCCATTCCGTTTACTTCTTTTGTGTCATCTTCTATTTAGTCTTGAGTGCAGGAGTGCAAATAAGCTGATGGGGGCTGTCATTTTGAAGCATTCTTGCAGACTTTTGGTATTCATTATACTTTTTTGTATAGTTTCGGATTGTGTGGCTTCTGGTGAAAATTTTGGTTTAACTTACGTGGCCGTAGGATAACTTTACGTTTTCGTACAGGGCCACGTCGTGACGTACAAAAACGTGCGACACACACATACCGTTAGAATTACACAGTTATGACGAAAAAAAAGTCGGGATTGATCGGAAACTGCTTTTTATCACTTAGGTACAGACAATTGAAAAAAAAAATACTTTGGCCTGGCATAAACTAAAATGTTTGAACGGCTTGGCGGTCAAAGTGTTAAAGTAGTCACGTTGGTGATGATTTTATTTTGAGACAAAGAAAGGAAAAGACTCTCACTCACTGCGCTATAGAAGTGCGTCCTGTAACGATATTTGACATGATGTATTTCACTCATGCCGTAGAACTCACACGCACTAGGTGCACATAACTTTATAAGACACGCAGAAAAATATGAGAGAAGAAAGAGAGAGCGAGAGCGAGAGAGAGAGAGAGAGAGAGAGAGAGAGAGAGAGAGAGAGAGAGAGAGAGAGAGAGAGAGAGAGAGAGAGAGAGAGAGAGAGAGAGAGAGAGAGAGAGAGAGAGAGAGAGAGAGAGAGAGAGAGAGAGAGAGCTGATTGAAGGAAGCACAATCGAAGAAACCATTTTTAACGATGAAATTTCTTCATTTGATCCCAGTGAAGGCACCATTTTCACAAATCCAGGAGTAGACGACATACTGGAATTGATTCAAAGTGGACGCCCCAAAAAATCAGCTGGACCGAATGAAATTTCAGAGTTTGTCCTGAAGATGAAGATACTTCCTGAGACGGTGATAATCTTTCTGGCCATTGTTATGAACAACCGCCACTTTCCTGAGCGGTGGAAGAAGCCGAAGATCTTGACCATTCTTAAAAAGGGAAACCGAAACATTATTACTACTGAGCAACGTTAGCACGATCCTGTAGGATCTGATTCTTCGTCTTTGAAGTCTCAAGGTAGGTATTCTGCAATGACAACAGGATTATTCCGAATATGCAGTTAGAATTCTGGGAGAGGCACTCAACTTTTCATCAACTTATGAAGCTACAAGGGGACGTTATAAAGAAGTTCAACAATAACAACAGTTCAACATTGAGAAGGTATTCGATAGTGTTTGGATAAAGAAACTTTTCCAAAAACTAACCACTTTACTCTTTCCAGGTGCATTGATAAAAATTTTGTTTGATATTCTTTAATCCAAATCCTTCTACGTGCAAGTAGACAGCACCCTGTCTTAAACCAGACCCATCCTAGCAGGGGTTGCTCAAGGATCGAAACTAGGTCCTTTCCTCTATAGCATCTGCACTTCGGACCAACCTCAACCAGATAAAATGCCACCAACCTTCTCTTAGCGGATGACTCCTTGAATTACGCGCACTCACTGTAGGGATGCTCATGAAAAAAAAACATCGATGTTTTATTCGATGTGATACATCGTAACCATACATCGATGTTTGTCGATGCATCGCATAAAAACATCGATGTTTTCGATGTATCGATGTTTTTTGAGCAAAGCGTACTTGTCGCGTGTGTAGCTGCACATCGTGTAGTCTGTCTCTGGATATATAAAGTAAAGGAGAAGAGAGCATATATTATGTATGACATCTTTGAGTTTGTATACATAGAGGAACCATGCTGGCTTGCGTTAAGACGCCGATAGATGTCACCAAGTAAATAAATTGAAATTTGAAATTTCAAAGCAACAGTTTTCTTGTGCATTTCCATACCTTTGACATTTTTCCTGTTTCCCTTCTCTGCTGCCTTTTTTAAATCAAATTTCTATGGAAAGCATTCCACCAAAAAATTTCAAAAGTCGATTTTATTTACTTAGTGACATCTACCGACGGCGACGTCTTAACGCGAGCTAGCAAGGTTCCTCTCTGTATACAAACTCAATGATGACATGAATTAAACAGAAATAGAACACTGAAATCGATTTGGTTAGGTACTGTAACTGTGAGTTGTGAGTGTGTATTGTACGATGCTTGCTTTATTCAATATGGATCGAATGAAAGACACCATCCAACTGATATGAAATAAATTCAACTGTTTAGATTTGGCACTTTGATTGAGTCTTTTCAATGCTTGCTTCATTCGATGCATCGAATAAAAAAACATCGATGCATCGGTAAACATCGAAAGGGTGCGAAACATCGGATTTATTCGATACATCGAATAGTAAACATCGATGTTTTCGATGTATCGATGTTTTTTGAGCAACCCTAACTCACTGTCACCTGTGATCACTTCACAGCTCGTAGAATTGAAGACCACATAAAGAAGCTCTTCGAGTACTATTCAAACGATGGGGATTCAAAATTTATTCAGCAAAGTCCGAGCTAATTTGCATAAGAAGACCCACACAAGGACGGAGACGTTCGAGGTCTGCCACATCATCTTCATAAACCTTCCCGGCGGCACACAGCTCGGGCCAAAGAAGCAGTCGTTAAAAAAACTTTCCAAAACGTCTGGTTTACAATATCCAAGACTGGAATGTAAAAACTGGCTGTAGTTAAGAGGAAGATTTTGGGCATGTGCACAGGATGTGGTTACGATCCGATACGCAGGAAGACCGTCAGCAATATAGAAAACTCTATAAAGAAGCAAGGATCATCCACATGGAGAAATACATGGAGCAATCTGTAAGACGCATGCTGGAAAGCCTGGCCAACCATCCAAGGAAGAAGATCGAAATCTGGGCAAGAGATACATCGATGCGATGACACTAATGGACAACAGCGATGAAGCAATGAGCTTCTACGCTGAGGCAGCGTCATCCATACACTGTGGCTGCTGATGCCAGTAATTCACTGTTGACGCCAGTATTTAACAAATGATTCGCTAACGATTGAGCAATTCAAAGCCTATACTTGATGACCGAATTGCGAGCGTTGGAACCACCAATCGCCAGCATTGGAATCAAATCATAGGCATAAGACTATTTAGAATCAGTAAATATTATATTATACTGGCCTTAAGACCAAAAAAGGACTGGACCTTCACAACCGAAGTTTTAAGTTTTTCTTTGGTCGACAAGCATACCTCTAAAGAAAAAAGCACAACACAGACTTGAATACAACGTGACGTCACATCTTATTAATTCATTAACAAGATAAAACGCAACTTGTTTGTAGTACAAGCACATTTCTTGTATTTCTTTTTCTACTAACTTACATACACAACGCACCCCTTCAATCACTTAGCCCAACATCTTTTAGCCCGGAAATAGAAAATAAAAATTCCTCAGGCACATCTTTGTGTCAATTTACTACCAGTTGTGATGCTTATACTGCTGCTGACCATTGCTCGCTATCGTACTGGCTGAATCTTTCCTACCTATCAGAGGCAATTTCCTGCCTCCACCCAGTCATTTTAACAAAACAACAACAGAAAACCTTAAGAAAAACTTGTTTTTTTTTTTCATTTTAAATTAAGTGACTTGACATTTTACTTTTCCCATTTGTCTCATGTTGCCCCCACACACAACAAACAGTGGCCAACAAGAAAAATTCACATTGCCAACCACAACAAACATGGGAGTCCTTGCAATGTTGCACAATTGTGGCAGAGAACATGAGAAGAGAGGCAGCAGGCGGCAAAGGCAGAGGATGAAGTGCGTGCACACAAATCAAGGAGTTGGCCGCCAAGCATCATCACAATCACTGGCTCACAAGAGAGTTGGAGAGAGATGCCATTGTCGCCACCGACGCCGCCACTGCCGATGCCGACCTCCTCCGCCTTCGCCACCACTGTCACATGACAAAAATCCAAATCTGTAGCAAGTCTATGGGAATTTTCAAGCCGTTTCCTCCCACGCTTTCGATTTCACATTCTACACAGAGAAGACAACACGGCTTCAGACTCCTTCTCGTGGGTGACTGAAAGAATATTTCTATAGTTTTGTTGTTTTTTATTTCGTTTTTTTCCTTATTTTTCTGTATTTTAAGCCAAAATGGAATCTGAATATCCTTTTTCTCTGTAGTCAGCTAATTTCATTGAGAAAATACGAAGAGGATATGCTTGCGTCTATGAGATCATTTTACGATGGGCAAAGCGTTGTGGGGTTTAGGATATTTTCCATTGTACATTACTCGTGGAATGTCTTGTGGTCTGTGCTTTAACTCGGTGGAAGATATTTACTACGCTATCCTGTCTTGCAGTTAGTGTCAGATTTTAGTGTTTTCTTTGGGGTTTTCCTCCCTTTACCCTGCCTGTTTTATGTTGTTGCCTGCTGCCGCCGCTGATGATGACTTTGCTTTGTTTCTTGTGTGGGTATGATGATGATGAAATCTATGGAATCCTTGAACTTCGTATGGTTTAATTTGTATTCGATGTTCACACGAGAAAGATTAGAAGAGATGAAGCTGGGTGTATAAAAACCTAAAGTTCAGTGAAATTCTCTGGGTTGGTATACGAGTACATATATAGCCCCACTCGGGGCAAGTTATAGCTTGTTGGGCGGGAGACGTTGTGCTGTTGAAAATCCACTTCGGAATTAACGTCCTTCATACAATAACGACGATAACATCTCGTATCAATTTTTGGGTTCGATAGAGGAAGGAGAGAATGAGTAGTTAATTTGGTGTTTTAATGGTTAAAATTAAGTGAAGGTTTTCGTACAAGGGAATAAGGCCAATATTTTAACATTTTTCTGCGAACTTGATAAATACAATATCGCCCAAACGGTTCAGTTTTACTTTACTTTCACTTGTATGAGGAACGACAAAGTCAATACTGGGAAGCTGTTTGAATGAAGGATCTGTAGATATACTCGGGGCAGATAAAAGCTTTTGCGATGTGAAATTCTTAGGGAACGCATGTATCCTTTCTCAGTTAACCTTATTTCGAAATTAAGTGAGTGTAATGATGTTAAAAAAGTGAGAGCTTAAAATATTTATTTCAGTTTTTTTTTTGGTTTCAAAACGGGACGAAATTTCAAGATCCTTACTGTCATTGGAAATAGAGATTTCGTCTGAGTGCGTGTATTTAATCACACGTGTATATAGAGCATGTATTCATGTGCATCAAAAGCTATTAAAACGTGGCGACGACGTGTAGATGATACGTGTCTTAATGAAAATGTATATGTTATTAAGAAAAAAACGATTTTTTTTCAAATATCTGATGTAGTAATGATTTGATCCAATATTAAACATCTTTAGTGGTTTGAATTATTACAACAACTGCGACAAACCTTGCATCACGGACAAGATAAATTTCAGTATTAATTTTGTACGTTCTTAAAACAAAATCATTTCCCAATTCACTTACAAGACCAAAAAAGAAGTTCCGATTTTGTCAGATATATTTTTGTTTGTTAATCAGATGGTACCCGTTGTGTGATGGTTAGCATTCCTGCTAACCCTAACCCCTACTCCAACAGAAGCAAAAATAATTTTCCACAGGTAGGAGTTGGCAAGTCTTCCGATAGTAAATTCATTGACATGAAAAGCGCTTCCTCGACTAGCTGTTTGGAATCGGCAAAAAATTGTAGGCCTCCTCCATTCTCTCACAAGGAAATGGTTGAGAGAAATGCGCTAAACCCCAGAGCTCCTCTGTCCGTTGCGCCACCTTATTTAATTATTTAATTACATCCAATCGAAATGTACGATTAGGAATCCAGTCATAAGAACCTATTTTTACAAAAACTATCGCTACAAACGAACTACATTACATTACCTAGTTTGCTTTGTAAAAAATCCGCTTTTTCGATTTAAAAATTAAAATTGGGCACGACTGGGTCAAACGAGCTCACGGTTAAACAGTACCAAAGTTTAAAAGCTGAGTACAAGGTTTTAGTATTCGCTCTTCATAATACAATTGGCGGCGAAGGGTTGCCAACTACACATTAATTATGAAAATTTAATAAAACTATTGAAACAGATTAGTCAAGCATTCCAAAGGCTTAAAGTAAAAATTAAATAAAGTCATTTTTTGCAAAGCTGTAGGTTTGAGAAAAAAAGTTACAGCAGTTAAAAACACAAAACAGTTTTTATTTAAATTTTTTTTTTGAAAAATCAAGTATACAAGTTTTGAGATTTTGACGATAGATGCATTGAGGTATAAATTTAAAAAAATACTGAAGACACAATTTTGAAAATATTTATAAGACAAAAAGTTTTTTTTTTTAAAGATGAAAATTTGAAAAAATTTCATTTTTGAAATGATGGCATGCAATCATTCGTAAGCAACTAAGTAGGACTCCTTGAGTATAAAGTTAGGTTAGATGTGACTACCGGTATACACAGAGAGTCCATTGTGATACCCCTGAGCCCAGAACCCCAGAAGGTTGATCACCCTCTGGTTCCTATCTAGGGGATTAAAGAGTTGAAACACCCTATAATCGACTAACGAGTTGATCACCAGATAGTCAAACCATCCAGAACTTCGTACGAAAAGGAAGAGACTTTTAGGGTCTTTATTAGCTAAATCGCTGGTGTCGTCAAAAAATTAACCACCTAATTGAGCTTTCCGTCTATTAGCAAGCGCAGGGCATGAGCAAAGGAGATGTTGGACTGTCTCCCCTCCTTCCTCGTCCAAGCAGCTTCTACAGAAGTAATTTGAGAAGACATATAGTTTTTTGGCGTGTCTTCCTATCAGGCAGCGTCCTGTAAGGACACTTATAGTGGAACTAATGTGCAGACGACTTAGATTCAATAAGCTCTTTGAACGTTTTGAGTTCACACATGGCCAAATTCGTTTTGTCATCAGACATAAATTACTCTGCCTCCATCTAATGCTCATCTTCTCAGAGGCGTCCTGCTATAGCAAAAGTTTACAAGTAGCGATATTGTTCCTTTCAGGTCGATGATGAGAAGTCGTTAATTTTTGGCTAGTTCGTCTGCTATGGAATTGCCTGATATATCCCTGTGGCCCGGCACCCATGAAAGGTGAATGTTGAGGTGTTCTGACATCTCCTTTAGAGATGTGCGACAGTTTTGTACCATGTACCGTATTAGATTTTGTAAATACAGAAGCAAGAGCTTTGAGAACAGCCTCACTGTCCGATAAGATGCGAAAATCCGTGGAGGATACAACGTTTTCTCAAAGCCAGGAGAGGACTTCTATTATTGCCAGAATTTTCGCTTGGAGCACACTACGTTAGTCAGGTAGGCGGAAGAAAAGGCTTTAATTTAGCTCTATCGAAATAACTCCACTTCCCACACCATCACAGTTTTTGGATCCGTCAGTGTAGAAGTGTAAGGCTTCGTTTTCCAAGAGAGTACCATTTTCCCAAGCTTCTCTTGAAGGTATGGTAGTTTGGATTATTACCAAACACATACTTGGGGGTAGTGAAGTTCCGGGATAAAACGTAGGTTATTTAAAATATTAGTGTGACCCATTTGATTTTTGGTTCACTGTGAGTTAGCTTTTAGTCTAGTAGCTGAGTTCGTTGTTGACTGATTGCCGAAAACGTCTAGGGGTGTAAGGTTTAGTAGTATGTCTAGGGCATCCGAAGGAGATGTCCTTGCACATGCTTCCCGTTCGCTGGAATTTGAGAAGCTTGTTATAGGCTACCTGTTAGTTAAGTGCGATCCACCATGTTACTACCCCATAGGTTAGTATAGGTCTTATGACCAATATGTAAAGCCAACGAGCAACATTGAGCGAGAAACCCCATTTGCCGCCAATTATAGTCTTCTTACATGAGAAAAGTGCAACGTTAGCTTTATTTACTTACTCTTTCCTCTGTTTTGGTTTTCCCGGTTATATTTTTATCAAAAATTACGTCTGGATATTTAGTCTGATTCACAAGGGTGAGAGTCACGCTTTTAAGTAAAAAATTTTGTGTCAGCCATTAACGACAAAGTAGCATTCTAAGAAAAAAACGGTATTATGGGGCGTTTCATTTTTATACTTTCACCAAATTTTATTTCTACATCATGAGTAAGCTTATTAAGAAATTATGTCTGACATAAAATTGTATGTAAGCCATTAGGCCCGTTTCTGACATTGTATAGGTTGTTGTATGACAGGTATCATTCTTTCAAGACCTAGAGACTCAATTCCAAAAACCCCTCAGTAGGCTGTTCTTTTTTTTTTCAAAACCGACTTCTTGGATAATGGCTGACACGATTTTGACGAAATTTTATATTTAAGATGTCCTAGGCAGTTTGAAAAAGATTGCATTTATTAATGTTCAAAAATTTTATAAATTTTAATTTTCTGAAATAATTTTAATTTGAATTTTTAAAAATTTTTTGTTCAAAGAACTTCTTTTTGCAAAAATTTTAACTTTGAATACTTGACTTTTAAGAAACCGATTTTTTAGAAAAGTGACAAATAAAAAACAGACAGGTTCAACAATTTTGATAAAATTTTCAGCGTTTATATATATGTTGTATTAGCAAATGCAAGAAAATGGCGCTTTTAAATTTTCACTTTAAACCTTTGGAATATTCAATCTAATTTTTTTCAATACTCTGAGGTTTATTCAAATTTCACAATTAATGTGTAGTTGGCAGTCCTGTACAACTAAAAAAATTATGAAAAGCTGATACTTAAACCTTGTACTCAGCCTTAAGATTTTGGTATTGTACTTAGCAGACAATTGCAAGTTCGTGCGACCATTCCTGCGTATACTTTTCATATTCTCCTTCAAGACTTTTGAGGATGAGGCCAAACATGTCTTTTGATCTTTGATGCCCGATCTTTTACAAAACTACGGTAGATCAGACCCGAATTTAAGTTTTTGTTCTGAGTTCAACTCCGTTTATCAAAATATTAACTTATGTTTTAGCAGAGATATTTTTAAAACTTCTATTTATAGTTCAGCGTCATATGTGAGTAAGTTTGGCCAATTACTCATGCCGTCACTTAAAGCGCAGGACCTCGTAAGTATTTAAATATGTTTTGCTAATAGAATATTAAAAAAGTCCTTAACATGTAAATATTGTTGTAAATATAATGGATCAGAGACTGGCGTGAAAAAGTATCTAAAATAATTACACGTGTAATACTAAGTTCACGTATAGTACTAAGTACACGTGTTCATGCACGGAGAATTCATTTATACGTGTAACACGTGTATACGTCTGCACATGCATCAGGGGCTTCTAGTTGCAATCAGTGGCTAAAAATGATGTTCTGGCACTGTATTAAATTATTTTCGTATGAAAGATTTCACTTTCTCTCCAATTTGTAAAACGTTTTACTCACCGGAACATTGGAAGCAATGCATTCGGTACAAAAGTTTTCAAAAGTCGGCTTCATTTCATTTAAAATAAAAGATTTTATTCGCCCGTCCCCGTGGAAGTAAGGAAAAACGCTTAACGACAACCACGCACAGGAAAGTGTCACAAAAACGTAATTACCTTACGTTTCATAATTTTTATCCCAAAGAAAGAAATAAGCTTTTTGACACTTTTTTTTTACCAATACTTTGAAGCATTAAATGTATTTCGATTTTACATGATTTGAAAAATCCTTTAGTGTCAGTAATTGGATCAGAGATCGTCCTAGATATTTTTTTAATAATTACACGCCTCATACACGTGTAGTAATAAATACACGTGAAATAATAAATACACGCACTTCATATAAGGATAATTCATTAAGACGTATTACACGAGTATATGTGTTAGAATAAGTTGTTGGTAACATTTTATCAAATATCATCACCGTTGTTCAAGCATGAACATAAAATCTGCAGGCAGCCAAATGTGCGCGGTAATTAGTGTTATCTCAGATAACCTAATCACGCACAGACGGCTGCCTAAAGATAACAAAAATATATATATAATTAGTACAGACCGTCATAAACACACGGACGGCTGCTTTATTGCAGACCGTCATAAATGTGCACTGACGGCTGTGTTAAAGGTAGAAATAAGAATAGAGATAAGGAATGTTAAACTAGTATTTAAGGCAGTGAAGATGCAAAAATAAAATTATTATCATTCGAACGTACACACCGAGTGGTTTTCATTCTGTTTGTAGTTATACGAATTTACAAGCGTCCGACTACTAAACAACCGTTATACTTTATATCATTTCACATTTAAATCGATTTTCCTGTACCAGCATAGTAAACTCCCACCAGAATTCAACCGATGCCATCACCAGATTAAAACACCACGACCAACTGGCACTTTGATTGTCTAAAACTAATTTGAGACAAGCACTTTGTGCGCCTCCTAATCTAAAAATAGCCCTTTTAGCCACCAAAGCCCCGTGTTAATCCAGTTGCCGGTAGATGTTCACAATGACAGATTAATCAGTCCAGTGATGCTTCGTACGCCTTAGATCTCTGTAACCATTTCTGAATGACAAATGAGTGATGGCACGAACGATGACTTAACATCAAAATCCTCTTTTCAAATAGTCACGATGTTCCTGCCAGCAGCCTACATAGGTGAAACTCTTCTCTTTCCGTGTTTTCATTTACGTTGGACGATTCCCTAATCGCCCACAGCGTCAATTGAAAAAGGAAAACACTCGCGTAGTAGGTTTCGATCATAGTGTTTATCTGACTCTCATACAGTTTCCAAAGGGAGTGAGAGCAGTCAAAAAGGTCCCTCCCTTATTCACTCTATCCCACTAAAGCAACCACTTAGTTTTGGGAACAAAACAGCAGTAACAACTAAACAATCGTTTCCTTTTGCCTCAATGAATCATGTGGTTCCATAAATTGTGCACCCTGAACAAGTGCCAAAACTTCTCCGAAGAAGCATAGAATAGCTCTATACTTTCGACCCACACACTAAGCATTTTCAAGGAACTCTCGCCTAAAAAGAAGCATCTTCATATAGCTGCTGTCGGTGGTGTATACATGTGAAAATGTTATCAGTCAAGGATTTTTCAATATTCTCATCCTCGTGGCGTGACTCATTTTTGGGCGGCTGATTCCCCTGCTCAACAAAACGACAAGACTACGTGTTTCATTGACGGAGAAAACTTACTCCTTTTCCTTTTTTTGCTTAGATCCAAAAACCCACCTATATCTCTATGGTCGGTGGCGGCGGAAATATGGAGCCTGGCAATCGATTCCTCTCTAGAGCAGCAGCTCTATGAATGTTCGTACGGTTTGGGGTGTTGTTTGTGTTTGTGATAGTTTTGTGTGCAAATATAATGACGAAATCGAGTAATTTTGGTCATTCAATCCATGAAAAGCGACCAGAGGAGAGAACGAATAGAGAAACGAGAAACCAGAGAGAATGGGGCGATATTTTAAGTGATTCATTGCGTTTTTGGAGCACTTACGCTTAGCCAGATTGGGAAAAAGAAGGTCAGCAATGGGTCTTAATCAATGACTACATGCACATCGCCCAAATGACCAAAATATGAATTTGATGTCTCCATGTGTGTGCAGATATGTGAACGGGAGTGGTAGCAGAGTCTTTGGAAGACTTGCTTTGGAATGTAACGCACATTCTGGTTGTGAAATCTAATGTTTCGTAAATAAGCTTCTCTGACATATGATAATGAATGATAGTGTTGCCTATGTGTCTGTCGTAACTTAAAACACTTTCAACATCCTATGAACGGAGAACCTGCAGACAAATCCTTTACAATTTACGGTGATATAAAAATACAAATAAATTTGTCAGGGCCGAGAGCAATTGATGGCATTCAACTTTTATTCAATTCGTTTGCGAAAAAAAGGAAATTAGAAGCAAAGGAGCAAAGGAACAAGGAAGAAATGATGTAAGGAGCAAAGCAGCATAGGAAAGAAGAATTAAAGAAGGAAGAAGGAAAGAAATAAAGAAAGAGAGGAAGAATAAAGTAGCAAAGGAGCAAAGGACAAAATAAGCAAAGGAGGAAAAAGAAAGAATGAACCAAAAGAGGAAGAGAGGAAAGGAGGAAAGGAGGAAATGATAAGGGAGTTACAGGAGTAAGTAGCAAAGAAGCAAAGCACAAAAAGAAGGAAGAAGCAGAGGCGGAAAGGAGCAAAGATGGGAAGGAGCCAAGGAAGAACCCTGAACAAGAAAGGAGGAAAGGAGGAAAGGAGGAAAGGAGGAAAGGAGGAAAGAAGGAAAGAAGGAAAGGAGGAAAGGAGGAAAGGAGGAAAGGAAGAAAGGAGGAAAGGAGGAAAGGAGGAAAGGAGGAAAGGAGGAAAGGAGGAAAGGAGGAAAGGAGGAAAGGAGGAAAGGAGGAAAGGAGGAAAGGAGGAAAGGAGGAAAGGAGGAAAGGAGGAAAGGAGGAAAGGAGGAAAGGAGGAAAGGAGGAAAGGAGGAAAGGAGGAAAGGAGGAAAGGAGGAAAGGAGGAAAGGAGGAAAGGAGGAAAGGAGGAAAGGAGGAAAGGAGGAAAGGAAGAAAGGAGGAAAGGAGGAAAGGAGGAAAGGAGGAAAGGAGGAAAGGAGGAAAGGAGGAAAGGAGGAAAGGAGGAAAGGAGGAAAGGAGGAAAGGAGAAAAGTTGTAAGTAAACAAAAGAGCAGAGACATGGGAGAAAAGTAGCAATGGAGCGAAGATGTAAATAGCATAGAGCAAAGGAGGGAAAGCACAAGGGCGCAAAGAAGAAAAAGAGAAACGAGCAAAAGAGCAAAAGGAAGGAATGTATGAAGGAGAGAAGGTGGGAAGATAGGAAGGTGTGAAGGTAAAGCTGGTAAGGTGGAAAGGTAGGAAGGAAGAAAAGTGGGAAGATGGGTTTTTATTGAAATAAATCCTACGTATTCCATATATGTACATTAAAGCACGGGTCTCACACGGCTGCTTGCCAGCCGCTTCTTGCCAGTGACTAACAGTAGTAGAAGCAGGCAGCGGCTGGCAGTGGTAGAAGCAGGCAGCGGCTGGCAGCCTGGTCACACACAGCTGCAGTAAACCATACAAAAATTTGTTTTTGAAAATTATTTCTAATTTTTAAACCTATTTATGTTGACACAAATTTCGAATGAACATTTTTACTAAATATAATGTGTATCAGAATTTTTTTATTTTGCCAGCCGCTGTTGAACATGTTCAACTTTGCCAACCTCTGCTCATTACTCGCCAGCTGCCAGCGAGTGTGGCAAATATCGTGGTCACACAAAGCTGATCAGCGGCTGGCCCTGGCAGTAGCGGCTACTCGACTCGCCGCTGGCAACCAGCGGTGTGTGACCCGTTCTTGAAGGTGTAGCTCCATCCTAAGTACGGATTCCAATATGGGCACAATAAGAATACACAGCACCCACCGCAGCACCCCTTTACCTTGAAGAAAGTCGTGTCGTGTTCGGGTAAGGTTTTAAATTTTAAAATAAATTGACTTCTTTCCTAAAATATAATGATGTGCTTCTTTCGAACTCTGGTCACGTAAATCCAACCTCGTATGTTACCCTTTGATATCATTTCAGACGAAACAAGACGCTTGTTGATTGTTAATAAGCTCATCGTTCCATCCATTTATGAGTTACTATTGCTCCCACACAATTCTGTTTGATTCCTTTTAGGCCCAATTGACACACAGTACAGCTTCGTTTGACGTCGATATAAGTTTTTGTGCGTTCTATTTCAATTCTCGCTGTTCTTGTTTCAATGTAAATTTATTTAGGCGAATGTTATTGTTTATTCTAAGAAAAGCACCCCCATTCCAAAACAATATCCACACATTTTCAATGAAATTGCCATGTAAGAAAAACCGTACATAGACAAAATTACGAAATAGGAAGAAGAGAGTCAGATAGAGAGCGAGCTTTGCTTGAGAGAAATAAGAAAACGCAATCACAGAAACTATGGCGCCTCATATTCAAACTTTCGTCATCGACGACAACAAAATACCAATGACAATCGACGATGAAGAGCTCGTTCTGTAGTGCAACGCAAGCCGGGAATGGGGGCTGTAGGGCACTTGAAAAATAACATTCACAAAAGCATGTTATTCCACATCCTACTCACACACAAATACCATCACAGAGAAATAACATTATCTTCATATGGAGAGAGATCCTCTATCCCTTCCGATTGTGAAATCTGAATGAGAAATACATTTTCAAATTTATAACAGGATAAACAAGAGCTTTATAATTATCAAGAGGTAGAATATCCTTTTCCAGAGAAAAATTAAGGAACAACAAAGACACTGCTGTAGGGTATGCGTCGCGCAAAATAAAACAGAGACAGCGGCTGGCTGGCCGCCTTTTTCGTCCTTTTTTCCTTTTGTTTTTTGTTCCTTCAGCTTAACTTTCATTCATAAAAATTGTATGCTAGACAAGTGAGTTCCATTTTGGAGCACAAAAGACATATAGCCTCATAACGATTCCAACGACGACAACGAGAGTACTGAATTTATTATTCCTGCGCCGCGCCGTGCCACACCGCCACCTACCCCTTCAACTGAAAGCAGGTGGAGGATATTTTCCACGTACTAGGTATATGTGGAGTAAACCCGCATAGCAGCAAAGTTTTTAACGATGATGACGGTAATAAAATTTTGGAATTTCTATTTTAGGGGCACAAATTGCGAGAGATTACCTCATCATTGAGTGTGATGGCGCGTCGCATTGTATGGAGAAGGTTAATTTAAATTCTTGATTCGGATTTATTTGTGTGTGGTGGAATTTTATGAGTTGTTTGTCATTAAAAGAAATAACGCCGAATTGTGAAATAACAAACTACTTTGACGTTTGCGTTCATGTTAGGAGCTATCAATTAGACAATGGGATTTGTTTAAGGGTAACTGCTCACTGTTCATTTAGACTAAATGACTACAATGAAGTTGGAAATTCCGGCAACGTTATTGAGCAGTCAAGCAACTTAGCTTTGATTTTCGAGAGCTTAAATAAGGAGATAAAAAGAAAGTTGAGGAAAAGGTTTGAGGTTTCTTTGGGCAGTAGTAAGAGATAAGGCTCCTTACACTTATTATGTCTTCATATTTCAGTTTGTGTCAGCACCACAAAAACTGGAAAAACAAACGCGTCAAATTTCATGCAAGGCATCGATGTCGAAACAAAACCGAAGGAAGATGCAGCACCTTAATCTCAAGGATCCATTGTGCTCCCCGGGAAAACAAAGGATGAGGAAGTCGTAAGATTGGAGAGGTAGAGGGTCGGGCTGGTGGCTGGGCTATTGGGGTAGGGAACCCAAAATGAACCATTTGGAGCCCTGAGTAGATTTTAGGATGCTGTTCAATGGGAGGTTAGAGATATCACTCAGTTCATATATAACTTTTAAGGCTTTCGCAGTTGTTTATTGAAATATTGAAATTTAAAATTTCAAACTAACCGCGTTATTATTAAAAATATAAAATGAGTGCAATGCTGTACTCAACCCGAACGTTTCGCTACAAGTTGCATTGTGCGTGGTCACCGGGAAACTGCCTGTGCGATGTTGACATGGTTCCATGTACGCGACAATTTCATGCTGTCGCCATCGCGATTGAAATTTTAATGGCGTTTGATTTCAATCGCTTCGTGTATAAGCCGAGGGATATAGTGAGGTTCATCAGCTAAAACTTTAGCTCGGTCGAAGTGAACCCAGTGATATGAACATCACTTTATTGTCTAGAATGTGCCGACTTCGGGGTGAGTACGTTCGGGGTGAGAACAGCATTGCACTCATTTTATATTTTTAATATTAACGCGGCTAATTCGGAATCTTAAGTTTCAATATGTCTCACTCAGTTCGTCGAAGAAGTATTCTCCGAGGGTTTTTTTCTTAGTGTGGGCCAAGCTAGGACACTCACAGAGGAAGTGGAATGATCCTTCCTCTGCCTCCTCGTCTTGGCATCCTCTACATAAGTCGAATGTGCTAATGCCCATTCTCATCATGTGAGAATGCCAATCAACAGAGAAAGCCGAGGTCTGCTAAGCTGGAGTAGGAATTCTGTTTTTTTCTTGGAAATATCTGGCCAAAGGTTTTTGGAGACTCGGCATGTTTCTAAAGATGACCACCAGTCATTGGCGGTTTTTAGAAATTTTTACTTGATTCTGTTATTTTCTTGTTCTAGTGGCTATAGAACTGTGGTGTTCGTTTCGCTGGATTCGAGTGCTGACCCGATTTTAGCCAGCTTATCCGCCATTTCATTACCGATTATGTCACGATGTCCTGGAACCCAGGTTAACCTAACTGTGTTTGTTTCGAAGAGCAGTCTTAGGTTACTGCGACAGCTTTCTACTTAACTGGATTTTGTGGTAATGGATGAGATTGCTTTAATGGCCGCTTGACTGTCTATGACGAAGTCAATATTTTTGTTGATCGAGTTTTGCGTTGCCAGGTGTTTTGCGGCTTCACACACTTCTGCTTGAAAGACACTGCAGAAGTCGGGAAGCTTTATTGATCTATTCATGGTAGGGTAACCTGAGAAGATACCTGACCCTACTCCTTCATCCGTTTTGGAACCATCTGTGAAGCCGGAAATGTGATTTTCTTTTATCACCCTGTTTTCCTCCCAGCTTTCCCTTGTCGGAAAGACTGTTAGGGCCACTGGATTGAAATCAATATGCGGGGGAGGGGGGGTATTGTCGTCTTTTTGAATGTCTATATCGGTATGGTTCATGATAGTTCGATGGCCTGATATGCCTGTTTTCAATTACTGCATTGTTTGAGTCGCAGTGCGCTTTAGGCCGCCATCTCCTTAGTAAAAAAATCCAGGGAAGCAAGAGACAAAATGGAATCCAGAGCTGCAGTTGGTGTCGTTCTCATGGCACTGGTTGAGCCAATGCAAGCAAGCCTTTGAATTTTGGTCATAGTCTTATGGTTTGAGGCCTTCTCTAATAATGGCCACCAGACCAGACAGCTATATGTGAGGATTGGTCTTATTATACATCCAGTGAATAGTTTCGGGACCAGGTCCCCATTTTTCCCCAAAAATTCTACTACAAGTGTAGAAGGTAATTTGAGCTTTCCTTTCTCTTTCTTTTAAATTTTCTTTTCAGTTACGATCAAGCTCAATTCCGAGATATTTCGCCGTACCAGATAAGATTATTGGTATACTGTTTATGGTGGGTGGAAGAAGTGAAGTGGAAGTGTTTAGTGAATTTATACTCGTATTTTTGAGTAAAAACCAAGCGGACTATACAAAAAACAATTTTTTGATTTCGATTCAAGTAGAAAGGTAGGTTTTGATCGAAAATCAGAAATTTACAAACCAAGACAAGGCTTTTCGGGTTTCTGAAAAATTATAAAGTTGGAAATATTTGGATTTGCTTAAGGAAAGTAAGGCTTTTTAATGAAAAAAGAATTTGCGAGGTGGATTATATCAGTGCCAATAAGTAAAAAGAGCTTAAGTCAATTTTTATAATTTTTCAGTATGAACAAATGAAGTTTTATGAATTAGTTTCTTAGGACATTTTTTGTGATTGCCTTAAAACTGTTGGTACCTGACTTACGATTTATTTTTCAGGACATATGCTTGTGATACCCTTAAATTACTTATTGTTTCGTCAAGCTTAGCTTGTCCTTGGTACCAAAAATGGATGCCAATTTATAATAACACCTCTAAGCTTTCCTTCCTATCGATTGACTGAATACTTTATTAATATTGAACTAAATAGAATCAATTCTATGCTCACATCCTTAGAGATCCTAGTGATCTGATTGTATGCCAACACTGCGACAAGACGGTCCCTGTTGTCATTCAGAGGGATCCGCTGGGGCCTGAGGCCTTAAATATCAGTTTATGTCAGCATTAGATACTACAATACGAATGATGAAAAAAAACTCAATGCATTAATTTATGCATTAGGTTCATGCACCCGATGTATGAAATCCTTTGAGGTTCTAATTATTCCACAGAAAAGAATCATAGCCATGAGCTGATATTTTTGCTCAAAAAAAGAATATGAATTCATTTCGCTTCCAACTTTGAATTTCGCATGTCCGTATTGGTAGGACTATGGTTCACTTCGCACAACACACGTGTTCTTGGCCTGGATGCAAACGAAGCATGGAATGCAAAAGGTTACGACAGAAAAGCAAACTAACATCGCCCTTGCATCGGTCATCTATTCCATTCGTATTCTTAACTAAAAGACTAAAGAAACTTCCGTGTTGCATGCTGCCCCTAAAAATTTTTGGGTTTTGAACATGTCACGACTAAACAGTGCACTAATTAAAACATACTTTTCAACTTGATAGAGTTTAAAAGTCTAATCAAAACATGAGAGCTATACACTAATTTGTTGAGGTGAAAAAATTGCTGTTTCGAAGAGCATTTGAAAAGTTGTAGAGCTTTAAATAGAAGTTTTGTTGAAGTTAGGGATATCCATTTTTTATGAATAAACTTTATTCGCACTGGTTGCTGAAATGTCTGCTCCCAGCACCACACTTTGTTTTGTTTCGCTTGAGAAAGTGTAGCTGATGTAGCAATCAGTGTGGCACGTGTAACAAAGAATTTCCAAAAGAAACAACAGTGCGAAAAGGGCAAATGCAAGTTTTGTATGAAAACTTTAGGGAGCCATGTTTATTGCTTTTTCTGTGGATTTTTTGAAGCATGAGCTAATAAACCTAGGTGTTTTCAATGAACACCAGACTGGAACAATCAAGACCAATGATATAAATTTCTCTGGCAAACATGTTTATAGGGTTGGTGGGTAAACAAAAAAAAAAAAAGAATTTTATTTAAAACAATACAATTTTGATACTTACAGCAGAGTACCAAACAAAGGAGCTCACTTGGAAATAGAATAACAAGAGTTGAATTGTTTATTTAAGTTGTGTTTTGAGTTTGAAGTTTATTGAAACCCTAAAAGAGTTTTTGTGTGCATGTAAGTGAGGTTTTGGTTGATTTTTGACTCTTAAGATGGAAAAGCACATAAGGGAGATAATAAGACTTATTCCTGCGAAAAACTGAACGCGTTACAGGTGATAAGGATTTTATGAGCGTTTAAAGGAGTCAGTGAAAAGATCTAGGAAGAAAAACCAGCGGAGTTTATAATACAAGCGCATTATAACTTTGCAAACGCATTAATTATAATACAAACTCGAAAAGAAAATATAGTGAGGAAAACATCTATTTCATTATCTGTGATAAGAGGGCTTGAGAGATGGTTTATAGCAATCAGTCAGTCGTAGAGGAAAGTTCATTCCTTGCGGGACTAAAAAAAACTCTGTGACAATAGAAATATTCAGTAATCACTTTTGGCTGAAGGAGAAAAGCACATCACCAAATGGGTTTCAGTAACAAATGCCATAAATTATTATTTTAGAAGGGGACAAGCAGATTTTTAAGCTTGCGATTAACTAATTGAAGAATTGAAGGAACAAGTGATAAGTCGAAAAAGAAGCGTAAGGTGCGGAGTTAAATGTACAAATATAAAAATTAAATAAAGCAAACCAAACAAGAGAAGGAAAGTGCACAAAAGTATAGTAAAAAACAAATGAAACAAATTAAAGTTTAAAGCATGACGCTTTAAAGCAGATCAAAACATACAGCTAATGTTTTGATCTGCTTTACTTTTTCTATTTCAAAGCTGCAATGAACGTTGTATGACACAATCCTTTTGCTAATGATCTACAGAGCAGCTCTCTTTAGAAAATGAGAAAACTAACTGGTTAACCGGTTATGTGTTTCTGTCTTCTGAACGACGGTACTTTGAACTCGAAGAATTCACGGATATAGGTACTCTTTATGATCACTCCTTTGTTTTTATGCGTACAAAGTAGATTCATCTAATACACGTGCATACAACAAGCAACACACAAGCTCCTTAAGAGTTATCCAAAAAAAATTACTCAGCACTTAACAAGCACTTAATTTAATCATAGGAACTATTCCACTTAATAGCCTCTTATTTCGCTCTTTATAAGTGGTGTCTCTTTAAGGTATGACCAAAAGCACTTTAGGATGTCTTGAATAATTCCTTAACAAGCGCTTTTCGTACCAATACTTTGTGAAACTTATTTAAAGCCTCCTAAGGTTGATTTTGCTCGAAGGTCGTTCAAACTATTTCTACTCCCTCTTAGAAAAAAGTTTGAAAGTGACTTGAAGATACTTTTTGGTACATTAAGACTCCATTCCGCTTTTTCAGACTATTGACTAGTAAAGTTTCATTCTAATAATGAAAAAAAAAAAAACACAATATCATGACCTGTGGAAAGGAAAAAACAATTTTTGGATCTATACAAACCAAAAAGCACTTCATTTAAGCTTTTGTGAATTTTAATTTTAGCGCTTGGGGTGAGGTACTGTGGTGGCTCCAAGATCCGAATTGCTGATCGGGAAAAATACGTTAATGTTTGATTATAATGCTAAGCTCTTTCTTTCCTACTTTTTCATATACTTTACTCAAACTACTAAGGAGACTTATCGGCCTTCAGTTGCTTGAGTAATCTCTTTCTTTTCCGGCTTTTCAAATTGGTATTACTTTCGCCAGTTTCCAAATTTCTGTGAAGTATCGGTTCTAAAGGCAGGCATTTATTAGGGACGTTAGTTACTGTTGCCAAGAGTATTTCTAACTCTTTACTCTCATTTAGGAAGGAGATAGGTAGCACTTTTAAGATACATGAGGTTTTCACTTAAGTTTTTGCAATTTCAAATAAAATTTATTGTGGATGGAGGATCGTTCGAAGTTTCTGGTACATATTTGTTTATTTTTTTGATTTTATTGTTTTACTTTATTATTTTACCCTCTATGAACTTTTGGTGTATCTACCTTGCAAACAGGCGGAACTATATGAAGTTGTGAACTTAAACAAGTGTCTAGTCTTTCTTGCATTAGTTGATGCTTAGAGGTGCATTAAAAATATTGTTGACAGTAAATTTTATGTTGAAAGTTTATTTTTCCATCCCTTTTAGATAATTGTTATGTGTCGGGGGATACATGGAGACAAACACGTATGATATGTACTTACTCTCTTAATTTAAGCTAGTTTAAGTGTTGTTATTGGTATGTAATAGTAGAATAGTGACTGCAATACTAGTTTATTAAATTCACTGTGGCGTATACGTAATTTTTTTTTTTGCAACCAGGCAACGCAACTATGAATACCTCCTGACAGACATTTTTTGTGAAAATCACTTTTTGATGCATTTTCGTTTAGAATTTTCATCTGCATCGCTGAATGTAATTATTATATCATCAGCTGCTGTCAAAATCTTTCTCTTGTCATTTTTTAATGCCTCCTATCATATGGGTGCCATGAGAAAAGGATTAGTTTTTAGTATCTCCTGAACATTTTACAAATTGAGACATAGGCGGTATTCATAGTTAGCCGTCGACATGTCTCTTCGGCTATCTGGTAATCCTTTGGAACCTCTAGAAATGCCTTGGCTCTCACTAAGCGGATCTAAAAAAAATCGAACTATTCAAGTGTCTTATTAAATTCTACTGTCTGTGAAATATTTTCCTAAATTTTTAAGTTGATTTGAGTAAAAGTTTTGGAGACACGGCTCTGAAAAGTCACACACTCCAAGTCAACTCGGCTATTCGGTTGTCAAGATTTCTTGAAAACTATTCAACTGATCTTGATAAAATTTAGTACAGGTCTTCGAAATACAATCCACATAGACTTGGACTAAGGGTTCTTTAAGGTTAAAACTATTTTGTACAAAAACAAGGCAGAGATATTTTGACCGAAATTTTTATTTTTGTTGTAAATTTACAAGAAATCCGACTCTCACTTTTTTTTTTATTTTCAATCGCCCAAGTTCTAGGATATGGTCATAACTAGAGCACATCATTTCGTTTACTTCAACTGATCCTGTAAGAGATTCTATTGTCAACGCGGACGCACCTTTTTCCGAGGGGTCGCCAGAGACGAAGTCACAATGGCGGAATTAGTTTTTTTTAGAGACAAAACATTTTTGAAACTGCTTATTAAATGTGTAGTTATCTTAAGTATTGTAATGAAAAATTAAAAGAAACAAAATAAATTGTTGAAAATAAACTGTTTTTCTAAGTTTTTTGTAGACTATCTGAAATACCTCGTGGTTTCAAACTGACCCAAATTTTAGTCAATTTTGGTTTCGTTTCCAACACAGTTGTAAGTGACAATATTTCGGTCTTGTTTGGTTAACACGGTTTCTAATGCGGTGACGCCATAAGAATTATCTTCTTCGTGTGGGTTCCTGTTGCCATACTCCACTCCTCGATGGGTATCTGATGAGGTTTGTCTTCTCAAACAAGCAAACAAATAAAAATTTTTCTTTTGGAATTTTTTTAAGAAAATTGTCAAAATCTAGCCAAAATGCATCCAATTGGAAGAGAATATGCACTGACAATATTCCACACCGCTTTTCTTGGATCACCAAAAATAAAAAAAAACACTGCCAAATAGGTCTTCCGTAAGGTAGAAACCGATTAGGTTTTTACCTTGATAAATTCCATAGTAGAAAATCTCGTAGAGGCTTTTGTCTTTACCTACATCTCAAAAACGGGTTCTGTTTCCAGTATTCCGTCTGTGCCCGCTGGCAACGCCAATAAGCTTTCTACAGTTTTTTCTCCTACGAGATAGCAAAAATGATGCAGTCTTCCTATTTACGTAGGGGAGCATACGTTTTGACTGTCTGTATCTAATGGATGCATGTCATCTACGATTAAGCTCTTCACAGATCCAATCGTTGATTGAAGCCCTCACTGAGGACCCAGGCAGACCAAGCGACGGTTCTGGTCCTGAAAACTGAGATCCTTGCCTAGCAAGTTCATTGACGATCTCAATTCCAGTTATGCCGTGATGGTCTTGTAGATTTCGTAAATCGTAGATTGAATAAATAAATAAATAAACCCAAACAAGACTCAAAGAATTTAGTCTTCTGACCCCATTCAGAGAGCATTCCTGGATCACTTTCCAAGTAGTTATAGGGTTGAGAAGGCCCTTTAGCACAGTTTGACTGTCGCTGCAAACAAAGATACGTCTTCTAGGATATGGAAGGAGGACTTAAAGCCATTTGAATAGCATTCCCCTCCGCTTGGAAAACGGATGCGTATGATCCTAAAAAAGCCTGCAATCGTATGTGGTCGATCTTCACAAAGGCACCAATGCCAGATCCATGATCGGTTTTGGAACCATCTGTGAAGATTAGATAACAATCCTTTCCTGGTTCAGATTTTGGATTGGACCAGTCCTGAACCGAAGGAAAGTTGACTGTGTATTTTTGATGCAATTCATCGTGTAGAAATGCATATTCATTAGACGTGAGTCAAAATATATGCTGCCTGCGAGTTCCTTAAAACTCCAGAGCGAATTGTGCCAGAGATCACATTTCATTAAACGAGAAACGGTCTTGAGAGTACACCCCATGATGAAGGTATCAAGGGCAGAAAGATTCAACAGTGCTTCGAGAGCAGCACCCATAGTGCTGGGGAAGGCCCCAGTACAATTAAGACAAATTGTTCTTTGAAGTTTGGCAAACGAAGCAATAACGTATTTACCCGAAAGATCATTCCATCATTACAGTGGTATAGCCATTTCTATTTTTGAGTATATTAAACACTCCCATGCTTTAAATGTAAATGTAAATGTAAATGTGTTGGCATTTTTCAACACGTGCGTGGTCCTTTTTTGAGTTCGATCCCTCTTTTTTGATACATCGGCACCTGTGATCTTCAGTCGTGAAAGCCCTGAAATATGCCTGTTGACTTGTAGAAAGCTTCAAAGTGTTAAGGATAACACAAGGCTCTTTTAGTCGTCTTTTAAAAGAAAAAATTGCACAGATAAAGTCGAGCAAATGGATGTTTTGGAGTGAATAAGGCATTGCAAAAATACGCAATATATTTTGTAAGTTGTACAAATTCATTTCACATTGAAATTTGGTAACACGATTAGGATTGTTTCCCTATTGGTAGAGGTTTCCTAATTCACCACTTGCGTACTACGTTTGCCTTTTCAAAAACTTACAAATGCACTTTATAAGAGTTGATTGGCTTCAAAAGTTCCAGTTACATAAATAACCCAAAAACAGTCGTATGCCACACATGTATACCTCCTCTGAAGATGCAAATTTCATCTAAAAATAAAAACTTTCAACCGTCCCTTGCAAACCTGAATAAACAGCATTTCAAGACAAGTCTTCAAGCAAAATGTCACGACTTGAAGAAATCACACTCGAGTACTGAGGTAAACATTTCCAATTACGTGAAAAAGCGCACCACAATTGCACCACAAAATGTCATCATGTTCCACCATTCCTGACTTTTCTTCAAATGCCTTAAAATAGAAAATATCTCAAAAAATTCCATTTCGTTTTATGTATAGCAGCACCAGCTAACTTTAAACAAACAACTAGTCCAAGTCGGAATGTGTTTATTCTTCTCATCCACATTTCTGCTGCAGTCATACCAAAACACACACACAATAAACTCATCCTTTCAGGCTTCAAAAGCATCTGCGTCCTAGTGAAATGATATAGGTATACCTACCCATTAAGCAAAAGATTAAAATTCCTTTTAGGATACAAAATTTGTATTGTTGCCAAATCGCGTCAAAAACCGTTATACATATTCCCAAGTTATTATTAAGCGCACAATTATTTGACAGAAGCATGCACGTTTAATTAAAATACGACAAGAGATTTAACGTTTCTGAAATTATGATAAAGAAAAACCACAAATGTTGGTGGGCGCGAATGTGTGTGACTTACACGGGTGTACGGGTGTGGATGAGAAAAGTGAATTTGTTAATAAATCCAATGACAGCGCTCCCAAAAATATGTTAATCCTTACAACTGGCAGTCATGTGACAATCGTCGCGTCGGCCGAAAATAATGTTTTGTTTTTCGTTGGCGAGGAATTATCTTTATTTGTTGTTGAAAGGTCGGGGTCGCTTCTTCTTAGCACACACACACACAAACACGCATTGGGGAGACCTTCGCTTAGTGTATTCTTTTACAGCAGCTGACAAGTGGCAAAAGAACCGTACGCCGCACCATGCCTCTCAGATGATTATTGTGTCTGACGCACAAAAGGAAACGCTTTATACAAACACACATACACACTTACACAGAATCGAAACTGTATGCACAGAGATGAGCATATAGCTCCACCGCAAAGAGGCTTTTCGTGTGCTTTCATTCTTTTTGGATATCACCGCAATGTGTCACCAAGTAAAATGATGACGTAAATTGAATGTGGTAGTCTGTATCTGTACGTGTGTCCTTTTGCAAAGTGTATTGAATTTGTGAATTTAGGAGATGAAGAAGACTGTGTACCTACATAATCGGATGCCTCAGGTGGAAGGGGCTCGTTTTGTATTGTATTCGTGTGTTGAGCCCAATAGGACTTGACTGAGCCTAATCCATTCATTTTGTTGATTTTGCTCAGCACATTCTTTTAGGGGTTTGGGTAAGGTTCGTTAACATAAATCGGAAAGAATGTGCCGAAACAAAGATTTATACAACCTCTGGGTTACACATTCCACTCAATGTCGGGAGGCTTTGTAATGGTTTATAGCTGGGGATGCCTACTCAATTGAGAGGGTAGGATTTGAGTGTTGGCTTAAATCAGCATTAAGACAGTTTCTTCTTCATGCATATAATATTGGTATACAAATACATAGATGATACAAGGCTGAAGCAAGGGAATAATCCACAGGTTAATTTTGGAGCATCGCAATGAAGTCATTGGAAGGTGAAGACATGGTGAAAAGTGACTTTCACTTCTTTTCGTTCAAAATAAATGCAAAAGAATTATCCGTAAAGGTTTGCAGATGTTCGCAAAAATCCACAAATGATTGCAGTTTTCACAACTGTTCGCTTATTTGCAAGCAAAACTTCGCTATCGTTCGCAAATGTACCCTAACTTCCCAACCGTCCCCATATTCCGCAAAAGTTTGAAATTGTTCCCAAATGTTCTTCAATGTCCCAAAATGTCGCAACCATCACAATATGTCCGCAAAAGTCCGGAATAGTTCCAAATGTTATCAACAGCTCGCAGTCGTCTTTGAATGAATGTCTACACTGCCCGAAAATGTTCCAAATATCCTCAAAATATAAAAAAATGTTCGCAAACAACCACAACAGAACACAATAATTGCTCGCAGTTATCCACAAAAGCTTGAAGTTCTCAAATGTACTCCAACGTTCAAAAAATTTACAACCTTGCCCATATGGCCTCAAAAGTCCTTTATTGTTCCCAAATGTCCGCCAACGTCTAAAAATGTCGCAATAGGCCCCAAACGTCCGCAAATGATCGGAACTGCTATCATGTCCTCAACAGCCCGAAACCGTCTGTAAATGTGAATAATTGTCGGTAAATGCACACAATAGTAAGCAATTTTTGCAAATATCCGCAAATAACCACAAGTGTACAGAATAGCTCATCTCATAGTTATCCACAAATGCTTCTCAAAATTTGTCGCAAATATCGGCAATCAACGGCGAACTCAAACGTTAGCAAAGGTCAAAACTATCCACAAAAAAACTTTACTATTCAAAACTGTATGCGAAAACTTGCGACTGTTCGCAATAGCCCTCAGAGGCCCACATTTTCCGTCAAAGCCTAAAAATACCCATCATAGTCGGGCAAATTTCGCAAACAGTCGTAAAAATCGACAATTATCCGCATAAGCTTACAACTGTCCGTAAAAACAAATCACAGCTCTGCAAATGTCAACTCATGATCGCAGCTTTCGAAAAAGTCCAAAAAGCAAATGCCAAAAGATCAAAAAAACTGACAACTGTCGCCAAATGTGCTCAAAAGCTTGCAAATCTGCATAAGGGTTTGCAATAGCCAAATATCCACTCATACGCATGTGCTCAAACGTTTAAAAAATCCACAAAAGTTCGCAAATGTCTGCGAAAGTATACAGATGACCGAATGTATTTTTGAAAATCCACAAAAGTTCGCAACTAATCGCAAAAGTTCTCAATCGTTTCCAAACGTTAAAACGGTTCTTAAATGACATGAATTGTCGCTAACACCATTGACACCATGTCAACAAATGACCACAACAGTCCGCAGACGAACAAAACATTTCCAAAATGTCTGCGAGTCGCAAATGCATGAAGTTTATGGTGAAATTTTGCTATCGTCCAAAATATATCGCAGAAAATATCCACAAAAGTACAGCAGCTCACGCTATGCCAGCAAATGACCAAAAAATTTAAAAAAAAAACGAAACATTAGAAATTTCAGCAAAACTGAGCAAGTATGTGAAACTTAGAGCAAGGGCAGTACACACTGTGTCAGCAAATGACCACTAAAAAAACGAAACATGGAAGCAATATATCGAAAATGTCTGCAAAACATCGCAAATGTATGAAGTTTAATGCAAAAGTCTACTATCGTCCAAAATATATCGCAGAAAATACATCCATATCCATAAAGGTAGGAAAGTTCGCACTTCTTCAGAAAATGACTACAAAAGTTCCCAAATGTTCTCAATGTTTCTTAAGTATATGCAAAATTTCGCACTAAATATACACATAAGTAAAACGACTCACACTATTTCAGCAATTGATCAAAATCATACGTTTTGCAAGTCCGCAATCATCAAAAAAATATTGAATTCTACAAATATCCACAAAATTCGACAACTTTCCGCAAAATGGCAGAAAAGATCCCATTTCTCCCCAAAGGTCTGCAAACAGGCCTCCCCTTCCGAAAAAGTTCTTAGTTTTTTTTTTGCAAAAAATTAACAATAGTCCGCAAATGCTCACAACTGCCCGAAGTAGACCAATAAAGCCTATTATTGTCTTTAAATGATCACAAAAGCCCACAAGGATATGTGAAGTCTTTTATTCTGATTCTTCAACACAAAAAAGTGATAGAATTCTTTTCAGTAAACCTTTCATGTTTTTCTATTTATTATTTTTCGCACAGGTCAGCAATATGATTTTCATTATTGCTGTGGAAATTCAGTACTGAGCCCCAACTATGGAACTCTATCCTACTTTTTAATAATTCAAAAGCTGCTTTTGATTCTTCTTGGAAATGCCAAAAATAATGAAAATAAAATTGAATTTTGGCGAAGTCTCTCATTCATTCCAAGGTTATGTAGGTTAGGTGGAAGTGGCTGTAAGCCAATGAGTACATTGCCTGACATACTTTGGCCGCAGAGACCCGAAGTAAGATTAACGAGTTTTTTTTTTCTTTTTTTTTTTTTGTCAGGAGGAAATCTTTAAAAGACACTTGGCAGTATTCGATACCAAGTAGTGTGGGACTCTTACCTCACTAAAAACTCCTCGTAATCAGAACCAATCTATGAACGATCGACAACAGATTTTTCTTTCTCAATAATATAATCGCTTTAAGGGAAGCTTAAACTTTTAATGCTTCCCATGACTTTTAGACCATTAGCTCGTGTGGCTTGGTTCTTCTTAATCTCCGAACATTGCCTCTCGTATTTAATACGGACTCCATTTCAGAGTTGGTATGACTATGCAGTCGCTGATTGTGTGATACAGCATGTTTTCTTACAACTTCTGTAACCGTTTCTATTTGTAGGTCACGATGTAAATCGCTATTTCTTATATACCATGGTTCATTTACTATTCCACGAAGGACTTTGTTTTGGAATTTTTGGATGATTTCAGTATTTGTTTTCTTTGTACAGCCCCATAATTGGATTCCATAGGTCCAAACAGGTCTAAGTACTTGTTTATAAAGCATTATTTTATTTTCAACAGATAGGTCAGAATTTCTACCGAGTAACCAGTACATTTTTCTATACTTCAAGTTGAGCTCTTCCCTTTTCTTTTTGATATGCTCTTTCCATTTTAGCTTTGCATCCAAATTCATCCCAAGGTATTTGACCGTGTTGGCGTAAGGTACAGCTTGATTGTTGATGAATATTTGTACGTAGCTTAACTTTTTATTTGTAAAGTTTATATGTGCAGATTTAGCTTCATTGAGCTTGATACGCCATTTTTTGGTCCAATCACTAACGGTGTCGACGGCATTTTGCAATTTCTCAGCAGCCTTAACGACGCACTTACTGGATGCCAAAATTGCAGTATCATCTGCAAAAGTAGCCATAATGGTGTTGTTATCCACTGGAATATCCCTTGTATATAGCAAATACAGGGTAGGTCCTAGGACGCTTCCTTGTGGAACACCGGCTTGTATTTTACATAGCTTTGAATATTCTTGATCATACCGTACTCTGAAGAGCCGGTTTGAGATATAAGATTTTAGTATTTCGTAGTACTGCCTGGGTAGGTCCCTTTTCAGTTTATACTCTAGCCCCTCATGCCATACCTTGTCGAATGCTTGAGCAACATCTAAAAATATAGCCGAACATACTTGTTTTTCTTCTAATGCTTTTTCAACTGCATCCGTTATTCTATGAACTTCGTTTATCGTGGAATGTTTATTTCTAAATCCAAACTGATGATTTGGGATTAGATTTCTTTCTTCTATGACCTTGCTCAGTCTTTTCAGTAGCAATTTTTCAAAGACTTTTGCCATTATTGGTATAAGCGATATTGGTCTGTAAGACGTCACTTCTGTTGGTGGCTTACCTAGCTTTGGTATAACAATTACTTCAGCAATTTTCCAATGATGTGGGACATATTGGGTCTTTAGGCATGCATTTATTATGAATTGGAGTTTTATGAAGGCTTTTGATGGCATTTCTTTCATAACCTGAGCAGTTATTAGATCGTACCCAGGTGATTTTTTGTTCGATAGTTGATTTCGACACACACTTTTTATTTCTTTGAGTGTGACAATTGGTATGTCAACTTCATCGACTTTATCAATAAACTGTAAGCTGATTTCAGATGTATTTGCCGGGAATGGCTTAAAAACATTCGCAAGATGTTCTGCAAACAGGTTAGCTTTTTCTTTCGGATTTCCGATCCAATTCCCGTTTAGAGATTTAATTGGCGGGTTTTGTAACTGCGGTCTTTTCAGGCGCTTAGCTGCTTTCCAGAGCGAATAATCGGTTGAAGCATCAGTCGTTAAATTTTTCAGGAATCTACTTAATGAATCATTTTTGAATTTGTAGATTTGTTTTTTTCAGTTCGTTGCTTAGCCGGTTAAACGCTGTTTTATCGTCCCGAAATCTAGTATTTTGCCATTTTCTTCGAGCTCTTCTCTTCTCCAATATCAACTCTCTTATCTCGGCAGGGTATTTTGTTTCAGTTTGCTTCCTACTCGAGTAAGTTGGTGTACTTTCTTCTGCAGCTTGTTGAACATCGGCAATGAATTGTTCTACTTCAAGGTCGATTTGCTCTTTTGTTTCCATAGGGGATCTGAGATTTATATAGCTTTCAAGCTTTTCTCTGAATTTACTCCAGTTTGTTTTATTGTTTACTAGCTTAGGATTACTTTTTTCCATTATCTCTGATTCATTAAGTGATAAAATCACCGGTGTATGATCTGATGATAGGTCATAATTACCTTCGACTCTTATGTGGTTTCGTTTGATGCCTTTAACTATGAAAAAGTCAACAAGGTCTGGTATTTTACTAGTATCCGATGGCCAGTAAGTTGGTGATCTGGAAGAATAAAACTCGCAATTGTATTTGAGGCATGCTTTGTAAAGCCTTCTGCCCTTTGTTGTTATAAGTCTGGATCCCCAATGGGTGTGCTTAGCATTGAAGTCACCGCCAACAAGGAAGTTATGTCCTAATAGATTTAGCAGTTCTGTATAATCATCTTGAGTTGGGGAACGCCTTGGCGGGCAGTATATTGATGCCAACTTGAAGTCTTTCTTTTTCATACTAATACTAATTATTGTTACTTGCATATTCTCGTTTGTAAACATAGCTTCTTCATGGTGTTTTAAGCTCTTTTTTATCAGGATTGCCGATCCACCTCTAGCCTTATCAGCTGGATGAGGAGCGTGGTAGCAAATATAGTTTGATATTAAATCATCAAGAACCAGTCTACTTGAGAAATGAGTTTCGGACACCAGACAAAAATATCTATGTGTTCGATGTCTAAGAAGATTTTTAATTCTGATAAATGGTGTAAAAGACCGTTTGCATTCCATGTTCCAATTTTTAGTGTTCTGTCCATCATTGTTTTTTAAGAGCGACTTCTTTACTTAGCCGTTTGATGTTCAAATCCTGATTGTCAATTCTTTTAAGAATAAGTTCAAGAATTTCATTAATGGAAGTTTCTTCATTCTTCCTCACGTTTTTAACAATCTGTGAATAGGATTTATTTTCGTCGCTTTTGCTTTTAACAGCTTCTTTCGGCAGTTCTTTCTTACCTTTATCTTCAGCTTCAGGAGTTCTTTTTGTGTTGGCTGAATTGCTAGGCTTTATTTCACCGTTTGCTTTTGGATTTTTGAAATCTTTTAGCAACTGGACAGCCTCTATAGCTTGCAGGGTGATTACCTTGACAGTTTACACATTTTGCTTTCTGTTCTTTGCTTGATGGACAGTTTTTAGTTGCGTGTTTTCCTTCACACTTAACACAAGCAAACTCGCGGTTGCAATATTTTTCGTTCATCGTTTACACTGCGGAACAATTTTTGATTTTCGCAGTGGTTCAATTTTGACTTTTATGCCCAAGATTGATCGAATACTATAGACATTTTCAAGACTTTATTTGCTGTCGAAAAATAGCGTGAATAAAGGCAGGCAAAGGCATCTCTTTACTATCATTGGTTCCCCAGCAGAGTTCTTAGTAGTCTCATTCTTAATAAGATTGACTGCATCAAGGGCTTGGAAGCCTGCTTGAACAAGGTCTTCTACTAATTCTTTTGGAGAACATGAGGAATGTAGGCCTCTGGCTACTACTTTTATTGGTCTTGTGGATTTGTTTTCATACGAGTGCCACTGAATTTTATGTTTGCTTAGTTCCTCAGTGACCAGTCTATAGTCATCATCTTCCTCGACATTGACTTTCCAATTGTCTTTGTTATACGATGTATATTTGCATGCTTTTTTAGTACATTTCTCAATAATTTTCTTAAGATCTCCAAAATTTGGGAATCCTGTGATCATAATTGGTGGTGGTACAGTTTTTCTGTTGCCTTTAGACAAAGACTTCGGTTTAGCATTGGCTAGCACATTATTTGTATTATTCTTTGTAGTACCCAAGTCTTTTTTATTTTCAGTTTTCGAGGTTTGCTGGTTCTTTGTATGCAATTCGGGGCTACCTTCCGCTTTTCGTTTTTTAGCAGTGCGCTTATTTCTTTTTCTTTCAGTTTCAAGTAAAAGTTCTTCTTCGTCAGTTTGATAGACAGTAACAGTATATTGTTGACTTGTCTGAACAGTAGACTTGTGTTCCTTGTCAAATAGGGACACCTTTTCTTCGAGTCTTTTTACTTGCTCCTGAAGACTTTGAACTAAAGTTTCAAGTTTCTTTCTTGCTGCTATTTCCTTTTGCCATTCATCAAAGTAATCTTTTGATGCGGTTGGGCAGTTTTCTTTGATTTCTTTGAAACTCTGTTGTCTTGCAGTGTCGATCATTTCAGAGACATTGGTTTCTTTTTGACTAATGACTTTTAAGTCATTTGTTTTAGTTGGGGTTTTCGATGGTGTAACCCTTATAACCCTTTGGGAATAGTTTTTTTGGGGGAGTTCTCTGTATTTTCGTACTCCGTTTTTCAAAATTTTTAAGCAATAAGTGGTCCTCCCCAGAATCCGTAGGACCGATCTCTTTAGAGAGTGGATTTTCCAGTTTTGCTGGAGTGCCACCTGGGGTAATAAATCTGTTTGTTTTGTTCATTGCCATAAATTATTTAAACTTTTTTTTTATTATACATATAGGGCAGTTACTTCTATTCGCATTTTATATTCAGCCGTCCCACTGGGATCAGACGCTGACCAGTGTGCCGCACAATATGTGTCAGACGCTCTTGGATTTATTGTTGGGCTGGTACATTCAGAGTGATATTTTTCGTTCTTTGCTCCTAGTTCCTGAAAAGATAACTCAGGTGATACAGCTCGTGGATCAATTGATCCAACGCTCGTCGTTAGTTGGTTATCCAGCGGGCACCACTTGGAGGTGACGATGCGATTTTGCTCCGCCTCCCGATTAACGAGTTGATACCCCATTTATCTTCCATTACGGGACTAGCCGGTTAAACACCTGCTAGTCGAACCACGCGGAACTTTTAATGTATTTCGAAAGACTTTTAGGGTATATGTAAAGCTAAGTCGCTAGTATCATCGAAGAAGACTTAACCGAGATGAGTTTTCCTCCTATGAAGTAGTGCAGGGCATGAACAAAGACGGTGTTGAACGGTTTCTTCCTCTTCTTCGTCTATGCAGCTTCTGCAGAAATCATTGGAAAACACACCAGGTCTTTTGGCGTGTCTTCCTATTAGACAGTGTCCCGTAAGAACACCTATGGGAGATCCTAGATACAGGCGGTTCAGGGCTAACAAACTCTTCGAGCGTTTTGAGTCTACACACGGTCAAACTTTTTGGTTGCAAGGCAGTTGTTACTCTCCGTCTATCTAGTGTTTGTTATCCTTGAAGCGTATTGTCTAAGTAGGAGTTTACATGTAGCAATAGGTATACCTATGTTGTTCTATTGTGAGCGTAGGAAAGTGGTCGTGCCCTTTTTGACTAGTTCGTCCGCCATACAGTTGACTGTGTCCCGGCACTCCTGAGGTGAATGTTGAACTGATTTGACATCTCCCTCAGAGACATTTGACAATTTTGGACTGTGATGGATTTTGTAGAGACAGAGGCAAGAGATTTGAGAGCAGCTTGGCTGTCCAAGAAGATTCGAATATCCGTGGAGGATATGACGTTTTCTTTGAGCCAAGACAGCACCTCCTTAATCGCCAGAATTTCCGCTTGGAACACACTACAATGATCGGGTAGGCGGAAGAAAAGACTGAGATTCAGTTTTTCTGAATAGATTCCACTTCCTACACCTTCGCTGGTTTCTGAACCATCAGTTTAAAAGCTTCATTTTCTTGGTAAATGAAGCCAAACTATTAAGGGAGTAACTCTCACACTGTCAAATCAGGCTAAATATCTAGGTCTCACATTTGAAGCTTCATTTTCCAAGAGAGTGCCATTTTCCCAAGCTTCTCTTGAAGGTATGGTTATTTGGAAATTATTATCAAACACCAACTTGGGGGTGGTGTAGCCGGATCGATTCGGTAGGAATCTAAAGTTATCTAGAATGGTGGTGTGGCCGATTTGATTATTGGTCCACTGGGGATGTAGCTCTGAGTCGAGTAGCTGAGCTAGCTGCGACTTGTTTGCTGAAGGTATCTAGGGGTGTGAGATCTAGTATTACATTGAGGGCGTCCACCAGACAATCACCCCGCATGTGAGTATCGGTCTAATTACCGATGTAAACAGCCAATGGGTGATTTGGGGGGAGAAACCCCATTTCCCACCAATGGCTTTTTTACAGGAGAAGAGTGCCACGTTGTCTTTATTTACTCTTTCCTCAATATTGGTTTTCCAGGTCAGTTTTTTGTCAAAAATGAGACCTAGATATTTAGCCTGATTTGACAGTGTGAGAGTTACCCCTTTAATAGTTGGGGGTCTGAAGTCTGTTAAGTGCTGTTTGTAGCAGCTCAGCTAGGGTTTGTGGGTGCTTGCCTGAAACGGCAATTGCTACATCATCGGCATAGGCTATGGTTTTGAAACCTTCGTCCTCTAGGTCGATTAACAATTTGTTAACGACCAGATTCCACAGTAGGGGAGATAGAACTCCTCCCTGCAGGGTTCCTCTATTGGCCATTCTGCTTGTTTTGTAGTTCCACAATTCGGAACTAATGACTCTGCTGATGAGCATTGTTGTTATCATGTTTTTGATGTGTTCTTCTATGAGCAGCCCATCAAGAGCATTAGTGATTGTTGTATTGTTAACATTGTTAAATGTACCCTCTCTCTATGTCTAGGAATGCGACGAGAGAGTATTCTTTGTAGTGCAGAGATTTTTCAATGGTGCAAACCAGAGAGTGGAGTGCAGTTTCCACTGATTTACTTTTGTGTAGGTAGGCATGTTGCGCCGTTGAGATCAGACTAGGTTGAATTTCTTGTCTTAAGTGTATGTCAATCATTCTTTCCAGTGTTTTAAGGAGGAAGGATGATAGACTAATAGGTCTTAAATCTTTTGGATTTACATGAGAGCTTTTGCAGGCTTTGGATATGAACTCTCCAGGCCTTAGGGATATGGGCGTAGCTGATGCATCCTTTCATGATCATCTCTAAGTTATAGATGATGATATCTGAAACCTGCTGCAGCTCCGCAGGGATGATTCCGCCAGGCCCTGATGATTTATAAGGGTCAAAGCTGTTTATTGCCCATAACGGTATTTCTCTATAGAGATAAGACCTTTACCTGTTTGGTTTGCAAGTCGAGGCAAGTGCTCCTCGTCTGTTATTGTCAACGAGCTACCAGGGAAATGAGTATCTAGTAGCAAGTTTAGTGTTTCTTCATATGAGTTGGTCTAGTTGCCGTTCTCATTCACTTCTACGTTCTTAAGATTCACGGTGGAAAAAATTTGGGTGTTCGACCAGCTTCCTTAGTTCGAAAAGTATCCAAAAAAAACTTTTTGCTCTTTAAACTCATCTTACTTATCATTGCAAGAAATCTAAAATCTTTCGCATCGAATCAAATCTTCATATGAGTTGCAGCGAATATGCTTTTCACGGTAGTCAATTATATCATTCATTTATCATAGAACCGGAATACATAGGTGTCCAACTAAATTCTGCAAAAGTAAAAAACGTCTACTTAATGATACGATTGAATTATTCGAACTCATCCATTAATAAATTCGTCCCCTTCTCTACTGAGTCAAATTAAAGTTATTTCGATGGTGCAGTAGTTCAAGAGAAGGG
Source organism: Melanostoma scalare (assembly GCA_949752695.1). Taxonomy (NCBI): domain Eukaryota; kingdom Metazoa; phylum Arthropoda; class Insecta; order Diptera; family Syrphidae; genus Melanostoma; species Melanostoma scalare. Next base: position 218,651,978 of record OX456984.1, read on the forward strand.
CGTTATTTTCGCATTTTGACTTCGTTTTCAATCAACTTCAAATGTTTAGCTCTAAGTTTTCTAGTACTACAAGTCAACTAAAGGGGTTAAAAAAACAAGATAAAACATTCTTCCTGTCAGAAGCTTACATTCCTTAAGAATGCATAAGGCAAACATCAAATCATCTCAATCCTTTTGGTTCCTATTCAAACAACAGTGCTGTCAAAATCTGAAATTTATAACGGTCTAGACTGTCAGGGATAATAAATTTTAATTAAAATACCCCAACCTCTCCCTTTATCAATTTTTCCAATCTTAAATCAAACTGAGCCTTTTTGTCTACGAACTACGAGCACTACGAGGGCACAGCATCTGACTCATCCACACTTCAATGTGAATTCAATATTTTCAAAACAATTCCGAGAAGCCAATTTCATGAATGAATTATAAAATAGACACACAATTTTTCCTTCTCAATGAAACAACTGATTTTCCTCGCACATTGGTCACCTCAAGGCAAAAAAAAAAAAAAACCAAGCTTCCCTCATACCCCACTTTGTCTATAAATAAATGAACAAGACGAAAAAGAAGAACAAACTCCTTCATGACCTTCTCTCGGTTCAATGACGTAACTTTAGACTTTCTGTCATTTTTGCTACTGTTGCTGGGGGAATAATAACTTTTGCTATTTCTAAATCAATTAACATGACAATCTTAACTAAAAGCAACTCCCTTTGAAATCTTAGATAAATATTTATCAGGACATTCGGCCTGAATCAAAATATGGTCCATTGGGGACGGAAACAGGGATGGAAAGGTCGTCCTGTGTGTGTGTTTTGGGATAGAAAAAGAAGAGAAAAGAAGCACAACGTATATGCGTCATCTAATTGCCTTATTATCACTTGTTGGGGTGGTGGAATGGGTGTCACAATTTCTTTTAATTTTTTTTTTCTCTCTTCTTCTTCTTGTGATTAGATAAAAATAAAAACATTAAATTTATTACCTCGTCTCGAATTTCCTAAAAGGAAAACTATATATAGCCGCCTACGCGACATCAACATCGACGTCGTCGTTGTTGGCGAACGGCAGATAGCACTGTCTTCCGATATCTTGCGATTCAAAGGACACCAAACGATATAACGACAAACTAGCAAACAAAATTATAATACGCTGCCGCGTCAGTCAGTCACAAGAAGAAGAAGAAAAACAGAAAAGTACAAAACGAGTTCGATTATATGAGAAAAAAGAATATGTTGTAGTATTCGTGTTATTTTGTTTGCAAATATCCCTACGCTTTTCTCCTTTATTATCCTTTTGGGTATTGGTTTTATTGGATGGTGAAGGTGGTTGTGTGGAAATTTTTGAAAGAAGTTAAGCAACGCAGTTTTGTCTGGAGGACATTCACACTTTTCTACATTTTTTGTTTTAGAAAAATACATAAACACATCCTCTTCACTTTTATGATGGCAAAAGTGTGAGCCCACGCATTGGAATTCTACTCCTGGAGTCATTTCTTTTTCGTACAGTTTTTGTGAAGGTATCTTTCCATCTACTCCTACGCTTCGTTGTGATTGTTCTTTGTTCCGGCCGGCGCGGCGTGGTGGTCGCTGTAGTCCTTGGGTCGGAAGTCGACTGTTTTGACTTTTATTGTAGCGGAAGGGACTAATAAGATCCATTTGGGTAAATAAAAGGTCCTTAAAATTAGTGCCAAAGGGCAGAGCAGAGCAGAAAATGCTACAGCGCTGCGTAGGTAAGCTTTAGTTCGAAGCAAATTTGAAAGCAAACATCCCTTTCCAAACTTCAGACAAGCACGGCACGCGTCTGTTAGCCTTTATTTGATAATGCTCCCTGACTTTGTGAAAATTGAGTGCAGCCAGCTTGAACTTTTTTAACACCATAGCAATCGCACCTACATTTTCGAATTGTGAAGACATCGGCGGCTTTGTTGTCGGTGAACTTTCGTCTCACTATCATCACTGATTTCCATTGTTGTCTTTGGTGGTGAACGTGATTCGAATAATAACAAGGATAACTAAAAGAAATAGTTGTATATGAGGACTCCCACACTTAGTTTTATGATGACAGCGATGTGTGGCGGCTCCTTCACCTAGATTGTCAGTCTTTTGCTGCTAATGCTATACTCCAGGTCCTTTTGTGTTGTTATTTAGATCTGGGACGGCATTGTTATAACGGCTTTAGTTTGTTATTGCTTTTCTAGGCCAAGCGCAACACTTGTTGTTGGAAACAAGCGTCGCGAAATATTTTCAAATGAAAACCAACATTGAAGCTTTTGTTGTTTTTATTTCAACTCAAGAGTAGGAACGATTGACGCAGCTTTTGCCCTATTGAAATTTTCAATCTACACTTATGCTCGGCTCCTGTGTCGTGCTTTCGAATGTAAACATGAACTCAGTTTGTGGAAGCAAAACTCACTCCACTGAGGAGCTGGAGGGATGTAAGTTAATAATTCATAACATACCTGTTGTTGCGGAATTGTTGTCGTAAACAAGGCCATCAAAAATATCACAAGTCTCTTAATTCCTTTAAGGATACTTGAGAAAAGCAATATATTTCTCTCGAGTTCTTTCAGCTGAAATTTTCAATTTGTTATATTAGTGCAGCAAGGCTTATGTAAGGTCGCTCAATGACAGCGTTTACTAATTTTGAATAGTTAAATACGAGCGAAATGCCACAAAGACAAATCGAAAAGGTACACAAATGCTGCAGTTAAACCGTTTGCTAGACCAACAATCCAAGCGAATTCTTATTCAAGTGAAAGGTCAAAAAATTTCAGTATGGGAAAAATTTACATCAGAGATTCTAAAAATATTCCAATCCAATGGAGGAAAGCTCGAGGAATGCGAATGAATTCAATAATAACCAGTAAAACCGAGTTTTTTGCAAAATATTCCATCTGGGGTGTTCCAGGAAGTAACAGGAGAACGTGTAACGTCACTCTGAGTTAAGAAGCAATCATAGTTGACTGAAAGTATAGTGTAATGAACACCCAACATTTATACCAATTTCCTAATCGAAAACGTTTAACCGAAAACAGAACTGGCAACACTATAATGGAATGGTATAAATGACAGGCATTGCTTGTAAGCCAGTGTGTGTGAGTGTAGAGATGCTTGACAGCAAATGTTGAAACCATGGAGAAGAAACTGGAACGCTCTAGATGAGTGTTGTTCTATATAAATAGGCCGCTGACGCAACGAGCAGTCAGTTTTGATTATAGAGTGATAAAGTTAAGAGTGAATTGTTGTTAACAAGTGATAGTCCAAAAGTCGAGTTGAGATCCAATAAAGTATAGATACTGAATAAAAGTGGTAGAAATAAATTGAAAAGCGAAGTTTTATTTTGCGAACTAAGCGCACGTTACATTGGTGTCAGAAGTGTAAATAAAACTTATTTGACTAGTAAAGTGTAAAAAAAAAAAAAAAAAGGTTAAATACAGTGAAAATGGGTAAGTTGTTGGAAGAGCTCAACTGCATTGAGCTTAAGTGAGTTAGGTAAGCGAAATCTTCCTAGAGCGGGATCGAAAAATGAGCTCGTCCTGCGCTTGCGCAACTATTTGGAACAGCAAGTGGAAGACATAAACACTTTTGATTTTGAAACAGAAGTGGAGGAAGAGGAAGTAAGTCAAACTGTAGATTTTTCTAGTATGATGAAACTTTTGTTAGAACAGCGAAACGAGCAAAAGAAAGAACAACAGAATATTCTCGAACAACTTGAAACACAAAGAAACGAACAAAAGAAGCTGATTGAAGAACAACGAAACGAGCAAAAGGTGGAACAACAGAATATTCTCGAAAGACTTGAGGCGCAACAGAATGTTTTCGAAGGTCAGAAAAACATTCTAGAAGGCAAATTGGGTAACATTGAGAAAAATGTATGTGCCCTAGACGAACGCGTTGAAGGTGTGGAAAAACTGCTTTCTGTTGTAGAGAATCGTTTGGAAAGCCGATGCGATAAACAGTTCTCCGATCTATCCAAGGAATTAGACCAGATCCGGAAAATCAAAGTTCGAGAATCTGCTGGAGAGTTTGCAAGGAAAAAGGAGATGAAACCGCCAACATTTGATGGACAGTCGTCTTGGCCAGTTTACAAGAGACAATTTGAGGCAGCCGCGACAACAAATGGCTGGTATGACGAAGACAAGTACATTGCACTGACTCTTGCTCTTAGAGGACCAGCAGCTGAATTACTTCAAACAGTTCCAGCTGGTAAGGGCGGCGATTTCAGGTCTCTCGTGGCAGCTATAGATAAACGCTTTGGCGATAGCCACTTGAAAGAAGTCTTCCGAGTCCAACTCAATAACAGAGTCCAGAAAAGGGGTAAAAGTCTACAGCAGCTCCAAGCAGACGTCGAAAGACTGGTTCACCTGGCATACCCGGATGCCGGAGAAGAAATCATCAACCAGCTTGCTGTTGAGTCCTTCGTTCGTGCCATTTCGGATATAAATCTTCAGAGGTCTGTGTGAACTGCTAGAACACGTACTCTTTCTGAAACTTTAGCATTCGCATTGACAATTGAAGCAGCAGAACAAGCTTCTCATGGAGTACATCGACTTAGAGAAGCCATAGTCGAAGAGTGCTCGTGCCAAAGAGCTGAAATACAAAAGAACCAGCGGAGCGGACTAGCAAGATGTTGGAACTGCAACAAGACCGGGCACTTACAGCGTCAATGCCGACTACCACCAAATAAAGCCGGTTGTCAACATTGTGGAAGCAAGAGATCCAACCCAGAACAAGGTAACAACAACACCAGCGTTGCCTATCAATCCAACTTCGAGGGGCAGAGGCGGGTTTCTTGTATCGATGGCCCCAGAACCACCATCCAGGTCTAACAGACCAAACGAGACAACAAAAGTCTGACTGTGGAGACTACTATTAACGGGAACAAACATGTGGCTACCATCGACACCGGTGCCACAGCCTCCATAGTACGTCGAGACCTGGTAAAGACGACGTGGCTTCATAACACCAATAGCTACCGTCTAAGAACCGCAACGGGAGAAGCAGCAAGAGTATATGGAGAAGTGTGTCTTAAGATCCGACTGGCCGATCTAGTGTTTACTCATCAATTCCTGGTGGCAGATATATGTGACGAGTGCATCATTGGAATCGACTTTATGAAACAGCACGGAGTTATTTTGGACATCGGTAATCAGGTTTTGAAGTACCAAAATAAGGAACTTCCAATGACCTATTCGAACGAAAGTACGTCGACACTGAGGACTGTCATCACGGAAGATCTGATTCTGCCTCCTGAAGTGTTCGTTTGGACAAAACTGGAAGGTGAGTTTGGAAGCCTTCGATACCTAATGGTGGAACCAGACCCAGAGTGTTCCTCCCAAAGCGTCATCATTGGGAAAACACTAGTAGCACCGAAAAACAAAATGGTCCCCGTACGATTACTAAACACCAGACCGTACGATGTAAGGTTGAAGAAAGGAGAAGTCGTTGGACGTTGCGAATCGGTTGCAGCAATTACGAAGATCACAGACGAAGCCCCGAGAAAAACTATAACTCCGGAGGAACTCAAAACCATCAGAGCTAAAATACTGTATTCATCCAACCTTGATCACCAACAAACAAGGATGGCTGAAAATCTCCTACAAGAGTACACTGACATCTTCGCATCGCAAAAGGGACAATATGGTAGGACACAGTTGGTGCAGCATCGCATCAACACAGGAGATGCAAGACCGATTCGTCAACCCGCAAGACGCCTTCCACTGGCCAAACAAGGTGAGGTTGAGGAAATGATAACAGCAATGAAGAAGGACGGTCTTATTGAAAATTCCAAAAGTCCTTGGGCTTCACCAGTGGTGCTAGTGAAAAAGAAAGACGGAAGCACTCGTTTTTGTGTGGACTACCGAAGGCTGAATGATGTGACTAAAAAGGACAGCTATCCCCTGCCGAGAATCAGTGATACCCTGGATGCTATGGAGGGAGCCCAGTGGTTTTCGACGCTGGACTTGAAGAGTGGATATTGGCAAGTTGACATCCACCCTGATGATCGGGAAAAGACGGCGTTTTCTACATGTAATGGGCTCTGGCAGTTTAAAGTTATGCCGTTTGGGCTATGCAACGCTCCGGCAACATTCGAGCGTTTGATGGAGTGCGTTCTTCAAGGACTGACGTGGAAAGCGTGCCTTGTCTACTTGGACGATGTCATTGTTTACGGGAAAACATTTGACCAACATTGCAAGAATCTAAAAGCCGTGTTTCAGAGACTTCGACAGGCTAACCTTAAACTGAATCCAGAAAAATGCGCACTTTTCAAAACCGAAGTTAAGTATTTGGGACACATCATCTCTTCCCAAGGAGTGAAGACTGATCCTGAAAAAGTTGACTCCGTCAAAAATTGGCCAACACCACAGGACAAACATCAACTCCGAAGCTTTCTTGGTCTTGCAACATATTACCGACGTTTTGTTAAGAACTTTGCTGGAGTTGCAAAAAGTTTGCATCAGCTCACCGAAAAAGGGAAGCAGTTCAAATGGTCAGGTGAGTGTGAAAAATCTTTTCAGGAACTCAAATACCGCCTCTGTAACGCTCCAGTGCTGGCACATCCAACACCTGGCAAAACATTCATCATCGACGCAGATGCAAGCAACGTTGGAATCGGGGCGGTACTATCCCAAGTGCATGATGGCGAAGAGAAAGTGGTGGCATATTACAGTAAGGTCCTCTCGAAGCCTGAAAGAAACTACTGCGTGACCAGAAGGGAACTGCTAGCTCTTATCTTGGCAACAAAGCCAAAAGAAATTCCTTCTGCGGACAGACCATGGTGCTCTGAACTGGCTGTTGAACTTCAAAAATCCAGAAGGTCAAGTCGCAAGGTGGATAGAAAGACTGCAGACTTATGATTACCAGATTCAACACCGCAGAGGAAAGCCGCACTCAAACGCCGACGCATTGTCCCGAAGACCTTGCAAAGAGGATTGCAAGCATTGTAGGCGACAAGAAAACAAAGAAAATATTACCGCTCAGCGACTAAGAGCTGACCCCATATGCGGATGGAGCAATGAGGAAGTGAGGACCGCTCAACAGGAGGATCCAGATATCGAACCCATTCTCGCATGGAAAGAAAATGAAGAGAAACCTGAATGGGGAGACATTTCTGACATGAGTCCAGTTCTCAAAGCCTATTGGGCACAGTGGGACTCACTATATGTGCAAGAAGGTGTCCTCAGGCGAAGATGGGAGTCCGCTGACGGTAAGTCATATGTGATGCAGCTGATCGTACCGCAATCGAAAGTCAGTGAAGTTCTTCGGGAGATGCACGACGGACCTTCTGGAGGTCACCTGGGAGTTAACAGAACACTGGAGAAGGTGCGACATCGGTTCTACTGGTTACATGCTAGAGATGACGTGGAGAAGTGGTGCCGAACATGTGACAAGTGTGCTGCAACCAAAGGACCTGGTAGGAAGATTCAAGGTAAGATGCATCAGTACAATGTGGGATCGCCTTTTGAGAGGATTGCAGTAGATGTGGCTGGGCCTTTTCCAGAGACCAACGCTGGAAACAAGTACATTGTGGTTGTAATGGACTATTTTAGCAAATGGCCTGAGGCGTATGCCATCCCAAATCAAGAAGCCAAAACGGTGGTCGACCAGATTGTGTTTAACTGGGTGAGTAGGTTTGGCGTGCCTATGGAACTCCATTCCGACCAAGGGAGGAACTTTGAGTCAAACATCTTCCAAGGAGTGTGCGGACTACTTGGCATTAAGAAGACCAGAACCACACCGCTTCATCCACAATCTGATGGGATGGTTGAAAGATTCAACCGGACCTTGAAAGAACACCTCACCAAGGTCGTAGGCGACTACCAAAGAGACTGGGATAGGCACGTACCGCTATTCCTGATGGCCTATAGAAGTGCAGTACATAGCTCGACAGGACAAACACCATCTGACATCCTGTTCGGGAAAACCATGCGGCTGCCCAGCGAACTTAAATTTGGATGCCCCACAGAGGAGCCACAGGACACGAACGACTATGTGGATGACCTCAAGAAGAGACTCGCTGACATCCATAAAAGAACAAGGGAACGGATGAAAACCTACAGCGACCGGATGAAGACACGGTACGACACAAAAGCGACAACGGCAGGATTCCAAGCAGGAGATCGTGTGTGGCTTTATAATCCTCATCGTCAAAAGGGATTGTCACCGAAACTTCAGCAGAACTGGGAAGGTCCTTATACTGTTGTCACGAGGATTAACGACGTGGTTTACCGCATCCAAAGAGGATTAAGAGGCAAGTTAAAAGTAGTTCATTGTGACCGGCTGCATCGATATAGTGGCGAGGCTGCAGATGGAATTATTCGGGACGAACAATCTTAAGGAGGGGGCAGTGTAATGAACACCCAACATTTATACCAATTTCCTAATCGAAAACGTTTAACCGAAAACACAACTGGCAACACTATAATGGAATGGTATAAATGACAGGCATTGCTTGTAAGCCAGTGTGTGTGAGTGTAGAGATGCTTGACAGCAAATGTGGAAACCATGGAGAAGAAACTGGAACGCTCTAGATGAGTGTTGTTCTATATAAATAGGCCGCTGACGCAACGAGCAGTCAGTTTTGATTATAGAGTGATAAAGTTAAGAGTGAATTGTTGTTAACAAGTGATAGTCCAAAAGTCGAGTTGAGATCCAATAAAGTATAGATACTGAATAAAAGTGGTAGAAATAAATTGAAAAGCGAAGTTTTATTTTGCGAACTAAGCGCACGTTACAATAGGATCAATGACCTATGCTCTTTGGAAAAGGTTTTTTTTCAGGCGAACCTTCTGGAGAACTTTTCCTAAGAATTGAAGAATGCCAACGGAAATTAACACAATTCAACGAAAAAGTGAATGAGGGGAGAAGTGTGTCATCAAATCAAGACAACCAAATACTATTGTTCTAATGGTTCGTTTCATAGCACGGTTTTTATCGTGCTAAGGTTAAGCTGCAACTGGTCTCGCTGCAATACCGTACATCGTGTACCACTTGACAAATAGTACATAATAAATAATTCACAGTAAGAAAGTGAAAGAGAATGCTTAAGAAAGCGGGGATATTTACGAGGATTACTCCAAACAAAAGTCGTATTCACCGAAAAAGGGCTCCAAATGGATTCCACAATGTTTCCTTTGAAATTCTTTTGATTTCTGTGTTCAATTACAATTTTTCTAGCTATTGTATGAATATAGAATTTTAAGCAATGAGGTCAGTATATGGGTATTTATGAGGTCATCAACAATATTTTTCGACTTCAATCGATAAAATTTGCCTAAGTTCGCAAGTCTGGGATTTCCGTTTACCCATTTTCAGATGTCGGTTTTAAGTAACTACTGAATGAAAAATCCATCCATATCAGTCGAGGTGGCCGCCGCATAGAAGCTCTAACAAATCAAAACCTGCTGTCACCAGTCCAATTGATTTTGGATGAATTGAAACACACCACATCAACAAATTACACTTACTTACTTTTTATTTATTTATTTATTTATTTATTTATTTCGCACTCTAAGTCGGTTGAAGTCTTCATCCACTTGATTGCGCCACCTAAGACGAGGTCTTCCCCTTCCGCGATTTCCCTGCAATGTGCTTTCGAACACCCGACTAGCCGGAGCGTTTGGGTCCATCCGCTCTACATGGCCCAACCATCGTAGCCTCGCGATGCGTACTCTTCTGGCTATGCCCATGTCGCTGTACAGCTCATACAGCTCGTTGTTGTATCTTCTTCTCCACACATTGTCTTCGCATACGGGACCAAAGATTATTCGGAGAATTTTTCTTTTGAAACGTCCAAGGGTTTGCTCATCCGCTTTCGAAAAGTTCCATGCTTCCGCGCCGTAAAGCAGGACTGGGATGATCAAAGCCTTATACAGGGTAACATTGGTCTTTCTGGTGAGGGTTTTGTTTCTCAATTTCCTTCTTAACCCAAAGAAGCAACGGTTGGCAAGAGTTATTCTCCGTTTGATCTCCGCACTGATGTTGTTTTCCGTGTCTATAGCGGATCCTAGGTAGACGAAGTCCTGTACTACCTCGAAGTAGTTTGTCCAATTCGTCGATGTTCTGTATCCTTGTTTGATGACAGCCTATACTTCGTTTGCCCTCATAAACCATCAAACAAATTTTTCCCGCTTCTGTTTCAATACTCGCAAAAGCACCTATCACATCACGCTTATTTCTTCCCATTACGTCAATATCGTCTGCTTAGGCGAGTAATTGCACAGAATTTTGAAAGATTGTTCCTCTGGTGTTGACGTTTGAGTTTCTTACAATCTGTTCAAGTATGATGTTGAAGAAATCGCATGACAGTTTGTCGCTTTGCCTTAAACCTTTTCCGACATCAAAGGTCTCGGTGAGTTCTTTACCGACCTTGACGCAGCAGCGTGAATTCTCCAAATAGTCTCCGCATAGTCGAACGAGTTTTGCAGGGGTGCCGAAACTAGACATGGCTCTATACAGCTCATCTCTGTAAATACAGTCATACGCGGCCTTGGAATCGAAAAAAAGATGGTGTATATCGATATTATATTCTCGGGTTTTTTCCAAGATCTGCCGTAATGTGAAAATTTGGTCGATTGTGGACTTCTCTGGTCTAAAACCACATTGATAAGGACCTATCAAGTTGTTGACGTGGGGTTTCAAACATTCACATATTACAGCAGACAAGATCTTATATAAGCAACGTTAAGGAGGCTTATCCCTCTGTAATTGGCGCAATTGTGAGGGTCTCCCTTCTTTAGGATCTGGCATACGATACTGAGGTTCCATTCATCGGGCATGCTTTCTTCCGACCATATCATGCAGATCAGCTGGTGCATGATCCTTTTCATCTGGTCTCCAGGTGCCTTGACAAGTTCGGCATCAAGGCCATCTGCATCTGCAGTCTTATTTGATTTAAGTTTGCATATGGCAAGCTCAACTTCTTCTAGGTCGGGAGGACGGCATTCTTGATCATCGTCCAAGCTGAATGGGGCAATCTGCCAGATAGCGGAATTTGTGTCCTCATCGCCCGCCGTTAAGCAGTCTGCAGAAGTGATCTTTCCAGATCCTCTGTAGCGACTGTGACTCTACATCTATGTTTCCATTCTCGTCTTTACAGGCTTGAGTTCGGGGCTTGCCACCCGAACAGGATCTTTTTACCTTTTGGTAAAACTTCCGAGTCTCGTTCCAGTCATGGCATCTCTCAATTTCCTCAAACGAGCGCTTCTCATGCTGATTCTTTTTCTTTTTTAGAATTCGGTGTTCTTCCCTTCTTCTCTCCTTGTAAATCTCGTTATACTGGTCGAATGCAGCCCTTGTTTTCTTTTACATCAACACTTGTAGTACTTTTTGTTTGGCTGCATTAGCCTGCCTGCATTCTTCATCGAACCATGGGTCTCGTTTTGTGAGATGAGTGAAACGCAGAACCTCAGAGGCAGCGGTTCGTATGGCTTCTTGGCATTGCTGCAATGCTTCAATGCTTAATGCTGGCGGCATAGGATTCAAGGATAAATTGAAGGGCCACTCAATTGGAGAAGGCATTGGCAATCTTTTGCGATTGTAGCTTTCCGACGTCATATCACTTCAGAGCGTTGGTTCGCTCTTGTCGTGAACAGGATGTCCGGCTATCGTCATGTACCATTATGAATTTTGAGAGGCGGGAAGCGTGTACTACTTACAACAAGATTAAGCCCCGCAGCAAAATCGATTAGTCTAAATCCGTGTTTGGAGGTTTTGTCGTGGAAGCTATGCTTACCGATTGTATGTCCAAAGATGTCCTCCTTCCCTAGTTTTGCGTTAAAATCGCCAAGAACGATTTTCACGTCGTGTCTAGGACACTGCTCATATGTTTCTTCGAGGAGCTCGTAGAAACAGTCTTTGGAATTGTCGTCTTTCTCTTCTGTGGGGGCATGGGCGCATATGAGGCTAGTGTTAGCGAATTTAGCCCTGATGCGGATGGTCATTATACGCTCATTGACTGGATTTTGGCTAATCACCTTATCCCTGAGTCTTCCTCTAAAGACAAATAAGCTTTCAAATAAACGTTGTTTCTGTTGTCTGTATAGCAGTCGCCATAATAAATGTCGCAATTTTTTCATTTTCTTTATGCACGGCCCATTCCATCGCACTTCTTGGATGGCGGTTATGTCTGATTTGCAGCAGTACAGGGCGTCCGATAATTCTCCGGCTGCACGTAATCCATTAAGAGATCTGCAGATCCAGTGGTCTTTGTCCTTTTTTCGTTTGCTTGGGTCGTCAACGTTGAAATAATAATTGTTATCCGAGGCCGCTGGTTGTTTAAGAACCATTTTTTCCGCGGTTGGATAATCAGCCCCACGCACAACCCCCATCATGGAGAGCAAAGTCCTTATGGTATCCCCTTGGACATAAAGAGCCAGATAGTCCGGAAGCAGTACCCTGCTGCAGGGGTATGAGGGCTACCGTTGGCTCCCCAGGAGGTCATCCGCCACCATCTCTACTTCAATACCCTGTCCTTGTATTGAAAGACGAAAGATGATTAAACCAAATATGTCGGAGTAGCTCATTCAAGGGTTTCTACTTTTTTGACTGCTGAAATCCACCGCTGATTCTGTAAGTCGAATTCATCCGCTGAGACAATCCCAATAAGCTCTGGCAGACCAATAAGGTTCGGGCAGTCATTTATTACTTGCAGAGCATTATATTCTCTGTCCCTTTCCCTACACTCTCACTTACTAGTTTATAAAATCACCTCCAGTTGAAGGAGATCACTACCCAATGGTTACCGCTTGGAGGTATAGTGAGCACAATTGACGTGTACAATAAGTAGCATTACCAGGGCACTTCGAAGTTGACACCAATCATCAGCCTTCCCGATAGTAGATGACAAACGAATAACAAAGTCATTTCTTTCTAAATTTTTCAGTCCAACTTACAAAACTTCACTTGAAATGTAAATAAAAAGTAAAAACACAAAATCAAACACAAACACTTTAGCCTACACTCCAAACAATTTCTTGAATAAGTTTCCAAATCAAACATCGAGTCATAAGTTTTCATTTATTAATTTGCACCCGGACTAACAAGCAGATATTTGCCATTCAATAAAAGCCGTAGCCATTTTTGATTGGAGCCATGTGTGGGTTTGTTCTTCTCTTAATGTATTCGCATTCAAATGGACGAATACAAACCAGACCTCAAAGTGTCAGAACTGAAGCTCCTACCAACTCAAACAAAACACCAATTTAACAGGCCTTCAAAAACCATAACAATCACCATCCTATTTCCCAAAAAAAAGAAAAAGAAAAAGAAATAATAAAAACCATCAAGAAGTTCCAAAAACAGAACACCACTTTGTCCACTCAACTGTTCAATCTTCTGAAAATAACCTCGTTGTCATCCTAAAGGTCGCCACTTTTATATCCATCAATGTGTACACTCTCTATCAACACAGTTTTTCAGATCGATTCCCCTTGTGACACTTGATTATATCAAATTTTCTTAAAGAGACAAAAAAGGACACAAAAGGTCCTTTCCTGCACAATAGCGCTATCCATCCCAGTTTTTCGCTTATGCGAGCACCGAATTAAAATTCAAAACATCCGAAAAGTGTCTAAAATCGAGCCATCAACTTGTCGTCATCACACACTTGTGAGCTTAGATAGAATATCTCCTTCGTCAACTTCAATACGGCAACACCAGATACTTTTGTGTTAATTGAGAGCATTTTCAAATTTTTCTACTTTCATCCCCCCTGTTTTTTTATACTAGTGTCATGCTGGCCGTCATCGTCGTCGTTGTGCGTTGTTTGGTAGGTTGCTTTTGGTTCATCAACTCTGTCAAAATTCTCACCACCGACTGACGCGGTGTTGCCCTCCCGCACAGCTCCACATTTTCATATTCAGCAAGTGATGGAAATAGATAGCCTTTGTGTTATGGTGTATGCGTGTATAAGTACACCTTCGGATGTGTGTGTGTGTGGGTGGGTGTCTATGTCAGAGTTACCCAGATAAAGTGACTTCTCAGAAGAGGAGACACTTTTATTAACAAAAAGGTCCTTCAAGTATCGAAGTGAAACAAATTTTGCGTACGAACCAGTGATTCGTGATGATTTACACATCATCAGGTTTGCGTTTCAACTTTGATCTGGGTTCTGGGTCTGTTCGCCCCCCTATACGACTTCATCTTTTTCATCGTCGAGTTAATTATAAATTCTCTTTTCATCCTCCCAACGTTGTTTTTCGTTCCAATTTTGATATTCTCAAACGAAAGCTTATAGCTTCGATAGAATTAGTAGCGCAAATCTATGCGGCAAATCCTCTTAAGAGAATATGCGGATTCGACATTGAATGGACCTTATTTTAGCAATAAATCCGTAGTTTTTTCTCTTCCATTTCCTTTCTGTTTTGTTTTGATTTTTTGAACAAGCAAAGCATTTATATTTACGAAGGATTCCGAATCCTAAACAATTATGTTAATAAGATTAAATTAATTGGCAGTTGAGTGAAGCTGCTTTACTGCATGGAAACACGAACACAAAACTTGGAAAAATTGGATCAATGCGTTCATACAATCGAGAGAGAAAACTGGGAAAGATTGTTTCTTCCAGGACATTTATTTTGGGGAAAGCTTGACCCAAAGTACACTAATTACTTGATGATCTAATTGGACTTGGAGAAAGAAAGGATTGTGCGGAGGGTCGTCGGATTGTCAGTATACGTTTTGAGGCACCATGTGGAGTTCCAAAATTTATGGCCAAAACAGTGTTGGCATTGCGCTGCTTTGTACTTGGCTTCGAAATTAATTGTGTCCTTGTACTAAGAGAGTTAAGTTAATTTATATGAGCGATAAAATTTGGCGAAAGTGTTTGTACGCATGAAATGAACTTGGGGCATCTTGAATGCATTGAGATTGATAGTTTCGTGTGACCTCATTTGGTGAAGTGATGTAAAATTTTCACGTTCGTGCTTTCAGACAGAGATAGAGAGAGAGAAAGATGGAGAGAGTGAAACAAAATGGACATTGGAAGTTCAGAACAATTTGTCTTGGGTGGAAAGTAGTTTTCTTAATCCTCACATCTTGAACTTCACACTAATCTCGGATCAAACTAGCGCATCCTTAAAATACAAAAGGATTACTCAAGACAGGGTATTTTTGTGAACGCAGTGATGTTTCCTTCAAAATTAAAAAAAATATATATAGGGTGACAGAGAGCTTAAGAAGCCTCGGAACTTAACGCATTACTCTCAACCATCTTTTGTAAGAACTGGAGGGAACGATTTTTACTGTTTCCGAATGGCTAAGTGGGAAAGCGTTTTTCATGGCGGGGCAGTTTCTCTCGGAGGACCTGCTAAATCCTTGCAAAATTCCATAGCCGAAAAAAAAAACATTTAAAAACATTTCACTTGTGAGGAAGCTTTTCATCAAAGGCTGAGGTAGGCTCAGCGGATCCAGAGTCTTCTAAAAAAGCAGAAAAACTTTAGATTTTTGAAGTTAGTTTATTACCGATATTCAAAAGAGTGATCGTTTATATATTTTATAAATTTAATTGATTCAAGCTTCTATTTTCAAACTATAAGTCGGTATTGGCAGGTTCCAGTGAAGCCTCTTCGGATGAGGGAAGTTTCACTCGGGGTTCGGCTGGGATGTTGGATAGTCCGGGATTCACTACCAGGTTCTTGGATTGGTCTTCGGGTCAACCGGATAAACGTTTCCTGTCCTTGGTTGTGTGCTTCCAGTTCTCGGGCTCGGACTTGGAGTAATGCTGGGTTTTTGGTACTTCTCTCTTGGTAAGGTGAGTTCTGGAATGATACTAGAAAGAGAGAGATTTAATGGTTGCTATGAGGTAAGAGGAGCTACTAAATTCACAACGAGTTAGCGTTGGGCACTATTTACTTACCCAGTTTTGGATCATGGATACTTCCTATCCTCTGCTCCTGATTCGTCCACTGCCGGTACCGGAATGATTTACGTGCACTCCGTTGGTTACATTATACACCATTTAGTGTAAACAGGATGTGAGCTGTAACAGTCAACGAAATGCAACTCTACGTGGAGTCAATGGTAAGCTGCTGGTGATGTTGTTGCTATGTGTTATCGTCACCATTAGCACTGCCTGTGTTGGTATGTAGAAAATTCCACTGGCATTGGTGTTTTTGGTGGCGAAAATGTAATGGGTCATCATTACACACTTCATAAGCAGATATTCTAACAAATACGTCCCAGGCACTGCTTCGATCACAACACGAATAAAAAGGACACTGCAGGTCCACAGTTGCGGATGATAAATCACTAGCAGTATTTACAGCATTTTAAAGCACAGAACTGAAACACAGCGGACAATGCTCTAGAGGATCAGCAGAGTATAAGACGGTCATGGAGAACACCGACCGCGGCAGGAAATAGCTAGCTTTGGTGGATTAGCAGGAATGAAAATGGTCCCGTAGATTAGCGAACTAATGCGGCCACTGACAGAACAAAGTATGTGTGGCAGCAGAACTTAATACGACCACATGTCCTTGTCACAGATTGTAAGGCAATAGCTCTGGTGGGTTAGCAGAAAGGAATACGGTGCTGAAAGCTTAGACCTAGGGAACCAGTAGGTGTGGTGGATCACAGAACTTATAAGGCCGCTGGCAGAACAAAGGCAGTAACTACGGTGGATTACCAGAAATTATTACGGCCATATGAATTAACAGGCCCTTGGAAAAAGTTGCACGGAAAATAATGACTATGGTGGATCAGCGAAATAATAAGGACCCTCGCATGCCAAAGGCAGAGGCTACGGTTGATAAGCAGAAATAACTAGGGCCGCAGGCGACACGGAACGCGGCAGTCGAAAATTTTGATGAATTCGCTGAAATTAGTACGGTCCTGGAAGCACAGACGAAGGGTAGTAGTAGCTGTAGTAGATCAGAGAACTTCTTAGGATCCTCGCAGAACAAAGGCAGCGGCAAGGTTGGATAAACAGAAATTAATAGGACCACAAGCGGAACAAAACGCGGCAGTCGACAGTTCTGATGAATCAGCAGAAATGAATACGGTTCTGAAAACGCAGAGGACGGGAAGCTGTAGCTGTGGTAGATCCGCGAGCTTATTAGGCCCGTCGTAGAGCAAAGGCAAGCTTAGGTCGATTAACATAAATTAATAAAATAAAATTAATACGGTCGCAGGCGACACGGAAAGTGGCAGTTGAAAGCTTTGGTGAATTAGCAGAAAGCATAGACAAAGAGAAGCAATGACTATGGTGGATCAGAGAACTTCTGAAGCCTTTGGCAGAACAAATGCAGCAACTACGGTGGAGTAGAAGAAAGTACTACGTCCATGGGGGACACGGAACTAAGCGAGTGATAAGTCTGATGAATGAACAGAAATTAATATGACCATGGAAGGGAAGCAGTGGCTGTGGTGAATCAGATAACTTCTATAGGCCCTTGTCATCAGAACAAAAGCAGCAATTACGGTGGAATAGAAGAAATTACTACGGCAATGGGACTTACGGAACTCAGTGACCGATAATTCAGATGTATTAGGAGAAATGAACACGGTCCTGCAAGGGAAGCAATGGCTGTGGTGGATCAGAGAACATCTAAAGCCCTTGCAATCAGATCAAAAGCAGCAACTACGGTGGAGTAGAAGAAAGTACTACGGCCACGGAACTTAGCGAGCGATAATTCTGATGAATTAGCAGAAATGAATACGGGAGCAAAAGCTGTGGTGAATCAGCGAACTTCTAATGCACCTGGCAGGACAAATCATTCCAAGCAGCAGCTGCAGTGATTAAGTAGAAACCAAAATGGTCATAAGCTACACGGAACGCTGCACACAATAGCTCAGCAGGCATAGGGTTTCTGGTGGCACGCACAGCGGAAAAAAAAACTCTGGTGAATCAGGATCACCTGAAATTTATGGCGTTATTGACAGAGGAAATCTCTAGTGGAATAACAGAAATAATTTCAGCTCCTTGTGGTACAAGCATGGCTATGAACGTCATTTGGCAGCACAGAACCCGAAGAACACAAGCAATAGCTCTGATGGAGCGGCAAGACTTCTGAGAGCATCGAATAGATGCGTAGTACGACATTGGTAACAATAAGCCTGGCAAAAAAATACCCTCGATAACTAGTAGGACTAATACGGCTACGGCCGAAAAGGAGCATAGATAAAACTGAAGCAGTCAATAAGGCTCCGGTCGTGAAGGAGCACAGTGGACAAAACTATTTAAGTGAATCAGTAGTCATGGCTCTTGGTGGCACGTAACTGCTGTCGTTTTGGTTGATCGGATGCTTTGTTGAACACTCAAAACAAGACTGGTTCATTTTTTAAGTAAAAAAGTTCTCTTCATGAATTTTTCAGCTTTTTCAAATTGATAGTAATTTTTTCTTGAGCTCCAATAAACAAGCTCCCCAGCGTCTTTGACTATAACAAAATTTAAGCACACACGCATCTTGAGATCACAATTTCGTAAGAAAACAATACTCTTGCGTGCTCCTCGTCAGCCATCTTCCTCTTCCTCCGTACTCCTCATCAGAGCCATCTCTGTCAAATCATTTGGAGCGTATTAAAGAACATTGTCCCTCATGTGAACTTTGCCCATCAAAGTTTCTTTATTGTAATCTTTTCTCGGAAACAACTTTATTCATTCAAACATTTATTGTATCATCCTAAAACATCTTTATTCAGCACAAGAAAGATGTGGACTTTTGGGATAAGAGAAGTGTCGAATTCATCCTCACTGCTGTGCGTGTGTGCGAACAAGATGGTGATGATTTCGCCGATCAAAAGTTAGCAATTTGTGTATTGTGTGTGGATAATTTTGTGGGCACTCTAAGGATGAGCGCTTGTATAATAAATCATACTTTTGGTCTCAATGTATCCCTTAAATATGCACAATTGGGCGTTTAACATGCGTACCCTGTTTTTATTTCCGTATGTTGTATTCTTTTCATTTATTTATTTACTTCTTTGATTTTTTTTTTTTTTCAAATGTTTGCTGTTGAAACGAAAAGAGAGACAAAAATTTATTACCGAGTCAGAATTTATCGGCAGTTAAAATTGATACACGATAGTGAATGTCCTTGCAAAGGGACTAGCAACCTTATTGTGAGGATAAGGACTTTGTATAGTCAAAAGGTTGAATTATAGTTTCCGGGGATATTTCATTGTTGAAATTTTCGCAAACAACGGAAAGTGGTTAAGTGGGGTTTTTTCGCTCTTTGGAAACACTCAATGTGCTTCGTTGAGCTTAAATCAATACCAAACTTTTCATCGGGCAGACACCCCAATGCGAGGAGGAGCGCCCTCGCCCAATCACAAAAACAAAGTTTAGTTGAAGAAAAGTTTTTCATGTTTTCCTTGGTCAATTGATTCGACATATTTTTGACATTGATCACAACCAAAATGAGATATTACTTACTCTGTTGATAGAGAAGGAATAAAAAAAAAGTTAAAAAGTTTGTTAGCATGTCCAGGATGAATGGGGACAGGAGGACACATCAATCTTACGTCTTCAGAATGAGGTGAAAGTTTTATACAAAATAACCTTGTTATGTTAAGGTGTTCAAGGAATACAAGAACTTTTCATTCAACAACACTTCACAGTAAGAGTTTCATTAATGATTAAACAATGTCTTCGTCTGAGATGACCGACCAACCGGACGACTTCTTTCATTTCACAAAGAAATAAGCACGGGAAAATGTCTTTGCAGGAGTGTACATTTCTTATCTTCGAAAACAAAAAAGTGCGATGTGAAACTTCAGCACTCTCCACCGATATTAAATTTCAATAACGAATCTTATAGCAGTTGGATCAATTGAGCTACTTGGGCTCTACGTTGATGGAAAAGAGAAGGGGTAAAAGAAAAAACAAGTGTGAATTAGTTTTGGTGTTCAATGTTCATTCTTGAATCATCATGGGTTCTGAATACATACACTGCCAAAGTCGAGATATTGCCCAAGTTCCTCGAAAAAGTATACTTTTTCGTTGCTTTTTAGGGTTTGCGCTTAGCCGCTTAGGTTGGGCACCAACAGAGTTACTTATACTTATAGAAGCTTTCCTCTATCCACTCATTTGGACACGATTTGCATAAATCAAATGTAATGAATTTGCAAGGTTCACACCTTGGACCTGGCGAATTCAAACGAACCCGCCAATTACTGGAACCATCTTATATGCTGGTAGCACATGCCCTAACCCATATTCATATTCATGCAGCATATTCTCTGTACTTGTTAAATTCAATTAATCACCACCCTATGTCCTATCCACACTAAAACCTGATTCTGCCTGAGACAGTGGCGCAGCATCTGTACTTTTTTACGTGGGGCCACCACCCCATTTATTAGCTTAATACAGGCTTAAGTGAACTTAAACTAATTAAAGCTAAATTAAACAACAAGGATGAGAAATGGTTGCAGGACTTTCAGACAGGCACTTGGAAGATTGACGGCGAAAAGAAAAGGAACAGAATTAATCTCACTCATAATGCGGGTTAACGGTTCGTTGAGACCATAGGAAGAAAAAAAGGCGGTACGTTTCGGGTATAAGTATTGAAGGAGATAAGGTCTAAAAGAGGGGAGCAGTCAATGTTACCAGTAAGAAGTCGGTGAATGAATATGATGTCAAAGACATTGCTTCGGTTTTCTAGGGAGTGGAGATTAATGATTGCGAGACGTTCGCGGTAAGGAGACAGAGTAGGAAAGTTTCTAACGTCGCCGTCATAGAGATCCCGAAGGGCAAAGAGTAGAAAATGACGTTGAACACTTTAATTCCTTGAGATGAGAACCGCTTGATATAGAGCCCACTCTTTCGATGCATACTCAAGGAGAGGGCAAACATAGGCAATATAGCGGAATTTCGATACAAGGGGCTTGCGGAACTATTTGGACCGCCTCTTGATAAAACCAAGGGCGGAATTAGCTCTTGATATTACTTCGTCAAGATGAGAACAAAAATTTAATTCGCCATCGCAGAGAACTCCTAAATCTCGAATAAGCTAATAGAAAAGCTATTTATTATTGAACTTAAGATTAATAAGACGAGAAATGTCAAGAAAATTCCGATCAGTCTGTGTTCTATCTCCTTCCCAATTATTCGCCGTAGATTACAAACTGACTCCATCTGGTATACCGTATACCCGCATTTGTGGAATGTTCATTCGATGTACAGTACAATACTTTCTGTGAAAGTAACTCTGTTTGTCTGGAAGCTATGCAGTTCTACCTAAATTACTGGAACAATTTTAAAAACTAGTAAGAATGTTGCATTATCCATGAGTACCATAGACAACATTTCATGAACATATTCTCACGGAAGCGGGAACGAAAGCTCAACGAGTAACATTCCTTATTAATTTATTATTTCTTTTAAAGACCAAAGAAGTTTAATTTCTAAAGTGCGTACAAAACTATACACGAACAAATTTTGTGTGTTGTCCAACTTCAAAGACAGACTATTTTTCTTACATATTTGGATTACCACGACGCGACGTATTTCTGAAAACACTTCTAACCCTTAGACGAGTAATTCTTAGATACATATATACATTCACAGAAATGGCTCCAACGATTTCGTATGTAAAAGTTTTCGGGGACAAAAGAACAATCTAGTCTTCATTTTTAGAAAATGTTGTCATTGAATAACTATATATAAAAGTGACACCGGAGAAAATCGCCACAAGGAGTTCTTATGTCGCTAGTGTCGTCGGAGTCGGAGCTAGTTAATTCACCAACCTTTTTTCAAATTTAGTCCGAAACCGAAAAGAGTCGGTTCCCATTAGAACACCGTAATTAAGTCGGAATGAGCGCTGTTAGTGACAAGATGGGGGACCGTCTTGTTGTGTAGTTAGTCTTGTGATGTATCAGCCAAATGGTCTTTGTCGCCCGGCTGCAACCCCCCCTACTCCGCAGATTTATGTGTGGAGTAGGTTTCATGTAAATGTAAATGTAAATGTAAATTTAGTCCCAAAGGATATTTTTTATTATTGTTTATTACTGTTTCGTTGGTTACCGATGAGGTCGTTAAGATTAAAAATGGTTTTAGTGATGATAAGAACTGAGTCATTGAATATTTACATTGAATAAATGCAATTATTCAATGACTGAGTTTATGAATTTGTATAAGTTAAATTTCTACGGATTAATTTTTCATAAAAAAAATCTTTACGTTTTTTTTCTTTATTTTCTTATTTATTTATTTCGATTCACAATCGGGCAGCGATTCTGCCTTCCCAAGTACAATTGACAATGTTCATTAAATTTCTTACCTTAAATACTTATTTTTAGCTTACTAAACAATACTTCGATTTCCATGAAATCGATGGAATACTTAAATCTAGCTTAATTGACAATTTGATAACATATTTCCCAATTCTACGAAACGAAACCATGAAACTGGTGTCGATGGCCAGACACCATGTCAGCGATTTTCCGTGAGAAGCGAATTGCAAATAACTTTGCGATGTCGTTAACTTATAAAAGAAGTATCTAGTTAAGTAGATTATTTCTTTTTTCCGGTGATGTTAAGTTGTATACCGTCATACCCAACTTTTAAAAGTAATTTGTTGGGTAGATTGGTAGATATATAATTATGTAGTTTATATATATGGGTACTTCATGTAAATACGGTTCACTTAGTTTGAGTTCTCATTAAAAAAGGTCGTAAATGTTCAATTATTTATTAATAAAAATGAAATCAACAAAAACTACCTTGACACAGGTTTTTTACTATCACAGATTATGTACATATAATTTAGAGATTGTTTTCGCTTCTCAATACCATTTTCTGAAATAAATCCCTTAAGGGACATATTTTAAAACCTAAACTGCCAAATTACCCTTATTTCAAAATAGTTTGTGTATGAAATAAGCAAAGCAGAGACAAAAACATAAACAATAATAAATAGTGTGACTATTGCTAGGTAACAATCTTCTTATGCCGAGTTTGAGAAAGTTGTTTAATTCGAGTGTCAGCTTCTATATATAGTTATTCAATGATGTTGTTTTAACCGTTTTTTCAGGCAGTGAAAATATTGAGACAAGTCTTCCTGGCATCTAGTGGCGAGTAGTAATACAATTGACAGCCGGGCCTGCAGGTTTAAGGCTTGACAGCAGATGTTAGACAAACTTGACAAACGTTATAGATTATGATAAGGATTTTTTGAAAAATGTTATTCATATTTCATCTGTACGTAAGTGTGAATATAATGCCCAAAAAACACGATATCGAGCAAAGCTCGGGCGGATCAGCTGGTTGAGACTGAATCACACAATGATGCAAACTACTGTCCCCTGACTGCCCACTGACACGGCTATACCACTGCAAAGCATGTTAAGCACCTTGGACTTAATTTCTTTAAAAGGTTGAAGAATCTACGTATCTAAAAAAAAGGGCAAATATTCGAACGGCTCTTCGCTATTGCATATCTCTGAATATGAAATCAAATTCAGTCCGCAATCATACATAAAAACAGCCAACAGAACGAGGCAGTCCAGTTTCAGCTCAGTATTGATTTGTTTGTGTGTTCAGTGCTAAGATGCATTGTTGGACTGATTAAAGGATTGCTAAGTTGCAACAAAAACGCATCTAATACCTATTTCTAACCTACAAACAGCTCCATCATCAACTTCACATACACAGATTAACTGTATCAGGGAGGGAATGTAAGAACTCGAGGAACAAATAACAAAAACCTACACTATAGCTTCCACCTTAATCTCAGAGTAGAAAAACACTACAAGAATGAACGAGAGAAGCTATACACTCCTTTATAAGCATCTTTCTGCAAACAAGCTAATGGAACTTTGATCCAAAAGAGTTTTCCAAGTCAAGTATGTGAGGACAAAAACGCTTCTGTGTTATCGTCCAAAATCATCCCAGACCAAGTCTATAGTGAAGCTCTTGGGATGCACTTTGAAACGAGACGTCCAACGTAAGAAATGCTTCCGGAATTTAAATTCGAGGAAAATATGAAAACTGTTTAGTTGTAAATTATCTTTTATTTATTAAATAGAAAACATATGGATTATCTCAACTATAAAACTTATATTTAACGCATAAACTTAAAAAAATAATACGGAGGTGGAGACCCTACACTCGAGTTCTGAGCTTTCTTTGGCTTAAGCCTTGTGAGTCAAAGAACGGTGGGCATTTGGTGATTGCTTACTAACTCTAAATCTAATAACATAAAGATTTCTTTGCATATAGAGCAGACATTTTTGATGGTTTTTGATATGTTTTAGTCATTTTCTTAAAAGCCCTTGCCACACGTTCGAGGATTGGTCAAGACCTGATCTTTATTGTGAAAGATAGTCAATAAGAAGAATAAGAGCAACTACGATCGCAGGCACTCTACAACATCCCAGACCGGAGTTTTTAACGCTTCCTCTACTTTAAGATAACTGCTATGCACTATAGAAATTGCAAGAAACCCGATTTCAATTTGTTTATTAACTGTGAGGATGCTTTTTGTCAAAGGATGAGAAAGGCTCAGCGGATCTAGGGTTTTCTAAAGAAGCAGCAAAAGTGTAGTTTATTGAAGCTAGCTTTATTTCCGATATTCAAAAAATAGTTTTCCTATATAATTTAATACAACAGTTTTAAGATTAAATTCAGGCTCATAAAGTATACCAAAGTATTAGGTTGGCCTTGATAGGTTAAAGTGAGGATAGTATAGTGGCTATTTGGATGAATTTGCAATGGTTTTTTTGTAGGAAAAGAATGAAATGGATTTAAATGAAATTTGGTTATTTGGTTATTATTATATGTTTCAACAATATTTTGTAATTTTTTCACATCAAAATATTCAATACAACTGAACTCAAAAATAAGTAAGTAAATAAGAAAGCAGTGCCAATATCTTGACTATATATTCAAAATGCATTTTAAGCGTGTCTAGGAACAGGAGTGGTACTGATGTTTCAAGATGAAGCATATAATTTGGCGAAAAGACTGGTAGTGGAAAAATACTTTTCAAAAAGTACCACAGAAGCGTCGTCATGTTGGGGGAATGTCCCCAGACTTGAGCCCCATAAAGCAAAATGGAAATTACACTGGCACTAACAATTTTAATTTTGGAACTGTGTTAAATAAGTTAACTGTCAATGCAGCGATTCCACACTTTTAGCCTTAGCAAATTTAGTTTTTATACTAAACTTCTAAGTATTTGTGCTCCCGTACTACTGATACATCACTTTATCGTTGGGTGAATATCTTCCAACGCCTTCTCTAAAGATCATTATTTAAGACTTCTCTAAGTTGACAGTGAAATCCCAAAGTTTGCAGTAGTTTCCAAGGCAGATTCAGACAAAGAAACTATGTATGTCTTCAGCTAAAATTAGGCAGGATTTTAGAGTGTCCAAACTGGATTCCTCCTCCGATAGCTTCTACTATATCGTTAAAAAAAGGATGAACAATTAATACATTGTTTTTAATAAATCCACAATTTTGCCTGAGAGTCGCAACTTGCTTATAAAAAAAGACTTCACGAGCTATTGAATCGAAAGCACCTATGAAATCCATAGAGTTTTTTTTCCTTTTTTTCTATTTTCCGCAATATTAATCAGGGTGAATATTTAATCAAGTGTTGAGTAATTTCCTCTAAACCCAGCTTAAAATTCGTTCAATATTATCCTTTCACAAATCCATTTCGTTAATCTATTGAAAAATAGCGCGCTAAACAGCTTGGCCAAGGTATTTGAAAACGAGATACATCTGTAATTTTCGGGGACATCATATGGTCCTTTTTTTGTGCAGCCGATATATTATCACTCTTTGGAAACATACAAGAACTTTTGCTGTATCAAATGTGTTGTATTGTATTCCCTTGTTAGTTCAGACAGGAATTCGAAAGAACAACTTTTATAGAATTCCACTGGTACTCGGTCATCTCCTAGAGCTTTTCCAGCTTTCGGTTTGCGAATTACGTTCTGAACTTTGTCGTTCAATGCCATTGTCCAACCTCTCTCTGAAGTAAGAGATTGTTTTCAAGTCACGTCAGATATAATTATAATAGTTCTTAGAATAAAAAAGTCATAATGTGAAAAGAGCTCCTAAAGACTTATTCGTTCCATTTTTCTTGCAATATCAAAAGCTTTTCAAAAAATATTTCATCTTGACTAACTCCAAGAGAAGAAAAAACACAGTGCCTGCATCTTAAGCTGGGTTTACTATCAAACACTTTCACAATTGAGCGAGCCGCATACGATCATTGAAAATTGTCCTGAAGGAGAAAGTTTATGAAGAAAAGAAAGGTTGGATATGTATTTTGGTAAGCACACAATTTACAATAAGAATTAAAAATGGGTCCTATTCAATTAAAAACACACAAAATTGAGAATTGCAGACTTCAAAGTAATAATATCTGACGAACCACAAAGGAATGTGGTTCTTTCGATTCGGTTGAACCAACTTTGCTATGTAATAAGCTATGCAAGCTTTTTAATTTCTCGTCTGCTGCAACCGAACTTATTTTCTCTTACTTGTATCTTCGATCACAAGCAGTATTCAACAAAGGTAAACTGTCATCATTCCTTGACTTAAAAAGAGGTGTGCCACAAGGTTCGATACTGGGACCCTTACTTTTTGCATTATTTATAAACGATCTTCCATCTGTTCTGAATCACTCCTCCTATCATATCTATGCGGATGATGTTCAAATTTATCGCAGTTTCCGTCTGGGGCTTGTCGAAGACACAATAGCAAGAACTAATGAAGATCTTGCTTCAGTTTACCAATGGTCAGTTGAAAACCGGCTATTACTTAATCCGACTAAACCTAAGTGTATACCGACAAGCACCCAACAACTAGATTTTGATGATTTCCCAGACATAGTCCTGAATGGTCAGGTGGTCGAAATGGTCTCGAAAGTAAGGAACCTTGGAATCATTTTTAATAATACTCTTACTTGGAGTGACCATATCAATAAAACAGTTTCAAAAGTATAAGCTTCACTTCGTAGCTTATCGAGTTCTAGATTCTTCTTACCCATCGAAGTTAAAATGAAATTGGCCAAGTCTCTAATCTTACCAATCCTTACCGTTGGTTGTGAAATCTTTGCTGACATGGACTCTGAATCACTCCGAAAAGTCAATATGGCGTTTAACTCTATAACTAGGTTTGTGTATAATCTACGTAAATATGATCACGTTTCAAGTTATGCGCGTCAAATTCTGGGATGTAACCTTCGCTGCTTCTTTCGATTCAAAAGTTTGTCTCTACTCGTCAAAATAATGAAAAATAGATCGCCGGGTTATCTTTTTGCTGAGTTAAACCTGTCGGCTTCTGCTCGAAGCTTAACGATACGACCCAAAACACATAGTTGCGTCACCTCACGTCGCCAGTTTTTCATTCATGCTGTGGAAGTTTGGAATCATCTCCCTCTATCACTTAGGAACAAGATTGGACACAAACAGTTTTCTTCGTTACTATTTTCATATCTATCACTGGAATTTTCTCACTAAACTTAATTTTAATTTGTATATATCTGTGGCAACAAGGAAAAACGACATAAGTCGACTTATGTCGAAAATGAGTTTTTGATAGCATTCGATGCGCAGTAAGTCATTCCATCTGTCATATTTTTTTTGTATTTTTATCTCAAATGGTTAAGGAATAACAGACAAAAGAAAAACGACTTAAGTCTGTATCTAAAGAGCTTGCACAGGGAAAAGCAACATAAGTACAATTCTTTAATTTCTATTTTCGACTTGTGCTTTTATTCCATAACGAAAAACCAATTCAACATGCACATAAGTTTACCTATGCTCTTTTTCTAAAACTATTATATCGTTTACCCGTGATCATAAGTTTACTTGTGCTCTTTTTCCAAAATGAAATTTTATCTTACACGCAGATAAGTTGACTTGTGTAGTTTTTCCACAATTACTTTCGCACAAAATACATGCACACGTTTACTTGTGTACGTTTTTCAAACTTCGGTTTGTAAAAAGAAAGAATACAAGTTGACTTGTGCTGTTGTTCCAAAAGACGTTACGGAATACACTTAAAGTTATTTTGACACTCAGTTGCGACTTATGCCGTTTTCTTCTTATAAAATTTCTGTTCTGGTTGGGTTATTGTATTTTAGTACGTCATAGATGTGTAAAATAAATAAATAGGGTGGCGCAACAGAGCGAGGAGCCCTAGGGCCTAGCGCGTTTCTCACAACCATTCCTTGTGAGGGAATGGAAGGGACCTACAATTTCTGCCGGTTCCGAACGGCTAATCGAGAAAGCGCTTTTCATGGCAATGAATACTAACGGAGGACTTGCTAATTCCTCGCGAAAGGCGATACCCGTGAAAAAACATTTTTGCCTCTGTTGGGATTTGAACCACGAACCTCTGGATTAACAGGGGGACATGCTTTCCATCACACCACGGGTACCACATAGATGTGTGTCGAAGGTTAATTTAATTTTCGAATTGTTTTATTAAGTGTTATATAGGAAGTGTTACAGAAAATTTATTGTTTTTATAAAAAAATCTATAGAAAATAATGAGAAAATTCTTTCGATAAAAATAATAATGTCGCGCGGTAGCGGAATGTTGTCTTTAGCCGCAGAAAGAGCAGCCGCTTTAAGCGTAAATTAAAAAAGTCAGAGAGATATCATTTGTGAAAATATTGAAGGTAAGGTTTTTGGGTTGTTTTGGCGAATCAAATGGTTTTCCGCGGTCAGTAATACATAAGAAATTGAGTTCACCTTCCAGTACTCTAGCTGACAAAAGAGGAAGCTCGACATCCCCAAACGCTCTTTCTGCAGCAGAAATAGAGAACATAAAAACATAATATTGAAAAATTCCCGGCTTATGAGAGCATTATACAAGACGGGATACGTCTAAACTGTACTTACAACCAGGGTGTCACATTTTTCAAAATGTATTATAGTCTTTATTGTTTGGAAAATGAGGAACAAAAGAGCTTATACAAGTATAGATACCAAAGTATTTCATAAGCTGAATTTGAAAGTAAAAACAAGTTGCATCACAAAACTTCAGCTATAGAAAGTGCTGATGAAAAATTAAAGCTCGAGGGTGAGCTTGCAGGTCACATAAATCTGATTTTACTTACGCATACAAAAAAAAAAAGACAAAGACCTAGCCAAAACCAACAAAACTATTGCAGCATATGCGTTTGATCTCCAGCAGTGTTTGCCTACACCATATTTGAAATCAAATATTGCATTCTATAAAAGTCAGTTTAGGACATAATTTAACGGTTCACAATTTGGCCAACGATAAACCTAGTTGTTATAAATGTGGCATGAAGGAATGGCAAAGAGAGGTGGAAATAAAATAATAAAATGTATTTTTAAGTACATAGACGAAGTAATTCCTGTTGCCGCCAAAAATGTTAGTTTCTTATAATGATTCTTTCCCGGGTCAAAATAAAAACACGCATGTTAGTTGTATCTTTATAGCTGCCTTAGCGAATAGCGAACAACAAGGGGTAATTGACAGGGCTGCCAGAAATCATGATTTATCATGATTTTCATGCTTTTTAGACCCTAATCATGTTTTCATGTTTTTGAGTCCAAAATCATGTTTTTTCACACACAGCCTTAATCTTTCTTTCGCCTCGGGCCTTGGAATATTTTTGACAGCTCAGCAATCACCTCGAGTGCTCGACTAACGCAATGATGATGAGTAAAAGAGATCAGAGGATGAAACAGTTTTTATATTTTTCTATCGTTCACTTCATTTTCCATGCTTTTTATTTTCCTGATATTATTTTGCTTTCAACATTGAGAATTGAGTTCAGCTTCAGCAATTCAATTGCCAATTGCAGAGAATTGAAACATTTATTTCGGCTTAAGAAAAATCATGTATTTATTTTATTAAAATCGCTTTTGGCCAATTTCAGTTTTTGTTCTCTAGACAATGGATAAAAAACACATGAATAAGTACAAAATTGTATAATGAGTTCTTTTAGTTGAGATAATCGACGTGTTTTTTTATCTAATAAATAAAAAGACTAGTAAGATTTTTAAAAGTTAAAACACAAACATTTTATATTTCCTCAGACGCACATTTCGGAAGCAGTGCTTCCATTGTCAGTGAGATTTATAAATTAAAATAAATTATTTGTCAAAAAAATTAATAAAAAAAAGTAAAAATGTTTCTAAACAAAATTACAATTGAGTTCAGTTGAATCTATAAAAAAAATTTTTTTAAGTTGAACCTTTGATCGGTTCATCATCATTCATCACTATTCATTAGATTATTTTTGTTTTTAGATATATAAAATGATTCAAAAGCATCTAATTCATAATTGCTATTTACTTTTCTTAATAATTTTAAATTTTGCAAACTAAAACTATGACTATTTTCTAGCATATGTTCTTTTCATTATATTTTATTCTTTGTACAATCATTACATCCGACAGAATAAATTCCTGATTTTCGAAGATGTTCAATTTTATCTTAAGATCCTTTAATCAATCAGTGCAGCGAAATAAAAATATAAAATCTGATTGGAGGATCTAAAGATAAAATTGAACAACTTCAAAAATTATTCTATCGGATGTAATGATTGTACAAAAGAATATATAGGACAGACAGGATGACATATTCTAAAAAAATTTAAAAAAATTTTTCAATCTTAAATATAATGAAAAAGAAAAGTCAAGTGTTGCAGAACATATGCTAGAAAATAGTCATAGTTTTAGTTTGCAAAATTTAAAATTAATAAGAAATGTAAATAGCAATTATGAATTAGATGCTTTTGAATAATTTTACATATTTAAAGACAAAAATAATCTAATGAATAGTGATGATGGACCGATCAAAGAATCAATTTAAAAAAATTTTTTTAATAGATTCAATTCAACTCAATTGTAATTTTGTTTAGAAATATTTTTGTTTTTTTTTTTATTAATTTTTTGACAAATAATTTATTTTAGTTTATAAATCTCACTGACGATGGAAGCATTGCTTCCGAAATGTTCATCTGAGAAATATAAAAAGTGTTTCAACTGTTAAAAATTTTACTAATATTTTCATTCATCAAAACTATTTGTTTTTGTTTTAAGTTTCGATACTTTTTTGCTTTTATGTTTTAGTTAATAATCTGAACAAACTGTTACAGCCTTATCTTATATAAAAAAATGAATCGCAAAATGTGTTGGTAAGCGCATAACTCAACAACGCCTGAACCAATTTTGCCAACTCTTTTTTTGTTGTGTTTGTTATTGTCAGGAGAAGGTTCTTATGACATAAAAAATTTAAAAATTGATATTCCCACAGGAACGGGTTTGGGAATGGAAACTTAGAAACTACTAGACAGGTTTCTAAAACGATTCCAGCATTAGGGGTGGTACATTATCCCTCTCCATCAGTAATTTAGATTATATTTCATCCCTATAATCCCACAAGAACAGAAACGGGAACGAGAACCGAAAGCTTAAGGTTATTTGACCAATTTCAAAAATTCTTTCAACTCTAGGATGTTACATTATCCCTCAGTCACAATGACTTATAAATGGTTCCTGTCAAGGTTTGTTCCCCATATTCCCACAGGAACGGAATTTAAAAAATTGCGCGGATATTCCGACAGGAACGGGCTTCGAAAAGGAAACTTAGAAACTACTATACAGATTTCTATAACCCTTCCCCTTCCTGCACTAGGATTGCTACATTATCCCCCTCAATTAGTAATTTAGATTATATTTCATCCCTATAATCCCACTGGAACAGAAACGGGAACGAGAACGGGAACCTTAGAGTTACTTGATCGATTTCGAAAATTCTTTCAACTCTATGATGTTACATTATCCCTCAGTGACATAGACTTATGTTTCACATATTTCCACGGTAACGGAAGATTCCCACAGGAACGGGGCTGGGAACGGAAACCTAGAAACTACTGGACAGATTTCATAAATTCTTTCGCCATTGGAATGCCACATAAACCCAAAGTGAAAACCATTATTTTTCTTCCCCAAGTTCCCACATAAACGGAAAAATGAGAACGGGAACCTTTAAACTACAGACCCGAGCAACGCCGGGTGGCTCAGCTAGTTCATAATAAAAAGATAATACACTGATGATCGGCTGACTAGATACACACTGATTATCTTTTTAATCAGTTTCCTATTCATAATGCTTTTTCCCCTCCTTGCCATATTATCAGGCTGATTATCTATTATGAATAAGAATTTCTGTTTTATCATCTGATTATCTTTAAAATGCAATTATGAATAAGGCTGTTAATCTATTATATACTTTTGTTTTACTCATGGTATGGTTTCCAAATACTCTATTTGAATTCGTTCTTTTATTTTTCATTACGAGATTGGTCCGTCATGTTTTTTTATCCCAAATCATGTTTTTAAACTATGATTTTTTAAATTTCTCAGTGGCAGCACTGGTAATTGATCATAAACTCCTGGAACCTGGTCATACCCACATGGAATATGATTTCAGCCACTCCGTAATTGAACAAAAAAAAAAAAAGAAGACATCAGCTAAGATTCACCATCCAAGAGACTGGCAGAATTTAATCGCTGGCTTAAGGGACAGAATTCCTTTTAAAATGAATGTAATGCGTCAGCCAGATTTCCTAGACATTGTTGCAACCTCAAGGAACAGTTCACTTGGCGAAAGGTGAATACTCACGGCGAGAAGTATTCATGGCTTGAATTCAGGTGGCTAAGATAGAAAGACAACCTTGGTTCATTATCCTAAAAAAAACAATTTGGACGAGGATAGCCCACCTAAGGATATAAATATAAGAAACGTGGTGGAAATATGTAGTCTCAATAAATCTGACATTCCAGTTATTCAACATGTCCCTATTATTTCAAGAGAAAAGGTGCAAGACCTTCTTTTCTTGTACAGAAGAAATCTTGTATTCAAGAATCTGAAAAACTGATCCCCAGTTTCATGCATTTTATAGAAGTTTTGTTGTTGATATCATTACAAAGCAAAACGTTAATCTGGATGTATGTGACAGCGATGAATATGAAGACTATAGAAGAAGACGATCAAAAAATGATAAATTTTGCTATTTTTAAATTTAAATCAATATCTGTGAATTTTTGTATTTAAGAAAATTAAAAGTTGCTGTTCTCAATAATATTTTACTGTCAAACACTTTTATTTTATGTTGATTTTTAATAATATAATTATTGCTATAAAATAGCAAGGCTGGGTCCTTTAGTTCCTCAATTGAATGTAAAAAATTATTTTAATCCTTTTTCGACTTTGACTCATTTCTGCAAATTTGTTTTGGAAAAAGGAGTTAAGTCAATTTATTACAGTGCATTATTTTATTTTGCGTTTGGAAAAATTACATAACTTAACTTTAAAAAAATTATTTAACTGTATTCATTAAGGAACAATGACATAACTCAAATTTTTATCAAAATTTGCTATAAAGCGACATAATATTAATTCTTTATAAACTCAAATAAAATCTTACAGTAATTTTAGTGATTTTCACGTTTAAACTTCGTCCACAAGTCTAGTACCTGTTTTGTAATTGCAAACCAAACATTCAAATCGCTCTCCTGAAAAATAGCGAAAACTGACTTATGTCGTTTTTCCTTGTTGCCACAGATATATATAATATTATAAGAAAATTCATGATTTTGAAAGACTTTGAGTAGGTATTGGGCTACTCCAGACTGGGAACTTTTTTGTGACTGGGAACTGATCGTGGGAACCTTTTGTGTTTTTATGATAGGTCAGTATTGTTTAGCCACGGGTGGTGTTGTTATTTTTAGTGTTGAAGAATGAAAAATAGTTATGTGCTGTTGAGGTCGTTCTATTTTAAGAACTGTGTGTGTGGAAAGAAATTAGTGGGGCCACGGGTGGTGTTATTTTTAGTGTTGAAGAATGAAAAAATTGGTATGTGCTGTTGAGGTCGTTCTATTTTAAGAACAGTGTGTGTGTGTGGAAAGAAATTAGTGGGGCCACGGGTGGTGTATTTTGGAGGTAGTGATAGATAAGAGTGGTGTTGTTTGGTTTGGAGTAGAAAATATGTTTGTTTATTGTAGAAGTCAAGGTCGTTGAAAAAATACTGCGGTTGCTGACTTGATGAATAAGGCTGATGTTGTTTTGTAGCATGGTTTGGTGGGCTGGGAGGTCTGCTAGAGCTTATGAAAAATATAATACTGGGGTACTTGTGTGGTTTGTACTGAATGTTTCTTTAAATAAAAATGTGATCGTTTGACAAAACGATTAACGAGGTTTAAATGAACTCGCCTTTGTAGGGTTTTAAATTTATCGTTGTTTTTTGAGAAATTTGAATTTTATGTGGTAATATAAAAAAAATGACAAGAAGGTATTCAAGTAGGAGCTGGAATGGGTCTTGAATTCACGACCGTTAGATCTAGATATTTACAATACGTCGCGCTTACCCATTATACCATCTTGCCATTTAGATAAGAAGTTCTTAAAATTGAATAAAATGTTAGAATGATGTTGAAATATATGACTTTGAGTCAAGGTTCAATGACCTTACGTATGTGAAGGTGGAATAGATGGTATTATGTATGTCTCAACATGTATATAACTAGCGATTTTCTTTTTTCTTCATCATTAATTGAAAATGTTTTGGTGTGAAAAATTGAAACAGGGGGAAACTTTTTGTATTTGTGAAGCGGCATGGGCTGAGATAAGATTTTCTGATGCACTCTTCTTTGCGAATGCCTTACAGGTTTTTATAACACCTCAACATGGGAGAGAATGTTCTTTTTTTCGTCTGAGAAATGGAGAGTCAACATGCCCAATCACGAATTACAGTTTACAATTTCAACATTTACAGCATGTACGGTTAAGAGTTATGGGTGGTGAAATAACTCTTATTGGATCAATTTTCCCTAGTTCGAATGTTATTAGTCGTAATGAAGGTCAATATCCTGTCTTATGTCCTTTTAATGAAACGGAAATTTTAAATCATCGGCCTGAAAAGATTACGAGAGAGGAAGGACAGCATTATCATCATCAACAGCATAAACAAGATCCAAAACCACATATTGTTAAGTCTCTAACTGAAGAAGTGGAAACGGTTTAAGATGATTCATGAATCAACATTGTTTTTATATTTGTCATTCATTTCTACTAAAATAAAAAATGGTATAAATACCACTCATTTAGACTTTTTGATTTATTAGTTCAATTTCAGTTGGCTGAGCTATTAGTAGTCTATTCAACTGAAAGTAAAAATGTTTTACTTAACATTGTTCTCTTTTCTACTGGTCATTCCGGTTTTAATTTCTGGATTTCCTCTTCCTATGGATATAAACTTACAAGAGGCAGATAAAGTGAATAATCTTTCTTTTTCATTGAATTTACCCAACAATGATACGGTGCAAATTGGTCTATCATTTCGTTTGTTAACATTTACGGATGGTAAAACCTTATTAAAGGCCTCAAATGGAGATAATACAACATTTCAAAATGATATTCAATCACCGCAAACAACAACGGAAAAAAATACACAAAGGAAAATCGTTACAGTGGATGAGGCTATAGAGAGTTTTAGGCAAGATTTAATAAAAAAAGAAAGTGAAATAGCAGGCATTATCCAAAGTAAAGATGTTTTTTATAGACATTTTAAGCTGGAATTTGATGAAGATCAAGGCCTGACAATACGATGCACATATGATAGTAACTATAACTCTAAAACGCTTTCTATTAAATGCTATGAATATCATGAATATGAAACAGAACGAGTATTGAGCAATGGAGAAGTTGAAGTGTTTATGAAAGAGGATCTCAACTATAAATCTCAAGTGGAATTATTGGATTTCAAAACGATGAAACAAACATATAAAATGAGTATTTCTTAAATCGAGAAAAGTAAAATAAAAAAAAAACATGTGAAATTTTTGTATAATAAAGAATATTGTTTTATTGCATTTATTACTGTTGGTTGTTTTTCTTAAGATGTGATGAATTGACCGATGAAGAAGCTATCCATGAGTTGTGCTCAGAAGGAAAACCGAGCCATTTGACAAGTATACGATTTTTTTTCTTTTGAAGTATTTTCTCAATAAGATATGTATTGGGAAACTTAGTTTTTTGCAGTTCATATTCATAAAATCCTCCTTTAATTGGATGCCCTTGAAAGTCCTCAATTAAATATGTCAGAGGGTTTGTATGTTGAACTTTCGTTATCTTGAAAATTTCAGTAGTCCAATTAGGTGTATAACCCTTTTCAAATACATGTTTATATTTGCTAATTCTAACATAATCGCCAATATGGAACTTGGGCGTAATATGAATTTTGATATGATTGTATACTGTCGAAAGCAGCTCTTTCTCATTGTACCAGTTGACTTCTGATGGTTTCATTTTTATTGTACGATGTTTTGAGTTATTGTATGTTTTTGTTAGTGTATCTACTATATCGATCCAACGATAAGAACCATTAGCGCTGAATTCTTTCCACATAAGTGATTTTAAGGTACGATTAAATCTTTCGATAATTGATGCCTTTAGAACACTATAAGTAGAGTAATGGTTAATTTTATGTGTTTTCATTAAATGATGAAAATGAGAATTGAAAAATTCTTTCCCGTCATCTGTTTGTAGATTGTTTGGAATCCTATGTTCGCTTAGTATATTTTTCATGGCTTCGGTAACAGCTTTACCTGATTTATTTTTAATAGGAGATGTCCAAGCAAATTTTGAAAATGTATCGATCACAGTAAGAAGATAACGATAGTTATCATTCTCTGGTGAATAAATTATCATTTCTACTAGATCTGCCTGCCATAGATCATCAAGTCCTTTGATAATGACACGTCTTCTGTTGAAATTCTTACGAGAGGGCTTATGTAGTTCATCAACAATGTCTCTTTTACTCATATTGTGTGAGAATGATTGGAAAAATACCTCATACTTACCCTTATATAATTAAAATAACAGTTCGAATTATGAAAAGACATTGTTTATTTTTTCTAAAAAATTTATTTCAATCTTTTGTATAATGATAACAAATTTTCCACTTTTATTAATTTAGTTTCAAGCATATAGCATGCACATGTATCAGGACCATCCTTACAAAGGTCGGAAGACCAAGAGCAGCTAGCATAATGACATCCATGTTTTGATGATGTTGTAGATACGTTTTCAAATCGTCTTAGAAAGGATATACAATCCAATAAGTACTCATAATGTTCACTTAATATAATATTACGATCGGGATCGGCTTTCAATAATTTCAAAATTTTATCTAAAACTAATGAAGTATTTAGATTAGACATGGTGTATGACTTGATCAAGGCTTATTCAATTATAGACTGAATTCTGGAAAGTTTCTGCTCATGATTATATATTAAAATTAATTGTTGTTATTTTTATGCAATCTTACGAACTTCACTGGTAATTGGATTATATTCGATTATTCGATCATGTAGAATCAAACAGTATGCGGTTGTTAATGCAGGTACAGATGTCTGTGTTTTAAGTTCTATTTTAACATCAACAGGACTGGTTTGAATTGTTTCGTTTTGATGAGAGCAATCTATAACCACAACAGGCGCGTTGTCTTTAAATTCTTGACGAGTCATGAGCGGTTGTGATTCCTTTTTATAGTATGATTGTTGAAATTTACTGTACATATCATACAGAATAGCATAACGATCAGTTTTAAAATTCAATTTTAAATCTTCGCGAGGGTATTCTTCAGAATTAAGATGTACCTTTAAATTAGTTAAATCACAATGATCGAATTTGCTGGCATCTTTACGATGATTTTTTCGCCCCGTTTGAAGTGCTATAATAATGAATCTAGGTTTTTCTAGTTGTGTTGAAGTCTTAACTCTCCATATATGATCAGTACCTATAGGTAAACTAGGGTACTCATGCATTTCCCAATTCCGAAAGTGAATTTGTATAGGATTTGTTTGTATTTGTTTTAACAGTGTAAGCTTATCCGAATCGGATAGCGTAATGTGTGGTACTCTCCATTGTATCTTAAAAATTGAGAGTTTTACATCTTCGCCTTCTTTAGAAAAATAGACGTTGTCATTAGATCTTGTACGTATTAAAATCAATTCGTGTTTAGCATTTGTTAAAATCTTTTTATAGTCTTCAGCAAAACCTAAAAGATTTTTTAACGGAACACAAAAGTTGAAAAAACCCGATGCAACTAATAGTTCTTCTTTTCCTGTCCATGATGCATTTTCTAGGTTTCTGCTTTCATTCTTATTCAGTGATACATAATTTTTTAAAGTTGTAGTTATGCCAACATTTTTATTGCTTTCAATAGTTACTCCATTAAGCTCGTAATGAATTTCCTCAAAAAGAAATGACATAGAATTATTATAAAGCTTTACATTTGGTGATACTTCATTGTCTGTGCTCTTCTGAAATCCTCCTTCTATGTAAATGAAGCTTTCACTGGGTAAAATACTCAGATCTTGTTGTTGTATAGGGATGCGTATTTCATCACTTGGATTGAACGATTGAAGAAATGGAGAATAACTATGATACTCGTATTTAGATATACTATTGTCGTAGATAGGTCTTTGATTTATATTCAATACTTCACTCATATTTTTATTTTAAGGTAAATCCTAGAGAAATTAAATAGAGCTTATTTGCAGTAGTAAGCTTAGGTCTCAACGTTCTCGAAGTACTAGTTGAACTAATCACCTGATTGTGATTAGAGGTGTTTATATTATTATAGATTAGCATTACTAAGGGGTAGGAGTTAGATGTAGTCGTACGGTTATTGTTTCTCCTCTAAAGTTTATATAGTCTCCGTCTTGATCCAGTAGTTTTAACGTTAGCGATGTTATTCGATTGGTATTCACTGGTAAATAGATCACATTTCTCGGAACTTCAATAATTTTATACCCCGGCCCCACTTCTGGTGAAAATTCATGCAACGTATGAACAGGAGCATTATTCAGATACGAACCAGTAATAATATTGCACTCAACTCGAATAACACTAACTTTGTTTATATCGACTGGTAAATCTGATATATGAAAGTTATGAATGTCTCCAGTCAACACCTTTTTACTGAAACCCAATAATTTTCCAATTGATCGGTCCCGCTCAAAATGTATATTTTCATTGCTTGTGATTTCACAGTGTAAAGTGTTATTATTTGCTTCAATAGATAGAAATATCTTAGAATTCTGTAATAGCAGTTCTTCTGTAATATACGTTGCTATATCATCTATTTCATAGGATCCTACAGGAATTTCGATAACATGTTCTCCAATATGAAAAAGGTTATTATGTTCATCAATATTAGGTATCGAATTGTATGTTTGAAAATCAATCAATCCACAAGCATAGTTCTGTTCTAGTTGTAAAGGGGGAAAATATTCAGCATTTAAATTAGAAGTATTACCACTCAGCGTAAGTGTAAACGACATGATGTCAAAACGAATAATGAGACTGTGATAGTATAATAACTTTTATTTATTGAAATAACAGTTGTACAAAAATCTTAAACATAAGTGACCACAATTTACAGAATTATAACTTTGATACTGAAAATAATTATAGCTAATCTTTTCACACAAATATTTGATTATCTCAACCGGTGGTTGAAGATTTCCAAAACTATCGAAATATTCTATTTTAGACCCTTTTTTGCAATACGCTACCCAATGTGTTCCACTACCATTTGAAGAATCAAGATTGACAACTCCGCACTCATTTTTGAAGGGTTTACCTTTTGGTAAGCTGTCACGCATAAAAACACCTCGAAAATGCGGAATCCATTTCGAAGCAAAACTCCGCAAATCCAATTCATTAAGTGGTCTATTGGGTAACGAACTTATTGGTTTTTTTGGCATGGATCTTAAATATAGACCTAGACCCTTTCTATATGGTTTAATATGTAGACCATGGCCAATCGAAACAGCTTCCATTCTCTGATTATGACGTTTTTTCTCCTCTAGATCTTTTTTGGCAATATTGATATCATTTACAGCTTTTGCTACACTAGCAGCTCCTCCACTCAGAGCTCCGAGAGCTGACAGTCCAGCAAACAATGGAACCAGAAATGGAATTACACCTCCAATTTTCGGCAATGATATAACTCTGGGTGTCTTTATGTTATTCTTGTTCTTCTTGATTGTTTTATTGACAGCAGATAACGCTACTTTGACAGCTTTTTCAAGGCTATGAGGTTTTTTTCTTTGAAGGAGTTTCCTTACATCTTTAATAGCAGTACCAAGTGTAATTGTTCTATTTTTTGTTTTTTTATTTGTTTTACTTCGTGAACTACCCATACCTAATTTCAGTTTAGACTTCATAAGACCAGTAACTAATAATGCATTTGCTCGTTCTGATATATTAGCGTCTTTTGAAACAGCTCTTTCCCAGGCTTTTTCAGATAAAATTTTATCCGCTATATGTCGTTCGTCTGTATTTTTGAATTTAGAATACGAAATATCGTGCTGTTTACAAGCCTGATCGAGTAAATTAACTCCGGGGTCTCCTCGGGCTAGGCGAACATCTAACTTAGTTCCAGGGCCACAATATTGATACCCTGGCAAATGTAGCTCGAATGGTAATTTATTGATTACAGAGTTTAACAGTCCTCTTCCATGTACACGA
Organism: Melanostoma scalare; assembly: GCA_949752695.1. NCBI lineage: Eukaryota > Metazoa > Arthropoda > Insecta > Diptera > Syrphidae > Melanostoma > Melanostoma scalare. The sequence goes on from OX456984.1 coordinate 218,692,460, forward strand.
CTTTGTTGACTAATGGTCTTTTTTGAAAAATCAATCATTTTATAACAATTATTTCTCTCTCATCTCAATTGAACAAACGTTAATAACCATATGAGACTTCATATATATAATCTACTCATTTATAGTATTTTTATTTAGTTTTTATTATCATGCGATTCATTAAACAACATCATCTTCTACCAATAAAAAATATGGATCTAGTTCAAAGCACAGAATCGAAGAGGAAGAAGCATGGGATACTATTACCTGATAGTATAAGAGGTTTAATTACAGGGCCGTCGAATTGTGGGAAAACCAATGTCATGATGAGCCTAATACAACAACCAAATGGTTTAAAGTTTGAAAACATTTATATCTACTCAAAGTCTCTGCATCAACCCAAGTATGAGTTTCTACGGCAGGCTATTAAACCAATCAAGTCTATGGGGTTCTACACATTTTCAAATAATTGTGATGTTATACCTCCTGAAGAAGCTAAACAAGACTCTGTGTTTATTTTTGATGATATTGCATGTGAAAAGCAGAATGTAGTTCGAAACTACTTCAGCATGGGTCGTCATCATCATATTGATTGTTTTTATTTGTGTCAAACTTACACAAAAATTCCGAAACATTTAATACGAGATAATGCAAATTTTCTAATCATTTTTAAACAAGATGATATGAACCTAAAACATATATATAATGATCATGTCAATTCTGATATGTCATATCAAGTATTTCAAAGAGCTTGTAACGAGTGCTGGCAAGCAAAATATGGATTTTTGGTGATCGATAAGGACAGTCCTTATAATAAGGGTCGTTATAGAAGGGGTTTTGACGACTTCATAATGCTATAAAAACCACTCACCAACACTCATCTACTACATTCGTATCGTTAGACCGCAACAGAGTGGAACAGGTGCGAACAGTAATCGGATTGAAGCAGTTGGTTAGCTGTTGATCATCAGATTGAATTATAATAAAGAAATCAATATGATGCATTTAAATAAGGAAGTAACAAAAGAACTTATTAAAACTACCAATGCTCTTAGAAAAAAATACAAGGCCTTAAGAAATGGAAAAGATGCTTACGAATTTCAATTAGAAGAGACATTTAAACCTATCACTAAACCACTTAAAGAACTAGTTGAAAAATCTAACACCAAGCAAATAATTAAAGAACAGCAATCTGAATTTGAATATCCTGTAAAAAAGAAAATAAAGCATGATTTTGAGAATAATGAGTTTATTACTCCTAACAATACCATAGATATTGAGCATACCTCGAACAATAATGATGTTACCCCAAAAACCTCTGATACACCTAAAAGCAGTAGAACAAGAAGCGGGCGATGGCGTCGTCGTCAAATTGTTCGCGACTTTGCAAATCAGATTGATCTAGACAGTTTCAATGTAATCCCAAGGAAATATATGGATTTATATATAAATAATTCGACTGCTATAGACGATGTGTACGGTATACACGTTGATAATGGAAAACTAAAAATAGGTGATAAAGATTTCAAAATTCATGGAGATGATATTGAAATAAATAATAAAGCATATAAAGGTACGCCTGGATTATTTGAACTAATATTCAAGAAAAGACCAAAACGTGAACTGTTCGATAATAAAGATCTTGATATGTATAAATCAATTATGTACGACACTAATGCCTATAGACGAAATCATGATTCAGGAAAACAAATACTCGGACATAAAGGATATAAATACAAAGAAATCATAAGTAAATTATTTGAAGATACCACCAGTACTCCAAACCTTCCTCAAGGTATGGGATTAATTAATTTTTCAAAAAAAGAGAAAGACTATATCTTTTGGGATGATCCAAATGAACTCGTAGTTCGTTTGAGACTGCTTATTGCTTCACATCAGGCTGGCCATAATAATCACTCTAGCGAGATTGTTTCAATAATTGAAGAACTAAAAGAAGCAGATATTATAGAATGAGTGTTGACAAGTTTGGTCGTTCTTCGAACAGAATTCCATCCAAAGCTAGATTAATAGGACCAAAAGGAGAACGTGGAGAGATAGGGCCAAGAGGATTACAGGGGGAAAGAGGGTTACCAGGTCCTCGAGGTCCATCTGGTGAAGGATTTCTTAAGACTATAGATGGAAATTATAACTTAAACAAGAAACGGATACAAAACCTTGAAGAACCTCTGGAAAAAGAAGATGCTGCTACAAAAAACTATGTTGATGAAAAACTTGAAATTCTTAACCGATATATTAAAACGGAAATTGAAAAAATTGAAAACTATTTATTTCAAAGCATAATTCATAAAAACGTTGAAAATACTTCTGTAAATTTAAATTCAAAATCCATTTCAAATAAATAAATCAAAACTAATGATGTTTTCTTTTTAACATAAATAGTAATTTTTCTTTTCTTCAACAAAAGAATCGTTAGGTTAAGCAAAGCAGAAAAAATTAACTCATATCAACGAGAGAAAAAAGAGACAACCAATGAAATAAAAACAAAACACAAGTACAACGAAATATTTTTTTTTTTTTTTTTTTTTTTTTTTTTAGTATTCCATTTTATTTATATAATTAAGTTCAACAAATGCTTCAATACAGTTTTCATAACTGCGAACTTGATTAATGAAATGATTGTATTCGAAAACAAGAGTCCTCCAGAGCAATGGGTTTTCCGTCTGGTGAAACAATTCAACAGCACTCTCATCTTGCTGCATCTGCTCCTCTTCTTCCTCGGTAAATGGTTGTCTGCACCACTTGCTCATAAAATCTTCGGCTTCTAATATGTAAAACAGCATTTTTTTTTTTTTTTTTTTTTTTTTTTTTTTTTTTTTTTTTTACACTCAATTTATTAGTAGGTAGTATACCAGCACCGAAACAACCAACAACTAATATTTAAAATACGAGTATATAGTTCAAGTGATAAAGCAGAGCATATAGTTTGTAAAGTAACGGGGGTCTCTCTCAATTATCAGACATCTCGGGAAATAAATTTTGATACAATTAAAGAAACAGTTTTAAACTCTTATTCAGATGATTATGACAGCTGTATTATTATAAGATCAAATAATATTCGACGAACTCATGAGCATACGGTAGTGACAGCGGAAGGAATCAAAACGTACAAACTACGAGCTGAAAAACGTCGTTTTCTGTATGATCATAGCTCTCTTCCATATGAATTCAAAAGACAATCGTTGTTAAATTGACCATAATCTTCTTCTTTTCTTTTTTATATTTTCTGAATAAAAACCGAATAATTGAAATATCCAACGTTTTTCTTTTCAAATATATTAAAACATTTTTTTTCTACAGTCTCGTCATTTTTCTCCATTCAACGAAACTACAAAACGCTATTGCGTATCACCTTACAAATGGTATGTTCAAAGAAGATGTAAGGTAAATATAGTAGAAAAGCTGAAAAAAGGTTATAGACATTAAAAACAAAAGCTAGTTTTTATGATTTTATTTGTTCAACAGATGATGGTATACATAGTTTACATATTAGTTTGTTTCGCCATTGCGTGTAAAACGGCGCGTATATTTTCAGCACGTAGACCATAGAAACAAGACAATGTAAAGCAAGTAGAGCAGCTGTAATTGAAATTAGTTGGACACTCTCGATTTGCTGCGTCTTCAGTATTTCCAGTTACTGGCCACTTCTTCTTGACGTCCTCTAGTCGGGCATGCTGGCAGTTTAAAAGCGATTCTGCTCCAGCCTCATTACTTGACATTTGATTTATAACGTCTTGTGCAAAAATACAACGTAGACTATATTTTTTGGTAATGTCTGATGCATTATACAAAATGCAATAGGGACATACAATGAAAGTGGTTGTACCGTTAGGACTAGTGATACAGTCCGGACACATGTAATTTTTGCATTTCAGACAACGTACGGAGTTTGCTGGTAAGCACTTCAAGCAAAGAAAAGTACATTTTTTAAATGCATTGCTGCAGCAGATCCCTGTAAAGTCTGCATATCCTGTACATAGGTCACAAGGTACTGCTCGATCTAAAGGGTGATTGAAGTCAAAATGAACTGTATATTTGCCTATTTGTGAATACAATGCTTTCATCAAGCCCTTTGTATGTTTCGAGAAGTTAGGTTGTCCATTTGGATAATATAACCAATCTAGGTCTTCTATAGGTCTAACAGGCATTTTGTAGAACGAAATTAAACTCAGGACTTGAATGTGTTAAACAGACTCAACAAACGCGTTTATATAGCCAAGTTCAAATTTTCGATACAAAAATAGAAACAACGTTACTTATGAAGTTAATGTGTCAATTATAATCACATTATAGTTCACTTTACTTGAATGAGTACACAAATTCTGTTGGTCTTTTATATACAAAAAAAAAAAAAAAAAAAATTTTTGTATGACAATTTCTTACCACAAGGCTTTTTACAGACCTAAAAATCTGATGTAGAGTTGCTGGACTTCAAATCAATGAAGCAGCCTTATAAGATGAATATTTCGTAATCTTTTGTAACTCATTCCAGTATATATATATTGCATAAACAAAAAAAAATAAATAAAATTTTATAAAAAGAAAAATAGTTTTTCTTTCAAGTTGTACTTAAAACTGATAAGCAGCGAATAAACTGATAAAACGATAAGTTGAATTTAAAACAGAGTAAAAGAAATATCGATAAAGATAGCTTCAAAATGAATGTAACTTTAGTCTTAATTCATACTTCTTTCTGAACAAAGCTATTAAAATGAGCGGTATAAATAGTACCATGGTTTTTGACGACATTCTTAAGTTTTTAAAGGATTATCAAGACATATTATTGGAGGAGCATTATGAAGAAATCATCGATTCTATATCTTTTTTAAGGAAATTTGAAAATGTATCCAGTACCTTATCAAAATATGGATGTCATTTTGCAAACTGTCCATGGTCTTCAAATTTGTGTAAAATGGGGCCGGATACCTGTGCATGTTATATGCTTGAAAGTGAATTAACTAGAATGAAAAAACTTATGTCTTTGTATAAGCGAATGAAGTAATATTGTAATAAAAACAACTGATTTAAATACATAAATATATACTGTTTTCTTTTTAATGTTTGCTGTTTTGATTGTTCTATTATATCTTTCAAAGGTTTCGTAATAGGGTTGAAAGTTTTAAGTGTGGAACATTCCTTTTTCAGCTTCTCAATAAATGATCAATGGTCTGTTTTACAAGATTGTTTTATATAACACAAATAGTACATACGACAAATTATTTAGAATTCGTATGTCAAAAGAAAACAGCTACCATGTTCAAACACGATAACTAAAAATAAGTTCATAGACCCCAACATCAACTCTCTGATAAAAGTGACACACAACATACCACCGTTTATCCAAACTCATTAGCACACACACACACACACACACACACACATTTAATAACTGAAAAAAGTAAGACGAATACCATACACAACCACAATAACTTAAAAAAGAGGCTTACGAATTTCAATTAGGTTTCTATCTGATCATAGCTCTCTTCCATATGGATTCAAAAGACAATCATTGTTAAATTGACTATAATCTTCTTCTTTTTTTTGTTTTTGTTTTATATATTTTCTGAATAAAACCTAACAATTGAAATATCCAACGTTTTTCTTTTCAAATATTTTTCTACAGGCTCGTAATTTTTCTCATTACGCATCGGCAAACAACACTGACCTACTTTTTTACAATAAGTCATTAACCTCAGTATTTTTAATGACCTACTTCTACAATAAACAAACATATTTTCTACTTCAAACCAAACAACACCACTCTTATCTATCACTACCCCCAAAAAAAAAAAAAAAAAAACACCGACCTACCACAAATTTCTAACAACATTGACCTACTTTTTTACAATAAGTCATTAACCTCAGTATTTTTTAATGACCTACTTCTACAATAAATGAATATATTTTCCTCACCCCACCAAACCATGCTACAAAACAACATCAGCCTTATTCATCAAGTCAGCAACCGCAGTATTTTTTCAACGACCTTGACTTCTACAATAAACAAACATATTTTCTACTCCAAACCAAACAACACCACTCTTATCTATCACTACCTCCAAAATACACCACCCGTGGCCCCACTAATTTCTTTCCACACACACACTGTTCTTAAAATAGAACGACCTCAACAGCACATACCAATTTTTTCATTCTTCAACACTAAAAATAACACCACCCGTGGCCCCACTAATTTCTTTCCACACACACAGTTCTTAAAATAGAACGACCTCAACAGCACATAACTATTTTTCATTCTTCAACACTAAAAATAACAACACCACCCGTGGCTAAACAATACTGACCTATCATAAAAACACAAAAGGTTCCCACGATCAGTTCCCAGTCACAAAAAAGTTCCCAGTCTGGAGTAGCCCAATACCTACTACTTTGATTCTTTCTCTCTTTTCTTCCCATCCCTTTAATTTTGCATAATGATTTTTAATAAGACATTACTTTTAATACTAATTGTAACTTAAAACACTACCTATATTATTATAAGAATTTATTCTTACTGTACAGCGTTTTCTATTGAAATAAATACTAAATACTAAAAAATACTAATGTTCTTTTACCAAATGATGATTAAGAAATGGTATGACTAGAACAGAGGAAACAACTCAAATTAACTTAGTTCCTGCAATAAATAATGTGGAAAGTAATCCAATATCGTTGAACTTCCCAGCTGATAATGTTCTCTTCAAGGAAACTATTTGAGGTTTCCGCCTCGGTCTTTTCAAGGTAACTATTTGCGGTCTTCGCCTTAGTAGGTATACTTTCACAGTGTTGCTTACTTTCAAATTCTTGGTAATAGTCTTCAGAAATGATTCTCTTGAAAACAATGTCCTTTCAAAGAGTCTATGAAAAAAGAAACAGGAAACCAAGAAACCTTCTAACCTTGGATCCTTCACCGAGAGCATCACAGTCCTTAATGCTAATCCCAAACGTTGCTATGTAATCTTTCAGAATTTGCCAATTTAAAATTCTAAAGAATCCACTAAATGCACATTAGACTCATCAAAGAAACATCATCTGTTTCACGTCGTCGGTACACATTTATTTTATCTTCCAACTTACGTGTAAACTGAATAAAAACGTACACACACGTAGAAAATCCTTCGATAGAGAATTTTTGGCAAGCATATTATCCTTTTACGAAATTAACAAAAGCTACAAACCAAAAAGAGGATACAAGAAAATAAAATAAAAAAAAAACAGAACAAACAAGAACAAACGACTTCTAAGCAGGCAAAACTACTGAACGAACCAACAAGCAACATCCTTTCTCCACTAAAACATAGTGAGGTAGTTCAGTGATGAGCTTCCATGAATGCTGCCTAAACTGCTTTACTTGTGCTTTGGTTTTGCTGCTGCTACTACACAATTCTGTTCGAAGCTGGGGAAAAGCGTATTATTAGTGACCGTAACCGTACGTCCCTTGCTTGATTCCTCCCTCATCTTGTGTACTACGTGCTATTTCGTAACAATTCGGTCGTAGTTCGACTCGGAAAATCCCTTTTTGAATGAGGGCCAGGCATATCAGCACTGTGGAAGCCCCCAGCACCAGCCATAGTCTCCGACGTTGTCGCCGCCGCTCGATAAAGTGCCCGGTTTACGTCACAGTATGCGTGGGTGGCTGCTGAAGGCGCACCCACAGTCATCGGCTGATGCGAACCGTAAAAGCTCCCCCAAAAACAAAACAACAACAAAATCAAAAAACAAGTAATAATCATCATCCCGAGAAAACGGGGAATCCAACAAAACTCTCAATTGAAGTTAATTGTCCAACGACATGCGCAAAACTTTGGTTATAAGAAAAAAATACGAGTACCTAACTTGAAAGCGGGTAGGGAGTTTTTGCCACTTTTCTATTTGTATTTACTCTAAAGAGAAACTGAAATTTTCCAGCGCTCTCGTAGAGTGTTGTCATCAATGCAAACCATTCACAAATACTTATGCGCTGTCTGTCGTCATTGAACCGTTAGAATGAATCGCTGATGAACTTTTCTGTTCGTCCATGAGCAACTCCCACACAATATTCCTACAGTAAAAAAAAAACAACAGAGAGCATCCACAAATGAGAGAGGAGGAAAGAGATATAGAGAGAGAATGAGAGTAAAAATACCTCAACACCACCGGCTCCAGCAGAAGCAAGGATAGGAGAATATCCTTTTGCCTGCCATCGGCGACATTGTGTTGTGCAGTCGTCGTTGCGGGTACACAGTACACACAACAGCAGCACCAAGCCACCGCACACATTTTCCAGAGAGAAAGAGCACAGCAAAGCATTTGAAAAAAAAAAAAATACTTTTCAAAAACAAAAATATTAGGACTACCCAAGTAAAAAAGAAAAAAACAAGAAGAAGAAGCTCGCAGCCAGAGAAAGGATATCCTTGCCGAAGGTGCCCAACATTAAATCATTCGCGATTCATCCCTTAACGAACGAACAATCTGACTTGGCCAGCACACGGCACATACACGAGATTTGTTGTTGCAAAATATTCCAATAGTGACAAGTGCACACGAACAATAACAAAATACCCTGTAAAACGGGACGACAACGACGACCGTTGCAGAGTCGCGTCATGGCCAGGCTGGCCCCCCAACAGGGTGGTTGTAGTGCAACTAACCCCTCCGACTTGCGTTAAGTATTTTTCTTTTTTCGTTTTTTTTTTTGTGGATTTCTTTTGCTTCTTCTTCTATTTTTCCGTTCCATCGTTGTTGTTGTTGTTCTCTGTGTGGAGTATTAAAGTGTGGAGCACAACTGAACATTCGATACCATTCAGTGTTAAGATTTTCGCGAACAAAAAAGGATTTCTCACGACTGACACACGAGAAACACAAAATTCAAGGATAATTACACTGAAAATATAATTTATTTATAAAAAGAAGAAGAAAAAAAGGATACAGTGAATTGAAGTGAATTGAACGAAAGAAGTTAATCAAAAGTGAGTGTGGTTTTTTTTTATTTTGATTCAAAAAAGAAAAAGAAGAAAAATTAAGAAGGTCCTTCGAGGACTCTAATCGCGCAGTGTAAGTTCTGAAACCGTTCCATAGGAAACAAGTGGTTGAATTTAGATAGAGGAAAATAGAAGTTCTTTTTCCATACCAAACTAGAAAATCAAATTGGTGTAATAAAAATATCCTTGAGAGGAATTTCCCTAAATACTTCTCCGGTTAAGTGAATTTCGAAGAAAAAACAACAAAAAAAAAAACGAAAGGAAAACTCAAATACCTACATAATTCCGGCATACCGAAATCAATAGAAAACAGGTGGATTCGCGAGTGTGTCCCTTGATCCTTTTTCCCTTGTGTCCATTTTATTTCATTCTTTTTTTATTCGTTTTTTCCCTGTTTTGAATTTTCTTTGGGCTCCAATGCCATTCACTTAGTAAAGTTTTTGTTTTTTATAAAGAAAAACACAAAATCCAATTCCTTTTTTTATTTTTCTACTTCTTCTTCGAGCAAACTCCCTTTAAAGGGAACAAATCAAAAATTTGGCAAGACTACAAAACCGGGGATACCTATACCAACAAATAGCAACAAACTGAAGAAAAAAGTATTCACATCTCAGCATGTTGAGTTCCTTTGCCACTTGCATTGAAAAACACTTTCGGTGTTATTGAGTTGGTGTCAGCAATACACAAGCAAAAAATAAAATAAAAACAATAAAAGATTCCAGAACAAACCGGACGTTCCTTTCGTGCTGACCTACGACGTACCACCTATATAACCAAGTCCTACACCAATACAGTCCTACCACAAGGCATCCATTAAATAGAAAGATGATTATCCAAGTTCTGATTTGCTTGAGTATCCTCAGTGGTAGCACAGTATCCCTTCATTTGAGTAATGACCGCACTGCTGAGAGCAGCAGTGGCGGAGTAGCAGTCCCACCTTTAACCAGCGTGAGTGGCACGATCCAACACCATGTCACCAATCCTTACCGAAGAATGGCGGCGGCAGCCGAATCAGAGGGAGAGCGAATGCTTTTCATGGGTGGCGGACGGAGGGGTCGTCCCATAATCACCGGTCGCTTGCATATGACAACCGAAGACAATGATGGCGATGTTCCCAACTATCCGACTTCGTCGTTGACAATGCTTCAGGACAATGAATTCCCAATACGACGTGAACCGTTCTTTTTTGTCGGAGATGACGACGATAGTGGTGATGGAGGCGATAGGGGTGGCGGCGTTGGCGGCGGTGGAGGCTTCGAAGAGGAATTCCAAAAACCCCAAACCGATCATTATCATCGGTATGATGATGGCAGCTATGAAATTATGGAGGACATCTTCAATCGCGGCGAAGGCATCTACAGAAAATACCCGCCAATCCATCATCAGCCATCGCAACCCCACTTCCAAGCCCAATCACCTAGTGGACTACAAGAGCTATTCGATCACCACGATTTGGATGGGGGGGATGATATACCCCAAAACCAAAACCACCATCGTACGGGTAGCCTAGACGTTAGGATACAACAAAAGATGCAAAGAAAAAGAAACCAGCGACAGAAGCAGCAGACTCTGGAGAAGCCCTTGCCCTTATCAAAGGCAGTTGTATCATCCTCATCTGCCACAGCCGTTAACAGCTCCCCATCATTGACAAATTCACAGGAAAACAAGCAGAATACAAACCAGCAACAGCAACAGTTGTGGCATCGCACCACCAACAGTAAGCGTTCAGGGATAAATAGCGGTATAGGAGCACCACCACCCGTTACCCACAGCATAGCAAGCCAGCTGATGTTACGTACGGCGAGAGGACAACGACAGTACGATGTGCCGCAAATTGGTATGTTACTTGTCTTTCTTTTTTTTTTCTTCAATTTTCGTGCCGTTTTTGTTTCATTGCAATTCAATTGTATGTCCTTTATTCTGGAACCAGGTCTTCCCCTTTCTTCTTCTTCTTCTTCGTTTTTTTGGAATGTTCACTGTAGACTGCCGTTTTCACACTTAAGTGGTTTGCTGACACATATGCGTTATTAATTGAACATGAAATCTGAAAACTGACTGCTGGTTGCCTTTATGTGAAAAATTTATCCCATAAATGTCCTTTGAGCGGCAAACGACCTACGGACGTGGACATAGATGTTTCCCTTATTTTCGGCTTCCCATTTCCTGCTAGGAACACTTACACATTGTTGAGATTATTAAGACTTCAGGCAGATAGATTTATGGTTATTTCCAAAGTCAATATTGTCGGTTAATATCAAGAAAGCATAGGGTTGTGCTTTTGTTCCACGTTAGGCGATTATCAATCTGACATTTTTTTTTGTTGGCCAGTGTTTATTTTCAATGGATGTAGTTCCGCTGCAACTTTCCAAAGCGTAGTGTGTTTTCCTTTTATGGTTTCGTCGTGAAAGACCATAAATGACTTTTGGCTCAAGGCCCATCAAAAATTGCACTTTAAGTCGAAAAAAAACGCGTTTTTTTTTATTTTGAATATCAAGAGTAGCTAAAAAAACATAAACAAATAAATCCATAACAACGGACAAAATATCACTTTCAGTACACAGCAGCCATGTCTCATAAGGAACAATCTTTCTGTAAAGGTGACATAGACAGCTGATGTAACACTTTGGTTATGTAACCACACTCTGTTATAGAGTTGCTTACATTTATGGTAAAACTGTGATAAGACACATAACACATTGCAAAGTTCACTGTCTACCCAGCCCCCAATGAGTTATTATAAAAATGTCTTCTTCCTGTTGTAGGAGGCGGGTTATAAATTTTGTTGTGTTTTCAAATGTTCACATAATAGAAATACATTTCCTTGGTTGTTATTGTTATGGTTACGAATAAGAAAAGGTCAGTCTATTGACACAGCATGACAACCGATAAAATTCATGTGACAATATTTTGACAGGCGTTAAAAAGAATAATGTTTTTACTTTTGTTTTTGTGAAAAATAAATAAATAATGTTTTAACCTTTAGCAAAAAGAAGTGCATTGTTTTAAGGACTTTTTGTTAATTCTCTGCATTTTTTCTTCTTTTTCTCTCAGTGAGACTTTGAAAATTTGAATTGAAGAAAAAAATAGTGCGTGGAGTGCCTCCGAGCGGAAGAAGTGAATTTTCCTAATTTTTAAATGAAAGTAGGAAGGGGTAGAAATTGATTTTTAGGGAACTATTGTTTCTTTAAGACAAACTTTTGATACAACTGTTATATCAACAAATTGCAAGCAGTACCGAAAAGTATGCAATCGATAATCCGCGTTAAAGGTTTAACGCAACCTTGTTGGAAGTCGCATAAGAAGTTTCACTTCAAAAGGCGATCAAAAGTTCTGCCAATAGATTTTTTCTGGACGCCTTAAAATAGTTGCAGATGTGATTCGATTTGTATTTTTGAAATAAATAAGATTAGAAAAAAGGAAACTGCTCTTTCCAAATCATTCTAACTCTTCACATTTAGTGGTGCCCGATGGCCGTGTCGTAAGGGTTAGAGTGTATGCATGTCACTTGGGAGGTTTGAGGTTTGAATCCCAGAAACACCAAGGAAAACAAAAAAACTTTCTAAACGGGTATTGCCTTTCGCGAGGAATTAAAAATTTCAGCTATAATAATTTCATGCCATTTAAAGCGCTTTCTCGATAAACCTTTCGGAATAGGCGAAAAATTGTAGGTACCTTCCATTCCCACACAATTAGCTAGGTTTAGGGGCTCTCCGCTCTGTTGCGCCACTCCATTTATTTATTTTCTTATATTTAAGCTTTTTCTACTTTTTTTTTTAAATCCAAATCAAAACGGTTCCCAAACTAATACAGTGCGCTCCCTCTTAACACAAACTTCTGCTATGTGGACGACTTTTTAAACGGACAAGACAAGGTTTGTTGGAATGATGTTGTTTGAGCTGTTTACTTATGAGGTAGACAACAATTATAAGTCAACATGGAATATATTTTTCTCACTTCACATTTAATAAAAATAATATTCTCTTATATGGACACTTTGCATTGGGTCCTATCGAGGTAGCCGTCGGAGCGAAATTCTCTCCGATTTTCTACGATTTGGCGGAAATTTTCTGCGGAAATTATTAGTTTCGGGAATGTAATGCTTTGCCGCACTTGTGAAAATTTTCTTAGGATTTGACAACTACTTCGAAGCAAAATTGAATCAATGAAAAACTTCACTGTTACGTCGATATGGCCGATTATTTACATAAGAAGGAGACACCTAACATGATTTAAGGTAGATTTTCTTTTTCTCTGATCAGGAAATAACGAATGTTTGCGTTCGCACAATCCTTACAGTTAGCGGTGCACTATTTCAATACAAAAGAATAAATAAGTCCACATACACTCTATCACCAACGGGTCTGTATTTTGTCATTAAAAATTTTAATTTTCTCACACCGCTTGCTGGACACTCTGTTTGATGTTACCTAACAAGCCAGCGGTTACAACGTACAACCACGCCTTAAAAAAGTGTCACCGAGCCTTAACAATGCGTTCTACCTGCCGAAACCTTAAGTATGAAGTTTAATATGTTGGTAGAAAGAGCAGAAAAATATTTGTTTTTAGCTTCCAAAACTTTCATTCAGAAGAAGAGAGTTTGATGCTGTGTGCTTTTGAGATTTTGTGTTTGGTGATGAAACAATTTTTCTTAATCAGACGTTTCTTTTGTAAAAAATTGGAAAACCACACAATCGGATGTTTCAGTTTCGATGCATTACAATTAAGATAGATTCTACTGAGGATTCCTTTTTGAACCTTTGTGAGGGAGGTTATGATAATTTGAACAATGAAACAACTGCCATTAAGTGTTCAAAACAAAGACATTGAAAACTATGTATCACATCATCTTCTTGATAAAATTGAAAACTGTTGGTTTCTTATTATTTCAAAGGAAGAAAATAAAATTATAAAGAATTGAAGATGCTCCTCTTTAATGTGTTGCTAGGATATTAATCCTTGGCGTACCTTAAAGGTAAGTTTTTAGACCATTTCTTTTCAACTTGCAATACTTAAGCTTCCTTCAACATACATCAATTCTCTCTTTCTTTGTGAAGAAAATTAATTGAATTTGCAGACGATTCAATCTTCGATTCACCCACTTCATTCACTTCAAATTCAGTAAGGGATATCCTGATAAATCTAATAAAAAAAAAAGGAAGGTCACAAGAGAGTGAGGAGCCCCGGCGCGGCGTCTAGCGCATTGTAACAACCATTGCCTTTTTGTAAAGGAATGGAGGAGATATGGTAACCATCACGCCACGGGTATTACCATGGTCTGATAGTGATAAAAAATTATTTTTAGTGCACCAACTTCTTCTTTTCACATCATTGGCACAAGGTCATTTTCTTATTTTCATAATAATTTCTTTCCATTTTAACTACGAAGTGGAAATGACTGTAAGGTCTGGCGCCGAATTACTGCACACGTTTTCGAACAATACGTTACGGAATGATGTGAGTTTGACATTGCAACTCACGCTACTGAGCAATCTCATTCCATAATTCTTTCATCATTAGTTGAACAGATTTTGATAAGATAGGTGGGCAATGGATTTTGTGTAATTTAACATGAATTTTGAAAGAACCAACCATTCACTCGATCAGTGATGCAGCAATTGGACCTTTAATTTGGATCCAAAACTACTTTCTTTTTAGATTTATAATCGCAATTCATAAACAGATAATGTTCTCTTTTAAACATTGTTTGCGTTGTTTCTTCAAAACTCCACCTAAAGACCATGAAATAAGCACTTCATACGCATTAAATAAGAAAATTCTTTTCAATTTTTATCACAGTCAATCCACTCCAAGTCGAATTCTTACAGAAAATCGAAATCGGAAATTAGTTTAATTTTAAGGACTTTGGGAACAAGATAACCATTTGTTTTTAGAAAAAATTTTAATACAAATTCTAAAACAATAAGCAAAGAACATAGACAACTTATCGCAGAGAAATTGTTACTTTTGTTTTAGAGATTTTTGTTGTTTCTACATTTAATAGAGATTCGTCCAAAGCGTAGGGAAACATGTAATTTTCAGACTGGACAATTTCAAAGTATTTCAAGCCTGAATGACTAATGGTTTCTAAATCAAAAATAAATAGGTCTTCGCGGCGCACCAGAGCTAAGATCCCGCTCACTAGAGCATTTCTCTCAACCATAAATTGTGAGGATTGACGGGGGCCTCCAATTTTTAATGACTTCGAATGGCTTAACGAAAATGCGCTTTTCATCAAAGTCAAACTACTATCGAAGGACTTGTCAATTCCTCTCGAAAGGAGTTACCTGTGGAAAAATAATAAGACGTTCTTGGGACTCTAGCCTCGAACTCATACGTTACAGGCATACACGCTAACTACTACGATACGGGCTTCACTGTTTGTAGGCTTCGGAATTTTTTAATCACCATTTCAATTTGAATTTTCTTCGCTTGAAGCTTTGAACCTGATTTTTATAAGTAAAAATTAGTAATTTTACTTCAGCTTGCAGATCTCTATAAAAACAAAAATTAAGTCAAAGTTATAGTGAAGAAAACAACTCTTCCGAGGATGGGTCAGTAAGCCAACAAAATTTTAAAAAAGTAACGAAATGTTACATAATCAATTCAATTTATGGAAGCTCTCTAGATAATACGATTTCTCGAGCCTCTCAAATAATCATTTGTATCAGCGATGACCATTTCATAGGGCCCAAATCTCTTACCTCTGAGCCAATTTATCATGTTTTGAAGCAAGAAATAAACAAAGGGTGCTAAATCTGGGAATGAGGGAGAAGCTTACAACACAACTCATGAAATTTTGTTACTGCGACTTTTGTGCCGGTGAACGAACAACGCGTCAAATGCTTCCGTTTTAGCTTCAAATCGGTTTGGAATCAATCAAGCAGCGCTGTTATAAGTAAGTAAGTAAGTAAGTAAGAATTCATTTTATTATCGTTCATAAAATAAACAATTAACAATAGTTTTTATGAATTAATTAGCTATGGCTATGCCGTCAGCTCGGTTGGCAATATATTAACTAAAGAGGTTTTTATGTTGTATGTGTTATTCAAATTCAGTAATTAGTAACCTTCGGTATTCATACACACTATGAAGATAGTAATAAAGAGTTTTCCAATTTTCTCCATTGAGGTAAAATACTGCTTCCTGCATCGTTAAGGTTGTTTTTCCAAAATGATTTTGTCGGCGCAGGGGCATAAGACCCAGGGAATTTACCCCCAATTAAAAAAATTGGGCTTTATGACCCACCAGAGTGGGTCATAAGGCCCAAATTGTAGTTGGGCATTGTTACCCACTATGGTGGGTCATAAAGCCCGTTTCTTTTTGCACGACCTGGGTCTCAAACCCCAATTTTGTGTAAAAAGGAGAAAAAACTTCTTGGGGAAAACTTCGGGAAAAAATAAGACAACTTTAGATTTTTGAAATTTATTGAAAACAAGGAAACAAAACAAAAAGTCAAAACAGAAAAAAAATGGGTTCAATACAAATAAAAACAAATAAGTTCAAAGGTTAATAAACGCTTACAAGAGGTTGCTGGACATAATACTAGCAGTTTCAATTAGAGGTAAACAAGCATAGAGTCTTGAATTATTTGTCGACAAAATGGACAAAGTAATTCATTTTGACGAGCTGTTGCGTCATCTTTTAATGTACAAAAACAGATATTACACATTTTTACGTGTTTGCATGGCAATAGCAAAACATCTCGCGGATTCTTTAAACAAATTGTGCAGTTAAGAGTGTCATTGATTTGTGCACCGGCTATGACGTCCACAACATTTTCATCGTTGTCACTTGAATCAGCTGACTCTTCATCACATAAATCAAAGTTTCGGCTTGAAAAACCGTACAATTTTGAAGTCATTTGATTTATGAACTCACTAAGAGTTATCCTTCCCATTTCCAGTTTTTTTGTTAAGCTGTCGATGAATTCGTTCCTTTTTTCGAATTTAAGTTTCGGGCACTCAAACATATTCCATGTTTCTCCATCTAGTGACGAAGAAAAGTCGACCGTGGTTTTGAACTCTTCATCCAACAAAATGTCACAAAATGTAAAGAAATTGCCATGTTTTGGCAAAATTTGGCTTAATTTTTGATTATACGACTCTAGTAAGCTAGTTGTTCGCATAGGCTTTTTAAAAATTGAGAATTGTTTAGATAGATCCTGTAAAGAAAAAATGCATTTGCATATACATTATATTGAATATTGTTTTAGTCAAACTACCTTTGAAACCCATTGTCTCTTAAAATACTTAATGAAATCTTCAAAATATTCATATTTCGAAGCTGTAATTTGCAGTATGTTGAACGCTTCCTCAATTAATGAAGGCTTTAGTAAAGGCACAACGAAGAACTTATAAAAGGTGTTGCGGCTCTCTTTGTATTTTCTTATATTCGAAAGAAAATTTTGTTTTCGAAAAGCTTTTCTCTTAATTGCTCTTATAAAATGGAACCAGCAGCCCCTTATTTCAGCCTGTGGGTATATTTTTTGAATTCCATTTCGCAGGCCCTGCTCAAAGTCAGTTGTAAATGAAGACGGTCGGAAATTGAACAAATTGGCCTCAAAGAAAATGTAAGATTATACTATTAAAGCAATAGTACAACACTATACATCCGTTTACAAATACATACATTCGAGTTCGAATTTCGAAACTAAGCAATGGTATTCCACTGTTGAATCAATAGTATTACCAGATTAATTTTCAATAGGACATTGCTTATTAATTTTAGTCTGTTATAGTACCAACCATTGATTATTAATAAGAGAGACTATTATTTCAAAACTATTTAACTTTTAAAACAATAATACAGACGTACCATTATAATAATAGTTCCAAAACTGTTACGGTAATGGTCTGTGTCCTATTGACCAATTTTAATCGTAAAAAATCATTGAAACAAAGGGAATTTTTATTCAAAATATGGTTTTTTTCTCTGAGTGTAGTGGGACATAACCCCCAACATTTTTGTTTGGGCTTTATGACCCACCAGAGTGGATCATAAGGCCCACTCTGCGGTTGGGCCTTATGACCCACTCTGGTGGGTCATAAAGCCCAATTTTTTTAATTGGGGCTAAGTTCCCTGGGTCTTATGCCCCTGCGCCGTACAAAACTGATTGTAGCTTCCATTGTATGGGGCTCCATTAAGTCCAAGGACTTCACATCTGGTCTTGAAGATTAACGAGATTTGCTTATAACTTAGTAAGTCACAAAAATAGTTGTTTTCCTTCATGTTGCAGTTGAGCTGGGAGTACAAGATTCTACTCTCTGACTGTTGGGCTTCTATTTCTAACAAAGCTCTTTCAGTATCCTCAAACTTTTGAATTGTACGATACAGCTGATGCTTTAATAAGTTTCGGTTCTCTGAATTTATGTCGATGTTTTCACCGTAAACATCACCACGATTCTGCCACTGTACCATCCACCAATCTTTATTTCTTATTTCATATCTAAGCATTTTATTTACGAGACGTGTATTCGGCAACTCAAGTACTTTTAAAATATAA
The DNA here is from genome assembly GCA_949752695.1 of Melanostoma scalare. NCBI lineage: Eukaryota > Metazoa > Arthropoda > Insecta > Diptera > Syrphidae > Melanostoma > Melanostoma scalare. Next base: position 218,710,919 of record OX456984.1, read on the forward strand.
TCGGCTTGTATCTTAAGTGTATAAGTGTGTAGCTTTGGTAATCCTGTTTCTAAATACACAGCATAGTTTGGTGTTCTTAGTGGAAGATTGAACAATTTTTTTATAAAATTTCTTTGCAGTTTCTCCATCAGTTCAAATTCTGCTGCGCCCCATGCCTGCGCAGCGTAACACAAAGTTGATTTCACCACTGCATCAAAAATTCTAAACTTTGTGGAAAGGTTAACGTTTTTATTAGAAAAAATATTTTTCCAAGTTGAGTTGACTAGATTTTGACTTGTTTTAACTTTCTCCTCAATGTGGCGCTTAAAATCCAATGTTGAATTCAACACTACTCCTAAATATTTATACTCTCTGACGACGTCCAGACGATTCTGACGCAGCAACCAATTGTAGTTTTGTGTTGAGTATCCTCGATTGTTTTTAGAGAAAATCATTATTTTTGATTTATCTGTATTAATGACAAGCCCCCACTTTTCACAGAATGAAACAAGACGATTGATCATTAATTGCAGGTTCTCGGGCGTTTCGGACAGTACTACAAGATCATCGACGTATAGTAGAACATTTAAAATGCTTCCTGCAATTCTGAGTCCACCAGGTATTTCATCCACAATGTCATTGATGAATAGGGCAAATAAAAATCCACTTAGTGGACATCCTTGTTTCACACCACTATTCGTTTCAAACAAATCTGAGAAATTTGTAACAACCCAAACAGTTGCATTGGTTCCACAATACATTTCTTTGATAACACGAATAAATTTGGTAGAGAGTCCTATTTGTGAGAGCTTATACAAAAGAGCGTTCCTGTTAACCAAATCGAAAGCAGCCTTAAAATCTATAAAAAGCGCATAGACCTTTTTTTCCGGGCTTGGAAGGCTTTGATTATCGCTGTTAAAGTGAATATATGATCTATTGTGGAGTAACCTTTTCGGAAACCTGCCTGTAGTTCGGTTAAAACATCATTTTCTTCGTTCCATTTTTCAAGTCTAGATGCTAAGATCGCACAGAAAAGCTTGGCAATAACATTCATGAATGAAACTCCACGATAGTTTTCTACTCTACCTAATGCTCCTTTCTAGTGTATTGGAAAAACTACTGATTTTTTAAAGGAGTTCGGCACAATTTCGTTCAGAAGAATGTTATTATACAATTTTTGTATGCGTATAAGAAGCTCACGGGGTGCATTTTTTAGAAACTCGTACGGTATACCATCTTCTCCTGGCGCCTTTCCATTTTTTGATTTTTTAAGAGCTTGTTCTATTTCGTTCAGGGATATTTCACTGTCCAATAGATCGTCTAAGATCAATGGTTCTGCTGTTAAGAAAACCGTATTTGTCTGACTTCGAAGAAGGTTTTGGATGTGTAAAGCAAGCTCAGCTGCAGAGACACTTGTACCTATTGTAAATTTAGAACCGTTTAACTCTTTTGCTACACTCCAAAAAGCTTTTGAGCATTTTATATTTGCAAGTTGTATGGCTTGATGCTCTTCAAAATAAATTTTCTTGCGTCGACACATATTCTTGTAAGCAATGTTTGCCTCTATATACCACCTCTTCAGAAGGATCGAGTCTGTTTCTCTCCATGAGCGTAGCAGTGCGAAAGACTTTTTACGTGCATTAAAGCATTCGTTATCAAACCATTTCTGCTTGTTAGGACTGAGTACAGAGGGCGATATTACTTTGGCAGAGCTTCTAATGCAAGATGTAATTTTCGATAAGTTTTCCTCAACCGATTCAATGCCTAGGCAACACACCCGAAAGGAAGTTTGATATATTTTGATGGTAAGTGTTAATGTCTTGAATTCTCCAATTCAATCTTGGAAGTAGATTTAGATCCTTTTGGATGATGGTGGATTTATTTGTCCATTCTACAACTAATGGCAAGTGATCGGAGTGAGTTTTCGTCTGAACTTCATATTTATGCATCGATCTGCCATCGTCGGTTTCGATTCATTAGGCCCATAGTTTTGGCTGTCGTTCTAAACGGTGGAAAAGCTGATTTGAATTTTTCTTGAACATCGATAAACACACCTTTGATGTTGTCAAACAAATGCGTTTTGGGTCTAATGTGAGCAAATGGCGCACGCTGCACGCATCTTGCGGAAAGCTTTTTCGCGGATAATATTGAAGCAGTTCTCAGTATCGCTCGCCTTCTCTGATATGATTTTGCTTCGTTGATTCTTCTTTTGCGGTTTTCTTTTCATACTCCTCCGGGGTCTTAAGATATCTGTGCACAGTGGCTCCTCTTCCAATTTTGCTGGCTTCAAAATTGATAGATTTTCCATGTTCTCGGTAGAATCAAATTTGGGCAATTTCCTTCATTGTTAACGACCGATGTGCCCTTCCTTTACTCATATTTGTGGATTGTATGAAATTATTATTTTCAGGTTTTCAATTATGATGTTTCTGCTTATGAAAGTGTTTTCAATCACGTCACTCCAATGTTTTTCATAATTGAGGAAATACATATTCACAAAAAAAAAGAAACAAACAACTAATTTCATTGAAAAATAATTCGATTAAGTGAGTAAACGTATTTCGGGAGGAGGAAATATTTTCTAGGATTCAAGTATTTATTCAACTGACGCCTTACTTCGAGCTTAAAATAAATAAAATTTCATAAATGATGTTCAAACTTCCAGGATTCACTCAGGAAATAGCACTCTTAAAGAATTCTTGAAACCATAAATAAGAATTTACGAAATAAGTATCAAAAGCAAATTGTTTTCCACAGATAGGAAAATATGGTGGGGGTCAGCATTTCTGCCAGTTACTTGGAAGTTTCGAGGTTCCATTCCCAGAAACACCAAAAATAAAATATTTTCACGGGTATCGGCTTTAATGAGCCATTCATTGGCTTGTCCTGCGAAAGAACTCGTAATTGCACACTGCCATGAAAAACGCTTTCTAAATTAGCCATACGGAGTCGACCAAAATATGTAAGCCATGGAAATGCATTAGACCTTGAAATTTCCATAGCTTTGCGATGAAACCCTATTTACTTTATCTATTTACTGTTTTATTTATTAGAATATATAATTGGAGATGAGCGCCGAGAGAACTTCAGAGCAAGACTATCGACTTATTTTAGGAATTTGTTATCTACTTGTTACCTATTTGATTTGAGTTTTGACGTTTGAGTTTCAATTTCCTTTTTTTTCATTGGTAAATGTCAAAACGTGGGTGGATTAAGGTACTTGATGAATGTAGGAAAATCCAATCATCTTGATTAAAAAAGTAAAAGAAGAATCTCCTTACTGGTAATTAAAAGTCCTTAGCAACAGAGACAAAATGGAAATGTCAAAGTATTTTAGTAATTGAATGAGACAATTGCTTTTGCATTAAAAATTAATTTAATGATTTCACTCGTGCTGACAGATCAATAGTACTAAAGCTTCAAAGAAACTCTTGGTGGTGACAAGTTGACTCGCAGTTGACTTTATGTTCAACTATTTCATTCATGTTTTTGGAAGAACAAAATTAATTTAGGTTGACTACATTTTGGTTCAAAAGACGTTATTGCTCAACAAATTATGGTTCTAAGATGTGACGTCTTCATTCTGCAATCCACATACGTTGAAAATGTGTGTTTGGATTGTTTTCTTTTAAAAACAAAAAGACAGAAAAAAACAAACAAGGTGGCGCAACAGAGCGAGCAGACCCAGGGCCTTAGCGTATTTCTCACAACCATGCCATGTGAGGGAATGGAGGAGACCTACAATCATCTGCCGATTCCGAACGGCTTAAGCGGAGTAAGCTCTCCTCAGGGCAATGAATTTACTATCGGAGGACTTGCCAATTTGTCCGTGAAAAAACCACTTTTGGGATTCGAGTAACTTCCATTTTTTTCAATGTTCTAAAGAAAACGGAGAAATGAAAAAGCCACGGATATCACCTTGAATTCTATGTACCTTGTAAGACAGACACAATTTTTCAAATGGCACCCAATTGAAATCTTGAATTTCTCAACTATCTTGGTATGCAATCGAGCGTGCTGTTACCACTTTCTCATGTAAATTGATTCACTTGACTACTGTGGGTGGACACTACAGTTCTGAATGAACTTGCGCTTCAACATTAGCATTACTCCTCTTATATTTTTTATAAATTGAACCTCTCAAATTAAGAATGTGTCTATCGAACTACATTGGCTAATTACAACTCCAAATCTTACTAAAATAAATGATGGCCTTCAGTTTTCTGTCGGTTCCGAACGACTAGGTGTGAAAGAACTTTGCATACCACCTTTATTGTCGTATGACTACTGACTTCCTAACAAGAACTTCAAATTTCAGCGTAAAAGTAAGATGCCCTAACCATTACACCGTAAATGCCACGAAACTGGCCAGTTAATAAAAGAAAAACAGGTTCAAGAACCCACCCCTGTAGAACACCACACCCTGAGTTCATAAATTTGAAAGAACACGGCTCTCTCCATGGCAATAGAATTTATGTGGGATTTCTAGGTTCTGTTAGTGATTAACTACCAGAAAATTATTTTTCGCGGACTAAACATAACTAAGGGTGGTATTCACCAAGAAATCTTAAGAGCGCTCTTAAAGCTAAAGGCCCCGGCCCATAGAACGCGTTGCGCGCGGTAGGAGCGGCGCGGCAACTGATGCGGTGGGTTCTGCCGCACGCAACTGATAGGGGTGACCCATAGAATCCGTTGCTGTGTTTTGACAGATAAATTTAGTCAAAATGGGGGCGTTCAAAAATCGTATCCGGATAGCTTGTTGTTGTTGTTTACGTGTGGGAAATCGAAAAAAATAAGTTATAATCGTCTAGCAATGATATTTTGAATGTTTTTCTGTTTTCAAAAGTCGAAATTTAATATTTCACAGCTGTTGTCTGTTGTCGATCGTTCAAAAAGGTATCTAAGATACGGCTATCCGAGATAGGCTATCCGATAGGTTCTTGAACGCGCCCATTGTCACTTTTTCCATATAAGAGAAAACTTCAAGTTGGTTGTGACTGCGCATGTCTCTCTTCTGTCACCGCGTGAGAGCCGCGGCAAAGTAGAAAGTTGGGCTACTCGGCGCGTTCGGCGCGTTACTCGCGGTGCTTATGGGTCACCTCTCATAAGAACGTGTGTATTTAATCGAGCTGTCAGTTGGAAGCGGTGCCGCACGCGCGCAACGCGTTCTATGGGCCGGGGCCTTAAGAGGCTCTTAGTTTTAAATTTGGATGTGCTATTCACCAAGCAATAATAGGGTCTAGTCTAAGCTAATTCGAATATTCGAAAAATAAGGGTGTTGAGCCTGTGAACGCACACTTTTCGAACTACTTCGACAATTTCAGTGTCAATTGTCAAAATCAGCTGTTAAGCAAACCAAAAACAGAAAAAATTTTCGGAAATTTAAGAAAAGGTAGAACGTAAAATTAATTCATTCTCTGTATTGCAAACCATAATTCGAATTTCTTATTTTTTTCAACGCTCCTTCTCCTTCCATTTTGATTTTTGAATAACATCCACAAATGACGCTCTCAGTAAATTTCGAATTTTCGAAGTTATTTAAAACAACAACCGCTCATAACTTAAGAGTGGTAGCGACCACTCTTAAGTGTTATGAGCGCTCATAAATCTGCACTAATAGTGGTCGGTGAATAGGTTTATGAGGCACTTAGTTTAAGATTTCTTGGAGAATACCACCCTAAAAGTAATAAAGTGAAACCGGTAAGCCGGTTTGGCTTGTCCGAAAACTTTTAAAAGATGTCTTGTATAAACAGCCCCGAAAACTTTAAAAGCTATGCTTAAGTAGCATATAGTAGCTTAACTATATTTCACAGACCATTTCCTACCCCATTTAAGAATTTTATTTAAAAACCGTACAATCCCCCCATAATCATAACAATGAAAGTAACTAAAAACCAAAAAATATAGAGCACCCAACAACCAAAGGGAGCCCTATGTAGCGCAACTCTCGTTAAGACCATTTGACAAATTATTTCAAAATAGTGAAATACAACACCTATCGATTTCAAGACATATAGTTGTCTTGAAATCGACCCCTATCAATTAAATTCTATTTAAAGTTCGAAGAATCAGCCCTGTGGGGCTGATATGTATTTATTTTAAGAAAACAAAGTTAATGACATTTCTTGTAAATTCTTATCCGAACAAAAAAAAAAGAAATTGAGAAAAAAACAATAACAAGAACAAATCTGTAAAAGCTTTTTCCCATTATATTAAACGAGCGAGCCCATGCAAGCGAAGTACCACACCCTCTTTACACCTGTTTACTTCCTGATCCATTTCACAAATTTGTATACGAGAGCCAATTAAAAATCAATATTGTGATTGAATAATTGATTTTCGATTGCGCAACAATGTGTATTCAACAGACAACTTACGTCACGTATTTCATGCTGTTTTGTGTTGTTTTCTTCTTTTAGGAGAAAAGCGTTGTCTTCGGGGAAATTGAATTGTAATATAAACTTCCACTTTAATGAGCGGAGGCAAAGACAGTCCGCAAAAGGACCAAAACCTTTGTTATACTGTTGCCTCAACAACAAAAAAATTACTTTTATTCGAAGCAATTTGTTGCATTTGCGTTTACCTTTACTCTTTCATTAGCTTGACTTGTTTGTGTGTATAAACGAATATTCAAGCATTTAAAAAAGTAATGGAGTACTTCAAACTAATTTTAGTACACCTCCAAGGAATCATTAATAAATATAAACAATTGACTTAGATGGAAATAAACGAATAGAAAAAAAGTAACAAGAGACATAATTCGATAAGCCTACAAAGTGGCACTCATTTTTAATACTTCTTCATATTCATTCATATTCAAAACCAAAGAAGAGCATAACAAAAGACTATTTGCAATTTGGTTTAGGAGAGTGCCAAAACAGATACATGTGTTGGCTTGAACTTTTCATTTTGAGTTTGCAATCAAAAATTACTTCTGAAGACACTGCAATTTAATTAATTCGTTTCGGACATTCTATTTCCCAAAAATGTAAGAATTTCTGCTGGGATTAAAACCAAAAGTTCACAACACCAAGTGATGCGTATTCTTTGAAATCAGTGACAGTGAACCATGTTCAATCAGTATACTGATTTCTTCCAGACATAGGCAACATATAGCATAAGAATGGCTTTCTGAAAAATCTGCTCTTTATTTGCTTTTAGCTCACTCCGATTGCTAGTTACTGCACTTTTAAACCTCTTACCTCACTCTTTATGATCAATTTTTTTTTTTTTTTAAATGTAGCTAATTTTTTGACAACTTGACCTCCTATTAAATGTTTTTGCCCCGAAATCTACTCAAAACTTACTGAAAGCCTTTTCAAAATTAGATTTAAAGGCTCTTCGATTTATACAATAAATCATTGAGTGTTTTAGCAGATGTTTTAGTGCGTGAAATGGAAATTAACTTTTGGGTTGCCTAAACCTCTGCAGCATGAAGTGATATAATAGAACTTCTGTAAACTTTATAACAAAACCATGATTTTCAATTGTTTTAAGGCATATTTAAAACTAACAGAAGTTTGGCTTGAATTAAAAAAGGAAAGAATTGAAGAAAAAATACAGAAAAGGTGGGACACGTGCTCTTATCCTTGAAAAACAATCAAATAATTGTTTGTATCGTATGTTTTCTTTATTCATAACTCTGAGCTCCTTGTATGCTTTCAAAATAGCGAACACCCAACGGCAATGCTTTTGTATTTTGTAATAAATAAAATTTATTGTTGTTACCTAATTCTTTGTTATCTATTTGTGTGATGAATTGTGTGGACAAAACGTTGTCAAGTGTCTGTGTTGTGTCACGCTGGATACTATTTTTTTTTTTATAAAATAAGTTGGTGGACATTTTCGTTGGTCAGAATAGAATTGAAGTGGTTTTGTGGTTGGAAATAAATGAGTTGGGATATCCTGCAGTGCCATATTGTAAACGCAGCTAGATAAATCTGAATTTCAGCAGGAACACTACACCTTCACCAAACAGTTTCTCATAAGTGATTACAATTCGTTAGTAACCTTATAAGACCTTACGAATCACTCAAAGGAATTTTTGAGGGAATGTGAACACCTGTTCATGGCTGACTGTAGTTGTGTTGCTTTTTTAATGAAATTGGTCTCTTTTTCTTTAACGATTATGCAGAATAATAGCAAATTAGACTTAACTGAAAATACAGAAAGTCGCAGATAAGTAAATTAGCTCAATATCCTTCCAAACTAACTAAAGCCACACAAAAATTGCTTCAAAAGCTTTAGCGGTAGAAAAATGGGTAGAGGCTACATTAAGGGAAAGGATGGTTACTCAAGAGTATGAGACAAAAGGGGTTGATTTGAATTGTCAGTAGTTTAAAAGGTGCAATGTCTCAGGAAAATTGGTATGTTACTATGTCAGAACCAACACAAAACCATTTAGACGGCAAAAAACAAAAGCATATTTCTGACAGAGAAAATCCATTGCGTTTAGTACGAATCCGGGTGATTTTTCGGTAAAAGGCCAGTTATAGCGCTAAACGAGCGTTCAGTTAAACGAATAAGGGAAAATTTCCAACGTTTTCGTTAAAATTTAAGAACAAAGGTTGTACCAATCAATGGTAAGAAACTCAGAAATTTTTTTTTTGCTAAGAAAATGTTCAGTTCAGTACTAACATTTTCTATCGATCAATTGTAGTTTTTTATTTTCCTGATGCAATTTCATCGGGGCCTAAGGTAGGAAGGCCGATCGGGACGTCCACATAGGGTCAGTATTGCCGATCGGCATGTGGCGATTCGTGCCGTTTAGCATAGTGTAAAAGAATCTTAACGAAGCGCACTTTCAAAGAAAGACATGAAGTGTTCATTTGGTAAATTTAATGAAATATCAAATATCTGAAATATCACAACTGATCTTTGTGAGGTGGGAATATTAAGCCTGTAGCAGAAATAATGAGATTGTTGGATTTGCTTGATACCGTGAAAGATGATTGATGGCATTTTTAACGTAAAGGCTTCCACTTTTGTTACTTAGTACAGCGATGAAAAAAGTTGAATTCCTTGGACCACACCACCCCACCACAGGTAAGGACCGGTCTCACCATCATAACGTTGGTATAATCACCAAATAATATTCGGTTTGTGGCTCCATATTTTGTTTGCAATTACATAGGTTGGATATCATTGGGACTTTCCTAGTATATTTAGTTGCAGCTTCCACCTGCTTTTCAAACGAAAGTTTGCTATTCAATATCACGCTTAGGTATTTGGTTCTTTTGTTGGTTCAATTATTATTCCGTCCAGTGTTATGGTTTTCATATGTGGAAGAAATCTCCTTTTGATAATCGGAACAATTGTGATTTTGATGTTGGTGTTCAGTCCTACCGACACGCACCATTTTATTGTGAATATGCTAATTCCATCGGCTTTTTCGAATTTCCACAGGCTATTGCGTAATGTCATTGGCATTCATTCAGTGCATCTTACGACAAGCGTGGTTAAATTTTCGGTACTTCGTCTACTGCTAGGGTCCATAGAAGATGTGAAAGAACCTCCTTATCAGCCCCTGCTTGCAAATATTCTCTAAATTTTTTGGGTAGAATGTGTTTCAGCTGTCCTGGTATTGAGAACTGCACGAGGGTTACTCTTCGTTTTGGTAATCGGATTATCTTTCCTCTATAATCCTTGGTCAACGGCCTTGTATGAGGTGTTATCAAAGGCACCCTCAATTTTAAAGAAACATTATCTTTTGAAGAATGGTTGAGAGATATGAAAGTGCACTTTCCGTACCTTCCTGTTCTGCCTGCGTACTGTCTCATTTTTAAGGGTATAGAGCTATCGCTGTTAAGAAACTGTTTATAACCTTCTCTATAGTCTTCAGTACAAAGAGCGGTAGCCTCTTGGTCTGAAGGACTTAGGCTATGTTCTGTTCTTTTTACCTGTTTTTGGTATGGATATGGTTTTCCTCGCGTCATAATTTATAAATGAAAGTATGATAGAAAAAAGCTCCCACCTTCCCATCAATGTATTACGAATATTTTATGTCCCGTTGCTTGTACACTTCCATGTGATGTCATGGTTGTAATTACCATAAATGTAAAATACATAAGAGTTCTTTTTGAAAAAGCTAGTCTTAAGCTGAATACGACGCTTTGCGATTCGTTGGACTATCCTTCCGATTCTTCGACAAGAAATGCTCCTCATTTTCTTCGAAGCTGCCGTCAGCAGTGTGTTTTGCAGTATGCTACTATACTGGGGTTGAAATTTTGTTTTCACATAAGACTTCAAAGTTCTCTTTTCTTACTTTCCTCTGCTTTTTGCTATAAACCGTGAACCTGTCATGGCATGCTTGCCAGTTGCCATTACTTTTCGCATTGTTGAAAAGTTCTTTAACTCTTTTCCCTTGTGCTTCTTAGATTTAGTTACACCAGAGGCTATCTCTCCTCTCTCCTCCTCCTCTTTTCTGACCATAAGAAAAAAATTATTAACTAAAAAGTTAAAATATCGACCAGAAAAATCAAATATTGACCCAAAAAGTCAATTACTAACCACAAGTATCGATTACTGACCAAAAAGGCCACTTTATGACCAAATAGGTCAATTATTGACCAAAAAGATTATTTACTGGCAAATAAAACTATGTTTTGGCTTATTTCTCATTAAGACCTGCTTATACATGTGGCTATAAGACGTTTATGGTCACGTTACCCTGATGTCTTAGCAACAAATAATTAATGAATTTACTTTATAACTTATTTTCTCTAAATAAATAAAATAAAAAAATAAATTTCAGGCAAAAGCAAAAATGAGAACCAATCTTATGAGTTTTCCTTTCTTTGTTGCAAAATTTATTTAATTCAGCCCTCTACAAAAATTTTAGCGAATAGAATTTCGAGATTGTTCGCTTGTGAGAGATTTTGAAAAAAAAAATAAGAAAAGGTGAATTTTCACCCCCATCGCCGATATCTCCACCCTCTAATTTAACAGCGGATTTTTCTTCTTAAGCAACCCATTTACCAATTTCTGCAACAAAAGCCAGAACATTTAAGTTCTTCGCTTGTTTGTTTTTTGCACAATAGAATAGAATCAGCAGCCACAGTTCATGCAAGCTTATTTAATGTATTTTTCATTTACTTAGCAATGAATTTTTTTTTTTTTTTTATAATTAACGCGCACATCAAGGGGTTATGACTACCCTTATAATGTTATTAAACACAGTGCGAACATTTAGGAAAATAGGAGAGGATTTGAAAGGAGACACCGATGCACGTTGCTTTTGAATCTTTGTAAATCGTAATGCAGGGGAAACACAGAGCCAGGTAAAGCATTCCACATTCGGGTGGTGCTACTAAAATAATAATCTCTATACTTGACTGTACGCCCGAAGTTGGGCTCAAGGCAGAACTGATGAGCATTCCTAGCGAGGCGGGTGTTGCGGCTAAATTGTTTCAAGGGAGGAATGCAGCTGGCTATTTCACTAGAGCACTGTTTGTGGAAAAAGCGATAAAAGAGAGAGAGACAGGTAACGTTTCGACGATGTCCAAGAGAATCAATCGATTCTACAATTGAACTATCACCTATCAATTTGAACGCTCTATTTTGTACCATATCAAGTAGGCGCAAAGATGTTTGAGAAGCACCTGACCAGATATGGGAGTTATACTCCAGTTTTGGGCGGATGAAGGCCTTATAAATTGTAGCCAGATCAGAAGGGGTGAAGAACTTCCTGCATCGTCTTAAGAAACCTAAGCATTTAGCAGCGTTTTTGGCGACTTCAAATATGTGGTCATTCCAACGAAGATCATCGTTTACACACATGCCAAGTACTGACAGCTTTTCGGTTTCTTCGATGCAGGTACCATTCATGGATAATGGCAATGGGGGAATGTTAAGCTTCAACGACAAGAGACAGCATTGAGTTTTCGAAGCATTGAATTCTACTCGGTTCATAAGACCCCATGCAACAATGCTGTCAAGGTCAGAATTCAATGAGCTTATCATACGCAACCGTTCCAGTTCCACATCCGAAGAGCAGGGACGTGAATTTGGAAACGAATATGAAAAGCTGAGGGTCGAGTCGTCAGCAAAACTGTTAATCGGATTAGAAGTTTCAGACAAGAGATCATTAATGAAAATGAGGAAGAGAGTCGGAGACAAAACGGAGCCCTGGGGCACACCAGCATTTATTAAGTGGGTATCAGACTTGAAGCCATCCAACACAACTTGTATTGAACGGTCGGAAAGGTAATTTCTAATCCAACGAAGAAGAGACTCATCGATACCAAAAGCACGCATTTTCGATAAAAGAGCCTGATGGCAAACTCTATCAAATGCTTTAGAAATATCAAGCGCAATAATCTTACTTTCTCCAAAACAATGTAAAGATTGGTTCCACTTTTCGGTCATTAAGAAGCTTTCGTTCTTCAAGATATTTCATAAGTTGACGGTTTATCAACGTTTCCATGACCTTGGAAAGAAGGGACGTTAGTGCAATTGGACGGTAATTGGAAGGGGAGGAAGATTCGCCTTTTTTAGGGACCGGCTGGACAAATGCAGTTTTCCATCTGCTCGGAAAAATCCCAGCAGAATAGGAAAGATGGAAAAGTTTACGCAGTGGTTTTGCCAGCGTAGAAGAACACCTCTTCAGAATAACGGCGGGGATACCATCAGGACCAGCGGATTTATGTATGTTGAGATCTTTGAGGACTCTCGCAACCGAGCGAGTTCGAAAAAATATCTGCTTCATCAAAGGATTTGCAGACTCGAGCTCAGGTGGAGCCAATATGCTATGAGGAAGTGTCGAGTTGGCAGCAAATTGAGCTGCCAGCAAATTGGCTTTGCCGATGGAGCTGACATACGGAGAGTCATTGAAGACGAGCGTTGGGACCGATGACGTAGTCGAGTTCTTAATGTTCTTGACAAAAGACCAAAAGTTTTTACTTCCTTTTGGACACAATAGTATTTTTTGCCATACTTTTTGGTCATGTAAAAACTTAGCCCTTTGTATTTGAGCATTACAGATATTTCTAGCCCGTTTGAACAAATTTCGGTTTTCTACAGTAGGGTTATCTTTAAATTTTCGAAAACTACTTTCTCGATCCCTAATCGCCTCTTTACAGCTTGAATCAAACCACGAATTCTCTTTGGGGATGATACTTTTTGTTCTGTGAGGAACAACATTTTTCATGCCGTTGAGAATTACGTTAGATATCATATCAGCTGATGCGTCAACGTTTCCGTCGAGAAAGCACAATGACCAATTAAAATTTCGAAAGAAATTATTCAGTCCGTCCCAATTGGCTTTCTCGTATTGATACACAGTTCTTTTAGGGACTTTATCTTTTTTTACCGAGACGGAAAGTGAAAAATCTACCGATATGACACAATGGTCCGATGTGCCTAAAGGAGATGATACTACAACCCTGTATTTTTCGGGGTGAGAAGTGAGAAATAAGTCAAGAGTGTTGGCCGCATGGCCCTCAATATCTGGAACCCAAGTGGGCTCATCAACAAGTTGAGTTAATTGGTTTAACTCAGCGAAGATCTCAACATATTCTCCTTCGGGTGTTGTCTGGCCAGAATGTCGAAGCCAGCGAGAATTGTGTACATTGAAATCGCCCGCAATTGCAATTTCAGTGTGAGGATAAACGGAAACAATTCTTAATATGGAGTCAGATAGCGCATCAAACTCGTTAGAGGTTGAATTGCTATCTAAATTGGGGCTTCTATAAATAAAACAATAATGAATGATATGCTTACGGCCGTATTGTGGTAGAATTTGGTAAGCAATATCATTCCGAACATATACGGCGAGGCCATGGGAGGAAAAGAATAATGGCACTAAGCTATATCCAGGCAGGTTGAACTCTGAGGGATCAGAATCAACACCCACCTGTGTTTCACTAGGTGCCAAAACAGCTGGCCTGAATTTTGCAGTGTGAGCGTACACAGCAAAGAAATTCGATCGCAACCCCTTAATGTTGCTAAAATCGACCCGAAATTTACCCGACATTACAATTCACAAAAACACATAAAACAAAATATCAAACGCAGACGCTACCTAAGTCGAACCAACAAGTAAAAATCTCGATTGGAGAACACAAGCAAATTACTAGCGGTGTTATGCCCAGCCATCAACTTGCTTATGTTTCACCAACGGAACCAATACCGTTGATCGACTATTCGCCTAGCAAGCTCGCAGCCACAGCATTTGCACACACTGCATTCATAAGAAAAAATTCAAATCATATAAAATGTGTATAAATGCCGTGACTGCAAGAGTGGTGCAGGGCAGGAGATGACACAGAAAGGAACCGCACTTTGTGTTTGGGTTATTGATGTTTTTTTTTTCTTTATTTTAATTTAATTTGGGTGGTAGGTGGCATTTAAATGGATTGCACTGCACAAGCACTGGCACTGGTGTTGATTTGCACTCTTTTTTTTTTTTTGTTTTTGTTTTAAAAACAATGAATATTTTTTTACTCGCGGCGCACGGGAAAAATTGGTTTTTTATTGTTTTTTCAGGGGATTAATTTAATGATTTAGATTTTAGAGATATGGTGGAATGAAAAGTAAATGGCACTGGTTGGGCAAAATGCGGACACTTTACACGGCACGTCTTCACACGTTCCATAGCAGATCGGAACTGAATAATAAGTTTGTTTATTGTTTAAATTTTAATTCTCGGTACTAAACAATTCCGATACCAAAAAATCTAAATAAATAGATCCAAAGCCGTCTCATAGCAAACTCATTTCCATGAAAGGCATCACTAATTTTCAAGTTAAAAAAAAAATAGAAATAAACATAAAAGGGAAAAGGTCATTTGACGGACTGTGTTCAGTCGAAAGCGTATATTTCCCATTACTCTATGCTAATACTGTTTTGAGTTTGTATATAAAAATTGTTTGAAAGTAGGGAAAAAAATAAAAAATTTTATTTCTGGGAATTCATTAACGAATCAAGTCCTACATATTTAGGTGCCAACATGACAGCATCATGTTCCGAGAACAAAAAATTCATAACAATCTCAAATTCAGGACTCTGTTTTTTTTTGTTGTTTTTGTTTTCTTTCCAAATAAAAGTTGATTGTTGGTTTTTAAATTTTCATTTGAACATTAAAATTACTGAGGCATGTCATAGGAGAGATTTATTGATAGAATTTTGATATTGTGAAAGTAGAAGGGGCGGGTCTGTGTGTATATTCGAACAGGCGAAAAAGAGAAGATTGGAAATGGATGTTATGTTTAGAGTAGAACTTTGACCAACAAAAACACATTACTTTAACTAACCTTGATGCTTATAGAAACATTGAATTTATAAGAAAACACTGCCCTACGCATACCCTTCCCACCTTCAATTTTAAAATCATCCATCGCATCTACAAATAAGCTCTTTCTTTTGATACCGCGTTGTTAGCAGAGTTTGATGTGGTCAAATGCGCGTAACTAATAGGGCCCCTACACTACCCAAACCGTTTGCGCAAACATATGTATTTTGTTTTTGTAAAAATGTTTGTGCAAACTGTTTGAGTAATGTGTAGCGATGTTGAGTGTTTGCGCAAACGGTTTGAAGAAATTCAAAAAATTTTGAATTTTCCGTGTTTGCACAAACAATTTTGAGTCGTGTGTGTTGAATTTTGCTCAAACAGATGTCAATTTTCAAGAAGTACGGATGAAAATTTTTCGTTGCCAAGGCAATAATTAAAGCAGCACTTGCGAAATCGCTCATTGCTCAGTAGGTCTGTGATATGAAAAACGTCAAGCAACTAATATGTATCTCTCAAACATGTTTGTGTAGTGTGTGGCGAAACTATGTTTGCACAAACACACGTTTGTACAAACGTGTTTGCGTAGTGTAGGGGCCCTATAATTTGGGTGCGTGCAAAAGGAGTACAAGTTTGCAATTTGAGAACGTTTATCAGAGAGAAACAAATAAATTAAAGAACTTGAAGACTGGCGTACAGTAGAATGCACCAATTAAGCTACAACAATTTTTAATCCATGTATTTAAGTTTATAATAATTAAATTTTTTTTGAAAATGATAGACAGCAAATAACCTTTACGCACACCCACTTATATGCGGCACCTGATCAGAATATTGTTCGTGGCGGCCAGAAGGGTTGACCATAGCAACGCCTCAGTACCTACTTTGTTCTTGATTGGACTTTGTGATTCAAATTATTTTAGTGAATGGCCTTTGAGTCAGCAAGTTTCAAAGTCAAAGTTTTACAAAAAAAAATTAAATATTTTTCTCGAAATAATTTTTTTTTTTTACAAAATTTAGCTTTTCATAATATCAGTCCTGTGTTTATATTGAAAATTGAAGCGTCCCTTTTTAAGAGAAACCTTTTTTCTTGGAGTTTTCGCTGATTAGGCTAAACTTTTCTGACTAAACTTTCGTCATAAATAAAAATAAATAAATAGGGTGGCGCAACAGAGCGAGGAGCCCGTGGGCCTAGCGCGTTTCTCACAACCATGCCTTGTGAGGGAATATGACTTTCGTCATATTTAACTGAAAAAAGTAGCTTTCACTTATTTCCTTTAGTTTTTCAAGAGTGGAGAAAGATTTTCAGATTGGCTTCTCAGTTTTTTACTCAGAACTAATAAGAACATCGATTATTTGAAAAAAGGTTATATTAAAAAATTCGAAATTTTCTAAAAATATTATTTGAAGAAAAAAAGTTGATTTTTTCAAAGTTTTGAGTTTGATGATTCAAAAATCATCAACTAAAAAAAATTCAATAGCCATCAATAGCTTATTAAAAAACAAAGTATTTAATACTATAGTGCGTTTAGTTATTTAAATAATTTTTTAAAAATCTCAATTTATTAAAGAATTTTATATGAAATAGCCTCTTTCGCCTAAGCAAAGAAACACCAAACAAAACAAAATGTTTTTCACTGCAGTCGCCTCTCTCGAGCAACAGAGATAAAATTGTAGACCCTTGAATAGCGTTAGGCCACAAGTTTTCAAAATTTTGCTTCGCCACCCTTTTTTTTATTTTGTTTATATAGAAATGATTATTAGACAAAAAAAAAAAAACACAAAAACAGTATAACAGACGGTGACTTCTAAAAGATGATAAAGAAACTAAAATCACAACAATTATAATTTTTTGAGGAGAGTGTCTATTGGATAGACAGCTTTAGGCCAAACCATATACGTCTTAATATACACATTAAAAATAAAAAAAATAAATAGGGTGGCGCAACAGAGCGAGGAGCCCCTGGGCCTAGCGCATTTCTCACAACCATGCCTTGTTAGGGAATGGAGGGGACCTACAATTTTCTGCCGGTTCCGAACGGCTAATCGAGAAAGCGCTTTTCATGGCAATGAATACTAACGGAGGACTTGCCAATTCCTCGCGAAAGGCGATACCCGTGGAAAAAACATTTTTGCCTCTGTTGGGATTCGAACTCGAACCTCTGGATTAACAGGCGGACATGCTATCCATCACACCACGGGTACCACAAATATACACATTATCTGATGAAATTATCATTAAAATTGTTAAATAATCAAAATTTTCGAGGTTCTTTAAAATACAAATTCTTTTATGTATATAATTTATTTTTACAAGACAATAATTCTATTTTATACTTTAACTTTTGTATCTTTTTTTATGGAATGTCTTTCCGGCAGACAGCAAAATTGCCATGTTCGTATTCTTAAGACGAAGATATTGTAATTCATCATAAAATAAAGAATCTATCTATCTATCATAGAACTTCGCAGCAGTGGTGAGCCCGGGGCCTAGCGCAATTCTCACAACCATGTCTTAGGCAATGGAGGGGCCTACAAACTTCTGATGGTTCCGAGTGACTAATCGAGGAAGGGCTTTTCATTTCAATGATCTTACTACGTTAGGACTTTCTAAAAATGTAAAAAATAAGTCTTAAGTTCACTCAAAATATTACAATATATTTATAGTTTTGTGAAAGCAAATAAAAGTTCCCATAACTAATCTACTAACTCGAGAATCAACAGTTTATTCAAACGAGTGATGAGGAAGTGATAAAGGTGTCGGCATCTTTGGCAAAATAACATCTAAGTAACGATCTTAAGAATCCTAGAATTAATTGGAACCCTCATCAACTGGAGATGTTATAGGACCTTCTTCAACAGTGGATCTTATACTCTCTTTCTTGGTTTAGTATCTGCAATTATTCCTTTTCTTCAATTCCCATCTCCCATTTGTTATCTTTCATCAGTCAACTGTATCATCTTTCAACTGGCAGCTCCCATATTTTTTTTTTAGTCTCTTAAACCGGAAATAAACATTTCAAAGTAAAATTTTAGAGACTATTAACCGACATCAACATCATACTGACTGCTATACGTGCATACATTAATTTACCTATCTTCGTAACTAATGCAGATCCCATTTCAAAACTTCTGGTATATTATTAAGATAGTCTAAGCTATATTTAAAAAAAAAAAATTAAAAAAAAAATGGTCGAAGTCTCCAAAATTTTACTTTGAAATCTTTATTTCCGGTTTAAGAGACTAAAATTTTTTTTTTTCAAATTTGATTTTTTTTTTAAAAGATCAGGAAATTTTCTATATGAATCGCGTAATTTTAAAATTTATTGTAATTATTTTCAATACGAAAAACTTCCTCAAAAAAATCTTAATTTCGATTTAGACGATTCTTTGAGAGCCCATAACTAGACAAGTTCACATAATATGAAAAAAAAAATTTGTGTTCGTATTTATATCTGCTAGAAGTATAACTGGACCTAATATGAACAGATTTCAGAACCTCACTTTTTTTCCCTGTCCGCTTGACGTGAAATGCCCCATCTTCGCTTATCATCGCTTATCACCTGCCTTTTGGCCAAAGTTCAAGACCAACATTGTGCTTCTGCCTTTCCGAAATCCTATTTGGTTAATTTTTTATTGTTTGTTCCTGTTTAGCAGGATAAAATCTAACGTCGGAAAATTTCATGAGTGGAATATCTCCATTCGCTTTTGTTTGTGTTTTTAAAAAAATTTAACTTGTGTTTATACAAAAAAAAAAAAAAATAGTGCGTGGAGTCTCTCCGCGCGAAGAAAGTGAAACTTCACTTCAAAAACTAGGTACTAAACATTTTCTATTATTTCATTTGAGGGGAAAAGAAAACATAACACTTCTTTCAATGAAGCAATCTAAATTAATTTTATAAACACAGACACGATTTTCACACATACGGCACAAATTGAAAAATTATTTAGAAGAATTTAATGAGATCTTGAGAATTTTCTTAAGATATGAATTGCAAATATATTATACGCATTAAAAAGAGCAAAGAACTAGTTTCAATTTGATTTTCTCCGAATATAATGCAAACTTCCACCGAAGAACACATTTGACTACAGTTAAATCGTCTGGCTGAATGACGAATTGCGAGCAGTGCCAAAAAGTATGCAATCGATAATCCGCGTTAAACGTGTAAAGCAACCATGTTTGGAAGTCGCATAAGAAGTTTCACTTCAAAAATCAAAAACATTTCCAGTTGTTCTAATAAAAGAGACCTTGTCATCAGAACCGTTTCAACCAACTGGCTCGTTACTACTCGGTACGGTAATATTCGAGGATTTTTTTTTTTCGTCAGTACATACTCACCTACTCAGCATACTATATTTTCAGATTATCGAAAAACAATCGACTTTACGAAAATACTACATTCTCCTTCCCTAACACGTTACATGGTTTTCACGACTAAAAAAACGATCTTTTGTTACTTTCAATATTTAAAAACAGATTCAAGTTGATCCGAGTAAGTGTTGGAGACACAGCCCAAAGAAATGACTTACTTGGGGCAGATAGAAATAGTCAATGAAAACTTTCAACACGTTCTTCACGAAACTGTGTTTTTAAAATCAGCTGTCACGATTGCTCGAGAACTACTGAACCGATTTTGATCAAATAAATGGAAAACCGTTATTCGAATTACAATTCACAAGGGTATTTTTTCGATTTCTACTATTTTTTCCAGAAGTTTTTTCCGCATTTTTTTGCAAAAATGTCTGCCAAAAATGCAAATTTAATTTTTTTCTTTTTTCCAAGTTCTATTTTATTGTATAAAATAAAACACGACCTTTTGTTCTCCAAAAGATCCTTAAAGAAAGATATTCCTTTTTTTAACAAATAAAACAAAATTGTTGAAAATGGGCCGTTATTTCCCCTTTGAAGCCCAATTAATCTCCTTAATGCAACCAAAATCCTTAAAAATTTGTTCAATTTAAAATTTCTAGTTTCTGTTTTACCATATCAGGATAAATATATCAGTACCAACTTCTCGCTTTCTGTCCTTTAATGAAATGAAAAACATTAAATTGAAATATAGTAAAAGCTTTCAACACACGTATACATGAGTACCTACTCAGTTTAATAATTAAACTATAAAAATAAAATAAAGTCCTTCAGTGAGTTATCGATTTCGAATTAAAACTTATCAATATCCTAGTGAATTACAATACGAGATGGTTTTTTCCTCTGCACTTTTACAGTGAAAATTAATTGGTTTTTTATTTGCTCTTTAATTCCATCCAATCAAATTTATAAAAAAAAAAAATGTTTACTTTTCACACAAAATAACAGAGAAAGTAATGACATATATCGGTGCAGCATTCACACAACAGGTCTACAATCCTCAAAAAAAAAAAAACAGCTCATTTTTACTTTAATGTACAAATTTTCCATTAAAATCAGTGACCGAAGTTGTAACCATATGACGACGATATCAAAGTCCTACGCAATTATCACATGTGTGATCCCAGCAGCCCAATCTCAACGTATGTGTCAATTAATTTTGCATTGCAAAAGAGGATGCTCGTAATGCACAAGCACCAGATAGCACTGTATGCAATAAAAGCAGTAATTAATTCGATTTCGAATATTGTTGATACGTAAAACGTAATCTACTCTGCTTTTTTTTTTCTGTGGGAAAATAGGTTCTTATTTATATAAAAAAAAAAATTTTTTTTTTTTCAAGCGATGAGAAAAGAGATATATAATAATTCAAGGGTGATGATCCTACAGAAACACTACGCATCTGATTGATGTCACGTGTGCAAGGAGGGTGGTGACCTTAATATTCATTTTAATTCAGGTCTCAGTGCATGTGTACAACTACAATTTAATACAACAATTACATATTCACTTAGCCTTAGACTGATTTATGTGTGAGAACTGAATGAAATTAATGAACGAAGGGCCACTTGCTTACATGGGGTTGGTGTCTGTCTAGTGCCCAGTGTCCAGTACTAATTAGGATTTACGACCTGGTAAAATACGTCTGTGGTCAAATCGAATCAGCCTTAATGGCGATGGCAATTAAAAACAAAAAAAAAAGACATCTTGGATATAAAGCAAAAAAAAACGCCTTCGATTACTTTTCGATATATCAAAGAACACACTCAAACAAACGCAAACCTCCCACTTTCACTCCCAACCAAAGCTGATAGACGATTGCGTGTAGGTATTATTTTTGTGTTCTTTTCCACGCTCACATGATTGATTATGATTGTACACCCAATTACTGGAAGTATCCTTAAAATCACACAAGCTCGATTTCTTTAATACATTGCGCTATTGATATCGATTCCCGTCCAGCGAGATGATGACACAAACATTAAAAAAAAAAAGAAGAAGAAGGAACACATAAAGACAGGCGGATAAATGTGAATGTGAATTCTTTGGATGAAATTTAATGCATCTGCTATGTTCGTTCAATGGCGAAAATCATGCGAAAATCCTACGCCTATGAATAAATTTGAATTGATTTTCTCTTCTGAAAATTGAAATATGCCAGGATAATGCTCGGCTATGTTGGATTGAATCAGCATTCAGTTGCACACACACGTGTTTAGAATTTTATTCAAATTTATTTTGAAGTTGCGAGTTGAATTCATGGCTCCCTGAAGGCAATTTGAATATTTACAGATGCCTTTACATTTGGCCGGGCTGGGAGCATTAGAATTATTCTTGTGAAGAGTATTTTTATACTTATTTCGAAAGACAAAAACACACAAACAAACAAAAAAAAGGACAAACAAACAAGTAGTCCATCCAATTTTGGAGTGCTTTTCTTGAAGTGGGTGGCAGGTATTTCAAAAACAAACACACAAAAAAAATATCACCTGAGGGGGTAGATGTACAAAATTTAAATTTAAGGCGGATATGTAGGTAGGCAGACATTTTTTGTTTTTTTTTTTTTGCTCAGTCATTCGTATAAAGGACATTATTTACTGTGCATGATTATGAATTCTCTCATTTGGCAATTGATTTCTAATCTCTTTCGCTAGAAATGGCCTAAATTTGATTGCGGGCCATGTTCAGTTTGGTTCAATTGCTGAACTAGCCACTGGGTCGGGCAAATGGCTTTGTCTTCTGCCTGCTTCGTAATTTTTAAAGCTCTATTTTTATGTTAAGTTTTCGTTTATAATATCACGTTATTTTTTATTTTATTTTTATTTTTATTTCGTGAATGCTAAATAACTGTAAGATACAATATCTTATTTAATAGTTATAAGCTAATTTTTACATAGTTGAGCTGGCAATAAGTTAAATTAGTATAAAAAGAGGAAAAGAAAAATTTTGAGGCAATATAATTCAAATGATATCTAATATGAGATCAAAAAGAAAGTGAGAGAGAGAAAAGAAAATTATTTAATACAATTTATAGCATTTAATTCAATTGTCAACTGAAAAATGGGTTTTTAGAACATTTTTAATTCTTGCTGTGTTTTGAATTTCTTTAATATTGCGTGGTAGACAATTCCAGAGCCGGACTGAATTTACAAAAAATTGACGCTCCGATGTAAGAGACGCATATCGAGGGTGAATTAGTTGACGAGATCTGTGAGAGGTTGCAAAACGGATTTTTTCGAAACAGTATTGTGGTTGGTGTGTTAGCAATATGTCAGAGAGCAAGATCAAACTACGGAGTTCAAGATATTTTTCAAACGGCATATCCAGCAGCATAGAAGCAAAGTTAAAAACACGATCGTATCTTCGTAAGCCAAATACATAACGAACAATGCTATTAAAGGCGACATTAAGTTTACGTTTGCTTGCGTAGTTACAGTTGCAGTATATTTCGCAGCCGTATGTCAAAATCGGTATAATGAAGGTTTTGGCAAGAAGCATACGTGTTTTTACTGGCGTGAAAGACTGGGTTGCCCACAATGCACGTAGTGCCCCATATACTTTGCCGACAAGCACATTAATGTGACTGTCCCAAGTTAAGAAGCGGTTAAAAGTTACACCGAGATTTTTGGCAGTTTCAACATATTCAATAGGAGCATTGCTTAATACAATTCGTGGGAAATAATCAAGATCTAGACTTTTTCTGGAAATAACTACACATTTTGATTTTTTCGGATTTAAAATAAGACCGTTTAAAAGGGACCAATTTTCAATTTTTTTAAGGTCTTCGTTAATATTGAAAGCTCCATTCTCAATGAGCCCAAGGGGACAGCTAAGATACAGCTGGACATCATCAGCATACATATGACAGGAACAGTTATCAACCAAAAATGGGAGTTCATTAACATAAATGGAGAACAATAGCGGACCCAGAATGGACCCCTGAGGAACACCTGAGTTGATTGGTAAAAAATTAGACAAGCTGTCCCCAACTTGAACTGCTTGTATTCTATTTGTCAAATAAGAATATATAAGCTTCGTAGCACAAGGTGAAAAATTGAAATTCTGGCGAAGCTTATTACATAGATTCACATGGTCAACTGTGTCGAAGGCTTTTGAGAAATCAAGCAGTACCAAAAACGTTACCTCATCCTTATCCAACGCTTGCCTTATGTCTTCAGTGACGTTCAAAAGTGCAGTGATACAGCTGTGTTTTTTACGAAAGCCAGATTGTTTTGGTGAAAGCATTGAGTTCGCTGTAAGGTAAACATTGATTTGTTTCTGCAAAATTTTCTCGAAGACTTTCGATAAAAAGTGAAGCACAGAAATAGGCCTAAATTCAGTACCTTTAGCGTTTTTAGGCAGTGGAACGATCTTGGCTACCTTCCACAAGTCAGGATACACTCCTGACATCAAAATTGTATTGAATGCGTACGTAAGATAAGGCAACACGATGGGTAGGATCATGTGCAAAAACTTGGGATGAATAGAGTCTAGTCCAACGGCGTTTGACTTAACAGATAGCAAACATTCAACAACATCAGCACTATCAACACAGCAAAAACCAAAACTATAGAAACCTGACTGATCAGTGAACGATGCAGTTGCAGGTGCACTCGTCAAGGGCACCAGTGTCGATGGTGGCGAAGCAAAACGTCTACATCCTCAACTACTACATTTCTTGATTTACCAATACCCACCCAAGGAGTTAATGAGCTGATTAGAGAAAGTTTGTGATTTGACTAAACGTATTTCAGCGACAACTCTGTTACGAAGCAAGCAGTACGAACGTCGCATCTCAATCAACCAATATCGCTTCCAATTGTTATATGCATCATCCCGTTGTTGCATTAAGAGTCGTATGTTACTCGTATAAACCATGATTTATCATTTGATTTGAGGATTTTTGTTTTTAATGGTACGTGCGTATCATATAGTTGCTTTATATTTTCCGTTAAAAACTGCATCTGTTCGTTGCAAGACGGCATACAGAAAATGCGATCCCAACTAACGGCTCTGGTGTGCTCTGCTAATAGTTGACAGTTTACCTTTTTAAAATCACGAACATTTATTTTTTTAACAGAATAGTCAAAGCTAAAGTTAAACGTCAAAAAAATTAGATCATGCTTTGAGAAAACGGGCGCGGAAAGTTGATCGTACAAGGCTACGTCGTCAATGTTGCTAACTAAAAACAAGTCTGAAAGCGAAGCTTCTCCACCAAAGTAATGAGTTAGGGTTGCGATTTTGCGACGTTGGTTAAGCGATTTTGCAGTGTCTTAGCAGTTCGGTTTATCAATTTCATTGAGGAGTTTAACCAATTGCTCTTCCTAAAGAAAGTCAAAACGAAATTCATCTCTTATCGATGTATATACGGAGGAATGAACATTTTGCCAAAAAATTAAATTTATGTCAAATCACAGCGGTTGGCAATTCTTCACAGTGGGGCCTATAAATAAGAACCAAAAGCTCACTCCTCTATAGGTGAGGTTATCGGTCAGATGAAGGTGGCTGTCTGGAAAACGAATTACATCAAGAATAGGTCAAATGTGATACCACATAACAAGTTGAGGAATTACCTCATTTGATGGAACATTTCGAGCTTTCAAAAAGAAAATGAAGGCTTTGAATATCTGTGTTCCTAAGATCACATCACTTGGATCGTTGAAGAAGGATTCTCCCAAATGCACTTTACTTTGTGGTGTGCTTACGGATAAAAAACATTATTTAGGATCCAGGTTTTCCCAGATTTTTTGGTAGCCAGACAGGTGGTGATGTGATGGCATTTTGCTTAACTATGAGCTTGCACTTTGCGATCGGTATGCCACATCCTGCTAAATGATTTTGAAGCGTAGTATTTCAAAAAATTTAATAAAACACTCAAATTTAAAATTCGACAAAAATTGGAATTGAGTTCGGCTAGTCGACATAGACTAGATTAGATAAGATTTAGGGGACGGGTAGAGCTTGCTCAGCTCTGGGCACTGCGGTGTCTGAATGAAACCTATTGTGCCAGCCCATTTGAACCAGAAGTTAGCAATCTTCTGTGGATGAATGAGTTTGAGTTTATCTGGGGGGGTGATCTCATAGTCAAGTATGTATTTGCTTTCTAAGGCGGAAAAGTGCTGGACATTCTGTAATGATGTGCAGAGATATTTCTTCATTTTCGAGGCAGAGTCCACAGATGGGGTCCGCTATCAGCCTCATTTGGTGAAGATGTTTCTTTAAAGAACAGTGGCCGGTTAGTAGCCCGTTGCAAATTTTTAGGGTTTTCCTATTGAGTAGGACATAGACTAACAACTATTCATAGCCCCACAAAAAATAATCAAGAGGCGTTAAATCGCATGATCTTGGCCACCAACAGGGCCATTTCGAAACGTCTTGATGAAACCAAACGTCAAACAACTTCAGTTCAGTCAAAATGAGCAGACAAAAGGTCGTGGCTCGATATCGTTCGCCGTTGACTGTAATGTCTGTTCCACGATCGTTGTGGACGAAAGTGGGTCGATAATGCCACCAGTCCATTATCCGCACCGAACTGTCGCTTTCTCGGGACGCATTAATAATTTTTGTATGGTAAATTGCATGTGGCTGCTTATCAATCCAGATGCGACAATTTTGTTTATTCACGCGTATCCGTTGAGCCAGAAATGAGCCTCATCGCTAACACAATTATAAAACAGCGGATTTTAATGGAGCTACGAATAATTATACGTTGTGGTAGGTCATTCGGCTTCAATTCTTGCAGAAGTTAAACTTTATAGGCTTTCAAACCCAAATCCCCCTAAGAACGGCAACGAATAGACATTTCACGATCCTTATTAACACTGGACGCTTCGACTATGTCGACCTATGGTCACAATAAACGATCCACATTTTTCACCGCGCACGAAATTTGATAGTTGATTCCAACAATTTTCAATCGTTGCTCGTTTGTAAGTCTTTCCATGATGAACTGGCATAGTATACTTAAAACTTTTTATTTTGACAAATGACGTTTGGACGCCATTATCAACCACCGCAGCCAACCTGAAAAATTAACTCTTTAAAAATCAGCCTTTATATGTATGGAAGTTCCTTTTAGGCTTTGCTGCTTTTGAGTTCCATGTGCCCTGGAATTCAGAAAAGGTAAATGTTTATTCTTTTTTTGGGGTTTATTCAACCGCCTTTCTAGAAAGTTCATCAGTTTTACCTTGAGCCCAACTTCGGTTGTACAGTCAAGTACTGACATTCATACTTTAGCCGCACAACCGTAATGTGGAATGCTCTACCCAACTATGTATGTATGTACTTATTTATTGCAACTCACAAAAGTTTGAAAGCAGTGCTCATCGGGGTCTCCATATTAACCTTGGGAGACGATATAAGGGACAATTTTTATTTTATTTATTTATTTATAAAAAATTAACAATAAATTTAAATCTATTATTAACAAAGTTTTAAGAGCACTAGCATCAAAGAACTTTCGGCTCTTACATTAAAAGAATAAAGGCTGTATATAAAACAGAAAAAATAATAAACAGATTATGTCATATTATTATTATTTGTTTAAGTTTGTTAATTATTTGTTGCATATGTATTTATATTTTTACATGTATTACAGTTTTCATTTTAGATGACTATACTTTGATTTTGTGTTTCTGAAGGAGTTTGTTAATTAATTCAATATTGTTTTTGCTTGGATTTTGTAGAAGTTCTATGATGTTGTGATGGGATTGGTTGGATTGTTGAAGAAGATTTTGGGCGAGGTAACATGGGCCTAATAAATGAGATATGTCGATCACATTGTTGCATTTAGGACATACTGGAGGCATTTCTCTTCTTAAAATATGTTGGTGTGTTAATTGGGTGTGCCCGATCCGCAAACGGATAAAGTTGATGATGTTGTACTTGGGCATATTGTAAGGGTACACTGGCTTACTTCTGCTGGGGTTAGTTGCATGTAAGGGACAAATAAATTAGTTCTTCTGAGTACACGCCGCTACCAATTCCGTATTCTGTTTTCCAACCAAAAATGAGTGGCTTGATATTCATCTTCTTTTTCGTTTAAAAATTAACAAGCATCGTGTTTCTTCCACTACTGATCTGCTCCTGGAGAACGCCACGTTGACCTCAGAATGCGTCGGTAGACTTCGCGGCTTTGAGTTCTTCCATGTCAGAGGCCCACCAAATACAAACTTCAATGCCCAATGTCCCCAAACTTTTTCCAAAACTCATATGATATCTCTTCAGCACTTATGCTTTTTTGGAGTTCTTAACTGCTTCACTAACTTTGATGTTGGGGTATTTCTAGTAAGTTAGTCCATAGCTTCTGGAAAGCCCTCTCTAGGAAACTGTTCGTTCGAAAGACCATCGCAATACTATCGCTGCTGTGCAGAATTTTGTCCTCATCCGCAAGAAGCTGTCCCTTAGCATCGTTTACGAACTTTGGCGAACGAATCTCCTGAGCATTTCTCCTTCTTTAAGTGGCTATTTTGAAGTTGGTTTCCCCCTCATTTAAGTTTTTTTGTAGTATTTCTTTAATAGCTCGGTTTGCATCAGAAATGTTCTAGGTCCAGATTTTTGCACTAGGTACTCTATGCTTGGAGTTGGCGCACTTCATATTCGTTTCTTTTTTTGCAGCTCCTGTGTTATACTTCGAGGCGAACCCTTTCATTTTCATTTATTGTTTTCCTGCACTAATGTTTCTCCTCGTCAGCGTCTTTCATCAGGGCCCAAATGAGACTTCAGGGATATTCAGCTAATTTTATATTAAATTCAATTACCCGACAAATTATGTCTCGCAATCGTCTACGCAATAACCGCTTAACGAACCTCATATTGAATGTAAGTGACGTTAACTAGATCTTTCTCATTTCGCTTTGAACATTTGGTTGACTTGATTTATTAGCCGGTTACTTATTCTACCATGGAGGTGAGAGTGGTGAGCCAATATCTCAAACCCATCATTTTGCAAAACAATCTCGTCTGAACCAATCGCAACTCAAATTTTCTCTACTCAAAAGTCAACTTCTCAAAGCACTTGTCGGAAGGACTCTTACTTAATGTTTCGTCTTCAGAAACCCTCAAAATTTTTCTTCAAAAAGAATCTCCTCAGTCGAAGATGCTGAGATTTCCAAATAAAAATTCCATCAATCCCTGTCATTCTCACTTACCTACTTTCCCACATCAAGAAGAACCTATTATTTCTAAGAAAATTCCTTTCCAACTGACAGCCTCTCCACTCCAATTTTGCTTGCCAGACAGCGTGACGACGAATTTCATGTATCGCCGCCACAAATATATACAAACTCGCCACCATATCCTTAATATTAATCATCACCATCAACAAATCACCAAAAGGAACACCCCAGAGAAACTCCGACTAAATATAGATGACCCATCCTGCCTACTACTCTCTCCCAATAAATTCTCATCACATCGTTCTCAGTGATTTTCGAATTCTGGAGAAAAACACTTTCCATTTGCGTTGCATAAGTGACAGCCATGCGATGGACCCTCCAAGGAATAGTAAAAAAGAAAACATATCTTCACTCTCATTCTAATTAGGTCAAGTGTCTTTTCAATCGTATGTATCCTTTCTCACGGAAACTAAAAAAAAAACTGAATTTGTTTTTTGAAAACAAAACAGAAAAAAAAAACAATGTCGTCATTCGTGTAGTCGTATAGATAAATTTCATGCATCGCATCCTTTGAAGTGTAGTTAATTCCCTTCCCAAGGATATACAACACCGAACTGAGAATGGAAACACATGTGACATTACGCCACCGATCAGCAGACCGTGGAATAAAAAAAGGAACAAAACTAACACACACATGTTGCGTGTTTTGTTAATGCGGACAAAAGAGAGCAGCGTCTCTCAATGTCGACATTTTGTCTGCGGATATAAAATAAACCAAAGACCAGATTTAAACTTGTGAAAAAAAAAAAAAATGTTAAAGAAATCCTCTCTGCAGCAAATCGCTGTCATTTCTCCAATTGACATGAAATTACACAAAAAAATACGTGTAAAATTTAAATGACATTTCGACCAATAGCCACAGGTGAGTGCGGGTTAGATTTCCCAAAAGGATGCTCTTGCATACGCCTTAACGATTGTGTAGCTTCCGACAAGTTGAAAAGGCTGCAACTACATCTGGTGATACCAAAAATGCTTTTATACAATTTATCGGGAAATTTTTGAAGGAGACACCCAGTTGTACAGCATGGCCACCATGGAGTGAAAGGCCAGAGGGGCTCATTTCACGTTCCGGATACTCAGTCAGGATATTCGCTTCGATTTATCGGTTCGTTAAATTAGAGTTGAATTCAAAGAAAAACCATTTTCATTTCAGAGTTTATTGTTGAGCTAATGAATGCCTACCCAATAGCTTTTGGTGATCCTGCTGTGTATTCATCGGAGGCAATAAAGTAAATCATCATGCGCGATTTTTAGTTTAATATTTCCATGGTCTCGGAAAATGGTTTATGGTGGCAAAGGTCATTGCTGGCAGTGGCGTGGGGTGCAACAGGATGTACAACACTGTGAAATTCGGAAACATTAGTGAAACTTTTTTCATTCAATCAATCTGACATCTAATTGAATACATTTTATTGTGACTTCTTGTTTTGCAAATTATTGTGGTCAAAGCAAATTAAAAGTGCTCAAATAGCGGGGAAGAATGCAATCAATCGAACAAATTGTATTTTGTTCAGCTTTCGCGCCGTAAAGCAAGACTGGGATGATCAAGGTCTTATTTATATTATAGGTTACCTTGGATTGAGTGTTTTGTTTCTCAATTTCCTTCTTAACCCAAAGAAGCAACGGTTGGCAAGAGTTATTCTCCGTTAGATAGAGAGATAGATAGATAGATAAAGATTTTTATTTCCATAAATAATATTTACATATCCATTATAAAATAAATATCTTTAAAGCATGGCTTTGTGGCGTCTGCCTGATTGACAACTTATTATATGTAGTTTTTTTTTATTTAACACATATGTTGAAAAAATTTCATATATAATTCTGCTACTCTAAGCTAACGCTATTTTACAATATTGGAACATTACCGGAACTTCAATTTCCAATTTTGAATTTGATAAAAAATCACTTCCAACTATCTGTCTTCACGTTTCTCGCAATACAGGGCATCAGCCAATAAAATAAAATATGTCCTCTTGTTCTCTCATGTTGATGTTACACATTTCGCACTGCAAGGGTAAATCTTCACGATGCGGAATGAAGTTGAGATTAAAGAGTCACTTCGTATTCTAAACATCGTCGCAATTTGCACAGTCGTGTATTCATTACGGAAGTAATTCTTATATGGTTAAGGTTGTGGTTCAGTCTACGTTTGCGTTTGAACATCCTGTAAATGGAACTTTCTGCCTCAGCTGCAAACACCGATCTATAACGATCATCAAAGTTAGAAATGAGCTGATACAAGGACGGCTTCCACATTCTGTAATTATCTGTCGCAAGTTCTATATTTGCTTCTTCCGCTAATTCCGTCCACTCTCTAAACCAACCTGATTTGTTATTAATACATAGCTTGAAATGCTGCTTTTTTCAGGAGACGTTCATTGAACATTTCCAGAACATTACATATGTAATCAACTTGTAGCTTTAGGCTCTAAATAAATATGGGAGAGCTACCAGTTTCTAGCATTATCATGTAGTTAGGGGCATTTGATGGTAGTCGAAATATCCTTTTGATATAAACCCGGAGGAGTTGCTCAGCGATTTCATATTCCTTACTACCCCAAACTTGAGCTGCATACACCACTGTGGATTCTGCTACCGCTTCAAATATTTTGAATTTGCTGCTGTGGGCTATATGCCTGTTGTTAAATATTTTTGTCCATGAAACATTGATGGTGGTTTTTGTTTTTTTCAATTTTTCTTGGAGATGTTTTTCCATGTTATTATTTTTTGTAATAATCATGCTTTAATATTTATATTCGTTTACGACTTCAGTTCTCTCATTGTTAAATGTCCAACGTTCCCGTCCACTTGCTCTACTCCACCTCTTCGGAATATGATAACCTTCGACTTCTCTAAATTGACAACTAGTTTCCATGTTTTACAATAGTCACTAAGTTTGTTGATCATAAGTTGCAGAGACTCTGGCAAGTATGCAAATAGAACTATATCATCCGCGAAAAGGAGGGCTTTCCTGAATATTCCACTCCTCCCGGCAAACAATCGGTGACATCGTCGATAAAAAGCCGAAATAAACTTGGGCTTAGCATGCAGCCTTGCCTTACGTTATTAGATTGGCAGACGGCATTAATATTAAAACAATTTACTAGGCCTCATAACAGTTTGAGCACCCTTTGAAGAACCACTGGGATTTCCATCAATTTGATCTCGAACGCACCCATTACTTCTGTCATCCAGCATTTATCTTAACAATGATATTCCACACTAGCCGTCACAAATTAAATTGTTTTCGCAGTCATAAGAAAATGTTTTATTGCCAAAGAGCAATGATTGACCGCGGAGTTGAGTTTTTAAGGATTTGTTTTTCATCCAAATTTCAGTCTTTAGTGACATTAACTTTTTTCTTCGTGCCCGTGCCGGTAGATCACGGTGTAGGTAGATTCCGGTGTGTCGCAGTGTTGTAGGGGCTCTTGTCTTAAGAGACCTCTAACATCCTCATTTTTGTGCAGTTTGACTATGACATTTGCTGTATTGTTTTCCGTGTCTATAGCGGACCCTAGGTAGACGAAGTCCTGTACTACCTCGAAGTTATGTCTCTCTTTTGTTACAATTTGTCCAATTTGTCGATGTTTGTGTCCTTGTTTGATGGCAGCATAAGCATTATACATACTTCGTTTTGCCCTCATTAACCATCAAACCCATTTTTGCCGCTTCTGTTTCAATACTCGCAAAAGCACCAATGACATCAGGCATTTTTCTTCCCATTACGTCAAAATCGTCTGCGTAGGCGAGTAATTGTACAGACTTTTGAAACATTATGGTTGTAGTGTTGACGTTTGAGTTTTGTACAATCTTTTCAAGTCGAAAGCCTTTTTCAACAATAAAGGTGAGTTCTTTACCAATCGTAACGGGCCTAGCGCTTTTTGCCAACCATATCTTTGAGGGAATGGAATGAAATTTCTTACCCCTATGAATCCGGCAACAATTAATAAAGCCTACATCCGTTTTATTAGGGTGAATAGGTGCTTCTAAAAATATTCTTGCGCCGACTTTGAAGGATCTCAAAGTGATAGTAAACAGTTGCATTGTAGGTTGAATTCATTCTTTTAAACATGAAAGTAATGTCACCTTTTTCACTCTTTTCTATTCCTTTTTCTTTTCCTCATATATTGTGCACTTTTAAAACACCCATCAATGTAAAACAAAATCTTCTACCCATGAATCCACTACATTGGCAAACAACCTAATAGAAAAAGAAAACCCATCATCAAATTTAATCAGCCCTTACAACAGAAAACAATTACTTTGAACCAACACACAATCCGTTTATTCTTTGACAATAATAAAATTAATAAAAAACCCTTCTCAGTTCCTTCGAAAGTAAGCGCAGTACCTACTCGAGTAATCAAAAACAAACAACGAATGTAATTCAGTAAGAGTAATGCTTGTTGTGTTTGCTTTTCATTGCACCACCACCAACGCAGCTCCCAGTTGGGTTTTATTTTCATTTTAAAAAACTAAAACATTTCAATCCAAAGAACAACATGGAAACTAAAGTAAGTAGGTATATGCTGCTCTTCAGCAAAGCAAGTGTGAATAACCCAACCATTAATTAAATCAACTTGTATATATTCAAGCAAATATTATGTTCGTCATTAGATTACACTCAAGTGCCTTTTGCTCGGTTCTCGGTTGTTGTTTTTGTTTGATATTGTTTTTTTTTTTTACATTTTGTAGGGGTTTAAAAGAAGGATGGCTACGGTGTCTGGCATTTGTTGAAGTCAAACCATTTCACCCTCCATTAAGGCATCATTTGAATGAAAATAAAATGCTCCCATTACTTTAAATTAGAATTCGTTTATCACAATTGTAAAACAAGTTAATATCGCGATTGTGGGAGAGAGGAAAGGTGGAAAATTTTATTTTGAAACAATGAAATTCAAAAGGTCAGCGAATTCTGAATCATTATTAAATTCTTGATTCATTATCCGGAATCCGACCGAAAGAGGAGTCAAATTTCGTGAATGCTTTGTCAAGTGTGCTATGCTGAGCACACGCTGTCTGGAAATACAACAGACTTTATTACACCCACATTCAGATCAACATGATACCTACTCAGGCGTTCAATGAAATGTGTTTGCTTTTTCATCTTCGCTCACACAAATTAAAACGAAGAATACAAAGGACAGTTAAAAAAGGCGATAAAAGTTATATTTTTTCAAGCTGCCTACAATGATTCTTTATCCAATCAAATAGGTTTAATTGTTAAGCTTTGAATACAGCCATCACTGACAACATTTGTTTTGATGCTTAAAACATGTGTGGATCAATAGGACTACTCAGACAATTGTGAAAGGTCGAAGGACCAATGGTATTTCTAAAGAGACAAGCGGTGGATATGTAGTTAAGAGAAGCACTACATCACCATGTCTGTTCTGCAAATCAGGGTGCAGTCATACTCGATGGTTATTGATTAAGTATCCCTTAACCCAAATCAAATTCCACAATCTTCTATAGGTAGGATGTAAAAAATGGAAGAAAAAACACAATAAATTCATTTTTATTACCCTTCTACGTCAAGCCGTACTACAGAAGCACTCTTGACCCATTTAGGTTGGCGCAGCTAAAAACAGAAATATCCCCCCTCCATCTACATCATTGTGTCTACCCCTTCTCACTCCCAGTTAATTTCCTTTTCGACAATAGCCTTCATCTGCTGGCATTCACACAATCAACAACTAACAAATTGTTTTCTTTCTTCTTTTTTTAGGTAAGTCGATATATTTTTTTATGCCACCGAGCCTTATCCGCATATCAAAAAAAAAAGTAAGTAATTTACCTCAGTGACTTATACTTTCCTCCAGGTACACCTACCTACATATTTCCACGCTGTTAAAAAAAAGTTTTCTTAAAAAATATGTACTAGGAAAATAAAAAAGAAGAAATTGTGTTGGTAATTTATAAAGGTTCGCTTACAATTTCCTCCGTTCGATGTCGAAAGTAAACCCATAAATCATTTGGCTATAAATATCCCATCGAGAGAATGGTTTTATTCTCGGCCCAAAGGTATACAAAATAAGCGATATCCTTAAAAAGCCGCTTTTTAATTCCCCATTCCCGAGACGAGAGGAGTGCAAAAAGCAACACAAAAATGGCAAACACTACTTGAGAATATACAGCAACAAGAAAAGCACTTTTTAAAAGTAGTTCGCTGTTAAAAATAAAATTTCTTTGACTATCGGCCATTTTAACGTCGTCGTCGTCCTAACCAAAAATAGCAACACAAGATCCCTATCATCAGAAATCTGAACAACAAAGACTGGCTATAGCTAGAAAATTACCACACAGGCCTAAAATAAACCCTAGAGGCTCGAGGAGACAGAGAAAGAGGCTAAAACTACTTCTTTCTTTCAACCAACCCAATAAATCCTGCGAAAAAAAAAATGTACTTGCCGACGACTTGGACAGACGGACGGTAGTTTCATTCAAAAATTATATATACAACTAACCCTCTTTGCCACCATGCCCCAAAGTGATTCAAGTATAGCTTCTATAGCTGGGCTTAAGATTGGTAAATCCGTTCGCATAACACTCATTAAAATGGCAGGCAACTCAAAGCTTTTTATAGGCATTGGCTACTTCTATTTCCTTGTTGCTGTTAAATGATCTCCCCCCTTACATACCACACAATCACAACGTTAGATCTTAATTGGGTATTGCATAGAGCTTAGGTGATTGGGAATGAGGTTCTTCATATTGAGCTCTAAGCGAGGTGGGAACTGTTGCTGCCTGCTGAGGTGTGGAATCGAGTGTGCGTTTGGGTTTAGAGTTACTTCTCGTCCTCTGTGTTTCAACCTAAAATCGATTTCGAATCCGAACAATAGGCTGATAAGGAGGCCACATTATGTTGCAGACCTCTCGATTATGTTCGAGCACTACTATTTACAGAACGGTAATGTCACCAATGTGATTATGTGTACTTCTCTATCTGGCAGTGGGAATTGATGGAATTAGTGGTGTTTAATATGGTTTTTCCTCTTTTAATTTTTTTTTTTTCCTATTTTTTGCTTTTACATCAAATGGGAGTTGGAGTGGAACATGCATTACCAATTCATGCGAGAGTTGGGGCTTCTGTTAGAAACTTAAGGCTGATGAAGCGTTGTATTAGGGTTAACGATAAAGAGACTTTTGTGCTTTGCACTGCTTTACAATTTGTCTTGATGGGTTTGAAATAAGTAAGAGGCAAGAAACGAAACACTAACACCAATCGACGTTTATTTGTCTTGCTACAGATTGATTTGATTTTTCAAAAACCAAGTGAATTACAAAAAAAAACATAAAAGTTTATTGTTTTGAGTGTTGAAATGATAAATCAGTCTTCTTTTTCTCAATTTTGTGCGAAAACATATTGAATTTCAGTTAAACTTTAAGGCTTCCTCTAGACACACGACATTTTCGCGAATAGAGCGGCGGCGAAAGTTTTTGTATGTAGTTTTTCACATAAGCCTCATGTTGTTGAATTTCATGGTTTGGAATCACATAGCCAGAAGAATCTGTCATTCAGAGAATATGAAATCGAATGAAGACAGATTTTTAAGAAAAAAGAGCAGTTTTTGCCTTACAAATCTCTTAACTTACAAACGCGTGTTTCATGCTCCTCGTGTTGAACATCAAAGACAAACAAAAGGCCCATAGTTGCTGATATTACTAATGAAGTACTAATGACGCATTTTATCTTAAACGTATTTACAAATATTGTTCTTTTTTGGAATTTTGTTCTTTCTTTTCCCTTTTTTGGTGTTATGAGCACCGTCATTTCGAAGGATCACAGCCTCCCCCAGTTACCTACTTCACACCAGTGACCCGAAATTGGGTATACCGGCAGCCGCTATATGAATCAACGCACAAATTATACTCTGAACCTACTCTCTGCAATTCTTTTCGAATAATATAACATTTACGTTGATACATTGCATTTGACGCAAATAAAAAGGTTTCACGTGTTTTTATTTTTCTTCCATCGCGTGCCTTTACAAGAGAAATGAGATATAAGGGAAGACACAAATGAGCTTCAACTAACAGGTAGTGGAATTTATCAATCTGCAATTTCTTTATCTAACCCTTAAGAAGTCTCGCGGTGCCCGTGATGAGATCGGTAGCATGTTTGCCAGTTGAAATAATTTTTTCCACGAGTATCGTTTTTCGCGAGGAATTGGCAAAACCGCCGAGAGCATTGAGACTGCCATGAGAAGCGCCTTCTTTTCTTACTCAGCCGCTTAGAATTGGTATAAAATTGAAGGTCCTGAATCACGTTGGCTTCGAAACTCCCGGAGACTTGTTTCGCTTCTGCTTCATCATGTTTATGTTGGGCAACGTGAGGTGAAGTAAAATTGAACATTTTAGTAATGTTGCGAAAAATCACCATCACCTTAGCTGATCAATGAATCTCGTTTGGTGAGAAAAATAATTTCTTAAAGTTGAACCAACAACATTTTCATTGGAGTTGCTCATGCAGGCCAAAGATGAAATGTTAAACTTAGGCCCTGATTGCGGTTGTCGACGATCAATCGACTCGTAATTTGTCGATTACATCGACCAAGTCGTATGTTTGGTATTGTGGATAGCAATCGACAGAAACACATGTTATTGTGAATAATCAGAAACTAGATTGTGAATTTTAAGATTTTGACAGTTCTTTGATGTTTACTAACAAATAAAAAATATTTTTTTGGATGCGTTTCTTTTAATTAAAGTTGTTAAAATATGAGTCAAATCGAAATTTGGTTCAGTGATAATGATTCGGATACCGATAGTGAGCCTACTATTGAAATAGCTCGAAAACGGAGACGAATAAGAGACTTCTAATCCTCTGGAACTGGGGGAAACCAATGTAGCTGCTTCAATTTGAAACCTGTTACTCGGTTCTTGAGACTTTCATTTTGAATTTTACCAAAAGATTTTTAAAGTAGGGCTAGTGGCAAAACGGTCAACATATCTGCCTGTTACATGAGATGTTGGAGGTTCGAATCCCAGAAACGTCAAGTCCTAAAAAAATATCACAAGTATCGCTTTTATGTATCACGCGGAATTAGGAGCTCCTCCGATAGTAATTAAACACCGCCATGAAAAACGCTTACACGTAGCAGTTCGGAATCGGATAAAATCTGGAATTCATTAGTCCTCGAGACTTCCGTAGCTTTGTGCCGCCTAACTTTATATTTTTTTATTCTTCTTGGAGAGCTCTTTGATTTCAATTTAAAAACAGACCTCAAAGTATTCTAGCAGATGATTTACGTATTGGAAATTCAGTGGTTAGTTCCCCCAAACCTCCAAACTCGTTTCAGTAACATCAAGAGGCAGGGCTAAGACTGTTAAACAGCAGTTACCGAAAAAAACATTTTTAGAAGCTCATCGTGTATTTCTCACTCTTGTCGATTAAAAATAAAATTGCTTCGATTGAAATTGTATTCAGTTCACTTTGATGTCGTTCCATCCCTCTTCAGTTCACACAACTAATTAAAAACAAATATATTTCTTTAGGGGCTCTTGCAAATAGCTGATTAAGTACCATTCACTTAGTTCAAATAACGGGAGACAACTTGCAAGCAACATATTCGGACTTTAAAAAAAAAATCTCTTAATAAGCTCTTAATTCGCTCTTCAGAGCACTATTTAATTTTAATACCAGCTACTCTAAAATTAACAAAATTGAGTATAGAGCATTCATTAAATATTGTTAGGAAATATGCCTACGCAGATCAAAGACAGTAAAATTTTGGGTTGGTGAATTTAAAGGTTGTCTTAAGAGTCTCGAAGACGATGAAAATTCAAGACATCCAAACAACTACCGACGAGAATATCGCCAAAGTTCATGATAGTACTAGACGACCGCCGAATTAAAGTGCGAGTGATAGCGGAGGTTATGAACATGTCTAAAGAACATGTTGGTCAAATTTAGCGCGAAGAAGTTGTCCGCGCCTCGGGTGCCCGATTTACTCAGATTGGAGTAAAAACCACCGCATTTACATCATTTTATCACAAGGGACTCCAATCGTTGATACCATCAAGAGTTCAAAAGTTTCATTTAAAAATATACGAACTTTGAGTAATTCTTCATTAAGGACACTAACTTTATCCATCAAAACTAGTCAAAAAGTGAATGTGTCAAAAACATCAAAATATTCACAGGAAAGTTCAAGGAAGGTAGAACTTTACCGTTCGAAAAGTTACGCTTATTTGAATTCATTGTCAATACATTAATTGGACATCATTATCTGATGAAAGCAGTGTAGTGTATGTGTCAGCAAAGTTGTAAGTACCTACTAAACTCACACCAAAATGTATAAAGTCTTCGTTCCAAATAAGTTGAGTTCAGAAATTGTTTGAACATATTACCTAATGCGCCATGTTTTCCCAAGTTTCGTGCAACTCAAAAGTTAACCTAAAGTTAGTTTTTCTTTGGAATAACTCATACACTCCAACTATACATTACACTCATTCTTTGAGAAGAAATAAATTGAATATTTCTCGACTTATTAAATAATTTTGTTTTTGAAATGAAAGTTGAAAACACATTTTTGGTTGGGCGAATCGAAAAATATTCGTCCTGGAATAGCATGGCAACAAACAAACTCATAAATTCTGAACCTTTGCCGACTTGAAACATCCTTCAGAGTCTAACAATAACAATAGCCCCATATAAGCACCATACATCATGAGGAACAAACTTGCACACATGCAACAATATGCTTGCTTACACTGATGACAACGATGCTGCACAAAGGTGGCACTTATAAGGGCATGTATACACCGTACATCCTTAAAACCACCGACGAGTTTTCTTCAGTTTTCTTTTTTCCTTTTTTTTTTGGACTGTGACGTAGGAAGAAAGACGAAAAAAATCGAAACACACATAACTCAATGGCTTTTGCCTGGTGACGGTGGCTCCATCTTCTTCCATCCTCTTTCCCGGGTTTTCTCTCAGCAAGGAGAACAGTGTTGAAAGAAGATGAAATTCTTTACTACTTCATTCTTGAAGCCACTGCTACCGGGATGGTAACACAATAAAATAACAGCAACAACAAGAAAAACCTCCTTCATCTATAGAAATAGCAGGCAAAAACGCGTGTATTTACGGGCAAATCACATGACGTAAAAAAAATCACAGGAAACATTTTTCCATTAAGATACATCCTTGCAAACGTTCATTCTTTTTTTCTCTCCTGTGTGGAAATATCTTCCTTTTTTTATCTAAGGCCCACTCAACAGGATGCAAGGATACTGAATACAAAGATAAAAACAAGTCAAAATTAAATGATAAACAAAGTGGAAAACGGAGTTACATACTAAAACCATTTACGTCTTGCCCCTTCTTACAGAATTCAAAATAAATCTACAACGTTTCTCATCTTGGATCACAACTGTTTTTAGAAAGAGTTGGAGGTTACATTCGAAACAACACAAAAAAAAAAAAGAAGAACTCTGCAATCTCTCGTATGTAATGAGAAATAAATGCTCTGATTAGATTACCTAACATCATTAGGAAAGCTTTTGAGCTTAGTATGTGCCAAAAATTCATCAAATTGGGTTAATAGGATGGAAGAGGCAAAGAGCGAGTTGAACTTTAAGACTTCTGAAGGTGTATTGTATTCAATTAGGTTTTGAT
Organism: Melanostoma scalare; assembly: GCA_949752695.1. NCBI lineage: Eukaryota > Metazoa > Arthropoda > Insecta > Diptera > Syrphidae > Melanostoma > Melanostoma scalare. The sequence continues at coordinate 218,751,298 of OX456984.1, forward strand.
TGAAATTTTCCTTTCTTCATTTCGGCAGCACTCACTTGGTGGAATCTGGTTCAGGGATGAACGAACGTTCGTTGTATTACTACCACCACTACCAACAACAAGCAGCAGCGCTTCTTTGATAATCAACCGGGACCAAATTATGAGGCTGTCGAATTTGGGACAGATTAAATGTTCATGTAGCTATAGATCAAGCAGCACAGCAAGTTTCATACTCGTACATACATACATGAAATCATTAAAGATGCCTCAAAGGCTAATTGGATAAAGCATGTAGGTTCGTTGTGCTCAAAGAAGTACGTGAGGCACGTAGCTTTTGATTTCTTTCTCAATCGACTTCCTTGATTTTGTTATGATATTTGTGTGGTGATAAGGGCTAGTGTTAAATGAATCAATTCATCTTTAAGAGTTTTATGAAGGCGGGTGGTTTATGTAAAGATTTGGGGGTTAAAAAAATCAGAATAAAAAAAAAAAAGTACAAGCAAGACATTGAAGATGAAACTCAATGTGCTACATAATTCTCCATAAACACTTCTTGGAAAAACTTTTCAATCCATTTGTAGGTCTCAAAACCACTATTATAGATTTAAGGACCTACTCTCAGAAATTATTGCAAAAACAAGAAGAGCGCACAGTAAAAAAAAGAAAATTGGAGAACCAAACTGAATTCTGGTGTGCGGGAAAAGGGGTTGGTTTTGGGCTTTGAGCCATTCATTAAGTGTTGCTGTACTCCTACCGTAACAATAATTTAATTTCGTGTATTGCTCCTTCGAGCTGGAAAAATCGAGCGAATCAAATGCTTCTGCAATGGGAGGGAAAAGGGGTTGGTTTTGTGTTTTGTGCTATTTATTAGCAATATTGACAATATCGGGTTTTTTCAATAAAACAAAAACGGTTTCGGAAATCTATGAAATTCTTTATTTCTGTGAAAGTACGTTCAACGCCATTATGTATGGATTTCTTTTTGTATGAATTTCTTTTGCATGGCCATCACGGACATGCTTGCAGAAGTCCAGACGCTGAACCCGATTTTCGACGGTTTTCAAGCATAAATCGGCCGATACTGCTGCAATTTCACGTTCGATATTCGTACGAAGCCCAGTTCACGAACATACGACGCTTTTGGTGGTCAAGCGAATTCAGTTCTTGTGTCAATTTAATCTTGTAAGGATATAGGCCAAGATCTTTCACAAAATTCGCCACAACGACGAACAGAGATGCCCAACGCTTGAGAACGACGTTCGAGAGACACATTTGGGCTTTCTGCAACTGAAGTCTCAGCGGCAGCAATATTCTCGACACTACAGGCACTTCTTTGTCTCACTGGCACGGGAACATTTTGTACTGTGCCTGTGGATTAAAATTTTTCTACTAGACGCTCAATTGTTGATCTGCTAGGACGATAATGACGACCATTAACTGGACGCAGCGCTCTCAACGTTGAGGCCACTGACTCCGAATTTCGGTAGTAAATTTTTTTTCTTTCCATAAATGGCAAACCTTACTGAAGAGAAATGTCAAAAGAGCAGCAAGAAATATGGCGTCGTTTGCTGTCCCTGTCGCTCTACTTTTGTAGCGTCCCTGTTGAAAAACACTTTATCATCCATAAACACTTTTTGGAAAAGCACTTTAGTCTATTTGTAGGCCTCAAAACCACTAGTATAAATTCAAGGACCTCCTCTCAGAAATTATTACAAAAACAAGAAGAACGCGCAATAGATACAGAAAATTGGAGATCACTCTGAACGCTGATGTGGCCGAAAAGGGGGTTGGTTTCGTGCTCTGAGCCATTCATTAAGTGTAACTGTACTCCTATCGTAACAATACTTAAATCTCGTGTGTTGGTCCTTCGAGCTGGAAAAATCGAACGAATTAAATCCTTCTGTGATGGGAGCGAAAAGGGGTTGGCTCTGTGATTTGTGCTATTTTTTAAGAGTGACTGTATTCCAGACATAGTAACAGAAGTAACACATGGCAATATTATTTCAATCTCGTGTATTGGTCCTTTGAGCCGGAAAAATTAAGCAAATTTAGTAGTTCGTATTATTTTCACTTTCATAAAAGCGCACAAGTCTTGTAAGAAACCAATAAACTTATCTATGTCTAAAAGGAGAACAAATAGGAAAATAGAAACTTATCGACACACTAAATGGGCTGAAAGTTATATTTTCAGGCCCACAATGATATTCGTAATGATATGAAGCACTAGATTTTCTGATCTAGTTAACGTAGTTGCCACACATTGAACCCCTCATTAATGAAATTCAAAACATTGCTTCGCAACTTTGCCCCGATGCGGCTACCTGGATACAACAAAAAATGGTTTAACCTTAAGCACAACACTGAAAACAAATACCAATTCCCTATTCCATTGGACGTATTTAAACTCTGGCTGATTTATCACAATCCTCAACTTTATGCCACCGAAAACAGTGCAAAAACATAGCCAATCTTGTTAAATCAATTTCAATTTCATGGCATGACTTCCGAGCCTCCACTTATGCTCTAATAGACACTTAAATTTCCACAGCAAATAAATGGGGGAGCGTTTTCGTTTCTAAAAAATAAAAGCAAAAAAAAAACTACCCTTCTAAAACGCACCCTCGTCGTTTTCGCATCCAGTTGAGGTGTCCAATTTCACTTAATCTCGCACCGGAACGACCCTTCAAAATACTCTTTCCTGTCTGCCCCGGCACCTTTGCTTCCATCTCCTCGTGGCGACTAACTAACAAACTTGGTGCAATAACTTCCACTCAATAGCAAATGCTGGTACTCTCGTACAAACTAGAGCTATCTAAGGTAAACCGCCCTTCGCGCAGCCCACCTCGTTTTGAACACATTTTCAATCTGTGAACTAAGTTCTACAGCTGGGCTTTTCTTTTCCCTCCCAAAAACTTCCTCTTACTTACAATCTCTACGTCTGTAACTGATACTCTGAACTGGCAAGCCACTTATAGTACCAAGTCATTGCAGCAGACGGTGACGCGCCAGAAGAAAAGACGAGTTTAAAAAAAATTATTTCTTCCCCTAGTTCTATTCATAATTTAAAGGAATTCACCTGCGAATTTGTAGAAGAAAAAAAAAAAGAAAAGAAAAAAAAACGGGACAGCAGCAATTCACCCTTGTACCATCCACTTATTGCGATGATATGATGTTCTCAAGAGGCTATTCAAGTGCTCTGCAACTGTGCCTTCTAACTTCGACGTCGACGGAAGTACACCCGGCGACCCCACTGAATGAAAAAGACATGAAGGGGCTCCACAGCACCAGTGCATGTTCATACACACAAATACACACACACGCCTAAATATCACCCAAACACTGGCGAATACAAAAATCGAGTGCCATTCACAAGATGTCACTGTAACGTGTGTATTTCTCGACTATATGTTCAGCTATCACAACTTTTCAACTCCTTCATCAGTCTGGCTTTTATGTCGCGTCGCGGTGACCCTCTCCAATGCTCATGAACGAACTCTTCCCTATGTAAAATGAACAAAACACAAAAAAAAAAAACAAAACAAGAAGAAGAAACAAAATGCGGTTTCCTCTATTCAAGTGGCAAGTCGTCATAGTGACGGATGCAGCACATGCACATCACCTTTCAACCGCCATACCATGCCAACATAACACCACCATCACCATACCAAGATGTCGTTTGTTCATTTGGCAGGTTAAGCAGCAGCGCCAAGTAGTCGGTCCGTCATATCATCATCATTGAGCCGTCGTTTGGTGAGAATTGCGAAATGAGAGACAGCAAGAGTATCCCATTCAGGTGCGATTACACCGGTTGTTCTTTGAGATATTACACAAACCACAAATGGTTTGCAAATTGATGGAAGAGGCACATCCTTCCATCTATCATGAATGAATGAATGGAATATGCGCGCTCTGGTGGCAAAAATTCAATTAACGGCGATCAAGTGTAGCAAAAGGTAGATAAACATACGATGCACACGCCATAATGGGTGGTTTAATGATTTAAGTGCTACGTTGCCATGGTAAATTAGTTTCTTTTTGAATTTAAAACAAAAAGGCAGTTAAGTGAGAGGACTATAAGCGCAGCTAAATAGCAGAGTTTGCTAAAAATTATAAAAAAAAAAAGAAATACTGAGAGGTTTTGCGTGATTCTTCAGTGAAAGAATGAACAAGTGAGACAGTCTGGAGTAGCGAGTAGGTAAGCGACAAGTTACCTTTAGAGCATACTGTTGTCTTATTTATCACAACTCTGGGTTTCTGAGACTGAGGGTGGGGACATCCGATTTTCAGAAATGAGCTTGAAAAGCAGCTGGCAGGAGGGAAAAACTCTTAGCATTGAACACATGAACATCGATGTTACCTGATAGTAATGCTGCATATGATCCATTTCAATTTCATCATATTCATGTGCGATGTCTAGATCGCTGGAAATCTACGAAAAGGTGGCGGCAAGCTAGGAAAAGTGCCGACATACATATAACCAAAGTCAGCAACAATCAGAATCAATGATTATCAAACGAAAAGTTCAAGATTGGCCTTAAAACAAAAGAACAAAATATCCAGCACTTGCGACTCCTGAGAAAACTTCACTTAAATCACCGAAACAGCCTGAAAATAATAACACACTATTTTAAAGTTTCAGGCTCAAGCCATTGGTTGGGCGCCAATTAAGTCTCTTGCTGTTTTTTTTCTTCTCTACATACTTATTTCCCGCCAGAACAACAACCCAGTTATACACGGTCAGATGGCACCCTAGTGAAAAGCTAACCGGAGTTTAAAACCCTTGTGGTACCCGTGGTGTGATGAATATCATGTCCGCCTGTTAATCCAGAGGTTCGAGTTCGAATCCCAACAGAGGCAAAAATGTTTTTTCCACGGGTATCGCCTTTCGCGAGGAATTGGCAAGTCCTCCGTTAGTATTCATTGCCATGAAAAGCGCTTTCCTGATTAGCCGTTCAGAACCGGCAGAAAATTGTAGGTCCCCTCCATTCCCTAACAAGGCATGGTTGTGAGAAATGCGCCAGGCCCAGGGGCTCCTCGCTCTGTTGCGCCACCCTATTTTTTTTTTTTTTTTTTTAGTTTTCAACCCTAGTACATTCGTTGGGCACCACTTAAAATGTTTTTTTTTTTTTTTTTTTATAATTAACGCGCACATCAAGGGGTTATGACTACCCTTATAATGTTATTAAGCACAGTGCGAGTATTTAGGAAAATAGGAGAGGATTTGAAAGGAGACATCGATGCACGTTGCTTTTGAACCTTTGTGAATCGTAATGCAGGGGAAAAACAGGGCCAGGTAGAGCATTCCACATTCGGGTGGTGCGACTAAAATATGAATCTCTATACTTGACTGTACGTCCGAAGTTGGGCTCAAGGTAAAACTGATGAGCATTCCTAGCGAGGCGGGTGTTGCGGCTAAATTGTTTCAGGGGAGGAATGCAACTGGCTATTTCACTAGAGCACTGTTTATAGAAGAAGCGATAAAAAAAAGTGAGACAGGTAACGTTTCGTCGATGTTCAAGAGAATCAATCGATTCTACGATTGAACTATCACCTATCAATTTTAACGCTCTATTTTGTACCCTATCAAGTAGGCGCAAAGATGTTTGAGCGGCACCTGACCAGATATGGGAGTTATACTCCAGTTTAGGGCGGATGAAGGCCTTATAAATTGTAGCCAGATCAGAAGGGGTGAAGAATTTCCTGCATCGTCTCAAGAAACCTAAGCATTTAGCAGCGTTTTTGGCGACTTCAAATATGTGGTCGTTCCAACGAAGATCATCGTCTACACACATACCAAGTACTGACAGCTTTTCGGTTTCTTCGATGCAGGTACCATTCATGGATAATGGCAATGGGGGAATGTTAAGCTTCAACGACAAGAGACAGCATTGAGTTTTCGAAGCATTGAATTCTACTCGGTTCATAAGACCCCATGCAACAATGCTGTCAAGGTCAGAATTCAATGAGCTTATCATACGCAACCGTTCCAATTCCACATCCGAAGAGCAGGGACGTGAATTTGGAAACGAATATGAAAAGCTGAGGGTCGAGTCGTCAGCAAAACAGTTAAGAGGATTAGAAGTTTCAGACAAGAGATCATTAATGAAAATGAGGAAGAGAGTCAGAGACAAAACGGAGCCCTGGGGCACACCAGCATTTATGAAGTGGGTATCAGACTTGAAGCCATCCAACACAACTTGTATTGAACGGTCGGAAAGGTAATTTCTAATCCAACGAAGAAGAGACTCATCGATACCAAAAGCACGCATTTTCGATAAAAGAGCCTGATGCCAAACTCTATCAAATGCTTTAGAAATATCAAGCGCAATAATCTTACTTTCTCCAAAACAATGTAAAGATTGGTTCCACTTTTCGGTGAGATAAGCCATCAAATCACCAGTGGACCGTTTGCAAACTTAAAATGTTTAATGCTTCTTCTAAGCACATACGTGTTGAGCTTAAACTACGTGTAGACAGCTGTATGCTCAAATGGCTTGAGAAGTAGAGAACTTTGTTTAAATGAAAATCTTAAAGCAACGATACGGTTCAAGGGACTTTCGACATCACAGTGCAGGAAAATCAGCGAAGAAGACCTCATCTTAGGTGGCACAATCAAGAAAATAGAGACCCCCACCGGCTGGTAATGCAAAGAGTTATCCTGAAATTGAATTTCTTATCAACTTTGTTTGAGGCCAAGGATCACCTCAAGCTGTAATGCCTACCTAATTAAAGCCTCACGCTGGGCGCCATTTAAGATGTCAAACAGCTAGGAGCAAGAGTAACATACGGAAAATGTTACTGAGAGCGAGTCGCCTATGGCTGGCTTACAAAGGTTTAGTGTGTAAGACTTAGTGTATAGGGGGTAGGCACAGTGGCAACCAAAAAAAAAACGTAACGTAATAAAAAAAGTAAAAAAAACACAAAAATCAAAATAAAAAAAAAAACTTAAAGCGGCGTCGAAAACGAAAAAAAATCGTAAAAAATCAAAATCAAAAAAAAAAATTTAAAAATACAAGCTGCGTCCCACAATCCAAAAAAATAGAAAAAATACAAAAACCAAAAAAAAATATAAAACAAAAAAAAAACAAGGAAAAGCTACTGTGGCTGCTCTAGTTTTAAGTAGTTTTTAAGTAGTTTTAATTAGTTTAAGTATTTTTAAGAAAACATAAAAAATGATCGAGAAAACTAATTTTTTTACAATTTTCTTAGTTTTAATATTAGATATAGTTAGAAATAGATACCAGATCATTAGGCCGAAAGGCATTAATAATAAGTTATTGTGTAATTTAGAGTACCCGCCTAGGGTGAGTAAGTTAATTAAGTTATTATGTAAGCTAGTTTAAACATTTGGTAGCAAGTAAGTAGATATAAGTGATAAATAAAAAAAAACAGCTAGGATATGAAAATAATCAAGAATAAATAGATTTCTTCGTTGAACCCTTGGTTTGCCCAGTGGTCTTTTGGAAACTCTTGGCTCGCCCTGAATGTAAAACTGAGAAAACTGTGAGTCCTAGGTTTCCCGACTTTATAAAGTACCACTAAAATAAAGCAAATCTGTGTCAACCCGGGGGAAGTTCAATGAACAAACCAAATAAAGATTCAGACTCAAGTTGCAAGGCTGAAGTCATCCGTTGGGCGCCAATTAAGATTTTTTGTTTTCTTAGGCTCAACTAAAAACATAAAACTCTATTCGAATGCAAAAACCTTAGCTTAGTTAACAGTGTCACTTTGCACCTTTGTGGTGTCCTTAAAAACCATGAAGTCATTTGAATGTTAAGCCTTTGCCTTGAAAATAACAGCAGCAAAATATTTTGAACATTTTAATAACCGGTTAAAGAGGTTCTAACTTTCATTTTTTGTTGAAAACACAAAAAGTTTTTAACAACAGTCTTCAAAAGTAATGCTAAATTGAAGCCATGGAAGGTACTTCCTTCTCTTTTATTCAATAGAAATCCTTTTCTAATTATTCTGATAAGATAAGTAGACTCTAATTTTCCTACACATTCTTAAAAATATTTCAAACCCCAACTTTCTTAATAAAATTAGCTTATGACTATCGTGATCCAGATGCTATGATAATTTATCCAAGCCATAGCAAACCATTCAAAAGCCAAATGAAAAAAAGGACTTTTAACCTTTGCATAACAAAAGAGAAAATATCTAATTTCTTACACACAATCGACAAAGAAAAAGTTTTATCAATCTCGTATTTCGGTTCCAAGCACTTCACCTGACTCATTAGTTTTGGTTACCTTCGAGGAAATAAGAAGGAATAAAATGAAAAATAATTTAATCCTCATTTTGCTTTATTATTCTGCACACGTCTTTAGCACCAATACATACAGTCATACATAGACACCCGCACAACGTTTGGATTTTTAACACAAAATGTTTACCTCTCCACTCAGCTCTTTCCGCTCATTTAATCCATTTACCCTCTGGCATACAAAACGTTACCTGCTTTCAACGGGCACATAAAATGGTTCTACCAGAAAGAAAGGATTACCTAACCAATAACTAAGCATCATTTGCCATTTCCTTCCTTTCACGACACACCTGAACTTTGAGGCTTTGCTCTCGGGATATACACATGTAGAATCGAAACGAAGCCTACACTTCCTCACTTAGCAGAAAAAAAAAAACATGATTTCCAATTATGTGAAAACAGGTTCTCTATAGTGAGCCATCTTCTGGTGCTGTTCCATTCAAATATATCTCACACATGTCAATATAGGTGATTCTCAGAGTAAATTAGTTACATAGTGTCTGGTAATAAATCACAAATTGAATATTTTATCAAAAACTCACCCACGCTAAGGTGATGAAACCTTATAAAAGCAAAGATGCACATTCATTGAACACAAAAGATAAGGAATTCAAATCGTTGCACAAGAAGGTTATTTTCATTCTAATTATTATCAGAAAACTATGGTGAGAGCTCCAATTTTATCTTCAAAAATAAAACAATTCTCAACTGAGGTTACCGAGTGTCCTTGATGAATGAGCTGTGTGTTTGATTTGTTTTTACACTCCGGTAGACAAATTGATGAAATTGTGCTGGAAAATAGAGACAGAGAGTTGTGTTTGCGGTGCAGAGAGATATCCTGAAATAGACAGCATACTTGTGTGAAGTGAATTTCATTTGCTTTGGAAGCGTAGTGATTGTTTTTCGTTTTACGTTTGATGTGAAAAGGTAAAAAGCAATTTCAGGCCAAAGAAAGACATGTGCAAAAGGTAAACACAATGAACTGAGATAAAATTTGAAGAAGTCAGAGACTTCTGTGTGCCTACGTACAATCAACCAGTGGTATTTTCCTTCCAAAATACTAAACCAGCGACAGGTTTGAGTCAGTAACAGATCAGAATATTACAAAAACCCGAAAGAATCATCAGCTTACTTAATAGGTTTTCAATGGAAAAATCCCCGCCCCCTTAAAATGATTTTTATTTTTAAAAGGAGGCTTTTATGCTAATCTGGAGAACTCAGACCTAATTTTTGGTCCATTGTACTACCAGGGTAGCAGCCTTCCCTTTTTTTTTGTGTTGTAGTAGTTGGAAATAAGGTGTTAGTAATTTCACATATAACGTCAAGGGCGGCGTCCATATGAAACTGAGAGGCTGAAAGAAAAGTAGGTGCCCAGAGCGGGATTCGAACCCACGCGTCCGACCTATCTACTGAACACTCTACCACTAAAAAAAATGAATTGATAATGAACACTAGGGAATAGGCTCACTACACTCAACGGAAATCTTTTAACTAACGACAAGCTTGGACATGGGACTTTGCATTGGGCGCCATTTATAGCAAGAACTCGTTTGTCACTAATAAAAACTCAAATTAAACTTTATATTGAAAATTGTATGATGTTATGATGAAATGCGAGATAATAGCTGAGAAAGTTTTGTGCAGGGTGCGGCACGGAAACCGAAAGAATTTGAAGCCGTAATAATGCCGCAATCTTAAAGCAACCTTGTGCGCGTTGGAAAGGGGAAGAAGATTAATTTGCCCGATGGCAATATGTTTTCAAAAGTTTTGCGCACCGTCAATACGAACAAATCATTGCTTCTAAGAAACGAAAAAAGCAACCTACTCAACGGTCCACTAAACATATTGGAACTTATTAGACTTCCTCAAACCAATTCAACCAATATCGTTCCTCTACATTGCCTATAGATGGCGCTTTTACGGTTTAAAATCCATTTGGTTTATGTGTTGCACCCTGTATTAAATCTAGATTCCTATAACACTACAAAAAAAAACAATTAACTATAAAAAGGTCTCAAGGAGGTCGAATACTTACTCGGCTTAATCTTTCAATTCAATGGCAAGATTGAGAGGCTCTTAAAACTTAACCCTCAAAAACAATACGAAAAAAGTTTTGACATTCATATAATTGCAAGTGCTCAATAAAAAAGCAACATAATGAAAATCCTAGTATTCAAGGATTTTCGCATCGGACGCGTTCTTCGCAATTCAGGTATTTTATTATTTTGTAACTGGCAGTTCAAAGACTTGTTATACTCATTTGCATTTGTCATTCCGGTCTTGATTTCAAATCATCGACTTCAAATAGGGCGCCATGTTAACATTATTATTTTGTGCTATTCCTTAAACCATTCTTGTGAGAGATCACAGTGACCTCCATTTTTGTGCCGGTTCCAAATGAGTGAGTGAGTAAGAAAGTGTTAGTATCAAATGTAAAATATAGCCGTGGAAAGGATTTGAATATTACTGGAACTAGATCCTCACACACCACAAATTGCAATGAACCACAAACAGAGAAGAGTTTGAAATAGTCTTAGTTATTGCGAAGCTCGTGAATGCCGGGAGCAACCGATTAGGTATCTTCCGTCTGCCTATGAAACAATAACTCTCTACAATCCTGAACTTGTTCGTATCAATCCAGTAGCGCTCCGAATAGACAATCCTCCAATTGGCTTTTGAAAAGAAGTTCCAAGTTTCCACTCTGCCGAGATCTTTTTGGGGCGATGAGGAATTTTTAAGAGAAACTTCAATTGAATATTTAACAGAGGGTTCAAGGACCGAAGAAGGCATAGGTTGCAGAATGAACTCAGGCAGTCTAAGTGTAAGTCTCTCATTCCGTCATCCAAACCACTGTACCGTGTTTCAAGCAAAGTTTCTAACGATCAAAGAGGTCCTATCGTAGCTAAAAGAAAACATGATATCCTCAGTGAGTACCCGCATCTCCTCAGATCACGAAATCACTCAACGCTGTTACCACGAACTCAGCAACCGCCCTCAATGGTCGACTATCTCACACGGAGATGGCTGCACAATTCAACATTAACCATTTTTGAGTGCCGGGCACAAACATATCCTAAGGAACTTCAAAGATATTAGCTCGCCAGTATACCGATTCCAACCAGCTGGCTGAACATTGAACATTGGCATACCAATAGCTGCATGCAGGCTCATTATAAAGCAAGATTACATGGACATAACAAACAATAGGTGGTATCACCACAACCTGTGTGGCAAAGAAGCAGATATGGCCAAAATTAGATCCAAAACGCACTATACACTTGGTATTTATACGGAGACGGCATATAAGATCCGTAATCGTTGTTATTACTGGACATTGCCTCATAGGTAGACACGCCATTAGATTCGGCTTTCTGTCTAACGACTTCTCCAGAAGATGCTTAGACGAAGTTGAAAAAGAAACAATCCCACACATATTCTGCTTATGTCCTGCACTTCTCTCCCTCAAAAGAAAACTCCATTTAGGGCAATACGTTTCTTCTTTCTACTGAAACATAAAAATGGAACTTTGAATCAAATTTCTAATGTCTATGAATGCTCTAGCTAGATTCAGCCATGTTTAGATACGGAGTAATAAAATGATGGGTCTTTTACAAAATTTTTAAGCCTCGCACAAGAATCACACGTTCTCTACGGTCATTTCAATCAATTTAGAAAAAAACCGATCGGACCTCGCGTTGGGCGCCACTTTTTAACATTGTGAGTCCATAGGTGTGGTACTCTTGGCGTGATGGTTAGCACGTCAGCTTGTAACGAGGGAGGTTTGAGTCTCGACAGAAACCAAAAAAAATCAACGGGTTTCACCTTTCGCGAGGAATTGGCAAGTTTGTAAATTCATTGCAATGAAAAGCGGTGTCTCAATTAGCCGTTAGGAACCGCCAGAAAGTGGTAGGTCCCTCCCATTCCCTCACAAGGCATAGTTGTTAGAAGTGCACTAAACTCTGGGGGACTGTTGCGCCCCCTATTTATTTTAAATCATTTAGTCCATAGGTGGTCAATTTTAGATACAATAATTGGGAAAACTATTGAGCATGGAGGAGTGATTGAAATATATACAAACTTTCTCAAAAAGACAGAATCAATACAACACCGTTTTACACCTAAAAACCAACCGCATAACCATTCAATGTTCAAAGGTCACCTAAGCGCTAGCTCAGTTAACAAAGACTGGCCAAATACCAATCAAGTCTAACCTAACAAACACATTCAGCCGAATTCGAGGTTTGATTCTGTGCAAATAACAAACGGCCTTCAGGTGTACACCTGAGTGAACATTTAAACTCACTTTTCTAAGAATCATACGAACACGCTTTCAAAACGAGATTCAAACAAATTGAAAACAAAATCGTCCTTTTCTGATGAAAAACCAAACCAAAAGGTTAAAAGAAAAGAAAGGCCAGTGAAATAGAGAAAAACAACCATCTGAGTGGCAGCTTGATACATCTATTAGATGAGCAATATATTTGTTTAAGAACAAAAAAAAAAAACCAAATCAAAAACAAATCAAGTGTTTCACAATTGATCGGATATGGATTTCAGATGAATAGTTTTTTTTTTACAATATTCGACTGAGTGGTTTTTTGTGCTTCACCCTTAAGGCAGATTGTATGAAAATACTTTTTTGATTTTCAAATGAACAAACTCACACATGAAATGAGTTTAAAGTCACTTTGCAAAGGACAACCCAAGTTAAGAGGCTTCTCTTTTTGTCCATTTAAAATTTTCACTTCAAGTTTTCTCATATGAAACAAAATAAAAGTTAACCTTATTTTCTACTTTTGCATAAATTTATTCGATCTCTTTTTTAAATATTTCAACACACACCATTCCTTATGTCTTTTTGTATGACCTTTAGCTGTAACTTCAAAAAACCAGTTTTTCATGGGTGTCATTGGATTGGAATGGCCAAAAAGAGGGAAAATGTATTTGAAGATCAGAAGTTTTTTATTTTTATTAGTCAGTGATAAACCTAAACAACAAACGACCGTTTTACGACCTTTTGTATAGAAGCCATAGCAGTTTTTGATGGGAAGTCTCCCTTCAATCTGCTTTCTTTTTTATATTTTATGAATACAATGTTATATTCCAAGACCATTCATGAGTTCTAAATACGACGGTACACGTTCGTAAAATAATAATAAAAAAAAGCATGTGGTTATCTTCAAAAAAATGAATTGGAGATGACTCCAACTGACATCGTTGTCAACGAAAACCAAGATTTTATGTTTCATTTCTATTTTACCTGAAGCTCCAAAGTCTCAATTCATCAAGAATTTCAATAAAATTAATACCCAAACTCTCCAAAATAAATGGGGTGGTTCAATAGAGCCCCAGGGACGTCCACATTTCTCACAGCCATGCACTGCAAGGAATAGAGAGGACCTACAATTTTTTGGCAATTTCCAAAAGCTTATGGAGAGACCGCTTTTCAAGAGAAAAAATTTAGAATCGGAGGAATTGCTAGTTGTTCGTGAAGGGCGATAACCTTGGAATGAAACATTTTTTTTTCTTTTGGGTTTCGAACCTTGAACCTACTTACGTAAAAGGCAGACATGATAACCATCACGTCACGGACCAATCCCTTTAAACTTTTCGAATATTTTCGACATTTTATAGGTATATGCTCCTGCTACTGATATTCAATGATATTAAGCTAAGCACATAGTTGTTCGAAGGAATTAATAGTTTCACACCTTAATTTGTGAAATTTTAAAAATACAAGAAGTTTTTCTTTTTGCATTAGGCGCCATTCAAGAACAAATATGTAGCTCTGTTAACCCCTGAAATTTTTATTTAAAACATAAGTCATATTCAGAGTCTCAACCCCACCTTTCTCAGATTTGAAGAAGTTTTGTCTAAGGGTTTGCATTGGGCTCCATTCAAAAATAAGTAGCAGTAACTCTTCTAGCCACTAACATTTTTAATTGAAAAATAAGCACATAATCAGAGATTGAAGACGTCTTTTTTTAAATTTGAGTCATGCAAGAAGTTTTGGTCGAAAATTTTGCATTGGGCGCCATTTAACAAAAGTTGAAGTTCTTTTGGCGACAAATTTTTTTACTTAAGAGCAAGGATATAGTTATAGTATCACGCCTTCGTTTCCCGAATTACATTCAATTAAATTTTTTTCTCGAAGAGAGGGCGCCATTTAATAACAAATAATAGTAGCCCTTCTAGCAACTGAGGTTCTTGTTTACAAATAAGGACATGGGCATACTTTAAAGCCTTATTTTCTGAAACTGAAAGATGAAAGAAGTTTTGCCGAAGGGACTGCGTTGGGAGTCATTCAAGAATAAAAGTTAGTAATTCTTCTAGCCACTAAAATTTTTATTTAAAAATAAAGACCTATTAAGAGTCTACAGCCTACTTTTCCTTAATTTGAGTTATGCAAGCAAAAATAATAAAATAAAGATATGGTCATAGTTTCACGCCTTATTTTCTAAAAACTGAAATTAAAAAAACAAAAATTTCGTCGAAGGGTTTGTATTTGGCCTCATTCAAGAACTGTTGAAAAAAAGTCAGTCTAATATGTATTGGGTATTGCTCTTTTTATATACAAACCTTCCAATACTTAAACATAATATGTAAATTGAATTCTCTCTATATTTTCTCTTAAATTCTTTATTACAGTTATTCAAATAATGTATAAATTGCGCTTTTGAAAAGGCCAAATGGTCAGTCATTTCTATAATTTAAACCTAGCTTATTCTCATTGTTAAAACGCTTTATTTTCGTTAATTAAATAATCCATTGAAGTTAATTCCGTGTTGTTTTTCATTTACTCGGAACATTTTTTTAACAATTGGTGCCGAAACCCGGGAAGAAAGACAAAAAAAAAATTAGAAATGGAGATATTAACGCGTGGTACATTTAGAACCTCATTAACGAAAATTGTTAAAGCGGCGTCGGAATATCTGGATACGCAGTGTCAGTTAAATGAACAAAATTCGAGTCGGTTTGACGAATTCGAAGAAGAACTCGAAGTATTCATTGAACGGTTGACAGCGGTCCATATAAAGCTTCAGGAGGCAGATAAGCAAGTTATAGCTAAGAATTTAATCAAAGCCGAAGACCAAGAGAGAGAACTTGATAAAATGGCAGATTATGATGATACTGCAGTTACGCATTTGACCAAGCTTAAAAATCGTCTACGAAAACTACGAGTAAAGCAAAACCCCTTCAACAATCCACCTGACAACAACACCCTGAACAACTCGAACCACATAGTAGCACCATCCCACAAAAGCAACATTCGTTTGCCAAAACTGCAATTAAAAAAATTCGACGGCAACATGCGCGATTGGATGCCCTTTTGGGATCAATTTAACAGCGCTATTCATCAAAATGAACAATTATCTGCTGCCGAAAAATTTAATTATTTGGAGGATGTGTTGAGTGGGGCAGCGAAGAAAGCCATAGCTGGGTTTACTGCCACATCATCATGCTACGATGCAGCAATCGCGTTGTTGCTAGAGCAGTATGGTGATAATGAAAAGCTTATAGACAATCACATACAAAAATTGATCTCGCTCAATCAAGTTACAGTAAAGCTAGATGTTGTAGGCTTAAGGCATTTGTACAACAGTATTTCTACTTCAATACGTTCTCTTACAGCACTTCAAGTCCCCTCACAGAGATATGACGTCATGCTTAAATCCATTCTCTTAAGATGTTTGCCATCCGAAATGCGTGTAGACTATCACAGAAGGAAAAGGGGAGAGAATGAATCGAGCAAAGAAGACGAAGCAGCAGTGACCAGCGAAAGAAGTGATGATTCATCAGAAACGCAAACATCTCTTTATGGTATGCATGACCGTGGTGTTAACAGCATACTTCGATTTCTGAAGAAAGAGGTGGAAGCGCTAGAGAGGAGTAGTGTCACAGCATCATCTACACGTACTCATACAAAGACATCAGTTACAACTGCAGCGAGTCTGATAGGAACCAAATCAGAGGAGAAAGAACAATGTGTATTCTGTGATTCTGCTACCCACACAACCAAAAATTGCGAATCAGTAACGTTGCAACAAAAAAGGGAACGTCTTCGAAAAGACAACCGTTGCTTTCGCTGTGCAAAAAGAGGGCACATGTCAAGAAAATGTAGAAGCAGTAATTTTCTTAAATGTACAAAGTGCGGAGCAAAACATCTGTCGTCGTTGTGTGAGAAGAAGAAAGAAACGGAGGAATCAAAAGACGAAGGCAGTTATGCTATGTGTGTGCAAAATTCCGTTGGTTGTGTTTTCCTAAAAACGGCCCGTTGTGTTGCGGTAGGTAATAATAAAGAAAATAGAATTTTGCGCGCTGTAATCGATGGAGGAAGTCAACTCAGTTTTATTAAAGAAAGTGTTGCGAATAGACTAAACCTTTTAAACCATTACAAATTAGTTAAATTGTCATTGATTCCTTTCGGGTGTAAACAAAACGGCCCGACTAAATCATTTAAGAAAATTAAATTGCGAGTGCGAAGTCAATACGCGGATAAAATAATCGTAATAGAAGTAATCGTTGTACCCGAAATATGTGCTGATGTGCTCAGCGCTCCAGATCCAGGCTGTAAATCTTTTCGTGGTTTAAAATTGGCTGATTGTGTCGTCGCGAATCTTGAAGTTGAAAAAGAAATAAGCCTTTTGATCGGTGCGGACCACTATTGGTCTATTGTGACTGGAAAGCAACGTTGTCTTACTAATAGTTTGAGAGCGGTAGATACAGTGTTCGGTTGGACACTCCAGGGAAGCCATCCTAGCAATTTGAACGCTGAAAGAAGAAACGTAATTCAGCCGATGGTTATTTGCAATGCCAGCAACAGCAGCGAGCAAGATTTTTCAGCTCTTTGGGCGTTGGAGTCCATTGGTATACTAGGAGAAGAACCTGAGAAACAGCGGTTGACTGAAGAGATGACGAACAAGTACATTAAGCGCGTCGGCTCCCGCTACACAGCTAGCTTGCCGTGGAAGGACCCAAATGTTGTATTTGACAGCAACAAAAGTATAGCGGTAAGTCGTTTGAACAGTTTGTTTCATCGTCTTTCTAGAGATCCTAGGAAGCTGCAAGAATACCATGACAGTATTCAACAAATGGTTGCCGATGGAATAGCCCAACGTGTTCCATCATCTTCATCGACAAGGCGAACAATCTATCTACCCCATCGCCCCGTATATAAAGAGGACAGCACAACTACGAAGATGCGCATTGTGTTTGACGCTTCCAGTCAGGCAGAAGGTAGCCCTTCTCTGAACGACCAGCTGTTAACTGGTGCAAATCTGTTGCCTGATGTCTTAAAAACTCTGCTGAACTTTCGGCTCGGGAAAGTTGGTCTGGTAGCTGATATTGAAAAGGCATTTTTGCAAATTCTATTAAGCGAATCTGACCAAGATGCCCATCGATTTATTTGGTATACGTCACCACTGAATTCATCATCGTCCTATCAAGAATATCGAATGACCAGGGTTACATTTGGCGTCTGTAGCAGTCCGTTTCTACTAACAGCGACTATTCGTTATGATTTGAGTCAGGAAAAAAGAAGGTTTCCCAGAACTTGTCAGATGCTGGAGAGCAGTTTTTATATGGACGACCTAGTCATGAGTGTAAACTCGGAGGCGGAGGGCGAACGAGTTTGGCGTGAGGCTACAGCAATCATGAGCAGAGCAGGAATGTGTCTAAGGAAATGGCATTCTAGCAGTCCCACTATTCGGAATGCAATGGCAGCAGAGGATTTACCTGTGCAACAGAAAGTTTTAGGCCTTATCTGGATGGTCTATAGCGATGAGTTGTCCGTGTCTCTACAATCGGTTCACAGTTTCATTGAACTTAATTCATCTCGAGGAACAAAGCGCAATATTTTATCAACATTGGCCCGCATTTATGATCCTTTGGGTATAATAGCTCCAACAGTGATCAAGCTAAAAATATTGTTCCAAATGATGTGGAGAAGGAAGATAGGTTGGGACGAGACTTTGCCTGGTGATTTATTGGCCGAGTGGGAGGATTGCAACAGCAATATATTGCAACTCAAGGACATGGCTATAAGAAGATCAGTTTTTCCGTTAACATCAATGAAGAGCGTTCAGTGCCACATATTCGCAGATGCCAGCTTGAGAGCTTATGGTGCGGTGGCATATATCAGAGTGGTCGATAAGGAGGGTCATGCATCGGTTTCTTTTTTGTGCTCGAAGAGTCGAGTAGCTCCTATGAAGATGGATGGAAGTGACGAGCTTACGCTTCCAAAGTTGGAGCTCACTGCCGCGTTAATAGCTGCCAGATTGTGCGAATATTTTAAAAAATCACTCAAAATTTCCATCAAGGAGTATTTTTTATGGTCCGATTCAAAAATCACCTTGAATTGGATATATGGGCAGCTGCAAAAATGGAAACCATACGTTCAGAGCAGAGTTGAAGAAATTCGCCGACACACATCCGTTGCTGATTGGGGACATTGTCCAGGCAACGAAAACCCAGCCGACTTGATCACGAGAGGAATTTCTGGAGACAAGCTGCAGTCATCACAGATTTGGACCAGTGGACCGAATTGGCTCAATGTTCCAGTTCTTGAAAATCGTAGAGACATTGCGGATGTTGAGCGGCAAGTAAGTTTACTGACGCAAGTTGCAGAGGACGCTAGTAACAAGAAACAGAAAGAGCCAATGGAATCCATCGTGAGCTGTGAGAGGTTTAGTAGTTGGTTTAAGTTGCTGAGGGTGACCAGCTGGACGTTGCGGTTTGCTTATCGCAAACAAAACTTTGAGAAGTTCTTGACAAAGGAGGAGCTCGAGGATGCTGAGCTTTACTGGCTAAGGTATGTACAAAGAACCGTTTTTGCTAATGAATATTATTCTTTAAAGAGAACTGGCGTTTTGGAGACATCATCTAAAATTATTAAGCTTGGTCCGTACCTAGACGACAAGAAGCTTATCAGAGTAGGAGGTCGGCTGCAGATGCTTGAAGATAATTACGATCTGAAGCACCCAATCATCTTGCCGTCTGAGCACGGACCAAGCTTAATAATTTTAGATGATGTCTCCAAAACGCCAGTTCTCTTTAAAGAATAATATTCATTAGCAAAAACGGTTCTTTGTACATACCTTAGCCAGTAAAGCTCAAGCAGAGTTGCAGAGGACGCTAGTAACAAGAAACAGAAAGAGCCAATGGAATCCATCGTGAACTGTGAGAGGTTTAGTAGTTGGTTTAAGTTGCTGAGGGTGACCAGCTGGACGTTGCGGTTTGCTTATCGCAAACAAAACTTTGAGAAGTTCTTGACAAAGGAGGAGCTCGAGGATGCTGAGCTTTACTGGCTAAGGTATGTACAAAGAACCGTTTTTGCTAATGAATATTATTCTTTAAAGAGAACTGGCGTTTTGGAGACATCATCTAAAATTATTAAGCTTGGTCCGTACCTAGACGACAAGAAGCTTATCAGAGTAGGAGGTCGGCTGCAGATGCTTGAAGATAATTACGATCTGAAGCACCCAATCATCTTGCCGTCTGAGCACTATATAACGGAGCTTATTATTGATGCCTATCACCAAACAACGTTGCACGGAGGAGTCGACACCATCCTAGCAAAGATGAGAGAGCGATTTTGGCTCATCAAAGGTCGCCAGGTTATAAAGAAGCGAATCAAGAGCTGTGTTATTTGTCAAAAACTGTTCGGACAGCCTGCTAGCCAGCCGTTTGCACCGCTACCAGCGCATCGAATTACAATGTATAGGCCATTCGATAATGTTGGTATCGATTTTGCGGGGCCTTTGTATTATCAAGGTGACGATGTTTCTTCGATGCGTAAAGGCTATTTGTTGCTATTCACGTGTGCAGCAGTCAGAGCGGTTCATGTGGAGCTGACTACGAACATGTCTACTGAAAGTTGTATCATGGCATTGAGACGATTCATGGCGAGACGTGGTACACCATCTGTCATCTACTCGGACAATGCTAAATCTTTCCGAAGAGCATCAGTGGAGCTGCAAGGCTTCAAGGCTGTTGTAAAAGGAGGAGGTCTACCTGACTTTCTATCGAAAAATCGAATAAGGTGGAACTTTATTGTTGAGAGAGCTCCATGGTGGGGAGGCTTTTGGGAGCGAATGATAAGAACGATCAAAAACATTCTCAAAACGGTCATTGGTAAAGCTAAACTTACCTTTGAGCAATTAAGGACTTTGCTGACAGAGGCTGAGGCTTTGGTAAACGAAAGGCCTCTTACTTATATTTCTGAAGATCCTTCGGGACCATCGCCTTTAACACCGGCAAAATTCTTGCAGATGCGCTGCAAAAATGCAAGCGAAAATCAAACTAACGAAATTGACAGTTCAGGTCTGCGGGATCTTTGGCAACATCGGATGAAATACTTCGCCAAGATAACAATAAGGTGGCGAATCGAATACATGCAGCAGCTCAGGTCTTTTCACTCATCTAATCCTAAAGCATCAACGCAGTTAAAACCTGGTGATGTGGTTTTATTTTATGACAGCGCTAAGCCACGCGTGCACTGGGAGATGGTGATGGTTCAGCAGGTATTCACAGGCCGAGACGGTAAAGTTCGAGCTTGTGAGGTGAGGTTTCCAGACAGACGTTTAATGCGAAGACCAGTACAACTCCTATATCCATTGGAGCTTGCTAATTCTGCCCGGGCCGCAGGATGTTGAAAAAAAGTCAGTCTAATATGTATTGGGTATTGCTCTTTTTATATACAAACCTTCCAATACTTAAACATAATATGTAAATTGAATTCTCTCTATATTTTCTCTTAAATTCTTTATTACAGTTATTCAAATAATGTATAAATTGCGCTTTTGAAAAGGCCAAATGGTCAGTCATTTCTATAATTTAAACCTAGCTTATTCTCATTGTTAAAACGCTTTATTTTCGTTAATTAAATAATCCATTGAAGTTAATTCCGTGTTGTTTTTCATTTACTCGGAACATTTTTTTAACAAGAACAAATGAACACAATTAGAAAATAAGCATTTCTAGATAATTAAATTTTGAATTAAAAATAAAGACATAGTCACGACCTTATTATGAAAATTAAAAGAATACAAAAAGTTTTTGTCGAAGGGCTTAATTTGGGCGCCATTCAAGAACAAATATGAATAGCTGTTCTATACACTGAAGTTTTCATTTAAAAATAAGGACATGGTCATAATTTCACGCTGACTTTTTTGAGATATACGAGAAGTTTTGGTGGAAGGGCTTGCATTGGGCGACATTTAGTAACAGAAGTTGAAGCTTTTCTGGCGACACAAATTTTTGTTTAAGAACAAGGGCATAGTAATAGTTCCACGTTTTCTTTTTCGAAATTTCTCGAAGAGTGTGCATTGAGCGTCATTTAAGAACAAAATTTAAAGTTCTTCTCGCCACTGAAATTTTTATTTGATAAATAAAAAGTCATAGTCTCAAGACATAGTCATTGTCTCAAGCCTACTTTTCCTTAATAAGAGAGGTGAAAAAAGTTTTGGTCGAAAGTTTTGCATTGGGCGCCATTCAAGAACAAATAAGAGCAGCTCTTCTATACACTAAAGTTTTCATTTAAAATGAGGACATAGTCATAATTTCACTCCAACTTTTCTGGAATTTGAGGAATACAAGAAGTTTTTGTTGAAAGGCTTGCATTGGGCGCCATTTGATAACAGAAATTTTTATTTAAGAACAAGGGCATAGTCATAGTTTATTACTTCTTTTCCGAAATTTCAGTTTTTGTTGAGGGGTTTGCTTTGGCCGTCAGCCAAGAACAAAAGTTAGCAGTTCATCTAGCAACTGAAATTTTTATTTCAAAATAAAAACATAGTCATAGTCTCAAGCCTACTTTTCCTTAATTTTTGTGATGCAAGAAGTTTTGGTCGAAGGGTTGGCTTTGGTCGCCATTCAAGAACAAATTATAGTCACTGAAACACAAAGACATGGTCATGATTTCACGCTTTGTTTTCTGACCACTGAAAGATCCAAAAAGATTTTGTAGGACTTGGTTTGGGCGCCAAACAAGAACAAAAGCTTAAAGCTCTTTTAGACACTGAAATTTTTATTTAAAAACAAGGACACAGTCGCTCTTGTGATACAGACAGATTCAGCAGTTCTTCTCATTGGAATCCTGTAAAGCAGTTCAAGTCAAACCAAACACAATTTAGAAAATCCTTTGGTCCTGAAATCTTACTCTATCCTCCTTTTATAAAATTTTCTTTTTTGACAAAGCTATTAAAGGAAGCTCTTCTAGTGTATATCGCTCTTACTCTTGTAATCAGCATTTACTTCCCTTTTATTTGAAAATTTGCTGAGTATTGCCGATTCGACTTCTTAATCACATTCTTTAGGGAGTTTTAGCTTTAATAATGCTGAAATCAGCGTTTTAGAAATTGGCCGACCGATGACCGTCACAAAAGGCAGCACTATTCGAATGGTGTTAAAGGACCAAGAAATTTCGTTCTGGCATTTTCAATATTATTTACATTTAAAGCTTTCGATTGACTTGTGACGACATAACAAACTTTGGAACTTAAAAACAAACCCAAACATTGAATTAGTAGAACGAGACCTCATATTTTGTTAAAACCTCATAATTTAACTCCTCAAGCTCCACTTGAAAGTATTTCAATCAAATAACTTATTTGCGTATTGATAAACCAATTAATTGCCTGAGTCAAATAAATCCTTGAATATTATAAATACCCAACAACGTCTTATTGTCTTTGTCACTCCATTGTCATACAACGTCGAAAAAAACGCACTTTCCCTCAAGAAAATAAAATAATAATAAATAATAACCACACGCGCATTCCCATTTCATTATTATTTTGAGTACAAAATTATATCGTTAATCACTCTGTGTAATTATTTCTATTCTTAACACTACAAGTTGCTACTATTTTTCTACTTCATCTCCCTACACACCCCCAATTAACCCTTGAAAGCTCAGACTTAAACGTCAATTACCTTTCGAACGAACATAAAAGGACCTCTACTTCGTCGTGGAATTGAAAAAAGAAAAATTCTCACGTACCCACACATCCACGCTAGCTACAAAAAAAAAACCCCCGTTTAAAGAAATTCTTTTCCAAAAACATTAATGAGAGAAAACTATTAATAGAGTGCTACCGCATCATATCCTCCGTCATACCACCAAATATCCACCAACCAGTATTGAACCAGACTAGAAAAATAAAACGTTACGTATACGCCCTAGTGATGGAAATATTATAGTCCTCCAATATGGAGGCTTTACAAATATTTTCAACGAAATTGTTGTCTACTGCACAGGTTCGTGTGTTTATGAAAGAAAGAAAAGTTCATATAAATAAACAAAATATCGATCGGGTTGTATATGAATAAACACACAGAACCGGGAAACCGATATATAAAAATCGAGCAGCAGACCAAAGAGGATAAAGCAAGGATTAAAACGGGAAAAGCACACAAATACGTTCATGTAAGAGAGATACAACAACAACAACAAACACACAAAACCGAATGAAATAAATACCTCATTTGCTTCTTTTTGCAGTCGGCCACCACCACCACCTGTGTGTCATGTGGAAATTAACCTGTTGTTGTTTGGTTAGTTAGGTAGTAAATGTGCTAGTATGGTTGTGTATCTGTGTGTGTGTAAGTAAATGTAAGCTTCATGTGACACTGCTTCCATTCTTGGAAATTGGGCACTATATTGGGAGGTATAGGTACATCACAGTACACTACATTTTCATTCTGAAAATCTAAGAAAAATACTTTGCCATGCAACCTCAACTTCAAGAGACTTGATGGCAAAAGAACAACAACTTAGCCCGGACAACTCAGGTGATGTTTGTCTTATTAGGTCTTCCTGATGATGGTGATGGTGGTGTGGTGGTGTTGGTAGTAGTGATAACGGTTTCATATAATTATTTTGAATGAAATTCCAGAATATTGTACGGAAGTGCTTACAAGTGAAGAGCTAAGGACATATCTATGTCAAGCATTGCTCCTTGTCGGTTTGGCGACGTCGTTGTCGTCGTTGGCGGCGACAACGAGTTATGTGCCATGCACTTTTCGATGAAATTTAGGTTGATGAGCCTTGCAATGTGTTGTTAGCCGGAAATATTCGTTGTCTGAGCTTCTCACAAGAAGAGAGAACAGCAATGCAAAAACTTACAAAAAAAAAAATTAGAAAAACTCAAGAGATTTATAGCCACGATGGTCTAATTTAAGAATTTCGAATGGAAGCACAAGAGAAGGACCTCGTTTGTTTTATTTCTTTTTTTCTTCTTCTTTTAGTTTATTTTTTTTTTCTAGCTTCTCCTCATTTTCTGTGAACATATGAGTGGGTATGGATGTATAGTACTCCTGTTAAGGAAGTAGTATGCCTTGAGTACCATGGCTGACTGGATGGCTAGCTTCCTTCTGCCATCAATGCTGCAGTCTAAGTGGGGCGTTTGATGACGATTACGAACAATCATGATGATTATGATGATCAGCATTACCGACCTCAAGTATAGAACAAGTCTCTACGTATAGTGTAATGTATGGGATCCTCTTGGGCGTGGGATTTAGCCTTTAAATGGTTTGGTAATAACTCAATTTTAATGGGATATACTCTCCGGTATACATAGGGTTTCTCTGTTAGTATATGGATAGTTTATCTCGTTGTGTATATCCTTCAGATTGACCCCTTAAATTACTGCAGGAGACACACGGAGACATGAATTAGAATTTTATATGAGTGGGAAGCTAAACTATTGAGTCCATCAATGAGTAAATGCCTCTTTTTCGTTTTTCTCTTTCTTTCTATGTAACGAAAAGGATGGTCGACTTTATGAATAATTTGTGTACTTCAATATGTGAATTGGCTATTAATAAATCAACTTAAAAAAGCTTTGACGTCTGAACTAACAAGACTGTGACAAGTCTTCAATGAAAGTTTTCTCTGGGGTTGGGGCAAACGACAAAAAAAAAATTAAATATAAAAAAAGAAAAATCAATGGGGATGTGCTCTACAGAAGGAGTGGAAACGATAGAACTCTAAGTTAATTACTCAGCTTTACGAGTTTTGACTTTAAGATAGTTTGGCATTCATTAAAAATATCAAAATGATTTTAAATATCACTCACCACGAATTTTTCTTTTTTTGTGACACTTATCCTTCCAAAAGAGCAAATGATCTAGAAAGGAAAACAGATAAGTTAGTTTCATTTTAAATGCAGTTGGTAACTCAAACGAGATTGAAGTTCTTTAATTGGATATGATAATTAATCGTAAGCTTACAAAAACTGACTCGAAAGGAGGTCGAACCGAACGAACGAAGGAACTGAAAGTAGAACTTTTTGATAGATGACCATGTTTATGGTGCAAACTAACATTTCACATGCTAAAGATAAGATTCAGCTTAAGATCCATTACGAAAAATTGAACGATAGGATTATTTTTTCAAAAATAGGGGCCGGTGGTTCAGAAAATATTTAGTTGTCATCTGTAATCCAGCAATGGAATGCACGTCTGTGTCGTACTTCCAATTATGAGCTCAGTGTCATATCGAAATCTTAAAGCTGAATACAAGATTTTTAAGTTGGGTGCTGATATCTTATCAGTTTGAAGTCTTTACCACTTGACCCAACTTTTTTTTTTTTTTTGTTTGACGTTAAAAAGAAATCAGAAAGACGAAGCCTCAGAGTAAGTATACCAAAAATGTTCAAGTTTTCGTTCATTATAATATATTTTGTCATGCAGGGTTGCCAACTGCACATTCATTATGAAAATTGAATAAAATCACATGAAATATTAAAATAAACTATTTAATATTTAATTTTACCAATATTTCATGTCATTTTATTCAATTTTCATAATTGATGCTTCAAAGCTTTTCTATGAAAAAATGTAAAAGCGCCATTACTTTGCAATAAATTATACATGAAAACGTTGAAAAAGTAATCAAAATCGATTAACCGATTGGGTTTTTTATTTTTCAAATTAAAGTATACAAGTCATAAAATCGATCTTATAAGTAATTTGACAAAACGTAACAAAAAATCATAAATAAAATCTAAAAAATCTAAAGTATTAAAAAAAATTTATTTATTTATTTATTTATTTATTTTATAAACATTTAAAAAAATTGCAAAAATTCAAATCTTTAAATATTGACACGCAATCGATACAAAGAACCTAGTACTTACTCCAAGAATACAAAATCGTGTTCAAATCGCATAAGCCATTTACGAGAAAGTATGTTTTGAAAAAAACCTGCTATGAGAGGTACTGTTTTTATGGGATTATTTAAACAATTTTCACTTGCGGTTATAGGTGCTATAAGGCAAGTTTTGCAATCGTGCAGAAAAAACATTTTGAGATAACAATTAACATTACATTACAATGATAGAGAATACGAAAAAAGTGAGTCCTATAATTCTGCCTGTCGGTATGTGTGTATAGCCGTATATGGATCTACAGCCTGAAAGTTTAGACAATTTTTCTTCAAAATTTGCAGTTAGGGTCTGTGGAGCAATCTACAGAGGGGTTTTTGGAATTGGGTCTCTAAGTCTTGAAATAACGGTACCTGTCATACAACCTATGTGATAATACTTATTTTTCCCGAAAACGGCTCAAACGATTTCGATAAAACTTTATGTCAAGATATATTTTCAATTGTCCTTCTTATGATGTAATAAATTTTTTTTGGAAAAAGTTTAAAAACGGTACCTCCTTAGTACGGTTTTCATCAAAACTGACTACCTCGTTAATGGCTGACAAGATTTGGACGAAATTTCATATTTAAAAAGTCGTATGTGGATTTAGAAAAATTGAATATTAACATTTGGAAAATTTTAGGTTTTGAAATTTTTATCAATTTTTTTTAAATAAATTTAGTTTATTTTGAATGTTTTCAAAACATTATTGCTGATTTTTCAAAAACATCTTATGATAAGATCTTAAAACTTGCATACCTAACTTAAAAAATTAAAAATAAAAAACAGGTTTTTAAGAAAACGGGTCTAACGATTTTGGTAAAATTTTAAGCGTTTATATGTATTAGCAACTGCAAAAGAATGGCTTTTTTAGATTTTCGGTTGAAGCCTTTGGAATATTTAAATTAATTTTTTTTTCAATATTTTGCGTCATTTAATTCAATTTTCATAATTAATATGTAGTTGGCAATTCTGAAAGCACCAAATATATTGAAAGCGAATACTAAAACCTTTTACTCAGCTTTAATGTTCTGGTATTGAACTTAGCACACAATCGCAAGTTCGTGCGACCTGGTCGTGCCCATTTATTCTTACATCATAAGAAAGACAATCAAAAATTAGTCCCTCACACAAAATATAGCCGAAATCGTTAAAGGTTATATGACAGACAGACTTGTCTTATGGTGCCTAAGGACTTGACCAGTTTGGATTTAATTTGCGAACATAGGTACCTACTTACCACTAATCATCGAACTTTCACTGCCAATACCTCAGTAAACTCAACATTTTCACCATTGTAAGGTACACGAACGAGCAACGCCTGAATATAAAAACGTGAACTTCAATTTTCAGCCACAATTCTTGCCCTATTAGACATACAATAACAAGTTTAGTTCAAAAATTTGAGTATACATATTCGTTGTGTGATGTTACCGTGTCAATTAGACAAAGGGTTGGCCGAAATATCGAAAATATCGCTGCCATTGAGGCGTCCGTGGCAAACGATCCACATATATCAATACCACAGCGTTTTCAAGAATTGGGCACAGCTCAGACCACATTATGTCGTGTTTTGCATAAGGATAAAGATGACTCAAGAACTGAAGCGGACGGACCATTTGACGGGGCCAACGTACGTTCATGAATCACCACTTCATAGACAAAAAATAACTGTCTGGTACGGTTTGTATGATGGCGGCGTTGTGGGGTCATATTTTTTCGTCACGTTACTGTTAACGGCCAGCGTTATCGCTTTTCTGATTTGTCCAAATCGAAAAATATGCGATTTCAACAGGATGGTGCAACAAACAACAACACTTTTCAATCGGTTTATCGAAGAGTTAGTTTAACTAGCGTGTTTTCTCAAGAAATGGGTGAGTCAATTGGACGATTGATTGTTCGTACGATTGGCGTCGTTCGTGCGATTGAACCTATTTAGTCTATTTTGCTTGTGGCTACTTTAAGTCATTGGCTTATGCCATTAAACCGATGACTTTGAAAGAGCTTTGGCTCTGAGCCAACATTGAACTCAAAAGAGCTGCCGTTTCGGCCGGAATGTGTGGCCGAGTCATTGCAAATTGCAATCGTGCCCGTGGTGGCCATATGAACGAATACGAATTTCATTTATGAATGTTTTGGTCAGTCTTCAAGCCGATTGTAAAGCTTTTGAACTATCTCACTTGCGAGCAGGGATGCTAGACGTCCCGCAAATTTCGCTGCTTTACGACAGATATCAACTTTCGGGAGGTATTGGCATGTCCTTCGAGAGTAATTACACTGCCATGAAAAAAGCTTTCCAATATAACCGTCCCTAGTGCCACGTAAATTATTTATTTTGACTTTTGTTCCTATACACAACCCAACCATGTACATTTTTCATAGTAAGAAACTTGTCAAAATTGGAAAAAAAAATTCAAAACAAACAATAGGAGTTTTAAGCGACTCGTGTTGAGTATCAAAAACCTTGTCTTGCAAAGAAGTTTCACAAATGTGGCATCCTAACTTGTGATGGATTTAATTTTTAGAGTTGTGGCTGTGGTGATTAAGGCATCTTGTAGGTATTCAAGTTTTTCGTTCTTGATGTGGTCCTCGATTAGTAAGCGGTAAGAATTAAAAACAAAAGGGGAGAGCATTAGATATCCGAGGGTCCGAAATTTCACGATTCTAGAATCCCTACTTGTGATAGATCAAACTCTAGGCTTTGGGCATCTTTCAAGTACTCAATTTTGTGGTTTATGCTAAAGACATCAGCAGGTTACTTAGCGTTAAAATCCTAAACGTAAAAGTGCGTGAGGTACTATTGGCTCCCTGCTTCTTTTTTTTTTTGTCTACTTTTCAAAAAAAATCATCTTTTTTAGGGAAATGGTATCAAAAAATTATCAAAAACGGAGTGGATGCATTCTCTCTCAATCCCGACTTTTATGAAGATTTTCACTTAAAAGTGTTTTTTTTGTCGCTGCCAGGCGCCACAGTAAAGGTTTGTCTTAAGAGAGAAAAATAAAGGACACCAAGTCCTAAGATATTCCTTTGAGCTAAGCAATTTTATTCATGACATTCGCACACACTGGCCAGTCTCAAAGAAGAATTAAAATAAAATAAAAAAAGATTCTCTAAGACCAAAATAATCAAACGTGAAGGCTATTTCCGTAAAAGCTATATTTTGCGTCCCAAAAGACTTCCAAGGCTTCAAATTGAAATTTCTTTCAGATGTGAACGCAATTCATCATCAGAGATATGCTAATACAATATTTTCCAAATATTTTCACATCGGAAACACCTTTCCGTTTTCCCAGGCTAAATTAAGATTTACATTACTGTGAGTACGGATAGAATTCCCTCTGGCCACATCACCATCCACTCATTTCTGTTTGGCTTTTTTTACTCTCGCCTCTATACTTGCTGGAAATTGTATTCCATTTTTAAATATGATGATTTCACCCCACTGGGTAATTTTCATTTCACAATATACCGACACTATGTAAGAAGCACCAGTAAATTCTTATTTTGCTTATCATTAAGATTCACGCTTTTGTGTGTAGGATGGCCAACGAAAAAGAAGACGAAGAAGAAGAAAAGAAAGCATAAGAATTATATCAATTTGCTTTCCAAAATCCAGTGGAAAAGAAAACTGTCAAATCGAAAAAAGAAAAAAAGAAAAAAAACCCACACATAAAGCCTCTCTCCGTCATTTAACTGGTCGGTCGTCTCGTGAAAGACAAAATAACGCGTATAGTCAGGGTCAGAACTGCAAATGAATAATGAGAACCTTTATTAACCGAAAGAGTAATTTATTTAGTAGGTATTTACTCCTTTTTTAATTAGCCTTCCCGCACCACGCCTCACTATGAAAAAAAGAACCATACCTGGTTAAGCCACACTTCTGTGGCCACAGAAGGACTTAATTGAATTCCTCTTAGGTCAGGAATAACCACTGAAAATAAGTTTGGGTATTATGAAAAATGAATCCTTTTTGCGTTTGTTCATTTCTCACTTTTCAGACTCCGGACTCGGGGTGTAGATTTTTTTTTTTGTGAAACAAAAACACCGAAAGGGTAGAGCATGTGGTTGCCCCAGGTCGGTTGGTATAGCAAAGTCAAATAAGGCCACACTGCTTGGGCTTTTTCTCTTAGCTAAACGAGCCTTTTCCTCCTCCCGCATTCCGTCATTTTACATTGCGTAAAGTGCGTTTGCGTGTTTAGTCAAATACAAAAAAAAAAAAAAAAAACAAACCGAACACAGTGAGCAACAAAAATTTTACAACCCACACAGTTACACATACCCACAAGGAAGTAGAAGTAATTTCTTTTCGCAAGTAAACAGGACACGTAGCGTATACAATACGACTCTATTCTGTGAGAACGTGCAAAGTATGTTTTCAGGAGAAAACACAGGCAAAATAATAAAACGGCACAAAAACCAAGTCAGAGAAAAGACCGACACGACATGTCCTTGAAAGCTAAACCACCACACGATTTCTATTTTTAGAAATATCCCTCTCCCAGGGATGTCTCCCCGCTGCTGCCACTACTTGCTCTTCTATATTATTCCTTGTTTGTTGTTTTTTTTTCTTGTTCTTCTTCTTTCTCTTCTCTTTCATACGTCCTCTTTCTTGGTTTGGTTTGTTTTTTTTTTTCTCCTTCTCCTCAATTTAAATATGACTTTGTTCTCCTATTTTTTTTTTATTTATTCTTATTTTGATGTAACTTTTTTTCATCTAAAATCTTTGGCACCTTCTAACTTTCTGGGAATGGTTTTACTTTTGGCTTTAATTTATATTCTGTGGTTTGGCTCTAATTGATGAGAAAAGGTAGTGATGCTAAACTGAAAGATTTACTTTCGCCTTCAGAGCTTTCTTTTTTGGAATAGCTTTTTCTTGTTTATATACATAATAGGTGCCTACCTTTTGTAGGGCTTTGTGAGAAGTTGACGGAGAGGCACGGCAACTAATTCTTTTAATTCTAAATTGATTACATTTTCTTGGACTTAACAAATATCCGTTTTATAAAAATAAACAAGAAAAAAAAGGCAAGGAAAAGAAAAAATAAAGAAAAAAGGTAAAGAAAAAAACATTTTTAAGACCGGAGATTGTGTGTTCATTGGAGGGCTGGGATTTCATTAGCCTGCTGCCCCTCTAACGGTTCAAGTGTCAGGACTTATAAAAATGAAAATTTCTGCGAATGCGGTTTAAGTCACTAGTTTTGTGGATTCATTCCCAGAATTTTAATTGAAATGATTTTGTTTTCCAATTAAATTCTTGATTTTTGCAAAATGAATTTTTGTAGGTAAGCAAAGTTGTTGGAAGAATTTATTGTGAATCTGTGCCATCGTAAGTAAAGTTGTGGAGATGAATTCAACGAATTATTCAAGTCTAGTACACCATCAGCTTTCGCTTTAAGTATTTAATTTTGGATTTAAATAATACCGAAAAGAGGTAAACGACCCGAGTACCGAACTACCTAAAG
Organism: Melanostoma scalare; assembly: GCA_949752695.1. NCBI lineage: Eukaryota > Metazoa > Arthropoda > Insecta > Diptera > Syrphidae > Melanostoma > Melanostoma scalare. The sequence goes on from OX456984.1 coordinate 218,783,157, forward strand.
TAACCAAACATACGCAATACCGATACGAATACTCAGTACCGAGAGTAACTAAACACACGGGATGCCGATACCGATAACGAGTAACAAAAGTAACGAAAGTTACGTCATCGTAACAGTAACGACATTAATTTGCGAGTAACGTTTCGTTACTCCGTACAAAAGAGAATACTCGAATACAAACTATTTCCCACAGCACTAGTATGCTTACTATACGCATACTTAAATTTTTAAATTCTTAAATTCTCAATCAGTTTCACTAAAATTTTAATGAAAAGGTAGTTGGAATGTATCTAGCAACATTAAGCGTGATGTCTGCTAATGACCCAGAGCTTCGTGGTTCGAATCCCAACAGAGGCAAACATTTTTCCACGGGTATCGCCTTTCGCCAATTCCTCGGCAAGTAATCCGTTAGGAAATTCATTCCCATGCTAAGCGCTTTTTCATTGTTGTGAGCAATGCGTTAGGCACTGGGGCTTCTCGCTCTGTTGCGCCACTCTACATATTTTATTTATTTATTTTTTAAGATTAACAAACCAACTGACGATGGAAGCATTGCTTCCGAAATGTGCATCTGAGGAAATATAAAAAGTATTTTAAAAGTTAAAACTTTTTTACTAATCTTTTCATTTATTAACAAACCCAAAAAAAAATGTCTCTTCCAAGCAAAAAATGTCTTTTCAGGCTTCACTGCAACATTGAGTTAGCATTGTGACCTATTTCACCAACTTACAAATATGGAATTACAAGCTTAACAACAAAATGTGTGATATTTTTCATCACTGAGACTTCAAAAAACGTTAAATTTCCAAATTTAACCAATGAAAGCAAGTTTACAAAATTTGTTCAGATTCTAAGAATATTTTACAAGTGAACGTATACATACGTGTAATTTTCCTTGCAAGTTTGTTTCCTCTTTACTTTTATAGCAAAAAGAAATGCCTTTCTGACAAGGATACAGCAGCAGGCATAGCAGCCAGAAGATGATATTTGAACAATGTTGTGAAAAACAGAGGCTGGATTACCGCACACGTGACCGAGTAATACGTGACTGAATTATGTGTTTTTGGCAATGCTTCTCGCGTTATCGAGCATTTTAGTACCACAATTTGACATTCTCTCATTAGTATTTGAAGGAATTGAAGTTGATAAATAAAAAGGAGACTCATTATGTGTAACATAGAGCGAATTTGGAAAGATAAATAGTACTCAACTCGATCACTGATGCGTTAATTCGACCCCTCATGCCCCATTTCACCAAAATGAAAGTTACAACCACAAATTTGTACTTGTAATTTACAATTACAAACTTGTAAACCCGTTTTTGTTTCACCAATTGCAAGATCTAATTTCACAAACTTGTGATTGATTCTAATAAAGTTGTAGAAAAATGAATTGTAGGTCACAAGTGCTCAAAATTCTTGTTGCACCGGCATCAGGAATAACTTGTTATTTATAACAGTTTTTTCACAATATTGTTGTACGCTGTGCTGCGTAGATATCGAAATGAACAAGGAAAATATAATATTTGCAGCCTCTTTGATAAGAGACAAAAAAGATAAAGATATTGTTCGGAAAGTTTTCCGATTACTTGATACATTCAGACAAAGTAAGAGAATGGAAAAACATTCTTAATTTTTTGCAGTCTCAAGCACTTCTCATCAATAAACACTGGAAATATTGATTTTCGTTAGGCCAGCATATAACGTTTTCGAACATTAAACTGACGACTGCGGTGCAAACTTTATGTACGCATCCGCAAACTGTTGACTTATAGATATCCCATGCATGTCGGCAGCTTCATGGTATTGTCCTCCATTCCCTAGCCAACGCAAAGCTGCTACAAACTGCTGCCATGGTTTTAAAGCACAGTTTTTATTCGCTCGAATGGGCTAGTTGCGTTCTAATAAATTAAAATTATTTCCTCTGACTTGCATCGACTGCGTTGAAATTTTTCATTAAAATGAAATAACTCAAATATATCATAGTTTATACGTGGCCGAATTTTTTTTCCACTATCAAAATATCATCCCTTGGGCTGTTATCGCTATTGCTATGCCTTCGTCGCAAAGACATTTTTGTTATGAAAGCAAAGAATTACAAATTTGTAACAAAAATTAGACGTCTACCTTCACCTGTAGAATATTCTTACAAACTGAACAAATTTTGTAAGTCTACTTTCGTTGGTGAAATGAAAACTTAGAAATTAGTGTTATATTAACTAGTTTGTTACACTTGTAAAGTACAACTTCAATTTTGTATTGGTGAAACCGAAAAGGAAATTTTTCCACATATTTCCATTTGTAAAATACAACTGCAATATTGTAATTAACAAAGTTTGGTGAAGCCAGGCGCGGATCCAGGAGGGGGCAATGGGGGCAATTGCCCCCCCCCCCCCCCTCTCTGTCAATAAAAATGTTAAGTCTGAAGCAAACCGTACGTATTCGCTACAAAATAGAAGTTTTTGATCAAATTTTGAGTAACGTTCGGGATTTACAATATTATTCAATACTTTTTTATGAAACAACTGATGCATCTCACTTCTCCCAACTGAGTATTATATCATGATACGTTCACGATGGTAGCATTCGTGAGGATTTTGTCTCTTTCATGGATGCATTTAAGGAACTAGCTTATTCCAGAACTGATGAAGAATACGAATCTGATGAGGAAAGCTGGAGGGAAACTAGAAAAAAACTAGCTGCCGAAGAGAAATTGGATGGAAATTTTGAATCTAAGGAGTTATCTCTAACTGGCAAAACCATCGGCTAAATTGTATTGTTACAACTGAAGAAAAAGCTCAAACTTTCTCTTGAATGCTGTGTGGGAATAGGGACAGACGGATCTGCTTTTATGCTTTCAGAAGTTTGAGGTGCTGTCATGGAAATTCAGAGAGAAGCGAAAAATACTGTTAGGACTCCATGCTACAGTCATAAGCTTAATAACTCCATTTCTCAAAGTTCAAAAGTACCTGCCATTCGAGACGCTGGCTGTTGCAATAATGAAAGAGGTAATCTTCTTCAAATCGCCGGGAGAACATAGATACCAGTTTCCACAACATCTTGCAGCATGCAAAGAATTTATGCGATCAGTTGAATGTTGAGTTGAGAATTCCTCTTATTCCACGTCATGGTGGACGCCAAATTCACCGAGCTTATTTTGACACTAATTCAGCCGAGGTATACTACAAAATCTTGTTATATGCACCTCCACTTGACTTTGTCCTGACCGATTTGCATGAAAGATTTCGACCGGAAACCTTAGATGTATTTAAACTTACAATTTTCATTCCGGAAATGCAATTCGATATAATACTGATGAGTTGGATACCACCGTTAAGTCGCTAATAAATCGCTTTGGTCAACTCTTAGAGTTAAATACAGACACAGCCTGTTTTTTGCTCAAAGATGAGCTGGTGTTGTGGCCGGAAAAATCATTAACGGTAAAGGAGCAGAACAACCATCTTCCCGTTACTGCTCTTGAGTTGATGGATAAATGCAATAAGGATGTGTTTGGCATTATACAAAGTTTTCTTTTAATCCTTGCAACGCTCCCGGTTACGAATTCTTCGGCAGAGCGGTCTTTTTCTTCATTGCGGCGCCTTAAAACCTATTTAAGGTTCAGATGAGTGAAAATCGCCTTTGCGGTCTGGCACTTATGGACATCCACAGACAAATCCCGGTCGATGTTGAAAAGTAATAACAAGGTTTTCAAAAACCGGCTCCAACAAAAAGTTATATTTTAATTAACTGTTTTAAACTAATTTAACTTATTTTTTTTTTATTTTTTTAACAGTTTTTCTAATTCTTTTAAATAAAAATGTATTCTTAGATTTGGTTGAGTTTATATTCAAGAACTGCAAATCATTGAAAAGGAAGGAAAACTGCCCCCCCCCCCCCCCCCTTATCAAAATCCTGGATCCGCGCCTGGGTGAAGCAACAATTTTACAAAAACTCACAAACTTTGTTAAAAAACGCTTTTAATTACAAATTTGTGAGTTGGTGAAATAGGGCACTAGTTGTTACCCACAAGTTATACCTGATTCCTTAATAGGAACTTGCATTTGTGCACCTGTGATTTGCAATACTTTTTACTGCCTTGAACCTTTATTACAAGTATGTGAATGAGAATGAAGAATGAATAAGAACGTGAACTAAGCAGCTGTAATAAGTGAAATGTAGAAGTTATTGACTGACTATTGAAAGCTGATGCTGTACATAATAAATTTGTCCTGAAAAGTAAATTTACCATCAAACGTCCCAGCCCAAGAAAGTAGGCTATGCAAAAAGAAAGCTTTTGTCTGCTTTTATGTCTATAAAAACTTTAAGCGCGTTTCTCCATAGACAATGTGGCCAATTTCCCCAACCAACAAACTTGTAATTACAAACATTTTTTAACAAAGTTTTGCTTTTTTATTAATGTTGTTTCACTTGTTGTTAAACCAAATTTGTGAATTTCAATATCACGAAAACAGATTTACAGAATTTGTTCAACTTGTAAGAATATTTCACAGGTAAACATTTACGTGTAGGTTCATCTTACAAGTTTGTTTCTTTTTAACATTTATAACAAAAATGCAACGATAGCAGTCAAACAGATGAAATTTTAAAAATGTTCTGCTGAGAGATCAATCTCTGGTTTCAGCACAACGTTCAACATTCTTGTGAAAAAAACAGTTGTAAGTTACAAGTTAGTCTTGAAGGAATTTTGAACACTTCAATACTTTTTTTTTTCAACTTTTTAACGTATTGGTCACAAGCTAGTGAGTTAAAAACTTTTTGTTTTAAAACAAAAACCTGTGCCCCTGTTCTGTAACTATCACCTTGGCGATAAACGGTGGAAAATGGAACGAAATTGGATGAATTTAGTAGGATTTCGTTCCATTTTGCACCGTTTATCGCCTGCTTTTATCGAGGCGATAGTTACAGAACAGGGGCACTGAATTACAAACCTGTAATTGTAAATTACAAGTATAAATTTAAGGTTGCAGCAATTATTTTGGTGCTACAGATCAAAAGGAAATCTGGTGATTTCCGAAAACTAACTTCCCGATCAGTAGCAGATTGACATCCACTACCATTAATCCGAGACGTGTTTGATAAATCTCATAGACAGTTTTCTTGTCCTTGGATCAGACACGGTAACTCAAGCTTATACTGGTTGTGATAGCCACTTATTCTCAGAAATAGCAGGGTGATAAATAAAAATAAACAAATAAATAGGGTAATGGAATAGAATATGGAGCCCCGAAGCCTAGATCTATTTTCTTTCAACCATACCTAGTTAGAGAATGGAAGGGACATACAATTCTTTGCCGAGACCAAACGGCCGATCGAGAGATCGCTTATCATAGAATGAAAATACAATCGGAGAAATGGCCAGCTCCTATCGAAAGGCTATACCCGTGACTATTTCCTTGATGTCTCGGGGATCTCAAACTTGCCACGTAGCAGACAGACACTTCTTCTTTTCATTTCCGGCGTTACGAGTAGTGATCTTGAAGCGATCACAACTCTCCCACTTTTCTGACAGACACACTTATCATTAAGCCATGGGAACCTTAGGAGGGTGATCCTAAGGTTGATAAGACATGAATGTCTTTTCCGTACATCTATTTTCTGTAGATCAAGAGCAACAAAAAGAAAATACTAATTATAAAAGTGGTTTTTAATGGTTTTTTATGTCCTGACTCTTGTGCTCTAATGACGAGCAAACTGAAGGTCATCAAGGGTGTCTTTCTAAATTTAAAATGAAAGCTCACGAAAGTCCAAAGTTAACCCTGACAACTAAACTACATTACCTAAGAACCAAATTATTCAATTCTCGAACAAACTGAAGCATCAGCAAACTCGTGCAAGTGGTCACACCTCCATTTGAACTAAAGTGCATTATGAGCTCGAAAAGTTACCTTCGCTTCGAATCGCAGTACATTCCACAACTTCACAACCCTCTCTGGCCCAACAGAGATATGATTTGATTTTTTTAAACTTTTTTCTAATCCACACATTTCTGATCCGCTAGCAATTTCCTCACATATCCTTGACAGAAACTTCTCACTCCAAACCCAAGATTCAAGTATGACGTATATAGTTTCTTAAAGAATTTCCACTCATGATTCCAATCAGTTTAACAACAACCGGAGAAGAAAACCCTCTACCATCAACAAAATTCTAACTTCATCATCGCGCAAGGATAAGAAATGACACATCACGCAGGAAAAAATACTTGAAACCAAACGAACAAGCAGTTTTATTCCATAAAAACATTCACTTCAAATAAATGCAATAAATCATAATTCGATTTTGAATTAAAATAAAAAAAAAAACCGTAGATAAAAAAACCTCCGATGTTCGACGTATTCTCGATTCGATTTTTCTTGCCATCTCTCTCCCGCTCTCTTTTTATTTTTTCTCGTTCGACTATCGAATGAAAAATGAAAATCCATTGAGTACACACGACACATTCCCATCAAAACAAGTGCATTCATCACAAGTCACAACTCGAGGGGTTTTTGCCGTCGAATTCGTTGGAAATTGCAAATAGATGGAGATGGAGACCCGTGCTCTTTTCCACGTTTGGCATTTAAAAAAGTAAACAATTTTTTTTATTTGGTAAAATTTTCAGATAAAGCTGACGTTCTAGGATAAAAATATAACCTACTTTAAAACTCTCTCTCTCTCCCGTGCGCAATTCACAAAAGAATTAAAAATTTCCTGTTTACTGTGATGGTGAAGTGTCTTCTTAGATTTACGAGGCAGATATTTAAGAAAAAGGACTCTCACAACACAAAAACAACAACAAGGCTATGACGGAAATCATAAATAATAAAGAAAACTCATAGCCTTTTACAGCACAGCCAACGCACTGGAGAGAGCACCAACAAGATGCTTAAAATTAGAAAAATTGTTGTTTATCCTCTTTTAAAGAAGGACTGTGTACTAAGTCTTCCTCAAACATGGCCTCTGCTGTACCTACAGGTAAATGTTAAATGGAGTTTCCAGTGGAATCTTAAAAAAAAATGTTTTGCGAGCAACGAAGTCAACCGAAGAAGAAAGAGAAACTAGTTTCCTCGAAGTTAATAAATAATAACATTTCGTTTGAAGGGAGGCAAGCAAGTTGAGAAATGTTGAACTAAGACCAAACCCCCCTCAGGAGTCATTACACCTGATTACATCAAAAGACATGACCGGTATTTTTAGAAAGAAAATTGACCTTCTGTTTTTGAAGGCTATGAGGTAAATATGAGCAATTAGAATTCCAGCCAAACCCTTGTTTTCGGAGAATCCTTTTTTTTTGCATGACACAGCCACAAGTTCTTGTGTAGCAAAAAAGCTAAATCATTGAATAATGACTTTGTTTCTGTAGCCTCTGAGGGGGTTGAAAACTCGATCAGTGTCTAAAAGACAGGGAATCACTACAAACAAACTGAAAATGTTTCCAGTACAAAAAGATACATATGTATTATAAAAGTGTGTTGTGAGGACTAAGAGGTGTGTTCATGGTCAGAAAGGTAAACTTACAAAAGGAGCATATCCATTGAAGCGTATATAATGATAAAAAAAAGTTATACATTGTCATCGTACTCTGCATGGGCCAGTGAGACTGAGTTGAAAAGGTTACTGAGTCGGTGTATCTCAATCACCCTCATCAACAAAAAGACAAGCAAATGCGTTTGACAGGTTGATGCAAAACCGTCAGAAACTATTTTAAAATATGAACTTTTATATATGCAACAAGCTAAAAAGGTGAATGAACGGAATGACGTAAGGCGACAACCGAGCAAAAAAGGTTAGACTAAAATAGTAGCAGCCGTGATAACTTTAGTCACAAATCACATCGATGGATGGTATGAAAATAAAGCTGAGCTATAAAAAGAACTAAGCATAGGTAGGGTAAAAATAGTCACGGTTTTAAAAATAATTGGTCAAAAGGTGGGATTAGGTTGATTGGAAATCACCTCTGATCGGAGTTCAATGAGACCAAATGTTGGTGGTGTGTAGAGACAACGATGTGAAAGACGAGTTATGATAAAGCGTGGACTTAAAACATGTAAGCGTCTACATTGAAGGACTTTGAATATTCTCACCTGTCAAACATTTGAAGGGTTTTTGAAACAGGTCAGTCAGTCACCAGGGTTCTTTAGTCCTTTTTAGGCTATTGACTATGGAATTTCTAAAAGAATTTAAAAAATGGATGGTTTTCTGTTTCCGAAAACGGTTAGTGGGTTAGTTATAATAAAAAACCCGCACTGCTATTGAATTAAAGGGTGCGTGAAAAGCCACCCTTATGAGTATTTTTAAAATATCTCGCAAACGAAGCGAAATTTCGATATATTGTAAAAGACATTTTTTGTAGTGAACTGAATTTTCCATCGAAATGGTTCATTCAAATAATAATGAAAAATTTATTTTTATCCAAACTGTATAAGCAAAGACCTAAAAAAGTCAGCATTTTAAAATAATTTTTTTTTCGTTTTTCTGGTTGCGCTTCTTTTTGATCACATACAAATTAAATTTTTGTTTTTTAAGAAAAAATTGGATTTTAATTTTTTTAATTTTCTTTAAAAAAAAATTTAATTTTTTTTAAAACAATGTATCAGAGTACTTTCTTCCTTAAAATTAACTAAAATATGGCCACTTGATCACAGAAATTTGTAGTTGATTTTTATTCCTCTCCTTCTCTATTCTCTATGAACATTTTGTTGTAAAAAAAAGAAATTAAAATAATGTTAATTAAAAAATAAATAAATAAATAGGGTGGCGCAACAGAGCGAGGAGCCCCTGGGCCTAGCGTATTTCTCACAACCACGCCTTGTGGGGAAATGGAGGGGACCTACAATTTTCTGCCGGTTCCGAACGGCTAATCGAGAAAGCGCTTTTCATGGCAATGAATACTAACGGAGGACTTGCCAATTCCTCGCGAAAGGCGATACCCGTGGAAAAAACATTTTTGCCTCTGTTGGGATTCGAACCTCGAACCTCTGGATTAACAGGCGGACATGCTATCCATCACACCACGGGTACCACATAATGTTAATTATTGTTGTATATTAACAAATTCTTATACCATCTTTGACCAAAAAGGATTGCGAGACAAAAAACTAAAAAAAAATCTCAAAAACCGGAACGTTTGAATGATCTTCGGCAAAATTTTTATTGTTTTGGATGCAAAATCTTTTTATTTATTATATTACTTAATATTAATATTTGAACGAAGCACTTTGGTGGAAAAATTAGTTGTCTACAAAATGCGTCCATGGAATTATATAGAAATTTTGATTCGTTTGTGAGATATGTTGAAAATACTGTAAAGGGTGGTTGTTCACCCCTATCTCATTTAATTTAATAGCACACCGTGATTTTTCTTGTTCGTACTTAGCTCAATACTACAGTTCCTACAGTAAATCAACATTTTTCAAGTTCCTTTGCGGCACTTTTCAGGACTAAATCAATAGCCTAATTGTGCTGTTCCTTTTGTTTTCCTGTGTTTTATTTTTACCGAAATTAGTCCCAGCAGACAGATAAATTTTATACTCACTGTTTCTTCGAATTAACAATTGATATTTATAAAAATTTTAAATTCTAATAATTTGGATTGCTAGCCAGTTTTTTTATTTTAATCTTTAAATGTAATCATATCCTATGAAATAACAATAATGAATAACACTCAGAACACTTTGCAAACACAACTTCTTATCGGATTTTTAAATGCTAAAAGACCACGCTCTACTTCCTTTTTTTCGGTAGTACTATTGCTTTAAGGTTAACTTAAAACTATCACTTCTTTTTTACACGTCTAAGAATAAAGACCTAAGATCCATTTGAAGTCTCAATAATAAAAATTTATAACTTGAAATATTCAAACTATTCTCAGCCTTTTATTTGCTATCTAAATTAATATTCAGAAAAGCTTGAATATTCAAAATTACACTCACCTTAAGGCTCCATTTTGTGATCGCATTTCCATTTCACAGCCTTCCTGAGGTAGTTCAAACATAGTAATTGTTTATATTTTTATTTATTTATTTTTATAAATAATTTACAAATAAATTTATAAATTATTTGTATTGAAGACTTCGGGGTAACAAGACCATTTGAAGTCGTTTTTTTTTTTTTTTTTACATGTCAATTGTAAAGAAAGAAGTAATTTGAAGTAATTGAAGTTAAGTTGATTATTTACATGAATAGTAAGAGCGAAAAAGATAGGAAAGACAAAAAGGTAAATTTTTTTAAAAGGAAATATTTTAGATGTCATTGAATTTATGATGGTATGTTGTTGCCTCTTTTATGTGTTGGATGGATTCAGGGTTATCAGGAGCTAGTAGTTCAGCTAACTGCCGTTCCCTGCTAGTTGGATCGTTGTCTTCATTGATTAGTTTTGAAATTGGACAGGTAACTAGGATGTGCCATACTGATAGTTCCGAGTTACAAAATTCGCAATTTTCTGGCGCCTCTCTTGTGTAGTAATGTCTACTTATGAATAAAGTTTTTCCTAATCTCATGCGTAACAATTTTATACAATTTTCTCTAGAGAAGTTTTTGTTGTATGGTGTACGTTTAAAGTTGTACTGATATGTGCGCAAGAAAGTTTGGTTCTCTTCCCATAATGTTGTTATCTCATTATCTGAGTTCGCTCTAAGAGAATTTTGGATTTGACGAAAGGTGTTCGGCGTCTCGACTATTAGAGGGTAATTGCAAGTTTCTTTTGCTGCGGTATCGGCATCTTGGTTACCCTTGATGCCTACATGTCCTGGTACCCAGGCCAAAATAATATCTTTAGAGGAATTTAGTATGCTTCTCATACTTTCTAGTGAGAGACATTTATTTAGCTCACTCTTCAATCCGTTTAGAATGCTGAGGTTGTCTGTAAACACTAGTTTTTTCCCGGTGTATCATTGATGAGCGATAAGCATTTCTGAATCGCTGCTAACTCAGCAATGTAACTTCCGGTCCACTCGGGTAAAAGTCCTTGATGAACAATTTTTGTTACTTCATTTGATAAGAGTTCAACTATAGCGTAAGAAGAGTAGGTTTCTTTGAAGGACCCATCCGTATAGAAAACCCGGTCTGCTTTTGTATCCGTTTTAATCTCACTATGAAGTGCTTTATATAGTTGCACTGGAGTATCTTTTTTTTTGTAATTCGCTAAGCTTGTGTTAATTAATAGTGAATTTCTTTTCCAAGGTGGCGGCGGATTGAAGGTGGGGGAATAGTTGGAAGGGTAGTTTGATAGATTAATTCCTGGATCTGCTAGAGATGACACAATGTTCCTTATTGCGGAGATAGTGCCATTTTGAGGTTTATCCTTATTGATGGATTCCATAAATTCTTTATGAAGAGGGTGGAGCGGATTTTCCAAAGCCTTGCTCATAAGGGCTATCGATCTTTTTTTACCGAGATGTTGGAATGATAAGTAGCCTGCCTCTCTACGAAGCGCTATTATAGGAGGAATTGTTTATAAACCCTTCCCTACCTCTGGTGGGGGAGGTAAACGTGAAATTCGTGATTTAGTGAGCGAATGTGTTTTTATAATTATTTCTATCTACGCTACATACACAATTTCTGATCCTCAATCTAAATTTTTGTAAAAAAAAGGCGATAAGACATAAAATCTCTACCGGTCTTCGGTTTACATTAAGTCTTGAATTGCAGGAATCATTTTAATTCTCTATTTTTTTATCTTTCATTTGAGTTACCATTAGACTCTAGAAACCTTTTGACTTAAGTACCATTTGCATCGCTATTTAATAGCTCCTTGCATTTTAAGACGCAAAAGCATCGATACTGTTTGAGTTCTAAAGGGTATACATTTTTAGAGGAGTAGAACTTCGAATTGAAATAAAACACAAGAAAATCGTTTTAATGCCCATCAATTATTGGCTTTATTGGAAAGATAATTTAATACCATTTTTGGATAAATATGACTTCGGGCATGTGATCGCCGCAGCTGGCTCGAATAAAGCGGTCCAATTTTCAACCACTTTTTCGATCATTTGAGGCAGTATGTCAGCAATAACGCCACGAATGTTGGCTTCCAAGCCCCTTAACGTTTCTGTTTTGTTGACGTAAACGAGCGACTCCACATATCCCCTAAGAAAACAATCCAATGATGTCAAATCACACGATCTTGGTGGCCAATTGACAGGTCCATTCCGCGAAATTATGCGCTCATCGAATGTTTCTTCAATAAATAGATTGTGACGTGCGCTGTTTGGTATATAGCGCCGTCTTGTTTTAACTACATCTCATCCAAATTCATGCCATCCAACTCGGGAACAAAATAGTCGCTTATCATGGGTCTATACCGATCTCCATTAACGGTGTTAAAGTCGGCACTAATTTGCACCGACTGGCTGGACAGGGTACATAAACCTTGACCAGACCGAAGAGGGCAATACAAAATGGTTCTTGTACCTTTGTATGCTGGAGTAGATTCGTAGTTGTGATCTATTAATACTTCATTACCACTGGTGGGGTGAAGTAATAATAACAAATGAACACAACAACCTGTTGACCGTAAATGATAATCTTTATTGGCTTACAATACTATTTATACAAAAGAAATGCTTACGATAACTTACTTACAAATGTATGCTAAAGGTATGCTTATGCTGAATGTACACAATATTTGTATTGATTGAGTTCAAAGGAATTATGTTACAAAAGTGAATTCGGCATAAGTGCTGATTCATTGATAAATGCATGAGAATGCATGTGGCAAGCAAGTTAGTATTAATTCAATTATTTACAGTATGTCAAGAAAGAAAGAAAAAGTATGATATGATTTGATTTGAAAGAAGTTAATTGGCTCGCCAGCATCATTTCGGAAAAAGTAAGGCCCAATGACTCCACCAGCCCATAGAGCACACCAAACAGTCAGTTTTTGTGGATGTAATGGCGTCTCGAGGTACTCATGTGGATTCTCTTCGCTCCAAACGCGGAAATTTTGCTTGTTGACGTAACCATTCAACCAGAAATGAGTCTCATCACTGAACAAAATTTTGCGATGAAAATCAGCATCGAGATCAATCTAATTTTTACACCAAAATCACGACGCATTGCATGGTCTCGTGGCTTTCTTGAACAAGCTGGATCTTGTAAGGTCGTAAGCCAGGATCCTTGATCTTCCATAAAGTTGATGGACAAAGCTACAATTGTTGTCCACGGTGGCGAATCGATTCATTCGGGTCCTCTTCAACACTTTGCTCTACAGCGGCAATTGTATCTTCAGTGCGCACTGTTCGAAGTCTCTGCGGATGCATATTATCACATAAAGTAAACGTAGTGCGAAAACGATCCATGGTTAACCGAATTAATTTCTCTGATGGACAATTATTTCGACCATAAAATGGAAGGAGCTTGCGGTAGTTTTCGTGAACTGACCCTTTTTTCGAAATTAATTGGCACGATTTGCGTAGCGTTATTCTTTTGTCAACCTGTTCATGATGAAATGTCAAACCAAACTGAACATAAATGACATAAGAGTTGGCCAATTTGACCATGAGATGTCAGTTTCATTTCTATTCGAAAAACCATCTTCTAAAAAAAACACCCCATATAAAATAAACACATCTTTTGTCAACTTATGTCACAGTTTTCTTAATCTCATGCTCAATTTAAGCTTTCGATAATTCATTCTACGTATTTGATGGACTTCGTCCTGCAAGAGAGAATACTTTTTTATAGCAAATTGAACCACTTTAAGTTTCATTGAGACTTTTCAAAGTGACAATTTGTGCCATCTAATGACATCCCCCATTATTCTACAAAATCATGCCTCAAAATGTTTTTCTCACAGACGAACTGATATAAATTGACAAGCAAACCATCATGAATCACAAAAAGAAACTTAGTCTGGATAAAATGAAATTCAGAAAATTAAGTCCGAATTACTGACAAACTTTTATCATGCGCACACTAAAAGCTTAGTTACATACAAAGGAAAACACAAAAACGAAACTTTTCCATCATTAATTTCACTGCATCAGGCTCTATCATCCCGAAAACCCTAACTAATTGCCCTGGGAAGAGACAAAAAAAAAAGAAGCAAACTTCAATGATTCACAAAAAATACTCAATTTTCTTTTTTTTTTTTTTTAGTTTCCTTCTCTGTTCACAGTCAAACACAACCATCGAACACATCACATTAGCTTTAGCTAAAAGTTTTACTTGTTTCCATTAACGATTATGAGTTTCAGCTAACAGCTTCTATTTTAATGTTTTTCCATTAGGCAAGTTTCTGTGTGTGTGTCTTCCTTAAACAAACAACCCACGTAATGTAGTCAACATTGGTAACATAACATTATTTCGGAAAGAGAAACGAGATTAAAAAAAAGGAAAGAAAGAAAAATGTAAACGTTACAACAACAAGCCTATAGGAGCTAAGGGTGGAATTCGTTATGTTGTGGTATAAAAAAGATGAGATGGAAAGAAGATATTAGATTCGGGGGACAAAACAACCACAAAATAACGAAATCTATATAATTGCCTTTCAACAGATTTTATTAGTAAATAGGCTTGGAGTGATTTCATTCACCTTCATTGAAATGATTAAGGTTCAAGGCATGAGAGTCTGAATTTTTATGACCATTGGGTTCTTCTCTTTCTGTTTTTTTTTATTTTTTTTTTGTGGCGACATTTTTGGGTTTATGGATGGGCTAAGTGGTATGTTGTATGTATAGAAATACCTTTCTTAATTGTAAATCATAAATCCTTTAATCAAGGACTTCTTTTCAACTTCGAGGTCAATTGAAGTAAATTTTTGGGAAAAATATTGGGCAAGCCATAGGCGGGACTAAACTGTTATTCATTCAGGGATCGTAGCGGTCTATCTCCCTTTTTTATACCCTCCCATCCCCCTAAAAAAAACAGACTTGTGTCTAGTGGTTTTCTGGCCTTTTTCTCATCTTTTGCTTTCAGTAAAAAAAAAGGTCGAAAGTATTTCTGAAATCCAAGCTAGAATTTCTGCTGTACAACAATTTCATTCGATTGAATTATTAGTTACTCGATGATTGACTGTTAAGTGGTGCGAATTTCTCGAAAGAAAGTTACGAATATCCGGAAAAGCGTTCAGTCTGTCAACAAAAAGGGCTATTGTGAATGTCACGAATAAGTGCGATGAATAAGTGCGACGAATGTTACAAAAAAGCATCAGGAATGAAAAAGGTCAATTAAAAAATTTTACAAATGCAACAAGAAAGTCTGACGTGATTTTGTGGAAAAAGTTCGTGTAACTCGTGTTCAACACCGAACTTTGAGTAGTTTGAGTGGAAAAAAGGTTGTGTACAGGCTCATATTGGTGCGTTTAAGCACCGCATGCAGTCGTTTAATTTGGAAATCTCATGGCATTTCTAGAACTCGTGAATTTTGGATTTTATTAATTTTGTCATTGAAATGAAAGATAAAAATAATTTAATTTTTAATCGCAGAACTTGCAGGTAGAAAAATAATGGCTTGAAATTCGTACCCGAATGAAATCAAATTATTTTGACTTTGCATTTCAAAGACAAAACATCTTCAAATTCTAAGCTCAGAACGAACCACCAGGAGATTTTCAACTGAAATGACTACAATGAGCTCATTTTAGATTGAACAATCGGAAACAAGAAGAAAGTCAAAAACAACATTTTCTTTGGAAGCACTACATATGTTTCATATGTGTCACTCTGACAAAATACGACTCAAATGTTCAAGACTGGAATTGGTCCAAGAAATTAAGCCATAACGAACTTGATTAGGTTGAGTTGATTGTGACTTGCAAACATTTGACTCACTTGACATAACTTAACGGCTGTGCGTCATTTAGAGAGCTAATGGATACGATCATGCTTAAATAGTTGGGCGCCAGTTAAGTTCTAAACAACTTTACTTTGGAATTGAACTCCAGATGTTATCATCGCGAAATGAAAACTATCCATTACTTGTTGTCATAAGTAACGATATCAGCGATTTGTGATGATATCAGCAGTTTGATTAATGTTTATACCTCAGATGGGCGCCAATTAAGATGCTAATTTTTGTGACACCATGAATTTTATTCACGAACATAAAAGGAACACGATTCTTTTCTTTCACATAGAAGTCTGAAATTAGATTTGTTGGTTCAACTGAAGAGCTTAAGAGTCAGTTAAGATCTTATATGCTATGTTGCTGCTCATCCTACTTATCTATCTTAAGGCTAATTTTTAGTGGTCCTAAGTTAGTTGGGCTATCTAAACGTTTCACGTTTTTTCCACATATTATTATCTGGCCAAAAAAGGGAGGACCATCCATTCATTCTAAAAATTAGTAGGTCTCGGCGACTTGATTAAGTCGAAATCCTCTATGTTACCGTCGAAGTCATCAGTGTTATTTTCCGAGCGAGAGTCGAAGTTTTAAATTTGAACTACATGCCACACAGAGAAGACCTGCCACAAATCTGCGACTTAAGTAATAGAAGGGATCCGGAAAATGTCTATCACTTCATTGCGATATGTCCTATCTTGCAAGAGATTCGGTGACTTTATTTCCAACAAAATACTCTCACGTTTCTCACATTCAATGGGGCAGCAGGTTGGCTTAGTCTCTATCAGTATTGCCAGCACGCGCTCTCTCATCGCAATAGTTTTCTTAAACGAGTCAGTTATTGCAATTTAATTTAATTTATTTTCTTGTGTCAAATCACTTAAAATTGATATTTTTTTCGAAGATAAAAAAGTCAAACTATAATTTATAATAATATTATTAATAAGCTTAAATTTTGAAATGTAAGCTCTTACTTTTTTATTTACTTGTTTATGTTTCAAATCATTAAAATTGTTATTTAATAATCCTAACACTTTACACAAAAATTTATCTAAATCATCATGATATGTCATATCAGGCAGACGGCTAAATTGCCATGTCCTTAATCTTAAGTTTTCTATTTGCAAACTCTTTGTTGAAATAAAGAATTTATCTATCTATCTATCTATCGTCTATGTTACAACACGTTGCTGCTTTCAAGTAGTATTACTGTGCAGAAGTAGTACTCGCATTGGATTGAAGTCTGTTCAAGCAGTTGGGCGCCAATTAGGGTTCAACTGAGCAAAGACAGATTCGTAATCAAGATTGCAGCGCCTCCAACATTCAAATTAAGACTACACAAATTAACTGAATGCTCTAAGATATGGGCGCCTGTTAAGATCCAATGCGATGGGTTACGCCTTTGATACTGAATTTCTCACTATTCGAGACCATTCTTTCTATAATTTGACTTCCAGCCTTAAGTAAGACTCGCAGATTTTTATAAAGCTTTTCTTGCCGATTGGAGTAGGTCAAATTCCTATCTACTATGAAATATCTAGTCCATATCTAAACTCAATTTATAGTGCTGCAACCGCACGAAAATGAAGACGTCTTTCTCTTTCATTAGGATTACAGTCGCCTGTTGGATTAAAGTCCCTTAATCGATTCGGCGCCAGTTAAGATCTAATCGGCTATGTCATTATTCAGCTTATGTTTCGAAGTACTGTAGCCACTAGCAATCACGGGTTTCATACCAGAATCACAGTCACACTTCAGCTGCGGCTAACACCGTATTACGTGCGAGCGATTTGTGTTCGCTTTGCACTGACATTACGACTATGTTAAAGTTTGTTTTTTTTTTCAAAGACTTTTGCTATGAGTTGAAGTCACGTTACGTTGTGTTGGACACGC
The DNA here is from genome assembly GCA_949752695.1 of Melanostoma scalare. Classification (NCBI taxonomy): domain Eukaryota; kingdom Metazoa; phylum Arthropoda; class Insecta; order Diptera; family Syrphidae; genus Melanostoma; species Melanostoma scalare. Next base: position 218,800,829 of record OX456984.1, read on the forward strand.
ACCAACGTAACATCAACGTAAAACCCGACGTTGGGATAGGACGTACTGATTTAATGTGTTTGAACACACTGTAATTTAGGTATCTTTTCCTGTCTTCTAACTCTTTTGGGGAAAATTTTCATGAGTTCGGCGCCATTAAAGTAATTATTGGTTATTCCGTTACTTTCTTATTATAAGTTCTAAAAAATAATAAAATCTATTCCATTTTCTTAGGCCTTTGAATAAATACTAGATTTTGCACTGAAGTTTTCCAAACAATTGGGCGCCAATTAAAATTGCTTTGGCCATGCAATTGCTCTGATTGGTACAAGATTTTTTTATCGTCAACCAATTGGATTCACCCATTCCTTTTACATAGTTGAGCCAAGTAACCGCTAGTGAAAGCCGCCACCGATCAGCTTGTTGTGAACACAAAGTTGATCAAAGGCAACGGATGGCAATTGGCAAGGCTGAAGATGCCTGTTTTTTGTAGTTGCTTGCAGCAGCGGTTTGGTCTCGTGTTCGAGCGTTTAGCATTAACTTTTTGAGTAACCTAAGTTGAAAAAACACATCGTGTTGATCGTGTCACTCCGTTTAAAACGAAATCACGCAAATTCTCAGTCCTCAATTAATTAGAAGAGGAAACATAGTAGGTTGAAAACTCTACAGTGTTTTTAAATTAAGAAATAAAATCAATTACTTTGTTGTTCTTGAGAATAATGAGAATATCCACTCGCCTTTAACGTATTGCAACGCCTCATTCAAATTGAATATTGATTATTGGTTCTTTTCTCTTTTACCTCGACGCTGTAAGCATTTAGATTTTTGATCTCGAAGGTAGTTGTTACAAGCCATTAAAATATTTACCTCCATTGAATAAGTGTTTTCAGTGAATCTCAATAAACGACGAAAAAAACTACAATAACAAGGAGAAAGAAATCGCCATGAAAAACACAATTATCATTTTCTCAAAAGGGATTTGAACGTCATTTAAAGGCGTCAGTTGCTGTTGGCTGTTTTTCAAATTGTTGTGCTGTTTATTCTCCACATCCCACGAGCAATAAGTGAAATTGAAATTCCATCAAAATACATACACCGACAATTACAAAAAAAAAAAAAAAAATAAGAGAAAAGTTCTCCAAAGCAACAACTATTAAAAATGCATGTAGTTGGCATGTAATCTCCTCCTTCAATGGAAACCTACAGACATGCCAGTGAAGCGGAAACATGTTCATGTCTCTAGGTACATAAAGTAAATTCGAAGGATTAAACTGTGAAGGTGTACCTACCTTTTGTAATAATGTGGGTTAGCGAGCTCTCGACAGTTTTTGTGCTCTCGATCTGGTAAATATTAAATAATGCGTAGTCTATTTTTAGATTTCTATTGAAGCTATCAGTTTCTCAAGTTGCAATAGTTTTATATCGCTCTTCAATCTACACTCACTTCAACTATCAACACTTAAGTGTGTAGTCTTTGTGCTATTTAACGATTTTTCAAAATTGTGACAAACGATGAATGGACTTGTTGAACGAAAATTAGCTTAACGTAGATATTTGTATATGAAAACAGAGTTTGTTTGATAAAAGTTTTTGTATCCCAATGAAATTCAATTGAAAACGAAAAAAAAAAATGGCTTATCTATAATAAAAAGCCAGCCTTCAGATAACTCGTATCCTTCGTAAGAGGCTTTATTTATTATCAAATTGCCTAGAGCCTTTAAAAGCTACTTATGGGGCAACCCAATTTTGGTTTGAACCCTCATCATCAACAAAAATATATTTATGGACATCAACACACATATTGAACAAAACAAATAATCTGTTTGTAAAAGAAATTGAAAAATACAGCAAAAAAAAAGAAATGCTACGAATATAACGAGAAAGTGACAGGATATCATGCGTAAAGATACGCGTTCCGAACATCAGGAAAAGAGTTAGGTACGAAAGGTAAGGAATAAGCGTTCAGAAAGTTACAAGAATACGTAACGAATATCTTGAAAAAGCATTACGAATATGTGAAGCGCTTTTTTCTGTAGAGCTGAGGTATGCTCGTCGGGTCCAGGCTCGACCAAAGAAAACTCGTAAAACTTCGGTTGTGAAGGTCTTTTATTGGTCTTAAGGCTAGAATAATATAATATTTATGGATTATAAAGAGGTTTATGTTTATGATTCCAGAGCTGTGCGATCGTTGGCTCCTACGCTGGCTAATTCTCAATCACACGCTGGCTAATCGGTCATCAAGTATAGGCTTTTAACAACCCAATAGCTGGCATTTCAGTCAAATACTGGCGGCAACAGTTAAATACTGGCATCAATAGCTTAATCACTGGCAATAGAAAAACCCAAAGGCCTATCAGAGGCCAGTGGGGGATCTATTCCTGGCACTCCAAGGAAACCTGGCTAAAAATTTGGAATCTCTAGGTACACTACGTACCCCTGGTTTTCCTCTAGTGGAAGTAGCCTGTACGCTAGATGGGCACTTTTCAACACGAGCCGATTTCCCCCTGTATAAAGTGGATACAGTACTGGCCCTAGGACACTTCCTTGTGGTACTTACTTACTTAGGTGGGCATTACAGTTCGGGGTGAACCTGGGCCTAAACCAACATCCTTCTATAACGACTTCTATTTCGGGCGAGCTCTCTCCAGTTTCGCACTCCAAGTCGGTTGAGGTCCACTTGATTGCGCCACCTAAGACGAGGTCTTCCCCTTCCGCGATTTCCCTGCAATGTGCTTTCGAACACCCGACGAGCCGGAGCGTTTGGGTCCATCCGCTCTACATGGCCCAACCATCGTAGCCTCGCGATGCGTACTCTTCTGGCTATGCCCATATCATGGTACAGCTCATACAGCTCGTTGTTGTATCTTCTTCTCCACACATTGTCTTCGCATACGGGACCAAAGATCATTCGGAGAATTTTTCTTTCGAAACGACCAAGAGTTTCCTCATCCGCTCTCGATAAGGTCCATGCTTCCGCGCCGTACAGCAGGACTGGGATGATTAAGGTCTTATACAAGGTCACCTTGTGGTACACCGGCTTTAATTTTCTTTAGTTCGGACTACGTTATACCGTACTCTTAAAAGTCGAGTCGTTTCGTAACGTAAGACTTCAGTACTTCGCAGCCCTGTCTGAGAAACTCCTTTTGCCGTTTGTACTCCAGGCTTGATGTTATTGGTTGGAGTCTATTGAAGGCATTTCTCTCAAAACTTAAGCAGTTATTGAACTGCACCCTGGTGACTTTTTGCCTAATTACGTTGGGACGGTCGTCTTACTATTTTGAGCCTGACAATTTCATATTCAACAACCCGCAATGGATCTGTAGCTGAATTTGCTTGAAATATTTTAGGCATTGGCGAGATGCCCAGCAAACAGATCAGCTTTTTGTTTTGGGTCACCGACCCATTCATTATCTTCAGATTCTACTGGCGGATTTTGTGTCGTCGGTCTTTTTAGACGCTTGGATCATAAGGAGTAAACGTCGGTTGAAGCATCCATCGTCGGAATTTTCTGGAATCTCGAATCAGGAATGATCTCAGAGTGATCATAGCTCTCCCACTCATCCGCTTCACGCTAGTGACGCACCCGTGTGATACGCCGCCACGCGCCACCGCCGCCGTGTCCGCCGTTGCAAATTTACTTGGTACAGGCAACCTCTCTATTTTCAGTTTTCAAGATATCCGTTTGTAGACACTACTAAATTACCTTAATTTCAATTTAAATTAAATAGAAAAGGAAACTAATTAAGTGTTGAATGAAATCCTTAAAAACTCTTGAACAAGAAGTTACGTACTTAGATTGAAAAACACGATTGGAGTGGGAAAATTTACTGTGAACAACAAAATAATCGAATCAGTTTTCTCTTTTCATAAATTCAATTGAATTGCTCCTGTAGAGATATTAACTCATCTTCTATAACAGCACACGACTTTATAACAAGATTTGGTTCAAGTCATAAGGATTTGTCTTCTAGGAACACATTCTTATGGCAAAGGGTTAGCAGGAAAAGTTTAGTATTTTCCTTGAAATCCAATATATACTCGTATTAGCAATAAATGCTTCGTAACAAATTGAATAAAGCAAAAGTTTACCTACTACGAGAACATTGGCTTATAGAAACTCATACATATGCAAAGAGATTAACTTAGAATAGAATTTTTAAGATTCAAGGACACCGTTTCCTGTTCAAAATATATGTAAAGCGAATGTGTGTTCTTTCACAACTACAGCCAGACATACGTTTGAAGTTCAATTTGGCGTATGTCAACCATTTCATAAATTTAGTTTAATAGAACAATCAATCATTTGAATTTGTAGACTGTCTCTTATTTTTCTTTTCTTTTTATTATGCCTCAGCGAAACACAAGTTTCAGTCGATTTTTTGACGTGAACTTGATTGCCTAGGTTCCCTACTTCACGTCTGTCTGGAGCTCTTCGACTTATTCACTTACAATTCAAGTGCACCAATAACGAGAGCATTATTTACATTTTAACAGGATCCTTAAAGGTGATAAGATAATTCCAAGTCTTCATTCAAAATGTTCAGAGTTTCATGTTAACAAAGGATGAAAGTTCATAACAGTACACTCTGTAATTTTTTAAATATATTTACCTCAACAGCACTTGCCTTTCCACTTAAAAATAAAAATAAACTAAAGACGATTGCTGAAAACTCACTGGAAATCATTCAAGTGTCTACCTCAATCATGCTTTTCACTAAAAGTGCATCAAGCTCATGCACTCTTGTTGAAAAGTCAAATACAACATTTTACTTTCAGAAATACTATACATATTCAACAACATATCGTTGAACTGTTTATTCTTTAATTCTTCTGTAAAAGTTGAGGGTTGTTATATAAAAGCATTTATTTTGAAAAAAAAAATCAATTTCGAGTGAATTGTTTCCGGAAAGCTTTTAAAATCAGGAGAAAGGTGTACTTAATTCATTTGTAATGTTTTTCCTAGGAATTTGTCGCTTGTGTTTTATGTGTGTATGAATAAAAATACAATCCGTTGAGAAGAGGTTTTATCCCTTTCCAGCATTTGCAGCCCAGGCTCATCCCCGAACTGTGATTCCTACTTTTAAGTTAGTAAGTAAGCCTTTGCAACAAGAATGGTTTACTGAAAAAATTTACCAGAACAATTTATAAGATCTGCAACTCCGGAAAGGTTCTTTATTTCGACCATGCTTTTAAATGGCATTTTTTAAAGATTTGTAATGCAACGCTTAATACGACTACCGTCTAAAAATACGTGACGTCTACGACCCTGAAAAAGTTACCAAAACTTGAAAGACGATAGAAAATGGTTTACCCATCGACCGCTGAAATCGCAATTATATGAAATAATCTTTTGCGGATACAATCGACAACAGACGATTGAACGATAATCTTCTGAAAGTTGCGGAATTTGGGCACGATGTATTTGTGGCTAGTACGGTTTAACAATGCATAAACTTGCTTCAGAACAACGCTTGCAAATTGTGCAAATTTATTATCAAGAACATGATTCAGTTCGCACTACGTCTACGTCTATTTTATGGTCGACATAAACGTTTATCCTAGAAAGTTATTAGGAACACCATGGATCCTTTTCGTGTACCATGCACACTCTTGCTGCAGTAGTCAATTGTAGTGTTAAATAAGGCCCAAATGAGTAAATTCGATATCGTGTACAACTGGAGCAGTTGGTCGAAAATTGCACTTATTTTACTTACCACATTCTTTTTATTAAAAAAGTTGTTCCACGTTAAATCTCACCATTTCCTTTCATTGCTTTCACCTTTAAGCCTATGCTGCTGCTTCAAAATATTCTTTCGGAAACGAATCAGTTAAAGAAATATCCTTTTAAAGTGGCGCTTATTGCGTCTATATGGCTGTTAATGCAATGGAGATATTTTTATTAATCCACTTTTTCTAAATTCTAAATTTAACTCTGTTACAAACTCTTATTTCTACAATTGGTTGCTTATTTCCTATGATAAAATGTTTTTCCTGATTCGTTTTCCTGATCGCTATAACTGGCCCCTAAAGGGATAACTCTACGCCGTTTTCAGCGCTGGATTACAACAACGTCTTCCTCAAATATGATATTCTGGATAGAAGTTTCAGCGTTCTCTTCTTTTCGCTGCTGGTGCCAGTGAAGTGATGGTTAGTGTGTCTACCTCTCTCTCTAAGTGAAAAAAAAAACACTTTTTCCAAGGGTATAGACAGACTTTCACTAGGAATTGGAATTTCTCCGATAGTAATTTCATTGCCATGAAAAGTGCTTTCTCGATTAGCCATTCGACTTCGACAAAAAATTGTACGTCTCCTCCATTACTTCACAAGGTATGGTTGGAAGAAATAAGCTAGGTAGGCTCCGGGACTCCCCAGAGGTACCCGTAGCGTGATGGTTAGCATGTCTGCCTGTTAACTTCAAGTTTATTTATTTGGTTCTCGAAAAAAGAACAGGACTTAAGGCAAAGCCCTCTCTTACACCAGGTGTATTCTCATACTTTTTTCTGTGCAGCTCATGTAACTGCATTCAAATGATGTAGAAACTTATCGAATCTTAGAAACACTCACATTCTGTGCTATAAATTAGCGATTCGGTATATCAAATCAAACGCTGCTCAAAAATAAACGACATGTAGAGGTTTTGATGCCTGCAAGATGCTTATAGTTTACATTACAAGTTCTTGGTCCACTTTAGTAACTTACTAGGAATTTATTCAGAAGGTTCAAAATGTTGCATCAGTCCAAACGCCGATGTAATGATACAACAATTAACAAAACTCCTTTGCATACTTCAAAAAATTGGGCCTCTCTTTAAAAAAAAAAAACAGCACCAAACGTATCACTTTGCCAAACAGGCGTGGTATTTGAAAAACAAATACAAAGTTTGCAAAGTATGACGCATAGAGTAGATAATACAGAGGAGCGTCTGTATTCGGCAACAATGAAGATGATTAGTTCCACATTTTAAATGTGCTTATCACTTTATTGGCATATAACGTTGATAGCTGCAACTTAATCACTTGCGTGAAGTAGCTAAGTGGGACAACTTTGATCACTTCGTGGCAACAATGCTCACCTTGATAGAAGAATAAAAAGAAGAACAAGAACAAGAACAAAAAGCAAAAGAAGAAGAAAAAGATGAGGAGAAAACCTCACAAAAGATGGGCAACATTTTCATTTCGCAAAAAACATAACAAACTTGAAAGTTCTAAAGCCTTATAACTTTTTACTCTTTCGCTTACATTGGCACAAGGACTCACCCACAACAAAAGTCACCCAGACCTCAATTTCCTCCGTCAATCAAATTGAACGTTCGAAAAAAAACTTCCTTCCCCTAATGAACTAACCTACCTAACAATTTAATGAACCGAATAAAAAATGGTTGATTCAGCGTTAAACGCATCATTTCATAAAAAAAAAATCAAAAAGTTACTTGAAAATGTCACAGCGAATTGACCTTATTTAGTAACCTCGACATGTTTTGTTCCAAAATTAACCTGAAATTTCTGTCACGTCTTTCTTTGAAATTCAGCAACCATCATAATATCAATGCACCACCTGAGGATTTGGCCCCAAGAATACATTTACCAACATATTTACAATACTGAGACGTATTTTTTGCGTATATAGTCTTGTCGAACACACTGACCTCAAGACAGAAATGTTAGATATTACGACCGACTAGAAATTGACTTGTAGAAATCTGATAAGGTTTTCGGAACGGAGAAGATTACTAAGCAATCTCAATATGAAATACAAATGAAAATGATTTTTTTCTATTTCGAGTCAGTAACTGTGTCCATGGGGATCAATTAAGTGAAAAGGTAATGTAGCAATCATCCCCACACACCACATTACCGGCAAGTAATTGTCCTGTTAATACAAAAAGGTTATACCTGATGTGTTCAGCTTACTCATAAAAAGATACTATGTATATCTTCTACACGTGGGATAGTTTCCCACAGGATACATTCAAGAGATGAAAGCAGGGAAATAAGAAAATGAGAAATAAAACCATTCGCTTGGCATCTCAATTTAACTTCTTCAGCAAAAGGACCTACACAGTGGGTAGTTGTTAAAATGAAAACCTTATATTGTATTATCCTTGGAAGACTAGAAAGAAAGAAAAAACTAAACTAAAACAAATAAGAAAATGGAAAAGAAAATGTCTAGTTCGCGAAAGGACCGTAATGTTAAGCCACTCACCATTTATATATATTTTACATTTTATGGTCCAGCTGAATTTATGCATAAACTTTTGCTTCAACTATCCGCTGAATGTTGTTATAAGTTTTATCGTAGTGCATTAGTAGGGATGCCTTTTGCAAGGTTGCAAGATTGTTGCGCATTTTCTTGTTTGTCAAGGAAAATTCTTGGAAATTGTGTAGGCTACAGAAGTGGTATTTTCTTTGATAATCAACGAAAGTATTACAGCAGATGTATTTGTTTTGAGGGTGAATAAAAACAGTAAGTCAACTTAGCGTAAAAAGTAAGGAAAGTAGAAAAAAGTACGTAGAAACCTTCTAATCAAACTTATCTCCTTTGTAATGCGTTTCATATTGGCTTTAATCAAGATTATGTAATGGAATATTGCAGCTAAATTTTAAGCTCTTATTAGACTTCAAAATCATTTGAGCTTTGGCGTGCAAACTAAGAACAGATGACAATACAATAATTTCATTACTTGGAAGTGGCATGTTCAACAAACAATAGAAGAAAGATTAAGATTAAACAATGACCCCTTGAAGTATGCTGCAAAAAACTCATTGTTGAGTTGTATACTAATTATTTATGGGAATTTTCATTGGAAAATACCGATTTTGAGTAAGTTTATTTTTCACTAAACTTCTGTTAAATTTTCATCCACCAAAGGAATTTCGATTTCACGAGAAACACCAACGTGCGAACTGTTTGTTTATTTAGCTATGTTTTTGATCAATGAAGGGCGAGATTAAAAATAAATTGAAAATATTTCCGCGAAGTGACATTGCCTTAAAATAAAACTGAAGCTTTTGTTTGTTTGGATAACAGATTTTATTTTCCAAGAATCAAGGAATATTTTGCGATTTTTCCTTTTGGTTGTTTTGCCAAGACTTTGATTTTAATTCTTGTGAACATTTTGTTCGAAATTAATTTACAAAAGAAGGGGTTTGTAAGTTTGGGAGCACCGTTATTAGTCCAATGTATGTGAAATTGCCTGCAACGAACTTTTTAAGAGAAAGCGTTATCTCTGTTAAGAGTACAAGGCGACACTACGACAAGTTAAAGAAAAAAACTGGTGGTCAAATGACAAAGCTGAGGTTCTGTTAGGCTTTCACCAGCTTAACTTTAAACAGTATAAATTAAAAAACTCACTTTTTGAATACGTAAATTGCATTGAAAAAAGCGGTTCATGAGAGTTCAAGAGACTCTTGAGGACAACTGCTGATGAAAAGCGACAAAATGCTTCACATTTCTGAAAACAGAATCTAGTTTAATGGAAGTAACCGCCTTTACTGCCAAAGAAGTAAGTGAAGTAGTTTCTTTGTCCTAGGTTATGGCATAGGCGACTGTAAACAACTCGGTGTACTGAGCTGGTGGCATCTTCGATATATTTCTCTCAAAGCTTTTCATCAACCATTCCCATTAACTTATAATACAGTTGACCTTTCCATACGCTGACATTTTCAATGTGCAAGTCTAGCTCCATACCACACCATTGCGCGAGCTCGTTCCATTCCGCATACCAGCTGTATTTCCGGTTGACTACGTATAAGGCAGCTTTCTTGGGAAGTCTTTCATTATTCATGTTCAAATATTCACATTGATAAATATAGTCCACCTGGGCCTTGAGGGTTTTGACGAAGAGTGGTGATAATCCTGTTTCCAGCATCACGACGTAGTTTGGTGTTTCCAACACAGGGGAGGTGGAATATCCTTTTAATGTAGAACTTGAGCAACTTTTCCACACTTCCATATTGCTTGTATCCCCATACCTGTGACGCATAGAACATAATAGATTCAGCAACTGCTTCAAACACACGGAATTTACAACTTTGAGCTATACTTCTGTTAGAGAAATACTTTTCCCACGTAGCTCCAATAGCTCTCTTTGCCTTAACTATAGTTGTTCACTCAGATGCTTTTCCATTCCTAATTTTTTTTGTCAAGCACACTCCTAGGTATCTAAATTCGTTCACGACTTCAATTGTTGAATTGTAGAACCATCTGTCGTTTTGGCTATTTCTTCCTCCACCATTTCTGAAGATCATTGTCTTTGATTTGTTTAAGTTAACTTGAAGATTCCACGTTGTACAGTACCTATACAGCTGATTGATCATCAATTGAAGCGATTGGGGTGAGGTAGACTAGATAGATAGATAGATAGATAGATAAATTAATTTTATTTTCTTTAAAAAGTAGTTATAAAAAACAAGATTATGCTGGTTTACAAAATTAGTTGAGACAATAACTTGTTAAATTTGTCTGTCAAGTCATAATTTTACTATTTACATTTTGGCTTAGCTTGAATTTAAATTAATTATATTCATTTACAATTAAGTTGCGATAATTAAGAGCATTTTTTAAGAATCTATAAAGGTTTAAATAACATTTGCCGTTCAATATTTGAAGAAATTCATTTCGATCAATTGTTTCGGCACCTAGAAATATTCTTCTGTAGGATTTGAAAATAGGACAAACGCTGACGAAGTGGTAGGTGTTCTCAGTTGCATCAAGATTGCATAACGTGCATAAGCCAACAGTGTCACGCTGAAATGCCCTAGCATTCAAATTAAGTAGCCCACACCGTGTTCTTAAGAGCAGACTTATCATTTCTCGTGAGTTCGAGTCATCAAAATAATTGGGTACCTCTGTGAAGGATAGATTGCAGTATTCGTCATGAAATTGTGATTGTAAAGCCCGTTCGGTAGAAGCATTCCACTGTTGTTCCTCTGTTGTTCAACAAGGATGCCAGTCTCGCGGAAAAGGACTGACCATTCCTGGGCCCAATAAATATTTTTGCGGAGTACTGCTGTTGAAAGTATTCGTGGTAATCTAAAGCTGGGTAGACTCAAAACTTTACGCATATATGTAAAATGTATTTCAAGAGTAATAAGAAACGATTTTGGCAGACCAGTTTCGATATGTACAACGTAGTTTGGTGTATTATCAGGTAGATTAAAGCATCTTTTTACAAAAAGTCTTTGAAGTTTCTCACATTGTATGTACTCTTTGTACCCCCATACTTGTGCACAGTAGTACATTATGGATCTAACGGCTGCATCATGAACTTTAAACTTAGCTGAATGAGGTATTGATTTATTTTTTACAAATTTGGACCAGGTTGCGTTTACAGCATTTTTTGATGTAGCCAGCCTCTTTGTGAGATGTTCGGACCAGGACATGTTATACGTAAAGACTACACCAAGATATTTATACTGATTTGTAATTTTTATTTCTGTGCCGTTAAAATACCATTTTTCACAGACCGCTCTTCGTCCTCCATTCCTAAAGATAACAATTTCCGACTTCTCAAGATTGACTTCAAGGTTCCATTTATCGCAATAGTTGCTGAACTTGTTTATAATAGCTTGAAGTATAACAGGACTCTCAGGTAAAATTACTATGTCATCAGCGTATAAGAGGACATTTATGCCAATTCCTTCTACATATATTCCAATGGGGAGTTCAGAGTGGAGATCATTTAAAAACAAGACAAAAAGGAGAGCACTCAGTGCACAACCTTGCTTAACACCTTTGTTCGTTCGAAAAAAATCAGATGCGCTGTTTCCATCCCAGACTGCTGCAACTTTATCTTGATATAGTAGTTTGATGATTTGAACCATTTTCGTTGAAATTCCCAATGTGACAAGTTTGTGAATAAGAGCTTCTCTATTGATGTTGTCAAATGCGGCCTTTAAATCTACGAACCAAGCATAAAGTTTTTTTTCTGACTTAATTGCAGTTGAATTAGATATGAAAGGTTGAAGATCTGATCGACAGTGCTATAATTGTTTCGATAAGCAGCTTGGTATTCATTGAGTATGTTCTTACTTTCAATCCAAGTTGTAAGACGATTTAAGAGGACCGTTGTGAATAATTTGTAGAGGGTGTCTAAAAACGAAAGACCTCTATAATTAGATACAAGGCTAGGATCACCTTTTTTAAAGAGGGGGAAGATAATTGCTTTGTTGAAGGATGATGGTATCGTTGGTGTTTCCTAAATTCTTTTAAGTAAAATGTGGACCTCACCAATAAAGGAATCACTCGCGTTTTTATAAAATTCATATGGGATTCCATCTATACCCGGTGCTTTATTTTCTTTTGAAGATGCTATCGCAATTCTTACTTCATTCAAATCGATTGGGCGAATCAATTTCCGGTATTTGAACTAAAGGTGTTTCAAGTAAATATTCCACGTTGGTTAACCGATCAGAATTAAGGGAATTTTCGAAGTGTGACATAAACTCAATAGCCGTGATTTGTATACCGTTATTCTTAGGATTACCGCGTATCTCTTTGGCAAGTTTCCACCAATCCTTTGCTGAGGTAATACTTGAAAGTTGAACAGAAATGCGCTGGTAGTATTCACGTTGTTTTGCTTTACAAAGGACTTTATACTTTTTATTAGCATCACAATAATTTTTTCTGCTTGCATCGAGATTGAACTTTCTATAAATGTTATATGAGATTGGGGTGAGGTAGACTATGTCGTCAGCGTAAAAGAGGGCCTTTGTAATTGTCCCCGCAAATTCTACACCTCCGGAAATGCAATCCGTTAGATCCTCTATAAAAAGCGAAAATAAGAGAGGGTTCAGTGCACACTCTTGGCGAACGCCAGACTCCGTGTGAAACCATTCGGATATTTGTTCTCCATTCCAAACTGCTGCCTTAGTTTCCTTATACAGATTTTGTAAAACTCTTCCAAACTTTGTGGACATCCCAAGTCCATAGAGCTTGTAGATAAGCGCTTGCCTATCCACCGCATCAAACGCTGCTTTGAAATCGATAAAGAAGCTGTAAAGTTTTTTTCTGTTTTGAAGGAAAGACTCTCCAATGCTTTTTAGTACAAAAATATGATTGACCGTAGAGTACCCCGTCCTGAAACCAGCTTGATATTCATTCAATAAATGGTTTTGGTTGATCCACGTATTGAGCCTCTGTTGCAAAATTGCGGTATATATTTTATACGAAGCATTAAGAAAACTTATCCCCCGATAGTTCTCCGGATTTTGCGTACTTCCTTTTTTGTGAATTGGAAAAATTAGGGATTCTTTAAAGTCTTGTGGTACGGTTCCAAGTTCCAAGATTCGGTTGAAAGAATAATTGAGCTTATTTATAAGTTCAAAGGTTCCGTACTTATAGAACTCAACAGGTATTCCATCGGAGCCTGCTGCCTTGCCATCTCTTAAATTCTTCAACACGTTAATATCTTTTCATGAGTTATTCGCGTATCCAACAACTGATTTTCGATCCTTGGTTCAGCGTAAGCAATGTTTACATTACTGGAGTGGTGATTTAAAAGTTCCTTGAAATGTTGGTAGAGTACACTTGGTGTGAGATCTCGATGAATCGTAAACTTATTTCCAATAAAGTGTTTTACCAAAATCCAAAAATCGGTAGATTTCCTGCACTTCGCAAGTCTCCTAGACTCTATTTCACTTACGTCTACACATGTCTTTGAAAATCTTATTTGCTTCTAAGTACTGACTTTTGACTGTCAGTTCAATGCGTTCTGTAGCTCGGAACCTGGGATGGTTTCCATACCAAGGCAAAAGGCATTAATGACCGTCGGACAACTTTTAAGTTTCCAATAGCGAAAAACGTCAGATAGTGCACTGAACTTGAAGCGAAATCAGAACCACGTGTGCTTTTTGATGAAAACCATCATCTTTTTTCTTCTTGCTGTTTCCTCAATCAGACGTTGGAAACGATAAAAAAAAAAAATTTAGGTCTTCAAACTAATAACACGTCCAAAAGAATGGTTGAGGCCAAAAACGCATTTATTGGTAGCATTCCATTTTCCTCTTATCTCTCAATCTTAAAAAGGAACCTTTTCATTAATTTCATAACACAACCGGAAGAAGGGCTGTAGAAAAAGTATTCATTTATTGGTTATTTCAAAAAAGATCTCGAATTGGGCGCCATTTTTTTAATTTGCTTCTATTGCATCGACAAGTCAGGTTTTTTCTAGGCTCTCACTTCTATAACAGTACAAAAAACACACCTCAAATGATACGCAAATATAACCACAATTCCAATTCTAAAAACTTTAATCTACCACCATTTTTTTTAATGCTCGATTAAATCCAAAACTCACGTAACTTACATGTGAGCTTTATGACGCACAGCAATACATGCAATGACGAAGTACCAGACTTCACACCATGTTTAGCAGACACACACAAAATGTTGACTTATCAACTTGAAGTATCACCAAATCAGCATTTATTGTGGTGGAACAACGACGACGGTACGGTTTTTGTGACTATGTTTTTGTTGTAAAGGAATGTGTGGGCAAAAAAGACCCGTAAGCCTTCTACTTCAACTTCATGACTTTTTTTTCAATAGTTGTTGTTATTGTAGATTATTTTTTCGACCGACTCTCTCGTTCGTGCCTGCGGATTGTGCACGTTTTAAAAACAAACCCCACAAGTCAGTGCGCCTAAGTTGAGAGCTCTTATCGCAAGGACATCGCTGTGTGCCGTCGACCAAGGATGGAAAAGGACCTGAAAAAAAACAAAACTAAAAACATGAAGAAACAAAAAAAAAAGAACTAAAACAGAATAACTCAACAAGAAACCCAAAAATACTGTACTCAGCATTAAATTTAGAATAGGCAGCTACTTTTTACTCTATTTTTGGTTTTATGGCTTAAAGGCTCGAACGTTTGGGAAACTTATGTTAATAAAATAAAAGAGGGAAAGGAAGAACGAAAGACATTTTTATTACCACAGTATAGTAATGAATACACTCAACAGGTGGCGTTGACATAAGGCGTACTTCAAACACCCAAAAGCACCGCACTATTATTATCCTTGTCGTAGTACTCTACAATGCTGCGCAGCTATTTCTGCTATTTCAAGGGTTATTTTTGTTTTGTGTTCCTTCAGCATTGCGATGATGACGGCTTTCGTATAATTTCCATGCACACGCGAAAGAATTATACGGATACCGAGTTGAACACAGAAACGTTAGCAGGAATCCACACTCCATTATTATTTATGAACAAACAATCAGTCGAACAGAAGAGGGAGAAAGAGGAAGTCATTTCTCACTTCCATTCACCCAATCTGTGTATTGTTGGGTGGACGACTACGACTTTTTGAAATGCATGTTGAGGGAAATAGTTTTTTTTCTTACTGGTTTTTTTTGCTTTTAGCAGTCACGATAATCAAAAAAGCGGACGCAGATCAGGTTGGAAAAAGGAATAGGTGGCCGTAGCGATTAATTGTAATTAATGGTGAATGTGCGCTGTACACAAACCACTATCCGGAACATGTTAGGCTCTTCAACTTCCTTCCTAACCCACACTGCTTTCTCTACACTAGTGAAATTTGTCATGTGTAATCATTGTGACAGATGTAATCATATCTTGTTGGGTAAAGTGGTTTTGGGTTGATTAAGTCAGATTATGATGACATTTAAGTAGAAAGATAAGGGTGTGTAACGAGAGTACGGGTGATGTTGTTTTGTTAAGGGGCATTACTGAGAACTTGTCTTTTATGGAAGACCTTTCATATTTGGTTTGATTGGGTGGAATGTCTTTTCAAATATTAATATAGGGATTACGTACGAGTATTATTTGACATCTTTCTTTGTAAACATGAGAATGTTTAAAGGTGAATCACAATTTCTACTTTCTTCTGTTTTCCTTGATTAAATTTTACTGAGTAGTGGTAGGTACTGCTAAATTTATTTCTTAGACAAAGCCTTTTGTCGGATCATGGCGGTACACTTAGGAAAAGCGAATCGTAAAAAGCAGTCCTCTCACTTTCATAACAATATAAGATTCAATTAACATGTGAATCGGTGGTATAAACATATACACACACAGCAGCAGTAAATATTGCGAAGAGAAGAGGTCCAAGAATGAACTCTTGGGGAACACCAAAGTATGGAGAAAATTGAAAAAAATTGGATTGTTTTTGATTGGAAAAATATCAGGTACTGACAAAGATTCAAAATATATAAAGTTTTAAATAAGAAAACGCAAATGACAGTCTGTAAAAAACCATGCAAGATGAAGGCAAATTACTCAATATTTTTTACTTGAAATTCGAATATCTATTACTTCAATAAAGGCTGATGCTCTGCAATAACTCGAACTGAAAAAATAGGTTCGAGTAAAAAAATAAACTGGAATCTTGAACGGAATTCTTGGAAGCAAAAAGTGTACCAAGAGCTCTAGACAATTTTTACTCATGAAACTTTGGATCGACTAGTTCGTTACACAATACTAAAATTTAGTTTCGATTTTTAGAGCTTCGCCGCAGAAAACGACGTTTAATTTTTGGTCCAAATATTGTTTGAAATGACAAGAAAAACTGTATACTCGACTTCTAACAAAAAAAATATTGGCTCCTCTCGCTTATCTCGCTAGACTTCACCAAGAGTTTTACGAATTAGTCGATGTTTAAACAAGAATGCGATACATCGCCAGGCTCTTAGAAAGGTGTTTGTTACACCCAGGAACACTTTATTCGATGTTAGTCCTTTACTGCCCTCTTTTATGCAAAAGGTCTAAAAACAGTTTCCCTCATTGATACGATTGTTTTTAAACGACTGTTTTCAAGAAGTTCTAGATTTTTTAGAGAAATTGAGTATCATCATTTGGAAAATTTTATTTTTAAAATTTTATGAATTCTCTATTAAAAAAAAAAAAAACTACAAAAAAAAACTGACCACAAACAAAAGACTTCTTCGGGAAGTTGTGGTTTTTCAAACAGCTTTTTCAGAGTCTCGTCTAATATGTTTTGTATTAAAATTAAAGGTTCACATTATGCTCTTCTTATACTGACTGGACCCAATGGACAGCCAATTTGCCTTAATATCACTTGATAAATATTTCAAGGCGCCATAACTAGTGTAACGATTTAAACCATTTTTCACAACTAGAAAGAACATTATTCCCAAGCAAAAAAAAAGCTATGTCTCATCCATATTCTCACAAGAACAGGATGGGGAACGTAAGCGAGAACTAAAAAACTACGGAACCGATTTCAAAAAATCTGTCAACATTAGAATGTCATATTATCCATGGGTAACAAAGATTTCACTTCGTTCTCATATTCCTACGGAAAAGGGTGCTTAGAAATTACCAAATTGATTTAAAAAAAACTTCCATTGGCATGATACAATATCCCTACATTTTATTACAATACTCCCACGACAACAGAAACAGGGACGGGAATTCAAAAACTACAAGATTGATTCCAAACACTCTTTCAACATCAGAATGCTTTAATATCCCTGAGTACCAGCATAAAGCCTATGGCGTAATGTCTTCAGCTGTTTTCGTTCTGTTACCCCAAAGTACACACAGACATAGGTACACATTTCCCCTTTGTACCCGAACGTATTATAATTTACGAAAATTGCGAGCACTTCAGTAAGAAATGAATTGCGTTTCAACAGGTTTAAGATTAAGAAAAAAAAAATTATAAATGGTAAGCAATTTCACCGGTTTTTCGAATCCAACAGCAATTTTTTTTAAAACAAATTAGCTCAAAATAACTTTGAAGAACTTCTACTTTTCAAAATTAAGTACAGGCTTAGTTTTTGTATCGATAAAAAAAACGAAAAAATAATTCGAACATTACTTTATAAGTAATTCGAAACTTGAAAGAGTAAATTGTTTTGTTGATTTGGGAGTTATATTTGATCCGAAATTAGACTTCAGAATGCACATCGATTCCATAACTGCAAAAGCTTCTATTCGTCTGGGAATAATTAAACGTTGGTCTAAAGAGTTCAGTGACCCATATGTCACAAAATGCTTATTCTTTGGGCTGGTTTGTTCGGTCTTGGAATATGGATGCCAAGTGTGGTACCCGTATTACGCTTGTCACATTGTGCGAATTGAATCCGTTCGAAAACAGTTTCTTATATTTGCTCTGCGTCATCTTGGATAATCGTCTTCATCTTCCTCTATATCGCTCGAGACTTATGCTGAGGGGTCATCACTTAACCTTACCTTTACATTCAAAAATTTGAAGGCTTATAGAAGTTCACCTCATCAACTTTCGTTACAAAAATAAATGTGCCACTTCGGCAAAGTCGAAACTTTAAGATTTTGCGAACTAATGGAACAACATTAAATTATTTGAATGATGAAGCTTTCTCTCTCCTATGTAAACAATTTAAAACTTATATTTCTTTTGTAGACTTCAATACTTAAAATACACAATTAAAGGAGCGAAAATGCAAGTCTTTTTAACGGTTTCACATACAAGAAAAATTTTCGTTACTCCTTTTTGATTTATGTGTATTACGCCGTAAGCCCGTAAGTGCTTAGTATTATAATATTAAATATAAAGAAGCTTGCAGTTCCAATCTCAGAAGCTTCCAATTGTTTTTACAAGGGTAATGCTCATTGTGGAGAATAGTAAAGTCCTGTAAAAGTTATTACACTGACATCAAAAACTGAATCGGTAAATGTAGGCCACCGTTATTCTTTACAAGTTATTTTTGAGAGAAATGCGCTTAGAGCTGGACTTCATAATTGTTTTCAGCTGTGTGTATTCATATCAAATCTTCACGTCAAATATTTGTTGCGTTACTTTTGAAACCGCACTAATTGACTCAATGATTGTAGAATTGGGTGCACTATGGTGCGTAATGTTTACGTTTAGTTTTATGGTTATATCATAAGTATTGCTTATCCTCAGACCCTAAGAACATCAACGAAACCACTCTTTTTTTTCATAATTTATGATTTTTTTGCAAAAGATACATCAAAAACATGCTACGTTACGTCACGTAACTGATTCTTCGATCCTATGCTCTCAAAACATTATTTTTATTTTATTATGAGAACAAAATGAGAAGGTTAACTCATTTTACAACAATTTTACATATCTCAGTCACTATTTTTCACTTTCGGCATTCAGATTTTAGTCTCAGTAGATCTAACTCAAATGATAGCATTCCGTTAAATCCATGTTACGGCTCATTTATATAAGTATTATAGTATTTTAAGGCCAATAGCCTTTAAAAGAAATGTGCGTGAGATAATATTTCCACATCTGGATGTTATGGGATCGAATGCAATAGTTTTCCAAGAAGTTTTGCCTCTGCAAGGAATTGACAAGTCTTTCGAGAGTATGCTCTTTTTCGCTTAGTTCTTCGGAACCTGCAAATTTGTAGGCCCCTTCTATCTTCCACATGGCATGGTTCAGAAAAAAGTGTTAGGGTCCGGAGCTTCTCGATTTAACAGTTTGTTTATTTTATTTACTTTAACTTCCTTAGAGGCATTCAAGTATTTCGTTACGCAATATGGCGGGAGGGATGAAGGTTATGAACTTGCTAAATAATTCCGTTACAGTTTCCGGGACAACACTTTCCGTAACGTGTATTTTAACACAAAAAAAAACTAGGAAATGATAATCTCCCATGCCACGAATATTTTTCGTTTATATTTTTACTTCAAACCCGTTCGGAACAATAACTTACGTATTTCCAAGCCTTTTTGGCACTTTGCCCAACATAATTTTGACTTTTAAGTCATTGAGATGTTACATACAATTTAGGGATAGAGTTACAGAAAAACGTTACGGTGCGTTAAATGGTAAAAAAGGAGAATATAAAATCTTTAAGAATTACGTTACGCAATACTTAATCGCTTGGTTATGTTCAATTACATGAATAAGTTACATTACAATCATATTCTGAACTTTCGCATCGGTAACATTAATCGAGAAACGCTGGAAACCGGAAAGAAATCCTACTAAATTCATAAAACTTCGTTCCAGTTTCCACCGTTTATCGCTCGGTTTTATTGGCGATAGTTACATAATATGGTTGTAATGTAACGTATTCATGAAATTGAACGTAACTAAGCTTAAGTAACCCCTAAAACAGGGGTAATGGTCACAGTTTCAACACGATCCAAATTAAAAGCACACAAAAGAAATTACAGAATAAAACAAATCAATATTGAAGGTAGACTCTAATCAAATTGTTTAGTTACGATACTTCACAATTGTGTTATTCGACTATGGTCACACCAATCACTTATTATCTTCTGATCGAAGGCATTGCAATGAGACAATTTCTACCACTTAAATCCGAATGTCAATGGCATCCCGTACGATTTCTCAATTATTTCATTTTCACTTTTTCATGAGTAAATGATTTTCCACCTTTCTTCTTGCCTAACACTTTCTATTTCTTTCTATTTTTTATAAGTAGCGGAGAAAGAATGAAACACCACATTGTTTTTTTTTGTAGCTAATGTTGCATAACATAAAATTGCTAAATGATACGGTCAGTTAAATTAAAAAGAAACCTGCAGTAATAGCAGTAATACCGACTCCGAAGCTGAATTTACGAACATAATCTATTCTCCATCCTTTTCACTTCAATTCGAGTTGCAATTCTTATCCCATTCTATTTTGTTCGTACAGAAATAAATCACTTTCGTAGTGGCGCCGACAAACGGCGAGAGTTTTTCCACCTTTATAATGCTATCGATTGATTTTTGCTGTATGTACATTTGGTAACAATAGTTTTTGGCAACATCCCTACAAAATACTGTATGAGTATGTGTTTTATCCTTCCTCTCCTGGAGGACGATGAGCAATGAATTTACTCAGCTGTGTCAACGTGTCAACATAATGCCAAGCTTACGCTACGTAACGAAATAAATGATAGGTGAGAGCAATGCTCTACTCTGTCTGTATTGAAATTAAATCAATCAGTTTTTGGTCAATATGCCTAATTGGCTCAGCACAAACTATTTCAAACTTTAACTGTACTGTGACGGGTGAAGTGTTCGTAAATAAAACAACTTGTTAAATAGCACTACGTCAAAGTCATAATGGACACTCGCTATTGAGCAGTGCTTTCACTGGAATGGTTTACGATGGGAAGCACACAAATCAGTTCAACCGCAGCAGCTTGAATTGACTAATTCATTCGCTTAAGTGCTCGTTTGCATGTTTACTTTATATTTTGAGAGAGAAACGAGAGACCATTCCATTGTACGACTGTGAAGAGTGAAGAGCGGGGCGGTGCGGTGCGGAACGGTCCTTTGGTCGTTTAGAAATCACAACCAGGTATGAGCTTTTCTCTTTCGTCTGGCTGAGCCAATTATTCTAATTTTAGAATGAATGAGAGATGAGGTTATTAAAGATTTATTTTGATTGCTGGAGAAATGATAAATTGATTTATTTCGCCCGCGGCTACAGAAAGTCCTTCCGAATTCTTTTCTGAAAACGCAATTCGACAGGAACAGAGGAAAACGTGCGAACACGTTTTTAAGCTTTTCCGTTTACCTACCAATTTCTTTTGATTAAGTTTACTTCTTCAAATGTTTTTGAAATTTAAGATGATTTTTGTTATGTAGCAGCAGTTGTCTTAAGTGGTAAACAAAGTAGTAGGTCAAGACGTTTTCAAGCCCATTCACTAACTGCCAGGCACTCCAATCAAAGTAACATCACGATATTCATTCACATTCAGCGTTAGTATCCTGTTCGTGGCACTATATGCAATTTATCAAAAACAAATCTCTAATGCTTCGGCCACACCTCTCCAACTACAAATGTAGGTATGTCATCAGTTAACCTACTGACCAAGACCAAATGAGTCAACCCAACAAAAAAGAAGAATGAAATTACATAACTCGGTTCATACCTCCTGCCAATTTATTATTGTTTCCTTTTAAACCGAGTTGGTTTAAACTTTAATGCATAGCAATACCCGACTTTCAGCACGAGTCCTACTTTCGTTCTTTTGAAATCTACCATAATATTTCATGGTAATGGAGGGAGGTTGGTTGGTAGGTAGGTATAGGGAACCCCGTGTATGCTGAAACGTAAGTGATTTCCAGTTTCTTTGCATATCGATTTGAATGGACGGTCTTAGCTTTAATATGACCGGCCCTTTTTGTTGATAGATGATTTGTGGTTGTTCGTTTTATTGAGTGTAGGGCTTATGAAATTGAAAAAGGAAGAGAAGATAGATTGACGGTTGTTGTGACTAGGTAATGCATTTAAAGGGTAAAAATAAATTGAATGGATCGTTTAAATGTCATATGACACGAGCTTGTAATTTTGTTATTCGTGTATATTTTTAGAACTGGGCTGAATTAGAATTGATTGAGTTTAATTCTACTATGGAGCTGGCAGTATGATCATTTTTTTATTATTTTTACACCGTGGTTGGACTATTCAGTATTGATTCCTATAAAAAGATGATAAAAATTTTGCTAGCTACGAGGTCAAATTGAAGAGAAAAAAATCAGCGAATGCAATTTAAATCAATTTAGATTTGAAAATCCTTCAAAATTGGTAGGGTTTCAATAACTTGATAAAAAAAATTGTGCACTTTAGAAATGTTATCGAAACGAACGACAAAATTTAATAATTTAAATTGATTTTAAATCTAAACGGTGTTTTTCAGCGGCATGACGAGCTTCGATGGCTGTTGTTTTGATAGTTGAGAATGTCAAAAAGTGTTGACATTTCTGTTCAGCAAAGCTAATGTCATGAATCGTTTAAGTCCAGAACAAAGCTTTTAAATTGTAGAAATTTGCTTCGAAAAAAATTCAATGTGGATTTGACAAGTTTGAATTTAATTTGTGGATGCATCCTTTTACTGATCATCGATTTGTCAATTTGTTCAGTAAACTCAACATTCTGATTGACTATTCAGTTCAAGAACGAGCAACGTCTGCAATTTATGAAATCGTGCGACCGAAATTTGGAGTCGGTGACCGCAAAATTAAGAGCGTTAACTTCAATTTTATGTCGTAATACTAAAGACAGGTAATAATATAAGTTTGACGCAAATATTAGAATCGGCTTATTCGTTGTGTGATGTTGCCATGTCAGTGAGACAGATTAGATTAGATCAAAAGCGGGTTGAGCTTGCGCAGCTTTGGGAACTGCGGTGTCTGAATGAAAATTGTTGTGCCATCCCGTGTGAGGTTTCAGGGTTGTTCTCCTGTTCCTAAGTTGAACCGGAAGTTAGCAATCTTCTGTGTGTGAATGAGTTTGAGTTTTTCTAGGGGGATGATCTCATAGTCAAGCATTTGCTTTCTTAGGCGGAAAAGTGTTAGACATTCCGTATTAATGTGCAGAGATGTTTCTTCGTTTTTGAGCAATAGTCTGCAGAAGAAGTCTGTTACCAGCATCATTTGGTGAAGATGTTTCTTTAAAGAACAGTGACCGGTTAGTAGTCCTGTACAGTAGGAATTTTGATGCTTTTTCAGAATATTCTGGCAAAAATAGTTTTGAACAAGTTTGGCGAGATGAGTTACGCCAAGCTTTATTTTATTGTCGGTGAGATAACTAACGGGTTGATTGAGGTGTCGAAAATAAAGCTGCCGTTCAGGCATCCGTAGCAAACCATCCCAATCAGTCATTTGCAAGGCGTCCAATTGGGGTCAACAAATCGACCGCTGCAAACGTGCTCGTTGTGGTCCTATGAACGAAGTCGAGCTCCATTCATAAAAGTTTTGATTGTAATTCAGGTTTGTGATGAAGTATCTCAAATGGTTTGCTTTTTGAAAAAAAGTTGCATTAAGTCCTTATTGGAAAACGCGAAACATTTGTTCGAAAAGTTCAAAATACACTTCGTCCACTTTATCGAATTTTGCACTAGTGGTTTCGTCAATAAGCATAAGTGGCGTATATGAAGCGAAGACAATCCTCAATCCATTGAAATCCTCAATCAATCTCACATTCATTAAAATTGACCGTTTCGTTTATTTTTTTAAATGAAGTTTGGTGTTGTCCTTATCAATGAGGAATGGAGCTGACGTTGCGGTGAACAGTGAGCGCTATCGAGCCACACTAATGATTTTTGGTTTCCAAAAATGAATCAGCTAAACATGAAAGACATTTAATTCTAACGAGAAGGTGCAACTGGGCATACAGCGAAACTTGGCGACAACTTCTTTTATATGAGTTGTGCTGTCAAGAGGCCTCTCATTCAGACATCTTAACGCCTCTTGATTTATTACTATGCGATGTCCCAGATTTGAGTAAAACCCAAATCAGTTGATCCGAGAAACAAGTTCTTAGATACAACCATCAGAAGTCGAGGTGAGTTAGCCTTAGCACTCAAAACTTTAAACACGCTTTTCTCGAAACTGAGTTTTGACAATCGGTGGACAACACACACTGACATACACATTTATCAAGAACTACTCAACCGATGTTGGTGAAATTTTACATACGTCTTCAAAATAGGCACAACTCACAAGAACTTGAACGAAGGAATTTTTGTATTTCCGATTATAACTTTCTTTTTCAGAAAAAAAATAAGAAAAAATTTGAATGCTCTTTTTTTTTTTTGTTTTTCCTTCGTTCAAGTTTAAGTTTTTATTCTTAATTAAAACAGTATTTTTTCGTTCACTTCAGTTGATACAGAAAGTTCTGTAATTCACGCGAACGAACCCTTTTTTCCTGGTGTTGCCCTAATTGATCGCAAATACGAAGTTTTGAACATTAATTCAAGAAAATTGCAGAAACTATTTATCAAATGAGTTAGTTTCAGACTCTCAAACGTTTCAGTAAAATTTTTAATTTAGTAAAATAAAAAATCCTTTGAAAAGAAGCCGTTTCTGAAACGTTGAAACCCACCTGACACCTTAACGCCCAACTCTGTTTTTTATGTGCCGGTGAAATTATTAAATTCATCTCGAGTTATAGTGAAATAGCAAATTCTTATATTAAAGGTTTTTAAGATTCCTTCTAGACCTACATATCAGTTCATTGTACTACCAGATAGCATTCTTCTTTTTGTTATAGCTTTCCAAAAGTTCGTAGAAAAGCCAAAAAAAGCTGCCATGATAAAAAGCCTAAGTTGGAGCCGGTAACATAAAGTCTGCGTCGAGTATCTGCGAGAAAAAGCAGAACATTCACAGAGGAAGTGAACCGCGATATCATCTTTTTCTTTACAAGATTCACCAGAGTGTGGTATCACTTAGCCTAACACGTTTAAACGTTTGGCGAAAGAGAAGTGCATGCTAGCAACGCCAATAAGCGTACGGGATAGCAGAAATGTTGCAGTCTTCTTATTTACGTTGGGTAGCATACGTTTGGTCTGTCTGCATCCAATGGAGGCATGCCATATACGGTTGTGCTCTTGACAGATCCAGACGTTGAATAAAGCCTTCACTGAGGAACCTGGCAGACCTAGCGACGGTTAAGGTTCTGAAAAGCTGTCTGAGATCCTTGCCTCGCAAAATCATCGGCGATTTCATTTCTTGTTTAAAAATTAATTATAAAAAAACCAAAATAAAATATTTCATCGTTCTAATGACTAAAGACATCGATTGAAGAAACAAAAAATATTTTTACAAAAAGTGAAAAATAATAAAACCGAAATGAAAATATGATTAAGTAGCGTGGTGCTTTTTGATTTTAACTTGAAATGTTTTACTATTTTACTTGGGACACTTTAAAATGTTTCATGCAACTATTTTTCACTTTCATAAATTAAAACATCGCAGTTAGCAACCATAAATAAACAAATAATTAGGGTAGCGCAACAGAGCGACGAGCCCCGAGGCATATAGCGCATTTCTATATTACCTTTGTTAGGGAATGGATGGCTCTTCAATTTTCTGCCTGTTCCGAACGGATAATCGAGACAGTGCTTTTCAAGACAATGAATTCTCAATCGGATTACTTGCCAATTCCTCGCGAAAGGCGATACCCGTGGAAAAGCATTTTTGCTTCTGTTGGGATTCGAACAAAGAACCTCCCGGTAACAGGCAGACATACTAACAATCACACCACGGGTACCACGGCCACGGCTAGTTGGCAATCATACAAAATAAAAATATCATTGTAAAACTACTTTCTACAATAAGCTTTTAATATTCTACCATTGAATAATTACATATAGAAGTGACACAGGAATAAATCGCCGCCAGGAGTTCCTATGCCGCTAGTATCGATATTGGAGCTAGTTAGTTTAACAACCTTTTTGAAAATTTAGTCCCAAAGGATATTTTTTATTACTGTTTCGTTGGATACCGACGAGGTTTTTGAGATTAAAAATGGTTTTGAATTGATGATGGGGGCTGAGTATTATGTATTTGATTATAATCAACTTAGGGAACATATTATAAAATCTAAACAGCCAAATTTCCTTCATTTGAAAATGGTTTGGGTATGAAATTAGCAAAGCAAAGACAAAAACATAAATAATCATAAATAGGGTGACTGTTGCTAGGTAACAAGCTTCTTATGCCGTGTTTGAGAAAGTCGTATAGGTCGGGTATCAGCTTCTATATGTAATTATTCAATGATTCTACTTAACAAAAATAGTAAAAAACATAAATAGAGAAACGCGAAAGAGCGAGGAGCTCCGGGGTCGAGCGCTTTTCTCTCAACTCAACCATACTTTATCAGGGAATGGAAGGGATTTTTAGCCAGCTTCGAATGACTAGTTAAGAAAGCGCTTTTCATGGAAATGAAATTACTGTCAGAGAAATTGTCAATTGCTCGCCAAAGACGATACCCGTTGAAAAACGTTTATGCCCTTGATTCAGGGATTCGAACCTCAAACCTCTAGGGAGACACGCTAAAATTTGAAGTTTTCGATATGTGATATTGAATGCATACACAAACATTAATACACAAACACAACTCAGTTTTGAGCCCAAATTGTACGTAGCCATCCGTTAAAGGAACTTGGCATTGATATTTTCGTTAATCAAGAGATCAGTGCTTATATGTTATTTTTTCTTTAGAGAAGGATGTAGGATTTTCCCAGTGTCAAAAAGCAAACTCTGCAATCATGTTTACTACACCGCACTTGTATTTCAACTTAAAGCGAGAATGTCAAATCATAATTGCATTTGCCTTCGGGTGGGTGTCATTAAAATTGCACAAACTATATTCACCGCATATTTAATCACACATGATATAACCATACCCATAACCATGTCTACATCCCCATGACCTTCAGAGTTCACAAGTTCGCATTTATAATGATTATCAGTTTTGTACATTGAAGTGCCTTACCAAATATTGAAATTCAACCGCAAATCTGTGGTTTGGATTTGGTTATGTGAGGCCAAATAATGTTTATTCCGATGAACCTATCCGAATACACGCATAAGATTAAATAGAACAACAACAACAAAAAAAAAACCTCTCAAAGTTCAACGTCCTTTACTGGGTAAAACGATGTTGAATGGGAAACACACATGCACGACTTTGAGAAAATAGAGCACAAGGAAATGTACGAAAGAACGAAAATACGGAAGCCAAAGAAAACATCCTTATCTCCTAAAAGCAAAGTCAAACCATCCAAAACTTTAAATCGAAGCTGTGTTTTGTGGGAGTCATGGTGTCTCGACCAAGTCACCACCAAAACTTCTACGACACTTCGAATAACCCAGCCCCAGATAAATATAGTTCAGCCACCCGTAATGGCATTTGGCATTTTAGTTCGCTTGCCTTCTTCATATCCACCCAATCACCCACCCACACAACACATAACAAGGAATGCATCCTCCTTCTGAGTCTTAATATGCATCTTTGAGAGATTGTTTGTTGTAAAGTTGGCTACACAATAGCACGATCCTTTGCCACTATACTTTATGAGAACCAAGCTATTGTGCGTGTTCTCCATACTACGCCATATATTCTCTAGACAATTTATTGTTTGCTTTTTGCAATAAAGTAAATTTCTTCCTCATATACTAGATGGAGTTACAATCGAACACACGAAGATGGCTGCCCCCATCTTGTGTATGTATGTCCAATTGTACACAAACACAAAGTGGGTGGTAATTGATTTTGATATTTAATTTGCAGTTTATCTTAATCGTTGTGACACGCGTGAGTGGGTGAAAAGGAAACAATTTTAAAGAAGAATAGTTGAAAAATACTTTTAAAAAAAAACGGGGAATTTTGCTTAACTTTATGTCCGGACGCGGACGGGACGAAAAGAGAAAAGTTTCATCCTAAGTTTCCGCATGGAGGATACTCCTTTGTTGTTGTTCTTTGTGTGTTTTCCTTCTTTCTTTTTGTAGTGGAAGACGATAAAACATAATTAAATTTCTCAAGGAAATGTTTGAGAGCTTAAATTTTATCGCAATAAAGTTGGTATATTTATACGCAAAATCTTTGTGTACTTGTTTAGCTTAGATGGACTAAAACGCAAAAGTTTCTTTATGACTTGGGGCTCAAAATACATTTAGAAAAAAGTGGGTATAGCTTTTAATTTATGACTAGGAAGTTACTTTAAGTATAATGTCAAAGGTACAGCTCGGCATTTATTTTAAGCAATTTAAATATTTTTGAATTTTGCTTGTGACGTGGCGTGACAGCTACGCTGATGTAGGCATAAATTTAATTGAATTATTACGCTTTGGGTAGGTGTAGGAGGATGAAGTTAAAGTGAATTATCAGTGGGATTCGAATGTTGAGCCAGAGGTTAGGTTAAGTGACGTGCTAATTACATTAATTTTAATTGGTATTCCAATCACGATATGGTTGAAATTAGAATCTGTCACCACGTTAATTAATGAGGGGAGTGAGTGTACAGTTTAATTGAGGACATTACAACGAAAGGAAGCGATCGTGTGGAAAGCCATCACCCCTTCAGAAATAAAGTATAACTATCAGGGCGATTGTACTGCAAAGGGCGCAACCCCACATTCGAACCAATAGTGTGGAACTAATAAGTGGGAGATCACAATGCTCGTAGAATATGTGTTATGGAAAGGAAAAGGTTATAACAGCGATTTAGTGTCTATCGATTAAACAATAATTGCTGGGCGTATTCCTAAAATGTGTAAGCCGTGCCGCTGTCGTAGTAGTAAGCATGTTGGCCTTTGCGTGGGAGGTTCGAAGTTCGAATTCCAGAAACATCAAAGTAAAGAAAAATAGTTTTTCATGGTTATCGTCTTTTGAGAGGCGAGGAATTGACAAGTTGTCCGAGAGTAATTAAACACTCCCATGAAAAACGCTTTTTTTTCACTATCAGAACAGCTTATTTCAAGCTTGTGAAACAATGAATCTTTTCTTCAAGAGTTTTTTCACCCTTAAGTACTCAGAAATATGTATCACTGTCATCATTTAGCGAGGTGTTAGTTGTTAGTAAGCAAAAATTTTTTTTTTTTTTTATAATACATATACGCGCACATCAAGGGGTTATTAATACCCTTATAATGTTATTCACACAGTGCGAGCGGTTAAGAAGGAAGGAAAGGATTAGAAAGGAGGTGCCGATGCACATTATTTTTAAACTTCTGTGTATTATAATGAGAGGGGAAAACAGAGTCAGGTAAAGCATTCCACATCCGAGTAGTACGGCTAAAGAATGAATCTCTATATTTCACTGTACGTCCGAAATTGGGCTGAAGGTAAAACAGATTTGCATTCCTTGCGAGGCGTGTATTGCGGTTAAATTGCTTAAGGGGAGGAATGCAACTGGCTATTTCGTCCGAGCATTGTTTGTAAAAAAACCTATAGAAAAGAGAGAGACATGAAACATTACGACGATGATCAAGACAATCAATTGATTCAACAATTGAACTATCACCTATCATTCTTAATGCTCTTTTTTGAACCTTATCGAGTAGGCAGAATGATGTTTTAGGAGCACCTGACCAGATATGTGAATTGTACTCTAACTTAGGACGGATGTAGGCTTTATAAATAGTAGCCAGATCAGAAGGTGTGAAAAATTTCCTTCACCTTTTAAGGAAACCTAAGTATTTAGCAGCATTTTTGGCGACTTCAAATATGTGGTCATTCCAACGAAGATCATCGTTGACACACATACCAAGAACTGACAGCTTTTCGGTCTCTTCGATGCAGGTACCATTCATGGATAATGGAAATGGGGGAATGTTAAGCTTCAACGACAAAAGACAGCATTGAGTTTTCGAAGCATTGAATTCTACTCAAGTAAAGTCTAACAGAATCAAGACAACAGAGCTAAAAAATATTACAAAATTATTGATAAACATATACGAAAACAAATTAGATAGCTACATACATAAAATTACTTATTAAGTGTTACAATTATTAAGAGATAAGAAACATAAAACACATAGTCAAGAGAGTGGAGCTCTGGTTCGAATTAAGGACTTTAACGTAGTTTTACTAATATGAAAATCTATTAAATTTGAGTTTATGTTCAAAACTTTTATCATACGAGTAATAGGCTCATTCATTCCATAATTAGTTCTATGATGGGGACAGTGAAGTAACTCCAAGTTGCGCAGTTGGTATGAGCCTCCCCGGTAGTTAAAACTTATGCGTGAGAGCAAGTCAGGAGCATCAATTTGTCCTGTTATAAGCTGGTGAATAAAGACTAAATCATTATTTATTCGCCGATGCAAAAGTAGTTGCATCTGCAAAAGTTGAATACGATGCTCATACGGTGGAAGGTCATATGGATCAGTCCAAGGAAGTCCCTTGAGAGCAAATCCAATAAATCTTCGCTGTATACTTTCTATTCTTGAATTGTGGACTGCATAATAAGGAGACCATACTTGAGAAGCATATTCTAGATGGGGTCGAATATGACAGTTATACAGCGAAAGAGTGACGTAGGGGTCCGTAAACTCCTTAGCCCATCTTTTAATAAAGCCAAGCATTGAATTTCCTTTACTAACAATGTATTTGATATGAGATGTAAATTCTAAATTGGAACTAAAGTAAACGCCGAGGTCCTTAATACAGGACACCTTGCATAATATTTGATGAGAAATCGAGTAATTATGCAAAGCCGATGTACGTTTCTTCGAAAAAGTTATACTTTGACATTTGCTTGGATTGAGAATCAATCCATTTTTATCGCACCATGTGGCAAAATTTTCAACATCAGATTGTGAAATAAGACGATCGGCTGCGCAGTCTATTTTCTTGAAAATTTTCATATCATCCGCGAAGATCAAAATTTCGCTCGATGACAAGCTAAAAGTAACATCATTAATGGCTAGAATAAAGAGGATAAGGCCAAGGTGACTACCTTGTGGTACTCCTGAGTGGGCCTTAAAGGAGTCTGAAAGAATGCTTCTAAATTTTACCACATATGATCTATCAGTAAGGTACGATCTGATCCAATCAACGAAGGTCGAAGGGAATCCATATGCATTTAGTTTAAACAATATAATATCGTGAGACAGTTTATCGAAAGCATTTGAAAAGTCAGTATATATACAATCTAACTCTTGCCCGCTTTCAAGCGCGTTTGAACATTTATGAAGGAAATATACAAGGTTTGTTACTGTTGATATTTTCTGTACAAAACCATGCTGCTGTTTGCAAATTATATTTTTAATATCGAAAGTTAAGCTTTCACAAACAAGCTGTTCAAATAATTTGGGAATACACGAAAGCTTAGATATGGGTCTGTAGTTAAGGATATCTGATTTAATACCTTTTTTAAATACAGGTGTAATAAAAGATCTTTTCCACAGTAAAGGGAATCGACCAGAATCTAACGATAATGAAAACAAATAATGAAGGGGAAATGCAATTTGGGACTTACACTTTTTTAAAATTATTGGAGGGATGCCATCAGGGCCAGCAGAGTAATCATCGTTCAAAGATGAAATATTGTTAAGGACTCTTTCTAGGATAATTGGAACATTATTAAGATTAACTTTAGGACATTTACGTAGAAACTCGAAGTAACTACGATCTATACGAACAGTAGAATCAGAGAAGGAATTACAAAAATGATTAGCAAAAGCGTTGCAAATGTCGGATGTTTTTGTCAATGTGTCATTACCATATGTAAAGTTATCTGGGTATCCATCCGAATCTTTCTTTGAATTGACAAAGTTCCAGAAACTTTTTGGATCATCCCTTAATGAGTTGCCCATTCTGTGAACATAACTTGAGTACAGAGTTTTTGATAGTGATTTAAATTCATCAAAAAAAAAAAAAGATGTAAGAAAGGTGGTCAGATTCAGAACGCGTCTTAATGTAAGTCCTCCAAGCACTATTTCTTTTGTTGCGAAGCTTTTTTAGTTCTTTAGTGTACCATGGGTGATAAGAGTTCATATTCTTTGAAATTTTGAGGGGTATAGCTTTGTTCATGCAGTCGTTAAGAATAAAATAAAAGTAACTAATTGCTTCGTCAATATTATTGAAAGCTGATATATTATTAATATTAGATCTACTTAGTTCATCAGAAAGCATTTGAAAGTTAGTCTTTCGATAGTCAAATATATGCGAGCAGTCATATGAATTACTATAACTATGAATGTGACCGCTTAGGTCAAGGAAAATGTCTAGATCAGGGTGATAGTCATCTACATTAGTAATGCCGGAATTAGATTTAAGAACGACAGTACTAACAGCGTCAGAGGTAAAGACTAAATCGAGATTTCGATTTAAAAAGTTTTTAATTTGTGTTTGACTCAATCTTTTCATTCTACAATAAATGAGTGTAAGAATACAATAACATTAATAAAAGTGATTTCTAAAAACAAAAAGTGCAAAAATGGAGAGGCGTCAAACAAAAACTGTTAGGAACGGTTCACTACTTTTCGTAAAAGAATTACGTTTTTGTCCCAGTGAGAGTAGGCTATTTAGGGATTTCCCAAATTGAAGCGATTTTGTTCTTGTGACGGCAACAGTTTCACATACAAAATTTTATTTTTATCAAGAGTATGTAAGTAACCACACAAACATGAAGAAATATTGTGAAAACAGCGAAAATGCAGCGTCGGCGGCGTAGCTTCATAGTGTTTTTTTTTTTAAGCCAGAAGCTAGTAAAGTATTCTAGTTCAAAAAAACTTTCAAAATCTATGGTGGCGCCATTTTCATTTCCAAATTACAAACTTATATAAATTATTTATTCAAAGTAAATACACCCCCGTTTTTCCTGTGATAAATAGAGACAATAAATTACTTAAGTTGTGATTTTTTTCAATCCAGTATCGAGCAAAGTATTCCAATTAAGAACGCATAACCAGTGGAACGCAACCTTACAACATATTTTGGTTATTAAAGTCAAAAACTTTGCTGTTTTGTTTTTAACGTATCATAAAAAGGTATAACCTGAAACTAATTCGAACTGAAACGGGATTCAATCCTGAGTGAAAATGAGGTATTTGAAGCATTCAAGAAAATATAATCCTTGTACCAGTGAAAACCTCAATCACCTCTAGTTATAGTGACTCATCGACTCATCCCTAGTTCGTTTGACGTTTGTGTTGCCTATTGAAAAACAATTCTAGCAAATAAACAATTGTCAGAACACCGCGCCGCGTTCATTGGGTCACCCCTATCAGTTGCGCGCGGCAAAACCCACTGCATCAGTTGCCGCGCCGCTCCTACCGCACGCAACGCGTTCTATGGGCTGGGGCCTTTTCACTTGACTCTCACGTGTTGCATTTGGATAAATTTTATTTTTTTGAAGAGCTATTGTGAAGAGGAAGTGCATAACATACTTTTCATATCCGTTCGTGATGTTTGAGGCGAGTATTTGACATTCACCGGCTTTTTTATAGTTGATCATCGGAAAATCCAACCCCTACATGTTAAACACAGTGTAGTTAGTTTATAAGTTTATCGAGTAGTTCGTCTGCCATGAGACTGGACAGTAGATATGACAATGACCCACTTTGTAGATATCGCCTCTTTATGCTACTTCTTTAGTTTGAATGCATTTTCAGTCCTTTTAGTGTTCAGAACAAAGATGTCAGATATTATTGACTTGTAAAACGTTCGTTTAATACGTTCTGCCATCGCCTCTTACAGAAATGTAGGAAATATTCCCCATTCTAGGAGACTTGAAGAGTTGATAAGCCCAATTGAACCCTTTTTTGGGGCATACATTTTTTGATGCTCTGCCATTCTGTTCTCTTAACTGAGCCTGGTGTTTCCGAAACTGTTTTTGTCTGCACGCTTTCCAGAAATTGAGCTTTTAGGAAGACTGATTTTAACTACTCATTTGCTGGGTTGACGGCTTCTGCTTATGTAAGGCTGAATATTCAATATCAAGGACCGCTCATGGCCGTTGCACTTTTGGCGGGTGCACATTTAGGAAGGGAGTCTTTGGGAGTAGTTCGGGTTATTGTAGAGCACACTGAAGAATAACAAACCACTAACTAATTTTTGACAGCCGATATAATCACTCAGTCCGGTGCGTCAATGCTCAAAGTCTTTTAAAAATGTCTTTTTCCTTGAAAACGCTTTGGACTATGCTGCTGCTGACGGAGTTAAAAAAAGGTTTTTGAGTATTCAAAGAACTTTCAAAGCCCTTAATCTTTATTCTATAAACAAATAACTTAGGGTGGCACAATAGAGCTCAGAGAACCTAGAGGCCTAGCTCATTTCTCACAACCATGACTGCGACAACCTCTTCTAGTTGCAGTAGTCAAGATGGACTGTACACCACCGCAAGAAATTTTTGGCTACTCCAAAATAATAGCATTGCAGTTCAATAAATCGAAGATAGTTTTTATCAGCTGAAACTTACCTGCTTTTTAAATTTAGAACAGTTTTTTACTAGCTGGATCATATTCCTCAATTGCTGATATTTTTAGAACTCATCTCATTGACAGATTTTCGACAAAAATTTACTCTAAATTTCGATGGAAGGAATTCAAATACACATGAATGGCATAAGAGATCATCAACCATCAAAATCAGAGTCCATTTAGGATAAAAACAGCGTTATCTAGCTTTATGAAGCATTTTTTTTTATCAAGAAAACGATAAAAGAAAATAACTTTGAGAAGTTTCTCAACCCTTTTCTAATCACTTAATACTTTTCTCGTAGCTTACTTGTAACAGGTCTTGCTTTACATATTTTTGTATATAGTAAGGACGACTCAAGTTGAAACAAGTGAAATAATAGTCACAGACCATCATAGCAAGACTCAGTTCGTACTCTTTTTTTCTTTTAATTCTGTTCTGTTTAACAAGTGCAATATTTCGGATGTCCTTTGGCATTCTGTGGAGAGGAAAATAAAATTTTCCAAAGGACACAATAATTTCCGTTGATATCTTACGTCAACCTAAAATGCTTTCGTCGGAGAAGTCAACCGAGTGAATTGGTTACTTGCATGAGAGGCAATAGGAAACCCAAAACCAACAGAGACTGCTTGAGTGGCCGGCAT
This sequence comes from Melanostoma scalare, assembly GCA_949752695.1. Taxonomy (NCBI): domain Eukaryota; kingdom Metazoa; phylum Arthropoda; class Insecta; order Diptera; family Syrphidae; genus Melanostoma; species Melanostoma scalare. Next base: position 218,836,062 of record OX456984.1, read on the forward strand.
ATTTCCTTTTGGTATTCGAGAGAAGAAAATATTTTGTCCTCATATCCCAGAGGCAGGAATGAATTTACATTGTTTAAGGATGATGAAAATCAGTAGTGTACAGATAAAGTAGCTTCTGGTGTATGTATTCCAGGAATTGCTTTTGTATAAAATGTTCGCTGCTGGAAGGTGCACTTGTTTTTTTAACGACTTCAAGAAGTAAAATACATTGAGTCAACAGTGTTTAGAAAAATATTCAGGGAAAAATCTTAAATTTATCAATATTGACTCTCAATTCATTTTTTTTTTTCTTTGTTTGATTGAGGGATTTGAAAACAAATACGAAAATATTTAAATGTCTGGTGAAGTTATTTGCCGTACATTTTCTGAGAAAGATTATTACACAAATTGATAACAAACATAAAAGATTTTCATGATTTTGATAAGGTAGATGTGATGGGAAAGAATATGAGGCAAATGTGTTGCTTGGGTACTCCGAAAAAAAGTATTGCCAGAGTGAAAACCTAAACGAAACGTCTAAAAAAGCACCCATGTCATGAAGTTGTCATTGAATATTTACCTGTCTTGTCAAAAGAGGTTGTTACTAAAAAGCGACTTCAGTCAATGAAATGTAGCCTCGTTAAAACAGTTTTCTTTGATGTCAAACCCAACGCAACTCGTTCAAAGAGGTTGTCACGAAAAGACATTGTAGTTACAGCTTAAGTCTTCGCATTTAGCGTATCTCCGTTTCTGAATATTGCCTACTCCATTTTAACAGATTTTTATTTGGTCGCAATCTGCTTCGTTAAAAGAGGTTGTCTTTGAAGTTCAACCTAATTGGTGAAAAAGGGCTGCCGTTCGAAAGTTTTCAAATGTCACTAAGTTCATTGCAATGTAACCGATTTCGTTTAAAGACATTGGGCTCGGAGTGTCATCAACAGCCCTGTTCTTCGCGAAATCACTAATACCTAACAAGTCAAAATGAACCTACTCATAATTTTCCATTCAATACTCAAATTTTGATGCTGAAAATTGTGACCCATATAGGGTCACAATTTTCTGGCTTGCGCTTTTTAGCTGAATCGGATTGTAAAATATGAAGAAAGCTGATAACCTAGGCTCATTATTATGGCAACGTCTTCTGGCCTTTCTACGATCACCTGGAAAGCTTTAGCAAAAGAAGGTTGCTATTTAGTAGTAAAATGTACCGGTTTTTTGGCAAATTTTAAGTCAGTATTTAATTAATTTTAGTCAGTATTTTAAAACAACTTACAGAAAAAAACATGTTTGAGTCGATTTTTCTATTGTCTGTGCTAAGGCAATTGAGTAACACTAGTGAATAATTGATTAGTGCTACAAGCAAACTAAATTTTCAAAAAATTTGTCAGTTTGGCGCTTAACTTAACGAACTTCTCAGTTCCAGACTAAAAAGTCATCAATATTCTCCTCACTATGAGTCTGAGTGTATAAATGTTTTTAAGGAACGAAGGCGAACACTACTTTTCAATTTACAAATAAGAGCATTTCAATCAATGGCGTTTAGAAAACTTTTGTGTTGCAAACTTCAAGCTCTATATCTTTTCATAAAGCCAGACGCGACACTTTAATCACAGCTCCACATGATCTTACCACGAAAAATCTTTTCTCATAACAAATTCACATGACTGTCACGCTCATACTAATTACACAACAGTCGCAATAATGCCCTTCTTGCCCTCAGTTTTAACACGTATACCCTCTCCTGTTAACGCACCATTCCTTTTTTTCACTACTTTTTTACGTCTTCCGTCGTCTTCCCATGCAATAAAATTATTCATGCTTGCCAATAAATTGATTTCTCGGGGTGATTTCTTTAACGTAAACAACTTCTCACATCCATCTCAAGCTACCCCCGACGACGGACGAAGGAAAGGAGGGAGTTGTGCGTTTTATTCATTCCAACTCTTTAACTTGTGGTGATGGAAGCTGTGTGACACAAAAAACGAAGAAATGCAAACCACCCGAAGCTCACCCTTTTCTATAATAGTATAGTGACTCAAATTTCCGATCAAAGATAAAAGTTCATCCATTCTACGACAACTATAACCATCATCCCACCTTATAGTCGATTTTGGCTGTGACTATAAAATCTTTGCCAGATTTTCCATTCCGTAAATAGGTAGCGTAGGAGTCGACTTCTATTTAAAGGAAATAAAAATCATTCAACCCCGATTCTGATAAAAAAAAAATAAAATAAAATTGTCACGAGCTCCACATAACTACAGTGCTGGACTACCACATCCAAAGGTGTTGCACATAGAGCCAAAAGGACATTCGCTATAGAGCGAGAGTCGTGTTTTAATGGGTTGGCATTTTGTGTCGAATACAGAGAGTGAGTGAAAGGAAAGGGGACTTACTATTGTGCAACCAAAACCAACCTCAGCCCCCCATATCCCAGTTTCCAGCTCTGCTGAACGAATGTGCATCCCGGATGGCTAAGCTACTGCTTGACTCTGCGTTTCGGTGGTTATGAATAAAATCTGTTTGTTTGGCAGTATTATGTGACAGTATGTAAGGCACACAAATACACTGGCATTCAAATGGCTTTTCTGTGGCTGCTGCTACTATGACGACGACAACGACGACGAGGACGACGACAACGATTCCACCCGCACTCTCATTCCTAGACACTATTTTTTGTGACTTTTTTTTCGGTGCAAACAACCACCCCCGAGTGTCTGGACTAAATGGCGCCTAAAATTCACATCACAATGCATAAAGCGCAAGCGAGTTCAAAAGAGGAAGATAGTTTTTCTTTTGCTTTTTTCTCTTTTTTTTTTTAACTTTTGAATGTTGTGCCTGAAATGTTATTTGTTTTTCCTTTCCAACAAGGACGACAACGAAAAAAGATCTGACCACAAAAGTCTTCAATATCTTTGGCTTTGCCTGACTGTCTGTCTGTCTCTCGAGCAGCATATGGCACAAATCATGCTGCAATCAGAAAATATTGTGCACCAGCAGTATTGAGAAATCATAAGGAAATGGCTCAGAGCAAAAATTGTATACGAGAATGTCGAGAACTCATACAACACTCACACACAGTGTAGTCTAGTCACTGCACAGTGTTTGTGCAAGGATAACACTTTTATTATATCACATTCAATTCAGGCAGTTTATGTGAGTTTCGTTTGATCATGACAACGGACTTTTTTGCTGTCCTGATTTTTATAGCATGAATCATTTTACTGCTGCTGTCTGTAGATGCTCCTGTGAACACATTAACCGTATCAGTATAATTAATAATAGCATTCCTGTTGTTAAACTGGAAGCATTGATTCGAGAATTTTTTTTTACTCGTTTTTGATGGCACTTATCTCTTTTGTCGTTGGTGGTTTCATGGGAATTTTTAGTTCATTTGCGCATGATGATTATGACGTGATTCTTCCTGTTATGGTTGCCATTTCGACAAAAAGAGGAAAGAAGTTTTCAACAACAGATAGATGGCTTTAGAGAACCAGAACGAATGGCTTTCTGAGTTTCGGTTTATCGAAACGATGATAAAAAAAAAACCTGAAAATACCTACTTCGTTCGCAAATGAATCGGATTTACATTTCCTTTTTTTTGAATTTGGACGAAATTCAGAACAACACTTGTTTTGGGAGCCTACATGTGTGTCACTCCGACAAAATGCGAGTTGAATATTTAGATGAAAATTGGTCAAAGAAATTAAGCCTAAATCAAGCCGCGTGGTTAGGTTGAGCTGATTGTCTCTTGAAAACGTTTGCATCATTTGACGCAGCTCAACGATTGTGCGCCAGTTAGAGAGCTTTTATATCATGTTTGAGGTGTTGTTGGGCGCCAGTTAACTACCTAACAAGTTAATGTTTGTTTTCACATTGGATTCCGACTGATGTCATCGCGAAATGAAAACTATCCATTACTTGCTGTCACAAGTAACGATATCAGCAGTTTGTGACACGATATCAGCAACTTGATTAATGTTCACACCTCAGTTGGGCGCCAATTAAAATGATAATTTTTATGACGCTTGAACACCACGAAATTTGTTCACGAACAAATAAAGAGAATTTTTTCCTTTTAAAAAGGAATCTAAAATTAGATTTGTTTATTCAGTTGAAGGACTTAATAGCCAGTTAAGATCTTACTTGCTATGCCATTGCTTAGCTGCAGATCCAATCTAATTTGTATCACAAAAGTACAGAACTACATCTATTCATCTTACTTATGTGTCTTAAGTCTTATTTTATAGTCTCCTGGTTTGCTGGGCTATCTTTACGTAGCTCTGGTTTCTTTCTACACATTGTATTGTACTGTCCAAAAAAGAAGACCATTTTTTTTTTTTTTAAATAAGCAGGGCTCGGCGACGTGATTAAGTCAAAGTCCTATACGTTACAACACGTCGTTCCTTTCAAGTAGTATTACTGTTAAAAAGTAGCAGTCGCACTGGATTGAAGTCTGTGCAGTTGGGCGCCAATTAGGATTCAACTTCGCAATGATAATGACAATAATCCCCTTCACCCGTCAATAATCCCTCTACCTCAAGTAAGATTCGAAATAAAAGTTGCAGCTCCTCTAACATTTGAACGTCGGTTGAGATCATATTGGTTAGTCTTTGCATATCGAAAAACTATCGCGTCTTGCGGGCAATTCATGTCTTTTACATAGCTTTCTTAACTAAAACTCTACAATTGAATTGAAAGCTCTCAAACATGGGCACCTGTTAAGATCCAATGCGATTGGTAACGCCGTAGTTTCAGATAGATAGATATAGATTAGATACTGAATTTTCAAATTTTTTCTCTAGTTTAGCTTCCAGTTTTAAGTAAGGCTCGTAGATTTTTATAAAGCTTTTTCTTACCGATTGGAGTAGGGCAAAATCATATCTACTATGAAATATCTAGTTCAAATCTAGACTCAATTTCCAGTACTGCTACCACACGAAAATGAAGATGTCCTTCTCTTTTACTAGCATTACAGTCCTCTATTGGATTAAAGTCTCTTAATCAATTGGGCGCCAATTAAGATCATATCGGCTATGTCATTCAGCTCTATCGGGAATTCCTTGGGAAATATTTCTCCCGCGGAATTTTACTATTCTCGAGAATACATTCCTCCTATCAGGAATTCCTCGTGGAATGTTTTTCTTTGGGAACAAGTTTTACCAACATAAAAATGAGGAAGAACACAGTTTTCGAATATTTTGATATTTCATTTTAAAGGAGAAAACAAAGAAGTTAGGTTTGTATAAAAAGTTTCAGTTAGAAAGATTATCAGTGTTATTGTTATCAGAAGAAGAAGAACAAAGAAGGCGAAATGAGTCGAGAGCCATACTACGTGGTTTAAGAAATCATTCAGATCTTTTGAAGTTACCACAAGCACTGTATGTTGAAATAGCTATTCAATCAATAACATCATTGAAATCATTAACCGCTTACTTTTTTCCACTCGGCAATTGATTTCATAAGGGGCCCAATACAGTTGAGGTTTTGCTCAAGCTGTTTCCAAAATTTTTGGACATCATCCTTGCTTTTATTTGTGACAAAGCCATTTGCAATGTCCTGGTTTTTTTTCATTAAGGAAATTAAATGTTCGATTTGCTTGGAAGTTTAAGAATTAGACCTTAGAAACCAACCATTTTAGTTAGTTTTAATGGCTATCTTTAATTATTTATTTATTTTTTCTAGAAATAATTTACTTTGTTGATAACTTTTGTGATTCCCCTTGCAAAACTGTAAGGGAATATTCCACGAGAAAGAGAAGAAAATTTCCCTTACAAAAATAGTTCATGATAGGTAAACATTTCGGAATTTTTCCCTAATTTCGAAATTAGTTGACGATACCTCTTTTTCGAATAAGGGAAAATTTTCTTGGGAAATGCGATTCACGATAGCCCTGATTGTTTAGGTTGTGTTTCGAAGTACTGTAGTCACTAGCAAGGAAGGGTTTCATACCAGAATCACAGCCACACTTCAGATGCGGCTAACACCGCGTTACGTGTTCGCTTTGATTAGTTACGTTACGTGTTCGAGCGATTAGTGTTCGCTTTGCACTGACATTACGATTATGTTAAAGTTTTTTTACTACAAAATCGAGCAAAAATTCAACCAAACAAACATTTTTGCTATTAGTTGAATTCACGTTACGTTGTGTTGGACACGGTCCAACGTAACATGAGCGTAAAAACTCATATTTGGATAGGACGTACTGATTTAATGTGTTTGAACTCACTGTAATTCGGGTATCTTTTCCTTTCTTCTAACTCTTTTGGGTGAAAGTCTCATCAGTTGGGCGCCATTAAAGTCCTTATCGGCTATTGCGTCACTTTCTTATCATAAGTTCTGAAAAATAATAGAATCTATTCTTTTCCTTAGCTCTTGATTTTGCACTGAAGTCTCACACCACCAAACATTTGGGCGCCAATTAAAATTGTTTTGGCCATGCAATTGCTCTGATTGATACATGTTTTTTTATCGTCAAGCAATTGGATTCACCCATTTCTTTTACAAGTAGTCGCTACTGACAGCCGCAGATCAGCTTGTTGTGAACACAATGTTGAACAAAAGCAGCGGATGGCAAAGCTGAAGATTTCTGACTTTTGCAGTTGATTGCTTTTCGAAAGAGTGAAGTGCTGCCATTGCAAATGACGGCCATCAATAGAAGCACTTTCTCGCACTGAATTTCTTGCCTGTAACGCCACCGATATTCAATATTTCCCAGTGTCATTGCCAATATTGAATGGCTTACCCAATCGATGTTCTTGCACTTCTTCTTTTTCTACGTGTTAGGAGCATCGTGATACGAAGGGAACACAGGGGGTCAATTCCCGATCTGTGAAGCTGTGAAGTGAAGACATTTATCACAGCTTCACTTTAAATCCGATTCTCGATGACTGAAAATGATAAATCAAATGTCAAATTTTTTTCATATGAAAAAATTTTTATCATTGTCACATCGGTTCGTGAAAAATACGAATGATAAATCATGACAACCAACAAAAATATAAAATCCTTGTCGAGCGGCTGTATCGTAAGTCTCAAGACATCCAAACAGAAAACGAAAGTTTGGTTCTCCGGTGAGCACTTACAAAACCTCATTTCTTTCCATTTCCTTGCATTTATTTTCCTAATTCCCAGAATAACAAATACCAAGAAAATATTAAAGAGACGAACAAGAAATGTAGAAATACTTTAGAAAAGATTGAACCCGTAAAACTGAACTTAAATGCAGTCCCAAACCGAAACCAAAAATGCCGGGTGAAACTTGTGGAAGAGGTCCCGGGAACAAAAACGTAGGAAGCAAAAACAACAGGCACAACAACCGGTGGCACCAGCAGAACACAATTTGCCCAATTAAACGACTGAATAGATTTTACGCAGACAAAAAGTGTGTTTTTGTTTAATATTTCTTTGTAAGCTTACGACTAAGTAGACAAAAAGTCAAAATAATATATGAAAATAAATCTGTATGTGTCCTTTAAGGACTTTCTTAGCAAATAAACACGTACACATGTATAAACATGGAACGAATGTATTGATTATTCGGCTTGTCGAAGGCGAGCCAAGCACTGAGTAAGCTCGTCCTGCAACTGGGAGACGGCGGTTTATGTACACTCTGTCGAGCCTTGTGGACCACTTGGCAGTTCCAAATTCAATTCCAAACTGTAAAACACAAACGAAAAGAATTCAATGGTCGACCAAATGTTTTGTGTAGCAAAATTAAAATCAAAAATCAAATGACTGACCCTGCCCCATCAGCGACTTGCTGTAACAAGCTATTAACAGATCAACACCACTCATTACAGTGTAATGATTACACTGTGGAACTGATGTGGTCGTTGTATCTGGCATAGTGTTCTCCATCACGGAACTTTGCACATCTAAGTCCCCGAATTGCTTCTCGAATTTCTCCATTAGATTGGAAATTTTCTCCAAATTCATTCCATTCATACCCATGGCTTTGACAACACCAAAATCGCAGAGCACTTAGGACCTTGACATGGCAAGGAATCGCATTTCTGCGTCTTGTTTTATTTAAGAAACCTATATTATGTAGCTCCACGAAGTGCCCGTCTGCCCATCTCCTAGAGAACGTCTCAATATCCTGTGTCTATTTCTAGAAAAGAAATAAAGTGTAATTACAACACAGAATCCAATTAAACCACTAAATCTTACCTTTGTTCAGACCGTTGTCTATTTTTTACAATTATTTAAACAATAATTCCGGACATTATTGAAAAAAATATATTAAAATTTTAGAAGTAGGTACGTATTTTATCTTTCAGAAACACAAAATAAAACTGGAAAATGACAGACAACTGTCAGAATTTATCATTTAGAACGTTTTAGTACTTTTTAGAACACAGTTTGACAACTGCTTTTCATTTTGAGATCGGGAATCGCTTAGGGTGGGTTCGTGAAGTGATAAAATGAAAAAACTGTGTGAAAACTGAAATGAAATTTTTTTTTTCACTTCACAGCTTCACAGATCGGGAATTGACCCCCAGCTCTCCCACTAAATTGCTTTACACTAGTGACCTAGGGATGTCAAAAATATATCGATATAAAAAAATATCGATATATTTCGTTCGATATATCGATATATATCGACGATATTTTTTTCACCGATATATCGATATATCGATATAAATATTCATGTATCGAAAAGGTATAAAAAACGATACTTTTTTCGGGTACTAGAAACTAACCTGCTAACATACCAAATTTATTGCAAAAAAAACTTTTCTATACCTTTCACTATATTTTATTAGACAGAAAAATACCCATAAAATGTGTGCAACCTTTCATTGACCACTTAGCAAATCATTTTGTGAGTTTTGATAATTTCACAGTGTACAGTAATAAACCAAAATATCGAACACAAATAAAAGGATGTGTAACCTAAGTGGTCAATGAATAGGTACATGAATTTTATGGGCCTTTTCCTGTATAATGTAACTAATATACCTTGCATACATTTCTCATAGTTGGAAAACTCTTTTCTATACCTGTCGCTGTTAGTTTTGTTTTACAGGAACAACCCATAAAATTCATGGAACGTTCATTGACCACTGGGCGCTGGGGTTGAAAATCATTTTTATTTGTTGTTCAATATTTTGGGTTTTTTACGAAACATTGTAAAATATGCCGGAAGTTAAAAGTAAAAAGGATTTGCAAACCACCCCTGTGCCCAGTGGTCAATGAAACGTTGCATTTTATTGGGTTTTCCTGTCAATGAAAGGTTCTCATGTTTAAGGTCGCACATTTCATTATTTAAAATATATCGATATATCGATATGTCGATACTTGATATTTTTTTTGATATATATATCGATACGATATATATCGATATATTTTTCCATTTCCAACATCCGTATAGTGACCAGCTCGCTGGGTACGCCGCGCCGCGAGAACTAGAAAATATGTACTATGGATTGCAAAAGCCAGCCAGACATGTAGAGCAAAGAACACACATTCATTTTTTTAGACAAACATCTAGAGACTAACTAACTGAACAAACCCCTTGTCTTTCTTAATAGCAAAACATCAGCAAAAGTCAAAAGAAAAACATTAACTGCTGACAAGAAGTTAGACAGCACTTGTTTCTTTTGTCACAAACAAAGCAAATTCGACAAAAGAAAAATCATCCTTTTTCTACACCCAAAGGGACACTCCAAAGTAACTGGCAGTTAATTGAAAAGTCTCACATATATGAATACGCGTACCTGAGCAGCACTTGAATAAACTGCTGCCGTTTTATAGTCCAGACACAATGACAACAATACACGAAGAAAAAAAAAGAAATAAAACCCTTGCTTTTCATCATAATTACACGAAAAACACTTCTTTCAAGTTCCATTTCACATACGACTCTCCAAGCAATTTAATGTTAAATGCTTACAGTGCCAAATGCCAAATGACATACCCTTTAAGTGGAACGAAACCAGCTTGTCTCATTCATTGCGTATACTCTAGTCGTCAGCTTTTTTTTCGCTAGCGGGTGGTGTGTCTCTTAATTTTTTTTTTCTTTTCTTTTTGTATGGTAACCATCTCTTTTGGAATCACAATCTATTACCAGAGTTGTGTCCTGACCTCCAACCACCTGGTGGCTCATTCATTGTCTAGCGAAACGCCTGACACAGTCGCTCACTCACTCACAATCACAATAAACATGACACCCTTAGTCTTCATCGAGAGGGTAGTTAAATGATGAAGAAAAAAAAGTATAAGAAATCCCCCAGGTCTTCTTTGTAGCCCAGGACCGCAAAAATAAGAATACGAGGTTAGATACAGAAAGCCCAACGAGTAGGCTGTGTGGATTCTCAAGGACTTGTGGCCCCACTTCGTCTTGTCTCTCAAATAATATATTAATAAATAACACAATGGGGTTCTTTTCCGTCCTCAGAAAAGAGGGGCCTAAGGAAAGAAAAAAACAACAACATCAACATATACACACAGTTACAACACACCATAGACGAGAGCGGAAAAAAAAGAAACCCTCGACTTCTTTAGCCGACTTCGCACAATTGAGTTTCAATCAAAATCTCGATATGGGTAGCTCTTAACGATTCAAATTTCAATTCTAGAAACCTGCGTTGGGTAAAATTCACTTTTGGAGGATGAATATAGCTGTTTCTTAAAAACCGTTTAAATTGTTATTGCAAATCAATTGACGAACAAACGAACCGTTCTTATATGTCGATTGTGGAGGACGCGTAATGTGTTTGTGGATTTCTTTTCATCACTCACTACAAGTGAATGATCCCAAGAAATGAAAAGGACATTCTGATTTTTCGCTGTGCTTAAATGTGAAAAAATTAAATCTTTTGGAAATAAGTTTGAGAAAAAACCAGTGGTAAGGGAGTTTTGCTCTCCTCATAGACGAAGAGCGAAATTTAATAAATTTCTTTAAGTACTTATTGAAAAAATGAAAACTAGGCTGTTGAGCCTTTCTTTAACTTGTGTTGTCTTCACATATTTTCAACAAGGCAGAAAAAAAGAGTATCTTTTTTGTTTGTTGGGCGCCAGTTAAATAAATGTTTGAACTTTCTTAGCTGAGAACTAAGCAGGCAAAGTGAAAGCGTTAGCTTAACTGGCGCCCAACAAGTACGAAAATTAATAAAAAAAAAAAAGAATTGGTCTTGGGATAGTGCCTTGTGTCACTCCAAAAATTGTTAATTAATAAATGCATGCCCTCGCTTGGACTTAGCACTCTATTCCTCACATTTTCTGTCCAATTTCCCTTAACTCATCAGCGCATTTGCACGCACACTTTTGCTTCTTATATTACTTCTATAAAGGCAGACAGTTGATAGGAAAGTTCTAAAAGTTATAAGAGTTCCATAAAATAACTTTAAAGTGTCACCAAGGAGTGTTTCAAAATTAATTCTTATAACGTTTTCACTCTTCTTAATAGTGAACTAAGACTTACCGTCTTTTGGCATTAAATTGGCTATCAAAGACTTACACACAAACAAAACGAAAATGCATCATAGCTACAAAAACCACCCTCGATACTTTCCTGAAAGACCTAATCTGCTCTTTACTATTCAAGTCTCTCCATATCCCAGAAAATATTAACTTTAATTTGAAATCATCACAACCGAGGGAATATTATTTTACTGAAAACAGTGGGGCTTGTTCCTATGGCGATATATTTTTATTAAATTTCCACAAGCTCGGCTGTGTTTCAATTGGTGGTTTCGTTTCCTTAGTCCCTCTTCATTCAGAAGGAAAAGAATGTACAGTGTGAATTCGGAAGATGACTTGGACCAGTTACGACTTTGTAAATTGGGGTGTAAATTTTTCAATTAAATATGAAAGCTTTGGGCCTGTGGGAGCTATGTTTGCCATATTACCATCGTCGTTGCTGTTTTTCGCTTATAACACTAAGGCTGGCAAGCAAAATGAAAATAGAAACACAAAGAAGCCAATGACCTACGCGCGCCGTTCAGAATAAAGCCCAATTTATAAAAGGAAAAAATTAACTGAGACGGATGATCATGAGCACTGTGAATACAAAGCCAAAGCCTAAAGAGAGGCGTCTTTTAATACATATTTCCATTTGAAATTATGATCATTGGACTTGAAGAAATAATCGTAATTCCTGTTTAAAGACTTTAACTGTAGCAGTTTTCGTTAGAATTAGCGCTAAGATTCGACCTCACGATTAGTTAAGAAGATTCATAAATCATAACAATTGACTGGTTTAACCTCATAGGAGGACAAAGGTCTGCTCCTTCATTGTTTTTCGAAGCCAAAAAATGCCAACTTGAGGGTAAACACCGTCAATAGGTGCGAATATTTGCACAACAACCCCCCTAAACTTCCAAAGAACCCCGTCCCCAATGCGTTGGGCGGGTGACAACGTTTTGTTTGCAGGTGTGGAAAATGTTGTTTGTATCGTCATTTATTTGACGCTGACAAAAGCCAAAAAAAAAGACAGAGAGAGAGAGAGACAGAGTAGAAAACCAACAAATAGATTTTCGCACTTGGAAAAATTGTTGAGTTGTTTTTCTGTTTTGGCATCGCAGCTGCATAATAAACAAGTAGGTATATACGTACCGCTAAGCAGGATGTATGTACTAAGACTGAAGAGCAGTTTTACTGTTAATGGCCGAAAACGAACGGCCAAACCTACCTGGCGCGCGTACCCACCATATTGTCTGGCATAAGCACACACAATTTTTATTTTTCTCGTGAGAATAGTAGTTATGTAGAGCTTTATGTTGTGTGCTACTGCTACTGCTGCTCCTTATACCCAGGTAAAAAGGACTATAACTTTACGTTCGTCTCAAGTTTTTCAACGGCATGCACAAAAAATTAAAACAAAAACAACATAATAGATAGATAGGTAGACAAGCAGAGAAGAAGGTTAGAGAGGAAATGCCAGAGAGAAGAGCTTCTTCTAGCACCTTCGAAAGTATATTGAACCCGGGCTATTAAGCGTGTGCAAGTTTGTGTGTAACTTTATGTACTTTGGATATAAAAACAAGAAAAGAAAAAAAGGCAGAAAATAACACAAAAAGCAGCAGCAACAACAACAAAAACACAAACTGAGAATTTGTCAAATAAGTTACGTTTTTTGCTTGGCTATCCTTAAGGATGTTTTCCCATTTTTTGTTTTTTTTTTTTTTTTTCTTCATTATTCTTTGTATGTTGCTGTTACTTTGTTGGAAAGGTTTAACTATGCATGGCGAACGGCGCGGCGTGCATAGATGCGCCACTTTATATAGTGCTCCCGAAATTAAGTGTTTGTGTGATTCGTGCTGCGGAATTAAATGAGTTTAGGTAGGGTCATTTTTCGCCGGATATAAAATATACGTGAAGGGTTTATGGCAGACATTTAAAGTTGTGATTGGCAAATAAGAGCAGCGAAGCGATGCCATAGTTTTGAAAATATTTCTTTTTACTTATTACAAGTATTTACGCTTTTGTTTTGTGGTATCTGTAAGTGAGTTCCGGCAGATGGAAAATTGCAATAATGTTGTTTAGAAACCTCAACAAGAACGAAAACTAAAAGTGCTTTAGTGATGACACTTCTCATACGGATTGGGCATTTTAAGCCAATTTAATTAGGTAGGCAGGCGTTAAAGTTACAAAGGGTGGTTTCCAAAAATACATCAAAAGGTTAAAACGAGGAGGTTAGGTCAAGGCACGAACGAAATGGTACACATTTGTGTACCTAATTCAGCAAAGGCAATCTCGCCGTCCATACTCCTCTACCCTTTTTATGATATATAATTTATCACGCGGACTGCAATGTGTGGCGATTTGTGTTGGAAAAGAACGGAAAGATTAGAAAAGAAATGCACGTGCATATTATTGATTTCCGGGCATTGTCGTGCGCAAGAAAAACTGAGTTAGGTAAAGCATTCAAAATCCGGGTTGTACGGCTGATATACGAATCTCTGCACCTTTGTCGTTCACCGTGAAGCTTTCGTTCTTAAAGGGTCATGAGTTGATGGTTAGTTAACGTTTCAATGACATTTGAAAGAAGTCCCTTCTTAAAAAGGTGCAATTGGACGGCAATTGTATAAGGAGGAGAATTCAACTTTTTAGGGACAAGCTGGACAAGTGCTGCTGTTTTCCACCGAATGAGAAAGAGCCCAGAAGAACAGGATTGTAGAAAAGCTTAAGCTGTCAGTTATCTTGGCAGTATAGGAGAACATCCCTTTCCTTTTGGGATTTGGGTTATTAATATCGTTAAGGACTCCGGCTACTAAGCAAGAACGAAAAATATCTGCTTCATTGTACAATTTACACTTTCAAGCATAAGTGTTTAAATCGCAGGACAATAAAGTTCTTTATTAGTTTCTCACTTTCACACCTAGTTCGCTCTGAAAGAACCAAATATCACTCGCACCATTTTAATTTGGAAACTACAATGTGTTTTTTATCTTTTTGGATAAAGTCTATGTTTTGCGCCGTATAGCATAGCTGGGATGGTAAGGAATAACTAGGAGTGAATTAACTTTAATTCAAACTATACCCAAAGAAACAGCGGTTCAAAAGAGTTTCGTGATGTCGTTTTTTGCAGTAGTAGAAGCAGTTCAAAAACTATGTTGGAGAAATCATCAGCCAGTAATCTTCTTCGAGGAGCCCCGGGGCCTAGCGCATTTATCACAGTCATTGCCTTTTGAGAGAATAGAGGGGACCTACAATTTTTTGCCATTCAAGCAATGAGTTTACTAACGGAGGACTTTCCAATTCCTCCCGAATGCTTCCTTGAATACCATGGAAATCATCAAAGAGTGCAAATGGAAGGAAAGTTCTTTTTTAAAATAATTAATACATTCGGCTCTTTTTGGGAGTCATTTACTCTTCAATGGATTAAAGCAGAACTCCTCGTTCTAAACTATGCTTCTAAAATCTCGCCTTTCAGTTCAGAAACTCTGTGTAGCTTTTCAAGGAACAATTAACAGATTGCCAGAAACATCAAATGATACAACATTGATACAAATGTGAGAAAATTAATGATACGCTGTGGGCAGACAATGTATGTAAAAATTCTGTGAAACCGAGTTTTTACTTTTGTTGTGCGACACCACTCATACATTTCTGTGAAACAATATTTTGTGAAATAAATTTCAAAATCGTACACCGAATGTGATGTATGATCTGTGAAATTGTACCCAGGTGTGTGATAAATTTCGTTGTTTAATGTTCCGTCGCCACCTAGTTAAAAGTTGTTTTCAGAAAAAAAGTACCGCAAAAAATTATCATTCTAATTACCTACGTGGTAAGCTTGCATGGAGGAATTATTAATTCAATTAGCATCAGTTTGTTTGCACAATTGGTGAGTTGGTTTGCTTTTTCTGCACAACACAATGAATTGCAAACTAATGAAACTACACAAACTAATGAAACTTAACACAGAAAAATAAATGTAACTAATTAAAACGTTTCACGATTAATTTTCAGTGATATTTAAATTTCATTTTGCCACAGTGTGCAGATATTAACATACATACATTAATTATTTTCTATCCTACGCGGGTATTCCAGCGTGTACAGCTTTGGGAGAGTTAAACATTTTTTTGCACTTGATTCTATAACAGCGCAATTATGTGGTTTATTGAACAACGTAAATTTTGGGATACGATTACAAAATATAGATAACTAGTACCGAAACTCGTGCGTTTTTTTTTTAGCCTGGAATGAATAGTTAGTAAGTTTCAATTTGTAGACTTGGTTTTTCAGAAATTATCGCTTCACTATACTTTTTCTTCCATTACAATTTTTATCATAGTGTAGGTTGCGCTTCCACGGACATTTATAAATAAACAAAAAGGATGACGCTACATTTTCCACAATCATGCCTCGTGACCTTGTGAGTGAATGGAGGTGACGGGAAATTACTGTCGCAGATATTGCAAATTCTTCGAGAAAGACGATACCCATGTTAAAGCGAAGAAGAAGAAGTGAGAAGGTTGATGAAGCAGTGAAAAAGTAGAAGATGCAGTGAAAAGGTAGTAGAAGTAGACGAAGCAGTGAAAAAGTAGAAGAAGCAGTGAAAAAGTAGAAGAAGCAGTGAAAAGTAGAAGAAGCAGTGAAAAGGTAGAAGAAGCAGTGAAAAAATAGAAGAAGCAGTGAAAAAGTAGAAGATGCAATGAAAAGGTAGAAGAAGTAGCCATGCGGGTGTTCCTGAAAATTTGCGGGTTTTTTTGCAGTTTTGTGTGAACAACACTTTTAACAAGTTAGACAACTGCACTGCGGGGTGGGTCAGCTAGTCTATCAATAAAGAACTAATCATCTGATGAACACTAAAATAACAATCAAAATAAAAAAAATTAGCCCTCAGCTTCTGGACGTAAAACGAAAACGAAACTTGATTTGGTATTTGGGCCTGTGACAAAAAAGAAAGCAGCAACAAATCGTTTAGGAAAATTTCAATTGCATTCCTTCTCTTATTGGTTTGATTTGAAAGTGATGAACGTTTTCAGATCCAATTAACACAAATCGTCGGTTTATATCGTTTTGAATATCACAACTGCCAATTGTAAGCTGAGACTTACTTACTCAATTGGACATTACAGTTCGAGTGAAATAAGCCTCACCTAACATCCTTGACCAACAATTCCGATTGCGGGGAAGGTCCCTGCTTCCGCGCCGTAAAGCCGGACTGGGATGATCAAGGTCTTATACAGGGTTACCTTGGTTTTTCTGGAGAGGGTTTTGTTTCTCAATTGCCTTCTTAACTCAAAAAAGCAACGGTTGGCAAGAGTTATTATCCGTTTGGTTTCCGCTCTGATGTTGTTTTTCGTGTCTATAGCGGTTTATATTCTCTGTCATTGCTTGATGATATCATTATCATTAACGAATAAAGCCACTCGTCTCATAGCACCTTCGACATTACGCTTACTTTTTCTCATTGCGTAATCGAGTAATTATACAGACTACTGGTGTTAGCGTTTGAAGTTTTTAGGCTTTTCAAGTATGAAAATTGCATAACAGTGTGCGTCTTGCCGATGCCCTTTCTCAAAGGTCTTGGTGAGTGCTTTACCGACCTTGACGGAAGAGCACATGAATTCTCAAAAGTCATAGTCGTACGAGTTTTGCAAGGATGCCAAAACCGATTATGACTCTGTGTTTCTGTAACAAATGTCATACGCGGCCTCGGGTTATTCCCAAAATTCCACGTATTGTGAAAAATCTGTCGATTGTGAACTTTTTTCATAGAAAACTTAATCGGTTTTAAAAGGGCCTATCAGATTGTTGAGGTGGAGTCACAAACTTTCACATATTTCAGCAGACAAGATCTTAAATTTCCGAATTAAATCGGTAATTCCGCCTAAAAGAGGAGTTTGAAGCTTTGTCGCCGTTCCACTAAACAGTCTCTATTCAGCAGCTAATCTTTTCCACTTCTGTCACTTGATTGATGCTCAGTTTGGTTTGCCTGTTCATCGTTTTGGTCATAATTGAAGCCGCACGACCATTGGACATTGCTTACATTCGGTAAATAGACTCGAAGCAAAATAGCTGTTGCATCGATTTTTAAATAATTACGAGTTTGAAATTTACAGCTTCAGAAACCTCTCTTAAAAAAAAAAATTACAGCCTCTTCGAAGAGCTCCCGTCTCTATGAGCTTCAAACAATGATGAAATGGCGCCCAAAAGAAGACAAATAAAGAAAAACAAATAAATCGTGCGATTTGATCAGGCTGCCATCAAGAAAGAACAACTTTACAATTTATGAACACATTTCATTTCCTTGTTATTAACGCTCACATCAAGATGTTATGATAATGAATATTGAACACCTATACACATAAGACTACAAGACACAGTGTGTGCAATTAGAAAAATAGGAGCGGATTTAGTAGCAGATACCGATGAATTTTACTTTTGAACTTTTGAACCGAAATGCAGGGGAAAAAAGAGCCTAATAAAGCATTCCACAGAAGTTGAGTGCAACTTTAATATGAATCTCTACACTTGACTGTACGTCCGAAATTGAGCTCCCAACAAAAATTGCTAGATCGTTGCAAAGGAGTAATGCATCTGTCTATTTCGCCAACGCAATATTTATGAAAAAAAAAGCGATGAAAAAGAGTGAGCCAAGTAACCATGAGGAATGAGCCGTCAGCAAAACATTTAAGATTAGAAGTTTAAGATAGAAGATCATTTATGAAAATAAGAAAGAGAGTTGGAGACAAAATAGAGCCCTGCGGCACACCTACATTTTTATAAAGCAAGTATCAGACTTGAAGCCATTCAATATCAATTGTATTTAACGGTCTGAAGTGTGTTTTCTAATCCAAAAACCTAAAAAGTTCAGCTTTTCAGTCTTCATGTGCCGAAAATTATTTTTTGAAACCAAAGAAGACTCATTGTGACCTAACAGCTGACGACGGAAAGAAAAACGCTTCTCACTTCAATGCTTTTTGGATTCTGTATTTTGAAAAAAAAAAGCTCATCCCTTATTGATTACAAATTTTGTTTACCCCAATCAATTTCCGACCAACTATTGATACAATTTATTTCTACAGTTTTGCACTTGACCCCGCAGTAACCACACATGTAATACAGAGATATAAACAAAGAGAGAAACCAGTTTGAAACCCATTTGCTTATTGCCCGATAAACTCTCAATGATCCCAAACAAAGCCAATCTATCCCATTACATAAAACAAGTCTATAAAACCCGATAAAAAATATTGCTCCCCAAACTCTCATTAAATGTCATTTTTCTCGTTTTTATTCACCCAGCTAGCTCGCTGTAAAAGAGGGCCAATTTCATCCGAAGCATAACACAGTGAATCCTCTTATTTCACTACAAACTAGTAGTCTCACGTATAAAAGTCTCTCGCCGTTAATCCCATTTGTTTCCCTTTTTTTATTTTGTTCTTCTTTACTTTTTTTTTTGGGTGAAGAAAATCATCGTTAACACAGTCTAAAAATACACACTGCTCAATTGTGCTTTCAACAAACATAGCTCCACACATGTTGAGTCAAAACAAAATAATAAGAAGAAGAAAACGAATAAACTACATCCAACCCACACAGAAATAACATATCAAATGTCCTTACACATCATCATACCATGGAGAATATACGTGTAAATTTTACTCCTGAGGAATGAGCGGCGACCAGAACACGTTTGGGTAGGTGTAGGTAGTATAATACAAGACCCTCTAACAGCATAAACTTTGTACTATTACCTGTCATTAACCTGTCATACTACGAATGCCTACGTATGCACGAAAACAAATATAAAAACTTGAGAACTTGAAAACAGAGAATAGAAAGGGGCAAAAAAAGAAAGCTATTGAGGCTGAGTTAACAGCAGCAGCAGCAGCAGCAGTTGGGACTTACACACACTAATTTTCTTTCTCCGTTCTTAATTTTAAAGGTGTCTTTTTGCCTTTTTAATGATCAAATGTTCGGACAAACTAAAGGAACTCATACTAAACGAAATGTCAACAACAAACAAAACGAAAACGAAAACAATAGAAGGTATGCTCGTATATAAAAAACGAGAAAAAGTTTTGATATCCGTTTTTCTTATTCTATTTTCGTTTGCCGCGTGTGTTGGAATTTAATAGAAAATAGTTCTACTCAGGTTTTCATTTGTTTTCCTGGAGAGTTTTAGGTATGTGCGTTCTAACTTTACAACATGATGACAAGTCGAATGGAGTAAGGGATGGCAAAATAAAGTTAAGAAAACTACAAGGAGAAGTCGACATTGGACAACGACAGTGACACAGTGACGAAGAAAAAGTTTCCGATAGACGAAAGCAATGGAATATCTTTTCTGAATTAAGCTCTCAGTTGGTTTTCTCATTACTCTTCCTCTTATGGTCTATATTCTCTGAAAACTGTAGTTCTTCCTATTTTTGTACGACTGTATGCACCTATTTTTTTTTAGATAAAATAACCTTTAAGCGCATTTTGTTTCGATTCCATTGAGAAAACTTTTCCCGAAAGTTATAATTGGCTGGATAGATTATTGAGTAAGTGACAGACAGTATAATTGAAGGCAATTTGCTTATACAACTTCCAGATGGGACTGCAACTTCAAAATAGAATTTACTCCAATACCACCTTCAGGCAACTTGTTGCTTCTTAGTATTCCGTTTGCATACTTTTATGTAGATACTAGTGCACAGTTTAGTTTAATTTTCTCCCTCTTCTTCTTCATCTTCTTCTTTTTCTTCGTCTTCTTCGTATCCCAGTTTTTCTTCTTCGTCTTCTTTGTCTTCTTCGTATTCTTCGTTTTCTTCTTCATCTTCTTTGTCTTCTTTGACCTCTTCGTCTTCTTTGACTTCTTCGTCTTCTTTGACTTCTTCGTCTTCTTTGTAGTCTTGGTCTTCTTCGCCTTCTTAGTCTTCTTCGTCTTCTTGGTCTTCTTGGTCTTCTTCTTCGTTTTCCTCTTCGTCTTCTTCGTCATCTTTGAATTCTTTGACTTCTTTGACTTCTTCGTCTTCTTCGCCTTCTTGGTCTTCTTTGTATTCTTGGTGTTCTTGGTCTTCTTCGTTTTCTTAGTCTTCTTCGTCTTCTTCATCCTCAGCTCTTCTTCAGCTCTTCTTCGTCTTCTTCGTATTCTTTGTCTTCTTTGTCTTCTTCGTCTTTTTTGACTTCTTTGACTTCTTCTCCTTTTTTTTTTTTTAATAAAAAGAGGAGGCTTTTATGCTAATCTAGGGCACTCAGACCTAATTACCGGTCCATTGTACTACCAGGGTAGCAGCCTTCCCTTTTTTGTGGTTTAGTAGCTTGAAATAAGGTGGATGCAATTTCGTATATAACCTCAAGGACGGCATCCAGATGAAACTGGGAGGCTGAAAGAAAAGTAGATACCCAGAGCGGGATTCGAACCCACGCGTCCGGTCTACCTACTGAGAACTCTACCACTGCACCACGACCGCCCTTAATCTCCTTCTTGGTCTTCTTCGTCTTATCAGACTTCTTCTTTTTCTTCGTCTTCTTAGTGTTCTTTGTCTCCTTCAAATTCTTCGTTTTCTTCTTCGTTTTCTTTGTCTCCTTTGTATTCTTCGTTTTCTTCTTCGCGTTCTTCGTCTTCTTCGTCTTCTTTGTCTTCTTTGACTTCTTTGACTTCTTCGTCTATTTCGTCTTCTTGGTCTTCTTCTTCGTCTTCCTCTTCGTCTTCTTTGACTTTTTTGACTTCTTTGACTTCTTCGTCTTCTTCGCCTTCTTGGTCTTCTTTGTATTCTTGGTGTTCTTGGTCTTCTTCGTCTTCTTAGTCTTCTCCGTCTTCTCCGTCTTCTTCATCTTCTTCAGCTCTTCTTCGTCTTCTTCGTATTCTCTGTCTTCTTTGACTTCTTTGACTTCTTCGTCTTCTTCGTCTTCTTAGACTTTTACTTTTTCTTCGTCTTCTTCGTGTTCTTTGTATCCTTCAAATTCTTCGTTTTCTTCTTCGTCTTCTTTGTCTCCTTTGTATTCTTCGTTTTCTTCTTCGTCTTCTTCGTCTCCTTTGTCTTCTTGGTCTTCTTCGCCTTCTTGATCTTCTTCGTCTTCTTCGTATCTATTATTCGTATTCTTTGAGGTGATCCATTTCTTTATAAGGCGATATAGCCATCACTGCGCTCTCCCACTCGCCCTGCTTTACCACAAGAGATTCTTTTGCGTCGAAAAACCTTCAGGTTTTGGATTATTCCATATCTGGGGTTTCCACGGATCTTTTTACTTCTGTTCTTCTAAAGCTATGTATGACCAAGCTTTGGTATCCCTGAAACTTACTCTCTCTCTGCACGCTGTAAAACCGCGGAGAAGAGTATGTACCTACTCCCTTCATTTACTTACTATGGCTGGAGTAGCGAGTCGAAATGCTCTTACATATATACGGTGTTACAATGAGACCGACGCCGACGACCGACGCGACGTTCCGGACTCCCCCAAGCAATTAGCCTTCCAGAGTAGGGCAAAGTAGAATTTACAGTTTCATCCCGTTCTCACTTTCCGCGGGTATCGCCTTTCGCGAGGAATTGGCAAGTCCTCCGTTAACAAATTCATTGCCATGAAAAGCGCTTTCTCAATTAGCCGTTTCGGAACCGGCAGAAAATTGTAGGTCCCCTCCATTCCCTCACAAGGCATGGCGGTGAGAAATGCGCTAGGCCCAGTGAATCCTCGCTCTGTTGCACCACCCTATTTATTTATTTATCCCGTTCTCACTTATTTTGCTCCCCACCAAGATGTCCTTTTTGCGCTGCTCAAGAATTGTTTCGCATTTGCGTTCCACATGCGATTGGCAAAGCCCGTGTCAACCTGACACACGAGTTTCGTAATCGACATTTTGTATTGTGACAGAAATCACTCCGGCTAGTCTTCGTAAGCCAAGGCATGAGTGTCTGCCTCTGTCGTGAGATATCAAGGTTTTTTCACAGCATTTGCTTAACGCGAGGTGTTGGCAAATCCTGCAAAATGTAAAACTGCACTGGCACTGCTAAGAAAAGCGTTCTTTCCTTCAATCTATAAACTTAAAGAATTTATACTTTCCTCAATGTGGGAAATCATCCCATAACATGCGCTTGATTACGTAATTCAGTTAGCTGCACATACTAACAAACTTTAAATCAAACTTATATCCTGATTTTCAATTAAACTTTAATACTCCCCTGATGCTTCTCAAAATGACAGACAATGATAAAGCACTTGGCTATAAGTTCGATTCAGCTCAATCATTAGTCATGGCAATGTAAGAAAATGCTTTGAAGAGAATTATACTTCGCTTGAGTATCTTGATTGTAGCATGCCCTAAAATCTCAATTAGCAAGTCGTTGCTAACACAATGGAATCAATAAATCTACTTCCAAGTTCCTCCCGCTCAACAAAACAACATAGCAGTGCCCTGAGGAACAAAGATGATGGTAAAAGCAAAACCAAGTGACTGATCCATGATTAATGACTGATTTGGCTGAGCTATTATGCAACCGTTAGTCACATGCACATTAGATGTAATTAAAGTGTCGTGTCAAGCACACACACACAAACACGCATACATACTGATGACAAAAACACGAATGGGTTTAAGTGAATTGTCTAATTAATCTCTCTTCTAGATACAGATACAAAGTCACTTTAAAGTTGACTTTCCCTCTGTTGCACTGTTGCTAACACGTAAATCTACCTATGTGTATTTCTTATCAGGCTGACAGGTATGTCGATGGCCAGGCGCGTGTTTTTGTCTTCCCTTTTCTTTCTTTTCCCCATCATCATCCTTAAATGACGCAACTGTGTGTATAAAAGTTTTTCATGGAGAAGTGCATGTTCCACAGAGGATATTAATGGAAATATTAACGACTTTTCTTAACCAAAAAAAAAAAAAACATTCAAATGTCAAGGTATTCTATACATGACAAAAGTTTTCCTACGCCAATGGCTTCAACTACGAGACGTCGACAACGAACGCGAATGCAGGGCAACCGTGTAACGGATCACTTGTAACTAAGTGGTTCCAATGTTTCAACTCGACAGAATTCGTGTGCTGTGCGAGAGTTTGTTCGCAAAATTTATCTCCATGGAGATGCTACACATCGCATTGTTGTTCTGTGCAGAACGACATAGATGGATGGTCAAAACGAACCATCCTCCGGATTTGTTGTTAAATTTGTTCTCGAAGCAGAGCGAAGGTGGGACAAACCCAAGCCACTATCCTCACTGTCCTCCTTCTGAATTTTAAGACAAAGACTTTGGACCGACAAAATGGTTTATGTGTTTGTGCTCTACATGTGCTTTTATAAGTTTCTAACGAATCAACAACGACGTGTTACCTAGATACGTGTGGGAATAAGAAATCGAGCTTCTCTTACCGTCAAATTGAAAAAAAAAAATATGTGTTTTCCTTGCTAGTTTCCTGAAAACATGTTTTTTCGTGTTTTTGTGCACTTTTAATCTCTTCAGGTTTGGTGTTTCCTCTTCTTTCCTTTAAACTGATTGAACAATATCTTCCGATGAAGAACCAAACCATTGCTGCTCTACCCTAGCATGTCCATGAGCAGTGGTCGTGGATGCGTTCAGTTCAAGTAATTCCACAGCTAAACTTTTCCCTTTTATCTATTCCGCTGATTTCAAAAAAAAATCATTTCGCTTTTTTTTTGGAAGACATCGAATCACTACTTTGAAGAGTGGAAAAGGTTTACATTGCCATGTTAAGAACGGTGAAGGTGATACAAGTAAGAGATATGTAAGTGAATGAAATGCATCAAAAAACCTTATCCCAGAAATGTTTTTATCCTCCTTGGTGAAAAGAAAAACTGTTCTGAACAGAATATGCGATCATATTGTACGGGAAGGTCTCGATTGAAGTAAGGTCTCTCAATTGAAGTAACCAGTCTTATACCATCTTCTAAGATGTAACTATGATGTAATCAACAGTTAATTGAGGTAATTTTGATTCAGAAATTCTGATAACTGTTCCGACGAACAAAGAATTCACCAAAGCGATATCAATTGTTCAATGCAAAGTCACGTGAAACCCTTTTGGCAGCCTTACAAGCTGGATATCTCCATAAACTTCATAGTAAAAGAATCGTTTTGAGGAGAGGAAGTGCACAATATAATTTGCACAACCATGCCCTGACGAACAATCGACATAAACAAACATTTAGTCATTCGAAAACGGAGTAAAATATTAACTTGTAGCACAACCTTGCAACTTACATATTGCAAGGTTTCCAAATTAGAAAGCAACCATGCAAGCGCCTTGTACAGTCGAACAACTAAATAATGCTTTTTTTCATTTCCACTCATTCTATTTTAACCCAGAGGTTCGTGGTTCGAGTCCCAACAGAAGCTTAAATGTTTTTCACGGGTATCGCCTTTCGCAAAGAATTGCCAAGTCCTCCGTTAGTAAATTCATTGCCATGAAAATCGCTTTCTCGATTACCCGTTCGGAATCGGTAGAAAATTGTAGGCCCCCACTCTGTCACAGGGCATGGTAGTAAAATATGCGCTAAGCCCCGGTGTTCCTCGATCTGTTGCGTCACCCTACTTATTTGGTTATTTATCTTTTCTTCGTTTTAGCGGTGCCCTTGCTGTAGTGTTTAGAATGTCTGCCATTTACGTGGCAGCTCGAGGTTCGAGTCCCAGAAACATAAATTTGGTTTTCCACGAGTATCGCCTTTTGGGAGGAAGGCCTCCGAGAGTAGTTGAATTGTTGTGCGTTTCAACTCAGCTGTTCGGAAACGGCATACAATTTTATGTCCTCGAAATGCGTGGGCCCCGATGATGCTCGATTTATTAAACTATTAATATCTAGAGGTCCTACTATGTAGTTCGACTCTGCAAAAAGTGTTAGAAATTGCGAAAATTTTTTCTTCGTAGTTCTCAAGGACGTAAGTATAAATGGAAAATTTGTCCGAAACTCAGAAGTTTTTATCGAAAGCAGATGGAAGAATTCAAATCGTTTCTATAGAATATATATTAGACCGGTTCAAAAAAAGTGACTTTTTCCTTTTTCTCGATGCACATCGATTTTTACCTTCGAGTAGGTGTAAAAACAAGCCTGTTAAGATTTGAGCTCGAAAAATTAATATTTAGAGGTCGCTCATCGCAGATTTCCATTTCCCATACAAATTGTATGGGGAAAAAAACATATAATTTTTGGAATTTTATATTTCGGTCTAGAAGCAAAGTGCCGAGATGAGCGATACATATTCTTATAGAAAATTTGTTGTTCTACAAAAAAGGTTTCTTATGATTTTTCAACAAATTCACTCCTTCAAAAGTTATACAGGGTTAAAGTTTGAACAAATATTTTTTTTCTTTATATCTGATATAGTATACTGTCATTCTTAATGGCAAGTTGACTCACGCTGATCTGAGCAGATTGCTCCTTCCTTAAGTTAACCGCCGCTATTAGTATTGTGATCTCAAATGCATGACAGATCTTCCACATGTCTTCTTCACACTCCAGTGACCTATCTGTGGGGTATGTCGACTTGGTCTTTCGAAAACCTCCCTCAGTTAGGTCTTAGGTAACTTACAGAGGGTAAGTTCAGAAATCGATTGTCGAACAGAAAGAATTTATTAAACTGGCCAGAAAGAGACATCTTAGCCCGATTCGTGATGACGAAAATTTTTACATAATTTCCAAAACAATTCTGGACTATTTTTTGTGGGGTTTCACAGGCATGCCCGAGACTATTGACGTGTTGGAAGAAAATATTCCGCGCGTTATTGGTGCAAAAAGTGATTGAATATTGAACCCTTCGTATGGAGTTTATGCGAGCTATGCGCGGCCTAAAATAATTTTTAAAACATAATTGCAAGTCCTTATCTTTAAAATAAAGCTAGATTCTTGGCCATAGCACCAAATTATAAAGGTTTATTTTTTCCTGAAAACACCACACGTCTAAAAAAAACACCGATTACATTATTAGAGCAAGTATACTTCAGGACTATTCCATCAAGCAATGGAGCAAGCGTTTAGCAGGGATAAGGCTACCGATGAAACTGATGTTCTACATCCCATTATAGAACTGGTTGGATATGCAGGCAGAATGTACCCACACATAAGAATCTAAGAAAAACTAAAAAAGCATAAACTGTTAAACTGTTCAATAATTCTTACGTTATTGAAGTTTGGTCCAAGAAGAAACTTCAGGCGGTTAGTATTTCCATAATCTGCAGTTACCAATGTGGCTATACGCTCGATAAAAATCTAAGCCTTCACAAATAAGCTTAGGAAAAAACCAAGTCCGAACACAACTTCTTTATATGGTCAGAAGCTTAAGTTTCCAAAGGACGAACCAGAGTTTAAGTTTACTGATCCTGATTTATTTCCTGAAGCTAAAACACGAGCGGAGTAAGCAGTTTAGCTTGTGATTTTATTAACGTCATTTTCGAGGAGAAAAGAAAGGAGATCTCTACATCTTTAGTCAAACGTTCAGACGAAATCAATATCATAGCACGTTTCCATCGAGTATGCAGAAAGAAAGTTAGTCGCAACAGAAGAAGGGACTGGTATTGCTCCTAAGGCAAACAAGGCCAAGACTTTGCCTCTTCAACATAAAGATCAAAATTTCACTGTTGTTTTGATATAGTCGAGGAGAATACCAACCTCGAACACCGAGGAAAGCATGATCCAGTATTGCAGTATTGGAGAAGTCTTGGACGACTGGCAGAAAAAAATGCCAGAAAAAAAAGTGCGACATTAAAAATAGTGATTTCTGTGAACTATATTAAGTCTTGTCGGAGAAACACGCTAACCGTTGATTTAAAACAAACAACAAAAAAAATACTCGAGTTCCAGATTAAACATTGGAAGACCCAACACAGATTCGAAAGGCCAAGACACTGGACATTACTTCAGGGCTATGAGTGGGCTAGGAATAAAGAGACTATGAGCTTTGAATAATACTAAATATATCAAATATTTCAAAAACTTCACCATGCATCGACTTGAAGTAAAATCGAGGCATATAAGAACGGAACTTGACTTCGTTCACATGGCACAGCGGGAAGTTTGCAGTTGGACCCAGTTGGACGCCGCGCCGCCGCCATGGAATTGACTGATTTGGATCGTTTTCTACGAACCCCTGACTGTCTGCGATATTTCCAACACTTCGAACAACCAATTGTCGCACTGACACGCCAACATCACACAATGCATATATAGACTCAAATTTTTACACTAAACTTGTTGCAATCGGTCACCCACTCCGCATCTACAGGTACATTCGCTGTGTGGCTTGTGGCGCCGCGCCGCACCTTCCTGTTGGAACCACATGTCCTCCAAGTCCATATCATCCAATTGGGGCCAAAAATATTCGGTTATCATTGAACGGTAGCGATCCCCATTCACATTAACGTGCCGGTATTGATCATAACGGAAGAAGTACGCCGCCGGCCCATAAACCACACCAAACCGTAATTTTTTCTGAATGCAATGATAACTCATGGAGTACGTATGGATTGCTGCCTGACCAATACCGAATATTTTGTTTATTGACGAAGCCATTCAGCTAGAAATGAGCCTCATCGCTGAAGATGATTTTTCGATGAAAGTCCGAATCATTTTCAACTTGTTGCTCAGCTCAGGCTTCAGTTCTTGTGTCAATTTAATCTTGTAAGGACGTAGGCCAAGATCTTTTCGCAAAATTCGCCACAACGACGTCAGTATTTTGTACTGTGCCTGTGGACTCAATTTTTCCACTAGACGCTCAATTGTTGATCTGCTAGGACGATTATGACGACCATAAATTGGACGTAGCGCTCTTAACGTTGAGGCCACTGACTCCGAATTTCGGTAGTAAATTTTAATAATTATTATGAAATGGCAAACCTTACTGAAGAGAAATGTCAAAAGAGCAGCACGAAATATGGCGTCGTTTGCTGTCCCTGTTGCTCTACTTCTGTAGCGTCACTGTTGAAAAACCATTTATGTAGCTTTCCTTAACTCGTTATTCTTTTCTCAATCGATGCAAAATTGATTTCTCTAAGAGATCAAGCAGGATTACGTTACTATCCCTACACAAGCCAGTCTCACGTGGGCCATCAATGTTCGCAATCAATCTATTTTCAATTCCAGACAATCCATGCCCCACATTTCCAACTAACACCTCTCCTGATTACGCTCATTATCAATGAAAGTACATAGTACCCTGAAGCACCCTCGTTACACTACAATACAACCATTTCATCATAGTAACGTATCAATCTTGTTGTCTTTGATGAATGCACCTAGCTTAAGAGTACATGTCACATGTATGTCATTGCTGATGACTCTAGTCTACAACTGCTTCCCTGCCTTCCATCCACCCATTAACTAAGTCTGTGAAAACGTCGAACCAACACTCTGACAAAATGAAAAAAAAAGAGACACTGCTCCATTTTATCCTGTCCCTTCTATTTATATATGTAAGCCCAGGTAATTTAACCCGACGCAATATTTGCTCGTTTTCCATGTAACATGACGATGAAAAACAAAAAATGAGTGTCCTTCCATGACTCACCCACACCCAAACGCATATAAACATTTTAATGTATGGAAAGGTAAACTGCTTTTACAACGTCACTCACATGAGCCTTAAGCAAACATGGTCAACAGAGAAAACACACAAAAAAAAAAAATAAACAACAACCTAAACAGGACATTTTCCCTCCTAACAAAAACTGTTTTCATTTTTCATTGATGCGAGTATAGGTGTGCTTTGTGTTGTGTTTATGGAGCTAAAATAATATGAAATTAAATTAGACTCCAAAGAATGTCTTTTACGAATATGATAAAAGTTGTTTAAATAAATCATGTATTTTTTTTTTTACAGAGTGTCCATCAGCGATTGATGGTATGGAGCGATTTGCATGTCCTACACCTGATCTACAAGGACGATATCGTTGCATAGATGATCACGTGTTATGTGACGGGTTCATCGATTGCCCAGAAGGCGAGGACGAAGATAGAAGGTCGTGCATGTTCTACAAAACGGTAAGTTAATAGAAATCTGTTAAATAACGTCAAATTCAAGAACACCTGAAAGGAAGGGGAACGTTTCCATCCTCTCGATTTTAGTCAAAAGCTGCCGAGATATTAGATAAACGTGAAGCATTAAATGGTGGAACTAGTTCTGAAAAAAGAAAAAACACTAGCAAAAAGGTTTTAAAGCAGTAACATATTTGGTACTGGTGTCTCCCTCCGCAATCAACGCAATCCTATAAGAAAATACCGTCCATAGTAAAATCATCGTAGAATCGTTTGTAAAGTTCAGGGATAAGTTTGGTTGTATCTGCTTTCCGAAATAAAGTTTATTTCTCTTTTTATGCTCATCAAATCAAATTACTTTTTTCATATAAAAGTACATGTAGATTTATGTGGTTCGATCCTTTTTGTAAGGATTTGAATTCATCACTTGGGTTGGCTTAGGGAGAAGAATGTTCTTTTTTATGCGTTCTTTTGAATAACCCCATTGTTGGAATAATAACAAATTTACATCCAAAGAATCACAATCGGTAAGGGCTTTTCATAGTTTTCATGTAAAAACTATTCAGCATAAAGCTTTCAACACAAATTTGAAATGTTTGCTCCTGGTTATGACCGAACCAAATATTCAATGCTTCTAGTGAATTTTCTTTAGACTTAATTTACTTGTGTCAAGGTTTTTCATCATCCCTCTTTAGACAAGCTTCTCAACGGAGCTCTGGACTCAAAATCTAATGTCTATCCCTCTTCTCTGGAGAAATTTTCGTTACAATTCAATAGGAATTTATAATTACTACCATCGTTCTAAATGGCGTTCGCAAGGTATGTCAATGTGGCATCACAAGTTCTTGCAGTTTTGATAGTTTATTCGCTCTCTGTCTCAGTAGAAAAGTCTATGTGCTTCAATTTTGAATAATTTAGTACATGACTAGTATTGACTCTTTTAAGGACTATTCACATGACCACGATCAGATATGTGATTTTAAGTACCTTACAAGCATTAATTCCTCACGAATTTTTAAGGAAACGATGGAAACATAGTTCATACTCATTTTTAGGTGGATAAACTCCTATTTTTGTGCCTAAAATTAAAAAAAATGGAGAAAAAAAATTCATTCGTTACGAATAAATATCTAGTAGGTACGAACTGTCGTGTATTTTTGTTAGCGGACGCCCTGGACTGCTGCAAAGCAGACATAACCGCCATCCAAGAAGTGCGATGGAGTGGATCGGGCATAAAGAAGATGAAAAACTGTGACATCTACTATGGCGACTGCTACAGACAAAAGAAACAACGCTTATTTGGGTGCGGATTTGTCGTTAGAGGAAGACTCAGTTATAAGGTGATTAGCCAAAATCCAGTCAATGAGCGTATAATGACCATCCGCATCAGGGCTAAATTCGCCAACATTTGCCTTATATGCGCCCACGCCCCCATAGAAGAGAGGGACGACGATTCGAAAGACTGTTTCTACGAGTTCCTCGAAGAAACGTATGAGCAGTGCCCTAGACACGACGTGAAAATCGTTCTTGGCGATTTTAACGCAAAGCTAGGGAAGGAGGACATCTTTGGAAACACAATCGGTAAGCATAGCCTCCATGACAAAACCTCCGAAAACGGACTGAGGCTAATCGATTTTGCTGCGGGGCTGAATCATGTTGTAAGTAGTACACGCTTCCCGCATCTCAAAATTCATAAAGGTACATGGCGATCCCCAGATCAATTAACCGTCAACCAAATTGACCATGTTGCGATCGACGCAAGGCACTCTTCCAGTGTGCTAGATGTCCGAACTTTCCGAGGTGCCAACTTTGACCACTACCTTGTTGTAGCCAAGGTACGAATGAAGATATCTTGTTCACGACCAGCGCGAACTAACGCTGTGAAGAGATATGACGTCGGAAAGCTACAATCGCAAGAGATTGCCAATGACTTTTCCAATCGAGTGTCCCTTCAATTATCCTTGAATCCTATGCCGCCAGCATTAAACATTGAAGACCAGTGGCAGCAATGCCAAGAAGCCATCAGAACCGCTGCCTCTGAGGTTCTGGGTTTCACTCGGCCACCAAAACGAAACCCATGGTTCGATGAAGAATGCAGGCAGGCAAATGCAGCCAAACAAAGAGCACGACAAATGCTTATGCAAACACGAACGAGGGCTGCTTACGATCAGTATAACGAGATTTACAAGGAAAGAAGAAGGGAAGAACACCGACTTCTCAAAAAGAAAAAGAAGCAGCATGAGAAGCGCTCGTTTGAGGAAATAGAGAGGTGCCATGACAGGAACGAGATTCGGAAGTTTTACCAAAAGGTAAAAAGATCCTGCCAGGATCCAAACCTGTAAAGACCAGCAGGGAAACATAGTTATAGAGTCACAGTCGCTACTGAGGATCTGGAAAGATCATTTCTGCAGACTGCTTAACGGCGATGAAGACACAAATTCCGCTGTCAGGCAGATTGCCCCATTCAGCTTGGACGATGATCAAGAATGCCGTCCTCCCGAACTAGAAGAGGTTAAGCTTGCCATATGCAAACTTAAATCAAATAAGACTGCAGGTGCAGATGGCCTTGATGCCGAACTTGTCAAGGCACCTGGAGACCAGATGAAAAGGATCATGCACCAGCTGATCTGCATGATATGGTCGGAAGAAAGCATGCCCGATGAATGGAACCTCAGTATCGTATGCCAGATCCTAAAGAAGGGAGACCCTCACAATTGCGCCAATTACAGAGGGATAAGCCTCCTTAACGTCGCTTATAAGATCTTGTCTGCTGTAATATGTGAACGTCTGAAACCCCACGTCAACAACTTGATAGGTCCTTATCAATGTGGTTTTAGACCAGAGAAGTCCACAATCGACCAAATTTTCACATTACGGCAGATCTTGGAAAAAACCCGAGAACATAATATCGATATTCACCACCTCTTTATCGATTTCAAGGCCGCGTATGACAGTATTTACAGAGACGAGCTGTACAGAGCCATGTCTAGTTTCGGCATCCCTGCAAAAACTCGTACGACTATGCAGGATGACTTTGGAGAATTCACGCTGCTCCGTCAAGGTCGGTAAAGAACTCACCGAGACCTTTGATGTCGAAAAAGGCTTTAGGCAAGGTGACAAACTGTCATGCGATTTATTCAACATCATACTTGAACAGATTGTAAGAAACTCAAACGTCAACACCAGAGGAACAATCTTTCAAAAGTCTGTACAATTACTCGCCTATGCAGACGATATTGACGTAATGGGAAGAAAAAAGCGTGATGTCATAGGTGCTTTTGCGAGTATTGAAACAGAAGCGGCAAAAATGGGTTTGATGGTTAATGAGGGCAAAACGAAGTATATGCTGTCATCAAACAAGGACACAGAACATCGACGAATTGGACAAAACGTCACAATAGACAGACATAACTTCGAGGTAGTACAGGACTTCGTCTACCTAGGATCCGCTCTAGACACGGACAACAACATCAGTGCGGAGATCAAACGGAGAATAACTCTTGCCAACCGTTGCTTCTTTGGGTTAAGAAGGCAATTGAGAAACAAAACCCTCTCTAGAAAAACCAAGGTAACCTTGTATAAGACCTTAATCATCCCAGTCCTGCTGTACGGCGCGGAAGCATGGAGCTTATCGAAAGCGGATGAGGAAACTCTTGGTCGTTTCGAAAGAAAAATTCTTCGAATGATCTTTGGTCCCGTATGCGAAGACAATGTGTGGAGAAGAAGATACAACAACGAGCTGTATGAGCTGTACCGCGACATGGGCATAGCCAGAAGAGTACGCATCGCGATGCTACGATGGTTGGGCCATGTAGAGCGGACTGACCCAAACGCTCCGGCTCGTCGGGTGTTCGAAAGCACATTGCAGGGAAATTGTGGAAGGGGAAGACCTCGTCTTAGGTGGCGCAATCAAGTGGATGAAGACCTCAACCGACTTGGAGTGCGAAACTGGAGAGAGCTCGCCCGAGATCGAAATCGTTATAGAAGGATGTTGGTTGAGGAACAGGTTCACCCCGAACTGTAATGCCCACCTAAGTAAGTACTTGTCCATCTCTGTCTGTGCTTCACCTAAACTAAAGTCAATGATGGCTACTCCGGTTACTTACATAACTGGCCTCAAGTTCATTGAAATTATTACAAGGGATGGTTGATTGAAATGCGGTAGGCCCAGGGATAGCCGCTCAGCTGCGCCTGTTTCACTCGAAAGCAGAAACAAAGTTGATTGCATTCATGCTGATTTTTCAAAAGCGTACAATCAACTTCTGCATCCCATCATATCGTTTAAGCTGAACGCATTTGATTGCATTTCATTCATTCAGAGGATAAATTTCGGTTTTTCCGACAGATTTTTCAATTTAAATTTCCTAACATTTTTTTCATCCCATTCAGACCCCAGGAGAGCCTCTTAGGCCCTTTGCTTTTTTTAAGGTTAGTGTTACTAACGACAATGTGTTAATTTTACTAACGACATTGTATTATAAAAACTTTTATTGAACAGGTACTAATATGGTGGCCTATGACATCTCATTTTTTTTTCTTCTTATCTCTACGTCTTACTTTATTTTTTGTTATGCTGGTTCAAACCTCGTAAACGTAGTTAAAAAAAATTATTCGAGCAGATAATATAGTGCTCCCATAGCATAGCTTCTAAGAACGATATTTTCTTTGGATAGAAATTCTTAGATTGTATGTCACCTCACCCCTTATGCCGTGCACCTCAGTGGCGTAGATAGCTTATGGCTAAGAGGGGGAGGATAAACCTAGTTCGCTCATTTTTTAAAAAGATTTAATAATTAAAAAAAAAAAAAAAACAAATAGGTATGGTATGTATGCCATAAGAAATTGTGTATTTTTAAAGATAATATATTATGCGCATTAATTTGAATGTGAACTAAAATAAATAGGTGTAATAGGTGAAATAATATTAATTTAAGAAATTTATCATGGAATAAAATCCTTTTAATTCTGTCCATTTTATTGTTATTAAAAAAGACATATTTTTAAGAATCTCACTTCGTTGGTCACGCTTCTTTGTGTTGTTTTACATTTTCATTAAATTTTTCAACTGCTTTGTATATTTCAGACGAAGAATCCTTGAAAAGAACCGAAAACCCCTCTAGTATGTTTTCATGGTTTGTAAATTTTTCTCCAAGGTTCATTACATAGAAATCGAGAAAAGGATTGTTTTCATAACACGAAAATATTCTTCTGTACTTGAAACCGAAGGGTTCGAACTATTCTTTTGTCGTTTCACTATTCTCTTATGTTTAACGTCAATATCAAGGACTTCAGCTATTTTTTTTTTTTTTTTGCATTTTCAAAACACTTTCGAAAATGAGTCATCCTCTGCCCGTTTAATTTTTAGTTGATCCCTTAAATCTTTGGCGAGATTTATAGCTTAGACCAAGTCTAAATTCACTCTATGAATCTCACGACTTATTGACAACGAGAGTTGGTAAACCATACTTTTAACCTTTAAGCTAATCAAAAACTCGAAATCCATAGCGTTTTTTAAGTTCCTTGCGTCAATTTCTAATGTTCTTATTTGGTCAAGAGTCTCGAACACAAACGGAAATAGCTTCTCAAAATCTTCAACTGCTTTATATTTTGAGATCCATCGCGTCAGATTCAGCCTTTTTAATGTCTTTTTTTGTGGATATTGAACGCCATTGTATCGATCAGACATATTGCTTGCTCCGTCGTACCCTTGGCCGATCAAAAAAGAAATTGCCAGATCACAATTTTGAAGATTTTACGCTATAAGCTTTGCAAGAACATCACCTGGATTGTTAATACAGTAATGTTTGGTAAACTGCTGTATTAGAGATTTTAAGAGAAAAGATTTTATTCATACCAGTCGTGGAAAATCGATATAAAAAATTAAACTCAAAAGATTAGGTGATTTGCCGAAATAATAATTTCTTTCAGATGAAATTGACTTTGTATTTTCCCCGTAGAATGAAAGCACTAATAAGACTTAAAGAGGAAGTAGCTACTAAATTTCACATTGTGTTTCTTTAACTTTTTTGGTTCATGACTGGTTATGTTGAACAATTATTATCGATCCCAATGGGAGGGGGATATATCCCCCTGATCCCCCCTCCCCCCCCCCCCTATCTACGCCACTGGTGCACCTATTGCCCTTTATTTGAATATCTCTCACAAACACTTTGAAAAAAGTTAATGGCGGAAAGTGCATTTTGTTATCCTTCCAACTTTGCTGGCGGATAATTAAAATAATTTTACTGTTTAAATCAAAGCAGAAATCTGAAACAAAATCTCTAAAAGGTTCTCTAAACTCGCCTTTCGCGAGTAATTCGCAAGTCCTCCGTTAGTAAATTTTCCATTGCCATTCGGAACCGGGAGAAAACTGTAGGTCCCCTCCATTCTCTCACAAGGCATGGTTGTGAGAAATGCGCTAGGCCCTGGGGCTGCCCGCTCTGTTGCGCCACCATATTTAATTTTTTTTTCGTATTCACAAATTGTTTCTTTTTTATTTATGAATAAATTTAGCCAAGTATTCATTCATCATTTATTCATTAAACTGCTTTATACTTTATAACCATTTGCTCATTTATGCATTCCATCATTCACTTATTTCTTTTTCATTCATTTATTTATTTATTCGTTCATTTTCCATTCATTCGTTCATTCGTTTTTGGATTTGGTTATCTGATCATTCATCCAATCATTCATTTATTTATTAATTTATTAAATCAGTTGCTCATTGATTCATTTACTTACTGATTTATTGATTGATTTTTTCATTTATTCATTGATTCATTTATTTATTCATTCATTTATTCAATTGCTTATTAACTCATCTGTTCTTTTGATCATTCATTTATAAATTTTTTGATTGTTTATTCTTTTACTTAACTACACAGAGCGAAGTGATTATATGTCTAGGGCTTTTCTCACAACCGTGCCTTGTGAGGGAATGGAGAGGACCTACATTTTTCTGCCGGTTACGAACGGCTAACCGATAAAACGTTTTTCATGGCAATGAATTTTACTATCGGAGGATTTGCCAATTCCTCGCGATGACGAAAATAACGACCGCAAATTGGAGTTAACGCTCTTCAAGTTGCGGTCGTCGACTCCGAATCTCGGTAGAAGATTTTTATAATTTGTAGACTTTGCTCGTCCGTGATGAAAATGACGAGTTTACATAACAAATTGACAATAACAATTCGATGATTAGTGAAAGGATGCGTTAATCAAAATTAATGATTCAAAATGTAATATTTACTTTTTTTAAGTCAACCAAATTTTTACTTTCGTCAACATTGCTCTACACTTAACTCAACTAACAATAATATATAATAATAATATGTAATAATAATAACATACAAATTAGCTACAATAGAAAGGATTCAGGGAGAGGTTTTTTAGTTGGTGGAAATATGCTAAGCTTTTTCAGCCGTCGTACTTATATTATAAATTTTATGGCTACAACTCCAAGTTCGTGGTACCAAATTGACAAACTAAATTAGAAGTTGTCAAGTTGATTGGAAAATCATTTAAATAAGTTAATTTATCAGCCTTTCGCTTAGTTACCTTCACAGCCGGCCTCGGCCTCATGTTGCATCCCTTCCTTGATAGTTGAATACTTAACACATATATGAATCGATTATGCTTCGATTACGAGAACTGTTACCTATTTGTGGTGCACTTATCAACCCTGTGACTAGTCAGAAATGGTTTCCTTCTTCTTCGTTGAAGATATGAATTCAGGATTGCTTGGAAAATTTTCAACTGATCACTTATTTGTTTAACTCATTCTCACTCAATCGTACTTTTATTTATTAATCGAAGCACAAATTCCTTTATTCAGTTATTCATTTATATGACTCATCAATTATTTATTTCAAAACAAATGCTAAGTTGAATAATTTCAGTTTTAAATAACACATGAAACCTTTCTTATTTGCAGACGAAAGCCCACTTAGATGTGTTAGCAGATGCCCTCCTTCGATGGGCGCGAGGTCGTTAAGAGTGTAAGCGGCAGTGTAAATGAATGGATAGTGTAAAAAGGACAGCAAACCCAGATTAAGAGAACTGCAAGTACATATACACTTAAAATTAAATGTAAAAATGCAACAAAAACAAAAATCTAACAAAATAATGAAAGACTAAACTAAAAACTCAATAGTAGACAAAAAAAAAAACAAACACACAAGAAAAAACTAAAGCAAAACAAACTTAATGACTGTTCAAGATAGAAAATCCCAACTACAACAAACCAAGCCCCACATCAACAAAAAGAAAAAAAAATACATAAATCACTCTTTTACCAGAGAATAAGAAAATTAAAACTCATATATCAATGTGTAAACTAAACTAAATTAATAATGAAAAAAAAAAACAAAAAATACATCCAGTAGTTGATTTCCTCCACAAAATGAAATTCCAAACACAATTCCATGAAAGAAGCCAAAAAATAAGAACAACTAATTATCATTAATTAATTCTGTAAAGTAAAAAACAATCGAAGAACTAACCTCCAAATTACAAAAAAGAAAAACAAACACACACACAATTTATTTCCCTATTATTTTGAAATTAAATTCTCGTTTTGTTTAAATGAAGAAAAAAAAAAAGAAGAAAAACTATTCTCATGGATAAGGCAGCTATTGTAGATAAGTAAAATAGAAATCAACAAAAACAAAATTTAATTAAAATAATATTATACATGTAAAATTTAGGATTTTAAATTTAAACTAAACGAAAACAAACAAAAAATAATGCAACAAACTCGTTATCTTGTTTTATTAGTTTTCTTTTGTTTCTTTTTCTCTCTTTTCCCTCTTTCTATTTTCTCTCCCACTTTTCTCTATCTCGCTCTCTCTCTCTCTCTCTCTGTCTGGCTCTGTCTATGTATAAACATTTTTGTATTATTTTCTCTTTTAAAACTAAATTTAAACAAAAATTCTGAGATTTAAATTAAAATTTAAAATTAATACTTATTGTTTCATTACTTCTAAACAAAAGCATAGTATATGAAGGTATAATTCAAATTCATAAATAATTATATTTATATTTATTATTGTATGTAAAATACTTTTCTGTGATTCATTTAAATGTAAATTATATATATATATATACACACACACATTAACATTAAACAAATTATTATTATTACTATAGGTTAATGTAAATGAGGTTAAAAATAAAAAATCATAAACGTCATGCAACCGACTGGAATGATTTCAACAAAATTATATATACATACACAAACAAAAAAAAAAATAAAGAAGAATACCAACAGATTTGACTGCAAACAAAAAAGTATTTAACTAAAGTAAAAATGTTAATTAAAAATTGATAAAACTATTATGGGAAAATTTTATTCAATAACATACATTTATAAAAAAAAAGAAAAAGAAGAGAGAAACTACAATCAATTGTGAAACAATCATTCTAACATCTAATTATCGGTTGTGGATATCTTTATTTTGTTTTTTGAAAGTCTACAAAAAATTCTCTGCTCGTTTTTTTTGGTATTTTATTTTATATTTTCTCTTAACCAAAACAATAAAATAAGAACTGGTAATAAAACGATCTTCACAAAGGATAAATAAGTTTTCATTTTCAATTTGTTTCGGATTTTAATTATTTCAAATTTGACCTTCTGATAAAAATAAAAATCTTTCGATTGCACACTGCGAAGCAATTTATACTACTCACCCTTATTTTGGAGCTCTCCCTGTTGTCCATGCCATGGCGCAAATTCCTTTGAAATTGAATATGCTATTATCTTTTTTTTAATTTTCAGTCAATAATTACTTGTGCACACAATACTAACCCTATACAATACAACATCTTTGAATAAAAAGGTTCATATGTCACTTACGATGATCCTGAACATTTTTAATTGCAGCACATCTCTCCAAAGCCAGCACAGATACGATATTTGCCTTTCGAAAAAGCATAACTTGCTACAACATCTGAGAAAGGACACCTTTTCAAAAGCATGATACATGAAATTGCGGTTGATAGGTTAATGCAAAGAAGCAAAAAAAATGTTCTTTGATCTTATTTTTGGAATTATAATTATTCTCAAAGCGAAGGAGATGCTTAAGAACCCACGCCATGCGTAGAAGCAAAATAAAATATTTATGAAAAATATTTTATCTTAAAAGATAATGATTGTGAGATTCTGTGGAATTATTGTCTCAAAATGCTTGGCAGGAGTTCATATCGTTAACTGGAATACAAAACATGTAGATTCACTCAACAGAAAAAGCTTTTCTTTCTTTCCCAGATAGTCATGATATCATTGTAATCAAAATCGCCTTTAAAAAGTATGTAATTAATTGGAAAGAATGTTTTCTTTTTCAATATGATTGAGTTTCCGATAGAAAGACGTAGGTACATACTTGTTGAAGAATTCAATTGTCTTTCAGTATTTGATATGAACGTCTGCGAATGGTTAAAAGGCAAAATGGAGGATAAGAATGAAACATGCTATGTAAATCAATCGGAGAGAACATCGTTCGAGAACACAGATAACTTTTCGAAACATCTCGATGTGATGCAAAATCATTTATATTTGAATGCCGACATCAGTGATAAATAGAAATTTCTACTTTCCGAATATGCATCGAACGAATTCTTAGAGCAACTAACAACTATTTCGGAATTTTATTTAAAAAAGTAGAAAGAACTGACTGAGTTTCCATACAAGACAAGCTTCTTTAAGCTTTGGGCTTCATTGAACAAAAAAAACGTTTCGGTAAGACATGGGTTTTGTCCGCGTAAATGGTCTTTTGGATGCATCTGGCTATGATAAAAACAATCGTCAAATAAAAGTGAGACTATAGGGTGAAACAAAGGCTCACGTAGATACGTTAATGCAACATCGACAAACTTCAAAAAACATACCTGTTTTGGGACTACTTCTATCAGAAAATGCAATGCTTCGACGCATTGCTGAGCCTCTTCTCTTCACTTGTGATGTACTATCAAATCCGTCTTCTATTTGAAAAGGGGACGTCTACAACTGAGGGACAAGAAGCATGTCCACTGTTGACCTGACAAGCAGAATGTTCTCCGAAGATCTGGCAAGTACCATATCCTTTAACTCACGTCCAATGAACATGCCGTGTAATGCAAAACACATAAATCCTTCGCGTAGAAGTAAACTCTTAGTTAAGCAGAGAACTGTAGCTTCTCAAGTAAAGTGATGTGGAAAAGTCTTTATTCTGGGCTGCCTCTTACATTTTTGCTTGAGACCATCTTAAAAAAGAACTTGAAAGGTGAAGACAAAAACTAAAAACTTTTTACAAGTTTATCGAGAAATACTACTGAATTGTACTTCAAAAGCTTTTCAAATGGCCTGAAACGCGCTAGGTCCTGAAGCTTCTCCAGCTTTCTTGCGACTCTCTCCCACTCCATTCCCCAAAACCATTACATGTGCAACTCAAAATCTACTGCAACGTCATAAGTTCTGTGATCTCAAAGACTCTCAAGTGATCTCAACAACTCTTACACAAATCTTCTTCACAAAGTAATAAGTACGTTGGGTACAAAAAGTGAAGCAAATTGAATGATTCCTTTTTAAACAGGGCGAGCAATTTTGAAAGAGAGTGTAGAACAATTTAAAAAAAAAAACCCATATATGTCAGTTAATTTAGTAGTTTACAATTTGTTTTGTTAAGTTTTTGTTAATTCAACAAAGTGTCCGCCACGAATGTTATAACGATGATTTCGAACGGATATCTGCTTTGACCTCATCAATGTTCTGAGATTTGCTGGTGTAGACTTTGAATTTCAAATAACCCAACAAACAGA
Source organism: Melanostoma scalare (assembly GCA_949752695.1). NCBI lineage: Eukaryota > Metazoa > Arthropoda > Insecta > Diptera > Syrphidae > Melanostoma > Melanostoma scalare. The sequence continues at coordinate 218,877,214 of OX456984.1, forward strand.
AGTTTGTACACAAAATATCTGGGTAGTCAGTAAGTACGGGTAGTCAGCTTTTGACAATATCCTTGCTAAGCTAACAAATCTGAATTTCCATTTTCATACGTTGTTTCAGATTGAAGCGGAGTCATGCTATGACATGTATTGGATTGCAGTTTCAAAAAAATGTTAACCAAATCAATTGTGGTACCCGTGCCGTGGTGTGATGGTTAGCATGTCCACCTGCTAACCTAGAGGTTCGAGGTTCGAATCCCAGCAGAGGCAAAAAATGTTTTTTCACGGGTATCGCTTTTCGCGAGGAATTGGCAAGTCCTCCGTTGGTAAATTTATTGCCATGAAAAGCGTTTTCTCTATTACCCGTTTGGAACCGGCAGAAAATTGTAGGTCCCCTCCATTCCCTCACAAGGCATGGTAGTGAGAAATGCGCTAGGCCCAGGGGCTCCTCGCTCTGTTGCGCCACCCTATTTATATTTATTTATAACTCAATCAATTTGAGAATGCTGAAATGCATTGAACATGCTGACATAATATAGCATTAGACGTGTTTAGATTTGCCTAAAACTTGTATAAGTAATCGATTAGTTAAGAACTGACGAGTATTGAAGTGGTATTCAAAACAGTTGATTGAATTTTTATCAATAAATCAATTCTTGCTTAATAGGCGTTTGATGTAAAAAAGTTCTGGCAAAACCAACGAATTATACTTTTATAAAGGGTTAAATCTCGTTTTGTACATTTATGGAATAGATCCTGACTTTCGGTTTGTTGGAACGACTAAAAAACACTTTTAAATGCATTTTTTGAAGCTAAGTTAAGGGACTTGGGGGGGTTACTTATGTTGTCTAAAAGTGTCTTAAATTAACCGCTTATTAAAATATCTGAATCAGTGCGACTGTGTATAGTTCTGAATTTTTTTTCACTCTTTTGTCACAACAAAAGAATTTCTCATATTAAAGAACTAAAAACTTATCACATTTACAAGGAGGTTTCGAATATAAGTTTTGTTTCTCAGGAACGACTGTGGGAAATGTCTACTATTTTACATCTGATAAAAAGTTCTTTGATCAATATAAATTTAGATTTAAGGAAATAGCAGAAAGCCGAAACAGAGAATATTCTCTTAATGCTTGTAATTAGAATAGATAATAAAAATACCTAAATAGGGTGGCGCAACAGAGGGAGGAGCCCCTGGGCCTAGCGCACTTCTCACAATCATACCTTGTAAGGGAATGGAGGAATAGATACTTGTTACAAATTTTAACAGTGAGTTTCTAATTTTGTATGCAAAAAATGAGGATGAAACATTGAAGTTAGTACTATTAATTTAAAGCAGATACACTTTGGTGTTAACGAATTCCTCACCACTGGTGGGGGGCTACCAATATAAAAACGCTAGTTTGTTTAAAAAGTACTAATTTCTTTAGAAACACAAGCTTGTTCTTTTTCGAATGCGGTTTTATCATTCCCTTATATTTACATTTTACATGAAACCTACTCCACACATAAATCTGCGGAGTAGGGGGGTTGCAGCCGGGCGACAAAGACCATTTGGCTGATACACCACAAGACTAACTACACAAATACTACATAGAACAAATAAACACATGACAACAGCACGCAGTAGTTACGGACGGTCCCCCATCTTGTCACTAACAGCGCTCATTCCGATTTAATTACGGTGTTCTAATGGGAACCTTCCCTGTGTTAAATAAAAAACACTGACTGTGTTAAAATGGGAACCTTCCCTGTGTTTAAATAACTAAAATAAAAAAAAAACATCTCACCGCAAGTGGGGGCTTCAATTCAATAACCACAACTATATTTACAAACTGATTTGTAAAGAAATATTGAGATGAAGGCATGCAATTTTGTCATTCCCGCATCTAAGATTAAACAAAACCAAAATTTTCTCACCTTGGAAGCCTGTCAATTCAAAAAGCATAAGCATATTAAAAGCAAACTAAGTTCTCTAGAAATATTAAAATCATTCCCTTAGTTGTTTTAAAATAAAAATAAAATCCTCCTAAATTGCCAATTTAAAAACCGCAAACCAAAAATATACTCATGACTTATTAGCCGTCTCTTTGTGGAAGCATGAAATTTTTTTATTTTCTTTACTGTGGTAAATCAAAAAGCAGAACATACACATTCCTTTGTCCAACTTAAAAATGAACAACAATCCTTAGATAAAATAAAGGTGTTGAACTTCGTAGTCTGCTCTTTAATACAAATTAGTAAGGAGTTCAAACTATTCTTCTCTTATACAAAGTATCCCACATAAAAAACATATACAACAAAAACAAGACATTCTTTGCTTTGATCCAGTTTTTGGTTACTTTCAATTTCACTTTCAACAAAAACTGATACCTCCCAACAGACGTATCATATCGTTATGGCAAAATCAAGAACATTTTCCCAAGCTCAAAAGTGCTTTTGCATAATATCCAATGAAATTTAAACCCAAATGGATATCAAAAGTTCCTGCAGTACAACTTTGTCTTTGCTCAAACCCAATTAAGATGAAAATATCGCTTTTCATAAATTACTTAAAATGTTCAACCAAGTAAAATGACACGTGCCAAACTTTCCATGTGACATATAAATAAAATAAGTTATTGATATAATCTCTTATCTCAGTGAACAAGAGTGTTGAACTTTTCCCAACCTATGCAAACGTTTGCTTTATTTTCAAATTTGTTTCGCAAGTGAGTATAACAAGTGCGAGTTACAAAACAAATTACTCCCTTTTCTAATTAAATTCAAACGCCCTACTTTCTTAAACGCGTTTCAATTGTTTTCTTCTTTGCATTTAAAAAAAAAAACTAATAACACAAAGTTTTAATAAAAGGAAAAAAAAATTACCCACCTTTAAGAACAATTATTCCATAGTTACAATGATAAAACAAAATAAACAAATAAACTAATAAAAATAAATAACAAAACTAATCATTCATAAAACATTTTACCCGATCCTTGCACAGAATGGAATTTTTCTCTGTAGTTATACGAAAAAATAAAACAAAAAAAAAATCAAATACATATTTAACAATAACTTTCCTAAACGTAAAACAAAAACATTGACAAAATAATAATAAAACAAATTCAAATCGTTAACAAAACAAAAAAAAAGAACAAATATATTTTTGGCCTATTTTTATAATAATAGTAACAACAACAACAAAATACAAATTTAACTATAACAATTTTTACAAAACTAACAAATTTATCATTTGTTTTCCATTTATAACAGAAAAAAAAAAACACACTACTAACTTATAACCTAACGACTTACAACAAACTTTAAAAATAAAAAAAAACTTAAATAAAAGAAAAATCAAAAATCACATAAATCAATAAAGCTAAACCAATGAAAAGAAAGCAATGCTTGGCCTTATTTACAAATGTTTTTCTATTTTATATTTAGTCACTGTTTTGTCCTTTAGAAGATCGATTTATGTTACAATTTTTCCCGTTTTTTACTCGTGTTCGTTTTATTTTCTTTTTTAAATTAATACCAATAACATACACTGTACGTCAAATTTAAATAGCAAAAATAATATTAACATCATTAACTGTGTACATTCCTAACTAAAAAAGAAGAAAATATCTTTTAAGTTTAATGAAATAGATTTTTAGAAAATATGTAATATTATTGATAATTCGTACCCAATTTATAGCCACTTAATAGATGTCATTGTAAATTTCCAAACTGGATTATACTATTTTTGTTAAGTACATGATAAGTGACAAGAAATTTGTTAAATTATTAAAATTAAGATATACGGCAACAACAACAACAAAAATATAAAAACATGAAGTGAATGAATGTGAACATAAAACTAACGATTAAAAGACTAAAAAATCATGATAATGAAAAAATTAAAATAAAATCGACTCGTATTAAATACAATTTCAAAATTAGTAATACAAAAAAAAACTGGACTTAACTAATAACAGCATAAACAAAAACATGGACAAAAATACATTTTGAAAATCTCTCCAAACCACGGTCTATATGCATTTAAAGAACATTTTATTTTCTAATTTTAATTTATATTTAAGACACAACTTTAAGAATGCTCTCTCTATCCTTCTCTCACTCTCTCTCTCTCTTTCCACTGTCTTTGAATTTAAACAAATTTCTATTTTCAACATTATTTTAAAATAATTATCCTTAAATTTCAGTATACAAAATGAGTAAGTATGAGTTTTTTAAAAGTGACATTTGGTGCTATGTGGTCGTTTTTCACTTCTTTTTTGCACAATTTTAGGAATAGCAATGGCTTGAATGCTATGAAATTTCACGCCCAAAATGTTTGAGACTGTAAACAGCCTTGTGCAGAAGTAATATACACCTTGATAGAATTTACCGAGACACACAAGCCTAAGCAAAAACAAACCAACGGTCAAATGGGATTGATTTCATGATTGAAGAGAGAGTTTATTCAAAAATAAATGCATGAAAAGCAAAGGCTAAATCTTTAAGAAGAGAAGCACTTCACAAGGAAAGGCTTGATCCCCGACAATCTGGCTAAATTTTGCTGAACACATTTGGTTAACCTTAACAAACCTCCTGGAAGAAATTAACTCCAAAGCTCTTTGAGCCTCTGCAAACAGCCTTTAACAAGCTTATTGACTGGCAAAGGGCTATGCAATTATTGTTGTATTTCATTTCAAGGTATTGCATATTAGAATTGAGGTACTTTTTATTTTGAGAATTTGGTTTATTTCAAGAAAACAGGTTACATGCCTAATAAAGTCCCACGACTTTATGAATTTAGTGCGAGAGAATATCTTGGCGTTTTACTAGACAGCAAGCATTTTAAAGAAAGAAAGAAAAGCCTTATTACCTTTCAACATATGTTGAATGTTTAGTTGAGAGAAATGCGCTGGTTAAAAGCGATCTCGCGCTCTGTTGAGCAACATATTCTATTAATTTTTAATTCGTCAGTCATCTTTTCACGTTACCTACCCTCCTATAAATGAATCAATAAGGCTCCCAGGCTTTTTCAGCGTTTTCCCAAACTAAACCTTTCGCCATATGTGAATAAGTTAATATGAACATATTATCTCCCTTATTAATCCAAGATCCAAAATGGCGGAGAGTCAAGAAAAAAAAATGCTACTCACAAACTATGTTACTCTGTAATGTGTGCCATGATACCGTTATAACAACTTATCGCTAGAATCCAGCCTACTTAAACTCCAAAACATGTGCCCGCTGATCAAGAAAAAAAATTTAACCAATTTTTTTTAACAACTGCCAACAGGTATTTATGGAATACGAAGAATCCCTGGCTAGACTTTTAAAGAACATTTACTCAAGCTAAGTAGGAGCTCACTTTTGACAAAACATCTTAAATAGCTCATTTTTTATACAGGGATCGCCTTTGATGAGGGATTGGTAATTCTTCAGAGATTAAAACACTGCAATGAAAAGCGCTTTCACTCTTAGCCGTTCGGAATCGACAAAAAATTGTAGGTCATTGTTGGTCGTTAAGCCCGAGGTTAATAGAGCTATTTCATGCAGCACCCTATGTATTTATTTATTTTTAAAAGCGTCATTTCAAAAGTTACCATCGCCATTTAAGAATAAAGTACGGTGTAACTAATGTACGAAAAAGGAAAAACAATTATGTAATGTAGTTAAACCAATATTTGGTCGATGGTAACACCACATACAAATGTGAGAAGGAATTTCTCTGATCAAACCGTTTGCAGCTGCTTTCTGTATCGAGATAGTGAATGTCTTTGTAAGGTACCAGTTATAGCGATCAGGAAAACGAATCAGGAAAAATTTTCAAATGGAATAATCACTACTTTTTTGTTAGAATTGAATAACAAATGTTATACAATCGATAGTAAATCAACCAGAAAATTGTTTTTGCCGAGACAATGTTCAATTCAACAAATATTTTCCGTTGAAATTGTATTTTTTTACTTTCCTGATGAAATTAAATCAGGAAAATAGAAAAATACAATTTTAACAGAAAATATTTGTTCTTTTACACGTTTTTTGGGCACAAAAAATTCTTTGAGTGATTTGCCATCGATTGGTATAACCTTTGACATTCAGTTCTAACGACAACATAATTGTTATTCCATTTGAAAATTTTTCCTGATTCGTTTTCCTGATCGCTATAACTGGCCCCTTAATCGGATCATTTGGTTCACTCTAAATTGATTTTAAGTGCATATTACGCTTTAAGTAAGAATCAAAGCACGAGCACATAGGTGCCTAAGTCACTCTCATATCGTGTCTACCCATAACGTAGTTTCCGGTTTTGACACCGATTATGAATTGCTACATTCTGCACGTTCTAAATCTAAACTCGGTCAGATCTTTTCGGAAGGAAGTGATGCTTATCAACGAAATGGAGACCACCACTTCTTTTCTGTGGTGCACTACTTCATAGACCCTAAAAGTCTTTCGAAATACATTAAAAGTTCCGCGTGGTTCGACTAGCGGGTGGTTAACCGGCTAGTCCCGTAATGGAAGATAAATGGGTGATCAACTCGTTAATCTTACATCGGGTTTCTGAGATCAGTGGGTGATTAACTTGCTGATCTCTGTGGTATCACAATGGGCCCTTGCGACCTAAGTGTGTCAGGCAATGTACTCATTGGTTGACAGCCACTTCCAAAGAACCCAACCTTTCGGTTGTGCTCGAGGCGTAATAGTTAGCAAGAGTTTTGAATCCCAGAAACATTAAAGAAACAAAAATTTCCTCTCGCGAGGAATTGGCAAGTCTTCCGATAGTAAATTCAATGCCAAGAAAAGCGCTTTCACAGGAATCGCCTTTAGCGAGGGATTGGTAATTCCTCAGAGATAAGAACACTGCAATAGAGAGTTTTCTCAATTAGCCTTTCGGAATCGGCAGAAAATTATAGGTTGCTATTCCTTCACAAGACATGGTTATAACAAATATTCTAGGCCCTGGGGCTCCTCGCTCTGTTGCGCCACCCTATTTAATTATTTTACTTGTTTGCTGTCATGTTTTTCCATCCCGCGATATAATAATAATCTTTACAATTCAATTGAACAACGAAAACATCGAAATCTTCATGGATAACCAGGTGGCCATCAGTCCAGGGAGACCAATACTGCTGTACTCATGCCAGGAGATTAAAAAAAATAGAATCCAGCGTATTTTTTATAAAACTTCCAATGAAACGAGGTCATCTTTAGAAACTTGTCAAGTTTCTAGAACCATATAGCCAGCCATTTCGAAGAAAGAAAAGAAATAATTTCTACTCCAGCTTATAGCAGGCGTCGACTCCTTCTGTGGTTGGCATTCTCACGGATCAAAACGGATTGGGTACCAACATGATGAAAATGGGCATAAGCACATTTGACTTATGTGACGATGCCAAAGGAAGAGGCAAAAGAAGAAATAATACTTCGTTCTCTGTGCTTGCTCAAGCTTAGTCCACAGGCCGCGGAGAACACTTCATCGACGAACAGAGCGACATCTTAAACCTTCCACAAAACAGCATTTCAAAGCTCAATCATCAGGGCTGTAATGGTTCACTGAGGTATCCCAATCCAAAAAACCTAGTCACAAACGAAATCCTCCCTGCTTCTAAAACTATCTACGGCCAAACTCAGATTGAAACTTTAAATTCAAATTCAGCTTTAGTGTAAATTTGAAGTCGAACACAATCGGCTTCGCGGTAGCCAAGATTGACTACATTTTGTGTATGCAAATTGCGTGAATTGCAAAATTAATAGGAAACTTCTTCTCTCTTCAGAACAAAAAAATTGTGATTGAAATTAATACCACATAAAATAATAATGTGTAAAGTATCCTACCTTCTTTCCTCGAAGACTTAGTTCCATACATTTATGTATATATGTCGTTCTTCATCGTAACATTCCATTGGGGTTGAAATCACAAGGATTTCACATCAAAAATGATCTTCATGACATGCAATACACTCGAAGGACCTGCCAAAACTCAGCATGAGACGATGCCTGTAAAAGGTTCATTCTCAAACAATCCCATAATACTCTGATACTCTTAACAAAATGCTACGGGTTCCAAAAAAAGAAGAGGCTTATGCTAATCTAGAGCACTCAGACCTAATTGCCCGTCCACTAATAGGGTAGCAGCCTTCCCTTTTTTTTTTGGTGCAGTAAATTGAAATAAGGTGGGTGTTATTACGTATATATCCTCAAGGACGGCGGCCGGCGCGGCGTCCAGATGAAACTGAGAGGTTGAAAGAAAAGTATATGCCGGGGTTTGAACCCAATCGTCTGGCCTACCTACTGAACACTCTACCACTGTACCACGGCCGCCCTCAACAACAGATATTTATAAGCTGATTCTTTAGTACCGAAGTTAAGGCGAAATCAACTATTCAACAACTGTCTTGCAAATAAACTGTCATAAACAAAAAAAAAACGCTTTATTGAGAACTATTAAATACAACATAAATATTCTTAGTAAAACATAAGATATTATGCAGCTATAGGTTTATGAAGCTTTGCTTCTAACGAGATCCCATCACTTTCAATCTTCTAAAGGTAAATTAAATCTAAGTTAATAATTTCATTTTCTGATTCATCTGCCTGCGTTAGAAATCCATTACTCCAAGTACTGAGTCCAGACAGAACACAACAAACTAAATTCCCCGAAATAGACTCTCCTTTGAAAAAATATTTTATCCCTACAAAATCCAGTAGATTTATTATTACTTAACTTTGAAACTTTAGTCGCTCTATTGAGTAGATTCTTCTCAAGATAGAGATATTTCGACACAGATTTATGTGAAAAATTAAACATTTAAGCCCACTTTCATTTACACACCAACACACACACATTGAATCTTGTAACTGTGTCCTCATATTCTTCATGGTTTTTCATATACGAGTACAGAACATGTGAATTAGATTGTTCATTTCCTAGTAGGTAAATGTACACCGAACTCCGAACTTGATTCTCATTAGACCGAGACGCTGTACATATATATGCACTTCCCAAGCAGAAACGGATATGTCATCCCCATCCATTATTGCCATGCCTCGTTTCATCTTTCTTGGCTTATTTATTATTCATCGTCATCATCATTATCCTCAGTATCATTTTCCTTGTTTTGTCTTCCTCCTTGTCGTCATTGTCATCATCATCATCATCATCATCATCATCTTCTCCAAGTTCACATCCCTCAAAGATTATGACTCTCGCTTAGCCAAAAATAAGATCGGAAATCTTCCAAAAATAACAAAGTCAGCAGATTGGAAAATCATTGATTTTCTCAGTTCAATGAATAAATTGTCAATCCCAACAGAAATATTTCCACAACTCTCAGCCGACCCTATGCATTACTGTAGTCAATAATAATTATATATTTAATAAAACCAAGAAAAAAAAAGGAAAACTTGTACCTTTAGGCATAGCTTATTATTACACCACATTATTTTAAATTATAAAGTAGAACATAAAATTATTAATAAAATATTCAAACAAAATCATAAAAGTAGATTGAATAATAATTCTTCTGTGTAACTGCTTTCCGTAATCTTACCACATAACCAAAAAAAGAAAATTACTTTTACGAGTGACAGGCAGCGTGGCATGAAGAAGCAGAAGAGAGGTAAAAAATTTGGAACAAAAAATACAAAACACAACTGCTCGTTGCGACTCGTGACACGTGTGAAAAAGAAAAATACAAAACAAGAAACAAAAAATTCTCTTAGAGTAGATTTAAATGTTAAAAAACACAGTAAAAAATACAACAAAAAAAAATTTAAAATATATTTTAAAATAATCTTAATGTTTAAAATACATTTATTCAGGAGTTTGGGTAAAGAAAAAAAAAGTATAGTTTAATTTGGTATGCAAGGAGGTTTAGTTGAGAGTTGAATACCCCAAGGGGAGATTTTCTTTTGCAAAATAATAAGAAAAATACAACAACGGAACGCCATGCATAAATTCGGGTACAATGGAGGCTGAATGCCAAATTGATGCACACAACTTGCATCCCCAAAAAGAAACAAAAAACTTAAAAAACAACCTTTTCCCCCAAAAAAAAAAGTTAAATATTAATTTGGTGTTCATTTTGTACTCGAGTTCGTCCATCTGCATTCACTAAAAAAAATTACGTAGAATTTAAGACAAAACTCATTTTTCGTCAGAAAATCTCCTCAAACCATCTGTTGGGATAAACTTATTTATAGTCAAGAAATTTGAAATGTGCATTGAATCTTTTATACTTCTTTATAAAATGTATTTTCATATTCGTGAAGTTAATTTCCGGTTGGAATTGGAAAAGCTTCTTCACTTCCGCTTTCAGTGGAAGTAGTGGATGTCTTTACTTGATATTGTTCAAAAATTCATTTGAAGTTGTATGAAAGGGTGTCTCTACATCTCTCTGTGGGAGAAGACGATTCTTTTGAAGGATAAAAAATTCCTCACACAAATTTAACAGTATTACGGTAGTTTTCAAATGTTTTTGAAACTTTTGAAGCAGGCAAGAAAAGCAAAGGTCAACACGGATAACTTCGAGATACTGAGAAGACGCCGAACACCTAACTTCCATTTGAATTGGTTTTGTAAGTCTGGAAATAAATTTGATTCCACTGAAAAGCTGCAGAAATGTCAGATATTTTATAGGTCATAGTGAGAAACTTGATGGCTATAACATTCATAATTCTATTTTCGGTTTACTCTTAGCTCATTTTTCATTCAATGTTTCAATCATTACTTGAGAGGCTCCAAGATGGGCGGCAATAAAATATAGCGATTCGCATCCGGTTCATTCATCAATTTTTCCCTCTTATTTACAATATGGTAGTTTAATTTGTTTCGTTGTTCTTGTAAATTTCATTCTAGGTCATTACCTTATAACATTATCGGATAACAAATTTGAAGTTTATTTTTTATTATTGTTCATTCCTCCATTGCGAGTTCTTAGATTCAGACACTTCCATATTTTAAATTGAAATTTAGTTTGTTGGTTCTGTGTTGTCTTGGATGTTGGCTAGGATGTAGGAATCATCATTCAGGTAGATATTATCTTTTTTGATGAACTGCGTTTATGGAGAACTAGGAAAATGGCACTCATTTAGTCAAGACTTTGAAATCTAACCACAAATCATCATTAGTATGTAAAAAGGAAGTTATTTGTTACTAACAGCTCCGAATTCTGAGTTTAGGCTGCCAAAACGATTTCGATGCTGGCAAGGAAATTATTAAGAACCAAAAAATGCTGGAAAATGTTTCTTCTATCGAACCTGTACCCCTGTTCAGAGGACCAACTATGTTACTCTATTCAACTTTCAAATAATAATTTGAAAGTTATATTTTTACTTGCGATTATAGGTGGCAAGTTTTGTAATCGTGCAGAAAAATCCATTTCAAAAACATTTTGTTTTTTCGAAATTACTTCAAAACTCTATCTTTGATTTTTATTAATTTTTTTTTATCAAAACAACTTATTGCAAGATCTCAAACTTTACATACTTGACTTCTAAAAAACTCGTTTTGAAAAAACATAATAAATAAAAAACCATTATTTTTTAAAAACGGTTTCAACGTTTTAGATCAAATTTTCAGCGTTCTTAGACTTAGGTATAGGTATCAACTTTGGGATATTTAATATAATTTCCTCAATATTTTGCGTGGTTTAATTCAATTTTCATATTTAATAAGTAGTTGGCAACCCTGTACCACCAAATATATTACGAAGACTGCACTTTGGTACGGTTTTCACTGCATCTCTATCGATGTTATCGATGCGATAGTTACAGAAAAGGGTACTAGTCTCATACATTTATTCTCTCACTTTTTAGTATTTAAATTTGTTTTCGGTATAAGCGGGCATTTCAAACTCATTCCGATATAAAAACGAACTTCAAATGCGAAGAATAAAAAAAAAAATAAGCAAATAGGGTGGTCCAATAGAGCGAGAAACCCCGAGGCTTATTACTCTGAACTTAACCTTGTGCGGTGAGTGAAAGGAGGTACAATTTTTTGCCGATTCTGAACGGCTAATCGAGAAAGCGCTTTTCTTGGCATGAAGCTATTATCGGAGAAATTGCCAATTACTCTCAAAAGGTGATACTCGTGAAAAAACATTTATTCTTCTTGATTTCTCTGTGGTGGGAACCTCAAATCAACCTCTTTACAAGTAGACACGCAAACAACTAAGCCATAGGCCGCACGGATGCGAGTGAGTTATATTCTGAATCACGGCAGCTTTTTACTGCCCTAACAGATTCTCAAAATTTTTAAGTGACACAGTTATTGTCAAAGTTATTAAATGCATGCCTCTAATCATGCCTTTCCTAGTTTTAGTATTGAATATGATGGTCTTATATATAACGTAAACACCTATTAGGATCAATTTGAAAGCAGTTCGCGAAAAACTTTAAGAAACTAGAAACTCACTCATTATGTGCTCAAAAAAGTATCTCCTTCAAGATTCAAGATAAATCATACAACAAAAATATTCGTTTTCAGTTCAAAGAACCTAGACTCAACGGGTCCACGAATCAGGGCCGTCTGAAGAAATCATGCAAAAATGCGGTACCTAATACAGGCGACAATTTGTTACGTTGTTAATAGCAAATTCGCCAATTTTCTTCTCCACCTGACTTTAAACAGTCGCCGTCTGCTGCTGGTACACAACCGTCTGGCTGATTCTCATTAGTTTACTGGCTATTTCTTCACTTCATCAAGTCAAAATATTTCATTGGTGTTTGATAGGTCTTTTTCTAGATTTGAAAAACTCTCCGACTAGTTCTTAGCTTTTAACAGGCCTCCACGTCATCATCAACATTCTTTATATTGATTCTCAATGGTTGTCATTGCTCCCAACCGTTTCTCTACAGCCCTCTACCTCGTTCTTAATAGTAGACTGGTACGAAATGAACTGCCCCCTAGGTGGTTTTCAAAAGGACGTAATGCAGTCCTCAACACTCCCCTGACTTGTTCTTCAACTGCGTCGACCTCAACGTTTTCCGGCTGTTGATCAAAGCTCGGATCTGGCTGATCCTTTCTCAACACCAATTTCACAACAACATACTCATAGTTCTTACTTTCATAACTTACTTGCTTTGTTTTCGACAACTTGATTAGGTCATATATAGTCATAGAAGCAGTCCTTACTCCCAGCTCTCTGGCAGGTCTGTGCCAGCTGCCAGGCTCAGGATGATGGTTATGAACAGTAATTTAGTTCGACATTCTTCCACCTAGTTGAATATGTCCTATGTACATTTATATAGAACAATATAAATTGTTCTAAAAACTTTTTTAACTCCCTTTTAGACATAAGCTTCAGGTCATTATTGTTCTGTCTTTAAATATCAACTATTTTAGACACGGGTGCGTATAACAGACCGAGCGGATGGATCTGTTGGGATTCGAACCACGAACCTACCGCAGAACAAGCAGATATGCTTACTATGACGCCACGGGCACCGCTAGCTGTTGCTACGGTGAATACTCGACAATAAATCAGTTAGTTAAAATCGTTTCTTTTGCGTAAAATTTTGGTGCAAAAAAATAAAAATATAAAAAATAAAATTAATGAAAAGGCCGGACAACAAAGCTGTGGAAGCCTCGGGATCGAATTTTCAGGATCTACGATTTTATGCTGATGCCGAGTGGCTAAATTAGAAAGCGTTTTTCATCACAGAGTATTTACTCTCTGAGTGCTTGTAAATTTCTATAGCGAAAAGCGATATCCGTTAAAAACAATTTTTTATTGGCTGTTTCTAGTATTCGTTCATCGATCAACCCACATAACAAGCAGCCATGCTAACCATGACGCTACTGGCACCGCTTTTTGTGTTCCCATAGCGAAAACTATTTACGTGATTAAGTCCACTTTACATATGGTAATTTTGGAACCAAGTGAAAGAAGTTCGTTCGAATGTGACAAAAGATTTAGCACTATAATGCCTAGTATAGTTGGAGTTTAGTGCTAATCTTCCATGGAATTACCACAAAACCGCTAAGAGCGTTCCAAATGCTTAGTTTTTCTTTAAGAAAAATCCAGGTCCGAGGAAAGTCACTAATGCTTTCTTCCCCAAAGTTTGACAAAAATGGCAATCAATGTCTTGTTTTCAAATTGAATCAATTCAAAGACTTGAATCAACTTCTGCATATTATTGACTTGTTGGGGATCCACAACCCTCAGAACCTTCGGGAGTAATCACAATGTATAGCTTGATTAACAATCCTTATCAGGCTGTGATCTAAAATTTCTTTTTAGACGTGTGGTTTTTAAGAAGATATAAAAAAGACACACAATTTAAAATAACGTCAAAGAATTTACCATTACTTGAATATGACTTCGGGTACGCGGCTGACTCAAATAAATTCCAACTGAGAGGCCTAATTTTCGATCACTTTTTGCAGCATTTGGAGCCGTAATAGCGCGAAAAATATTCTTTTCCAAGGAGTCAATCGAATTTGGTTTATCTGCGTAGACAAGTGACTTAACAAGACAACACAAAAAATAGTTCAGGCGGTGTTCAAATACCCCGATCTTGGAGGTAACTCACGAAATTATATAAAAATCAGTGTCAAAAGCCGAACGTACGCAATGCCCAGTGCACAGTGGTTCCACCGTAGGCCAAAATTCAAAAAATTCATTGAAATAAAAACCTGTTTAAACAAGCTGAGAACATCCTAAAGTCGTAATAAATGCAAACCTAAATGCCGTTAACTATTTTTTTTTGAAGTTATAACATTGCAAACATATGACATTTGAATTTTAGTGCTCCAAGTGTTAGTTAGACTTCATTTGTTGGCTTTGACGTTTTCTTATCTTTGTGTGGAGTTGTTTAAAACGCTTATAAATTGGGACTAGATAGAAAAACAAAAAAAAAAATTGAAAATCTTAAAGCTTAATCTTAATAAATCTAATTAAATGTACTAGCGCACGTTCAATCAGCTGCAGAAACTTGCAGATTGATTTTTATTTTTTATTTTTTCAACATTAATCGTGAATAACTTCTGAAGGAAGTTTTTTATGGAAAAATATTAAAACTTTTTTTTTGTACAGCATCAAATTTTCTCTTAGAAACATGTTTGGAATTTATCGTATATTGATTTGTTCGTTAATTTAAAAAATTCAAAGTAAAAGAGCAAATTCAAAAATACTTACCAGTTTTTCAATATTCTTTATTTAGAAACGGTTAGCCTGACAAAAATTTTCTAAATCTAATTTCCTACAAAAATACGAGTCGTTAAATTTTTTTGGCTCAAGCTGGTTCAACAGATTTTACGAAGTAAACCGATCCTTTTACCGCACTTAACTCATGACATTGAGATCAAGACATTGAGATACATCAAAACTGATGGCAGCTCCGTAATCAGATAGCCCAAATCAAATTAGGAAAAATAGTTTTTATATGTTTTCAAGTGAGTAAGTAATTATGGCCGCCTTTGTTCGAGAGTGGAACCATTGTGCAGTGGCCCAAACCAAACTGAGCATAAAACAAGTGACAGCTGCCAAAAAGACTTGCTTCGAAAAAATTGTAACCCATACGTCTAAAGAAAACACCATTTACAAGGCGGTGACCATCATATCCTGTCAAGTTGTTCATGTCACCAACATAAGACAAAAGATCTCGCTTGGCACACTTATAAAAAGTCAACAGGACATACCAAAAAATTCTTGGATTGAACATCTTTCAAAAAAAAAATATGGATGATTGCACCAATTTCACGACCACGACTCAGTTAATTTTTAAGAGAATTTTACAGAGAAGTCTTTTATCAGCTTAGGGTTAAACAAATGACCCAATCTCAAACTACGCGACGCGACGTAAAGCGACTACAAAAGCACCAAATGTACATTCAAAAAAATATTTTGATTTGAACTTTTTCATAAGTCAAGGCACAAACCTTAGTTACCATTTGAATACGTTTACCTGCATTTTGTCTGCCCTTGCCAACACACTATCTACACACACGTTTCGTTTTGTCTATCTATCAATACTAACACCAACACCCAAAGATAACACACTCACACCAAGTACATACCTACAAAAGTCCCTAGAAAATATTTCTTGAAAAAAACACATAAAAAGGAATATAAAATATAAAAAAAACTTCATAAAAGCAATGCACTCAATGCAAGTAGAGTATTAAATCAAATTAACCAAAAATAAACTAAAATATTGATTATAACCTAGACTTATATTGCACGCCATATTTTTTACAAAACTTTGAATATAAAAAACACACTTTCTTAAATTTGTATTGTAAGATATTTGTTTTTTACGTATTTGTCGTATATATATATAAATATATACAACTATATTGAAAAATCACCAATTTGCACTTATAAGTAACTCAATTTAATGAAAAACACTGCACCAAGTAGATCAACTAATTGTGTTTTATGTTAATTTTATATTTTTTGTTTCAAAAAAAAAAAAACACAAAGAAATTAAATAAAATTGTATATCATGAATACAAAAAAAAGCAATGTTAATTGTCAATTTTTACTTTGAAATTTATAAAAAAAAAGAATATCATAAACCGAACTGTAGCAATAAATTATTATTTTCTATTATTTATTTATTTTTTTCTTTTTTAAATTAGTATATAAATGTATGTGAACATGTCTTTTAATTTCCTTTTGTATGACGTAAACTGCACTGCACACAGTATGTGATATATTTGCACTAATAAACTAAAGTTTTCTTAAACAATTTTAATAGCACTCACTTTTTGACTTTATGGATACAAAAAAAACTGTTACTAGGTTAATGTGTTTTTTGTATAGCTTAACCATGCCTTTGAAAAAATCAAAAAACAAAAAATATGATACTATTTTCATTTCTACAAAAAAAAGAGAGTCATATAGCAACAAAAGCATACATAATTGGAATTGTTCTTTTTCTAAAGAAAAACAAAATATGAAATAAAACAAAATATTTATATAGATATTTGTATAGATGTGTATTTTGTTAGTTTTCTATTTTTATTTAGAGAAAAAAAAACAACAAAAAACAAAAAAGTATTATGAACAAAAGGATATATTTTAGGATATAGTAGTCACATGTACCTTAAAAAAAGAGAGAATTAAAAAACAAGAAAACCAGTTAATTGAGGAGAAAAACTGATAGAGAACATGAAATTGAACAGTATTTGGTGTAGAAGAGCTCATATATGCTTCTCATTGACACTTTTTCTAGCAAAGAAATGCTTAAGGAAAATATACCAAGAAAAAAAAAACCTAAATGTTAATAAAATCCGTCCTAACTCAGACATTTATAGCGAAGACCTTTTTCATTTTCTCTTTCTTTCTGCTCTTGTATTCCTTCTCAACATTAAGCTGAAACAAAAAATTTCCCCTTATCCTTGAACTACAATTCTAGCCGCAATGAGAAGATAAGGCTTTTCTTGAACATACAATACAATTAAATGATTACCCAAGAAACAAGCAGCTTATTGCTTAGATATGTGTGTGCCGAGTATAAAAACAACACTATGTATTACCAAAATATTTATTAAACCAAAACAAAAAATTAAAATTAATTGTTGTGATGCACCTTAATGCACTTATATTTGCACAATTTATAAATAAAAACCTGTAGTTTCATATACACAAACCAAGCATAAAAAAAACCTTCAAAATATATATTATATTGATTGTTAGATTAACCAAATACGTGTAGTTTAAAAAAACAAACAAGCAAAACCACTCAAAAAATCCTTTGCTTCCTTTAATGAACAAATAAATAACGACGATAAAAAACAAGAAAAAAAAAACAGAGATGAGCTATAAATTAAACGAAAATTAAAAACAATAAAACTTTGATTTCCTGCACTTGATTTTTGACAAAATTTTAGCACACCATTTATTTGTTATCGATTAACTTCTAAGGAGAGATTTTCTTAACGAAAAATTAAAAAAAAAAAAAAACATTGGAAATTTGTTGCATTATTGTGAATTAGAATAAAACCGTTATAATTACAAAAAGTCTTTTCGTAAAAATGTAAATTGCACCCAAGAATTCTTTTCCAAAAACAAAACAAAAAATTATTGTTGAAAGCACAAATTAAATTTCAAAAACAGAATTTATTACGAAAAAAAAACAAACAAAACAAAACCATTAACTTAACAGTAATGTAAATTATTCATAAAAGATTCCAAAATCAACAAAATAAAAATTAAAAACCAAACAAAAAATTAAATAAACTTTTTTAATATAATTATAAGTGTATATATAAATATTTTTGTATTTTTTTTGTTTAGTTTTATTTGTAATACACTTCATAAATAGAACATTACTTTTTGTATATATTTGAACAGCGTTTTACTTTTAATCAATCTTTTTAAATAACATTAAAGAGAAAAACAAAATATAATATATTAAAATAAAAAGCATTTAGCTTTGTAAATAATGAAACAATAAAATGTTGTATTTTTTATCTAATTTCTTTTTTGTGTTTGTTTTACAATACAAT
Organism: Melanostoma scalare; assembly: GCA_949752695.1. Lineage (NCBI taxonomy): Eukaryota > Metazoa > Arthropoda > Insecta > Diptera > Syrphidae > Melanostoma > Melanostoma scalare. The sequence goes on from OX456984.1 coordinate 218,895,642, forward strand.
ACAAATGAAAATATAAAATTAAGTTCTGTTAAGGAGAGATATAAGAAGAGATTATGTATAAATAAAACAAAATAATTAAAACAAAATAGCAACGATTCTTGTTTCATTTTTTTAAGAACATTTATTTTGAAAATACTTCAATGTGTGCTAAATAAATACAAAAGAAAAAATATAAACTTTCTACATGAACTTTTTCACTTGTAAGTTTTTTAATTGTTTTCTAAATTTTATTTTCCACAAAGCAAAACTACAAGTAAAGTGCAATGAAGAAAAATAAGGCCGGAAAAAAACTCAATACAATGAAAATATTGAGAGAGACGACCCAAGAAGAGCAAAGTTATGAAAAAGAAAACCAAAAACGAGGTATTTGGAATTTTGCATTTGCACTAAAAAAAAACAAAAAACATATATGAGAAAAATGGCTCTGATATTATGTATTAATTATTTCAAAATTTATTTAAAAGATAAAAGATAAAAAAAAAAACAAAAACAAAATTAACAAAAAATGTAAATGTGTTATTATATATATTACTATTAAAAAATATATATTTATGTATATTCATGCAGTCAAGAAAGCAAACATGTTGAAAAATGTGTGTTATTAATGAAGTATAGTAGATGGAATTATTATAAAAAATAAAATAAAGAAGAAAATCAGAAGATCGATGAAGATAAAATAACAACAACAAAATAAACACTTAAAATAAATAAACTACTGACAAAAGGAAAGTTATAGATGAAATATAAAATAAATAAAACCGACAGAAAAATGAAAACAAGAACTATATTATTATATACATTAAAATTTATGAGATTATATATGTAAAATAAATGCCTCAGTCAACATATTTAAAGTGGTTTAATCTTTGTTTTATTCTTTGGGAATTTTCGGATAACTTCGGTTGGTTCGGTTACCGTCCAATTGCTTGGTCTTGCGTGTTACTAATTAACAACTAACAAAAAGAGATTGAATGTCTGTTCAGTATTTGGTAAGCTATGACTTTTGAGTTTGTTGACTTCACCATGTGTTTGATTCGTTCACAAGCTTCAGTAGACTTTAGCAGCTCAATTTGCTGCTAGGTTAGGTTAGGTGGAAGTGGCTGTCAACTAATGAGTAATCAATATACACAAATCCGCTGGTCCAGATGGTATCCCCACCGTTATTCTGAAGAGGTGTTCTTCTACGCTGGCAAAACCACTGCGAAAACTTTTCCATCCATCCAATTCTGCTGGGTTTTTCCCGAGCAGATGGAAAACTGAATTTGTCCAGCCGGTCCCTAAAAAAGGCGAATCTTCCTTCCCTTCCAATTGATACCGTCCAATTGCCCTAACGTCCCTTCTTTCCAATGTCATGGATACATTGTTTTGGAGGAAGTAAGATTATTGCGGTTGATAATTCTATGGCACTTGATAGAGTTTGGCATCAGGCTCTTTTATCGAAAATGCGTGCTTTTGGTATCGATGAGTCTCTTCTTCGCTGGATTAGAAATTACCTTTCCGACCGTTCAATACAAGTTGTGTTGGATGGCTTCAAGTCTGATACCCACTTCATAAATGCTGGTGTGCCCCAGGGCTCCGTTTTGTCTCCGACTCTCTTCCGCATTTTCATTAGTGATCTCTTGTCTGAAACTTCTAATCTGCTTAATTGTTTTGCTGACGACTCGACCCTCAGCTTTTCATATTCGTTTCCAAAATCCTGTCCTTGCTCTTCGGATGTGGAACTGGAACGGTTGCGTATGATAAGCTCAATGAATTCTAACCTTGACAGCATTGTTACATGGGGTCTTAAGAACCGAGTAGAATTCATTGCTTCGAAAACTCAATGCTGTCTCTTGTCGTTGAAGGCATTCCCCCATTGACATTATCCATGAATGGTACCTGCATCCAAGAAACCGGAAAGCTGTCAGTACTTGGTATGTATGTAAACGATGATCTTCGTTCGAATGACCACATATTTGAAGTCGCCAAAAACGCTGCTAAATGCTTAGGTTTCTTAAGACGACGCAGGAAGTTCTTCACACATTTTGATCCAGCTACAATATATAAGGCCTTCCGCCCAAAACTAGAGTATAACTCCCATATCTGGTCAGGTGCTTCTCAAACATCTTTGCACCTACTTGATAAGGAGCAAAATAGAGCGTTAAAATTGATAGGTGATAGTTCAATCGTAGAATCGATTGATTCTCTTAAACATCGTCGAAACGTTACCTGTCTCACTCTCTTTTACCGCTTTTTTCACAAACAGTGCTCTAGTGAAATAGCCAGCTGCATTCCTCATCTGAAACAATTTAGCCCGCCATTATCACCCGCCTCGCATATTGAAGCCGGTGTACCACAAGGTCATGTCCTAACGCCAACTCTGAATCAATTAGATAGAGATAGATAGATAGATATTGTTTATTCTTCAATTCAAATTTTATACAGGTACAATTTCATTGATCTTGAATAATTAATAAAGGCATGACATGAAAAGTCGTCTGCCTGAGGGGTATACTTGCTTTTAATTATATTGTTAACTTAATGATTATTTCTTTTTTATAACAAAAAATGCAGAATGTAGAATTTTCAATCAGTATTTTTTTTTTTTTTTTAATTTACAAAAGCGTTATGTTTTATAATAAAGTACTTTTTAGTTTAGTTAAAACAAAAATAAAGTGGACTTTTAGTTTAGTCAAAACAGAACAAATTTTTTTTTTTTTTTTTAGGTTTTAAAATGCAAAAAAAATTCAAATGACTTTAAACCAAAACAAAAGTGATTCTAGTTTTTCGTAAGCAAAATTGAAATGATTTTTAGTTTGTGATATGAACATTTTCTGGATCAAAAGCTTTCTCTTATAATTTGAGATCTGTAAGTCATTGCTTCGTTGAAAAATTGATAAAGGTGCATCCAATTTGCACCATCCAGATAATTACGGACCTCGTTTACTTGCAAGGAACTCTTCCCAAAATGAGCACGTCTTATCTCCGTCAACATAGGGCACACACCAATAAAATGTAGAACATCTTCCCTCAGTCGAAGATTACAAAGCGTGCAAATGTCAGAACCATCGTTGCGATGGGGCTTAAAGTTTAGATTTATCAGCTCTCCTCTAATTTTAAATAAAGTGCTTATGATTTGACTGTTGAAATTACTGCTGAAATAGTTCCTGGAGTTAAGATTACACACGCACTTATTGTAATAGTGTCTTTCAGTGGATGCACGTGCTTTTCTATAAAAGAATATCTCTCATTTTCATCTGTAACTACTATTACTTCGTAAAGTGCTCTTTTGCATTGAAAGGCATTCATATTCCAGTTTATAGTGAAGCCGCAGTCCGCGGCTAGCAAGTTCCAGTCGTTTACTACTAGCTTTTTTTGACGAATCGCGTACTGTAAACATGTTTTTGGTAGTCTATGGTCCTCCAATGCAGACTACATAGTGCTGCATTCAGCTTTAGGGTAGATATAAAAAGTGTCGACAATCCCGTTTCCAAATAATACATGTACTTTGGTGTGTTAACTGATAGAAAGAAAATTTTTCTTAAGAAAAAACGCAACAAGTATTCCACTAGTTCATATCTCTGTACACCCCACACTTGCGCTCCATAAAACAAGATAGCCTGTGCTGTAGCATTAAAAACTCTTTGCTTCAATTCTGGTGCAATTAGTTTGTTGTTATAGATTCTTTCCCAGTTCACACAAATTGCAGCTTTAGCTTTATTTAGTTTTATTTTTAAATGCTTTTCTAGCTTCAAGTTGTATGTGAACTCAATTCCAAGATACGTATAGGATTTCACAACTTCTAAAATTTTTCCATCATACTTCCAATGCTCCTCACCCGCCATTCTTCCGGAACCATTCTTAAACACAAGGACTTTTGACTTTTCTGTATTAACAATCAAATTCCATACCTTGCAATAGCTTTGCAGCTTATTGATCATCATTTGGAGAGATGTTGGTGACTCCGCGAGTATGACAATGTCATCTGCATACATTATAACTTTCACTCGTTTATTTTCAAACTCCACTCCACAAGTAAGGCATTCTACAATGTCATCTAGGAAAAGAGCGAACAGCAGCGGGCTAAGGTTACAGCCTTGCCTAACTCCTTGGTTAACTTGAAGACAGTCCGATCTTTCTTTGCCCATTTCCAAGATACGTATAGGATTTCACTACTTCTAAAATTTTTCCATCATACTTCCAATGCTCCTCACCCGCCATTCTTCCGGAACCATTCTTAAACACAAGGACTTTTGACTTTTCTGTATTAACAATCAAATTCCATACCTTGCAATAGCTTTGCAGCTTATTGATCATCATTTGGAGAGATGTTGGTGACTCCGCGAGTATGACAATGTCATCTGCATACATTATAACTTTCACTCGTTTATTTTCAAACTCCACTCCACAAGTAAGGCATTCTACAATGTCATCTAGGAAAAGAGCGAACAGCAGCGGGCTAAGGTTACAGCCTTGCCTAACTCCTTGGTTAACTTGAAGACAGTCCGATCTTTCTTTGCCCATTTCCAAGATACGTATAGGATTTCACTACTTCTAAAATTTTTCCATCATACTTCCAATGCTCCTCACCCGCCATTCTTCCGGAACCATTCTTAAACACAAGGACTTTTGACTTTTCTGTATTAACAATCAAATTCCATACCTTGCAATAGCTTTGCAGCTTATTGATCATCATTTGGAGAGATGTTGGTGACTCCGCGAGTATGACAATGTCATCTGCATACATTATAACTTTCACTCGTTTATTTTCAAACTCCACTCCACAAGTAAGGCATTCTACAATGTCATCTAGGAAAAGAGCGAACAGCAGCGGGCTAAGGTTACAGCCTTGCCTAACTCCTTGGTTAACTTGAAGACAGTCCGATCTTTCTTTGCCCATTTCCAAGATACGTATAGGATTTCACTACTTCTAAAATTTTTCCATCATACTTCCAATGCTCCTCACCCGCCATTCTTCCGGAACCATTCTTAAACACAAGGACTTTTGACTTTTCTGTATTAACAATCAAATTCCATACCTTGCAATAGCTTTGCAGCTTATTGATCATCATTTGGAGAGATGTTGGTGACTCCGCGAGTATGACAATGTCATCTGCATACATTATAACTTTCACTCGTTTATTTTCAAACTCCACTCCACAAGTAAGGCATTCTACAATGTCATCTAGGAAAAGAGCGAACAGCAGCGGGCTAAGGTTACAGCCTTGCCTAACTCCTTGGTTAACTTGAAGGCAGTCCGATCTTTCTTTGCCGTTGTAAATGAATGCTGTTGTTTGTTGGTACAATTTTTCAATAATTCGGACAAACTTAGTTGAGACTCCTAATTTGAGGAGCTTATAAAACAATGCGTTTCTATTGATGGAATCAAAAGCTGCCTTAAAATCGACAAAGAAGACATAAAGTTTTTTGTTTTGGTTGTGTTTCCACTGCGCAAGCGATCGCAATACGAACATATTTTCCATAGTGGAATATCCTTTGCGAAATCCACTTTGATATTCACTCAGCTTGTTTTCTTCTTGCACCCACCTGTTCAGTCGTTCGTGAAGAATCATTGTGAATATTTTTACAGCTGCATTTAGAAAAGATATTCCTCTATAATTCGTAGGGTCTTCCTTGTTGCCTTTTTTAAAGATTGGCATTATAAGTGCTTCATAGAAATGGTCTGGCAAAGTTCCGAATTTAAACAAGTTAAGCGCCTCCGTTAATTTTGCTTTAAACAAGTCTGTGCTATGTTCGAAGAACTCTGCTGGTATACCATTTGACCCGGCTGCTTTACCGTATTTAACACTCAGTAACAGCATTCTCACCTCATTTACCGAAATATTCTTATCCAGTTCTTCAACCCAGACAGATGGTCGCGCAAAGCTCCACGAAACGTTTACTTTTAAATTTAGCAAGGAAGCAAAATGAGTTCTTAGCGATTGCAGTGACACTGTAGCCGTATCTTGTTGTTTGAAATGACCGTTCAGCTTTTTAGTTAGGGCCCAAAACTCTACTGCTCCTCTGCTATGACTCAAAGAAATCGCCAGCTTTTCTTCATAAGCCTTTTTTTTCTTTGCATGTATTTTTGTAATGCATATTAACTTCCAAATAGTCCACCTTTACACTTGGCATTTCATATTTTCGAAGGAGATTCAAAAGTCCCAAAGACTTTTTCCTGAGCTGCTCACATGAAAAATCATACCATTCGTTTTTTTTTTCTTAATCCCTTTGGTTTTATCATTGTCCTCGCTGCCTCGGTTATAATCTTTTCTAATTCACAGATTGGAATATAATTTAACGGAACTCGCGCATCGTGAGTCAGATAGTGTCGGCCACTTAATTTTGATTTTTATTGATTTACAACTGATGCTGGCGAACTCCTTTCGACAGGTTAGATCTGTCCTTCATCCTTTGCATGTCAGGTCGGAAGGTGGAATGATATGGCGCTATTTGATTTTGTTTTTCAGCTCAAACTCAGCAGAGGGAGTACGTCACGTCACTATATTTTACAACTTTCCTTGCATTGCCAATCAGCAAAAAGGTACTTAGAGAAAGCCAACGAGCTGCAATTATTAAAAATATTCCTAATTAACTCTCTCGCAAGGATAACACTGATATTGGTCTTATCCTTATCCATCTTTTAAGTTTTTATTCAAAAATACAAAAAAGCGACTAGTTTAGAGTGGTGTGCAATTTCACTTCTTCAACGTTAGCCGGATCTTAATATATACTTGAAAAAATATAAAAGTCACTAAGCAAAGGCCATAAGAGTTTACATCCTGTTAGCCGACTGCACAAAGCATGAATTTAAACACACTTCACCAAATGCTACAACTTAGTGTTTTTGTAGCATGAAAGTAAAATTCAAATGGGATCTACCAGTTTTTATGGTTTTGGAACTAATTTTACCATACTGACAAATAATAAGTGTGGTTCGCTCCTCGTTCGCTGGATAAAGTTCAACCAACTTTCATAAAATTTCCTTTGTCCTTCACTGACTGAGTGTCTTTAAGGAATTCCGACTATTTATATATTTTGGCCGGCTAAAAGGCTAAAATATTATATTTTACTGCGAAATTGTTCCCTTGGAATCGTTCAACTAAATCGGAAGGTGTGGTCTGTCGACTTACCTTTTTCTGCTCAACCACGTGTATATGTGAAATTTATTTTTAGACGATTGCACACAAATAATCGTGATTATTATTTGGTTGGGATTTTGCGCTGTTAAATTGGTGTATGCTTGACAAGTATATGAACGCTCAATTAAGTTTAATTAAGAAATGGTTTGTTAATTTTATTATAGTCATACGCATGACAGATATTGAATATGTTGGTTAACGTTCTTGAAAAGTTATGAGTCGTGAGACTATGAATCGAAAATTAATTTATTTCATGTGATTTCATTATAGAAGAACGAGGAACTTCTTTTGAGAGTAAAACTGCCATGGAAAGTGATTTCTCGCGTAGCTCTTCGAACCAGGCAAAAATTTGTAGATCCTTCTTATTCCTAACAAAGAAATGAACAAATATTTTATTTGTTTTGACTGAAAAGATAACAATCAAGATATTTGCATTCTAAAATAAGCTTCGCTACAGTTTTTTTTTCCGTTCGAGGCTTAATTTTGGGTTTTGATGCATTGAAAAATTTATTTTTAGAGTGATAGAGGTGCCATTGGTAAAAAAACAAAAGCAGACACCTCACTTCTCTTAAGAATATTGCGACTTAAGCCAATCCCATTCGATTTAATGAAGGATTCGCTTATCAATCCACATACCTATGTAATTGAACTTACTTCAATTTTGGTTACCTCTTACACCTTAAAATCTGCTGTGGGATCCATTTTCTGTTCTTTAGCATGAGCTACACGTTGGTAGCCACGTGAGCCGTCTGCCACCAGAGTTACGTTTATTCCTTTGACGCCGACTGTACCACACAACCGCTGGTTCTTATTTGAACGATTTTTTTCAGTCTGTTGACGAAAGTACAATCTTTCTTTAGTGATACACCTTCACAAAGAGATTTATTTTTTCAGGACAAAGACAAATTGGAATATTCCTTTTTCAGAAGGATGGTTGTTCACATGGCAACTTACAAATTGCAGTATTAACAGAGTGTCATGAGTGAATATGAGTTACCAGACTAAACTCTGAAAAGATAGAGATAAATACAAAAACAGAACGCTTAATCTATGAACACATCATTATTAAACCACTTTTAAAAGCTTATCAGTGATTATAATTTGTTTTGAAACAATTAACACGCGTTTTTTCTTCAGAGTCCTTTTATGCTAAGAGGAGGAAGGAATGTGGAAGAAGTCTTTCTCGCGATAAAATCCTCATTTTTTAGGAGTCTGTAAGAAAGAGCTCTTTTTAAAACAAGACAAAGGTCTTGTATACTGACTTCTCAAACGCGTTTGACCAACTTTCTTATACATAGGGAGTCATCTTGGTCCCCTTCCACTTTCATTGTTGCAATAAATGGTGTAATTTCTTGCATCTCCTTTAGCGATATTTTAATCTTAGCAGAAGATTTTTAAAACCATCAAAAATTCTTCAGATCGCCATTTCTTTCTTCTCGAATTTAGTGAGCACATCAATTTCATTATTAACAGAGCCAATTCAATGCTTGGCTTTACTCAGCGATGGGAAAAGGAATTTGATGACCCCTATGTTGTCCTATCTGTATACAACTGTTATGTTAAACTGTTAAAATATGCTACTTAGGTGTGGTCACCATTTTATGATATTCATAAATCTCGCATAAAAGAAATACAACACAGTTTCGCTCTCAAAGGTATTCTTTTTTTCTTTATAAATATTTGAAATGTCTTTTATTTTTTCCGCGTTCTGTCTTTTACGTTCTCCTTGTGCTTGTGTTGTTTGCTAACTACTATCACTTGTATTGATAATGAAGAGCGTAGAAGAGAGTGTCTACAAATGAGTTTGTTGTAAGTTACCGCTTAAGTCTCTGAGATGCAAAAACCAAAAAATAGTCAAACAGATCCTTACCTGCCAAATGGATTAGCGATCTCGTTTCAAGCACACCGCTATGACCTGAATGGAACCCAGACAAGACATAAGGAATTCATCCTTCGCTTTGAAAGAAGTCTCACATTCTGTATTCAATTTTGAAGCAGCAGGGTTGATAGGAAATGCATTTTATGCTTTTTTTTTTGCATTTTTTGCAAGTCATTGCATTCTTAAATAACTTTTTTCTCTATTTATATAATAAAAAAGACATGAGCCAAGTAAATGGCAACAATTCAATGAGAGACAAAAAAAGGTTGCAATGAGAGTGCAACGAATGCAATAGATTCCAAAATATTGCAAAAAAAAAATGTAAAAGTGTAATCCAAGATCAGAAAATGCATAAACTACATCCAAATGACCAAAAAAGTTTGTCCGTGTGTAGACTCAAAACGCTCAAAGAGTTTGTTAGCCCTGAACCACCTGTATCTAGGTTCTACCATAGGTGTTCTTACGGGACACTGTCTAATAGGAAAACACTTCAAGACTTGGTGTGCACTCCAATGATTTCTGCAGAAGCTGCATGGACGAAGAGGAGGAGGAAACCGTTCAACACCTTTTTTGCTCATGCCCTGCACTACTTCATAGGAGGAAAACTCATCTCGATGAATTCTTCTTCGATGATACTAGCGACTTAGCTTACATAGACCCTAAAAGTCTTTCGAAAATATCGAAATACATTAAAACTAGCGGGTGATTTACCGGCTAGTCCCGTAATGGAAGATAAGTGGGTGATCAACTCGTTAATCTTACATCGGGTTTCTGAGATCAGTAGGTGATTAACTTGATCTCTGTGGTATCACAATAGGCCCTTGCAGCCTAAGTGTGTCAGGCAATGTACTCATTGACTGACAGCCACCTTCACCTAACCTAACCTACATCCAAATGCAACGGATCGCAAGGAATAAAAAGAATGACTAAAAAAAAATGCAAGTGATCAAGCTTTATCACTTCTGATGTCATTTTCATCTTTGACTCAGTTGCTGTTAACTTTCTCTTAAACTATGTAAGTGCTGGACGCTAGACGGCAGTGTGGAGTCATCCCTCCAGCTTAAGTTAGGTTAGGTTAGGTTGGATGGGCAGTACCGCCGGAAGCGGTTCCACCTTACTCGGATCTCAAGGATCCATTATGCTCCCCAGATAACAGAGGATGTGGAGGTAGAAGAGAGGTGTGGCAGAGGTGTGGCAGAGGATTGGGTGTGTGACTGGGTTATTGGGGTTGAATGAATTAAAGGATGCTGATTGTTGAAGAAGTATTCTACGAGGGATTTTTCCTAGTGTGGGCCAAGCTAGGACACTCACAGAAGAAGTGGAATGATCTCCTCTCCTCCTCTGCCTCTTCATCTTGGCATCCCCTGCTAATGCCCATTACCATCATGTGGGTACCCAACCCAATAAGTTGTGACCCGTCAAAATGACAGTCATAAAAAGAGAGTAGAGGTCTGCTAAGCAGGAGCAAGAATTCTGTTTTTTTTTCTTTGAAATATCTGGCTATAGGTTTCTGGAAACCCGGCATGCCTAGGAGGCATTTTTCTATTACAGAAGATACTAGATAACTATTTCACACTTGGGAAGCACATTTCCATTCCAATAGATGTCTGGAATAGGCATATTTTGATCAGAAAAAGGGCACCACAAGTACTCTGCCTTTCTTTCTCTCTCGAGGAAACTGTTCATTCAATAGGACATAATAACACCGTTGTCATCCACAAGAAGCTGTTCTTGAACACAACTAATAAATTTCGGTGAACGAATCTTCTGAGCACTTCTCCTTCCTCTGAGGCTTTCTTAAAGGTGGTTGCGCCCAATTATTTAGGTTGTTCAACGGCCTTGTCCCTTTCAAAAACCGCATTTAAGTCGAGTTGAGCGCTGTTAGTGGTTAAATAAGGGATCGTCTGTATTCACAACCACGTGCTTTTATCAATTGCTATTTGCTCTGGTGTGTCTCTTGTGGGTGTAATAGTCGACGGACGGTCTTTGTAACCAGTGCTGTAATGTAATGCTAATTCGTAATCCGCATTTTTGGGTTGCTCTATCGTATTTCTTGAATAGCTTGGTTTGAATCAGCAGCCAGGGCAGAAATTCCTTACATGCCCTCTGTGATTTTTGCTTGGAAATGGGCGCATTTCCGCTTAACTTCGTTCTTGCAACTCCTGCATTCCTTTTCGAATCGAGCATTTTCATCTTATTATTTGACTTTGAAACCCGCCTTTTTCTTTATAATAACTTCCTTAGTTTCATCATTACACCGCTTCTTTAGTTTTTGGTAGTGTCACTTTGAAACCACTAGCAAAGATTTGGCTCTCTTTAGACAAGTTTGTTATAGGCAATCCCAAAAACTTTGTGCTGTGATCCCTGCACATGGACTTTGTTGATGTAGTTACACAGATATATCTATGCATACTCAAAATGAATGGCACATCCTTTTCCTTTTCCAGATTGTTTGTTTGATTCCCTATTTCAGTTCCATAAAAAATTCTGTCTGTACTGTTCGGAACAGTATTTTCCAAATTTCCGGCTTTGCTACCGTTTCCGTGGGAATATGTGCATGAAATATAGTCCATATCACTCGGGAATAACACCGCGTAGTGGTAAAAAAAAAGTTTATCGTAAATCGGTCCAGTGGTCTTTGCATTCCTGTTCCCGATCCCGTGGAAATATGGTGATGAAAATGTAATCCGTGTTACTCGGGGATAGTGAAGCACTCTACCTAACGGTGAAAGAATTTTCAAATTGGTTAAGCAGTTCCCAACATGTTCCCGTTCCCGTTCCAGAGTTTATATAGGGATGAAATATACTAATAAAACTTGCTCTTGGATCACACTTTCTATTAAAAAAAAAAAAAAAAAATCCGTGGCGTAATTTTAAGGATCTAAGCGTACAGACAGCGACTTTGTTTTATACTATGTATGCGGATAAGGGTATGTATTACAAGCACTTTTTAATTTCAAAAATAAGGACGGAAAAAGACATTTTACTTTCATCTAAACCAAACCCAAAATAAATCCTCACGCTCTTCTCTGACCACAAAAAAGCGAGTATAAGTTTGAAGTGAAATGAAAAATGTCCTTTCATATCAGTAAATGCGTCAAAGAAAAAAAATATCTAGTGATGTGAAAAACTAAATTTTCATGACATTCACCTTTGACCTTTGGCAAAATTAAAAACCAAGAATCAAACTTCTCCACACAAGATAAAGTACATTTGGGTTCTCATTTTTAAAATGACCAGCAGCTAATAAAAACACACTCAAGGCTATAAAAGTTGATGTGTAACACATTTCAGGTAGCTCAAATGACCCCATAAGGTTCGTGAACGACCGACGCCAGGGCTATCCGTATAATACTAAAAGCATAAACACCCACCATTATATTGGTCTATTGCCACCATCACGCAAATTTATATTTCAATTTTAGTCTTAAGACTGTGACGAGAGCGTAGAGAAGTGTAGACTTTCAGCATGTTTACCCACCGAATGGGTATCATTATTTTTAAGCTTCCTTTCTCCTTTGTGCTCGTTTTCGTTTGTCGTATCCAGGCGATGCGGTGGTGCGGTGGCGGTGGTATAAAGCAGGAGAATATAATAAATCTCATTTATTTCGGATCGAATTTCGATGAAGGAAAAAAAAAAAAAAAGAAACAAGGTGATGGTGGTAGTATCCTAGCACAGTATGCTGCTTTGATCTCTTTAACACCTTGAAAATGTCAAATTAATTTGACACTGAAACAATGATGGTGTAATTGAATGTCGGTGCATGGATTCAGCAGCCTTCTTTGGGAAGACAAGAATCGCATTAACCAGCTTGTAGGAGAAAGTGGATCCGTGAAAATAATTCAGGCTACAGGTTGTTGTATGGGCTTTAATTTTAAGTGTGAAAGGTCTTATATCTGCCATGGCTAGCGTAGGTATATACCTGCTTGTAATGCTAATGGGTTTGTTCAATATTCCAAGAAGGAGGAGCCATACGCACACATGTCTGCGTATGCCTACTGGGCTGTTGTATCTTCCAACAGGGATGAGAAGATCGTCTACCGATCTGCGATGTAATACTGGCAGAGCATAATAGTCTTTCAAATAAATAGGACATGCTGTCCGCATAGAACAAAATGTGTCTATTTTATTTTCGAAGTGCTTGCGCTTGGTATATATTTAAATATATTCTTACTTGAAACTTAGATCTACAGTCCGCTATTATTAATCAGGGTTCTTTTCAGTTTCATGAAACGACGGCATCGGCAAACGGCGAACGGCGACGACGGCGACGGCCAGCTTATTACGTCCCATAGTGAATAAATAATTGAATTAAATGACAAATTTTATGTGCAAAATAAAATGCTTTTAGTCAGTTTTATTTAAGGCTTACGACCCTACCAAAGGGTTGGGTCCATTTCCTTTCAATGGGATAGTGCCCAGCTTTATCACAAAATGATTTTTGTTAAGGCAAAACAAAGAGCTAAAGTAGGCCCAAAATTAAAAGAGATGAATGACCTTTTTTTCGGATTTTATGATTATTCTTTCAAACGTCGGCTGTAAGCACGCACAATCTAATTAAAGGAGTTATAAAAACAGCAAAAAACACTTTTGCTTTATTTGAAAAAGCTTTTGGAAGTAAAACTTTCTTCTGTTCGCTTGGCTGATGATAAAACTTTTAAGCCACCCTACGAAAATGTAAGTATGATTGAGACTGGGAGTAAAAGGTGTGTTGATTAAGTATGATGTGTGAGCTACAAAAATCTATTTATATAAAGGTATTGCAGGAATCTTAAGACTTTCGGGAGAAAGCGCAATATTACAGGTGCGATTGCAAGGGTTGCAATAAAAGAATGATATAATATTATAAAAATATATAAGTAAATTCTTGAGAGCAACAAGCATGGATGCGTCCTAGTTAATTTCTTTCCAGAAATCAAATGTTGCCACTTATAGGACACTTATGCTTATTATTAACCACTGGGTGGCCGTGTGGTGCAGTCTGCAGTGGTAGAGTGTTCAGTAGATAGGCCGCACGTGTGGGTTCGAATCCCACTTTGGGCATCTGCGAGGTTTTAAAAAAAAAAACACTGGGTACTCGTCTGGTACAACCGGAAGTAACGTTCCAAACAAATAAGGGCGAGTGTTGACAAAAAGACGAAAAAGGTGTGGAATTTCGTCCTATCTCTGTGTTACTATTTTTGTCGAAAGTTTTTTAACGAATCCTTCAAAAACAAATCAATAATCATCTAACAACTAACTCGATGCTAACGCCGAAGCAATCTGGTTTTCGAAAAAAAAAACACAGTTGTATTCCAGCGCTTCTTAACGCTAGTGATGAAGACATTAGACATGTAGTAGATAAAGTTGAGATAACGTTCTTGGTTCTGCTCGATTTCTCAAAGGCTTTCGACTCTGTTAACCATGATATCTTATGTAAAAAGCTTATGCATAACTTCAATTTTTCTTCAAGTGCGGCAAAACTGATTTATTCATATTTGACTGATAGGAAACAAGCAGTGCAAGTCGGTGATAGCTTGTCCAATTTTCTCTCAAATGTTAACGGTGTTCCTCAAGGTTCTATACTTGGCCCTTTACTGTTTTCTATTTACGTAAATGAGCTTCCGTCTCTATTTGACCATTGCTCTACTCATTTCTATGCTGACGATGTGCAATTGTACTTTAGCTACACTCTTGGGCTCATAGAACATGGAGTCTTTTTTTTTAAAAAAGACCTAGAAAAAATCTCAAAAAAGTCAGAGTTAAACGGCCTTATCTTAAACCCAAAGAAATCAAAATGTATCGTTATATCGAGGAAAACCCTAAATCTTGATTATTTTTTTCCGATTATGTTGAAAGATGCCCAGATCGACTTTGTGGATACTGCAAAAAATCTCGGAGTAGTTTTTAACCGCTCATTGACCTGGGACAACCACATTAATGTTATTGCTGGCAAAGTGTATGGGGTCTTACGTACTTTATTGGTAACTAAAAGCTTCATACCATTTAAAACTCGTTTTCTTCTTGCTAAGACTCTGATAATTCCCATTCTGACATACGGCTGTGAAATATTTTGTAACTGCAGTTTTGCCAGCATGCGTAAACTCAATGTCGTATTCAATAGTACATTACGTTATGTCTATGGTTTAAGTAGGTATGATAGATTAGACGGGTTTTCCCAACACTTGCTGGGTATGACCTTCGAAAAGTTTCTTGAACTTACATAGGTGTCTAATTTTGCTCTCTGACATTGTGATTTCGCGCCAACCACAATACTCGTCAATTGATTCATCCTCGTTGTTCGTGTTTAACATCTCAGCGTCAATTTTTCGTAAATATCGTCCGTCTTTGGAACTCATTACCACGACATATTAAGAAAATTCAAAACGCAACAAGAATTAAAAGACTATTAATAAACCACTTTCAAACTCATACAACTGAAAATAACTAAAAATTTCAATTTAAATTTGTTTCATAATATGCTCCAGTTTTACTAACTTCTCTTTATCTTGCTCTTAAGTTTCTTACAGTTGCTAAGCATTCATGAAATAAAATAAAATAAAATAAAACAAAATAAATAAAATAAATAAAACAATAGAGCACCACTTTAATGCTCTGTGCGTAATGACTGCGACTGCCCAAATCTAACTGATCTACCAAAGAATAATATGGAGAATGTCACAGAGGATAAACTCGAATGACGGAACCAATGTTGGGCTTCAGCAGTCAAAAAAGCAGAAACAGTTGAATGAGCTACTCCGACATAATTGGTTTAAAGGTCTTTCAGGGTCTTTCAATGCTAGGATAGGGTACTGTATAGTAGAGATGGTCATGGATGAGCTCCTGGTAGCTTTCAAACCACTGCAAGAGGGTACTGAGGGTACAAAGGCATTGCAAAAGGACCTGCCACTCCAGGTTGGGGGTTGTGCGTGAGGTTAACTACCCAACCACGGAAAAACTACAAGGTTCCGAAACAACCAACAGCCTCGGAAAATAATTATGATTTCAACGTTGACGACCCAAGCAAACGAAAAAAGGACAAAGACCTCCGGATCTGCACGTGGAACGTAAGATCCTTTAACGGATTACATGCAGCTGTATAATTATTGGACGACCTAAGACTGCTACAATGCAGATATAACCGCCATTCAAGAAGTGCGATGGAATGGGCCGGGCATAAAGAAGATGAAAAACTGTGACATTTACTATGGCGACTGCTACAGACAACAGAAACAACGCATATTTGGGTGCGAATTTGTCGTTAGACTCAGGGATAATGATATCAGCCAAAATCCAGTTAATGAGCTTATAATGACCATCCGCATCAGGGCTGTATTCGCCAACATTAGCCTAATATGCGCCCACGAACCCCACAGAAGAGAAAGACGAGATATCGAAAGATTGTTTCTACGAGCTCCTCGAAAAAACCTGTGAGCAATGCCCTAGACATGACGTGAAAATCATTCTTGGCGTTTTAACGCAAAACTAGGGAAGGAGGACATCTTTGGAAATACAATCGGTAAGCATAGCCTCCACGACAAAACCTCCGGAAACGGACTGAGGCTAATCGATTTTGCTGCGGGGCTAAATCTTGTTGTAAGTAGTTCACGCTTCCCGCATCTCAAAATTCATAAAAGTACATAGCGATCCCCAGTTCAATTTGCCGTCAACCAAACTAACCATGTTGCGATCGATGCAAGGCACTCTTCCAGTATGTTAGATGTCCGAACTTTCCGAGGGGCCAACTTGGACTCAGACCACTATGTACTTTGTTTTAGCCAAGGTACGAATGAGGCGATCCAGTTAAAGACTCGCGCGCACCAACGCTATGACGTCGGAATGCTACAATCGCAAGAGATTGCCAGTGCCTTCTCCAATCGAGTGTCCCTCCAACTACTACTACTTGAATCTTATGCCGCCAGCATCAGGCATTGAAGACCAGTGGCAGCAATGCCAACGAAACCCATTGAACGATGAAGAACCCGGACAGGCGAATGCAGCCAAACAAAAAGCACGACAATTGTTGATGCAAAAACGAAGGGCTGCTTTCGATCAGTATAACGAAATTTACAAAAGGGAAGGTAAAAAAATCTTGCCAGGGTGGCAAAGATCGATCTCAAGCCTGCAAATACCAGCAGGGAAATATTGTACCTAACAGAGACGCAATGGTTTCTGAGAATCTGGAAAGACCACTTCTGCAGACTGCTTAACGGCGATGAAGACAGTAATTCCGCTGTCAGGCAGAATATCCCATTCAACTTGGACGATGATCAAGAATGCCGTCCTCCCGACCAAGAAGAACTTAAGCTTGCCATGTGCAAACTTAAATCAAACAAGACCGCAGTTGCAGATGGCCTTGATTCTTAGCTTTTGAAGGCAGCTGGAGATTAGTTGGAAAGGAGCATGAACCCGCTAATCTGTATGATATGATTGGAGATTCTTGCAACTGCGCCAATTGTAGAGGAATAAGCCTTCTTAACTATTTTATAAGCGATCTTGTCTGCTGTAATATGTGAACGTCTGAAACTCAACGTCAACAACTTGATAGGTCCTTAACAATGTGGTTTAAGACCAGAAAAGTCCACAACAATACACACAATTTTCACATTACGGCAAATCTTGGAAAAAAGACCCAGGAATATGATATCTATATTGATTCATTATATTTTTTACCGATTTCAAATCGCGTTTGACAGTATTTAAAGAGCCATGTCTAATTTCGACATCCTTGCAAAACTCGTACGACTATGCAGGATGACTTTGGAGAATTAACGCTGCTCCGTCAAGGTCGCATTCCATTCTCTAGAAAAAACTTCCCTTACTAAAATCAACCGACGTTGAAGTATCACGAAAAAGACTTCATTCTCTTGGGTCTCCAGAAAAATTTTGCATTTTCAACGTTAGTTAGCGGAAGCTTGATATGAGGCTTGTGCTGACGCACGACAGCTCAACTGGAAAAACCTTGCAAAAGTTCTACCTGATTTTTTGCTTCCGGCTGTGAAAGGTAATGGCGTCAACGGGGCAATTGCGATATAAACACCTTAAGGTACAGGCTTCAACGATTATCAAACTCTTAGAGCTATGGCCACAATGGTTTTACCATCAGCTGAAAAGTGTTTTGGATTGATAGGTATGATAAATCGATGTGGTTGTTGGCATCCTTGTAAATCCCTATCTCTTGATAGCCCTTGTCTTACAAAATATGCCCGGATAAATCTTTCAACAATTTCAACCAAATTCACAAACATGTAAAATAAATTTAATTTCAACACTGCAAATTGCCCAGCCCTGCTTATTTCAATTTTAAATTCTTTTTGCCTGAAGTCGAGCAAATACAACCTCAAGACGCCCTTCACCACATGAAACACAAATAAGTTACCTTACAACTTCAAATATTTATTTGTCACAACATCAACATGTCAAGTTTACCCTTATCCATTTCGGCTTGCTTGAAAGAGTCAACCAAACAAAATTAGGATGCCCCCCGAGAAAAGAAACCTCTACCCCACTTCTCAACCTAAACTTGTTGCTTTGGCAACTTGCGTATGTTTTTCTAGGCAAATGCTTCTTCTTCACACATATGTATAGGTATGTTTACCTAAAAAATATACTTGTAAAGTACAAAAATAAACCTCTGCGCTACTCTTTACGGCTTGTTTATTCCCTTGTAAGCCAAATGAATTATTAAACATTAATTTGTTAAGTAAAACTCCCTCATTGGCATTATAAAGTCAAAGCCAACACTAGAGCTAGGGCCAAGGAACGTACAAAAAAAAACCCCGAAGAAGTAGTGAAGGAGGTGTATTGCTTGTTAGCTTTAGTAGGTATACAATATACGTTTATACAGCCGTACGTGTGAGAAGAACGCGTATTCCAGCAAAAGGGTGCCGAACTGTGTGAACGTGCTGTTGAATATTTGAACAGTTGTGGTTCCCACAGGCGTCCGGAAACGATTATAATTTTATTTACACAAAAAAAAAAAAAAAGAACCAAAAATGAAAGTATTGAAGTAAAAAAAACGCCGTGACAACTTGGCTGTTTACACACGTAAAGGCTCTGGTAGGATCCTTCTCTATCTATCCTAGACTGAAGAAAAAACACCACTTTCGACTAGCGGTGTGAGGTGTCATCGTTGTCGCATGTCACATCTGTCACATTAATTAATTTGATAATGATTTCTGTCTACTTTAATTGAAAAATTGTGGCAATTTAAAATTTACAGCCCAATTAAGATTGAGACTGTTTGGCCCTATGCGGTTGCTGTTTTATTAGAATACTTACTTATGTAAGTGTAGGATAATTCATATGGCCCTGGATGTTATTAATCTGAATTTTCATAATCGCTGGAACTGACGGAGGTTCTGTTGCAATTATATAGCTACAGCGATATAAGCACTGACAGCCTATCACTAGAAACCTCAAGAGTGCTTATGTAACCAAAAGGTACTGTTTTTGTAAGTCCGAACTCGACCTGCAGAACTCATGAGAGCACGGAAACAGCTCATGAGAAATGGAAACGCGATAATTCCTATGCATCAATGACTTTTAGGGCGGTCGTGGTAGAGTGTTCAGTAGATAGGCCGGACGCTTGAGTTCGAATCCCGCTCTGGGCATCTACTTTTCTTTCAGCCTCCCAGTTTCATATGGACGCCGCCTTTGAGGTTATATGTGAAATTACTAACACCTTATTTCTAACTACTGCAACACAAAAAAAAAGGGAAGGCTGCTACCCTGGTAGTACAATGGACCAGAAATTAGGTCTGAGTTCTCCAGATTAGCATAAAGCCTCCTCTTTTTTTATAAAAAAAAAAAAAAAAAAATGACTTGTCAACTTTAATATCAGATGTCTGGCAAGAATTATGAACTGTACCGAGAGTAACGTCAACAGGACATAACGTGAGTCAGGAATGTCAATAGGCCAACGGCAGCAATCATATCAACAAAGAGGGTTACTGGGCTCAGAAAAGTCATTTTCTGCAAGGTCGTATCTTAGTATCGTAAGGAAAAGCAAAGCAAATTAAAGTAAAGTAATAAAAAGTAAAAGCCAGACGGTCTTGTTGCAAATAAATTACATAGAAAGTCAGAGAACTTGATCGTTCTCGGAAATATTCATACATAAACTTCAGTAGATCGTTGTGCACTGTAAACGTGAACGATTGAACTTAGCAAAGCACTTTATTAAGCATCAGTGTTTATGAAATAATCAATGCCCTAAACTGAAGTTGCAGGCAGGTACAAACTTATATAGTTTTAGCCACTTTGTGTTGGTGGTCTTGTTTTAAGAGAAAGTTTTGAGTATTAAGAACATATATACCTAAAAAATATATCCTTAGAGCAGGAGAAGTGATCGGTGATCGAGAAGAAGAAGGTTTTGAAAAGCGGAAACCCAAGACTGGACTCCGTACCCTAAACTTTTAGACGATTAGAGTCCAATCGTCTGTGGTCGATCACATAGTCAAATGATTGCTTCATGTAACTTCGTCTTCAGTTATTGAATAACAACTATCGGGTTTTTCAATAAGAGCGCTACAAAAGTATTAAATAGTATTAAAAAAAAAAACCGTTTTGGATATCAATGAAATTCTTTATTCCTGTGAAAGAACGTTCGATGCCATTATGTATGGAACTCGATTTGTTTTGCATGGCCATAACGGGCACGCTTGCAGAAGTGCAGACGCTGAACCCAGTTTTCGACGGTTTTCAAGATATTCGTACGAAGTTCATCAATCATTCGTCGCTGGCTTGTTGACATAGACCATAGACTTGACGTAACCCCACAGGAAATAGTCTAACGGCGTCAAATCGCACGACCGAGGCGGTCGTGAGATAACACGTTCTCCAAACTTGGTTTCCAATAAATTGATTGTGACATCCGCTGTGTGGCTTGTGGCGCCGTCCTGTTGGAACCACAAGTCCTCCAAGTCCATATCATCCAATTGGGGCCAAAAATATTCGGTTATCACTGAACGGTAGCGATCCCCATCAGGGCCGGATTTAGGAGAGGGCAACCGGGGCAACTGCCTCCGGGCCTCCACAAAAGAGGGGCCTCCACAATAGAGACTTCGGAGTATTTTTCTTCAAATTCAGACTATAAACATTAGTAAACAACTTTCCTTTTCATATTTTTTTTCGCATTGTACCTTTACCTACAGTACTTTGTACAAACATGATTACATTAAATATTAACAGAAATCATCGATTGCTTTAGTGGTACCCGTGGTGTGATGGTTAGCATGTCCACCTGCTAACCCAGAAGTTCGAGGTTCGAATCCCAGCAGGGGCAAAAATGTTTTTTCACGGGTATCGCCTTTCGCGAGGAATTGGCAAGTCCTCCGTTAGTAAATTCATGCCATGAAAAGCGCTTTCTCAATTAGCCGTTCGGATCCGGCATAAAATTGTAGGTCCCCTCCATTCCCTCACAAGGTATGGTTGTGAGAAATGCGCTAGGCCCAGGGGCTCCTCGCTCTGTTGCGCCACCCTATTTATTTTTTTATTTATCGATTGCTTATCAGTATCAGAACTGGACACAACCTACTAGGTTACCACAAATAGAAAATGGGTCTTTGCACCGATGACCTGTGCAGAGGATGCAATGACGAAGATGAACATGAGGATACCACTCACTTCCTTTGTCAATGCCCAGCAATCTGCCATACCTCTACAATACCTAGGCAATTACTTTTTCAATGAACTAGAAGAATTATAATACACTCCATAAAATAGCCTGTTGTTTTTATTATTATTATTCTTTATTGTCTACGATTTGTTGTCTACAGACTTAATAATACAATTAGTACAATATTATATACAATCGCTTAAATATCTACTACTAGCTGTGCCCCCGACTTCGTCCGCGTGGAATAGTAACTTTCAGCAGCATTTTTAACTTTTTTAGGTAATAAAACTTCTAGCCTTAAAAATGACGGTATTTCCAAAAAAAACATTCAACCCCTATTTAAACACCTTGTAGCCCTGTTAAAAATACTTTTGAGACCGTAGTTTTTGAATTCCCATTTCCGTTCCCGTGGGAATATAAGGATAGATATATGTACAGCTAATTTAATAAAATCTGTTTAGCAGTTTGAACGGGAGACATACGAAAAACATACCGACATAGCTACATTCGCATTTTCAATATTAGTAAGGACTCCCGTTCCCGTGGGAATATGGTGACCGTTTTCGTGGGAATATGTGGATAAGTTAAAGTTAATCTTACTCCGGGATTATGGAGCATTCCAACGGTGGAAGAATTTTTGAAATCGATGCTGTAGTGTAAAAGTTCCCGTATACGTTCCTGCTCCCGTGGGCATATAGGGAAAAAATATATAGTCTATGTCTTTCCTCAGGTTCTGAACAATCTTTGTTTAAAATTTCATTTAAATCGGTTTATTAGTTTGGGCGGGAGATGGTAACATAGAACGACGGACAGACAGAGCTCCTTTCACACTGAGATAGTGTAGCATTCTAACGGGGAAATAATTCATGAAATCAGTTCAGTATTTTCTAGGTTCCCGTTTACGTGTGCGTTCTTGTGGGAATACAGGGATAATATATATAGCCTATATGTCCATCTTCAGGCTCAAGACTATATCTCTGTACCAAAATTCATATAAATAGGTTTAAAAATAGACAGACAGAATTATGATATAAGTAAAGACTGCCATTCCCGTGGGAATATGGTGACTACTTGATATGGGGATAACTTACAGTTTATGTTACTAAGGAATAGTGTATCATTCTTACGGTGGAAGAATTTTTGAAATCGGTGCAATAGTGTCAAAGTTGCCGTGTGCGTTCTCGTTCCCGTGGTAATATAGGGATAACAAATACAGCCTATTGACTTTCTCCAGAGTTGGGAAATAATGATTACAAAAAATTTCAATTACAATTACTTGTAATTGTAATTGAAAAATTTCAATTAACCATTACATGTAATTGTAATTGAAAAATTCAATTACCCATTACTTTTAATTGAAAAGTTTCAATTACTTGGAATTCAATTACTTATATGTAATTGAAAACCAAAGTAATTGAAAAAATGCTGTAATGATTACTTTTTTCAGTAATCATTACACAAAAATGTAATTGATCATCTAATTTGCTCAATTACATTTTTAAAATTAAACAAAATTGAACGAAATTAAACCATTGAACAGGTACTGTGTCAAATTCCTTCTTTTTTAGTGAAGAGTAGCATTTGGAGAGTCTGAATTCAGAAATTATAACAACAAAAACTTCTGCGTTGTCCGCCGTTTTGAAAAGAAAAACATTTCTAGTTTCAAAAGCCATTTTCTCGTTTACTAATTGTCGTAGAGTATTGTGTTTTCTATTATTTTGTTGGGGAGGGTATTCTCTGAAACTCTTCTGGTGGATCATTTTTGGCAACTCCTTACAATACAAAGTTATTGGTGAAAAACTGTCAGAAAGTTGGAGAATAAAGTGCGATTTCACGATTATCTTGCTCAAAATGTAGATTAAAACAATAATTACCATTGACTATGAATAAAAAAAAATTATATATACGAATTTGTAATTGAAAAGTATGTAATGCATTACAATTGAAGTAATCAATTACTAAAAAAGTAATTAGCGGTGTGTTTTCTTCAACTACTTGGAAAAAAGCATTACTTTTCCAATTACATGTAATGGGTAATTGAAAAATTTCAATTAACCATTACATGTAATTGTAATTGAACCTGTAATCCATTACACAAAGTAATCATTATTTCCCAACTCTGACTTTCTCAGTTTCTAGACTATCTCTGTACAAAATTTCATTTAAATCTGTTCATTAGTTTGGGCGGGAGATGGTAACATAGAAAGGCGAACAGACAAGCTACTTTTGCATTTATAATATTAGTGAAGACCGGTTCCCGTGGGAATGTTCGAATGAAATGCAACCAATGTCCTTCTTCAAATTCTAGATCATCTCTGTATAAAATTTCATTTAAATCGGTTCTGTAGCTTGGGCGAGAGATGGTAACATAGAAAGACGAACAGACAGAGCTTCTTTCGCAATTAGTATATTAGTAAGGACTCCGGTTCCCGTAGGAATATGGGAATGTATTAATGTTTATGTTACTCGGAGATAATGTAGCATTCTAATGGTGGAAGAATTTTCGAAATCGGTGTTGTAACTTCTTAGTTCCCGTATACGTTCCCGCTCCTGTGGAAATTTAGGGATAAAATATATAGCCTATGTCCTTCCTCAGACTCGAGACTAACTCTGTACAAAATTTCATTTTAATCAGTTTAGTAGTTTGAGCGGGAGATGGTAACATAGAAAGGCGAACAGACAGAGCTACTTTTGCATTTATAATATTAGTGAAGACTGGTTCCCGTGGGAACATTTGAATGAAATGTAGCCTATGTCCTTCTTCAGCTTCTAGATCATCTGTGTATCAAATTTCATTTAAATCGGTTCTGTAGCTTGGGCGATAGATGGTAACATAGAAAGAAAAACAGACAGAGCTTCTTTCGGACTTATTATATTAGTAAGGACTCCGGTTCCCGTAAGAATATGGGGATGAATTAATTTTTAAGTTACTCGGGGATAATGTAGCATTCTAATGGTGGAAGAATTTTCGAAATCGGTGCTGTAACTTCTAAGTTCCCGTATACGTTCCCGTTCCCGTGGGAATTTAGGGATAAAATATATAGCCTATGTCCTTCCTCAGGCTCGAGACTGTCTCTGTACAAAATTTCATATCAATCAGTTTAGTAGTTTGGGCGGGAGACGGTAACATAGAAAGTCGGACAGACAGAGTGACTTTTACATTTATAATAGGCGCGTTTTATCGAAATTCTATGTGAAGTTATGTTCATTTCAGTAAAACATCGCTCATGGAAAAACAACAACTCCTTATGTCAATAGCCTAAATGAACATAAATATCGCAGTTAGCTAACTGCACAACAGGGATGGTTGGTTAAATTTCTTTTTTGGCACCCAGAGGTTGGCAGTCTTTGGGTTGTGTTCGTTCATATTTTCTGATTTTCGACAACAGATTGAATAAGTCTGTTTCTTTACTTTTTGTGCACAGAAATTTTTTTTTTAAGGAATGGTTGTAAAATTTTTTCAGAAACTCTCTGAAGGAGCGTATTTGTCTTAAAAGTAAAGAAACGCCTTGAACAAAACATTCGCAGCAACGCAACGCTTGGAAAAACGTCTGTTTGACAGTTGTGGTATTTGTTTTGGCTGTGCACGATTTCTGTCCACAGAAATTTTGGTGGCGGAAATTCGCATGGTGGGGAAATTTTTTTATTCTCTCGAGAGCACTCTCTTTTTTGTGCACTGCTACGAAAAATTGGAACGGGATTAGACTGACTTTCTGCCGAATTTCGGTGCATTTCGTGCGAATTTTCAGTAAAGAAACACACCTAATAGCTAATAGAAGAGTCAGATGGTGACTTGGTGGGGACATAAATAGACACGCAGTTACTAACACACACACACACGCACACACAAGGAAAGTTTCGCAATCGGTCAGAAAAAAAGAACATCAGACAGAACACATAAGAACATCAGAACCAAGGCAACCAAAAACTTGAGTCACAAAATGAATCTAATTGAACACAGCCATTGCGAAAAAAAATTAAAGTGACATTTGTTTTGTTTACATCGAAAGTAAAAAGTTGAAATGCGGCAAATAAATTGAGAATCGAGAATTAAATAGAGAAAAATAGAAATGGAAAATAAAAGGTATGCATTTATATCCTTCTGAATGCAAATTTTTAATGGTTCTTATCCTTAGAACAAGTGCAAAGGGTACCAACTTTGAAAGTGAAAATTGAAAGTGACGTGCTAAATGAATATAAACCAAAAAATCGTTTTATTCTAAATGAACATAACTGAATATAGAAAATTCCCAATAAAACGCGGCTACTATTAGTAAGGATAATACTAAGAAAAACAATATTTTGTATGATCAATGAGCGTTATGAGACGTGCACTTTTGGATTTTACAAATTTTTTTTAAATTTCCCGCTACAACTAAAAATAGATTCCATCATAAAATTTAATCAATATTAAATTAATACAGTTTAGTAAGATGTAACCTATTGACAGAAAGCATACATTTTAACATAAGTTTATTTCAGTAAATATAAATCATAAAAAAGGGTTCGGCTTGCGGTATACACATTCGGTAAAACTGGCGTTTTGTTTTCAATGGTTTTGAGACTTGGCACCAGATTCTACCGAATCTGTAGATGATAGATACATTTTTTCCTTTTTTGCACGTCTCAATCTCAATCTCTGGAACTATTTTACTACCAAATTTTCGAAGATCAAAATTTCAGAGCTACATTCTCAAACCTTGAAATTGCATTGAGAATGTATTCGGTTTTGATGGTATCAAATTACACTGGAGAGCGCACATTTTCAAAAATGAAAATTATAAAAAAAAGGCTTCGAACCACGATGGGACAAAACCGTCTATCAAAGCTTTCTCTCCTGAGCATTGAAAGTGACTCGGGAACTGGATTTCAGCGAAATCATCAACGAATTTTCTGCGAAAAAAACTCGGAAAGTTTCGTTCCTTAACTCTAAAATTCTTCTGGATGCTTGGCAGGGTCCAGAATAGACTAGCCTTACCCCGGTACACGGCTCTGCCGGGGCTGACCTTTTCCTTCCGTAGTTACTCGTGGGACTTTCTATGGAATTTTTAAAAACTAACAAACAAACAAACAAACAAACAAACAGACAAAAAAACGAACAAAAAGACAAAAAAGAAAACTGGGGGGAGGCAACGAAAGTTGTACACATTCTCCGATTTGGCTGAAAAGTCGAAGCAGGAATGTGAGCCAACGGGCATACCTTCCACCAGTGGCATACAAGGTTCGCACACAGGCTCTGAAGTCTGAACCAGCTGCGAAGCCAGTTCAGGTCTGTGCAGTGGGAACCAAGAATCCCGACTCTGGCGAGCAGCACAGCCCGCTGGAAACTGGTCAAGAGCATGCTGCAAAGCTAGTTCTAGCCAGTGAATCGGAGGGCAAACGGACCGCCACTGCTAATAGAGGGGATGAAGTCCCCAATATTAGCTTTGAAAACAATTCGCCTGCTTTGGTGCTATCATCAAGACAGGACGAGATGAAACTTACAAAGAGGGGAAATGGAGGGGTGATCAACGACTCCGTCTCCACCTTGAACGCCCTTAAAATAAAGGACACGGGGAGGGCCGTTCAGACTGGCAAGGTTGGGGAGGCGATTAGCAACCCTAACTCTGCGGGTCGGTGCGTACCCTCGTCGAGTACAATGAATCCTCCAATTGGTGGAGCGGGAGAGGTGATTAACAACTCCAGCTCGGCCAAGGGGGGGACTCAGATCAAAAAAACGCCCGCTCAGATACGTCGCCAAGCCAGAAGGGTAATTGAAACGGTGGGTGGTAAACCCGCAGTGGAGAGAACCCCGGGTGAGGTTGATAAATTGAAGTGGGCAAGTAAAATTGCAGAAGAGACCAGCCAAGACTCAACGTCGAAGCGAAACAGGTCGTTTGAGGTTGAAAAACCTCAACCAAAAAAGCCAAGAGTCGGGGTTAGCGTTCCATCGACACTGGTGCCGGGGCAATCCTTTGGTGACGTGGTAAAGGGACAGATTGTTGTCGCGGTCATCGACGGGAGCAATATGGATGGAAACATCTCTGCCGACAGGTGGGCGGACGTCAAGGCTCACCTCGCTTTCAGGTTTATACCTGTTATCGAGGCGAATCCGGGACCCCTCCCAAGAATTAGCGACGCTGGCTGGCAAAACCGCGTCAAGCTGATCGCCTGCCAAGACCAGAGATCGCTTCACCTATATAAACTTGCTGTCAGCGGTTTAGGTGAGATCTGGCCAGGTGCTAAGCTAGAGGTTGTGGCAAGGGAGGATATCCCAAGCAGACCGAGAGCTCGTGCCTTGGTACCGGCCCTACATGAATCGCGGGAGATGGTTCTCCAGTTGATTAAATACAGCAACCCGGATCTGCCCACTCACGATTGGACGGTTCCGGTGATTGAAAAAGAGTCGGTGGGTCGTTATCGGTCGGCTCTTGTCATCCTAAATAAGGAGTCATTAGAACCTCTGGCGGCACGCGGAGGTGTTATTCAGTACGGCTTTGACAGCCTAGTGCTGAAAATATACAAAAAAGATGAGGACGCTGCAAAGCTTCCAAAGCAAGCGGCTGAATCCGAAGCCAAGGAGTCCACTGCGAGCGTCGAATCTTCCATCATGGAGACAGACGCGGCAAGTTGCTCTGATTCTTTGGAACAGTTGTCTTGGTCGAAACTGGTCGAAAAGACTACAATAATAGTGTCTGATCAAGACGCAACTGGAATCAAATCGTCCGATGAGGACGACAACAACAAAGGTGGAGTCTTAGACTCCGACGATGAAATGTTTGGTGTTCTCCTTTCTGAGGATGAGTTGCTAGACTCCGCCTCAGATATGGAGGACCTTAATGCTACAGTGTTGGAGATTAAGCTGGATGATTGTAGCAATGCTGCAGATACTCCAGATTAATCTCCAACACTCCATCAAAGCCTCAGCCGGACTCCTTCTCCGACTAAGCAAGTCCGGCGAGGATATAGTCCTGATCCAGGAACCATGGATTAATAAATCCGTGGTAAAAGGACCCAGGACGAAAGATTATTCTCTGCTGTATGTGACGGACAAAGGTGAACCAAGATCCTGCATACTGGCAAAGAAAACACTTAACGTATTTTTACTACCTAATTACAGCAATTGCGACACCACAACAGTAAAACTGCAGACCAACAGTGGGGCTTACTGGCTCACGTCCGCCTATCTAGGCCATGACCAACCGGGGCCGCTACCAGGAGAGACGCTCGAGCGCGTAATAAAAAGCGCAACAAAGCTCAAAGCGGATCTTATAATAGGAAGTGACGTCAACGCACATCACGCAGTATGGGGGAGTACGGACGTAAATGAAAGGGGTGAGTCTCTTTTTAATTTTATACTAAGTACTAACCTTCTTATCTGCAATATCGGTAACGAACCAACCTTTGTCACAAAAAACAGACAAGAGGTTTTAGATGTTACCTTTGTATCTCAATCAATCTATAACAAGATTGAAAATTGGGCTGTATCTAAGGATCACTCCTTCTCTGATCACAGATACATCCAATTTAGTCTAACAGATGACACACCAAAACCCATAGGCTTCCGTAATTATAGGAAAACTGACTGGGTAAAATTCAGGGAAATCTTCAAACATTGTTACAACTACAATGACAATAGCTTCCCTTCAAACCCCAAGGATCTTGACAGCAAAGTCGACGATCTAACTAGTGCTCTTAACCATGCCTTGTGTAACTCCTGTCCTCTTACCATAGTAAGAGGGAAGAAGAAACCACACTGGTGGACCAAAGAGCTAGAACCGCTCAAGAAAAGTTGTGCGAAGCTTTTCAATCGAGCCAAATCTTCCAGAAATCCCATAGACTGGGATCTATATAAGGAATCCCTTAAGATTTACAAAAAAAGATTACGAATAAGCAAAAGATCCTCTTGGAAAGAATTCTGCAATAAAATTGAAGACTCCTCAGAGGCATCTAGACTTAGGAAAATCCTATCAACGAGTCCAAACATGCCAAGTTCTATAAAAGATGAAAACGGCAACTGGACCAGCTCATATGAAGAAACATTAAACTTGCTACTGGATACTCATTTCCCTGGTAGCTCGTTGACAATAACAGATGAGGAGCACTTGCCTCGACTCGCAAACCAATCAGGTAAAGGTCTTATCTCTAGAGATATACTGTTATGGGCAATAAACAGCTTTGACCCTTATAAATCACCAGGGCCTGACGGGATCATCCCTGCGGAGCTGCAGCAGGTTTCAGACATCATCATCTATAACTTAGAGATGATCATGAAAGGATGCATCAGCTATGTCTATATTCCCAAGGCCTGGAGAGAAGCTAGGGTCGTCTTTATACCTAAAGCCGGCAAAAGCTCCCATGTAAATCCAAAAGATTTAAGACCTATTAGTCTATCTTCCTTCCTCCTTAAAACACTGGAAAGAATGATTGACATACATTTAAGACAAGAAATTAAACCTAGTCTGATCTCAACGGCGCAACATGCCTATACAAAAGGTAAATCAGTGGAAACTGCACTCCACTCTCTGGTTTGCACCATTGAAAAATCCCTGCACTACAAAGAATACTCTCTCGTCGCATTCCTAGAGGGTGCATTTAACAATGTTAACAATTCAGCAATAACTAATGCTCTTGATGGGCTGCTCATAGAGGAACACATCAAAAACATGATAACAACAATGCTCAGCAGCAGAATCATTAGTTCCGAAATGGGGAACTACAAAACAAGCAGAATGGCCAATAGAGGAACCCCGCAGGGAGGAGTTTTATCTCCCCTACTGTGGAACCTGGTCGTTAACAAATTGTTAATCGACCTAGAGGACGAAGGTTTCAAAACAATAGCCTATGCCGATGATGTAGCAATTGCCGTTTCAGGCAAGCACCCACAAGCCCTAGCTGAGCTGCTACAAACAGCACTTAACAAGCTTAACAATTGGGCTGCAGAGTGTGGTCTGAACATCAATCCACACAAAACGGAATTAGTTCTCTTTACGAGGAAATACAAAATTCCGGACTTCAGACCCCCAACTATTAAAGGGGTAACTCTCACACTGTCAAATCAGGCTAAATATCTAGGTCTCATTTTTGACAAAAAACTGACCGGGAAAACCAATATTGAGGAAAGAGTAAATAAAGCCAAAGTTGCACTCTTCTCCTGTAAAAAAGCCATTGGCGGGAAATGGGGTTTCTCGCCCCAAATCACCCATTGGCTGTTTACCTCGGTAATTAGACCGATACTCACATACGGGGTGATAGTCTGGTGGACAGCACTAGACAAGATGATCAACTACAACAAGCTGGCCAAAGTTCAAAGAACGGCTAGTCTGTGTATTAGTGGCGCACTGAGGACAACCCCATCGGACGCCCTCAATGTACTACTAGATCTCACACCCCTAGATATCTTCAGCAAACAAGTCGCAGCTAGCTCAGCTACTCGACTCAGAGCTACATCACAGTGAACCAATAATCAAATCGGCCACACTACCATTCTAGATAACTTTAGATTCTTACCGAATCGACCCGACTACACCACCCCCAAGTTGGTGTTTGACAATAGTTTCCAAGTAGCCATACCTTCAAGAGAAGCTTGGGAAAATGGCGCTCTTTTGGAAAATGAAGCAATACACTTCTACACCGATGGTTCAAAAACCAGCGAAGGTGTGGGAAGTGGAATCTATTCAGAAAAACTGAATCTCAGTCTTTTCTTCCGCCTACCCGATCATTGTAGTGTGTTCCAAGCGGAAATTCTGGCGATTAAGGAGGTGCTGTCTTGGCTCAAAGAAAACGTCATATCCTCCACGGATATTCGGATCTTCTCAGACAGCCAAGCTGCCCTTAAATCTCTTGCCTCTGTCTCTACAAAATCCATCACGGTCCAAAATTGTCAGATGTCTCTGAGGGAGATGTCAAATCAGTTTAACATTCACCTTTCATGGGTGCCAGGGCACAGGGACATACCAGGCAACTGTATGGCAGACGAACTAGCCAAAAAGGGCACGACCACTTCCCTGCGCTCAGAATGGAACAACATAGGTGTACCTATCGCTACATGTAAACTCCTACTTAGACAAGACGCTTCAAGGATAACAAACACTAGATGGACTGAGAGTAACAACTGCCTTGCAACCAAAAAAGTTTGGCCGTGTGTTGACTCAAAACGCTCGAAGAGTTTGTTGGCCCTGAACCGTCTGTATCTAGGATCTACCATAGGTGTTCTTACGGGACACTGTCTAATAGGGAGACACGCCAAAAGACTTGGTGTGTTTTCCAATGATTTCTGCAGAAGCTGCATGGACTAGGAGGAGGAAGAAACCGTTCAACACCTTCTTTGCTCATGCCCTGCACTACTTCATAGGAGGAAAACTCATCTCGGTGAATTCTTCTTCGATGATACTAGCGACCTAGCTTACATAGACCCTAAAAGTCTTTCGAAATACATTAAAAGTTCCACGTGGTTCGACTAGCAGGTGATTAACCGGCTAGTCCCGTAATGGAAGATAAATGGGTCATTAACTCGTTAATCTTACATCGGGTTTCTGAGATCAGTAGGTGATTAACTTGCTGATCTCTGTGGTATCACAATGGGCCCTTGCGGCCTAAGTGTGTCAGGCAATGTACTCATTGACTGACAGCCACTTCCACCTAACCTAACTCTAAAATTTAATTTTCTAAAATTTAATTTTAGATAATTCTTGTTTATGATTATATTTATTTGTTCGTTAAATAATTAAATGATCTATACTTGGTTTCACAATAAATTATTTATTGGAAAACTAGATTGAAAAAATTGTTCATTTTGTTTTGAATATAATTTGGGGGCAAGGGGCCTCCACTCCTTTGTTGCCCCGGGGCCTTCACAGCTTTAAATCCGGCCCTGGCCGGTCTTGATCATCACGTAAGAAGTACGGCCCAATGACGCCACCGGCCCATAAACCATACCAACGCAATGATGACTCATGGAGTACGTGTGCATATTTTGTTTATTGACGAAGCCATTCAGCCAGAAATGAGCCTCATCGCTCAAGATGATTTTTCGATGAAAATCCGAATCATTTTCAAGTTGTTGCTGAGCCCAATTCACGAACATACGACGCTTATGACTGTCAAGCGGCTTCAGTTCTTGCATCAATTTAATCTTGTAAGGATGTAGGCCAAGATCTTTTCGCAAAATTCGCCACAACGACGTCACAGAGAAACCCAACGCTTGAGAACGACGAATGAGAGACACATTTGGGCTTTTTGCAACTGAAGCCTCAACGGGAGCAATTTTCTCGACACTGGGCGGCACTTCTTTGTCTCACAGGCACGGGAACATTTTGTATTGTTCCTGTGGATTAAAATTTTTCCACTAGACGCTCAATTGTTGATTTGCTAGGACGATTATGGCGACCATAAAATGTACGTAGAGCTCTTAACGTTAAGGCCACTGACTCCGAACTTCGGTAGTAAATTTTAATAATTTCGACTCGATGTTGGTTCGTATATCTTTCCATCATGAAATGGAAAACCTTATTGAAGAGAAATGTCAAAAGAGCGGCAAAAAATATGGCGTCGTTGGCTGTCCCTGCCGCTCTGCTTTTGTAGCGTCCCTGTTGAAGAACCCTTCATTTTACTATCGTCTTACAAATGTTGTTACTGTTTCAAAAATTAAACATGTTTTTTAGTAGTTACGAAATGCCCAATCAAACGAAACTTATATTAAAAGCTGTACCTAGGCTCAATATTCAAAAGCAATATTTTCACATTTTCCGAGGATATCGACGACGACATTAACGATTTTTTTTTTTGTAGCAAGCAAGTTTTTAGCAACAGATATAAAAATAGAGCAAACCTCTTACGGGATGTATATGTGGATATTTCGATCCCGATCCATCACACCCTCGAAGGCCTACACTGTTTGTTGTACACACAAAGCACCCGGGATATTTCCTTTTATTATAATTTACAATCCCCTAGTTTATCACGGTAACGTTTCTCATCTGAATAATGTGGGAAAAGTTAATTTAAACTTACATCCCACCTTTTGCACAACAAACCTTTCTCATCCACAGCTTTAATCACTTTTAAGTTCATCTTGCTACTAATCATAAGCCAGATAGGACCCCAAAGCCCTTTTCAGCGACGACGTACCTTACCCTCAACACGAATTCATTCACAAGTTATCACTTTTATGTAGTCCCTCTACCTATTCGCATCTCAAACATAAACAATATTCACACATTTCGGTGTGTAGGCATAAATCCAAATTCTCTTTTGGACAGACAAAAAAAAAGCACGTATTATGACGAGAGAGAGGGAGTGAGTGTGGGTGTATCAATCGATTTGGTATTTTCCAACGTTTCGACTCATGGAAACTTTTAATTATCCACACTTAAACTGTGGGTGTGGCAAATAAATTTCAAATGGCCAAGAGTTTTGAATTAAAACTCTACATCATTGAAAAGAACTTGCATTGCGGTAATTGAAGGGAGCACCTCCTTTATCCTTGCCTTGAAGTTGTAGTTTTTTTTTTTTTTTCTAATGATGCGGGGAAAAACGGAACTATAAAAACAAAAAGAGAGTGGCAAAGTAGAAAAATGGGAATCCAAACACGCAATGGGGCTGTTTAATTATCAACAAGTCTCTTTACGGATGTCCTGACTGTGTCGTGGAGGAGTTATACATACTTGTTTTAAAGACGGGCTAGCTGCTATGTGGGTAATGGGTTTGTTTGTTTCTCTGCCCTCTCCCTCTTCCTCTCTCTCTATTATTTTCAATGGAAACACCTGAATCGTTGGAAAAACTATTGAGTGCTAAGTTGAGCTGTTAGGTTTTTACATTCGGAAAACGTATACAGTTGACTGGTTCTTGGAATAGGAAGGCACAATATAATAAGGTAGAGTCCTGGTTGTGTTTGCTTTTGAGCTTTCTTTTGCAAAAAAATTGAATTTCCAAGAAAAATGGAAATGCACAATGGTTGTCGGTTTTCTCTGGCAGTTACAATTTTAGATAGCTGTAAACTACATTCTTAGACTTTTCAAAGCAAATTTGATGAACGTAGGACGAGAGAATTGCAGAATGTTATCACGGGAGCTTGAGGTGACAAACATAAAAGTTGGGACAATCGTTACCATTCTTGAGAATCACAAGCAGAGCTCTTTTCAATATTCAAAACCCAGTTGCACCTTTATTGTAATTAGGCATGAAAGCATATCAGAAACAAAGAGCAGGTTCCTACTCCAAAAGAAATTTCCAATAAAAACTTTGTTTTTGATTTGCCTACAATGTAGAGAATAAGGAAATCAACTTCAGAAACGCTTTTGAAAGCGTTCGGTTTTAAAAGTACGTTCTTGAGATGAAGAGTATCTAGCTCGACAGGGATAAAAATGTTGTATTTGGTTTTCAACAGAAAGGTGCAGTACAGGCTTTATGAGAGAGCTTATTAAAAAAAAACCAGTGAAGTAAAACACAATTTTCTTATAAGAACCCCTCTGAGAAAAACGTTTGAAAGCAACTGTATTGCCATACAAATCATTCCACAACCGGTATAGGTTTGCTTTGATGTTTTCCAATTATTTTTAAGGGAAAAAACTACGTTAACATGTCAGTCGGGTTGAAAAAGATGAACTTAATTCCATTTTAATAGTTCAAAGAAAAAATCAATGTAAATAAACGGATGGTAACCCTTTATGTTATTTTTTTAGATTTCAGTCAGTTTAAAAAGCATCTGTGGTGCTTATGGCATAATGGTTAGCATGTCCGCTTGCTAGCCCAGAGGTTCGTGGTTCGAATCCCAACATAGGCAAGAATAAACATTTTTCAACGGGAATTTCCTTTCGCTGGCAATTGCCCTTTCACAATTTTCCGTTCGGAACCGGCAGAAAATTGTAGGTCCCCTCCATTCCCTCACAAAGCACGGCTGTGAGAAATGTGCTAGGCTCTGAGGCTAATCGCTCTTATTTATTTTTAAAGTGCATACCACGATAGTCCTGTCAAATCATAGGAGTGCGTGTAAGAAGTTCATCGCTACATCTTCCCTGTACTGAACATTTTTGTTGAACAGAGTATAGCTGGGTAGTGTGCAAGTTAAAGAAAAGACAAATAAACTCAGAGTTTGGAGATGTACAAATCAAAATATTAACATCTAGAACAACCCTCAAATGGAGGAGTTCAATTGTCACTTTGCTGATGATGGTTGATACATCGTCGTAAGGCCTAAACACTATTTAGTCAAAGTAGTAGCAAATGCAGACGAAAGTTGGATTTACTGCCCAACACGTCATGCGGAGATTTTTTTACAATTGTTTTATAGGGAATGTTTTTACAAACTAAATAATGGTAGGTCTATATTTGCATAGGCCAGCAGCAATAAAAGTTATCTCTGACTTTGGATGAAAATCAAAGCTGGCACCTGCTGCTACGAAGAGTTAAGAGTTCTTGTTGCTCTTGACACAGTGGTATACAGGGATATGAAAAAACTGTTGAACTCGCAAAAACAGAATTTTTAGCCAAGCAGAATTAACACCACAAATCCCTATACCTACCTTACTTACTTAGGTGGGCATTACAGTTCGGGGTGAACCTGGGGCTCAACCAATATCCTTCTATAACGACTTCGATTTTGGGCGAGCTCTCTCCAGTTTTGCACTCTAAGTAGGTTGAGGTCTTCATCCACTTGATTGCGCCACATAAGACGAGGTCTTCCCCTTCCGCGATTTCCCTGCAATGCGCTTTCGAACACCCGACGAGCCGGAGCGTTTGGGTCCATCCGCTCTACATGGCCCAACCAGCCTCGCGATGCGTACTCTTCTGGCTATGCCCATGTCGCGGTACAGCTCATACAGCTCGTTGTTGTATCTTCTTCTCCACACATTGTCTTCGCATACGGGACCAAAGATCATTCGGAGAATTTTTCTTTCGAAACGACCAAGGCTTTCCTCATCCGCTTTCGATAAGGTCCATGCTTCCGCGCCGTAAAGCAGGACTGGGATGATCAAGGTCTTATACAAGGTAACCTTGGTTTTTCTAGAGAGGGTTTTGTTTCTCAATTGCCTTCTTAACCCAAAGAAGCAACGGTTGGCAAGAGTTATTTTCCGTTTGATCTCCGCACTGATGTTGTTGTCCGTGTCTACAGCGGATCCTAGGTAGACGATGTCCTGTACTACCTCGAAGTCATGTCTGTCTATTGTGACGTTTTGTCCAATTCGTCGATGTTCTGTGTCCTCGTTTGATGACAGCATATACATATCTCGTTTTGCCCTCATTGACCATCAAACCCATTTTTGCCGCTTCTGTTTCAATACTCGCAAAAACATCTATGACATCACGCTTCTTTTTCACATTACGTCAATATCGTCTGCGTAGGCGAGTAATTGTACAGACTTTTTAAAGACTGTTCCTCTGGTGTTGACTTTTGAGTTTCTTACAATCTTTTCAAGAATGATGTTGAAGAAATCGCATGACAGTTTGTCGCCTTGCCTAAAAACTGAGTCCTTAGCCAATCACAATCAACGGCACAAATCCTTACTTACAATTTCAAACAATGAATCGAGGAAAAAGTACTACCTAAGAGAACTACTCCTTGTTCATAACAGGGAAACTAGGGTCACCATTCGGCAAATAGAAAACAGATATCAACATTCTTTTTAAAAAAATCCACGAACGCCAGTACCGAGTGCCATATGCTAGGTTCCTTCAAAAAGAAAATAAATCTCAGAAAAGTATCTTTTTTACAGGACTAGTGTGGAACAGTGGACGAGTATCGAGGATACTTCAGATTTTTAGTAGTGCAGTTATACTCTCAGGGCATCAGAATGGATTTACGTTGGCCGAAATGAGATAGTAACAATAACAACCACTAACCCCTTATTCTCGTCCGCGTCGTTGCGTCAGTTTACTTCCCCATGAATTCCATTTTGCCCCTTTTGATAGACTGGCTGCGGAGCAGTTGGAGTTTGAATCTATACGGCAATGGTAATGTCATCATCTTCTTTAGGTCAGTTGTTTCACGTATTACGTTACCTTGTTCTCCAAATTTTAAAGAACAATATGTCTTGGCTTTACTGGGGCATTACCCAGCACTCCGGTTGCTATACTCTCAACACACTACTGAATCTTCCTCTCCTTGATACCCACATCATGGGATGTACTCTCAAGACATTTCCCGTTTAAAGAGAATTGATCTCTGGTACGATTCGCATTGGAGCTTTGAGCAACTCGTAGACAGTAAGTCTTTTGACTCACTTCGAAAAGATATGCCGTCTGCTACGATGATCATAGGGCTTAAGCTGCGTCAAAAATACACGGTCAATTATATCAGTCTATTAAAGACTGGTTAACTTTTAAACCAGGAACGGATTGCTATCGTATCTTTACCGATGGTTCCAAAACAGATAATGGATCTTCACCGATGGTTCCAAAATAGATAAAGGAAAAGGGGGTTGGTAACGTTTGCCCCAAAACACAAGCCCCAAACGAAAATCCCCAAACGCAAAATCCCCAAACGAAAATCCCCAACTCCCGAAATCCCCAAAGAGAGAATCTACAAACCCAATATCCCCAAAACAAATATATTCAAGTAGTGAATATATTTGTTTTGGGGATATTAGGTTTATGTATTAAAGCAAATGTAATCCAAAAAATTTAAATTATAATGCTTGTAACGTTTATTAAAATAAAAATACATTTTCGAAATCATTAACAAAATAAATATTCATATACTGATAACGTAACAGTAATGGTAACAAAATGAAATTTCTTTGAAAGTCTTTAATGAAACAAACACAAAAAAAATGAAAAGAGGATACAATCATGCATTTATAGTAATTTGTTGTTAAGGTTAAGAAACTGTTAATCGTTATCATTTATTAATTACAAAAACAACGAAAGAGAGAGATTTTTCTGAAAACTAAATGCACATAATTTATATGTACACAGACTCTGGGGATTTGGAGATTTCGTGGGGATTTTGACAAAAAAGATTGTTTAGGTGTGGATTTCATCAATGTGCATTATCTCAATGGGGATATTAGCTAGGTGGATAAAAATTTTTGGGGATTTTGATCGATGGGGATTTTTTTTTTTTGAGATTCTGTACGACACCCAGGAAAAGGCACTGTTACATTTGTGGAGATGATCGATGATATACGACTGCACAAGTCATAGACATAGACATAAACGCGTTGGTTTTCCAAGCAGACACACGCTATCCAAATGGCTATAAGCTACGTTACGTATGGAATGGCTGGATGAAGAGAAATATTTGTGTATCCAGCAACAGTCAAGATGTGCTTAAGACTCTATTCAACCCTCTAACTGCTTCGTAGGTTATCCAAAAATGCAAGACCTCTCGGAATGCAGTTGGAAGACCAAATTCTTTGAGTCTTTTTTGAGTTTCAGGCCATCACGGCCTAGCTGGAAACGAGTTCGCCGATGAACTTGCAAGGCAAAAATCAAAGGCTGCTTTTTTAGGACCTCAACTAGCGCTTTCTCGGTGAGGGCTTCCATCAACAATTGGTTCAGCGGAGTTCACTACTGTATACGACATGCCTCCATTGGATGGAGCGACAAACTAAACGTATGTTCCCCAACGTTAAAAAGAAAAAAGCAACATTTTTGTTAGAATTTAAAAAGTTAGTATTTTAAAAACCTCCAACTGAATAAAAAAATAATTCTAACCCAACTTAATATGGAAACCGGTTTAACAAAACGATCCTCTTCGAGTTCCATTCA
The DNA here is from genome assembly GCA_949752695.1 of Melanostoma scalare. Classification (NCBI taxonomy): domain Eukaryota; kingdom Metazoa; phylum Arthropoda; class Insecta; order Diptera; family Syrphidae; genus Melanostoma; species Melanostoma scalare. The sequence continues at coordinate 218,934,926 of OX456984.1, forward strand.
CAAGTCTTTTCATTTTAATAAAAAAAACATTGCTTGTTAAATATACTTGTTAAATATAGTTAACACTTCATAATAAATAATAATGAAATAAATAAATAAATAACAGCACTGGATCTAGTGAATTTCTCTCAACTTTACCTCAGAGGAGTCAGAGATCAGAGAAATATCGTCGATTCCAAACGGCTTAGTGGGAAAGAGCTTTTCGTGGCAGTGTTTTTGATTTCGGAGGACTTATAAATTCCTCTTCAAAGGCGATCCAATTAGATGTATCTGGATTCCAAACTCTAACTCCCGTGTACAGAGCTCACCATAGGGTACCACTTACAAAGAAATGTTAGAGGTGAAATTTGGGCATCAGGATAGTCTCAGTATTTGTTATGAGAATCCAACTTTTTGCTATTATATGTTATACTAGCTGACCCGCCTAGCTTTCCTCAAGTCCAAAGAAAACCAGAAATCGTCAGAAACACCCGATGGGCCTAGCTGAAGGTTGTCTGACAGTTTTGAGTTCGCCGTTCCAATTACCATGACAATATGGGGATAAAATGTGTCCCCTAGATTCAAAGAAAACGTAGTTTTGAGATAAACAAATACATTTCAGCATTTTAACGGTAAAAGATTTATGAAATCGGTCAAGAAGTTTCTCAGTTCCCGTGTATATTCCCGTTCCCATTCCCGTTTCAATGAGAATATGGAGATGAAATATTCATTAACCCTTTTCTTCGATCACTCTGCCTATTAAACAAATCGCATCAAAGTGCGTTGCGTAGTTTTAAAGATTTAAGCCTATTAAGGCACAGACAGCGGAAAGCGACTTTAATTTATACTCTGAAAAGGATAAAAATGGTAATATGTAGATGGAACTAACAGTTTTGGTTTAAGAGAGGGGTTCCAATGTAACAACAGATTTCATACAAAAGCCTTTTCCTCTATGAACTACGACACAAATGTTTGATTAAGTAATAACCCTAGCGATCATACAAAATAAGAGGTTAACGAAATTGTAAATTAAAAAGAAAAAAATCACTTACCACAAGCACTTGCTCAGTATAGGAAAGACTTCGCACGGGCAACCGGTGCTAGACAATATCCGTATCGAAACACTGTCGCACAACACAACCTTCATCCTCTTTTTGCACTCAAAAGGACTTTCAAACAAAAACTTCCGTTAGCAATTTAAAAAAGGCCATTATCGCTTGCACATTCAAGCTTCCAAGAAAACACTGAATTTCACAAACACTTCTTTGAGCTTCGGCTCGTATGGTATAAATTAAGGCGATTCACATCTAGAATTTAACATTCTTTAGACAAAAAAAAAAAAACAAAATAAACACAAGAATTGCATTTAAGACACTGGCAGACAATGTGGCTCAAGGAAAAAGCTCTTTACATAAGGGTGGGTAGACAAAGCAAAAACAAAATAAACATTTGACTTTTCCAAGGTATTGGCAACAACTTAAGATTAAAACGGCACACGAACATTATTAAAACACGCGATGTTGAGCACGAACACAGATTCATCTCGAATTAATGAATCCAAAAAAAAAAGCTGAGTAGGCTTTTCCAAGTTAACGAACACCGGAAAATATCTGGAAAAGAAAAGTTATTGGGAATTATTCTTAGTGATAAGGAGTTTATATAATAATTTATAGGATAAGTAAGAAAATAATTTAGTAGGTTGAAAAGTTGCAGTTGGAAAAGTAAGTGTAAGCAAAAACTCAAGTTTGTGGGTTGCCACTCTTATTCTTATCTTACAAAATAGTTATAAATGTTTTTCATGGTTTGTCTCACAATTAAACATGTAATAAAATCTTTTTTTTGCAAATTAGATTCCCTATATAGCTTAAGTTTAACAACAGAAATAATAAAGTTGTAAGCAAAAATCGATACAAATTTGGAAAAAAGAATTCTCTATACAGGGTGTCATTTCCGTGTTACATACTTTGGGATGTGATTCTTGGTCATATTCTAAGAAAAAAATTGTTTTACAGTAAAGTCCGTTTCTCAACTTTGACATCACTTTTTTGACATTTAAAAAAAGGTAACTTTGGTGTACCCTGACCTGTGTTAAATTCGATTTCTCTGTCAATACTAATGGTAGAGACTTAATTTTAGACTTTGTTTTTTGGAGAAATAATAATCTTTAAAACTGTATTTAAATACGGATCCTATAGGCTTAGCGTTGCCAGATTTTAAATTTTAAATGGTGTCCAAGTTTTCTTCCCCAAGCAAAGTTATGACTTTGAGGAAATTTTTTTCAGAAAATGCCTGGCAAACATAGAGTTTCCTTATTTTTTATAGATGAACTAAACAATAATAAAAAAAACTCATTATTAAGTGCACTCAAAAACCCATACATTATGATATGTACTTGGAATAATATAGAACCGGTAAAAATTCTAATTTTGGGTTTTTTACGGACTATTATTGCAACAGCTTTCTTGGACAGACGAATCCTAATTCACAAGAGATGGTATCACAAATTTCCATAACCTCCATACATGGGCTTCAACCAATCCACATTCAAGACGGCAAAGATCGTTTCAGCGCAGATTTTGTCAATATGTGGGCAGGTGTAATTGGAACTAAATTGTTCGGACCTCTCAAGTTACTACCCCGACTTGATTCTATTAACTATCTACAGTTTTTACAATATAATCTACCAGATCTATTGGAGGATGTTCCACTGCGTCAGCGAATTTCATCATATTTCCAACAAGAGGGTGCTCCCGCCCACTATGGTCGTGAAGTTAAGGATTGGCTGGATGAAAAAAACGATGATAGGCAGAAATGGACCAATTCACTGGCCTGTACGATCTCCCGGTCACATTGTAATGGATTTTTTTGTATGGGGACGAATGAAAGAAATTATTTACTCCCCTGAAATAACAACCTTAACTGAATTAGAACAACGTATTTCCAAAGGATCCCTACAAGTAAGACAAGAGTTGTCAACAGCAAACATACACAATGAAATCCAAAAACGGGCTCTGGCATGCATTCAAAACGAAGGAGGGCACTTTGAGCACTTTTTGTAATTGTATTTGTATAAAATAAATAAAAAACTATTAAAAGCCCCCACATTATTGTTTTATTCAAACAAACCTCAGGGCTAAAAACCTTTCTCTTTTTAAAAAAAACTTTACCCATTTTGTACTTTTCATATCATAAAATGTATGGGTTTTTGAGTGCACACATTAATGAGTTTTTTTTTTTATTGTTTTGTTCATCTGTAAAAAATAAAGAAACTCTATGTTCAACAGGCATTTTGTGAAAAAAAATTTACTTTGAGTCAAAACTTTGCTGGGGGAAAAAAATTTGAACACCATTTAAATTGAAAATCTAAGCCTATAGGAGCGCAATTTAAATACAGCTTTAAAGATTATTTTATCTTCCAAAAATTAAGTCTAAATCTAGGTCTCTGCCATCTGTATTGACAAAGAAATCGAATTTAACACACGTCAGGGTAAACAAAAGTTAGTCTTTTTTAAATTGTCAAAAAGTGATGTCAAAGTTGAGAAACGGACTTTACTGTATGACAATTTTTTTCTTAGACTATAATCAAGAATCACATTCCGAAGAATGTAACACGAATTAAGGGACACCCTGTGTAATCATCGGACAACACAACATATTACCCCAATCAAAACAAGAATGATACTTGCCAAGTCAGAAATGTTTATTAATTGTAATTTCAGGGACAAAAGGAATCTCTGTGTACGCATAGATATGAGCATAACATACACTGTCAGATAAAATAAAGTGCAATGCAAATGCACTTGACTCATTTTAAAAATGTAGAGAACAAACTATGAGAAAGATTTATCACTCTCTTTCATGTTCTTACGATATATGTTATAATTTTTCATCAAACCTTTAAGAATACTACGATATTTTTGTTCTCTTTTAAACATGAACTGCATTAATTTTCAAGCAAATGACATTGAGCTTGGACAGAATAAAGTGCAATTTTTCAATACCTGTGCAAAGTATACATATGTAGCTAATAATAATTCAAAATGAAAAAATAAGCAAAAATGATCAACAGGTTTGCAAACATTTTGCTTTTTTTGGAAAAACATGGAACAACAAATTTGCTTTGACATGGAACAACTCTCATCTGAATTGAAAGAATTTCTGGTTTCGGACCGTTAACGTGGGTTGACCTTCCGTAAACTAGGAGAAAAATATGGTCTGTCAAATTTTGGAGCCAAGAAGGTTTATTTGAACTTCATTAAACAGGGATCTGCTGCCAGTCAGAAGAAAGAGGAAAACAACAACACCTGATGACGCAGAATCAAACCATAAAAAACCATTATCCTGAGTTTTTTTTCCTCAGCTCCTCAGCTAAAAACATTAAAGAAGACCTACAATTAGACGTAAGACCAAGGACAGTCCAAAGGCGACTTAATGAAAGTTGGCTACGGAACTATTGCGCAAAGAGAAAACCTTTGCTAAGCCAAATAAATATAAAAAAAGACTTGCTTTCGCAAAAAAATATTTATAGTGGAGGACCGTAAGCTTTTTACCTAGGAATCCAGGGCCAGTCCATGGATTTTCATGAAATTTTCGGAAATGTGTTTTGAATGGCGTATAGAAAAAAGTTAAAAAAAAAAATTTCACCGCTCTCAATTTTTTAATTATTTTTAAAATTAATTATTAACTTTTAGAATTTTATTTTATTTATTTAGGGTGTTTAAGATACGGTTTTCCAAAGAGTAAGGATAGATAGGTTTTGTCAACACAAAAAAAAAGTTGTATGGGAAGGGGGGTCTATATCCCTCCGTGTAGGCGCGAGGGGCAATTTTATATGAAATTTACTCAATTTTTTTAAAAATTATTAAAAATTAACTAACCCACTTACTTTCTCATACTTCAGTGTTTTTTAAAAGCTATTGCTTTGTTCTTTAATAAAAATTGTAATTTGAGTTTACTTAATGAACAGATTCTGAGAAATCAAGCCTCAAAGTCAAAATTTTGAAAAAAGAAAATATTTTTTTCCTAATAAATTTTTTTTTACATAATTTTGCCCCATTAAGTGCCATTTTTTCTTTTCATATTCAATGCTTTTATTAGTTTTAATTCAAAAGCAAAAAACCGAACAAAAAAATTTTTCTTGGTTTAAGAGAAATTAAAAAAAAAACGAAAGTTACTTTTTTCTAGAAAACAAAATGTCGTTAATTTCCCGCTAATTGAACTTTTTTCCTGGAAGTGAAATATGAAATGTGTCTTAAATAGCATATAAAAAGAAGTTAAAAAAAAAAATTTGTATAATCTTAATTTTAATATAAATTATAAATAATAAATAAAATTTTAGAGTTATCTTTTAATTATATTAGTTTTAAGTTAAATTTTAAAACTAAGACATAGTACAAACTTGAACTTTGGTCTCAAAGGATAGCACATGTACTGATTTGTGCCCCAAATGCTGTTTCCGGTCAAACGTGTTGATGAATCAGAAAAAATATGGTTTTTTGCCAAATAAATACTCGCGAATTTTTCTACGTGCATTCAGTATGCAAACAAACATATATCAATAAGGGATGCATCAATTCTTATTTAAAAGAAAGAACACTACATCAGCATTCTCCCCACCAAAAAAAAAAAACTTCGGGCCGTTTATTTAACTGATTTAAGTCTCTTTGATTGGTTGAAAACTCAAAATTTAGGAAAAAACCACATTTTTTCGGTTTTATCAACACGTTTGACCGGAAACAGCATTTGGGGCACAAATCATTACATGTGCTGTCCTTTGAGACCAAAGTTCAAGTTTGTAATAGGTCTTAGTTTTAAAATTTTACTTAAAACTAATATAATTAAAAGATAACTCTAAAATTTTATTTATTATTTATAATTTATATTAAAATTAAGATTATACAAATTTTTTTTTTTTAACTTCTTTTTATATGCTATTTAAGACACATTTCATATTTCACTTCCAGGAAAAAAGTTCAATTAGCGGGAAATTAACGACATTTTGTTTTCTAGAAAAAAGTAACTTTCGTTTTTTTTTTAATTTCTCTTAAACCAAGAAAAATTTTTTTGTTCGGTTTTTTGCTTTTGAATTAAAACTAATAAAAGCATTGAATATGAAAAGAAAAAATGGCGCTTAATGGGGCAAAATTATGTAAAAAAAAATTTATTAGGAAAAAAATATTTTCTTTTTTCAAAATTTTGACTTTGAGGCTTGATTTCTCAGAATCTGTTCATTAAGTAAACTCAAATTAAAATTTTTATTAAAGAACAAAGCAATAACTTTTAAAAAACACTGAAGTATGAGAAAGTAAGTGGGTTAGTTAATTTTTAATAATTTTTTAAAAAATTGAGTAAATTTCATATAAAATTGCCCCTCGCGCCTACACGGAGGGATATAGACCCCCCTTCACATACAACTTTTTTTTTGTCTTGACAAAACCTATCCATCCTTACTCTTTGGAAAACCGTATCTTAAACACCCTAAATAAATAAAATAAAATTCTAAAAGTTAATAATTAATTTTAAAAATAATTAAAAAATTGAGAGCGGTGAAATTTTTTTTTTTAACTTTTTTCTATACGCCATTCAAAACACATTTCCGAAAATTTCATGAAAATCCATGGACTGGCCCTGAATTCCTAGGTTTTGCCTTTTTTATGTCTAACGGTCCTCCACTATTAACAAAACAACAATCGAATTGGGAAAGCATAATTAGGCACTATGAGTAACGTGACCATACGTCCCGCTTTGGGCGGGACAGTCCCACTTTCAGGCAGTCTGTCCCGCTGTCCCCCACGAGGCTGAAATTGTCCCGCTTTTGCATTTTTGTCAGGGTTGAGTTTCTTTTGATTCGATAAAATTTAAGCATAAACATTTTCATTCTTTTGTATATTAGGTTTGTTCGTTGAAGCCATAGGGTGGCCCTGGGCTCGCCACAAAGCCTTTTTTTGAAAAACCTAAAGTCGCCCTGAATGTCAAATTGAACGTTTTTTTGCCAACGTTCAATTAATATTAGTTTGCAATAGAAGTATCCATTTATAAAACAAAGAAATGATGACACCGCAGACGTTACATGTGAAAAATGTCGTACAGATTTTAGTGTTGGACATGGTGGTGCCTGTGATATAGAAAAACATTTAAAATCAGAAAAACATAGACTTGCCGATCAAGCCGCTGCAATGCATAATTTTTATAAGAAAACCGAGTCGCCGACTTCTAAGGATTTGGATTTAGCTGCAGTTGGAGGTACGTGGGCGTATCACACCGTGCAACATAGTCACAGTTTTCGCTCAAATGACTGTTCTTCTTCATTAATTCAAGCATGTTTTGAGCAAAAATTTAGATGTGCACGTACAAAGTTTCAAGCTATTGTGGTTAATGTGCTGTCAACCATGGCAACCGAAGATTTAAAAGAGCATTTACATAAAGCCAATTGCAAAACTTTATTAACGGATGCTTCAAATCATGGCTCAATCAAATTATTCCCAGTTTTAATTCGCTATTTTTTACCATAGGAAGGCGTGAAAGTTAAGGTTTTAGAGGAGCAGCCAGGCGAAACATCGGATATTATTGTACTTATTGTATTGAAGGAAGTATTGTCTTTTAATGACTAAAATAAAAAGAGATAACACAAACTGCAACTTCGGGGGAAAGAATAGGAGAGGAAATAATAATGTTTCCTCATAGTTGAACCAATCACTCGGCAGACAGATTATTGAGATTGGATGTGGAGCCCACATAGTCCACAACGCGATCAAAACTGCCGCTGATTGTCTTCCTGTGGATTTCGAATGCATTATAGTAAAAATTTACTCATTTCTACATCTAGAGCGTTCGAGTAGACGCTTTGAAAGAGGTTTGTATTTCAACCGAGACAGAGTATCACAAGCTGCTGGACTATAGTAAAACAAAGTGGCTTGCGTTAATGCCCGCGCTTGAGAGAGTTATAAAAATGTTTCAGCCTTTGAAAAACTATTTTCTGAGTATCCACAAATGCCTAAATACTTTAAAGACGTTTTTCGAAAAACTCAGAATTGTGGTTATATTTTTGTCAAGCACAAACAGCGACCTTTAATGAAGTTGTTTTGAAAGTCAAAGCGCAAAGGAAATTAATCGTCTCCGAGATAACCTAACACTAAAAGAGAATACGATTTTCTTTCCTCACATGATCCGTGGCCTGATGGTAAAATTCCAAGAAAGAGCAGAAGAAAAAGCAGCAGTAAACCAGAACGTAAAAACTACGGCGGCTGAGTTTTATAAAACAAGCAAGGAATACTTGAACCAGTGCCAGTAGTGTCAATTTAACACAGAACAAGAAGTGTTTGGATGGTCAAATTTAACAAAAGTGCCTACGTGGGAAGAGGTACAGAAAGTGGTTGATTTACTAATCAAAATCAGCAGCCAAGATGCGAAAGTCTTTAACGAGTTCTCACTTATTTTTAACTTTAACTTTTTTTAATTACATACATAATTCCGAAGATGTCCCGCTTTGACAAAAAAAAATAAATGGTCACGTTACCCATGAGTCTAAATTTGAGTTAAAAAATTCCAAATCAAGAAAAGAGTTTGGTGCAAGCCCAAAGGAAGACTCGACCAAAGATGCATTAAAAAATCGTCCAACATGGTGGTGGGTCTTTAATGGTTTGGGGATGTTTTTCCTCTGGTGGCGTGGGGAATATTGTCAAAATTGACACCAAATGACGGGTTCTCATTACGTCAACATTATTATAGAAAACTTAACTTCTTCGGCATCAAAAATATCGCTGGAAAACTACATTTTCCAGCATAATAATGATCCGAAACATACTTGCAAAGTGCCAAAGCAGTTTCTTTCTCAAAACAACGTGGAAGTATTGGAGTTGCCACCTCAATCCCCAGATCTCAATCCGATAGAGCATCTTTGGTCCATATTAGATGACAGAATTCCGTTAGATGGTCGGCGAAATATGCCGTATATTTGAGAAAGCCTCCAATTTGAATGTAAGAGGATTCCATCTGAAATTATATTATATTATATACTTTTTTTGTTGATATTTTGAATTTGCACTTAATTTTGTTTTTTCTTTATTCATGATGTGTTGCAAGCATATTTTATGTTATTTTAATTTTGTTTATGAATACTGACATGTTTATAAAAGAACTTTCATAAATTAAAGAAAATGATTTTTAGAAATAAAGTTCATAAAAACAATACAAAATAAAATGAGTTAGTATCTTAATTCCGGTTTGCACTTCATTTTATCTGGCAGAGATACCTCTGCATACTCAAAAATAATACATGGTGTAAGTTTCCCTTCTCTACTAGAACCTTTGATCTCACTCTTTTACGATACTCTTACCTTGTTTCTAGCCGTCAATTTTTTGTACATGTAATTCGGTTGTGGTTCGTGGGGTATAAGGATGATGGGATGTAGCTCTCTGTTCAACACGAGACTTGGACAATATTTTGCGGCCCTTCGATGATAAACAATTCTTAGCTTAATCTTGGTATCTTCATGGTTTTATTACCAAATGCTTTTCTTTTTTTTTAATTCAAATCAAATGCAGTTTTTTTTATTTCTAATCAATTGTAATCATTCATTCTATTTTTATTTTCATTCAGTTCATCTTTTTTTTAAACTTATTATCATTCAATTTTATATAATAATATACTTATACCTACTGAATCTTGCATAAGTTTAAAAGATATTGTATCTTATTGTGTAAGAATTTAATTTAATTTTGGTGGGGGCAAAACCCCCATTTATTAGGCTTAATACAAGCTATTAACTTACAAACTAAGAAACTTAATAGCTAAGACATTACTAACTAGTTGGAGGGCTTAGGAGAGGCAGGGAGTATAAGTTTTTAACTTACAAACTAAGAAACTTAATAGCTAAGACTTACTAAGTAGTTGGAGGGCTAAGGAGACGAAGTTTTAGGCAAGGAATACTCATATAGAAGTCAAAACAAGAGGAGTGGGAGTTGACATTTCTCAGCATTCGGGAGATGGGTTCATTGGAGCCGTAAGAGGTTCAATGGGTGGGAAGATAGAAGAGACGGGGATTCCGGGTGTTACGAGGGTTAGTATTTAGAAAAATGGATTCGTTAAGGGCTGGAGAGTCAATGGTACCTGTGAGGATTCGGTGAATGAAGAGAACGTCAAATATTTCTCTTCGATCTTTCAGCGTATTTAGGTTTAGGAGTTTGATTCGGTCTTGATAAGGAGGTAATATCACGGGATTACTCCAATTAAAACCTCGAAGAGCAAAACGGAGGAAACGGCGTTGTATGCTCTCAATTCTGGCAATGTGCACTTGTTGGAAAGGCGACCAGACTTGACAAGCGTATTCAAGAAGTGGACGAACAAATGAAATGTAAAGGGATCGGGTTACGTAAGGGTCTGCAAATTCTTTGGACCATCGCTTCACGAAGCCAAGTGCTGAATTTGTCTTAAGGATTATATCGTCGATATGTTTGAGGAAATTCAGCTCACGGTCGCAAATAATCCCAAGGTCCCGGATCACCTCAACGGTGGAAATGATTTGACCGTTTAGAAGATAGAGACGGGGAGTAGATTTGATGCGTTTCCGTGAGAAGGTTATTGATTGGCACTTGGAAACATTTAGCTCCAGGCAGTTTTTGGAGCATTGAAAAATTGTCGAGGTCAAGTTGGAGGTGGGAAGAGTCTTCAGAAGAAGAAATGATCCGGTAAAACTTAGTATCGTCCGCATAGAGAGAGATAGAGGAGTGTTTGATGATCATTTCAATGTCGTTAATACTGAGAATGAAGAGGAGAGGGCCTAAATGGCTGCCTTGGGGAACACCGGATGTAGCTAGAAAGCGGCTGGATAAGGCGGATCTGAACCGAACGCTGTAAAAACGGTTTTCTAAATAAGAAGAAATCCATCTCAACAGAATGGGTTCAAAGCCGAGGGTGGAAAGTTTAAAAAGAATAAGTTTGTGAGAGATTTTATCGAAAGCTTTACTGAAGTCAGTTGAAATTACATCGACCTCCTTTCCATTCTCCAAGGCTGAGAGGGAAAATGAGACAAAATCAACGAGGTTTGTTGTTGTTGACCTGCCTTTGAGGAACCCGTGTTGTCTAGGGGAGATGAGAGATTTGCAACGAAAACTTAAGTTTTCATACAATATGCTTTCGAAAATTTTGGGTATATGCGATAGTTTAGCGATGGGACGATAATTTTTCACGTCGCACTTAGGACCTTTTTTGTGTATAGGGGTTATAAACGCCTTTTTCCAAGCTTGGGGGAAAACACCAAGGGATATGGACAAGTTAAAGATTTTAGAGAGGGGAAGGGAAAGAGTTGAGGAGCACTTCTTAAGAAATATGGCAGGTATACCATCGGGGCCAGGAATAAACTCATCATTTAGATGATTTAACTTTTCTTCAATTAGGTCGGAGTCAAAGAAACGTGGAAGGAATGGATCAAAAGAAAAATTCGGTAAAAACGAGAAATAATCTGAATCAGGAACAAAAGAATAGTCCGTGAAAGATTGTTTGAAGTAATTTGCGAAATAGTTTGCTACGGCGAGTGCATCGGATGAGGATTCATTATTAAAGGAAAGGGAGGAAGGGTACCCGTCAGATTTTCTTTTGTGGTTGACAAATTTATAAAAAGACGTAGGGTCATTAATAATGTTAGATTTCATTTCGATTAAATAGCGTTGGTAAAGGGTGTTGAAAAGCTCACAGAAATGGAAATAAGAACCAAGGTAAGCTGAATAGTCAGTAGGAGATCGAGTACGAAGGAAGATTGTCCACTATTTGTTCCTTTTATTTCTTAGAGTACGGAGCCTATGGTTATACCACGGAGGGGAAGTAGAAGAAGTTTTAAGTCTAGAAAGGGGAACGAAGAGGGATATAGCTTTATGTACTTCTCTGTAGAACGCGGATGTGGCATCTTCTACGGTTAGATTATCAAAATTAAAGTGAGTTCTATTGAGATAATCATTAATTTTGCGAAAGTTTGCTTTGTGGAAATCGAATGAAGCTGGAGGTACAGGCGGGTGTAGGTTATCGATCGTTGAAAGAAGAAGGGGTGAAAGTGAGATTGAAGAATTAATGGGATCTGTTGTAAATACAAGGTCAAGTTGCCTACCCATGTAGTTTGAAATTCCACTTACTTGGCAGAGGCAAGAGTCTGCAAGGCGATCAACGAACAGACATTCTTTAGAAGAGATGGGGCTAGGAAGCAATGTAAACGATAGGTCATCTGACAAAGTCCAGTTTAGATACGGCAGGTTGAAATCACCGAAAATAAGGATCTCATCATGGGGTTCACATAAATCTGAAATGTCGTCAATCGTTTTGATTGCAAATTCATAAGATTCGAGGGGTTGCGATGGTAAAATATAGAAGCAGATAATGTAAAGCGATTTATGGGGTAGAGTGATTTTGATTGAGACAAAATCAAGGCTGGGGGAGGAGGATGTTGAGAGAAGAGATGAATCAATTGTATTGGTGACAGCAATGAGGACACCACGATAAGGAGAGTCATCAGTGTCACGGTCTTGATCGTCATCTCGATAAACATTGAAAGTAGGTGGGAACAATTCTTGGTTGTTAATGGTAGGGATAAGATTAGTTTCAGTCAGGGCAAAGACGTCAAAAGGCAAAGCATGGGATTGTTGAAGGACTGCTCTTGTTTTTGAGCGAAGTCCTCTTACGTTTTGGTAGTAAAAGGTAAGAGGCAGATTCTGAGATGCTGAATTATGAACGAAAAAACTTTTCATGGTAAGCTCTGCTACGAAAGAAGAAAATGCTATCAATAGATAAATAAATAAATATTTGCACCGATTTTTGATTACAACAAAAAATTTTATTCGCAACATTGAATATCCTTGAGTAGTTTTGTCAGAAAAACCAAGAAAGCTATTTTTACCACGAAAACCATTTTTACCTATTTTCTACTATATGGCGGCCAAAGGAAGGACAAGGGTGACAACACTCAACACTACAAACCAGAATTTAAGCCTACACTAATAAATTTGTATATCAACTAATTAAATCTCAAATTATACAGCAAAAAAGAACTCTGGCGGAACCTTTAATCATTAAAATTCATTTCATTGACATCAGCTATTTGTGCAGCCATCGAAGAACCTAACCAACAAGTAATCTTTAAATCTAATGCAAACTTTGCTTATGGCCTACCCCTACACGAAACAAGGATAAGTAAAACCAATTTCGTCAACTGCATAAGACCGCAAACCGCAACGATAAAGTTTATTTTTTGTGTTATCATTGTTCAGTAGCAGCAGCAACAACAACAGCATTATGAGATTTACTTCAATGTTACTAAAAACAGCAAAATATTACAATATTCATTGGGGGCGACAACAAATTTTAATTAGTTTTTATAATAAGAAGTATTAAAGTTGAACTTGGGCGAAGCTAGTTTCAAATTGGTTTTGTAGTGGTGATAAAGTTAATTACAATACGTTGCTGGCTTGAATGGGCATTTTAAGGCCAAAATGAAATGAAGAAGGGAAAATTTGGAAAGTGTGTGTGTGAGTGTGGTATACTCGTCGTCGAGCTGTTAAAGGTAAATCCGAAAGGATTAAATTCAATTACTTGTTATGTGACACTTAAGTTGCTTCTTTGGGGGAAAGTTTTAAGGAAAAGTGTATTGTCTTTGCCATAAAAACAGAAACCATAATAAAAAAAGGATCCTTGCTGGGCAATGGATGCAAGTCTTGGCAATAAAAACCAATTGATTTTGTTACTCTGGGGAGATAGCTGTTTGAGAGAGTATGTCAAGAAAATTCTGATGGCAAATTGGTTTGCAAATTGAACTGAGTAGGTGTTCTTGCATGAAAATATTTTATTGATCAAATAAAAATTTTCAGCAAATACCACCAAATTAAGCAACATAACAAAATATGATCATTTGTTGCCGAGGAAACCCCGCAGCAAAAACAAGGACTGCAACTTGTGGTATATACAGACTTACTTACTTACTTACTTAGGTGGGCATTACAGTTCGGGGTGAACCTGCTCTCTCCAGTTTCGCACTCCAAGTCGGTTGAGGTCTTCATCCACTTGATTGCGCCACATAAGACGAGGTCTTCCCCTTCCGCGATTTCCCTGCAATGTGCTTTCGAACACCCGACGAGCCGGAGCGTTTGGGTCCATCCGCTCTACATGGCCCAACCATCGCATCGTAGCCGCGCGATGCGTACTCTTCTGGCTATGCCCATGTCGCGGTACAGCTGATACAGCTCGTTGTTGTATTTTCTTCTCCACACATTGTCTTCGCATACGGGACCAAAGATCATTCGGAGAATTTTTCTTTCGCAACGACCAAGGGTTTCCTCATCCGCTTTCGATAAAGTCCATGCTTCCGCGCCGTACAGCAGGACTGGGATGATTAAGGTCTTATACAAGTAGGGATTGCAATCCCGGGATTCGGGATCCCGGGATCCCAAGGCTTTTTTCGGTCCCGAATATCCCGGGATTAGAATCGTAAAATCCCGGGATTTTCGGGATTGATTTGTTGATTATTTTGACTTATTATTTTATCTACTTGAAACTTTTCCGATAAAAAAATTTTAAATTGAATTCCACTTGGTTTTGAATTGATAATAATAATTAATAAGAATTTTTTTCACTGTCAAAACATCCTTTGGATGTATTCCAAAACAAAGTTAAAAAGTTTGTCGTTCCTGTGTGTATAGAGCTCTTTATATCGTAATAATATTCTCAAGTACCTAAATAATAATAGTAAGAGAAGTAATAATAATGATGGCAATACATTATGAATAGAACACAAGAAGATAGTATTCAAATATTCAAAATGAAAATAATATTTAAAGGAAAAGAAACACACAATCAGTATAGGGTGAAGTATTCAAAATGAAAAGATTAATTAAAAAATAAGCGAAAGTTTGCAATTCTTTCAAAAATAGACTCAACATTCACTTTTCTGTTGAGATCTAGGGTTAAAGTGTACCAAGGGAGATTTAGCATATTTTTCAATACTTTATTTTGTGATAATTGTAATTTCTTTTTATTCCAAAAAGCTACTTTAGCCCATATTGGACATCCATATTGCATTAAAATAGCTTTGTCAATAAATATCTTGTTTTCATTAGTGAAAGCAGATTTTCGATTTATAAAAGGCTAAAGCATCCTAATTGCAAGAACATATTTTGAGTATCTACCAGACCTTTATCATTGGCTTAAAAATGGTTGAAAACTAGATTGTGTTTTGAGAACTTTCAAACTAGTTCGTATGTTTCGTCGTGTGCTTTTCGAGACTTCCATTCTTTTCATTGTTTTTGATCTATATGAGTATTCTTAAACCCCTTTGCACATTGTTTTTTTCTTTTGTATTTTTGAGTGCTAATATCGCTGTTTTCAAGGATGATCTAAATCAAAATTTAATTTCAAAACAAAAAACCACTTAGTTTAAGGGCATTTTCTTCATAATGTTTCACGTTTCTTAGTTATAAGAAGCCCTCATAAAATGACGAGATAAAAAACAGTTTGAAACTAGTTAAATAACTACAAAAACCCAATGCAACAAAAGAGTTAAAATCATTAGAGAGAAAAAGCAAAAGGTTTTCACACCAATTTGTCATCGAAACATTAAAAAAAAATTTAAATATAAATCAGCCATCAACCACGTAATTTTTTTAACTGTCTAAAACATTGAGCCAATCCCGGGACTAGTCCCGGGATCCCGGGATTGACATATCTGAATCCCGAAATCCCGGGATTGAAAAAAACTTTCGGGATTGCAATCCCTATATACAAGGTCACCTCGGTTTGTCTAAAGAGGGTTTTGTTTCTCAATTGCCTTCTTAACCCAAAGAAGCAACGGTTGGCAAGAGTTATTCTCCGTTTGATCTCCGCACTGATGTTGTTGTCCGTGTCTACAGCGGATCCTAAGTAGACGAAGTCCTGTACTACCTCGAAGTTATGTCTGTCTATTGTGACGATTTGTCCAATTCGTCGATGTTCTGTGTCCTTGTTTGATGACAGCATATACTTCGTTTGCCCTCATTAACCATCAAACCCATTTTTCCCGCTTCTGTTTCAATACTCGCAAAAGCACCTATGACATCACGCTTTCTTCTTCCCATTACGTCAATATCGTCTGCGTAGGCGAGCAATTGTACAGACATTTGAAAGATTGTTCCTCTGGTGTTGACGTTTGAGTTTCTTACAATCTGTTCAAGTATGTAGAACTATCTTGTAGGACACACTGTGCTCTTAGCATTTTTTTTCTTAAATTAACTGATACCACATCTATGTGTGTGTAATGGCCTGACGATCTTGCGATCATCCCGACATATGTTCATGATATATAATAATAATCAGTTATCTAACTTTTCTTATATATATTAACAGTCTTCGATACTGTAAAGAGAGCCAGTTTTAAATATACTGTCACAAAGTGAAGTCAATTTGCAGTTTGTTTTATTCTAACATATATCAAGTTTGCTCGCTCCCCCTACAAATTTCAGAAGAGTGATACCACGTGAAAAAGAAACATTTTTAGTTTTTTAATCAGACAGCAATATGTCGCAAGAATTTGCCGAATTTTTTGCGGTAGCAACTTCTGCTACTCTAAAAAGTATTTTGCATTCTTTGAAACTGCAAACTAGTGGCAGTAAGGCAGTGCTAAGGCTGCGAGTAGAAGATGCAGTTAAGGACTTTGAAGAGGAGGATCTTCAAAAGTTGGTTCAACATTTTTTGCATGAGGATCCAGCAGACAAAGGAACCGCAACCGCTGAGCACGTGTCCGAGCAGCAAAATGTGTCATTGTCCAGGAACGAGTTTGACGAGGAGCTTGCCTTTCTACGAGACGCATGTAAAAAAAAAGGAGGAGATTATTCTTTTGAAGCGAAAGCTAAAAGAATTACAGATGGAAGACGCAGACCACGATGTGAATGTTCAGTTTTCGCACAATTTTAAAGACATGGAAGACTTGTTGTGTCCTTTCACAGGAGATGATAACTTTCCTATAGATCGTTGGGTAGAACAGTTCGACGAGACTCACAAAGTTCATATTTGGAAAGAGACTCCTCAATGGTACGGCAAAGTTGCTTGTGAGATCTTTAAAATTACGTAATTGGCATGAACTAAGACACGCTCTGCTTAGTGAATTTAAGTGTGTGGTTACAAAGGCGGATATTTTTACCGAACTCAATGGAAGGAAAAAAAGACGAGATGAAACCGTACAGCAGTATGTACTTTCCATGCAAGAAATCGCGTCGCATAACCCCGTTGAAGAAGAAGACCTTATTCAATTTATTATCAAAGGTATTTGCGACACCGAAGTTAACAAAAGCATTCTATACAATGCCAACAATATAGAGCAGCTTAAGCACGCTCTGAGAAAATACGAAAAGCTAAAAAACAACAGCCGTGATAATCTACCTGCCAGACCTAGACCCAACTCAAATTAACAATCGCCACAATCATCAATCTAATTTATTTAGAGCAAGAGATCACCCTACCGCACGAGAAGCTAGTGTACCTGCCAATAGTTCTTATCAGAAGAAAGAGTTCACTTGCTTTAAGTGTGGCCACCGTGGACAGATTGCCAAAAACTGTGCAAACAATAAACCAGTTCTAACTCTTCAGTGCGAGAAATACACCAGCAAAACAAATTATACCAGCAACAAAAGAGAAGAGATAAAAAACACGATCTGTGATTTTCGACCTGTGAATGGAAATTCACATTCACAACTTGTGAACAGCTCTTAAATAAACTGTGATTTGATAAAACGTGATTGAGAATTTTTTTTAGAAACTTAACAGAAAAATGCGAACATACTACAAAGAACAAAGCCAGCATGTCAGAGATACAAACACAGCAGCCCATACCTTACCAAACGTTCTTCCTCTTTCTTTTATCTTTTCTTCACACTTCGTTTTAGTTCACGTTCACAGCCACAACGCACACAACTGTGACTGTGTTTTTGGGAGTCATTTCACAGCCACAACACACAACTGTGAAAACACAGTTTTGTAAAAGGTTCACTAAAGCGTTCTGTGATTCCACGTTCACAGCAAGAGAAAAGAGCACTTAACTTAGCAAACTGTGAAACTGTGAACGTGAAATCACAGAACGCTTTAGTGAACCTTTTACAAAACTGTGTTTTCACAGTTGTGTGTTGTGGCTGTGAAATGACTCCCAAAAACACAGTCACAGTTGTGTGCGTTGTGGCTGTGAACGTGAACTAAAACGAAGTGTGAAGAAAAGATAAAAGAAAGAGGAAGAACGTACAACGTATGGTCGTATGGTATGGGATGGGGGCTGCTGTGATTGTATCTCTGACATGCTGGCTATTTTCTTTGTTGGTGTAAGTTTTAATTACAAGAAAAAAAGAAAAGAATTTTGTTATATGTTGATGTTGACGACTATGTTTTATTGTATGCAATTATGCATGCATGTTTTTGTTTTGTGTAGGATAGGAAAAGGAATGTAGGTAAAGAAGGTAATAAATTTAAATTGCACGTATTTTGAATATTTTTTTGAAAATATGGTAAATTTAATTCGCCCAATAAAAGCATATTATTAAGATTTTTTTGGCGTAAAAAGACCGGAAAAGGCCCGTTTATGAAGGAATTTATTGGGGGTCGAAAATACAATACCGCACCGCGTAAATAACCTAGATTGAAAGGTCGAGCTAATTTTTGCAGTGGAAGGTGCTGTAGAAAACGTCAAGTGCCCACCTTGACGGTTCGACTGCAGAAAAGATAATTTCAGTGGGGTGTCTTTGAAAGTTAGTCCTTTTCGGTGAAAATTGTTGAAAAGTTGAATAGAGATATTATGCAATCACTTAAGAAAAATTGAAAAAAAAAAATCAATACCTTTGGAAAAACTGTAGCACAAAGTCAAATCAGCTGCTTTTTATGGTCTAGTTTAATACGCCTTTTTCAAAGTTTTTTAGTTATTGTACTCACATATCAAAACACAAACGATAGTATTGTACGGGTACATCATGAGCGCAACCTTTTAAATTTTCATTCAAGTTGACAAAGTCCAAGTAAGGCTGTTAGAATTTGAGGGCTTATTTAGACAACTGTTGGAATATATTTATTTATTTATAAATACAAAGTTGACTTAGGCTTGTCCTACTCTTTAGACAGCGCCTAGTTGGACAGCTGTTTAAGGATGTTCTAACCTAAGCGAATTTTATAAATACGACTGTATATTGCTCGAAAATTATGTCGGGGGTTTGAAATCACAGTCACAGGTTTAAATCACTGTGAATCAAAAATCACGTTCACAGTTATACCTGTGAACGCAAAATCACGGTTAAGCCCACCTCTTGTCAATTGTGAACAGCAGCGGAGCTCAACGGCTAACGAATTTGAGAAGAATGTTTTTTATCAATTCTCCAATGGTGAAGTACAAAGTTCGATCACACTCACAACATTATTGGATTCAGGGAGCCCGATAAGTTTTATCCAAGAGAAGTTTTTGCCCCCTTTCGTGATTACACAGTTGGAAGCGAACAGTCATTCTTATTGCGGAGTCAACAGCAGTCCTCTCCACATTTTGGGAAGTGTTAATTCTTGTATATTTTATGATAAATTACCTACTAATTTAAATTTATTCGTAGTGAAAAATCGTTCGATGAGTTATCCTGTTCTGCTCGGTAGAAATTTCATTGGGAAAAATGGTATGGCTCTGCAGAGAATCAACAAGAAAGATGTAAACAACAGCGATGCAACTTCGCCAGATTTGTCTTTTGCCCAGAACCATCTTGTATCAGGTTTGTCGTTACCGTCGTCAAGTGAACATTGTCAATTGCACCAGCATGTAAGTTTGTCAAATGATGAAACCGATTTTATTCAACAAATACTTAATATTGACATATCCGACCAGCAATTAGAATTAGGTATACAAGTCCCTGTCCACACGTGTTATTCCAATAACGTT
This sequence comes from Melanostoma scalare, assembly GCA_949752695.1. Lineage (NCBI taxonomy): Eukaryota > Metazoa > Arthropoda > Insecta > Diptera > Syrphidae > Melanostoma > Melanostoma scalare. The sequence continues at coordinate 218,954,806 of OX456984.1, forward strand.
ATATCGGTCGTTTCTGGGCAAAAGGGGTGAGGAAGAAAGAAGCTGGATGCGCAAAATGAAATTTGATTTATCTGCCTAAGCAGTACACTTGGCGTGTCCAGACGGGTTATGCTCATAACGTTATGCTTTTTTCAATACAATTTCCAACACAAAATGGAGAAATTGTGTGAGGAATTATAACAACGTCTGGACACTAGGTGTTAACAGCATAACGTTAACAGCATAACCCGTCTGGACAGGCACCAAATCAATGACGTTATATCATATAGTATTCAGGAACGGGTAAAAGAGATAGTGAAACCAGCTTTTTACTTAGGCAGAGATAAAATTTGTTCAGGAGATAGCCAATTTAAAATGAAAATTGTTCTATCGAAAGATGTACCTTTTCATTGTCCGCCTAGAAGACTACCTTATTCACATAAAATTGAGCTAGAAAAAATTATTAACGACCTCCTTTGTAATGGAATAATAGGAGAGTCTAGTTCACAATACGCGTCACCTATAGTACTCGTAGAAAAGAAAAATAAAGAGTTAAGGCTACGTGTTGATTTCAGAGAACTTAATAAAATCACTTTGCGCGACAATTATCCATTACCTTTGATTGAGGACAACATTGATCGGCTAAAAAATAAATGTTATTACTACCCTTGATCTTAAGAACGGATTTTATCATGTTCCACTTGAAGAAGATTCGACCAAGTACAACTCTTTTATTACACCTATCGGTCAGTTCGAATTCACAAAGATGCCTTTTGGGCTTAAGAACGCCCCTTCTGTCTTCCAGCGCTACATGAAACATGTGTTTGGTGAAATGATTTTGAAGTCGAAAATTGTTACTTATTTAGATGATATCCTTATAGCGACCGAGACTGTCGAAGAACACATAGATATCCTTCAAGAAGTAATCAATATCGTAGTTGACAAGGGCTTAGAACTCAGATTAGAAAAATGTTTTTTTTTACAAAGTAAGATCACTTATTTAGGCTATACAATATCCGAAGCCGGTGTAAGCCCGAACGACGGCAATCTTAAAGCTATTCAAAATTTTCCTCTGCCTACCTCTACTAAAAGTGTTCATAGCTTTTTAGGGCTATGTTCTTACTTCAGAAAATTTATACACCAATTCGCGAATATAGCTAAACCCCTGTACGACCTACTTAGAAAAGATGTTCCGTTTCATTTTGGCCACAAAGAAATTGAAGTTTTTAAAGTCTTAAAAGAAAAACTAGTTTCAGCTCCAGTTCTATCTATTTATAGTCCAAATGTTGCTACAGAACTCCACTGCGATGCTAGTACGTTAGGATTTGGAGCAATCCTCCTGCAAAAGCAAAGCGATGGGAAGTTCCACCCAGTATTTTACTTTTCCAAACGTGCCACAGACGCTGAAAACAGGTACCACAGCTATGAACTGGAGACTTTGTCTATAATATATGCGCTAAGAAGATTTAGAATTTACTTGCTGGGAATTCCTTTCAAGGTCGTGACAGATTGCCAAGCTCTGGTTCTAACCTTGAATAAAAAGTTATTGAATCCTCGTATTTCACGGTGGGCATTAGAGCTGCAATCATTTGATTACACTGTTGAACATCGAAAATGTGATCGGATGCCTCATGTAGACTCCTTAAGTAGATGTTTCAATGTCTTGCATGTAGATGATGAATCGTTCGAATTCATTTTAGCGGCTGCACAAAAGCACGAGCCAAAGATTGTAGCTATTGCCGATGAGCTAAGTAAGTCAGAGAGCTCTCATTTTGAAATGGTTGACGGTCTTATATACCGGAAAATAAATGGAAAAGTTAATTTTTATGTTCCTTCACAGATGGAAGAGCAGGTTATTCGGACCCATCATGAGTCACTATGCCACTTAGGTGTCGATAAGTGTTTTGAACACCTGTCAGGGATTTATTGGTTTCCCAAAATGAAACAAAAAATTAAAACTTTTATAAAAGGGTGCTTAAAGTGCATATATTTCTCTCCTGAATCAGGAAAAAAAGAAGGAACCTTGCATCCTATTCCAAAAGGGAAACTTCCTTTCGATACACTTCATGTAGACCATTTGGGTCCATTTCCCACATCTTGTTCAAATAAGAAACCCATTCTAGTAGTGGTGTTAAGGTCGCAACCCACTCTCCACAGTCAAACGGACAGGTGGAACGGCTTAATCGCATGATTACGCCAATGTTGGCCAAAGAGTGTGAAGCGTTGACAACAAAAGATTGGGAAAAACATTTAGAAAAAGTCGAGTTTGCTGTTAATAACAGTGTAAACCGGAGCACCGGTTTCACTCCAAGCACTTTATTATTTGGAAAAGATCAAAGGGGAAAGTTAAAGAATTTCTCATTAAAAACGTAGAAAGTGAAAGATTGAATATAGAAGATGATAGGAACACAGCTCAAGAAAATATTGAAAGGGAACAATCACGAAATAAGATATACTATGATAATCGTCATAAGAGTCCGACAAAATATAAGCCAGGCGATTATGTTATGATCAAAAATGTCGTTAATGTACCAGGTATAAACAAAAAGTTATTAGCCAAGTATCGAGGACCGTATGTGGTAAAAAAGGTTTTGTCAAATGATAGATATGCAATCGGTGATATAGATGGTTTGCAGTTGACAAGGTTACCCTACAAAGGCATAAGCTCTCCACATAACATGAGATTGTATGCGGTTCCAGATAATTACGAGAAACAAGATGGTGATGGAAATAAAAAAATATATAATATATATATAAAAATATAGTACAGTAAATTTTTTTGAACTAAAAACGATTTTTCAAGCAATGTAACCTAGCCAAACCGCCAATGAAATTATTACCTGTCAACAGAATTCGTTTTGTAATAGAAATTTTGTCTTAATTTTTAATATATTAACTATGTATGTATTTTGCTTTTAAATGACTATTCGAACGAAATGTTAAATGAAAATCTTGCAAATTATAATGTTCGTATATGTTTTTACGATCTCAAATGTATTCTTAAATTCCATAAGTGTAATGAAAAATGTACCTACAGTTATTTGAATGTAGTTTGACAATTTATGTAATCGGGACGATTTCAAGGTCAGAATGGTCGAGTTGTAGAACTATCTTGTAGGACACACTGTGCTCTTAGCATTTTTTTCTTAAATTAACTGATACCACATCTTTGTGTGTGTAATGGCCTGACGATCTTGCGATCATCCCGACATATGTTCATGATATATAATAATAATCAGTTATCTAACTTTTCTTATATATATTAACAGTCTTCGATACTGTAAAGAGAGCCAGTTTTAAATATACTGTCACAAAGTGAAGTCAATTTGCAGTTTGTTTTATTCTAACATATATCAAGTTTGCTCGCTCCCCCTACACGTATGATGTTGAAGAAATCGCATGACAGTTTTTCGCCTTGTCTAAAACCTTTTTCGACATCAAAGGTCTCGGTGAGTCGTACATGCATAGTCGTACGAGTTTTGCAGGGATGCCGAAACTAGACATGGCTCTGTACAGTTCGTCTCTGTAAATGCTGTCATACGCGGCCTTGAAATCGATAAAAAGATGGTGAATATCGATATTATGTTCTCGGGTTTTTTCCAAGATCTGCAGTAATGTGAAAATTTGGTCTATTGTGGACTTCTCTGGTCTAAAACCACATTGATAAGGACCTATCAAGTTGTTGACGTGGGGTTTCAGACGTTCACATATTACAGCAGACAAGATCTTATAAGCGACGTTAAGGAGGCTTATCCCTCTATAATTGGCGCAATTGTGAGGGTCTCCCTTCTTTAGGATCGGGCATACGATACTGAGGTCCCATTCATCGGGCATGCTTTCTTCCGACCATATCATGCAGATCAGCTGGTGCATGCTAATTTCCAACTGGTCTCCAGCTGCCTTGAAGAGTTCGGCATCAAGGCCATCTGCACCTGCCCTGCAGTCTTATTTGATTTAAGTTTGCAAGCTTAACTTCCTCTAGGTCGGGAGGACGGCATTCTTGATCATCGTCCAAGCTGAATGGGGCAATCTGCCTGACAGCGGAATTTGTGTCTTCATCGCCGTTAAGCAGTCTGCAGAAATGATCTTTCCAGATCCTCAGTAGCGACTGTGACTCTATAACTATGTTTCCCTGCTGGTCTTTACAGGCTTGATTTCGGGGTTTGCAGGATCTCTTTACCTTTTCGAAAAACTTCCGAATCTCGTTCCTGTCATGGCACCTCTCTATTTCCTCAAACGAGCGCTTCTCATGCTGATTCTTTTTCTTTTTGAGAAGTCGGTGTTCTTCCCTTCTTTTCTCCTTGTAGATCTTGTTGATCTACATATTGATCGTATGCAGCCCTTGTTCGTTGTTGCATCAGCATTTGTCGTGCTTTTTGTTTGGCTGCATTTGCCTGCCTGCATTCTTCATCGAACCATGGGTTTCGTTTCGGTGGCCGAGTGAAACCCAGAACCTCAGAGGCAGCGGTTCTGATGGCTTCTTGGCATTGCTGCCATTGGTCTTCAATGCTTAATGCTGGCGGCATGGGTTTCAAGGATAATTGAAGGGACACTCGATTGGAAAAGGCATTGGCAATCTCTTGCGATTGTAGCTTTCCGACGTCATATCTCTGCACAGCGTTAGTTCGCGCTGGTCGTGAACAAGATATCCTCATTCGTACCTTGGCTACAACAAGGTAGTGGTCCGAGTCAAAGTTGGTCCCTCGGAAAGTTCGGACATCTAACACACTGGAAGAGTGCCTTGCGTCGATCGCAACATGGTCAATTTGGTTGACGGTTAATAGATCTGGGGATCGCCATGTACCTTTATGAATTTTGAGATGCGGGAAGCGTGTACTACTTAGCCTTTAGCTTAATGTTAGTCAGCCTCAGTCCGTTTTCGGAGGTTTTGTCGTGGAGGCTATGCTTACCGATTGTATTTCCAAAGATGTCCTCCTTCCCTAGTTTTGCGTTAAAATCCCCAAGAACGATTTTCACGTCGTGTTTAGAGCACTGCTCGTAGAAACAGTCTTTGGAATTGTCGTCATTCTCTTCTGTGGGGGCATGGGCGCATATTAGGCTATTGTTGGCGAATTTAGCCCTGATGCGGATGGTCATTATACGCTCATTAACTGGATTTTGGCTAATAACCTTATCCCTGAGTCTTCATCTAACGACAAATCCGCACCCAAATTAACGCTGTTTCTGTTGCCTGTAGCAGTCGCCATAGTAGATGTCACAGTTTTTCATCTTCTTTATGCCCGGTCCACTTCATCGCACTTCTTGGATGGCGGTTATGTCTGCTTTGCGGGGCGTCCGCTAATTCTCCAGCTGCACGTAGTCCGTTATGAGATCTTACGTTCCACGTGCAGATCCGGAGGTCGTTGTCCTTTTTTCGTTTGCCTAGGTCGTCAACTTTGAAATCATTATCGTTATCCGAGGCTTTTGGTTGTTTCGGAACCATTTTTTTTTTTCCGTGGTTGGGTAGTTAACCCTACGCACAACCCCCAACCTGGAGGGCCAGGTCCTTTTGGATCCCTTCGGACACAAAGGGATATCCAGTGTCAGTACCCTGCTGCAGGGGTGTGAGTGCTGCCGTTGGCTCACCAGGAGCTCATCCGCCACCATCTCTACTTCAATACCCTGTCCTAGTATTGAAATACCCTGAGAGACATTTAAACCAAATATGTTGGAGTGCTCCTTCAGGGGTTTCTGCTTTTTTGACTGCTGAAGTCCACCGTTGATTCTGTCATTCGAATTCATCCGCTGGGACATATACGCGAAAGCTCTCGTAGACCACTGAGATTCGTGCAGTCAGTCATTGTTCGCAGAGCAATTATAGTGTTGATCGATCACAATTCTTTTGTTCCGGATTCCTTTGTCAACACTCGCACTTACTAGTTTAGCAGGTCAACTCTGGACGGAGCATCCCAGGTCCCAGTGGATACCGTTTGGAGGTATAGTAAACACAATTGACGTGTACTACTATAAGTTGCAACATCTGGGCGCCGCCAAGTTGGCACCAGTCAGAGTCTACCCGAATAGTACAACGCCCATCCACCACAAGCAATAGATTCATTGACCCTTAATGATGAAGTGCATCGCAGAGTTTATCGTAATCTCTTTTCCAATGGTTACAATTTATGTAAATTGGTTTTATATGTAAGTACATCCCCATTGATATTAAACTCTGGAACATTTATTTCTTCCACCTTCTAGCCTCTTACTGTACCCAAATAGTTCACCACCCCTCACTCTTCCATAAGTGTTTGTTTTAACAGCTGGAATCCATATAAGTTCATAGTTTTCATACACTCCTTCAAATATATGTTTCTCATCCTCTAGTACATGTGTTTCATAAAGTAGAAATACATCGTTTAATTTAGTATAGCAAACCATTCGGATATCATCTAAATGTGGGATAGTTTTGAGTTGAACTAGTTTAAGTGTCAGGTGAGGACATATCATAAGTTGATAGTTGAGGTCTTTTCAACTTGATTGCGCCAACTTGGATATTTATCATTGCCCAAGTTGGGTGAGGCCTGACAGCAGAATTTGTATCTTCATCGCCATCAAGGACTTTGCAGAAGTGGTCTTTCCAATTCCTCTATCACCATGTACCCCTGCTCTTTTCATCAGGCTTGAGTTCTAGGTTTGTCACCCTTACATGATCTTTTTACCATGTTGTAACAACCGATTGTGGTACCCGTGGTGTGATGGATAGCATGTCCGCCTGTTAATCCAGAGGTTCGAGTTCGAATCCCACCAGAGGCAAAAATGTTTTTTCTTCGGGTATCACCTTTCGCGAGGAATTGGCAAGTCCTCCGTTAGTATTCATTGCCATGAAAAGCGCTTTCTCAATTAGCCGTTCGGAACCGGCAGAAAATTGTAGGTCCCCTCCATTCCCTCACAAGGGATGGTTGTGAGAAATGCGCTAGGCCCAGGGGCTCCTCGCTCTGTTGCGCCACCCTATTTATTTTTATTTATTTTATTTATTTTTTAACAACCGATTCTCATTCTCAATCTTTGGTTTTGTTTTTAGTTTTTTTTTTTTTTAAGATTTTGCTGTCCCTGATTTTCTCCTTGTAAATCTCGTTGTACTGGCAAGAGGTCAAAACTTTTGTGAACGCCACCATTGAAACTTGACAACTGAAACAACCATACTCTGAAAAATGTATCAGGCATATCACCTTTACTGTGTTTCGGTCTGCAGTAGAACATCATGTAGATGTTTCTCTTAATATTCAAAAAACGGCCACTTATAAATTTGTATACAATTTCACAACCCTCATTTCCGGACGATACTTTTCTACTCCACCTTGCTTAAGGTACAAAGTCATGACAGCGAGCGTTCATTATTTTATAAAGAAAAAAGGAAGAAAACTGCCACTTTCCATGGAAAGTTTATATTGGAATAAGCAATGCTCATCCTTTTCTGACTGTTGGGCAAACAGATTAAAGTCTTTACCCAATTAAATCTGAAATAGCTCCAGGGGAAGCTTTATACTTTGTTTCCCTATCAAAGAAAATAACAATCTTATTCCTTATACATAAATGTGAGGATCCTACCTACCCTTACCGTTGCCAACAGAAATAAAAACCCGGAGTTATGACGCAGATATCGGTCTAATAACAAATATTTATTGTGTTGGTTTGATTTCATTTGCTTGTCTTTGACCTTCGACATCCAATTTGTCCCGTGCACTTTATTTTATTACAAATTAATTTAAAAAATACCCACAGTCATTTTTTGAAAACAACTCTTGGAAATTTAATCTGTCCAGTACAACTCCCAGTTTTAGATTACATATTTTTCTTCGGAAAAATTAAAAAAAAAAACTTTCCCCTAAAGCGAATCAACCTCATTAAGAAGCCATGATCAAAATATACGCTTCGCATCATAAACACACTATCCTACTCCAGCTCACGAAAGGAGCGAAGCTTACCTTACATTTTTCTCCAAGGTCTTTGGACCTTAGATCCAAATGGGAATGGGGGAAAAATTAAATAAATATGAAAGAACGAGAAGCTTCTGTCTGGGACATCTTACGCTACATCTTAGTAAGCCATGAGGATAACGCAAAATTAATAGAGCAACAATTTTTATATTTTAAACTCATAAACCACCTCTTTTGTTGTCTGTGTACGTAGACATAGACACACAGATATCTACTCGCCTGTTTGTGTTTGTATCATCTTCTTTTATGAAATTCATAATATTACAACTTTGGTTTTAAGTTTTTCTTACTTTACGTATTTCGTTTTATTTATGTAGGTACATACATATATATTTTTATTTCTCTTTTCGTTTTGTAAAGTAGTTTTTCTCCATTAGCAAAGTTATGACTGCAAGGAGCAAGGGATAATTTATAGATGGAATCCGTATCCTTTAATGTTAGCCATTTGGCTAGAAAAAGGGGGAAGATCAGGATTAATAAAAAAGAATAATTAAGTGCCGTGATGATGAACTTTCATTTTTTCACTGATCCTGTTTTATTATTCCTTCCAAGCTAAGTGAATCTGTCATAGTCAAAGTCGAATTAAATTTGGTGGAAATTGTTTAATGGCAAACGTTAAAGACTTTTCGTCGTCATCGTTTTGTTTACGAAAATCATGTCATGCAATGCAATGAGATACAAAATTTTGCAAAGGACATTAATCCTCGTGATAGGAATATTGAGAAAAACTATAGAACGTGAGAAGGTTTACCTATCGAGGGGGCGAGGTTATTAGACCAGGCTTTCCTATTGTCTGCTTTATCGCACGTCATAGTGAGGAGCAATATATTACCAATTTCGCTCTAAGCCGTATTGTCTCATAACTCCCTATTAGCTGACTTTACACTCTCGGCGCCCTTATCGTTTGTAATTATGATGAACTGCTCCCCTTGGAACAAAACCCAATACAATGAGCTTGACTTACGTATTACACACACATAAGGGAAACACCTCGCAATAATCTCCTTAATCTACTCTGACCTTTTGAACGATTTTTGATTAATTACCATCCCTTTTGCACAGATGAAACAAAACAACAGTATATAAAATGTGTTGTAGCTCTAGTGAATATCAATTCGCATTCATTACTCTCAAAAAGTAACTAATCCGTAATTTCACATAAACGAACTTAAGCACATGTAAGGTATGTTATACACCTACGAGTATAACCGTTTTCGATAGCGAAATATTATAAGACATTCCTGGGATTTAGCGCAATTGGTGGTATGTAAACTTAAGTTATATCTAGCGAGCATGTTTCCGAATACAAAATGAATTTTTGGCCACCCTCAATACCACTTAGCTGTCAATATATTTCTTCTTGCTCATATTACTTATTTTTGTCAGAAAAAAAACACATTTTGCCAATTTAGCTCATTTCCAAAGTTGGTATCCCAGGTCATGTGAACGCGTGCGAACTCCAACCGCTGTTCTCTCTTATGGCGTTTAGTGGAGGCTTTTTTTTTTGTTTTTTAATTGAAGATGGTCTGCAGGCACTTAAAATAGCTCGACGAAGAGTTAATGTGCTGGCTGCTACCCCCGCTTTTTCCTTTATTTTGCTGGTGGAGAGAGCTGAATTTGATGCAGTTTTTAAAAAATTTTCTCTTATCCTGAAGAGTTAAATCCGTTTTTGTACTTCCCTTAATAATTCTTAATAAAATTCTTCACAACATGGTCACTTCGGCCTATTTTTTTTTGCAATACTTTTTTACTGTTACAATTTAATTTTACTGCTTAAACTTTGCAGCTAACTCTCATCCACGTAACAGATCGCGACCAACTAACTAATTTTACAGGTGCGTCGAATCATGTCTGTGAACAAAAAAAACCATACTTTTTCTTCGAGCACAGACAAAAGAGAGAAAAAATATCCGTTGACTTCCACTCACCTTCTACTCGTTAGTGTTATTTTGTTGAGAATTTAATAAGCTTTTAAATAAATGCAATTTTTTGATAATTGCTCCTCACACTTACAAAAAAAATTAGGTTTATGTAAAAAAAAAATTATGCTTCTAATCAAGTGAAGAGCACTGTACATCTTGTATCATAAGAAGGCATCTCTATATTCCATCCCAGTCTTTTCACAAGGACTCTAGTAAAACGCTTTTGGATTTTTTCTAATCTTAAAGAATGAATTGATAATGAAGGGTTCCATATGGTATTACAATATTCCAATGTTGACCTAACTAATGCAAAATAAAGACTTTTAAGAGTATGAGGAACTTTAAAATCCTTTGAATTTCGTAAAACAAAACCCAGCATTGAGCATTGAGCAGCTTTTAGCAACTAGAAAATCAAAATGTCTTAAAAAGTTGAGATTTTGATCAAAAATTACACCAAGATCATTTTTAAAAGTTATAACACAAAGATCCTTAATCAATCATAAGCGAGGATACATCACTGCAACGAGCACTTGACGTTTGGATTGATGTTCTGGAAGGAAATGGGTACCGTATTAGCGCTAAAAAGACTGAATACCTGTGCTGACCTTTTTCTGATCCAGACAAGCCTATTCCAGACATTTATTTGAATGGAAATGTGCTTCCCAAGTGTGAAAAGTTTAAATATCTGGAATCTATGATCAATAGTGAAGCAACTTGTGATGACGACATCGATCATCGAGTAAGCGTAGGGTGGATGAAGTGGCGAGAAAACTCCGCTATCTTCTGTGATCGAAAAATGACCCCTAAGCTGAAGGGCAGACTCTACACAGCAGTTGTCCGTCCAGCTCTGACATACGGTTCACAATGTTGGACAATGTACAAAAAGTATGAGAGCAGATTGACGGCAGCCGAAATGAAGATGCTTCGGATGACAGCAGGAGTAACAAAGCTTGATCGAATTAGAAGTACTAAGATCCGTGGAAGCCTTCATGTCAAAAGTACCATCTTGGACAAAATTCAGCACGACCGGCTCAGTTGGTATTGTCATGTTCAAAGTAGAGATCCTCAGAACCCCGTCCAAAAGGCAAAATCGTACAACGTTTCAACAAATTCGCGACGAAAAAGAAAAGGCAGGCCAAAACACTCCTGGTACAAGCAAATGCAAAAACAGCAGCATTTGGTTGGCCTCAGACATGGAACAATCCAAAACCGGGAGGCTTGCCGACGCTTTCTGAGGTCAACGCGGCGTACCCCACAGGCGGATCACTAGTGTGAAGCAGAAAAGTGGGAGATCACTACTCGTAACGCCGGAAATGAAAAGAAGAAGATAACAGAAAGATCCTTAGTATCGATTTTATATGTGAAGCTAACAGATGAACGTCTGTGACAAAAAGTCAAACTTTGACATTTAGATACATATATTCAGATGAAGTGAGTTCATCTTACATCATATTGATAGATTATGAAGATCATTTTGTAACAGAAGGCAGTCTTGCTCGGAAGTTATACAGCGATAAATTTTAAGGTCGTCAGCATACATTAAACAATTTGAGTTAAGAATTCTGACAGGAATGTCATTAATAAATAGCAAAAATAGCAGAGGTCCAACATGGCTACCCTGAGGAACACCAGATGTGACATAAATAGGCCTAGAAAGAATATAGGTATTATTAATACAGACGTACTGAACGCGATCTTTTAAATATTGTTCTAACCAGTTGAGAAGTTTTGAATGAAATTCAAAATTACCAAGTTTATTGAGTAAAACATCATGATTTGCTCGGTCAAATGCTTTCGCAAAATCAGTGTAAACATCATACTGATAGCCCTTCTCAAGACCATTTAAAATTTGATTACAAGAAATGGTAAGATTAGTGGCAGTGGATCTTCCAGCTAAGAAACCATGCTGATGGGAAGAAATTTTCGCTTTAAGATAAGATTAGGAGTTAGCTTTTGATAAACCAATTTTTCTAGTAGATAGATAAGATTAGATTAGATAAATTCTTTATTTCATCAATAGTTTAACAATAAGGTTTTTTTTTAAGAATAAGGACATGGCAAAACTGCCGTCTGCCTGAAATGACATTTCGTATGATTTTTAAAGAATAAAAAATAGGAAAAATGTAAAAATACTACTAAAATATATAAAATATACAATAGTTACTTGAATAGATTAAGACTTGGTATTGGCATAAATTATGCATTTTTTAATTAATTAATTTTAATTTTAATAATTTAAAAATGTATGGAAATAACAGTTTTCGAACGATTTGAAACTTTAATGTAAGCATTCTATCAATTTTTACATGATTTGAAACACAAAGAAAATTATTAATTAACATAGTTTGATACTTATAATAGAATAAAGTTTTCAATTTTACGTGATTTGAAACACAAAAGAATAATCAATTTTAAATGATATGTAACAGTCAATTTTACGTGATTTGAAACAAAAACAAAAAGCAATTTAGAATATAAAACGGGATGTGTATAAAAGAAACTGCAACAACTGAAAAAGAAAATTCGCTGACTTATGGGAAACTGTTGCGATAAATAAGCGCATGTTTGCAAAACTTAAACAAAGTAATCCAACCTAGAGAGCCATTCAAAACCTCATAAAGTCGTGATAATGTCATAAAACTCTCCTGGAAATATAAACGACGAATTTCCTGTAACATTGGACAAATAGCCAAGAAGTGATAAATATCTTCTTTCTCTCTTCTGTTGCATATACTACAATTTTGCGGTAGATCATCTCGGTATGGTATGTAGTTAAGATGTAAAATTTCAACTCTAGCTCTAAAAATGGTCCCTATTTCGACAGCTGAATATTCTCTTCGAAAATAGCTTGCATCCGAAGTTATTTGGTGATTTAACTGCCTGTAGATATTTCTGGACGTAGACGAATTTGCTCTAGAGAGATTTTCTATAAAAATTTTATGATCAACTTTTGCGATCACATCTGCAAACTGAACTTGCCAATCATCAACGTTTAATTCTGTTAAATATAGAGAAGATTCATGCCTTAGTGCTAGCTCATTCCATTCTCGGAAAGGAGAGGCATTGGTTTGAAGCAATTTTTTCAAAATTATTTTGTGCAGACAAGAATCATTTCTTTTCATGACTTTAATAATGAAGTCTGCGTTAGCTTTAAGGTTTTGTATGTATATAGGTGTTATACCGGACTCTACATAATGGCATAATTTGGTGTTGTGTTTGGTAGCCGAAATAAGCGTTTAAAGAAATGTCTTTGTAGACTTTCGAAAGCTTCAAGTTTAATATATCCAAAAACTTGTACACCATAGCACATACATGTATTAACCGTTGCATTAAAAACTCTGTATTTGGACGTCAAATCAATACTTTGGTTGGAAAAAAACGTTGTCCACATCATATTTAGGGCTAGTTTAGCTTGATTGCCTTTCTCTTTAGAGTGCTTTACAAAGCTAAGATTGTAAGTCAATAGAACTCCCAAATACTTAAACTCCTGCACAACCTCAATGCGCGTGGAATTGAGGGACCATATTTCCTCTGGAAGTCTTCTAGTGCTTCTCGATTCAAAAATAATAATTTTAGTTTTTTCTGTATTGATTTGCAAACCCCAGGTCTCACAAAAAGAGTTGAGTCTGTTTATTTGCAACTGCAGTGAAAATGGGTTGTCAGCAAACATAACCAAATCGTCTGCATAAAGCAAGACTTTAATCAACGTGTTAGCAAAAAGAACTCCGCCCGGAAGAAGGACACTGATTTCATCGATGAACAGGGCGAAGAGTAGTGGACTGAGGACACATCCTTGAGGAACACCTGCTGTTGTTTCAAAGGTACTCGAGAACTCAGACCCATCCCAAACCTTTGCATTTGACGATGAAACTAGTTTAGAATACATCACAAGAAACTTTCGCGATTAAAGCCTGTCTATTGACCTTATCAAAGGCAGCTTTGAAGTCGATAAAGCACGTATACAGCTTCTTTTTATTTTCGATGTACTTTCTTGCGATACTGGAAATAGCAAAGATATGGTCCATGGTCGAAAACCCTGGGCGGAAACCAGCTTGAAATATATTTAAACGATTGCTTCCCTCAATCCAGTTTGTAAGCCTTTCATTTAAAATTGCAGAGAAAATTTTTCTTAACGAATTTAAAATCGAAATGCCTCGATAATTTTCTGCAACATTTGCATCACCTTTCTTAAAGATAGCGAAAATCATGGCTGAATTAAAACTGCTAGGTACGCACGCATCTTTGTATAACCTATTGAAGAGAGTAACGAGATGAGTTTTGAAGTCGGTAGTACTATTTTTATAGAACTCAGTTGGAATACCGTCTATGCCTGGAGCTTTATTGTTCTTCATCTTATGTAGTGTTGCTTCCAATTCGTAAAGCGAAATATCCACATCTAGTTGAGCAACGGTTAAGTTAGGTAATGCGTAGTCAAAAGTATGAACGTCCTCGTCAGCTGACAGTAGAGTTTTAAAATGAGCTGCTAGCGTATCAGCTTCCAAGGAGTACTTCATACTATGGTTTCACCCACCAAGTTCACGGACAGTATCCCAGAAAAGTTTGGAGTCCTTACAGTTTTCCAGACTTTTAGCCAATTTTTTAAGGTATTCAGTTCTTTTTTCTGAACACATCCTTTTGTATTCTTCATTAATGTGAAGGTATATATTTTTAAAAAACTGCGAGTTCGTTGATCTGAAAAGCTTGAGATAAGTAAAAGAAAGCTTCCGAAGTACTCTACAATCCTTATCAAACCATTTGTTAACAGGTATGAACGTATTTGCGCTCATGAGCGCGAAGGGAGCTGAAGCTTTAATGACTCGAACCTAGTATTTTGAGAATAATAGGAATTTTACTAATTGGACGGTAGTTTGAGATCTCTTGTTTGATTCCTGATTTAAAAATAGGTGTAATTGATGATCGTTTCCAAGTACTTAGAAACTCACCTGTTTCGAGAGATTTAGTAAAGATCATCTGCAAAGCTACTGCAACAGCTGTTCTACAAGCTTTCAAAATAATTGGAGGAATTCCATCAACATCAGGTTTCGTGTTTGATTTACATTCAAATAAAGCTGATTCTTCTTCAGAGCTAGTAAAACTTATGCTACCAATACTCATAGACTCAATAATATCAGGAATAATGAAAGGACTATTTAAATAAACAGATTGAAAATTTTGAGCAAATAAGTTACAAATAACCGATATATCGGAAGATGTAATACCATTATAGCGCATAATTCTGGGAATACCGTTCTTTTTTCTCTTTTTCTTATCATTAACGAATTTCTAAAAACCCTTACTGTTTGCCTTCAAATTACATTCGATGGAAGATAAATATTGATTATATAAAAATTTGTTAAGTATTTCGAACTCTTTTTGCAAGGCTCTATATTGCTTATAGATTTGTTTATCGTTATTAGATCTGCGAAGTTGCTTATAAACTATAATTTTTTCTATTGTAAAGATTAACAATTTTTTTACTAAACCAAACTGGTTTTGAACCATCTAATGCTTTTATTTTAGGATTATATAAATAAATAGCATTTTTTAATATTTTTAAAAATGAATCATACCACATTATATTTAAATTCAAGTTAGCAAATATATTTTGCCAATCAAAAGTATTAAGGAAAGTTAAAATGGCCTCAAAATCAGATTTTTCAAAATTAAAAACAAATTTCGACACTGGTGCACCACGAGTAAAATAATTAAAAATGAACTACAATTGTCAACATGCGCTTTATACAATTCAAAAGAGCTACTTAGTGCAATGTAAGAAACTATAAGAAAAATCACTATTAAAGTTAAATCTTATATTTAGTACTAATTAGCCGACGTCAGGGGAACCAGCTGGTATGGGCAGCTCTACTCTAGTGCAGTGAAATGAAGTAAGTACAGCTGCCAACACTCCACTTCCTTATTGTCACAAACAAGTACTTCTTAATTTCGGTCCTTTCGGAAAACAGCATATTGATCACTGTTAAACATTTCAGCATCATGGTGTTCATTCTTCAGCCAAGTTACAAACAATTATGTCGTATTGAAGAGCAGATGCAAATAGAAGCACTGCGAAATACAAAACTCTTTTCCTTATTCATTTTCTTTTAGCCGCAGTGACGAAAATGTTATCCACTGTTCAAATGTTCATTTATTCCCCAAGCAACACACAAGCTTTTAAGAGATATAGAAAAAAAAAATGATCAGCACTTAACGGCCACTTAATTTTATCTTAAGTACCTATACTATTCCACTTAACTTCTAATTAAGCTCTTTGTAAGTGGTATTGTTTTAGGGGTAGCCAAAAACTGTTCAGGCTATCTTAAATAATTCTTTAATAAACGTTCTTTATACGGACACTTTGCTGGACTTATTTAAAACCTAATTAAGTAGCGTTGTAATGAAATAATTGTAACAATTGGAAACCAATGCTCTTAAATTGTTCTTAAAAAGAGTATATCAAGAATTCTTCGCTTCATGCAGCTGGCTCCTCCTCTTCGATCCCTTATCTTATCGACTACTTTACGGAGATTTAAAGCGTAAAACTCTTATGAAATTGTTTCAATTCAGATTCAGATTTGACTGGATTTGCAGTAGTCCCACACAATGCATTTATTGACTCGTGAAACTTTCGCAGCCGCTACAGGATCTTGATTTTATTGGATTTGTTTACATTGTCGCGTCCGAAGACGCCATTCAGGTCAAAGGTACCTTAGAAAAAACTGACTTAACGATGCGATGCTTAATTGGGCTCAAGAAGTTGTTGCGGTTTTCCCTCTATTCAAAATTGAAGCATTGTATCTCTGCAGAAAAAGTAAATGCACCCGTACTCTACTTATCCTACGAGAAACCACAATTCCTCTCAAAAAAGAAACAAAAATACCGGGACTAACTTTTTCTGGAAACCTAAAATGGGACACACATGCAAAGAATCTAGTAAACCAGCCAATACTACAAAACAATGCTTTGAAAATAATCTGTTCAAAGCAAAAAGGCCCACATCTAGAAACCGCGCTTCATATTGCGAAAACTCTAGTTCCCGGTACTCTAAAACACAGCGTAATTATCTTCATGTGGACTTCAACAAAAAAAAAATCAGCAACATTAACTCAGCTATAAACGATTGCTATCGAACAGCCTCAGAAGCCTTAAGAGTAACAAAATTAGAAGCTTTAAAACTGGAAGCAGGCTAAAATCAACTAATATCATCAGTAAAACCCTCATAGATCCAGGCCATAATCTCTTCTCGGCTTCTGACGAAGCGATTAACTCGTCAAAAGTAAATAAGAAAAATTCTTTATCAACGCCTACAAATATGATATCTATAGCACTCAAGATTAGCATATTTATGTTCAATAATTCGGAGATATTACGATACACCACCACCTTGAAAACGGAACTTGCTCCATATAAACTCAAAATTCAAAAAAGAAAACACTACTGCCGAAATGTTTCACGATAAATTCATTCTTGCCTCTAACGTTCCCAGCATATTCTATACTGACAATTCACACAAAGAAGAAAATCGCAAGTAAAAATGGTGCTCGTACGCAATCATACAGTTACAGACAAACTCCCAATCATCCATTATTCACCAAGCTCTATTACCAGAATCCGCAGACAGCTACATTGCAGAACTAGCAAAAGCTATATCTGTTGCCAAAAAATACCCCTACCGATCGTTGATTGTGACCGATAATTTTTGAATTCTTATATGGGTCCATAAAATGAGACATAATAATTGTCCTTTTCTGGAGGCTATAAAAAACCTTTATACCGTAGGCAAAATAAGTTTTTTGCATGGATAGCTGGACATTCTGGAATCAGGGGAAACGAGGCCGCGGAACTTCCCGAAAGAACTGCTATTAATTATCCACTCATTTTAAAGTACCCAAAATTTTACAAGGTCCTACGAAAAGCTCTCATTCAGGAATATAAAAAAGAACTGATTGGCAAAACTCTGAAACTTTCTTTAAAAAATATCAACCTGCCTACGTGCGTATCCCATACAATCGAACTTTTAGCATAGAAGAATGTAAAAAGCTTTTCCGGATCAGAGTTGGAAAAGCACTTTTCAACACCCAACACTACTACAATGCTAAAGATTCTGAGCAATGCACGAGCTGTCGAACCACACTCTCCGTTTCAAATCCTTGTCAAATGTCCTATATCTCGACAAATTGATATTCCAGCAGACAACATAACTGAAAAACTTGAAAATTTTGAATCCTTCAAATGAACCATCCATCCAATATCAATCAAAGCTGCCACAACCGCTCACCAAAAATTTAATAAAACATGATTTTATTTTTCTCTTTTTCTTTGTCGATACTTGTATTTTCATTTCATATTAGTTTTTTTTTTTTTCTCATTTCATTTTCCAACTCAATCAAAAATATAATTTAAAAACGGCATCATATAGTTTAGCTACCTAGATGCCTTAAATAAAATAATTTGTAAAATAATTTTATATTATTTAAATAAATAAATGAAAATAAAATGGATGGATTTGAAATTTTCAGCTAAGAGCACTGTAAATTGCCTACTCTGTACTCGCAGAGAATCAACCTGTAGGTACCCCTTTTGCCTGAAACACCGTCCATTTTTTTTCTGAAGTGAAATCGAACAGAGCCTCTTACTTCAATGAGTGTCATAGTTTCCGCGGTTTTTACAACGAAGCTTTCTATATTCTCCCCCGATATTCACGTAGGAATCCAAAACATTGAAAAAACATTCACTTTTTCAACCCAACAGACAAAAAACGCCCATGAGGATTGTCGTCAAAATCGCACTACCTTGCCGCAGTTTACTCTCTGGTTCTATTATTCTGTGTACGTGGGAGTGGGACGTGGGAGCAAGTTGACTCTCTTTATGACTGACTCTTTGCCAAAATCTTAGTCTGGTATCACTGTAAGGCAAATTGGCAAATGTCAAGATAGAAAACCAAGAATTACTTTCAACGCACATTGTTTACAAAAAATTAACGTCCGGGAACCACTCATATGGTAAAATACAACAATTGACTAAGTGAAAAGTAAACTACTACCACAATGACACTGAATTAAACTCAATCGTAGCTCGGTACATCAGTATAAACAAGAAAAGTGTAAGCAAAGGTATGTGTTGTTCTTCTTATTATGCATGCCTTTCATAAAACATAAGTGAAATAATTGTTTATGCCTCCAATGTCGGAAATAGAAATTAAAGAACTTTTCTAACTTGCTGTCTTATTCGAAACTTGAATTATGAATGAATACATAATATGAAAAAGAAAACATGTTTATCAACGTGTTTCTATTTTGCCTAAAATACAACCACGCATTGGCTTCCGTCTCATTACGTACATTCGCTCTGAGTAAGCTTTGTGCTTGTTTTCTCTTTTTTTTTCATTTTTGTTAGCTGTCAAAGCAAGAAAAAGTTCAACCTGTTTGAACAATTTGCTTTTAATTGGAGCACTGTATAGGAATTAATGGCACCTAATACCATGAACAGTAGCGGTGCCAAACAGCCATCTACATTTTTGTAGTCATAACTCACCAATTAAAGGCAAATGTTAGTATAGTGGCAAAAATATAGATGGCTTTGCGGCGCTGCTTCTGTTCATGTCATTACTTTAAATTCCTTATGCAATGGTTAGAGTTACGATATGTTATCAAACACAAGAACCAACGTAATGTCAAAGCAAAAGCGAGTTGTGTGATAGGATGTATTGATTTCTTAATGTAGTTAGTCCCCTATTATACGATGTCTCATGAGACAGGTCTCATTTTTGACGTTCTTTTTAAATTTTCATCCCGTGAGACAATGGCTACTACACGTTCAATTTTGCAGGCTCACTTCTCAAATTTGACAATTCTTCATTTCGCTTTTAATGCTAATTCTCGCTGTCACTTTCATAATGCTCAAAGTTATCTTTCCTCTATGATACAAGACGTTCATCTCACCAACACAGAAAATCGATTAAAGCAACATAGCAAAAAGAGAAAATGAGAAAAGAGAAACGTAAATGAGCCTGCTAAAAATCGGCTCGGTAGACGGTACTCATCGGGAATTTTTTTGTGGATCTCATTTCCTCTCATCTCCTTTCTTTTTCACACTCATGTGAGCCTCGGCTCGTGACTCGTGAGACATCATGTAATAGAGGACTTAAACACAAAAACGTCAGCCACAGGAAACCAAAGCATGATTGTGTTTAAGCCATTAGTGCCGATTTACATTCAGACGGTTTGCCTGCTGCGTGTTTCGTATATTTTCTTTTGAACCCTCATCCCGACAGTCTCTCATTTTTACACTCAGACGTTTTGCGGCTGCGGGTTTTTTGACAATTCTCTTTCATTTTTTGTTCTCACCCATAGAGTCAAAATGTGAAAATAATCAAAGAAGCTCAGATGCATTATTTATAGATCCATTAAAAAATAATCTCATAAAGAGAAAAATGTCATTTGAAGTGGTAAATAATTTAATTAGATTTTGCAGCAATGATTATTGACATCATGGATATGGAAAATACATGAAAATACATGGAAAATTAAAGAAATTGTCCGACGGCATACTACTTCTTTACTCATGAACATTAGAAGATACAATAAAGCAACGACAAGAAACAAAGAAAGACAAGAAAAAGAAACGTCAAAAACCATCCAAGACAACTGGACAATCCTCAACCCAAAACTTTCCGGGTAGAGATTTTTTAAAGTATTTCTATTTCATCTGCTTTCTCTTTCGCACTTATTTCCGTCTTTGCAAAACCGTCTGAATGTAAATCGGCACTTAGTCATTGTTATTATTATTTGAGCAAAGTTCATATGTATATTCTATGAACTGTCCGAACGAGCATAACGTTGTGATTTGAAAAAAAAAAAAAAAAAAATAGCAATAGGTGGTTACACTGAACGTCTACAACTACTTTTATTTGTTTCAAACGAGGAGCAGGGTATACCTACTACCTACTGCTCATTTATAGCTCCAAACGAAAACCTAAAAAATGTAACTAAAGTACAAAATCACGTCAAAGACGGTAAATGATGACAATGGTCTTTGTTTAAAAAAAAATACAACACCCCTGAATGTCTTTGAAAAAGTGTAGCCACAAGAAATATCACAGAACACAAAAAGTAGAAAAGTCCAACATCATCCGAACTAGATTAACGAGATTAGTATGCTAGCATACTAAGCATACTAAGCATGGTATAACAGGCTTACAACAACGTTTCAATCAACATCAAAAAAACCATCATCAATTTGTACTATTTAATAGCCCAAATGTTTACATAATGCAGAATACCAAATTTATTTAAGTTCAGAAATTTAAAAAATTCAAATGTACAGTCGCGCCTAATCAAACACACGTGTGTCGTATTAGCCTTGTTTGTTTACTCTACAATCGTGTTTACCCTTTTTATGGTAAAACGAAATCAAGATCTCGGTCATGTCGATGACGACGCGAATGAGTCAGGAAGCAGTTTAGTTGGAAACAATAAACTTGTCCAAAGTTTAATAACAATTTCAAGCCAAACAAACTCTCAACGACGCGACGTCGAAGTCTAAAAAAAAATTCATTGAACAGTAGTTGCGACAAGAACAGTCAATTTGGTACAGATGAGATAACAACTTTTAGCCTGTTCAAGCTCTTAGTGATACTGATGGATATAAAGGTAACGCCGAGTATCTAAAAGTTTCCACCAAAAAAGCGTCTCAAAGGAAAGTATATGAGGTTCCGGGTTTCATTCGGCTCCCAAAAAGAAACCCATGGTTCGATGAAGAATGCAGGCAGCCAAACAAAAAGCACAAAAAATATTGATGCCAAAAAGAACAAAGACTGATTTCGACCAGTATAAGGAGATTAACAAGGAGAAAAGAAGGGAAGAACACCGAATTCTCAAAGAGAAAAAGAAGCAACATGAGAGGAAATTGAGAGCTCGGCATCTCTCAATCTTGTGGAAGTTTTACCAAAAAGTAAAAAGATCAGTCCAGTGCCAGACTGATTTTTTTTTACCTTGTGGTAACCCCGAGCTTGTAAAGACCAGCAGGGAAACATTTTTATACCGTCGCACTCGCTACTAAGGTCTGAGGATCTGGAAAAACCACTTTTGCAGACTGCTTACCGGCAATGACGACACTTATTCCGCTGTCAAGCAGAATGTCCCATTCAACTTGGACGATGATCAAGGATGCAGTCCTCCCGACCTAGAAGCAGTTAAGCTTGCCATATACAAACTTAAATCAAATAAGATTGCAGCTACAAATGGCCCTGACGCCGAACTTTTCATGACAGCTGGTTGTGAGAAATACGCTGGCTCCGGGGATCCTCGCTCTGTTGCATCTGATCCTAGAAAAGGGAGACCTTCACAATTGCCCCAACTATTGAAAGGTAAGCCTCCTTAACGTCGAGTATACGTCTGCTGTTATATGTGAACGTCTGAAACCATACGTCAAAAAATTTTAAAGGTTCCTATTAATGGTGTTTTAGACCAGAAAAGTTCACAATAGACCAAATTTTCATATTACGCCGGGTCTTAAAAACAACCAGAGCCATGTCTGATTTTGGCATCCGTGCAAACCTCGTACGAAAATGCGGGTAGACTTTGGAGAATTCACGCTGCTCCGTCAAAATTGGTAAAGAACTCACCAAGAGCGAGAGCTTTGATGTCGAAAAAGGCATTCGCCATGGGGGCACACTGCCATGCGATTTCTTTAACGTCTTACTTGAAAAGACTGTACAAAACTGAAAAATCAATTCCCGAGGTATAACCCTTCAAAAGTCTGTACAATTACTCGCTTTTGGAGACGATATTGACATAATGGGCAGACACAAAAACAAGCATGAGATTGATTTGAGTACCCATCACAAGGCTACAATGTATGGGCCATGTTGAGCGGATGGACATCAACACTCCGACTCGGCGGGGTTTAAAAAAAACACACTGCAGGGTAATCGCGGAAGGAGAAGAGCTCGCCTTAGGTGGCGCACTTGAAGAAGACCTTAAACGACTTAGATTACAAAACTGAAAAGAGCTAGCTCAAAATCGAGGTCGTTATAGAAAGATGTTTGTTGAGGCTCACCCCGAACAGTAATGCCCACCTAAGTAAGTGAGTAAGAGTTCAAAGCTCCCTTTTCCAGATGGTTTTGAATTTCGAAAGTTCTAGTAGAATTTTCATTACCACTTTTGACAGTAAAAATGACGTCGAGATCCATATAGAAACGAAAAGAGTGTTATTCTCGTTTCGCTTGGCTAGTCAGTCATTGAACTTAGTGAAACAAGAATATTCAGATCGCCATTGCTTTAGATATCGTCTCTCAGATAGGATCAGGAGTTTATGGCGCCGATATCAAGGTTGTAATTCGGTCGAATGATTTCATTTACTTTACATTGGCTCTAATTTCCCTCAAGCATCTTCGTCCATAATGCGGCCGGCAACATTCCAAAATGGCGTCATCCGGCTTTTGTCGGAACTAAGAGCTTTTGGAGTTTAATACACTGAAAGTCATTTTGATCTTCTTTCTTAAATCACTATTGTAAAGTTTATAAGTGGGTGTGGGAGAGCTGTGATTCTTTGGCTATCGTTACGCCGAAAAAAAGACGTACAACAAGAGTGTTACTCTCCACCTAACATATTCGTTGAGATATTTTCTTTATACTTTATCCATTAACTTTTAACTGGATCCTCCATCTAGCAGATAACTGTCGATCTAAACGTTCGACATAGTAAAGTCTCAGTCAATTGACTAGCTGGGTTCCGCTTGGATTTGATATTGATAACATCCCCAACTTTACGGTTCGCAATCCAATCGCAGCCCATAAGGAAATATTTTTCTGGTAATGATAGTTCGGTCAACGTAGTGCCCGTTGAGCAATGGTAGGCCTGCAACGCGGAAGGTTCGTGGTTCCAATCCAAATAAAAAATGTTTTTCCACGGGTGTATCACCTTTCGCGAGGAATTAGCAAGTCCTCCGGATAGTGAATTGATTGCCAAGAAAAGCGCTTACTCGATTATCCGTTCGGAATCGGCAGAAATTTTTAGGTCCTCTCCATTACCTCACAAGGCATGGTTGTGAGAAATGCGCTATGCCGATTGGGTCCCCGCTCTTTTGCACCTCCCTATTTATTTTTTAGTCCGGTCAGTTGTACTTGAATGACACACAGAGTGGAGAGGTTGCACGGAATTTCCAGCCTTCCACCATGCAATTTGGACAGAGACTTCTGGAATACAACCAGCCCTTGGAAATGGTCGGGTTGGTTCTATTCTCTCTTCCGTTGTTGCTGCGTGAGGCCTTTTTTTTACTTTCTTAAAACGTTTGGTATCGAGGGCAGTTATATTAAACAGAGTGCCCATGTCTACCACACAAAACGCAATTCAGCTCAATCTAATCTCCGATTCTTGCTTCTTCGAGTTCACACTCTTTATCCTTGCAGTTCTCTCTATACATATTTGGAACACGTAGACAGCTTTTGCCAGTTGAATGCGGGGTGGCTGAACCTTTGGCAGCGAAAACACTGAAGAATGTTTAATGACCAATTTTATTTCTCCCATTTTACGATCTGAGTCTATGGTGGACATTTTCCCTCAACCTACTTTGGGGGTAAGCGCAACTATAAAAATTAGAAATACATAGTCCCAACTCATGCCTTTCCTTTGTCGCGCTGCAAAAAAAAATCCGCCGGTTGCTGCTGCTGTGAAGGCTGCTTTTGCTTCCGGCTGGTGATCTGTCGCGGCTTTTTTATCCGCAGTACTTCGTGACCGTTCAGTAGCAGTTTTTTTATTTTGTAATCTGCAGATTTCCTAATTCGGTCCTACATTGCTCCAGCCCCATTTTGTTTTTTGTAGCGGCTCCACCTGCGAGCTGCACTGGCGTTGCAAACTTTTTTCTACTGATACTGTAATTTGCTAATTCTGTACGGCAGCTTTTTCGTGTGACTGTTTAGCCATTTCAACATTCTTTTTCCTATGATCCTCTTCCTGCAATTTTGATGGCTTCAATTTCGTTCTGAAGCTTCAAAGTCTTTAGGAGAAACTCGATTTCTTCACTCTGCTCTTATTTTTCAATTTTTTTGCCAGCACCGAGAACGAATTGCCGCTCCTATTACTGCACCAACCCTCTTCGGCTTCGAATTCGTACTCGTAATTTTCATCTGCGTCTGTTATATCATTGTCTGGCGACGTCATCTTCGTTTTAATCTTCAACCACTTCTTGCTTACGGTTGACTAAACTAGACTTAGTTACAATTCTTTCCCCCATTTTTTGTTTGCAGTTGTTGTTGCATCAGCTAGCATTTAAACACCAGATATAGATGGACCCGCTACCTATACGGCGCCTATGGCTGCATTGTCCATTTTTTAGTAAGTTTTAGTTTTTTTTTTTAGTAAAAATCAACTGACTTCCGAGTAAGTCCTTCCACCTCACTATCGCTTTACCAGAAGGCTAATGCTTTTGTTAAATTTCACTACTTTCACTGTGTACTTATGTATGTAGTTCACTATAACTTATCTCAATACACTGCCAAAGTCGCCAACACGTCTATGAGCTCTCGCAGTTTTTGATAGACTGAATTACTATCATCAGAAAATCTTTTCTTTTCACATACATACGTACTTGTACATATAAATTTTAATTCATAGCTGTGAAAGGACGTAGAATAAAGTTTTGTTTTTCTTGTGTGGAAAGAAGGACAACAGACAATATCCTTTTTTCTCTTTTCTGCTCTTTTCTCTCTTTCCAATTTTTTTTTTCTTAACAAAAAAGAGGGGAGAGAATTAGAAAACTGTTCCTGTGCACAGAATCACGGTTGCCGTTGTCAAGAAAAAAAACCTACCAATCTTGTAAAAAAAACCTACCAACTCAATGAAAAACCTACCAAAGCTTCATTTGAGTTTATTTTTCGAAAAAAATATATAAACAACTTAAAAAAGCTTGTTTTCGCAGTAATTCATAATTATTTTTCATAACGCACACTAGTTTAAGTTTAAGGCACAGGCACCGTTGTTTTCAGCGGCTAAGCCTTCTGCTAACATTATACTGTTTATTACATTAAATCTCAATTTGTTTCTTAGTTTGCTTTTTATTAGGGACATATCAAAAAATTTCCTTTCTGCTGCTGTGTGAGGTAGAGTCAGTAAATTAAAAACGAAATTTGTTAAATCTTTATGTTTCGAAGTGCCAACAAATAACTTAATGCCGTTTTCGTCTGAGAAAAAAGTTTTTGCTGTCAGAAATTACCCTCAGAGCAAGTTTTGCTACTCTAGAAATTTTTTCAGAGTAAAAATCAGGGTACTCTAAAAAAAAGGGTACTCTAGTTTTACCAAACGAAAACGGCATAACGCTTCGACAACCGAATGCTCGCATTCAAAGCACCGGGAATTCGAAAACTACTGTCAGTTTTCGTCACTCTGATTGGCCAAAAGTGTCAGAAGTTTCAGTTGACATTTACATAGCTGACACCTGACAGTAAGAATTTTCATTTTTTCAAACATAGATTTTCAAACGGAAAAACAGTCTGAAAATTCTTAAGATAAGATTTAGTTGTCAAAACAATTAAAACAACCTATGTCACAATCGGACCTTACTCGGTATTCTTGGGTTAGTTTTTTGTTTTACTGGTTTTCGCTTACTTGTTGAATTGAAATTGATGTGTTTAAAATTGAAAGTGAATTTATCAGCATCAAAAATATATTTTTAAGGGCATATGACTTTAATTTTTTTCAAAAAAATTGAGTAAAACGAATTTAATGTTAATATTACTTTACAAAAATACTTGGAAATCGAATTCCTGAATTTCAAGCTGGGAAAATCTGTTTACTTTTACTACTAACTATCTAGAATCGAAAGGTGAATCACAGTTCAGACGATTATCGTTCAATCGTCTATCGTAGATTGCTTCGTCAAACGATTGTTTCATATAATCTTGCTTTCAGTGGTTGGTGGAAATGTACTTTACTGTCGTCTAACCAATTTTGGCAGTTTTTTCAGGGTCTTAAAAACGTGCTACTGCCTTAAATTCAGACGATAGTCATCTAAAAAGTTACAGAATCGGCCACTGGTTACATTTGTGTACTTCTTTTGAGAAATTAATTAAAGATTATTTAATTTTTTGTAAAAGAGTTGTTGAGGATGTTTAAGTAAAAATTACCTACCAAATTGTATTGAAACCTACCAACCTACCAAAGCTGAAAAAACCTACCAATTTTGGTAGGATCCTACCAAAACGGCAACCGTGCACAGAATATGCCGTAGAACGGTAGAACACCGCAGTCTTCACTCTTCAGTGTTCAGTGACAAAGTAAATTTAATAGTAAAAGGACCTGTGTTCTGTGTTTTGTTAAGCAGGAACTTGTTTTCAGAGAACCTACATTTTCAGTGAGTATTTTCGTTTTTCTATGGAACGAAGCTGTTTTTTTTTTATTAAAGTTTACTTAAGTTGTGGCGTTCAAATCATTAATCAGCTGAGCAGGCGCAATGACATGAATCCATTCTTTACTTTTACTTCCTATCTGCGTTTACAATCATGTGCTCATCTGATCTGATACTCTTTATAATTGGAATAAGCAGTGACGGTTTTCCCTTGTATATTGTAGTAATGGTGTCGTGTAATATCCTACATTTTCGAACATGTATGTTGTTTGTTGTGTCCTTGCAAACTCACAGTCTCAAAGTGGTGAATGGTGATTGGTGAGATGAGAACTGAGATATCACTTTCTCCTACATTTGTTGTTCTCTTTTTGGAAGAGCTGTCTCATTCAGTTGGAATTGGAAAGTTGGAATATGAAAGTATTCCAGATCTGCGTACTGCGTTGCCAGAAATAAATTAGTACGGTTCCAGAACTGCCAACAAAATGTTTGATTTCAAACCAATGGGTAGCACAATAGAAAAGGAATACGAAAAAAAATTTCTAATTTCTAATAAATAAACTAGAACACACTCCAATCAACCCTAATTCTTCAGCTTATTTTGTTTACTGTTTAGTAAGAACGCAGGGAGTTGGAGTGGCACACGTGGCATGATGGTTAGCATGTCTGCTTGTCAACAGAGAGGTTCCTTGCTCGAATCCCAAATGAGGCAAAAATATTTCTCCACGGGTATCGCTTTGGCGAGGAATTGGCTAGTCCTCCGTTATTAAACTCATTGTCATATTCGATAAGCCGTTCCGGTTCCGGGCAGAAAATTGGCCTAAAATGCTTCACATCACAAGGCATGGTTGTGAAAAATGCGCTAGGCCCTGGGGCTCCCTGGTCTGTTGCGCCACCCTATTTATTTATTTTGAAGAACGCAGGGTTACCACAGACATTTTTTAGAAAGACTCAAATAAAAGAGTTCTGAGTTTCATATAAAATATAACAAAAGAAACATTTACTATAAACTTTTAAATTGTTCTGCTAAAAAAAATATTTAAGTTTTAAAAAAGGACCATGTATTCATAAAAAGAGTGTGATTTCGATAATTTTTGAATAAAAAATAGTCGGAAGGACGTAAAAGAGTTCCAAAGGTAAAGGCCCCGACCCATAGAATCCGTTGCGTCCGTTTGCTGCCGGATTCAAATGACAGCTCGATTAAATACACACGATCTTATGAGAGGTGACCCATAAGCATCGGATGCAACGGACGCAACGGAAAAAGTAGCCCAACTTTTAACTTTTGCGTCCGGCAGAACTGATGACAAGTGCAGTCAAAACCAATTTGAAGTTTTCTCTTCACACCGCAACGGATTCTATGGGTCACCCCAATCCGTTGTGTCCGGTAAAACTCATTGAAACTACTCGAAAACTTTGCTATGTCCCCACCTGGCACTTAAACTTGTTCAACTCAAAACTATCCCAAACCAACAAGATAACCAAGTGGTTTGCCATACAAAATGAAACCTTTTTAGTCACTAGGTTCTTGATAACCTACTCGAAACCAAGTGCGCTGAATGCACTATTTCCAATATTTCATTGAATTTGATTTTTAAGAGAGTGGAAGTGAGTGGAGAGAGAATGAATTCTCTCATACGTCATTGACGTTCTGCTCACACTTTATGCCCTGTCTCTTTTTAACTTAAGACGAAAAGGTAAACTCAAAACATTTTTTCATACGCGGACACTACTTGGTTAACTCAAACCATCCTGGAATGAAACCCAGTTTGACTTCAGGTGCGGACATATCATAACTTTAACTTCTGGTGGAGACATAGCAGTAGAGTTGTTGCTCACTCAAGCTTTTCCAATTTAGTTGTGGTTGATATGGTGATGGTGTTCTGTCTTAATATCTTTAGATACTGTCTTTTCTCTTCATCCGCGTTCTGTATTCCTGTCTGGGTTGAGCTGACTAGCACTGCTGATTGCAATTAACCCGTTTAAGTATCTTTTTTTATTCAATTCGTTTAGTGTGTTGAGTTCTATGCATGGAGAATGGAGACTTGATCATTTCTGATACACTATTTTAAATTCTTATATTGTTCGTATTTTCTTATTTTATTTTGAAGTTAGCATTGAATTCTTTGTATTTACTTTAAAAGGAATTCATTTCTTACATTTTAGCTTAAGAACTGGGTGTCGAATTACCGCATCGAGTAATACGTGACTAAATTATGTGTTTTTAGAACTACTGTTCACATTATGAAGTACTTTAGAACCACAATTTCACATTCTTTCATTTCATCAGTACTTCAACAGACTGATGGATGTTGTGTAAAATAGAGCGAATTTTGAATGAAAAATAGTTCTCACTCACTCGATCACTGATGCGGTAATTCAGTTCCTGGTTATTTGTTGACAACATTTAAATTGCTACATTTTGTTCTTAGGTCCAAAATTTTGATCCGCTATGACAATTTTAAACACTATTTCCAAAGTCATTCCGGGAGTAAAATGGTTCAAGGAATACAATGTTGAGATTGCGATATCCGATTTGGTTGCTGGAATAACCGTGGGCTTGACTGTTTTACCACAAGGCCTTGCATACGCTACTTTGGCAGGACTTGAACCCCAAGTAAGGTGTAAATGAATTCTAAACCAAATGACTAGTCTTTTCTTTTGTTTTGTTTATAGTATGGGCTGTATTCAGCATTCATTGGTGGCGTTTTGTATGCAATTTTGGGTGGTTGTCGGCAAGTAACAATAGGCCCAACTGCTCTTCTCGCACTCATTACCAGTAAGCACACAGGATTGGGTCTAGCTTCCGGTCCAGCCTATGCTATTCTACTATGTTTTATATCAGGAATAATAGAAATGATAATGGCGTTGCTGAGGCTTGGTTAGTATAATGTAAAAAAAAAAAATTTAAATATAAATGACTGTTTTCATTCGCACAATTTGCAGGATCCCTCGTAGAACTAATATCCCTGCCAGTTACTGTTGGTTTTACATCCGCAACTGCCGTTATAATAGGAACTTCACAACTTAAAGTAGCTTGGTCCTAACTCAAAACAGTTTATTTTTTTAACAATTTTTTTTACTTTTTAGGGTCTACTGGGACTGAGAAAAAGTTCTGGCTCTGATTTTATAAACACAGCCTACTCAGTGTTTACAAACATAGAACAAGTTCGTGTTGGAGACTTCACTTTGGGTGTGATATCGATAACAATCTTACTTTTAATGCGAGTATGTAAACGTTAATAGCCAATTCAAAATGTGGCTCTTGCGCGTGTGTGCACGTTTCACGTTCGATTTAAAATTAATTTATTTTTATGAGTCAATTCAAAATCGTATCTCAGGTACATTTCTGATCTTAATATCGTTAAATAGCTTGAAATGTTTGGTTATCAGGCCTTTGGCCGTAGGGGACAACTGTTTTGGTATTTACACTTGTGTTGTTTTCAGACAAAGTGAGTTTTTCCATTGGAATTTTCAAAATATTTTTGTTTTCGGAGTAAGTCGCAGTGGTGCCCGTGATGTCTAGCATGTCTGTTATGATAGAGTTCGAGAATCAGATCCCAAAAACACAAAATAGTTTTTTTCAAAGGTAACGCCTTTCAGGAGGGATTGACAAGACCGCCGCCCCCGAGAGTAATTACAATGCCACGAAAAGGGCTTCGTTACTCTCTGCTTATGAAAAAATTCTAACTGCTCAAAATTCCTCAGAAAGAGGAGCGTACTAAGCCGCGGGGCTCCTTTGGCTCTATTGTGCCACCTCATGCTGTAAGTCACAGCGTAGTGTATTTCTATAAAAAGAAAAACAGATTGGCATCAATAAGACATTTGTTTTAGTTTATCGTATAGTCGGTAAAATGATCGTCAAAAACATGCACGCATGCGCGAGGCCGACAGTTTGAATTAGCTTAGAAGCTTATGCCTTCACTTACCATTTCCAATTTTTTTCTCATAGAAACTCAAAGACTTGAAGATACCAGAAAGCATTACAGGGCACCAGATAATCACCGGAATATTTTGGCTTTTAGCAACTGCTAGAAACGCATTGCTGGTCGTTGTAACAAGTATTATTGCTTTTTATACGTGCCAAGGAGATACATGTCCATTCATTTTAACTGGAAATGTTAAAAGTGGTTTACCTGATTTTGTTCTGCCCAAATTCGAGACTACTATTTTAGGTGCAAACAACACTGAAGTTCATCAAAACTTCAAAGACATGGTAAGTTTGTTATTAAAGCTTCTTTTTCTTCGTAATAACACTTTTGAATGATCAGATGAACGAGCTGGGATCTTCGATAATCGTTTTACCAGTTATTGCTGTATTGGGAAATGTTGCCATTTCAAAAGCATTCGGTGGATCCGGCATTAATGCAAGTCGCGAACTGGTTGCATTGTCTCTTAGCAATATTTGTGGATCAATGTTTTGTTCCATACCGGTAACGGGTTCATTTTCTCGTAGTGCAGTAAATCATGCGAGTGGTGTAAAAACACCTATCGGTGGAATTTATACCAGTGTTCTTGTTCTAATAGCATTGTCACTATTGACACCGTATTTCAGGTTCATTCCAAAGGCCGCACTTAGCGCTGTAATCATATCAGCAGTTATATTTATGATAGAATTTGAGGTAATATCAAATCTATATATACTCATATTTTTATTTGTTTTAATAACTGTAATGTTTTAGATTGTTAAGCCAATGTGGAGGTGTAGCCGTCGAGAGCTTTTACCTGGTGCTGCAACCTTTACTTTTAGTTTAATTTTTGGAGTAGAAGTCGGGCTTGCATTGGGTGTTTTTACAGACATAGCGTTTTTAGTTTACCGTGCTGCAAGGCCGGCTCTGGAAGTTTCAAAACCTAGGGTATGAATATTTTATTCTTCTTGTTTCTATATTGATTTTATCAATTTCAATTTATTTTCCCTACTTCTTATTTAGACAGCTGATGGTATCGAGTATATTTTAGTCCGACCCAGTCAAAGCTCGGTATATTTTCCAGCTGTTGAATGGGTACGAAACGGAATCTCTAAAGCGATTTCTACCTTTGGAGTGTATCCTGTTGTGTTGGATTGTACACATGTATACGGTACATACATATTAGATTTATGGATATATATACACAGACTTTTTTTTAATCTGCTCTTTGTTTAGATTTTGACTTCACAGCAGCTCGAGGGATAGGAGCCTTGTACAAAGAATTGCAAAAAATGAAGGTCCCATTTTATTTGCTGAGAGTATCCAAAGAAATACAAATGATTATAAAAGAATCGACGGATACAAGTCCTCCTAACATAGAAGTTGTTGAAGAATTAGAAGCGCTGTTGAAACAAAGTAAGTATGACTAAAAAGGTATAACGTAAGTTTTCTAGGCAGATAAATTCTTCTCTTCCTACTCTTCGCTTTCATCCTCATCTTCATCCGCATCCTCATCCGCATCCTCATCCTCATCCTCATCCTCATCCTCATCCTCATCCTCATCCTCATCCTCATCCTCATCCTCATCCTCATCCTCATCCTCATCCTCATCCTCATCCTCATCCTCATCCTCATCCTCATTCTCATCCTCATCCTCATCCTCATCCGCATCCTCATCCTTATCCTCATCCTCATCCTCATCCTCATCCTCATCCTCATCCTCATCCTCATCCTCATCCTCATCCTCATCCTCATCCTCATCCTCATCCTCATCCTCATCCTCATCCTCATCCTCATCCTCATCCTCATCCTCATCCTTATCCTCATCCTCATGCTCATGCTCATGCTCATGCTCATGCTCATGCTCATGCTCATGCTCATGCTCATGCTCATGCTCATGCTCATGCTCATGCTCATGCTCATGCTCATGCTCATGCTCATTCTCATCCTCATTCTCATTCCCCTCCTCCTCTCCATTTGTTTCTTTGCGTGCGTGTCTGTGTGTTGTGTCTGAATCTGAACGTTGTTGTACAGAATTTTCTGGGTCAACTTACTCTCAAAATTTTGTACATTGTCCATAATGTTAGAGGTGGCTGCATGCAGCGCCTTCCCTCCAACTTGTGGCCTTTTTCAATTACAAAAGATGTTTGACTTTATCCTGGACGAAGTTCACATTGGTCGATTGCAAGTCTATACCGACAAGTTGGTGTACCAGAGATGAAGAACAAGAAAACAGTCTTATTTCGCAACAGCTTTATTCGCACGAAGTTTCAACAAATCGACGAATGTGAACTTCTCCCTTACTGTTCTTTTATTTAAAAAAAAAAAAATTAACGACCCTAAATATAAAAAATCCGTTCTTTTAGTTCCAGACTATGAATATTACTTGCAAGTGACTATTCCATTGATGCCGGTTGAAGAAGAGCATAGTAAATCAAATTAAGTCGTACCTTTTGCATTTGAATGAAATTTTTTGTATTTAAACTTTTTATATAATAATGAAGGCTTCCATGACAATTTGGATTTGCACTTGAAGTAAATAAAAATGTAGAATAAGAGGAAATAATGTAAAAGAAAATTATTATTTTTGGTGATTTGATCAAAATAGAAAGAAAACTGACTTCAACACCAATATGCGTTTCGCCCAGGTTCAACAATGGAAAAATGCACAGGGCTCATGTAATGCCTGTGACACTCACCTAGTCTAGATACCATAGTAAGCGAATGAGCCATTATGTGCATAGAGTAAAACCGGTGCGTCAACTCGGTACCTACATAAGGCAAGTTTAGCAATTGTGCATAAAAAAAAATTGAGATAACAATATTATTAAATATGACATTACGATGATAGAGAATACGAAAAAAGTGGGTCCTGCAATTCTGTCTGTCTGTCTGTATGTCTGTATAGTGTATATGGATCTACAGCCAGAACGGGTGAACCCATTTTCTTCAAAATTTGCAGTACGCTGAAGCCTATATAGGGATTTTTGGAATTGGGTCTCTAGGTCTTGAAATAACGGATTAATATACAACCTATATGATAACACCTATTTTTCTCGAAAACAGCTCTTACGATTTTGATAAAATTTTACGTGAGGTATTATTCCTGAACAGCTATTCTTATGATATAAAAAAAATTTTGGAAAAGGTCTAAAAAAGGTACCCCTCACAGTACCGTTTTTTCAAAACGGACTTTCTCGCTTATGGCTAACACGATTTTGACGAAATTTCATTATAGAAGCCCTAGGCTGTTTAAAAAAGATTGCATATCAACATTTGAAACCACGTGTGTGGCAACAAAACATTTATGGCCAGGACTAGATCCAAAACGCACAAGACATTTGCTATCCATAACCAGATTGCACTTTAGCTCCGTAATCAATGTCATCACCGGACATTGTCTGATAGGAAGACACGCCATAAGACTCGGCGTTCCCTCTAATGACTTCTGCAGAAGTTGCCTAGATGAGGAGGAGGAAGAGACTATTCAACACCTCCTCTGCTCATGTCCTGCACTCTCCTTCAAAAGAAAAACGCATCTAGGAAAATATTTCTTCGATGATCTAAATGATCTGGCAAACACAGATATCCTGCATCTCTTTCGCTTTATCAAAAGCTCCAAATGGTTTTGTTAAGTGTGGTTCTTCCACGCTTAATTTCTTATGGTATCACAATGGACCTAATACTGGTCTAAGTGTGTCAGTTGTTTTCCTGACAGCCATTTTAACCTAACCTAACCTAACATTTGAAAGGTTTAGCTTTTTCGAATTTTTATTAATTTGAAAAAAAATTGGTTTTTAGAATATTTCAAAAACGGTATATTTGATATAATTCAAGTTTTTTGTCAATACATCTTTCAGCAAGATCTTGAAACCTTATTTGAAATTTTATAACCCCATATAAAAAAAAAAGTAAAAATTAAAAACAAGAAACCGTTTTTTGAAAAAACTGCTCTAACGATTTTGATTAAATTTTTAAGGTTCATATGTATTAGCAACTACAAAAAAGCCGTTTTCAGATTTTCGCTTAAAACCTTTAAAATATTTAATTTAATTTTTCTCAATATTTTGCGTGATTTAATTCAAGTTTCATTATTAATGTGTAGTTGGCAGCCCTGCACCACCAAATATATTAAGAGCGAATACTAAAATCTTTTACTCAGCCTTAAGATTTTGGTATTGTACTTAGCACACAATCGCAAGTTCGTGCGACCTAGTCGTGCCCATTTTTTAGAGGTTTGGTTTTTA
Organism: Melanostoma scalare; assembly: GCA_949752695.1. NCBI lineage: Eukaryota > Metazoa > Arthropoda > Insecta > Diptera > Syrphidae > Melanostoma > Melanostoma scalare. The sequence continues at coordinate 218,990,137 of OX456984.1, forward strand.
AATTGGCAACACTGTTTATAGTAATCATCAATTTGACAATAATTGGTGGTATAGTTTTGGTAAGTATGTTTTGCCATCCATTTCACATAGTGAGTAGCTTCACTTCAGAACAACGCTTGCAAGTTATTGATGCCGATTTGCGTTTCCACTTGCTTCAAAAAGTGGTCGAAAATTGAACTTGTCGACTACGCTTTATTCGAACCAGCCCAGCCTTGGGACCTATATGCCCGAAATCGTAATTTGAGACCAAAAAAAACTTGATTTTATTTTATTTTATTTTAAATTTTCATACCTCAAATAAACACCCTTCATTTGAAATTAGTATCATGAACAGTAGCGGCAGGCGGCACTGTTGGCAAAGTTCACAGAGCACTTCATCCATTTGACGGTTAACATAAGGTCTGTTCGTTGAACTTTCCCCAGGGTTGACCCATGTTTTCTTGACAACCCTATGAGTTGTCAAAAAAACCTGGGTTTTCCAGTCCTCAAAAAACGCTAAACCACAAATCGCCACACATCCCTGTCATTAAAAAAAAAAATACATGCCATTTGACAGCCCTCAAATCGCCACAGCAAAAAGCTAGGGCGAGTTTGGGGAAAACCTATGGCAAACCTATGGCTCAAAAAACACTCAATTTGACATTCAGGGCGACTTTGGGATTCTCAAAAAACGCTTTATGGCGACCCCATGGCGACCCTAGCGCTTCAACGAACAAACCTATAATCGACCGAATGAGCAAGTAATTCGAACAGTTTTTGATCACACTTATTTTAATCTCTCGATTAAAAACCAACAACTAGAAACAAAAAAACGTGTGTGTACAGAATATTATCGTTGTAGCACAAATTGTTGAAGAAGACACCAAAATGTCGATTGCCATTGCCTTATATTTATTTTCTTTCGAATTACCTAAGGTTTCCTCATCTATTCCCTTTAGATAAGGTTCATACTTCCGCACTGTATAGGACCATCAACTTGATGAAGGTAATTGGTGACAGTTGTCTATAACTGACAAAATTTAGTTTCAACTGACTACACCTAACAACAATTAGCAATAGTAGATGACACTTGAAGATAGTTTGCGATAGTTGGCAACATCTGGAAACAGTTGGTGGCATTCGGCTACCGTAGGCTACAATTTGGTGAAAATTCATTTTTCTTAGTCAGACAGTTGAGGATAGTTTGCTGCAGTTAGCGGCAATTAGCAACATTTGGTTGAATTTGCTGATACTTGCGACACCTGATGGTTAGCGAAAACGGGAGACAGTTAGATATAGTTGGTGACATTTGACTATACAGTAAACGACATTTGGCTTAATTTGGTGACAATTCACGTGACTTGGTGAAACGGTGGAAGATAGTTTACGACATTAAGCTAGAGTTGAAGACAATTGGCTACATTTGACTATACGGTAGAAAACACTTGGTGATAGCTGGTCTCAGTTGGGGATAGTTCGCGCATTATGTAACGAAAGGGCTTAAGAGATCCCGACATTATAGCAATAGATATTAACACATTGGGAAAGGAAGAACCTTCAAAGCGAAACCGAAAAATATACTGAGAACCCATTCGGAACTAAAGGTCGTACAAGTTATCTTTGATGGAGCAAGGCTAAAGGCAATGAAATATTTGACGGACTACTTGAAATAGGGTGGCACAGCAGAGTGGGGAGCCCCGGGATCTAGTGCAATTCTCACAACCATGCTTTGTGAAGGAATGGCAATTTTCTGCCGATTCCGATTCTGTACGGCTTATCGAGAAAACGCTTTCTTACCAACAAAGGACAACATTTTTTTTTTTTTTTGGTTGTTTTCTATTGGAATTCTAACCATGAAAGCCATGGCCACCACAAGCATCACTTTAAACATCATACATAAATTTGAGAGGTCACACCATCCACAAAATTATCGGCCAGTAAAAAAAAAAAAAAAAACATGGCGCCCACCCTTTGTAAGAAAGCTCAAATGTGTTTCAGATGTGAGTTTTACGAACCGTTTACTTGTTCACCTACCAATCGCAGTTCAAGGAAGAAACCGAAACATGACTTCTGGAAGAAGCTTTTATGTCAACACAAACAACTACATTCATAATCAATCGGTTCGCCAAGGTAGTGAAGGTAGTCTCAAGAAAAAATTGATTCAAATTGAAAACAATAAAACCAAAACCAAACAACACAAATTGGAATTTGCGGGGGAGAGGAAAATAAAATTGTTTGACGCAGATGAGAACTAAACCCACTTAGACGCAGCTTTTAGGTAAAAACAAAGTCTTCCCCAGCCCGTTCTATATTTTTTCTCCTTGTTTTCCATCTTCTAAGATTCATTTAAATGTTTTTTCTGTTCTGATTCTGCTTCGTTTTCGTTTGCATCCCCATCTAAGGACAAATTAGTAACCATCCGGCGTCAGCTATTCAATCCCATCATACGTGACGATTTCATTAGTTTTTATTCATCCACCTATCCACCCATTCACCCATTCAACCATTCCTGCTTATACTCTACTCCCTCACGTCAGTGGCGTAGCGTGGGTGTCTGCCGCCCGGGGCGGAAGACAATTTTGCCGCCCTTTTATTTAGGTATTTTAATTTAATGTATACTATACATTACATACATTAATTATAGAGAACTTTTCGGTGAGAGCAGTCATCATTATTTTGCATTACAGTAGTTCCCGTTTATTTACCTCCCCGCTATGATGCACAGCCCGTTTATGTAAGCAATCTTCTTCTACGCTTGTTATTTTGTTTGATATTGCTCACAAATTAACCCAATACCTATTGGATATTTACCCAACCCGCTTAACGCCCTCTATTTATCAACACGTTTATCTAATAAGTACGCATTTTTTCAGATAACTACCTTACTTACACAAAATAAAAATAAAATTTTCCTTGTTTTGTTTCAAAATCAGCACAGGAGCACAACTGACTTCACAGCAATTGAAATGTCATCAATGTCCAACAAAAACACAAACAATAATACATACTTCCTCGGTTACGAACGCTTTTAAGGTATTAAAGCGGGTCCTTTTATCAGGCACGTAACCGGGTTTCAATAACTAACTTTCCCGGTTAATTGCACATAAAAGATAGCAAGACCTAAGAAATACTTTTCGCAGGAGCGCTGTATACAGATAAGATTTGAAATAAAAAAGTTTATCTAAGTTTTACAATCACGTTTATTAATTCAAAGTTCTTTTACTTTAACCACTAATTGATATAACTTAAGACTTAGGTAAATCGGATCGACAAGATTAAATAAAATCATTTTTTGATTAGAACAAGAAGTATACTAAAATGGTATATTCTTATTTTTACTGAAAAGTAATATGAGTATTTGTTAGAATTGAATTAAAATTTATTAAATTAAAAATTTACACGTCTACTTTTTTTAAGAGCAAAGTCTTTTATTGCCCGGTCAATGTCTATCGCATCACACACCTCTTGCTCAATAGACAAAATAGCCAAGTTAGTTAATCTTAGACAACTCATTGTCGATCTTAAATAATTTTTAGTCAATTTCAATTTTGAAAAACTTCTCTAACAGCTGGCATTGCTTATGGCAACTGTGAAAAATACTCGGAACATTATTAAAATATTGGGCAGAGTATCTTCCAGCTTGGATTTAACAATAAATTTAAATAACTCAAGTGAGTCTGCATTAATCAATTTATTTTCGTTACCTGTAGCAGCAACGAAAGTCCGCAGTCAAAGTCTTTCCAGCTTGAAATCCTGCTCGTCAATTTCGTCAGATGCGTAGTCTAAATTGCATTCAGTGTTGTCTGGATCTAATAATATAGCCGGCGTTAGATATGCAAACCTATCCGTTAAATTCTTTAGCTGTTGAAAACGCTCACGAATTTCTACAATCACTCTATCTAACGAAGAAAACAGATTTCGTCTCAACTCATTTTCACCAGACAAGTTAGCATCTCTAGTTCCGTCATCGAAAATATGCTTTCTTGTTATGCGCCTCCGTGGTTTTGTGGAATATCCAAGTTCTTCACACATATTTTTTGCATAACCTACTGCACCATTTGCCCATTTCTCTCTTTTCTCTGTCAATATCATCTGCAAAGCATTTATTTTCTGAGCGCACAATTTTATGTCAAGTCCTTTTGTTTGTAAATATTTTTGTACATAATTCACTTCATGTAGCACAGGTTGCCACAGGCCCAAAAAACAAAGGAAGGAAAATGACTGCATCAAAACTATTAAAGCACCTGCATCTGTTCTGCTGTTTAAACTTTCACCTGCCTCTATCAGTTTTTCCAAAGCGACGAGAATATCTTTGTAATGATGCCATGTCACATTTACAGCATCGGCTCTTGCACTCCACCGCGTGTCTTGAACCCATTTTAAGCTTTTGTCTGTAGTTGCTGTAGCCAAAACGCAACAATTGTGTGTCGAATTCGTCACAAAATAAGTAATTGAAAACTCCGTGCCGTGCTCTTTTCAATCGGTCTAAATTTGTAGTTGCGATAAAAATATAAAATAGTTCAAGTATTTGCAAAATATTTTTATTACTTATTGTTAAATTTTGCCGCCCCCTAAACACTGCCGCCCGGGGCGGACCGCCCCCCCCCGCCCCCCCCCTCGCTACGCCACTGCCTCACGTCCTTATCACCACGACGAACAACAACTTTGTCCTACACACCGGACACCGGACAGACCATTCCTCTTAATAGAGTGCTGGCCTATGATGATGCGATGGTGTTGGCGTTGGCGATGGTTGAAACTATAACTACAGTTCGAATCAATGCTTGATACTTCTCGTTCACAGTTCAGGTGTCCACAGAGAAAAAGGAAATAGATAGAAACATTCATTAGTTAGATCTATGATCGGTATTAACATTGCTAATAGGAATGTTTAATTCTTGGCAATCCAAATGATACGAGTTTGGACAGAGGCTTATTTTTAGCAAAATGCCAGAGACACCATTTTCAGTTCTAACAGGACGACTCTATAAATGAACTGGGAAACAGGAAACAAAAATTAAAACTTCCCAACCGACTATTTACAGACGTGCACTGCGCACTGGTGTTGGTTGGGCTTCGCAATCATTATTAGGCATGTGTGTGAATAATAGTTTGGAATGTTCGGATTAATGTTCTAATCAATTGCTTTTGACATCTGGGATGTGAATTGGGAATTTAAGCATGACATAAGGAATGATTTTATTATATTTAATGTTCTGTTATGGGAGCTGTATTCATGTAACATTATGGAAATGATTTAGTTCCGGCAAATGTTAGGGATAGTGTAGAAAGTTATGTATGTATTGGGAAAAGTTTAGATGACTTACTTTAAAAGTAATAAATTGTTTTAGTTGGGTTTGTGTGAATATAAAACCAAGCTTTTGCAATTAAATCAAAGATGTGATTGTGTTTCAGATTTGTTTTCTAAGCTTAGGGATTCAGTAAAATTTTGAAATAGATACGGGTGCGTATATAAAAATAAACAAATAAATAAGGTGCCACAACCAAGCTATGGAAGCTCGGGTTCTATCCATTTTCAGGACCTACTATTTAAAGCCGATCCCCCGAAAACGAAAACGAACCAGGCAGAGATGTTAGCCATTATCCCATGCCATGGGCACAGACACTACACGGGCGTGTATATACGGAAACGGAAACAGACAGATGTACTATGCCTCTGTCAAATTTAAGCAGACTGATGAATTTCGTGGCATATTTTTGCAAGCAAAACATTAGTATGTTCGGCCATTCTTTCCTTTTTTCTAATAGTATTTTTTGAAGATAACATTAAAAATAGAACTAATACCTTTTTCTTTTGACTCAAAGATCACTAGTGTGATACAGTTAAGTTGGAGAGCTCACAATGCTCGTAGCGCCGTTAAAAGGAAGAAGAAGAATCAGGTTTAAACAACAAAGAAAATCATCAAATCTTTAGATGAAACAAAAGCAATTAACTTGTGAGCAATTGAACATTAAAGTGGGCCTAGTGACACCCTACATTTTACAACACTTTGGCGTAAGTTCTCATCCAGGACAATTAGATACTCAAGGTACTGATCCCAGACTATGCTCAAATAGGATTGAGCTTGAAAGTTCCTACTTGGAACGGAAAGAAATCAATTTCACCAAAGAGCTATTTGGAAGTGTACTGACCATTTCGCAGTCTAGTTACCGTTCACAGTTTCTTTTATTTGAGATTGCGAATTGCGTTTGAAAATGTGAAGGAAAATTAATTTTCGTTAGTTTTCCAGAAACTGCTTCGGATCATCCCAAACAAAAGGTTTATTTTTGTTGACGGATAATTGAACGGGCAGATTAGGAAGGCACACAACTATGAACTAAGCATGTACAGATATCAAAAGGGCAGTTTTATCGCATAATTCAGGCACACGAAGATAGAATACGAGACGCATTTATAGAAGAAGCTTGCGATTCTGAAAGTAGAATCCTATACTCGCAACTCAATTATAATTTGATGGAAAGGAACTATTTCGACGATTCAATGAATTACAAAGAAATATCACTTATATTTAAAACCAGATGTGAACTCTTAATGGGTGCCCGTATAACGGAAGTTTTTATCAGTTTTGTACACTTTGCAATTTAAAGGCCAAAGAGAATTGTTTTCACATCATTAGCATATGCCCTACCTATGTACAACAACGTCTTATGGACTTCAAGAAGAGGACTATGACGATCAACGAGACAGTAAAAGTGCTTAATGAGACAGAATGGAAAATACTATACCAATATTTGAAAAATATATATAAATATAGAATGTTATTATTAACAGAGTTTGAATAGTACAATTTCATATTTCAATTATTGTAAAATTATTTATAAAAATCAAAATGTAGGAAGTAATTTCGCCAACCGAGCTGACGGCAATGCCATATAGCTTTTCAAATTCATAAAAATGATTCAATGTATCCTTAACTAGAAAAAAAAAAATGAAAAAAAAAAAAAAAAATGTACAGATATACACACTGTCTTATTGTGTTAAATACTATGGTTGTCATCAAACACAAACCAGCTGAAAACAGTATATTTTTAAGGTGTGTTTTTGTGGCAACTCAGCAATCGTATAATCAGCACACTCGAAAAATAGTCCGGTCAAATTAGCTTCAAAAATAGGGGTAAGGTTACATTAATTCGCACCTTGCTAAAAATTGGCATGAATGTTGGGAACCCTATTCATCAATCCGCCGTGTGGAAAAAAATTTATTCAAGGTCAAACGTTGCAAACATCGATTTTTTGAGCTTTCCAGCTAAACGGTAAGTTTTATCATAAAAATATACAGACAAAAAATATTCATCATGCAAGATGCAATTATCTATAAAAATTGTAAACACACTTTTTTCCCTAAGAATCACCATTTTGGAGATATAGCTTTGCAAAAAGTTAAAAAAGTTGTAGTAGTAGTAGAATGTGATTTTATTTGATATTTACAATAGGTTACATATATTTACAAATTCACAAGTATAGCATTGGCTTTTGCCGTCAGCCAGAAAAAAAGAGCATTATTCAAACATTATGTATAATCAAGATTAAAGTAAAATTGAAAAGATTAGACTCCTTTAAGATTACCACAACAAATAATAATATAAATATTTTGTTTTTCTTATTAAAAAGCTTCATTTAAAATTTGATTTCTGTAGTTAAGGGCTGTTTTAACGTAGCTTGATAACATTATCCAATCTTGACCATTCAAGACATTTGCAGCTTCATCAACAGTTAAATAGTTTTTCCCCAAGTGATGTCTCCGTATTGCTTACATCCGGTCCGTATGGTATATAATTCAGTCGTAGTAATTCTCCTCTGGTTTTGAAAATTAAAGAGATTGTTTCTATTGCATATCGGTCGTTGAAGTAATTGTTAGGTAAAAGGTCGTATCTCAGGAGCTTATACATGTTTCGGGTACAACTCTGTTGGGCTGATTCCGTAAATTTAACAAAGAAAGAATCTTCAATCCTTCCCAATAATTCTGGAAAGATGTCTTTCCAGGTACTAGTATTTCTTTCCACCAACTGAATGTCGTGCTGAACTCCAAGTCGTGACCATTCTTCGAAGAACTGTGATTTTCGTGATAGCAGATATTTTGCGATAATATTAGGCAGACGATGATTTGGAAGAGCCATAACCTTTGCAATGTAGAACAAGTGCAATTTGAGCGAAAAGACGTAGAGCGGAGACACCCCGGTCTCCAAATGTAGCATATATGTAGGGGTGTTTTCGGGGAGCCAAAAGATCTTTTTAAAAAAATACCTCAGTAATTTTTCTACTTCCTCATATTGAAGAAACCCCCATACTTGACCAGCATAGCACATCACTGACCTCATAACTGCTTTGAAAAGTTTATATTTAGCACTCGGGCTTATGTGTTTTTTACCAAGGACCCCCTTCCAGTTGCAGTTAATGGCTTTTTTTTGCTTCTATAAGCTTTTCCTGCAAATGCTTTTTGAACGACATCTGAGGCGTAATGATGACTCCAAGATATTTATATTCCCTCACCAGCTCAAGTTCCACATTTTCCCACATCCATTTCTCCTCCCTTGCATATCGCCCTGTGCCATTCCGAAATATCATTACCTTGGATTTGTTTGTATTAACTGTAAGACCCCAATTGCGGCAGTACAATTGCAATTTATTAATCATTATTTGCATCATATTTGGGGTTTCCGCAAAAATGACAATATCGTCCGCATACATTAAGGCTTTTATAACTGTACCAGCAAAACTAATACCTCCAGGCAAAAACGATGTAAGGTCATCCAAGAATAGTGTTGCTCAGAGAATCTCAACTTTCGAAATATAAACATCCGCATCAAATTCTTGATAAAAACTTTGATTTTATTCTGTAGGAACAAAAATGACTTAGTTAGATTTTTAGAAATTCATACATATATATTCGCTAACTTACAAATTCGTATTTGATTCAACTTCTCTTTACAACGATTTCTTTACGCAATTTCCTTGAGTAATAATCTATTTTATAAGAAAATAAGTTACTTTAAATGTGCAAAGTATGTATTATATTTTACTTTACCAATTAACTTCAACTTCTGACTAGCGACTATCTTCAAATTACAATTTTACAAATTTTTCTTTAATTACTATGCAGCGCAAATTAACCTCTCAAAAAATGTTATTTCTTCCGCATGGATCGTTTTTTCTTATTGCAAATTTCAACTTAGTCATCTCTTTCTTTCGAAAGAGATGCAAGTTCGTGTTGTAATTGAGCTAAAAGGTTATTACAAAATCGAGCTAAACTTTTGGTAAGGAACATAGGGTGACTTGGGATTGGTTGCACAGCGGCTCGATGACATCCCGGGGGCCGTCTGAGAACTGGTCCTAGTTCGAAGACTCCAAGTCCAGAACAGCGAGTCGCCCCACCGATCTTTTCAATTTCATAACGCCGTTTGCTAGCTTGACATCAGCCACTCGTACCACTCCATCTGGACCAGGGTAAACTTGCGTGACGCGTCCTAACTGCCAGGCCGAGCGAATCTCGTTGGGTTCAACCATGATCACAATATCGTTCACCTGAACTGACCTTGTTTGCTTCAACCATTTTAACCGTCTTGTAATAGTAGGCATATATTCTTTGTACCAGCGCTTAGTCAACTCGGCCATTAAATGTTGAGAACGTCGGCTATAAAACTTACTGCAGGAATCGCTGTCTACAAACACTCCTGGGGCTGTACAGTCTCGATCTTCCTCACCGAACAGCATAGAATTAGGTGTTAAGGGTTTGGGGTCTTCAGGGTCCACAGGAAGGTGGGTAAGAGGGCGTCTATTTATTTGGCCTTGTGCCTCGGCCAGTGCGTTCCTTAATACGTCCTCTCTTGGAATGAGACCTTTGAGGACGAAGTCGATGCTCTTCTTGACCGATTGAATAAGTCTCTCCCAGGCCCCTCCCATCCAAGGAGAGTAAGCAGGAATAAAGCGCCACAGGATGCCCTCATACCTTGAGGCATACTCACAAAGCGACGCCTCCATTATCTTAACGTCCTTCTCCAGCAGATTTTTCGTTCCTACGAAGTTAAGACCATTGTCGCTGTAGAAAAATCTGGTGACAACACGGATGACTACGAATCTCCTGACCGCCATGGTACACTGATCCAGACTTAAGTCGTTCAACAACTCTAAGTGTACTGCCCTGAACGTAAGACACGTAAATATTATTCCGTACCGCTTTACAGTGCCTCGACCATACTTCACCAACATAGGACCGAAGCAATCTACCCCAACATGGGTAAAGGGTCTGCAATCAAAAGCCAAACGTGCGGTAGGAAGTTGACCCATAATTGGCATAATCGGTTTAGCCTTGATATATTTGCACATAAAACATCCTTTCCTGACTCGTTCCACTGCTCCTCGTATGCTAATGATCCAAGCGGATTCGCGTATATCAGAAATTACCGTCTCAGTTCCTATATGAGAATTTCTGTGATGATGGTATTCGATTAGAAGATCTACTAAAGGATGTCTGCTAGGAAGTATCGCTGGGTTACGTGATGAATAGGAGGAGTTGGCCTTTTGAGCTCGCGAACTAAGTCTTAACGTTCCTTCTTCATCTAAGATCGGCGAAAGACTTAGGAGTGAACTCGACGAACTAACTCTACCACTGGACTTCAACGAAGCTATTTCTTCTGGAAACGCCTCTTCCTGTATTTTCCGGAACATCCATTCTTCAGCTTTGCGAAATTCTAAAGGTGTTATGTAAGACTCCTTGTCGGTTGGTCTTCTTTGAAGGATACGTTTCCATCTGATCAAAAAGGCGATTACTCGAACCGAAGAACTCCATCTTGCTCGGAATCTAGCAGCTAGTAGTTCATACGCTCCGTAACGATCAATTCTTCGACAACTAGCATGAAGTAAAATTTCGACCTTCCTAGGGTTAACCTCATCTGGAACTTTGGTGTTAATGCCAGGAGTAACGGGCCAGTCACTAAATGGCTGTTTTAAAAATGTTGGACCTTTGAACCACCGCGCGTCTTGATTCCCCATCGAAACATCAAATCGTTTGGTGCCATCATCAGCAACATTATCGTTGGACCCAACATGGAACCATTCTCGAGGTGAAGTTGAGTCTAGAATCTCACCAATTCTTGGAGCGACGAACGGGGGTAGTTTGAAGTTAGAGGAGTTAATCCAAGCCAAAACGGTTTTTGAATCCGATAAAAAACGAGTTTCAGCTATGTTTATAGTATGCGATGCCTTGATTGTAACAGCCAGGCGAACACCCAACACAGCAGCTTGAAGTTCTAAGCGGGGTATGGATAGTTGTTTGACTGGTGCTACCCTAGCTTTCGCCATTACTTGCGTAACTTCCACCTCATGATCGCGATCAAAACGAAGATATGCCACTGCGGCGAATGCTTTTTCTGACGCATCGACGAAAACAACCAAACTAACTTTGCAGTCATCGGGGTTGTTCAACGAATAACGGCGAGGGATCTTGATTGTTTCTACATCCTTCAAAGCGCTTATAAAGTCCAGCCATGCGGAACTCAACTCAGCTGACACCGGTTCATCCCAATCATACCCAACTCTCCATACCTCCTGCAGAATTATTCGTCCTCGAACGATAAACTGCGAGATCAATCCCAGCGGATCAAAAATTTTCATGATCGTTTTGAGCATTTTCCTTTTCGTTATCGACGCATCTTCGGCAAACATATCCTTTAGGCTTTCTTCATCCGAGATTTTATATGTAAATTGATCCCCAGATGGATGCCAATACATACCTAAAATCTTTGAAACTAGGCTATCGCTTTCATTAGGGTTAATACATACCAGCTTGGAGTTGACATTAGCTTCCGGCATCTGACTCAACAACTCACTACTATTTGACTGGATTCCCACGAGATCAAAATTCATCGACTGGCATATTCGTAGAGCATCTCTCGTAACAGTGACGGCTTCTTCGACTGAGTTGTGGCTATTGAAGTAGTCGTCTACATAGGTGCGCTTCGTTAACCCATCTACTGCCTCAGGACACTCCTGTTTAAAACGGTTGGCATGATGATTTTTGACGTACTGCGCACAGGCTGGAGAGCATCGCGGCCCAAACATCATAACTTGCATAATGTACACCGTTGGCTGGTTGGTCGTGATCCCGTCTCGCCATAGCATGCGTTGGCATTGCTGATCTGCAGCCCTGATGCGAACTCGATGAAACATTTCCCTAACATCACCGTTTACCGCTACCTGTCGTTCCCGAAACTTGAATAAACCCGCATGCAGCGGCACCAGATTATCCGGTCCTTTCATCAAATAGGAATTCAACGATATTCCGTTAACCTTCGCTGCAACGTCAGCCACACATCTTGGCTTTGGTGGTGATTTGTTAGGGTTGATGACAATAAAAGTTGGCGCGTACCAGACCCTTGGCCACTCCTGGTCCAACTCCTCTTGCGAAGCTACTCGGGCATAACCCTTTTTTACCAATTCCCGAAAGTGATTGTTTTGCCACTCCAAAAGCGCAGGATTCTTCTTTAGTGATTTCTCTAATGCAACTAGCCGCTTGAACGCCATACCATAACTGTCGGGGAGTTTGACTTCATCCGAGGACCATAACAGTCCAATCTCGTACTGTCTACCCACTAGCTTTAACGTCCGATCCATTATATCCAAGGAACGACTTACCTCCCGGCTGACCAATTCACCTTTAGGGGGCATAACACCAAACTCTTCGGTGGTAAAATGGTGACGAACGAGCTCGTGCAGATCTGCATCATTTTTAATCGCTTCGTGAAACATGAGCCTCATAGTAGGTTTGGACACCGGCTCCAAGCAGGAAACATTCATTGAAGGCGCTGATCTGCCATACACGATCCAGCCCAATAAAGTTTTTAACGCGTAGGGCTCCTCATCTTTACCATGCCGTTGGCCATGGCCTAAAAGAAATTTGGCTTGATCCAGCCCCAGCAAAATCTTTGGCCGAGCATCCACCAAGTCAACAAGTGGCAGACCTCGAAGATGTGGGTATAAACCTTTCAAACGTTTGACATCGAGAGACTGACTGGCCAGACCCAGATTCTTGACCGTGTATACATTTTGCAAAGCATACCTCTTCCGACTTGTAACGCTAGACACCGAAAATGCTGTTCTCTTGCAGTCCTCCACACGCGACACGCCCTTCGTCCATTGCAACGTAAGTCTCTCCGATTCTCCATACAAACCAAGCTCGTGGAACAACTCTTCATCAATCATCGACAACGACGACCCGTCATCTAAAAAGGCGTAAGTATCAACAAACAAATCGCCGCTGCCATAGATACGGATCGGGACTATCTTAAACAAGATGGAAATATCGGCGCCAATATGCGAAGACTGGATGTGGGTGTGTGGCACGAAAGGCACTGCCGCTGAGCGCAAATCCGAACCGCTACTATTGGTTGGCGTGTGTAAAAGCGGATGATGACGTTTGCCACAACCTTCAAAACCACATGATCGCCCTTTAGCACACGATTTCCACTGATGTCTCGCTGCATCCAAACATGAAAAACAGATCGACCTTTCCTTCGCAAATGATTGTCGTTGACTGGGTGTTAACGCCAAAAACTCCTCGCATTGAGATAAAGCATGTTGTTTTTTATTGCACTTACAGCACAAATCTTTCCTGCACTCTGAAAGTGGTTGATGTACGAGAACGCGAGACGACTTGATAGCACCAGCTGACGACAGCTTCTTCTGGTCCGGTCCAATTCTCATTAAATCAGGTGGTAGGTCAATAACCTTTTCAGTTAGAAACTCGGCAAACTGTTGTAAGTTAACTTTGGAAAAACTTAATTTCTTTCTCTGCCATTCTTGGTAGAGACCTGCTCCTAACCTGGAAGCTAAATTGGTAATGACATACCCGTTTGAAAGGTCCTCCTCCCTATTCATGGATTTCAGATCCGCTACGAAACCATTTATTTTTACCGCCCACAAGCGAAGCTTAGGATCCGACTTAGAAGAAAGTTTTGGTAGGCTTAACAGATCTGAAGTCAAATCGTGTACCAGCACTTCAGCACGCCCGAACATAATACGCAACAAATCCATTATTGCGTCAGCGTCGGCAGAGTACCTCAATCGATCGCTAACCATCTGGTATGCTTCACCCTTTAGAGCCTTACGCAGACGTGCGACGTTTTCTTTAGCGCTGAATTTCCCTTCCAACGTGGTCGATTTGTATACCTCCTCAAAGTAAGGCCACTCCCTCTTATTCTCGCCCGAAAACTGCGGTAATTCCTGGACGTTGTTCCGATTAAGAATTGTGAGGAGAGTTGCCATATCTTGATCACTACACGAGCTATTGCGCACCCCTGAATCCATGTTTCGAAAAGGTGTCGACTGGTTTGGACGTTGTGCAAACTGCTGTGACCGCGTACTGCTCAAAAGCGCTTTGTGATTAGCCTGAATGGTTTTGATTACTTCCATCTTTGCATTACTAACACTTAATGCAGGTTTTGGAGCTTTATGGTAGGATGAAGGTGACGTTGGTCTAGTGGTTGTGGTAGGGACTCTTGACAGCCTTAACTTTGTCTCGGCAAGTTCCGCTCGCAACTCCAACAACTCTTTATCCCTTTGTGCAACAGCAGCTTGCGCGACAGCAGCAGCCTCAATAATTAAATCGACATTTGGTTCGACTTCATCAGCCGCAGCCATTAAATTACCTGTGGGGTTCGCCTGCACTTCAACATCTTGAAAAATACAATCCGGTTCTTCACAGAACCACGGAGTCACAGTGTCATACTGTTCGGCATCAAAACTATGACAATCATAGTGCCACCATCTCTTGCACTTGTCGCACGAAACCATAAAATCGTCATCTGGTCTGGTGCAGCTTGACAAAGTGCAATGGCGAACTTCTTTGTCCGACATATTCCTTATACTCTTGGAAAACACACGAATTTAATAAAATTTTGTTGCTCAGAGAATCTCAACTTTCGAAATATAAACATCCGCATCAAATTCTTGATAAAAACTTTGATTTTATTCTGTAGGAACAAAAATGACTTAGTTAGATTTTTAGAAATTCATACATATATATTCGCTAACTTACAAATTCGTATTTGATTCAACTTCTCTTTACAACGATTTCTTTACGCAATTTCCTTGAGTAATAATCTATTTTATAAGAAAATAAGTTACTTTAAATGTGCAAAGTATGTATTATATTTTACTTTACCAATTAACTTCAACTTCTGACTAGCGACTATCTTCAAATTACAATTTTACAAATTTTTCTTTAATTACTATGCAGCGCAAATTAACCTCTCAAAAAATGTTATTTCTTCCGCATGGATCGTTTTTTCTTATTGCAAATTTCAACTTAGTCATCTCTTTCTTTCGAAAGAGATGCAAGTTCGTGTTGTAATTGAGCTAAAAGGTTATTACAAAATCGAGCTAAACTTTTGGTAAGGAACATAGGGTGACTTGGGATTGGTTGCACAGCGGCTCGATGACAAATAGCGAAAACAGAAGTGGGATCAAAAGGCAACCCTGTTTGACCCCGGAAGAAGTATGAAACCAGGAAGATCCTTCATTTCCATCCCATACTGCTGTGAGGTTTTGCTCATAAAGTCCTCGTAATGTTTTCAGTATTTTTGACGATAAGCCTAGACTACAAAGTTTGTAGAAAAGGGCATTTCTGTCGATTGAGTCGAAGGCAGCCTTGAAATCTACGAAGAAAGCATATAACTTTTTCCCCTTGTCTAAGTATGATCTAGCAATGCAAGTTAGTGAAAATATGTTATCGACTGTTGAATATTCTTTTCTGAAGCCGGCTTGAAACTCGCTTAGAAGATTATTTTGTTGTATCCAGTTTAACAGTCTGTCTTGAATGACACCAGTAAAAATTTTCATAACAGAGTTCATGAAGGATATGTCTCTATAATTGTTAGGGTCGTTCGCATCGCCTTTTTTAAACATTGGGAAGATAATATTCCTTCTAAAGCTTTCTGGGATTTCACCAGAATTGAAAATATAATTATAACTTTCGGTAAGCTTAATCACAAAAGTTTCTGTAGCGTATTTGTAAAACTCGTACGGAACACGATCATCCCCTGGAGCCTTGTTAAGATTGCATCTGTGTAGGACTCTCATTACTTCTTGAACTGAGAATGCACGGTCGAGGTCTCCATTTTCTACTAAAGGACTAGCATATAACACTTGATTCGGTCTTGGTGGTGCACCTAGTAGCTGTTCGAAATGGTGAGCAAGCAGACTCGTACTTATTATTGTTTTCCTTGCAAAAGGTATACCGTTGAGTGCACGTGCTAGCTTCCAAAAGGATCGACTGTCTCTTACTTCCGACAATCTTTGCATGAGATATCGGGAGTATTGCTTTTGCTTTTCTTTGCAAAGATGTTTGAAAGCTTTATTCGCCTCTTGATACATCCTTCTTGCAAAACTCGATCTTGTTGCCCTGAGAAGTCTCAAAAAACTAAACGACTTTTTTCTTGCTCTCTCACAGTCTGCATCGAACCATGGATCTTTCCAGCTTTGCGAACGGACTGTTTGAAATGATTGTGCGGCCTGAGATACGCAAGTAACTAATGTCTCCATGCCATCGATCGATTCAATTTGCTCATTATTTACAGAATCAAGAAATTGGTTAAGATTTGCTTGATGTTGATACAGTTCCAAAAAGGAATTCTTCCATTGAAGTTTTGGTAACAGCTTCATATTTTCGTTGGTGTGACCCGGTTCTTCATCAAATCGACACATAACATTCAGTGGCAAATGGTCAGAATAAACCAGCTCATCTACTTTTTAAAAAAAGTTGTGTTATTCCTAACATGCACACGTTTCCGCGCCACCCGTGAGGTAGTGGTTTACGTGGTTTCCCTGGTAGGCTAATTCCAGTCCACTATCTTTTGGTGTTCTGTTGAGGTAAAAGCTATTGTATTAAATTGAAAATGGTACTATTGTAATAACTATTGTAATGAATGAGAGCGGTGATGTAAGTAATGAGTAATTTGAGAAAACTATTCGTCTGATTGAAACTCTGTCTTGTTCTTCTTCTTCTTTTTCTCCATCTTCTTCCTGCTGATGCTGGGTGCAAATAAATTGTTCAAAGAGCGATGCATCAGAAGTCTCCTCGCATATATCGTAAGAATCCTCTTCTACTGGCGATTGAACATTGGAGGATTGGAGCACGATTGGCCTCAACAACTTATACATGCTAATGAACA
Organism: Melanostoma scalare; assembly: GCA_949752695.1. Lineage (NCBI taxonomy): Eukaryota > Metazoa > Arthropoda > Insecta > Diptera > Syrphidae > Melanostoma > Melanostoma scalare. Next base: position 219,007,303 of record OX456984.1, read on the forward strand.
AAACAACCCAACTTCCTTACAGCCGCATTTATACCCCTTTTCGCAATTGCAAATAATTGAGTTGAGGAGTTTTTCCGGTGCAGGAGGGAGTAAAGTCTTAACTGGTTCCAATATGTTGTTAATTAACTTCCAACCCCAGTTTTCTGGGTTTAGTTTATTACCGAGCCATATTTGAACTTGGTAATATACCCGAAATAGATCTTGCTCAGCAGAAGCAGAGGTTGGAGGAAGACAAGCTAATTGTACTTGTTTCTTCTTATGCGTGTTTTTAGCAAAAGATAAGTATCGAAACTTATCCAAGCACGTAATTTTTTTTGGAGCCCCGTAAAAGGAAAGAAGAAAGCGAATTCCGTTGGTGATTACAGCTTGTGGAGTAGAGGTACTTTCTTTGAAAACCTAAGCATAATCATCTAAATCTTGTCTCTAAAACAATTTCAAAACTGTTCTTTCTGTTCAGGAGAGGTACCTGAAAAATTTTTTCGACACTGCACATGAACTGTCACAGAAGTCTGGGCTTTCACGTATTCCGACAATTCATCACCTCTTTTAATACTTGCATCAATTAACGTCTTTAGCCCACGATCAACAGTAACTGTTTTGCTTTCGGCCAAATGTTTATTACAAATGAAGTAAAATTGAGACATTTCTATAACAAACACAAAACTGCACATATTTTGTTTGGAAATAAAAGCAATAACTATGTGTTCTTACTGTGGTACCCGTGGTGTGATGGATAGCATGTCCGCCTGTTAATCCAGAGGTTCGTGGTTCGAATCCCAACAGAGGCAAAAAATTTTTTTCCACGGGTATCGACTATCGCGAGGAATTGGCAAGTCCTCCGTTAGTATTCATTGCCATGAAAAGAGCTTTCTCGATTAGCCTTTCGGAACCGGCAGAAAATTGTAGGTCCCTTCCATTCCCTCACAAGGCATGGTTGTGAGAAATGCGCTAGGCCCAGGGGCTCCTCGCTCTGTTGCGCCACCCTATTTATTTATTTATTTTATTTATGTGTTCTTACTACGAAGGAATTCTTGAGACTAATGCAATTCTATCTATTAAGGCCTTGACAGTTTTCTTATCGAGCGTTTAAAAAGTGCATTGATAAGTTCGTTCGTTCAAGCCCAAAGATTGCTCTGAGCTAGCGACAATGCGTTTACCTTTAATACCGAGCTGGGTGTTTTTTGAGTTCTGGGTTTTTGATCAACTCGCACAGAAGTAGAACTAGGATTTTGCTGGGAAAACACTGATGTCTTATGAGGACACGTTTTTTTCTTCAAATGACCGGCATGTGTGGTGACATCGTTATTAAATCTGTTTTAAGAACCGAAAACCAAGGTTTTTTTTGGCAACTACATAGACATGACGCTGTACACCATGTTTCTGTCAATATTGCCAGGCTTTTCCCAAGATTGCCCGTGTGCTGTAAGAATTTATTGGACGTTTCACACGTTCACATAGATAATACAAGAGATGTGACGTTAAGGAGGAGATCTCTATAATTGGTGCAATTGTAAAGTTTTCCGTTCATTGAACATGCTTTCTCCCGACTAAATCATGCAGCTGGTCCATTCTCCTTTCAAGCTAATCTCTAGCTTCCTTTAAAATTTCGGCGTCGAGACCGTCTGCAAATCCAGTTTTATTTGATTTAAGCTAACATACGAGTTTACGGCCCTTACTTGTTCTGAGTATGGCATTCTGGATAATCGTCTAAATTGAGTCTGCAAAAGTAACTTTCACAGATCACCAGAAATGACTGCGACTGTACCGTTACGTTTACTTGGTGGTCTTTACGGGCTTGAATTCGGGCAGTGTTCCTCCATGATTTTTTTGGCAAGTGTATTCTTTTCAGTCTGTTCGACTATGTGCATTCTTTGCGAAGGAGAAAGGACCTCGCAAGAAAGCCATCAAACTGCAGCTTTGAAATAGTGACAGACTGTTGTTATGAAGTTCTGTTTTCTTCAATTCGAAAGATTTATTCCTTTGAATTGGACAAAGAAAACGTCCAGGAGCGTTCAGAAACATTCTCAAGGCGTACCAAAGGTGTAAAAAAAATCGCAAAGATTGATTACGGCGAGTTGAGGGCCTACGGTTAAAAAAAACAACCAGTTGGACATTCCTGTGCTTCAACGAATAAACCTGATGTTGGAAGCATTATTAAATACTTACTGAAGCACGCATTGCAAAATTGCAGAATTTAAAATTTTAAACTTTCTTCAAAATGAAGTATTTAAAGGCAATCACAAAAGATTGAATTCGTTTACCATCCTGGAGCCAAATAACGGCACACGTGATCGAGTAATACGTGATAGAATTATATGTTTTTGGCATTATCTACTTCTCACGTTATCGAGTACTTTTGTACCAAAATTCGACATTCTTTAATCAGTATTTGAACTCATTGAAGTTGACAATTTGAACAGCAAACTGATGTTGTGTAATATAGAGCAAATTTCGAAAAAAAAAAAATGTACTCACTCGATCACTGATGTGGTAATTCGGCCCCTGATTCCAACACAATTTTTGTTCGAGTACGTCAGAACAGAAAAGTGAAAAAGACAAAGGGAAAAAGTCAATATGACTGCCGATACGATAGAAAATACAATTGCAGGTGCGGGTATAGACAAAAACGGAGATACGTTTGCCGATACGGCTAAGCATATGACTGCTGATACTGGTGCAGATACGACTGCGGATACGACTTCCAATACGGCTGACGATGTGACTACCTGGGACCGGGATATACAGGATGTTTTGCAAAAGGTGCGACAAAAGACCAGGACCGGGTAGGTTGGGTTAAGAAATAAAAAATCGTGGGGGTCTACCTCCCTCCATTTATGTGGAAGGCGCAATTTTATAAGAAATTGACCTAAAAAAATCAACTAAGCCACCTACTTCCACATATAGTGTTTTTGGAAGCTAATACTGTGTTCTTCAAACTAACATTTTAGTTCAAGTTAATTTGATGAATGTTTATTTTAGCAAAAATTTTTCACAATTTTGAAAAATTTGAGTTTATTTTTGATACGGTTACGAATTCCTCTTATTCTCACTGCGCCATCAGAACAGCACTTATCTTATACTTAAACCATCTGGTAGGCCATCTATCTCTGAGTAAAAAAAAAAAGACGCATAAACACCCAAACAGCTGGGCATGTTTTTGACAACTAGCCTTCAATGCGTCAGTTTTCAACTCCGGTGCCATAATTTCGCGTCGCAATTTCGTCCTCATGAAAATTTCAGACTAAATTTCGTCCAATTGTCTGCAAAAAAAACTCCCGAAATTCATAATTTCGATTCATAATCATGTCTGTGCTTCCACCAGATCCAGTCTTTGTCCTCCGCCACCCAGACATGGACTCAATCAATTCGTTGGTCTTCCACCAAGACCAGCGACTTTTGGCTGGTACGCTCAAGGGAACTGTCCAGCTTTGGGACTTGCATGTAAGTTTTTTTACTCTTTCTTAATATATGTACATACATATTCACCTTCTTTGTGTACTTTGGTTTGTGATTTGCAGACTAATCGTTGCCCTCTGAGCTTTGTGGTTGGAAGTGAACCCATCACTGCCATGCATCACACCGAGGAGAACCTCATTACTCAGGAGAAAGGTGGAACTCTTAAGTATTGGTCAATCACCAACAGTGGTTATGTCTTGGACAAGACCACCGAAACGCACCACTTGGCATTTTGTCGTACTGATTTCGACAGCGATGGCGATACGCTTATTTTCCCACAGAATGACAACAACATTGGTGTCATTCACACTAAAGACTGGCAGAAACGAATGCTTCTTGTACCCGACAAGTGTCTAAATCTTGGACAAGTGTGTTGTGTTAAGAAAATCAACTGGAGCGGACAGGATATGATCTTGGCTGGATATGAATCAGGTGACTTTCTCACCTGGGACCTGCGCTCCGAAAAACCCATAAATGAATGTCACTTCGATATTGGTGCTGCAACCAGTGTAGACTTTGATATTCGCACGAACCGAGGTGTAGTCGGCGGCACTGAGGACAAACTTGTTGCTATTACATTCCAAATTGCTACCATGAAGCTCACCAAAGTACAAGAGATACCAATTAAAAATCCTGGAATAAACTGCATTCGCATAAGGAGTGATAGAAAGATATTCACCACCGCCGGATGGGATGGCCGCATTAGGGTTTTCTCTTGGAAGAGCCTTAGGCCATTGGCAGTTTTAACTGAACATAAGTCGGGTGGAATTATGGACATTGCTTACTCCAATGGCAAAGTTTTCAATTGGAACTCACCCATTATAGCTGCAGCCGGAATGGACGGAAAAATTTCCTTATGGAATTTGTACAATTAAAGTGTGCACACAAGTTGGCTGTTGGAATTGGCTGACATCAAATCAATTTTAACTTCGAACACACATTGACTTACACTATTCCTTGTTTGTTGAACTGATGTTTGATCCTTTTATGACCCTTTTTTCTTCAAATTTTTTTTTATATTGAAAAGGATAAACAAAATTATGCTATGTACCTTTGTCGATGAAAATTGGATTATAAGTCAATAAAATTAACGATTTAATCGATTATGAAAGGATGTTTCAATATTGAAGTAGACGCCTGAGGATCGAATACCCTTTAGGTTTGGACGTTTGGTAGCTTTTATGGATCTGTCATCCAAAAGACTTCCCGTTTGCTTGTGCTTGGCTAGTAGCTATCAATGCAAATGTAAATTTTTTCTGTAGCTCACGGAGAGTTTGAATTTCATATACTTTCAGTACAAAAGAAACTACAATTTCTTTTGACTTGGCAGACATGTGGATGCTAAAAGTGAATTATGTTAGCTTTGGGGTTTTTGAATAATTAAGTAAAAGTTAGCTCCGGTAATAATCATATTTCGTGGCTCTACGCTCTACCATGAAGCTCACTCCGGTACAACTCAAATTGGAAGAAAACAGAAGTGCAGCTTACAGAGAGTATACGTACAAAGAGGTAGTGACTTCTCAATTTAGAGTTCAATTTAATTTCCTGTTTACACATTCTAAGAATACAGTTTCCAAAGTTCTTCATACGCTTTAGGCATTCGCTGTTAGCTGTATCCGCATCATTATAGTTGAAAGGGTACAAAACTCGAGACAACAATAGCCCTGTTCACACTGTAAAATTAGTTGGACAGACTTGGGCTTAAACGACCAATGCTTGATAGTGTGAACCCTTCAGACGACCGCTTGTCCAACTAGTTGGATGGTTTACAAAAATTTTTGAAAATCTAGAAGTTGGATGGAGTGGAAGGGTATGTGACATAAAGTTGGACGACAAGCTTGATAAGTGTGAACGCAAACTACATCAGACCATCCAACTTCCATCAAACGAAGTCTGTCCAACAGGGCTAATGACTCAAGCATGTATAGCGAATGGACACTAAAGCTTGGCCAGAAGAAGACTTGGCAAAACACATTGAAAACTCGTGACAGATCTAGTGGTTAAATGGAAGGAGAGCTTTAATGAACTTGAAGGGCAGGAATAGACATATAAAGACAAGAATAAAAATGGAATCAAATTTGAATTCTTCCAAAGGTTTCGACAAAATCTACCAAGTTTTGGTGAAGTCTTGCGTTTACTCCTAGGTCCTTAAGAAATACGGAAGAGGTTGGAGAATCGAATTGCATATTAGGCCTCCAGAACTCTAAGGTTCTATTTTCCGTGATTCGAGCTCGTTAGCGAGAAATATTGGTTGAGTATCAGTTTAACCAAGAGCTTTAGTACCATCTCAATGACTCAGCCAGTATTTTCTGCATTATGCGAGTTTAGTGATCTAACGAGATGAAAATTAAAGAAAACAAATGGAACTCTTTGTGGAAAAATTCGGATAAAATAAGTATTATGGCGATTCGGCTCTCATGAACTTTGTCAATCTCTTAAAATATAAATTAGTAGGTACCTACTGAGTTCGTTTAAACACGGTTAGCTACTCAATTTAAAAGACAAACTAATAAATAACTGGATCATTTTTCATGAAGAATGATAAGTCGGTACGCACAGAATTTCTCTTTTCTTTCAGAGTTTGAACCGGCAAAATAAAAAAAAAATGACTTTCCATTATTTTCATTGATTGATAGAACATTCTGAATTTTTGTTTTATCCTCGATCCACTTACCTAAAGTACATAGTACATCCCTACAAATGTATCAATATAACTGATGAATTTTAAGTTTATATGTAGGTACATAGGTACCTATGTAGGTACCTGTATTTGAGTAGTAAGTCTTTAAGTAAGTAAGGCATACTATTTGATGGAAATCTTGGTGTAAATATGAAAACTCACCATTTAAACGATGTATGTCAAAATGCAGGCACAGTAAATCACACATTTTTCACTTTTATTCGATTTTTCTCGAGAAAATAAATGAATTACCAAATTAAAACTACAAATTATCCCCGAACAAGCAATTTTGTTTCGAACAGACGAACAAAGAAAAAAACTAACTGTAAAATATGAAAGTTCTTGTCAGCATTGGACGAACTTAACGAAAGGTTAGATTGGTTTGGAAATTGAATAAACTTGCACAGAATATTTGAATTTTATTTGAATATTGAAATGTAATAGATTTTGCAAAGGTAATGGTCGTTGAGGTTGCAAGTTGCAACTAGGAACATTTTGTATTATTCAAAACCTTATATCAGTTAATTTTAATTTAAACGGAAAATCAAATCCAACGTATGTAACGTGACAGTTGGTTTTAAATAGGCGGTCTTTCGTTCAAGAGCTAATTAGTTCATGAGAGAAACAGCATACGAAAATTTACTTCATTTTTATTTGCAAATTGCTACAGGCCCAGAGAGTTTTTCTGTTCAGAAACCAATCTTTATTTTTAAACGGTTTATTTAGCTTTCCCTGTTTATTCATTTGATTGGTAATCTAGTATCTGAAGTGCGACCGCCTTGTTGTTGAACGGATTGGTCTGAAATTTGGTTCGTGCAACAGTAAAATTTTAAATGGTAATTTTATCATGATAAATCTAAAATAGCTGCCGGTACAAAACGGAAGATTGCATATTTTTTGTACTACTTCCTCAACATGGGTCTCAAATAAAACAGATTGAGTAACAAAATAGAGTTCTGTTTTTGAAAAAAAAAAAAAAAATGCAAATCCAATATGGCTGCCAACAAAATGATTGGCTTGTTTTTCTTTTCACAATACCTTCAATAAGAGTATCAAATAAAATGTCTTGATTGGTAGAATAGATTACGTTACGATATGAAAAAATCCAACATAGTCGAAAGCAAAATTAAAAACAAAAAAATATTTTTAAGTTTTACTTTTTATTGAAAATTTGTAAATACTAAAATGACGATGTAGTTTAAGCTAAAAAATAATTCTGTTGGTCTCAGGCATCATAGTCATCACTGCATTCTCTTCATCAATTGAGAACATTGATCAAACAAAAGAATTAAATCGTTTAAATTGTTTTTATTAATTTTTAACGCACAAAGTTCTTTGATACAGCGCAGCGTCATGAAAAAATGCTGTCTTTAGTTATATAGAGCAGCTCCTTGGACTATCCGGATCAGAAAAGTGTTAACAATCCCAAAATTTGCGCAGTTGAATCTGATGTGAAATCTTTCTTACTTGCCATTCAATAAATATGTTTCCACGGTTCACGCGCACTTCAAGAGGTTGTAACTTTTCTTATTATGTTGGAAAACACAGTCCGGGTGATAGGAAATAAGGAAAGGGTAAGCAAATAAGTTCAGATGTACATTATTTTTGATTTCCTCTGAATTGTAATGTTTGAGGAAAACTTAATAGGGTAAAACATTCCACATGCAGGAAGAACGGCTAAAACATAAATCTCTGTATTTAACTTTACGCCTGAGATTGGGCTTAAGGGAGAACTGACGTGCATCCTTGCGAGGTGGGTGTTGCGATTAAATTGTTTCAGGGTCGAAACGCAACTGACTATTTCACAAGAGCACTGCTTGTAAAAACAAAGACAAAACAGAGAAACATAGAACGTTACGATGACGCTTAGAGGAATTGAATCTGCAATTGAAATGTCATTTATCAGTTTTAATGCTCTGTTTTTGACAGGTTTGTCACGAAGGCGCAATGATGTCTGCCGCCAAACATGGGAATGGTTCTCTAGGACGTGTGTAGGCTTTATAAATTGTAGCCTGATCAGACGGGTCGAAAAATGTCCAGCATCGTTTTAATAATCTGATGCGAAAAGGAGAGGAATTAGGATAGAGGAATTGAATCAGTGTAAGGTAGGGATTAGGAAGAAGGATTTAGAAATCGAACCTACCACGGAAGGAAACGGAAAGGGGAAAAAATCAGAAAAAGGGTAGGAAACAGAAAAAGGAAAGGAACCAAAACTTTAGAAAGACAAGGATGGGTGAAGTAGGTATCTAGGATAGGAGGGGAAATATGAGAAGACCCGGCACGCTGGCGTAGCACGGCTTAGCTCGCCGGATGTGGGTGGGTCTTGCCTCCTCAACTGCACCTCGCCTCGCAACAAAACACAAATCGTGCCTAATATAAACCACCACCACAAAATAACATAAAGTTCGCCTCACCTTAGGCCCTGCTGATGGTTGTGCAGGGTGGCCTGTTCCGAACCTCAACCTAGAATCTAATTGGCCTTCATGTCTGGATTCCCCTTATGAAAATTCAAGCTGTCAGAACCCCAACAACACCATACCATCACATCTCCACCAGCTCTAACCCCCCTGAAAATGGTTTTTAAAACACAAAGATTATTTAAAAGTATCTGAGACAAAACGAAGTCCTGGGGCACACCAGCATTATACATGTATATGTAGCTAGTAACACAATTTAACTTTAAATTCAAATTTAAATTTAACTTGAAATTTAAAGTTTCATTCAACTTTAAATTTAAAGTTAAATTCAAATTTAAATTCATTTTTAAATTTAACTTTAAATTAAACTTTAAATTCAATTTTAAATTCAACTTTAAATTTAACTTTAAATTCAAATTTAAATTCAACTTTAAATTTAAAGTTGAATTCAACTTTAAATTCATCTTTAAATTCAACTTCAAATTTAACTTTAAATTCAAATTTAAATTCAACTTTAAATTTAAAGTTGAATTCAACTTTAAATTCTACTTTAAATTCAACCTTTAAATTTAACTTTAAATTCAAATTTAAATTCAACTTTAAATTCAACTTTAAATTCAACTTTAAATTCAACTTTAAATTCAAATTTAAATTCAACTTTAAAACTAAACTTCAAATTCAATTTTAAATTCAACTTTAAATTCAACTTTAAGTTGAATTCAACTTTAAATTTAAAGTTGAATTCAAATTTAAGTTCAACTTGAAATTTAAATTCAACTTTAAATTTGACTTTAAATTCAACGTTGAATTTAAAATTAAAATTAAAGTTGAATTTAAAATTAAAATTAAAGTTGAATTTAAAGTTGAATTTTAGTTTTAATTTAAAGTTGAATTTAAAGTTGAGTTTAAAGTTGAATTAAAAGATGAATTTAAGGTTGAATTTAAAAATAAATTTAAAGTTGAATTTAAAGTTGAGTTTAAAGTTGAATTTAAAAATGAATTCAATTTAAAATTTAAAGTTGAGTTTAAAGTTAAATTTAAAGTTGAATTTAAATGCAAATTTAAATTTTATTTTAAAGTTGAATTTAAAGTTGAGTTTAAAGTTGCATAATTTAAAGTTGAATTAAACTTTTAAACTTTAAATTTAAACTTTAAATTTAAAGTAGAATTCAATTTTAAATTCAACTTTAAATATAAATTTAAATTCAACTTTAAATTTAAAGTTTTAAATTTAAATTCTGCTTTAAATTTAACTTTAAATTTAACTTTAAATTCAAATTTAAATTCAACTTTAAATACAAATTTAAATTCTACTTTAAATTTAAAGTTGAATTCAAATTACTTAACTTTAAATTTAAAGTTGAGTTCAACTTTAAATTCAACTTCAAATTCAACTTCAAATTAAAATTTAAATTTTACTTTAAATTCGACTTTAAATTTAACTTTAAATTTAACTTTAAATTCAACTTTAAATTGAACTTTAAATTCAACTTTAAATTCAACTTTGAATTCAACTTTAAATTTAACTTTAAATTTGACTTTAAATTCAAAGTTGAATTTAAAAATAAATTTAAGGTTGAATTTAAAGTTAAATTTAAAGTTAAATTTAAAGTTAAATTTAAAGTTGAATATAAATTTGAATTTAAAGTTGAATTTAAAGTTGAATTCAATTTTAAATTTAAAGTTGAGTTTAAAGTTAAATTTAAAGTTGAATTTAAAGTTGAATTTAAATGCAAATTTTAATTTTATTTTAAAGTTGAATTTAAAGTTGAGTTTAAAGTTGAATTTAAAGATGAATTTAAAGTTGAATTTAACTTTTAAACTTTAAATTTAAACTTTAAATTTAAAGTTGAATTTGAAATTTAAACTTTAAATTTAAAGTAGAATTCAATTTTAAATTCAACTTTAAATTCAACTTTAAATTTATTTTTAAATTCAACCTTAAATTCATTTTTAAATTCAACTTTAAACTCAATTTTAAATTCAACTTTAAATTAAAACTAAAATTCAACTGAAAAATCAACCTTAAATTCAACTTTAAATTTAAATTAAAATTTAACTTTAAATTCAACATTAAATTCAACTTTAAATTCAACTTTAAATATAAATTTAAATTCAACTTTAAATTTAAAGTTTTAAATTTAAATTCAACTTTAAATTTAAAGTTGAATTCTAAATTATTAATTAATTTAGAATTCGAATTCAATTTAAATTCTGCTTTAAATTTAACTTTAAATTCAACTTTAAATTCAACTTCAAATTCAAATTTAAATTTAACTTTAAATTCAACTTTAAATTTAACTTTTAATTCAACTTTAAATTTAACTTAAAATTTAACTTTAAATTCAAATTTAAATTCTACTTTAAATTTAAAGTTGAATTCAAATTACTTAACTTTAAATTCAACTTTAAATTTAAAGTTGAATTCAACTTTAAATTCAACTTTAAATTTGACTTTAAATTCAACTTTAAATTCAACTTTAAATTTAACTTTAAATTCATTTTGAAATTCAACTTTAAACTCAACTTTAAACTCAACTTTAAATTCAACTTTAAATTCAACTTTAAATTCAACTTTAAATTCAACTTTAAATTCAACTTTAAATTCAACTTTAAATTCAACTTTAAATTTAACTTTAAATTCAACTTTAAATTTAACTTTAAATTTGACTTTAAATTTAACTTTAAATTCAACTTTAAATTCAACTTTAAACTCAACTTTAAACTCAACTTTAAATTCAACTTTTAATTTAACTTTAAATTCAATTTTAAATTTAACTTTAAATTATATTATAAATTCAACTTTATATTTGACTTTAAATTCAACTTTAAATTCAACTTTAAATTTAACTTTAAATTCAACTTTGAATCCAACTTCAAATTCAAATTTAAATTTAACTTTAAATTCAACTTTAAATTTAACTTTAAATTTAACTTTAAATTCAACTTTAAATTCAACTTTAAACTCAACTTTAAACTCAACTTTAAATTCAACTTTAAATTCAACTTTAAATTCAACTTTAAATTCAACTTTAAATTCAACTTTTAATTCAACTTTAAATTTAACTTAAAATTTAACTTTAAATTATATTTTTAATTCAACTTTAAATTTGACTTTAAATTCAACTTTAAATTCAACTTTAAATTCAACTTTAAATTTAACTTTAAATTCAACTTTAAATTCAACTTCAAATTCAAATTTAAATTTAACTTTAAATTCAACTTTAAACTCAACTTTAAACTCAACTTTAAATTCAACTTTAAATTCAACTTTAAATTCAACTTTAAATTCAACTTTAAATTCAACTTTAAATTCAACTTTAAACTTAACTTTAAATTCAACTTTCAATTCAAATTTAAATTCAACTTTAAATTTCGTTTAAAGAAGTTGAATTCAACTTTAAATTCAACTTTAAATTCATCTTTAAATTCAATTTTAAATTTAACTTTAAATTCAACTTTAAACTCAACTTTAAACTCAACTTTAAATTCAACTTTAAATTTAACTTTAAATTCAACTTTAAATTTAACTTTAAATTCAACTTTAAATTCAACTTTAAACTCAACTTTAAACTCAACTTTAAATTCAACTTTAAATTCAACTTTAAATTCAACTTTTAATTCAACTTTAAATTCAACTTTAAACTCAACTTTAAACTCAACTTTAAATTCAACTTTAAATTCAACTTTAAATTTAACTTTAAATACAACTTTCAATTCAAATTTAAATTCAACTTTACATTTCGTTTAAAGAAGTTGAATTCAACTTTAAATTCAACTTTAAATTCATCTTTAAATTCAATTTTAAATTTAACTTTAAATTATATTTTAAATTCAAATTTAAGTTCAATTTTAAACAAAACTTTAAATTCAACTTTAAATTTAACTTTAAATTCATTTTTAAATTTAACCTTAAATTTATCTCTAAATTTAACTTTGAATTCAACTTTAAATTTAACTTTAAATTCAACTTTAAATTTAACTTTAAATTCAACTTTAAATTCAACTTTAAATTCAACTTTAAATTCAACTTTAAATTCAAATTCAAATTTAACTTTAAATTCAACTTCAAATTTAACTTTAAATTCAACTTTAAATTTAAACTTTAAATTCAAATTTAAATTCAACTTTAAGTTTAGTTTAAAGAAGTTGAATTCAACTTTAAATTCAACTTTAAATTCATCTTTAAATTCAATTTTAAATTTAACTATAAATTATATTTTAAATTCAAATTTAAGTTCAACTTTAAACATAACTTTAAATTCAACTTTAAATTTAACTTTAAATTCATTTTTAAGTTTAACCTTAAATTTATCTTTAAATTCAAATTTAAATTCAACTTCAAATTTAACTTTAAATTCAACTTTAAATTTAACTTTAAATTTGACTTTAAATTTAACTTTGAATTATATTTCAAATTCAACTTTAAATTTGCCTTTAAATTCAACTTTAAATTCAACTTTAAATTCAACTTTAAACTCAACTTTAAATTTAAAGTTGAATTCAACTTTAAATTCAACTTCAAATTCAACTTTAAAATTAACCAAATTCAAATTTAAATTCAACTTAAATTTAAAGTGGAATTCAACTTTAAATTCAACTTTAAATTCAAATTCAAATTTAACTTAAAATTCAACTTCAAATTTAAATTAAAATTCAACTTTAAATTCAACTTAAAATTCAAATTTAAATTTAAAGTTGAATTCAACTTTAAATTGAACTTTAAATTCAACTTTAAAAATAAACTTCAAATTCAAATTTAAATTCAACTTAAATTTAAAGTGGAATTGAACTTTAAATTCAACTTTAAATTCAACTTTAAATTCAACTTTAAATTTAACTTTAAATTCGTTTTTAAATTTAAAGTTGAATTCAACTTTAAATTCAACTGTAAATTTAACTTTAAATTCAACTTTAAATTCAATTTTAAATTTAACTTTAAATTTGACTTTAAATTTAACTTTAAATTTAACTTTAAATTCAAATTTAAATTCTATTTTAAATTTAATGCTGAATTCAACTTTAAATTAAACTTTAAATTCAACTTTAAATTTAACTTTAAATTCAAATTTAGATTCAACTTTAAATTTTACTTTAAATTTAATTTTAAATTTAACTTTGAATTCAACTTTAAATTTAATTTAAATTTAATTTTAAATTCAACTTTAAATTTAATTTTAAATTCAACTTTAAATTTAACTTTAAATTTAACTACAAATCTAACTTTAAATTAAACTTTAAATTAAACTTTAAATTTAACTTTAAATTAAACTTTTAATTTAAAGCTAAGTTCCACTTTAAATTCAACTTTAAATGTAACTTTAAGTTTAACTTTTAATTTAACTTTAAATTTTGCTTTAAAGTTAATTTTAAATTTTACTTTACTTTAAGTTCAACTTTAAATTCAGCTTTAAATTTAAAGTTAAATTCAACTTTAAATTTAACTTTAAATTTAACTTTAAATTTAAAATTAAATTCAACTTTGAATTTAACTTTAAATTTAACTTTAAATTAAACTTTAAATTCAATTTTAAATTCAACTTTAAATTTAAAGTTAAACTCAACTTTAAATTCAACTTTAAAGTTTAACTTTAAATTCATTTTTAAATTTAAATTTAAAGTTAAATTCAACCTTAAATTCAACTTTAAATTTAACTTTAAGTCCTATACAACTTTTATTAAACGATCGGAAAGGTAATATCTAACGACGACATCGAATATAATGTCCAGGAGCGTCCAGAAGCATTCTCTAACCGTTGCATTGGTGCAAAAAGAACGCTTCTCATGATTCTGAGGAGTCACAGCCGCTTCTCGATTTGAAGTGAGAATCGACTCAAGAAGCACTAACACATGTTACTCAAATGTCAAAAAGAAAATTTTCTTCAAGGAATACTTTTTAAGAGCCATAGGTGTTTCACTTACACAAAGGAAATTACGTTAAACTGAATAGAAACAATTTTGGGTGTTCCATTGGTTTTTAAAATGAGTGCTTCCCCGAGTGAAACCAATGGAAAGCGACATAAGACTCATCGATACCAAACGCACGCATTTTCGACAAGAAAGCTTGATGCCAAGCTCCTTCTAATGCGTTAGAAATATCAAGGGCAATAATCTTACTACCTCCGCCCGCCGATCGACACTGAAATCTTATTTAGTACCGAAAAGTTTATAAAAATTTGTAGAAACTTTGCTTCAATCGAGATAAACAACAAACTTGACAAAAGTCACCCTTTTCTTGTTCCCTTTGCGAATGACATAAAAACACAACTATGATTGAGTTCTAGGTTCACGGCTACAGCTCTATGTTAGTTAGCATGTTTGTCTTTGTTATGTGGGAGTTCGAGGTTCTAATCTCAGAAACATCATCATCTACACTGCAATGGAAAGCGTTTTCTAGTTTAGCCATTCGGTATTTTATTCGGTTCTATGTTTCGCCTTCCTATCTTATTACTTTTTGATATCTCAGTTGTATTTTTAATAGCTTTGTTCGTTGAAGCCCTAGGGTCGCCCTGGAGTTGCCACAAAGCGTTTTTTGAGAAACTTAAAGTTGCCCTGAATGTCAAGCTGAGTGTTTTTTGAGCCCTAAGGTAGGGTAGGTAGGGGAGGTAGGTTTACCCTCAACTCGCCCTAGGTTTTTGCTGTGGCGATTTGATGGCTGTCAAATGGCATGTGTTTTTATTCATATGACAGGGATGTGTGGTGAAGGTTTTTGAAGAAGGTAGTCCAGAAAACCTGGGTCAACCCTGGGTAAAGTTCAACGAACCAACCTATTTCAGTGTTTGTCTATTTGGCAGGATGCAAGCTTTGCTGAAGATGTCGCTTCCCGTCAAACGAAAAGAATAGTCCAGTAGCATTCTTAACCTTTTTATTGGCACAAACAGATAGCTTGTTACGATTCTAAGAAGGCAATTTTAGTTCTTGACTTGAAAAAAACAGAGAAGCTCACATAGAAGTCAAAAGTCGAATGGAACATTTTCCTAGATACTAGAGGAATAGCATTTCATTGAAACTTTTCATTTTCATTCCAAACTGAGACCACCTTACTTACCTAGAAGTTCAAGAAATGATCAAGTTAAAAAAAGTTTATATCTTCTCGTTTATTTCAAAACACTTATTCGAAATCGTCTTATAAAAACAAAAAAAAATTAAATCCTTAAACTTCAAGGTATTCTTAAATAAATTACACATACAGTTTTACATTTTTCACTAGACATAAAAGAGTTAACAACTTTTTTTAGAATTTCTTTACTTTTTTCAATAAAAACTAAATAAAGCAGAGAAAGGTGAGTTTGTGTTGGCTTTGAAAGCTCTAACAAATGATCTTACAACAGCAACAACAATTTAATTTAAACAAAAATGCACCCCTGCTTGAGGTCTTAGAAACAAAAATAACAGTAATCAATTGCACAGGGTTATTTGTGGTCGAAGGTCTTAGCTTCGAATTTGCTTTTATTTGCGTTGCTTATTTCCCGATGGAGTGCTGTCTTCGACATCAACTTCCTTTGATGACATTCGCTGAAAGTCGCAGTCTATTATTCGTTTCCTTTTACGCAGTGGTCTGCTGCATTCACTGGGTGAGGTTTGGGGTGCTTCCTTTGAAGCAACTGGCGTCATCGTTGATACACAGGTCAATGAGCCTGTAGCGTTTCCAAGCCGCTTGCTATGCAATCTAGTGATTTTTAATTTCGGCAGTTTCTCCTCTTTAGAGTTCTCATCGTTTTCCTCACAGACGGGTTGCGGGGACGAAGATGGAGATGGTGGACTCTGTGCTTGCTGCGGCTGCGGCGGCGGCGGCGGTTCAGGTCCAGTTGACGGTAATTCTTCGTCCTTTGCTTTTGTGAAATCCAAAGGTTCATCAAATTCTGAAGATTTCGTTTCACTATTCGATGGTGTTTGGGAGGACTCTTGTTTTGCTTGTTCTTTCTTTTGCGCAGCCTTAACAAAGTCCATAATCGGCAGCGGAATAGGGATAGGTATAGGCAGCGGGATAATAATAGGATATGGCACCATCACAGTTACAGGTGGGGGTCCTCCCATTAGACCTGAGAGCACATCTGGAGGTGGAAATAAGTGATTGAGTCCACCGTAAAATCTCGGATGGGGCTGTGGCAAAAATGGTGGCCTGGTGGGAAAAGAAGGTCCCCCTGGAAAATACCCGGGTGGTAAATTTGAAGGTCTTGCCGCTGGATGTTGTTGTGGAGGTGGGGGTGGGCCATCTATCGGTGACATTGGTGGAGCACTTATGTTTTGAAAGTCTTGAGCATTTTGATATGGCTTTGGTGGAAGCTTAGGACTTGTCGCAAGGCTATTCGCTAGAATCCTGGATCTATTAATATTGTTGTTGTTGTTATTGTTGTTTATACTGTTGGTGGTCTTGTTATTGTTGCTGTTTATAGGTCCTGCGCTCGATGTTGCAGCTCGCGATGGTCTTTTTTTCCTGTTGTGTTTAGGTGACTGCCGGTTATTCATGATGCCAGGACTCTTTGACATCAGTTTTGAAACTGGTGCCACTGAGATTATAGGTTTGTGTGGTGGTTGAGTTGGCATAACTTGAGGAGCAGGAGCTGTTGGTGTTGGTGATACAGACACTGTAGATGCTGGTGATGCAGAGCGACTGCGGCAATTCCGAAGCCATAAATCAGGCGTTATCAAACCACCACTGCCGCTAGCAGTCTCCAGTCCTTTGTCACACAAATGTGGGTTCATATCTAAGTGGGCTTGGGTTTCTTTGCAGAAAATCTGCATCTTGTACTGATTCAAGCACTTGTCCGAACAAAACTGTAGCTGAGACGCTCCATCTTGAAAATCAACATAGCTCACAGCATGTCTCACATGCCGACACCAGTCGCATGTTTTCGCTTTCTTAAATGAGGCCCTCCTGCTCTGTGTGAAACAGGACTCCGAACAATACCTTGGTCCATCGGCTGTTGTGAGAAAGTCCGTTGAATTATCCGGTACAGGCCGGCGGCACCACACACAGTTATTGTAGTCTGAAAAGAAACGAAAAGATTTATGTAAAAACTTTTTTAATCAACGGTTTGGTAGATATAATAGTCATTAAAACACTTTTCAGACTTCGGGATACTTTTCGTAAGCAATACCTTGGAAACCCTTCTTTCTATATTATTTGATCCTATAGTCCAGTTCACCCCTTGGTTTTTCATCGTCCCTTTATAAAAATGTTTCTATTGGAAATATGATAGTCCATCAGGTGTAGATACCTACGTATCCTTTGCTTTAAAATCAAATTCTCTGTGTTGGGAAAATGCAGTGCATCATCTCAAAGTTGTATCCTTTAACTTTGTGCTTAATGAGCATGTGGCTCTTGGGCTGGGCATGAATATTGGTTTAAAATTTGAGATTCATCACAGAAGAGGGAGGGTTGAGCATGGATCATGGGAAAGCGCATAGGTCATAATGTGCCATAGATTGAAGTTTGTTTTTATTATTTTGGTTTTGCTTATACTCTCTTTTTATTTTGCTTTGAAAACTTATAGTTTCACTTAATGACTACAACAGTAAACCTATGGCTTAAATTTAATTATTTGAAGGCCTTAGGGAAAACCGATACTGAAAAAAGTGCTAAGGTTTCAGAGAGTTTTTAATTCTAATACTTTTTCTGACTGATCTAAATACAAAGGATTTGTGGTGAGGATTTGGTATGATGTTCGTAATGTGGGCAGACTGTTGGCACAACAATATTTATAAGAGCAAGCTTCGAGTGTGGCTTGCATGTATTGTGTCAATCTGGGGGTATGTACATTATGCTATCGAATTTAATTGTCTGAAAAGTTTATGTTCCCCAGTAAGTCTCTAGATGGAAAATAAATAAATTGGGTGGAGCTCGGGGATCCGCAGGGCTTAAAACATTTTAAGGACCTACAATTTAACATTGATTCCAAATAGATAGTTTAGAAAGCGGTTTTAAGGCAGAGTTATTACTCTGGGAGTGCTTGTCAGTTCCTGGCTTAAGTAAAAAATGCCCATGGAAAACAGTTTTATGTTTCTCGGATTTGAACCGTAACCGGTAGACATGCTCTCGAGCTCCACAATAATTAATTTCTTTATGTAAAAACACTTTTAATGAATAAATTTCATTATCTGGGACTGAGGAAATACTTTCTTTTTAGAGTTTTAACTTTTCATTTAAAACTGACAAATATAAGGCTAGTTTTTAGAACTTTACACAGGGTTGACTATAAGGTTTGTTTGACAAACCTAAAAGCTAACCAAAAAAAAAAGGGTACGACTGGGTCGCACGAACTTGCGATTGTGTTCTAAATAAGATATCAAAATCTTAAGGCTGAGTAAAAAGTTTTGGTATTCGCTCTTCATAATATATTTGGTGGTACAGGGTTGCCTAATACACACTTATTATGAAAATTGAATGAAATCACGCAAAATAATGAAAAATCTAAATTAAATATTCCAAAGTTTCAAGCCAAAATCTGAAAATGCCATTTTTTTGCAGTTGCTAATACATATAAATGATAAAAATTTAATCAAAATTGTTGTGTCAGTTTTTTCAAAAAAAGTTTTTTATTTTTCACTTTTTTTGGAAAATTGTTTTTTGAAAGTCAAGTACGCAAATTTTTAGATCTTGCTATAAGTTGTCTTGGAAAAAAGTTTAAAAAAAAAAACAAAGTTATAGTTTTGATTCGAAGTTATTTTCAAAAATCTAAAAATATAAAAATTTCCAAAACTGAATTTTCTTAAATATTGATATGCAGTCTTTCTTAAACAGCTTACGACTTATAAAATACAAAATTTCGTCAAAAATCCATTAACGAAAAAGTCGGTTTTGAAAAAAACGGTACTATGGGGGGTACCGTTTTTAGACTTTTTCCATTATTTTTTCTTACATCAAAAGAAAGACAATCTAAAATTAATCCTTCACAGAAAATTTTATGGAAATCGTTGAAGCCGTTTTCGAGCAAAATAAGTATTATCATATCGGTTGTATGGCAGGCACCGTTATTTCAAGATCTAGAGACGCAATTCCAGAAACCAATGAGTAGGCTGCATAACAGACCCTAACTGCAAATTTTGAAGAAAATTGGTTATCAGTTCCGGATGTAAGTCCATATACGGATGGACCGACAGACAAACAGATTGTCTTTTGGTGATGTGAAAAATTTTTTGGAAAAAGTCTAAGAACGGTACCCCCATAGTAGGTTCCGCTTTTTTTTAACAGACTCTCTCGTTAATGGCTGACACGATTTTGACGAAATTTTGTATTTTAGAATTCCAAAGTTGTTTAAGAAAAATTGCATTACATTTGAAAAATTTTAATTTTTGAACTTTTTATCAATTAAAAAAAAATTGATTATTGGAAGTAGTTTTAGGACGTGTCTAAATGCACCCACAGTGTAGTTCGTTTAGGTGGTGTTACACCGCACTTTTGAATAACCACTACACCGCATTTTAAATGATGAGTGGAAATAAATGGAATAGGTTCGTGTTACACCGCATTTTTTTTAGAAATATCTCAAATCATTTGACAGAAACGAATGCTTTTTAGTAGCTTTTCAAGTATAAAAACAGTATGAGTCAAAAAATATGCGGTGTTACACCGCATTTTTTAAAAATCTCTCAAGTCATTTAACAGAAAAAAATCCTTTTTTGTAGCTTTAGCTGTAGGCCATCTAGCGCTGTATAGAAAAACAATGAAGGAGCTTTTCGCTATCATTTGGTTACAGAACCAAATTCGCTATGGCCATCTAGAGTTGTATAGAAACATGAAAGAAATAAGAAAATAGCTTTTCACTAGAACCAATCAGAAAGATTAAAGTGATGCCAGAAGTAGCTATTTTCTGCTACTTTGTTATTTTTTTAAGAATTTTTTAAAATTCGAAGGAAGTTACTTATACTCGTATCTTCGTAACCTTCTTCTGTGTTTTAAGTAAAAAAGAATTTTAAGCCACTCCTTCCTTTAAACCACTCTCCTTCGCTACGCTCTTGATAAATATTTTGCCGATTCAACTTTTTTGCGGAGCTCGGCATAGGCTGACGCTTACACCTTGGTATAACTTTCGTAACTTTGATGTCTTGGGTTTTAATTTTGCTGAAAAGGGATTTGCAGTTCCTGCATAAAAGAATATCTAACTTTGAATATGTTTCGTTCTTTCTGCTTTAAAAGCGTTATTGCTGTTTGTCCTATTATGTGGACGTATTAGAAAGTTATTTTACTTAAACGACAATAGTGGCTACAGGAGCTTTATCATTTTACTGGTGTTTTAATAAAACGTTTACTGTAGTAAGGGTGATTTACTTACGTTGCAGACAAATCCTCCTCATTATCTGCGTCGCTGTGACTTACAATAACACCAAGGCGCGAAAGTACTTGGTGCTGCTGCTGACAAAAAGAATACAGATGCTAATATCTGTTGGCATTCTTCGTTTCTAAATGCAAATAAAGTTGAATGTAACTTAAGGGCACTGTCACACTTGGAACGTCGAAAAAAAAGTCAATTTGTTTTAGTTTTTTTGTAGGAAATTTCAAAATATTTATATTTATAATATTTTTTAATTTTTCCCACATCAAAATATTCATTACAACTGAACTTATGTGTAAATAAGTAAAGACATGTAAAAATATTTTATTTTGCGGTGAACGCGATTTCACCTTCAAAAATTATCTTAAACAAAAAATTTAAATAGATTTCGTTAAATCACATATTTTTCAGGTAAGTATTCGCTTGGTTTTCAAAAATATCGATTTTTGAATTTTTGGTGACCATTTAAAAAAAAAAAATTGGACTTTAAATCGGCTTCAAAATCGGTTTTATTCAGAAAAAATAAAAACCCCACGATAACTTAATTTGATTTTGTATTAATTGGTTTAAGTGTTTTTGAGTTATCGCAGTCTCCGGCTTCAAAAAAGTCTCAAAAGCATCTCTGCACGCATCTCTGCACGCATCTCTGCATGAGTTGAGATCAACTTCACTTTTTTCACACTGAAAAACTACCCTTTCAAACTTCAATCAGTCTCAATTTTCAATAACTCCCTTGACTCTATTTTCAATCCATTTCCGCTAAAATTTAATTTTCCTTTCACTATTTTTCATTGAACAGACCTCAAATTCATCTCAATCTTGGAATCAAACAAACCCAATGTGTCATTTCCTTTATAGCCCATTCAACATGCATTTTCTCTACGGACGTGTCTAAATGCACCCACAGTGTAGTTCGTTTAGGTGGTGTTACACCGCACTTTTGAATAACCAATACACCGCATTTTAAATAATGAGTGGAAATAAATGGAGTAGGTTCGTGTTACACCGCATTTTTTTAGAAATCTCTCAAATCTCTCAATCATTTTTGAGAATGCTTTTTAGTAGCTTTTCAAGTATAAAAACAGTATGAGTAAAAAAATATGCGGTGTTACACCGCATTTTTTAAAAATCTCTCAAGTCATTTAACAGAAAAAAACCTTTTTTTGTAGCTTTAGCTGTAGGCCATCTAGCGCTGTATAGAAAAACAATGAAGGAGCTTTTCGCTATCATTTGGTTACAGAACCAAATTCGCTATGGCCATCTAGAGTTGTATAGAAACATGAAAGAAATAAGAAAATAGCTTTTCACTATAACCAATCAGAAAGATTAAAGTGATGCCAGATAGTAGCTATTTTCTGCTACTTTGTTATTTTTTGAAGAATTTTTTAAAACTCGAAGGAAGTTACTTATACTCGTATCTTCGTAACCTTCTTCTGTGTTTTAAGTAAAAACGAATTTTAAGCCACTCCTTCCTTTAAATAACTCTCCTTCGCTATGCTCTTGATAAATATTTTGCCGATTCAACTTTTTTGCGGAGCTCGGCATAGGCTGACGCTTACACCTTGGTATAACTTTCGTAACTTTGATGTCTTGGGTTTTAATTTTGCTGAAAAGGTAAAAAGTTCCTGCATAAAAGAATATCTAACTTTGAATATGTTTCTTTCTCTCTGTTTTAAAAGCGTTATTGCTGTTTGTCCTATTCTGTGGACAGCCCCGGATCTTAAATTTTTTTTAGACGGGGCAAATACTGAAAAATGCCGCCCCTACCAACCTATGTGTATTTTTACTTTTATCATCTTTAAAATTTCATCAGATGTCGAGTAAACTCGCAAAGTAATATAATTATTTGAAAGGTGCGACAGTTCTTCACATTTTGTCCAATCAAAACAATATTTATTGACCACTTTGTTACCTTTAACTCTTACAAAAATATATCGTTGCTAGTCTAACATATATACACTTGCGAGTGAGATAAGCTACGATATAAGGTTGATCAGTGGAAGAAAAGATTGAAAAAAGTTTAAAAACGGTGCCTTCCATAGTACCGTCGACAGTGGGCTGCACGCGTCGGCTGCACGCGTCTCTGCACGCATCTCTGCACGCATCTCTGCACGCGTCTCTGCACGCGTCGCTGCACGCGTCGCTGCACGCGTCGCTGCACGCATATCTGCACGCATCTCTGCACGCATATCTGCACGCATCTCTGCATGCATCTCTGCACGCATATCTGCATGCGCATATCTGTACGCATATCTGCATGCGCATATCTGCATGCGCATATCTGCATGCGCATATCTGCATGCATCTCTGCACGCATATCTGCACGCGCATATCTGCATGCGCATATCTGCACGCATGCGCATATCTGCACGCATATCTGCATGCGCATATCTGCACGCATATCTGCATGCGCATATCTGCACGCGCATATCTGCATGCATCTCTGCACGCATATCTGCATGCGCATATCTGCATGCGCCTCTGAACGCATATCTGCATGCGCATATCTGCATGCGCATATCTGCACGCATACCTGCATGCGCATATCTGCACGCGCATATCTGCATGCATCTCTGCACGCATATCTGCATGCGCATATATGTACGCATATCTGCATGCGCATATCTGCATGCGCATATCTGCATGCATCTCTGCACGCATATCTGCATGCGCATATCTGCTCGCATATCTGCATGCGCATCTCTGCACTCATCTCTGCACGCATCTCTGGACGCATCTCTGCACGCATATCTGCATGCGCATATCTGCATGCGCCTCTGCATGCGCATATCTGCATGCGCCTCTGCACGCATATCTGCATGCGCATATCTGCATGCGCATATCTGCACGCATATCTGCATGCGCATATCTGCACGCGCATATCTTAATGCACATATCTGCACGCATCTCTGCACGCATATCTGCTTGCGCATCTCTGCACGCATATCTGCATGCGCATATCTGCACGCATATCTGCATGCGCATATCTGCATGCGCATATCTGCATGCGCATATCTGCACGCATATCTGCATGCGCATATCTGCACGCGCATATCTGCATGCATCTCTGCATTCCTTTAACTCTTACAAAAATATATCGTTGCTAGTCTAACATATATACACTTGCGAGTGAGATAAGCTGCGATATAAGGTTGATCAGTGGAAGAAAAGATTGAAAAAAGTTTAAAAACGGTGCCTTCCATAGTACCGTCGACAGTGGGCTTCACGCGTCGGCTGCACGCGTCTCTGCACGCATCTCTGCACGCATCTCTGCACGCGTCTCTGCACGCGTCGCTGCACGCGTCGCTGCACGCGTCGCTGCACGCGTCATCTGCACGCATCTCTGCACGCATATCTGCACGCATCTCTGCACGCATCTCTGCACGCATATCTGCATGCGCATATCTGTACGCATATCTGCATGCGCATATCTGCATGCGCATATCTGCATGCATCTCTGCACGCATATCTACATGCGCATATCTGCACGCATATCTACATGCGCATATCTGCACGCATCTCTGCAAGCATATCTGCACGCGCATATCTGCATGCGCATATCTGCACGCATGCGCATATCTGCACGCATATCTGCATGCGCATATCTGCACGTATATCTGCATGCGCATGTCTGCACGCGCATATCTGCATGCATCTCTGCACGCATCTCTGCACGCGCATATATGTACGCATATCTGCATGCGCATATCTGCATGCGCATATCTGCATAGGCATATCTGCATTCAGATATGCGTGCAGAGATGCGCATGCAGATATGCGTTTAGAGATGCGCGTGCAGATATGCGCATGCAGATATGCGTGCAGATATGCGCATGCAGATATGCGCATGCAGATATGCGTGCAGATATGCGCATGCAGATATGCGCATGCAGATATGCGCATGCAGAGATGCATGCAGATATGCGCGTGCAGATATGCGCATTTAGATATGCGTGCAGATATGCGCATGCAGATATGCGCATGCAGATATGCGCATGCAGATATGCGTGCAGATATGCGTGCAGAGATGCGCATGCAGATATGCGTGCAGAGATGCGTGCAGATATGCGCATGCAGATATGCGCATGCAGATATGCGTGCAGAGATGCGCATGCAGAGATGCGTGCAGAGATGCGTGCAGAGATGAGTGCAGAGATGCGCATGCAGATATGCGTGCAGATATGCGCATGCAGATATGCGTGCAGAGATGCATGCAGATATGCGCATGCAGATATGCGCATGCAGATATGCGTGCAGATATGCGCATGCAGATATGCGTGCAGAGATGCGTGCAGATATGCGTGCAGATATGCGCATGTAGATATGCGTGCAGAGATGCATGCAGATATGCGCATGCAGATATGCGCTTGCAGAGATGCATGCAGATATGCGCGTGCAGATATGCGCATGCAGATATGCGTGCAGAGATGCGCATGCAGATATGCGTGCAGAGATGCGTGCAGAAATGCGTGCAGAGATGCGTGCAGATATGCGCATGTAGATATGCGTGCAGAGATGCATGCAGATATGCGCATGCAGATATGCGTACAGATATGCGCATGCAGATATGCGTGCAGAGATGCGTGCAGAGATGCATGCAGATATGCGCATGCAGATATGCGTGCAGATATGCGCATGCAGATAGGCGCATGCAGATATGCGTGCAGAGGCGCATGCAGATATGCGCATGCAGATATGCGTGCAGAGATGCGTGCAGATATGCGCATGCAGATATGCGTGCAGATATGCGTGCAGAGATGCATGCAGATATGCGCGTGCAGATATGCGCATTTAGATATGCGTGCAGACATGCGCATGCAGATATGCGTGCAGATATGCGCATGCGTGCAGATATGCGCATGCAGATATGCGCGTGCAGATATGCGTGCAGAGATGCGTGCAGATATGCGTGCAGATATGCGCATGTAGATATGCGTGCAGAGATGCATGCAGATATGCGCATGCAGATATGCGCATGCAGATATGCGTACAGATATGCGCATGCAGATATGCGTGCAGAGATGCGTGCAGAGATGCGTGCAGATATGCGTGCAGAGATGCGTGCAGATATGCGTGCAGAGATGCATGCAGAGATGCGTTTAGAGATGCGTGCAGAGATGCGTGCAGAGATGCGTGCAGCGACGCGTGCAGCGACGCGTGCAGAGACGCGTGCAGAGATGCGTGCAGAAATGCGTGCAGAGATGCATGCAGAGATGCGTGCAGAGATGCATGCAGAGATGCGTGCAGAGATGCTTTTGAGACTTTTTTGAAGCCGGAGACTGCGATAACTCAAAAACACTTAAACCAATTAATACAAAATCAAATTAAAGTTATCGTGGGGTTTTTATTTTTTCTGAATAAAACCGATTTTGAAGCCGATTTAAAGTCCAATTTTTTTTTTTTTAAATGGTCACCAAAAATTCAAAAATCGATATTTTTGAAAACCAAGCGAATACTTACCTGAAAAATATGTGATTTAACGAAATCTATTTAAATTTTTTGTTTAAGATAATTTTTGAAGGTGAAATCGCGTTCACCGCAAAATAAAATATTTTTACATGTCTTTACTTATTTACACATAAGTTCAGTTGTAATGAATATTTTGATGTGGGAAAAATTAAAAAATATTATAAATATAAATATTTTGAAATTTCCTACAAAAAAACTAAAACAAATTGACTTTTTTTCGACGTTCCAAGTGTGACAGTGCCCTTAAGTTACATTCAACTTTATTTGCATTTAGAAACGAAGAATGCCAACAGATATTAGCATCTGTATTCTTTTTGTCAGCAGCAGCACCAAGTACTTTCGTGCCTTGGTGTTATTGTAAGTCACAGCGACGCAGATAATGAGGAGGATTTGTCTGCAACGTAAGTAAATCACCCTTACTACAGTAAACGTTTTATTAAAACACCAGTAAAATGATAAAGCTCCTGTTGCCACTATTGTCGTTTAAGTAAAATAACTTTCTAATACGTCCACATAATAGGACAAACAGCAATAACGCTTTTAAAGCAGAAAGAACGAAACATATTCAAAGTTAGATATTCTTTTATGCAGGAACTGCAAATCCCTTTTCAGCAAAATTAAAACCCAAGACATCAAAGTTACGAAAGTTATACCAAGGTGTAAGCGTCAGCCTATGCCGAGCTCCGCAAAAAAGTTGAATCGGCAAAATATTTATCAAGAGCGTAGCGAAGGAGAGTGGTTTAAAGGAAGGAGTGGCTTAAAATTCTTTTTTACTTAAAACACAGAAGAAGGTTACGAAGATACGAGTATAAGTAACTTCCTTCGAGTTTTAAAAAATTCTTAAAAAAATAACAAAGTAGCTACTATCTGGCATCACTTTAATCTTTCTGATTGGTTCTAGTGAAAAGCTATTTTCTTATTTCTTTCATGTTTCTATACAACTCTAGATGGCCATAGCGAATTTGGTTCTGTAACCAAATGATAGCGAAAAGCTCCTTCATTGTTTTTCTATACAGCGCTAGATGGCCTACAGCTAAAGCTACAAAAAAGGATTTTTTTCTGTTAAATGACTTGAGAGATTTTTAAAAAATGCGGTGTAACACCGCATATTTTTTGACTCATACTGTTTTTATACTTGAAAAGCTACTAAAAAGCATTCGTTTCTGTCAAATGATTTGAGATATTTCTAAAAAAATGCGGTGTAACACGAACCTATTCCATTTATTTCCACTCATCATTTAAAATGCGGTGTAGTGGTTATTCAAAAGTGCGGTGTAACACCACCTAAACGAACTACACTGTGGGTGCATTTAGACACGTCCGTAGTTTTAAAACCACATCTTTGCCTTTTTTAAAATTTTTTGTCAAATCAACTTTTGCCAAGATCTTAAACTGTGCGTACTTGACTTTTAAAAAACCTGTTTTGAAAAAAATTTAAAAATAGAAACCGTTTTTTGAAAAAAAAACCAGTCCAACGATTTTAATTAAATTTTCTATTAAATGGATATATGTATGAACTATATAAGCAGTAACTATGATATGTTCAGAGACTTTCAGTCATAATTTGGTGTCTATAATTTAAAGCAAGTTTGGAGTAGAGGTATAATTTTAGTACTTCAACTTCATTAAGCATAATCATTCCAATAACTTAATTTTCCGTTATAAAATCGCTTCCAAAAGTACCACGTCTGATCCCTCTTTTAGGGCCGGTTTGTTCAAGCTTGATTATTTTTTATAATCAATGATTATTCCAGATGATAATCATGGATTCGGTTTGTTCACGAAATTTTAAATCAAGGAATCTCTGATCAGAGCTTTTAATCAAAGATTTTGCTAACCAGGCAATTTTTCTGGGTTAGCTCCAGTTAAACAGCGATTAATTGAAATTCAGTTTGTTCAGGCTTAATTTTTGTTCAAATCACAGCTATTCCTTCAAAATAAAAAATTGTCAGGCTGACATATCACATAAAATATTTTTTTGAAATCAATAAGCATCTTCACTGAATTGTTTGAAATGGAGTAAATTCTTCTATAAATTTATTAATGAAGAGATTCTACCAGATGTGCATGAAGAAAACATAGCACTTGTTGAATCAATTGATGTCGCCAGGATGAAATTAAATTCAAATTTCGATAGTTTTGACAACTGAAAAAAAACTCACTCTATCATGAAAAAATGTATGTATTTTCAATAATTTCCTTGATTAAGTTTTGACATGTAGACTGGAAAATGGAACGATTTTTGAATAACCCATGACTTGCTAACCAAGCTATAAAAAAGGTGAACAAAAACTCTTTGGTGATCACAGACTCTTAATGATGGATTAAGAAAAATCCTTGATAACCAAATTGCTTATTTAACCCGCTCTAAACAAACCGGCACTCAATGTAGGACATTTTCCCATAAAATAAAAAGTATCTTCTCTTTCGTTTAAATTGCACAACAAGCAGATGATTGATAGATCTGGGGCCGAATTACAGCTCACGATATCGAGTGAGTGAGTGGCATTAGAGATCGAGTGAGTGAGTAACCATTTTGGAATTACAGCATACGTGACCTCTCGTATCGTATTGCTCTTTAAAATTGTACTAGTATCATCGAATATTCACTAGTAAATTTCGAGTTTCTATTAATTCATAGATGTCGCTGGTGTCTCTTTATACTTATTTCATTATTTTTTGGTAGGTAAAATTCATGCCTTTGTAAAAAAAAGACAATATTTGGTAAGAATTTCGGAAAATTTAAACATAGAATACACTCGGATGGTGTTATTAAATGAAATATTGATAATAGATGGTTTCGATAGTCTTTCATGTATGAATTAGAGAGCACTTTATGCATCGAATGAAATTCCGATCGATTACTGATGAGAGAATGCCGAATTGTGGTACTAGATGACTCGATATCGTGAGCGGTAATACCAAATTCCCATAATTCCGATACGACTTATTCGATAGCGTGTGCCGTAATTCGGCCCCTGGTCTATGTGGCATGAAGTTTAGCTGCAATAGTTCCCCTCGTAACCTGGACATCATCGCAATTTCGTTAACTCCATTTACGTCCCGAAAATAATTCTTTTCATTCAAAATGTGATTAAGTCGACAATAAAGTTCTCTATGCAGCGATCCTGTTGCGATATTCAGAAAACTTTCTCTACACTTGTGGTTCACCGAAAGAAATAAACTGATAAAGCGTTTTTTCCAATTATTGAAATCATAATTATCAAGACCCAGGTCAACCTCACAGTCAGCATACCAACTTGTCTTAGAATTTATGACTTGAAGAGCTGCTATTTCGGCAAGTCGATGATTTTCCATCTTCATAATTTCTAAAACAAAGTCTACTTGCATTTTTAGCGTTTCCAAGAAAAGAGGCAATAAACCTGATTCCAACATAGCCATGTAGTTGGGCATGTTTGGTGGCAGCCGTGGCTGTGTCGAAAAAATTCACAGATTCAAAACTCGAAAATAGATAAAAAAAAATGTTGTATTGCCAGATTGAAAACGAAATTTACAAAAAACCATCCTTTAACATATTCGACTGATACACAAACTTTGAATGATCAATTGGACGAGTCATCAAGGCCGAAAGTGTCGATACCGACAAAATTCAAGGACTTTCATCTTTCAATAGGTATTGCGGTGGAGGAAGTCACCCATTTGCTTTAGTTGTTCGCCCTTGGGAAAGCTATCTACATATCTATTCAAAGTATTATCCTGAAGGGTATTCCTCTATCATCATCAATCAGCACGAAACAAGTAGTACACAAACTCCAAAATACCTCAAAACTCATAATTATTTTGACTGAAAGACACAGGAACCATCAATAATCAGTTGCTTGAAAACACCAATTCGATGGCAAAAAAAATACCACTCAATTACAAGTTTTTCCCTCAATTACTTCAAGCAAATTGTTATAGTTACTTTTTCCTAACGAACCCTTTTGCCTCCAAAGGGACATTTGATATCAGTTGGCCAAGGAAAAAAAAACTTTTCGAAAATTCCGCTCTTCGTCAAAATATATTGAACATGAGGATTCGATTACCTCAATGTGGCAGTACCTATACCTCACGACCTACAGTAAAAATGAATTATTATTTTTTGTCGCTTGTCCGTTTTAATGACCATGTTCCTATCTCGTGCATGCGCTCGTCATCCATGCTTAGTAATGAGTCGTATTTCCAACTCATTATTTTTTTTTCTGCTGAAAGCAAAACAATATTGATACCTCATCTATACTGATGATATGGGAGACAGCGTTGCCGAAGTGGCACAATTGTGCCATTTTGGCACCCTTCAGTCTCGATTGGCACCTTGGCACCTTTAGCTCTCATTTTGGCACCTTAAGAGCTTGGTACATTTTAATGAGGAAAACTTAATAAAGTCATTCGAAAAAGGCTGAAAGGGATTTTTTTTTTCTAGTGAAACATACATATCGTGTGTGTGTGTGTACTAATTCATGCCCAAATAATCGTAATGATACTTAATGGGAAAGTATTTGTTTTTTGTGTTTTTAAATATCTATCTACCTTTGAAGAGCTGTTGGCACCCAGTTGGCACCTTTGGTTACCGAAAATGGCACCTTGAATAATTTTACTGCGGCAACGCTGATGGGAGATACTAATAATTATAACTTTTTTATAGGATCAAGAAGAACACTATTGTCCTTTGAAAAGTTATGCGCAAGGTTTGTTGTTTTTTCATAAAACGTTGATCTACCTACCTGGTTTTTCATCGATAGTTTTTCCCGAATTCGGACTTTTTGAATCTTCTCTTGAACTATGCGTGTCATGGTCAGAAGTGGTGCTGTCACCTCCTCGTTGACTATGTCTGCTATCACTCAAACCATTGCGACTTCTACTTCGTGCCTTTTCCATGTGATGATTAGCAACTGCCGCGGACTGCAGAAGGCGGGATGTTTTCGATGACAAGTCCAGTCGGTCAACACCATCATAGCCATACCAACCTAGAAGCTCGTTCATGGCTGTTTCAGCGAATTCCTAAAAATAAAAATTTAAAATTTGTTTCTTGTTAATTCCATTCGAAATAGGAGAGTTGCTGTTGAAAGAGGTTATGAAATGAATAGGGTAAGTTTTTGTTTGTCTCACAGCTTATGTCTCGATGGGAGCAACTATATAATCCGATGTAAACTTGATCTGTCAGTTGGTCAAAAATACTTAATGGCATTCAAATTGGAAACTGAAAGCTGACGATGAATTATTGTAGATCAAGTTACTCAACACGCAACACCTAGTCGAATTGTAGAAAGATACCTGTTTATGCTTTTATTTAATCAAAACGCCGAACAAGGGTATTCTTTCGTCAGTTGATATAATAATCAGTTTTTGTTATTCAAAGCGACTACTTCTGAACTTTGAACGTTTCTATAAATTTAGTAAGAAGAAACGATTCTATGCAAATAAACGTATTTTCCTCAAATTTTTTTTGTCGGAGGTTTTTAAAATGCTTGAGTACTCAGACCTTAATACCGGTTCCTTATATTAACAGATAGTAAATAGCAACCTTGTTTTGTGATAGCTCTCTCGATGTTCGTAGAAAGAGAAAAGAGGTTACCACCTCTCAAAATGTATGTGGTGAATAGGTATGTGTAAACTGAAAATGCAGTATAACAGAGGAACTGCTTCACAGGATTCACAGAGTATGTATTGCTACTCTAGCACTAGTCTAACACTTTTAAATGTTTGGCAAAAGGTAAGTACCTAGTGGCAACGTCAACAAGTTATCTACAATCTTTTCTTCTACAGAGTAGCAAAATTTTTTGCAGTTTTTTTACTAACATCGGGGAGCATATACGTTTAGTCTGTCTGCATCTAACGGAGGCATGGCGCCATCTGCAGTTTTGATATTGACAGATCGAACTGTCTGAGAAGAAGTCAAGAAGACTTGCAAGCCCATCAGCGATATCGCTTCCATTTATGCCGTGATGAACTGGAACCCAACGAGTCTCAAATAATTCAGTCGTCAAAACGCACCTCTCTGGTTTTGCGTTCCTGGATCACTTTCAAAGTAAAGCTTGAGGATTGATAAGAGCCTTAAGTACAGTTTAGTTGTCGAAAAAAATACTTCTGCTCATCCAAGCAATTTTCTTAACGTAGTTAGAAGCCAGTTGGATAGCGTACGTCTCAAAAATCTTTTTGTGAAGAGCACATTCAAGATTTTGAAGTGTAGCCTCATTAGATTTTTCGCGTTGGTAAGTATGTTGCATCTCAAACAGAGGGTGTATTTGGAGTGAGGTTTTGCGTATGAAATCCCTAACCATATTTTCCAGCGTTTTAAGCTTGAAGAAGGCAAGACTATTCAGTCTAAAGCTCGTGGCGGGCGAGCAGTCTTGCTAGTAAATTTTTGGTACGAAAGTGACTCGAACACATTGCCACGCTAGAGTTAAACTGCCAGTGAAAATATTTTTCAAAGTTATTTGCAAAAGGTTTGTACTTTCCACTAATAAATGGTGGATAAACAGCGTCAGTGCCTGTTGACTTGAACCTGTCAAAATATGTCACAGTGTATTTGATGGCCTTGTCGGCCATAACATGTACCAGCTGCGTTGAGTGGATTTACCGGGTTCACCTAATCTTGGAGCAGCAGATTGTTAAGATCCGATTGGTACCAGGAAACCTGGAAAACAAGTTTTCAGCATAAGACTAACTGACTCCGCTTTAGACTCCGCATAGGAGTATCTGATATCCTAATCGTTGCTAGTCTTTTAACCTTGCTCCATTTACGGGCTTTGGTAAATCAGCTAGTTTCACAGAGTGCTTCGATGTTTTCACAAGAATCTTTTTATAAGAAGCATTCACTGATTTTCGAATTAACCTTTCGAAGTCCTTCCGTTTTGATTGGTGAAGGCTAAAGCCGTCCTTTTATTTAGTCTAAGCTATTTTCTGCGAGGCTAATGTAGTTGAGCGTTCCACCAGGGAACCTTAGATCTACTAGCCATTGGTCTAGCTGGACATGCCAGCTCAAAGCTTCTTGCAAGGGTAAATTTTAAATTAAGAACTACATCCTCCACTTTCTGGTTTATTGAGAGCTTATGTAGGAATTTGACGAGATTGACAAGCTCATCATTATAAATTTTTCAGTTGCGCTTCCTTGTTATTAAGACGATAGAGACCACATTCGATACAATGAGTTGAATTCATCTGTGATCCGACAGCGACAAGTCCAACAGAGCTTTCTAATTAGTAGTCTTTTTGGAATATCTGCTAGAAGTCAAACCAATTACCTCTTCTAGCCGTTGTATAGGCTGGGATATTGACAGAATGAAATTTGGAAGATGGTTGCCTCGCATGTTGCATTTGGTGCTGCCCAAAACCAGTTTTGAGCGTTAGTATCACATAACTATACCAGCTCCGCCTGCCTAGTTGAAGGAGGCACAATTGTGTTTTATCAGGGGTATCTAATAAAATGACGCAACGACAAAGGTTTGCCACTCATCGCACTTTTCATGCTGTGTATTTACTCTTGCAGCAGTTGCCAAATCTTCACGAAGGGCAGCACCCATAAAAAAAAACAATTGAATGTTTCTGCTTTCTGAGATTCGAACCTCGAACTCCAGCGCAAACTGCAACTTTCACTGTCACTTCACCAGTAAATTAGTTTGATTACGAATTCAGCAATGAGTTCTGTTGGGTCCTTTCGTCCCTAGGGCTGCCATCTTTAGTTAAATATGTTGCTTTGCAAAAAGCATTTTGAAAGATAAGACAACTACATTATATTTTCACACAACTCGCTCTGCTGTGACGAATATTTAAAATAGACAGATAGGAGCATCTTCTTAAAATTGGGGATACATAAATCAACATAAAAACAAGTTTTCTGACCCAATGACTAAAGCTCTGCACCACACCACCCACTGATTTTGGTAAGTTTCGGTTCAGGTAATCTTCAGATTAGCCCCGCAGATGCTCCTTCAATGTTTGGCAGCCATCGAATCAACAAACACTTTTTAGATTTTTGGGAATTGAGTAGCAACATTTTACAATCGTATCTAATAAATCGGGTTGTGATTGTATTTCCCTTATAAACTCCAAAACTGTTGAACCGATTTCGATGCAATCTTCAGCTTAGCCCGAATGTAATTTCTGGGATTTTTTTTTAATTTTTTTTATTTTTTGTAAATTTTTTCTCTATCTACTAAGCTTAGTAGTGTCATTGTTTAGCTTTGACAATCCCTATATTCAGATACTATGGCGGTTTTGAATTTCTGGTACCAATATAATTAGAGTTGCGGAGTGTTGCCTGGAAGGCCATGGTTGGAGTCCCAGTCCAAGACTGATGTTTCGCAAGTATTGCTTATGCTTCGATAAATTGGCTAGCCCTCTAAAATTAAAGCTGCTGCTTTCTTATTTTGCCGTTCAAAACCAAAAAAAAAATTGGGCAGTTTGACCTCGTTTTCGAAATAGGTATCTATAAAACGAATATCGAACTAGTTTGATTGTGACTTCAAATATTTTATTTAACACTTTCGACTTATTTTGGTTCAATTTACAAAATGGCATATCAAAATCCTGGCAAATTCGACACGAAGTTCTGACGCCTTAGCCTATAAAAGCTAACACAAATTCTTCATCGAAATCATTCTCATTTTCAAAGCTTTTATTTTCTTTTTAATTCATTCCAAAGCGCTTTGCGAAGTTGAACACATAAACATACCTGAACCAACACACCCGTTACGTAAAATTCATACACACACCTACAAGCCCTTAACGCCATTGGCATTAGACTAAACCCATGTTACACTCAATTCAAATTAAATTTACGATACGTTCTCGTTTCCATTGTCAACTTATTCGATTACGCCAATGAAAAATCAAAAGTATTTGGCCTTATATGTAGTTCTCTACTTCAACCACCTCTCGAACTCCTCTAAGCCCCGGCAGATAATGTTCTAGTTGCAGTATATTAGAGAATTTTTCTTTATTCATTGCTTGTCCAGTTTCTGTTGCAGTTATTCTACACCACAAATTCACATGAATTAAAAAACAAAGCGCTGACCTGACACCCTCGCGACATTAATGTTTGAAAAAGAGAATACAAAACAAGGAAAATAAGAAACAAAAACAAAGCACACTCTCCGTGCGAACTATACCCCCATCAGTGTCACCTACTTCCCACCTTCAAGTTACTTGACGCGGTGCTCACAGGTAACCCAATACCCGAGTAATTGAAGACAAACTGCATGCACTCGTTTGTCGTTGTTGTCGTTGCTGTCATCGTTGTCGCCATCATCGTCGTCGTCGTGTTCTTTTGAACCAGCAACGTGAAATCATGATGCTTCATATGACACCTTCCGTTGACATACCTCATCTATTCACTAATTGACGGAGTTCATATTCATACACACACATGCACACACCACTAAACATACACCCATGCTTATGTGTCAACATTATATTCACTGAAAGTGGATACAATAACGAGTGTTACGTTTCAGTTTCACATGCATCATTCCATACATCTATCCATCATCTAGTGCAGCAAAGAATAAACACTAAAGTGTAATCGGAGCCTTAACAGAGCTGTTTGTGCCGCGCAAAGCGCTTCATTAGATATTTTTCTAAGTTGTAACATGTCACGAATGGTGTCACAAGCGTATAAAGAGAAGATATGACAAAAATAATTACGGCCATAAGGATGCCGATGTAGACATACGTAAAGGTGCACTTGGGCGTGATTATGGTCAGTAGGTATTTTACACCAAAGAAATAACGCCTGACCGCAGCAGCACAGCGTAAAAATAATTAGTCTATAAGCCACATGAAGACTGGCCATTGGCCATATACAGTGGCTGTGCTCATGTTGAGTGTCAAGCGCTTGACAGCGTTAGTCCAAGGTAGGCCTCTTAATAGTATGTATGTATGCAGATATGCCTCTTGCTTTTTCCAAGAAAGGAACGTATAATTTTGTGTAATTTGACACTAAGAAACGTGACTGCGTAATAATAAGTAAAGTCGAAGGGTCACACCAGCAGCTGATGCTGTTAAAGAAATAACCTTAAGCCACTCGCTATAGTAGAAATGGACAAAAGCATTTGAGTTCGAAATTTAATGGTATGTGATTATCACTTTTGTACTTTTGCAAATAACAAATCTAAACCTCGTGGGAGAGTGTCTCTTTCATGACAACGAAATACGATTCAAATGTCTGAAGTCTGAACGCTAAATTTTCCTATCATATACGTTTACTTTATACTTTTAATGAGATGCCGAGTAAACTTACCATTGAAACACAATGCTGAGGAATTTGGTTATTTGAATTTTAAGATATAGATTTCCAGTTATATGCATGGAGCATAGACAAGTTATTTGATATTAACTTTGTTTTAGTTTGGGTTTTTTCTTCTTGAGGCAAGAAGAGTCTACTCTATTTTCCTATATGAAGGTGAACGAGGTAGGCTCTAGAATTTGAAACCATGTAAGCGATCTATTTTGTCAATCACAAGAGAAACATTATTTAATTTCAATTAGGAGTTTCAAAGGAAAATTGTCTTTTGGAAATTGTATAGCTGACAAAATTTCACTCAAAAAAGGTTTCGGCATAACAGTACAACAATGAATGGTTTTCAACGAAAAGGTCGGCATGATGTAGAAGGTTTGTTGTTTTACTCTGAGAATCTAAGCGGTTTTAGCATTTTATATCATTGCAGCTTCTGCAGTAAAAACTAATTCAAAACAAATACTTCTCGCTTCCTTAAAAAGAACTTTTTTACATTAACCTCCGCCAAAAAAATTCCATCCCATCAAATCTTTACCTGTAAAAAAAAATTTAAATGAACAAGCAATGTAGAATTTACGTCGAAAAAGAACTTTTCGAATCGGCATATTCGTTTTGGGGTTCTCATTGCTATTAGAAAGGGAAGCCGGGAACTCAATAATATAGTGAGAGGTATTGTAACGTTGGTGGCAGAATGTTTGAAATCGGTCCAGTAGTTTTAATTTAAAATCTCAGTCAACTTTGCCATGATACATTTTTGAGGTCGCATGCCATTTTTTATTGGTTATCGCACTGTAATAATTTATTTGTTTATTCATAATTTTTTTTAAAGCTGTCCACTACTTGGCAGAAGACAAGTGAAAACTACGCCATTATTAAAAATAGGCACGACTTGGTCGTAGGAACTTGCGATTGTGTGCTTAAGACGATATCAAA
Source organism: Melanostoma scalare (assembly GCA_949752695.1). Taxonomy (NCBI): domain Eukaryota; kingdom Metazoa; phylum Arthropoda; class Insecta; order Diptera; family Syrphidae; genus Melanostoma; species Melanostoma scalare. Next base: position 219,044,770 of record OX456984.1, read on the forward strand.
ATCTTAAGACTGAGTTATAGGTTTCAGTATTCATTCTTCATTATATATTGGGTAAATCAGGGTTGCCAACTCCCCATTAATTATAAAAATTTAATTAAATCACGCAAAATATTAAAAAAAAAATTAAATTAAATACTCCAAAGGTTTCAAGCGAAGATCTAAAAGCACCATTTTTTTGCAGTTGCTAATACATATAAACACTGAAAATTTATTAAAAATCGTTGGACCAGTTTTTTCAAAAAACGTTTTTTTATTTTTAAATTTTTTTTCAAAACGAGTTTTTGAAAAGTCAAGTATGCAATGCTTAAGGTCTAGCTAGAAATTGTTTTCACAAAAAAATTAAAAAAAATCAAAGGTTCGGTTTTGAAGTTATTTCAAAAAACAAATGTTTTTTTTAAATCTACAAAAAAATTTAAATTTTTCACATATTAGTTTGCATACTTTTCAAAATACTGAGTACTTCTAAAATTTCATCAAAATCATGTAAGCTATTAACGAGAATGTCGGTTTTGAAAAAAAAGATACCGTTTTTCGACTTTTTCAAAAAAAAGTCTAAACTATCTAAAACTAGTCTATCACACAAAGTTTTATTGAAATCGTTGGAGCCGTTTTCGAGAAAAATAAGTATTATCATATCTGTTGTATGGTAAAGTACCGTTACTTCAAGACCTAGAGACTCAATTCCAAAAATCCCTCTGTAGGCTGCTCCACAGACACTAACTGCAAAATTTGAAGAAAATAGGTCCAGCAGCTTAGGCTGTAGATTTATATACAGACAGACAGACAGACAGAATTGTAGGACCCAGCAAATGCTGCTTTCTGGGTACACTGCACTCCTTTGAACTGAAATGTTAAATCGGTCGGAATTATAAGAATACTTTAAACCATAATTAAAGCTTTTAGCTTCAACTTATGAGAATGTACTCCTGTTAATTCTAAAGAGTTAAGAAATGGCTGCATATTGCCGTGCTTGAGAAAAGTTATCAAGTAACTTGAATATTGAATTTTAAGTTTAAAAAATTAGCAGATGGTAGCTCTTCACTACAAAAAAAATTTTGTACCTAGGAAATAACAGGAAGTTCGTGCGACCCAGTCGAAGCCGTTCACATTTTAACTTGCGATTATATGTAGTCTATAAGGCAAGTTTTGCAATCGTGCAGAAAAAATTTTGTGACAGTTAAACATGACATTACGATGACAGGGAATGAGAAAAAAGTGGGTCCTGCAATTCTTTCTGTCTGTCTGTCTTTCTCGTTAATGGCTAAAACGATTTTGAAGAAGTATGATATGTTAGAACTCCTAATTAGTTAAATATTTTTTCAAATTTTCATTAATTTTTTATAAATTTTTTTTTATTTTTTGAATATTTTAAAAATGGTTTCTATAATTTTTTCAAATTTTTTGTAAATATATCTTTTGACAAGATCTTAAGACTTGCATACTTAATTATTTAGGAAAAAACTCATTAAAAAAAAAAGAAAAATAAAAAACTGGGTTTTTCAAAAACGGCTCTATAGATTTTTTCTTAAAATCTTTGAATACTTTTTTAATTTTTTTTTAATGTTTTGTGTGATTTTACTCAATTTTCATAGTTTATATGTACTTGGCAACCCTGTACCTCCAAATGTACTATGAAGAGTGACTACTAAAACATTGTGTTCAACCCTAAGATTCACACAACCGCAACTTCGTGTGACCCAGTCGTGCCCATTTTTTGAAAGATTCTCTTTCCCTATTTCAAAGAAGCGGAACTTTCCTGATTAATTAATTGAGTGACGCAATCAAATGGAATCTAATTACTTCAATCATTCTACAATGGTTATCGAAGCTGCAAGTCGTATTTAAATTTTCTTTTGGTAAGATTCTGATCGTTTCGTGGTGAGTATTGTGTAAAATTTTGAATGCAAATTGGCACACAGCTAAATGATCAATGATAACAGTTTAATGGTCATGAAGATGTTCTTTTGTATTATTTTTCTTATAGTTTACTTTTTGAACTAAGTAAGCTTATTGGCCAATGTCTGTACTCTGTACTATAATGAATATTTTAAGTCAGATATCGCAAGCCTCAAAGACAAAGACCTATCAGAAGAATTTGGGGACATTTTTTGGCTCTTACTTTTTGAATTAATTTTCTTACTTTATTACCAATTGATTTCGTTAACTGTTGATGTTGTATTTAAATCAGCTAAAGATGAAGTGCTAAAAAACACTTGGTGTAAAGTCAAAAGGCAGAAGTGAATCCAATAGTTCATTAAAAAAAAGCACGTGTGAAGTATAGTTCTGATTCTGGCCAATATACCAAACCTATTACTGTTCTCTTGTTCGCCTCCATTGCTGGAGGCATTTAAAAAGGAACGTTTTATCATGACTATCTTACATATTTGGAAAAAAGGCAGGTCACTAACCCAAACCTTTTTTCAGAACTTGGTATATGTACCTAATTATAAGGGTTTGAAATGTCATCCCTTCATCCAACGAGAAAGTCCCAAGTCCGTCACAATTCAAATGTCAAAAGTCTATTTATTTATCGTTGAACAAACCATACAAATTCATTGTACGGCCAAATACATCTTAAGAATTAAGTTGTGTCCTCTTCATTTGCACTTATACAAAAAATTTCCCCACAGGAAATGCTGCGATGAAAAGATATGCCATCGAGAACAGAGTGTCCTATTATGCGTGATGACCCAACTTCACTTCAGCATGAAGATAATCACCATGGCACTTTATCTAGAAGTAAATGCAAACACACTCTCCAAAGGAACCTCTACTTAATGATGGTGTGGTCACTTTTCTAGTCCGCAGGTGATGTGCAGCTTACATAGTGTAAACGTGCCTCACCTTCATGAGCGTCACATAGATATGCAGATCTTTTTTTTACATTCCCAACTTCTGGTTTTAATTACATACTCAGGTGAGGAGAATGAGTGAGTAGGTACAGTCGGTGTTCGGAAGAACTCAACAACCGACTCGCGATGGGGAATTAATTTTTATACATTTGCGGTTTCCTGTTGAATTGGCTTGAACGTCGACAAGAGAGAGGGTGATTTAATTCGCCCCCATTATTATACCAAAGAGAATTCACTTTCTTTTGAACGACAGGCGCATATGTGCCAACGTGGGGGTTAATGTGGCCCCATAGCAATGTGAACTTGAAATGTAAGATGCAAATGAGTGATACAGAAGAGGATGCTCTCGTAATATTTTTGTAAATACTCATAAATTAAAATATCACAAGATGCGCTGTACTGATGCTTTTTTAGTGGGCTGCGTCATTGACCGTAATTTTTGAAGAATTTCGTTTTATTGTTCTTAAATTGTTTTGCAGAATGCTCTCTGAGTGTAATGCACTATAGTGTATCTGGTGACTCAGGGAAGACTATTTTAGATTTTCCCAATTGATTGATCCCAACCAGATGCTGCCTTGAAGCAAATCCTACTCAATAGCAAAATTAAAAAGAATCTTCAGGAATGACAGATTTAGATACAAAACAGCTACAAGATAGTCTCATTCTGCGGCATTCAAGTTCACGCGAGGGTTGCTAAAACCAAGATATACATATACTCGTACATAAGTATCCATATCATCATCACGGGCAGCCTTTTTTCAACTTGAAACTGATACCCCGGGACAAAATGGCATGGAATATATAATGCTTATAGTGCGGAGCTCCCTTGCGCTCTTCTCGATTCTGTCTTGGGTTTCACAAGTCGTAAATCTAAACACACGGAGAATGTTTGTGCCTTCTCAGGTTTGTGTCTCCGTTATCGTCGCATGGCATTAAGCTGGGTGTGTGAACGAACGATTGTAGTAATGAGAGTGTGTTGGATTTGCGTTTTTTTCTGCTTTTTAATTAATTGATTTTTTCCATTTGGCATCAATTTCATGTAGCACAAATCAGAAATTAAAACCGAAACATAAATTAAAATAAAGACAACACAAATGGATATACCTTCACCGTACACCGCGTCCGCTAGTTACCAAAGCAAATAAACGTTGTAGGGGAGGCGGAATGGAACGATGATGATGACGATGACGACGAGGTCGCACCTGAGAGCTGGTAATTGATCCAACAACTGCAATCTGACTGTCGACAAGGCAATTGCTGAAAGGGAGGGAAAGAACAGAGGACTAGTAAAGGAGACTGCGTAGTATTTCGCTGTTTGATTGGTATTGAAGCTGCTGCTGCCAGTCTTTGGAATCTGTTTTTGATTGTGTCTGATATCGGACCAATTTATTTGAATAGCAAGTGTATTGGAGCAAAGTATACCTACCCCATTTGTCAATTGTACTTGGTTATTTAGCTTATTTTTTTCTTCTCCGCATTTGTCTTATAGTCTTATCATAGGCGGCTCCACGGGGAGGGAGGGGGGGGGGTCGGGTCCGGACCCCCCCCCCCCCCCCCCCCCCAATCGGGAAAATAAAAGATATTATTTGTGACATTTATCGGCTCCTAATGTTCAAATTTCGTTACGTGACGGAAAAATATAGCATGAGCAAGAGAAAAAAGTAAAGGAGAAGTAATATTATTATTTTAAAAATTCAAGAACTTTATTGATTATAAAAATATAATCGACATTCTTGAACGACTTGCTATTGATAACCTGAAAAATATTGTCAGATTGATGTTTGCATATGTGACTCGATCCGATAAAACGGACTTACTAGGCAAAAAATCGGTTGTTGGATCATGATTGATTACAAAAGTTCTTTTACTGAATATTCATGAAGCGCAATCAGAAATTGTAACATCGCTATTATTTCACAAAATATAAATTCAGAGAAACGATTTTTTAGATGGGTTTGAATGGTACATCAGCGCCTTTCAGAGCGGGCTGTGTAAGCTTTCACTTTTGCCTAAAAGGTGCCTTTTCTCGGATCGCGTCACAAATAAACTTTTTTACATGTAAATTTTTGATCAAAAGATCAAGCGCATTTTGGGTGTTCTGGCCGTGGGTTCGTTGTCTCCACATCTTGAATTCTGACAAAAAATTTTCTTTCGAACAATCCGATATATCTTCGTAAAATGTGTAGAGGTCAGCGCATTTCTTTTCGTTAAATTCTTGTTTAAGAAACAGTTGCCCGAAACTTTGGAAAATGGATTTGTGTTCCGAGAACCGACTTTTGAGTTGAGAAATGAACGTATCAAGAAAGAATGTAGAAAGAAATTCTGTAGTAGTCTTCAATACTTTGTGCTTGAACGTTGCAACGATTTTTTTGTTGATTGCAACGGCGCGGCGGCGTGGCAATTTTACTGTGATTTCGTATACAGAACAAATTCTACTCGTAGCAACATGCTCATAAATAACGTGGAAAGTTGAATCAGCGTTTTCGCGTTTGAACGTAAATTCATTCAAAGCGTCATCTGCCAGCTTAGTAGCCTCACCCAGATCTTGGTTTTTAGATTGCAATTCCCGACTCAAAGGCAAAACAATCGAATTAACTGATTCCATAATATGACAGGCGTCAAAAAGATGCAATGCATTTTGCGAAGTATCTCGATCTTGACATGTTTTGATTTCTTCCAAAGATTCAATTACAGCCGGTTGCAATTCAACGTACGTTCCAACTGCTTCATGAGACTGAGCCCACCTGGTAGGAATATGACAGGCGTCAAAAAGATGCAATGCATTTTGCGAAGTATCTCGATCTTGCCATGTTTTGATTTCTTCCAAAGATTCAATTACAGCCGGTTGCAATTCAACGTACGTTCCAACTGCTTCATGAGACTGAGCCCACCTGGTAGGACAAACTTCAACTTTTGTTTTTTTCTCACTTTTGTTTGTCATTTTTGAAATTTCTTGGTGTAGAACGTCTTGTCAATCGCTCCGATAGTTCCTAACGCATTTTAGATTGCTGACACTTCGCATGCTGCACTGCCAAACTAAGGCTATGTGCAGCGCAATGTACATAAATTGCCAGGGGGAAATACGATCTCAGATGAGCCTGTGCACCAATAATTTGGACACTCATTGCCGGAGCTCCGTCGAATCCTTGGCCATACATATATGAGCAATCGACGACAACATCATGTAAATAATTTCTGATTGAATCTGCTAAACCTCGTATAGGTATATAAATAAAATTTTCAGTAATAGACCCCCCATGCCCAGATCCTGGATCCGCCACTGAATCTTATAGATGCAGCGGATGCAAATACGAAATTCTGGTATTTTTTTGAATTCTCAAACAACTGCATGACCCAATTTTATTATTTTGTAGGCAAAATGACAGAACCTTGTCGCAGTTGCCTCTCTGGTTCCACTCTGTGGTGCTTAAACGACAGAGTGTCAACTGCGGTAAGGTGGTGCCATTATACCTGTTACAAGTTATATCGGGGTTTACAATAATTTTTTAATTAAAACAAAAATGGTTTCGGATATCATTGAAATTCTTTATTTTTGTGAAAGTACGTTTAATGCCATTATGTATGGAACTCAATTTCTTTTGCATGGCCACCACGGGTACGCTTGCAGAAGTCCAGACGCTGAACCCAATTTTCGACGGTTTTCAAGTATAAATCGGCCGATACTGCAGCAATTTCATGTTCGATATTCGTACGAAGTTCATCAATCGTCACTGGCTTGCTGGCATAGACCATAGACTTGACATAGCCCCACATGATATAGTCTAACGGCGTCAAATCGCACAACCGAGGGGGTCAAGCGACTGGACGATTTCGTGGGATAACACGTTCTCCAAACTTGGTTTCCAATAAATTGATTGTGACATTCGCTGTGTGGCTTGTCGCGCCGTCCTGTTGGAACCACATGCCCTCCAAGTCCATATCATCCAACTGGGGCCAAAAATATTCGGTTATCATTGAACGGTAGCGATCCCATTCACAGTTACGTGCCGGTCTTGATCATCACGAAAGAAGTACGGCCCAATGACGCCGCCGCGCCGGCCCATAAACCCCACCAAACCGTAATTTTTTCGGAATGCAATGACGACTCATGGAGTGTGGACGTGTGGATTGCTGCCTGACCAATGCCGCATATTTTGCTTATTGACGAAGCCATTCAGCCAGAAATGAGCCTCATCGCTGAAGATGATTTTTCGATGAAAATCCGAATCATTTTCAAGTTGTTGCTCAGCCCGATTCACGAACTTACGACGCTTTTGGTAGTCAAACGGCTTCAGTTCTTGCGTCAATTCAATCGTGTAAGGATGTAGGCCAAGATCTTTTCGCAAAATTCGCAACAACGATGTCACAGAGATGCCCAACGCTTGAGAACGACGTGTGAGAGACACATTTGGGCTTCCTGCAACTGAAGCCTTAGCGGCAGCAATTTTCTCGACACTACGGGCACTTCTTTGTGTCGCTGGCACGGGAACATTTTGTACTGTGTCTGTGGATTCAAATTTTTCCACTAGACGCTCAATCGTTGATCTGCTAGGACGATTAAGACGACCATAAATTGGACGTAGCGCTCTTAACGTTGAGGCCACTGACTCCGAATTTCGGTAGTAAGTTTTAATAATTTCGACTGGTTGTTGGCTCGTATATCTTTCCTTCTTATAAAATGACAAGCCTTACTGAAGAGAAAAGTCAAAAGAGCGGCAAGAAATATGGCCTCGTTTGCTGTCCCTGTCGCTCTACTTCTGTAGCGTCCCTGTTGAAAAACCCTTTACTTTCCATCTAATCCTTACTAATATTATAAATGTGAAAGTCACTCTGTCTGTCCGACTTTCTATGTTACCGTCTCCCGCCCGAACTACTAAACTGATTGATATGAAATTTAGTACAGAGACAGTCTCGAGCCTGAGGAAGGACATAGGCTATATATTTTATCCCTAAATTCCCACGGGAGCGGGAACGTATACGGGAACTTAGAAGTTACAGCACCGATTTCGAAAATTCTTCCACCTTTAGAATGCTACATTATCCCCGAGTAACTTAAAAATTAATTCATCTCCATATTCCTACGGGAATCGGAGTCCTTACTAACATAATAAGTGCGAAAGAAGCTCTGTCTGTTTTTCTTTCTATGTAACCATCTATCGCCCAAGCTACAGAACCTATTTATATGAAATTTTATACAGAGATGATCTAGAACCTGAAGAAGGACATAGGTTACATTTCATTTGAACATTCCCACGGGAAACAGTCTTCACTAATATTATAAATGCAAAAGTAGCCCTGTCTGTTCGCCTCTCTATGTTACCATTTCCCGCCCCAACTAATGAACAGATTTAAATGAAATTTTGTCCCACAAGAACGCAAACGTAAACGGGAACCTAGAAAATACTGAACTGATTTCTTGAATTATTTCCCCCTTAGAATGCTACACTATCTCAAAATAACATTAACTTTAATTTATCCCCATATTCCCATGGGAACGGAAGTACTTACTAACATTATAGATCCGAAATCAACTCCGTCTGTCTGTTTTTCTTTGTTACCATCTACCGCCCAAACTATTGAACCTATTTGTATGAATTTTGGTGCAGAGATAGTCTTGAGCCTGAAAAAGGACATGGGCTGTATTTTGTATCCCAATATTGCTACGGGAACGGCAACGTACCTTGAAACTACTGGATCGATTTCAAAAGTTTTTTCACCGTGAGGTGATTTCTGTCAAATGATCGATTACACAGTTGACCTGAAAAGAAATTTCTATCTTGATCTTCAAATAAATATTGGCAATCGGTAATGACTGTGTGAAAATTCGATTTCGGCGCCGACTAATGAGATAGATAACCATATAAACTAATAAATTATGTTTGACGTATTGGGGGATTTTGTCCAATGTCTTTCAGTAGACAATATTATGGACACTGTGCAAGTCACATCAAAACCTATAGATTTTTTCAATTAACTAGAACTATCAGGAGTGGATGCAAGTTTGTGTTCCAGTGCCAATAATGAGTAATCTAGAATTGTACACAGCTACAAATTACACATCTGGGATGCGGCATTATAAAAGTTTTAATAATGACTGGAACAGCGTAATTAGAAAACTATTGATTCCCCGTATTTCTTCAATTCCCACTGATTAGTCGTTTTAGTTTAAAAGAGTGTATCAAACTCGCAAAATCTTTTTATTTGACAAAAGATGGAAAAATTAAGAACGTCGTGTGCAAAAATGTATACTGAAATAAAATAATATAACAATAGTTTACTAAATACACTAATACACTATTTACACTATTCCACGCGGACGAAGTCGCGGGCACAGCTAGTGTAATAATAAATTGAATTGAATACTAGGTTATCCACTCGGCTTAGCTCGCATTCTACGGTGATGTAGTATAAAGCATCCACTCTACTCGCAATCATGTAAAATCTATGTTACTGAAGAATATTGAAGCATTTTTATGCTAAAAGAAAACATGGCCCATGTTACTTCCTATGCGGTAGTCCATCTTGTTCCAAATTTCATTCAAATCGGCGCAGTTGATTTTAAGCCTTTTCAATACAAAGAAACAAGCAAACAAAAAAGATGTTCTATTGAATACCCGCGCAAAAGCAAAATCATAGTTTCAATTCTTTCATCAAGTGTTTTGGAAATGGATCGATGATGTTGCTACAGAGAAGTCAAAAGAGCCTCACATAAAACTGCTTTTCTGAACACTCTGATAAAGGTTTATACCTAGTTCAGTTGAATTGTTTCTGATAGGTATCCTCAAATTGTTCCACCTTTAAAGATTTTGCAATGACATGAATTCATCAGTCACTGTTCTCAATATGACCTAAGAATTCAATACTAACCACACTGATACTTCCACAATTGGCAACAATTGTATACCTTACAATTTATAGGTTTTCAGTTCTTCTTCTTTGTTTAAATTAAACTTCATTTTAAACCTAATCCATGAGACCATTGAAACGGTTTCGTAAACCTCTTTAACGAACATAACCAACCAATAGCCATAAGACTTCCAGCGACCACCAAAGACTCTCCGTTTACACAGTCATATCGTGTTCAGAACATAATACGAATGCTTTTGCTATAACCGATACTCGTATAATGCGACACCAAACACAACAATATTAATGACCAAGCAAAGCATGGCAATGGCATCATGAGGAATGAATTACCGCATCTGACACCTTTGCCGGACCAAAAGGATATCACAATGTCTCGAAACGACACACGAATAGGATATAGAATTGCATCACGTATGCAGTATATGCTTGCTATGCCACATGCAGGCCTTTACAACCCAACACTATATAAACCAAAAATAACAAACAAAATAAAACTTTACCTATGTACCTACATAATTCAAACGAAATATCGCTCGTCTGCCTTTCTGTCTGGAATTCAATATTCACCAAAGTATGCAGAAATAAAATATCATATGGCAGCTGAGAAAAGGCAACCGTTTCAACTTTCAATTAAGCGTCATCCTTGGGTTTTGCTGGGTGGGGAGGGTTTTGTTTTAACATCAGAGCTCTCTATCCTTCTCATGAGATTTCTGTTTCTCTTTTATAATTATTTAATGCATACCAGAACACTGATACTGGATGAGCTATAAAGTTTCCGATTCAATCTAGGTTCAAAATAATGATGGAATGGATGAAAAATTAATATCCTTATCGGGCATTCGAGATTTTTTGTTAGTTTTATTTTTATCTTCTTTCGTTTCAACCATAATTGACAAAGATGATCGTCGTGGGATGGGATAGATAAGCCCTATGAGAGTTTGCTGATTTTTTTATATCAACTTCCCACAGTGAATAAAAGTAACAATAAGTATCTAATTATTTTGTAGTTGTTTTAGGTTCATTTTGCAGATCTGGTCAGGAGTTGAACTAAAATGAAAAGTGTCATTTTTTCCTGCTCACCTGTTTCGTAACTATCGCACAGATAACATCGACCGGCGGAAACCAGAGCGGACCAACGAAGTCCTACTAAATTCGCAAATATTTGTTACTGTTTCTACCGTCAATCGTTAGATTTTATCGAGAAAATATTTGCAGAACATGACACTTGAGTCCTGATGAGTGTGACACAAAAAAATGTGTGTGAGCTTGAGTCAGTGGCATATGTACATGGAAAATGAAACGAAATATTTGGAACGGTTTGTTAAATTTTTCTGGAAATATGAAAAACCACCAGAAAAGTTGGGACAAATGGATTCCTGATGAGTCGCAGCCAAAAGGAAGGAAGGGTTGTTTTGTATTTATTTTTTACTGTAAATTCAGAACCGATAAAGAAATCTTCCGCTCACGTACGCTATTAAAATAAAGTAATAAGTAAAATGTGAAAAAAGAGCCTTTTTATATTGACTTTTAAGCTTTACAGCAATCATTAAAATGATCGAGAAAATCTAAAATACTCATCATTTATTTATGGTGGATTAACATGCAACAAGTCCACAAGTGCAGGAAAGTAAACCATTATCCCTTTCAAAGTTGCTATACTCAGTTATACCTTGTTAACAGCTTTGGCTGCTTTTTTAATTTTTACTACATATTTGATTATTGCTTTTTTAATTTACTATTTTTGTTAATTCAATAATTATCACAACGTAAAACTAACACCTGAACAATTAAAATTATTATATTATTAAAGGTAGTTCCTAAACTGCAACTGAACTTGCTCATCTGTAACTATAATTTCTATTTGCAGGAAGAAGTTTTCTTACAAAACAAGGCCAAAAGGAAGTGCTGACGTCTGCACTTGAAGTCTTCCCTATTAGTTAGTAAGAGTTTTATAGCTTGTGTCTACTTACTCTGCACTTTTAATAACTGCAGATAAATGCAAACTAGCCATTACTTACTTGAAGAAAAATAAAGGTAAATAAATTATAGCACATTTTTTTATACAAAGTCAGCCGTCTCGGGGTTTATTTTAAAATCATAGGCTGTTTTGACACTGATGGATCTTTTTTGGTCGAAATCTTGACAAGAAGTCAGTATCTAACATACCTCCGTGAAACAAAATGAATCGATTTTGTTGAAACCTTAAAAATTTTTACTGGTTCACTAATTTTCACAAGATAAACTGACACCTGAACTATTAAAATTATAAAATCATAACTTGTGCAGTAACGAGTTTCAATAAAACGCTGTACTCACTAATGCAACTATAAACCATAAACACCATTTATCTACCATTCCTGTTGTTCACTCCTGAACACTGACTTATTTCTATTCACTAATCGATGCTGTTTTCCCATGTGCGATAGTTTTGCGATCTTTTGCAAACCTGCAAATAGACTCCCAGTAAAACACGGCCAATATAGACGAAGTTCTTTAAACAGCAAATGAACATGCTCATCTGTAACTATAGTTTTTATCTGCAGGAAGAAGTTTTCCTATAAAATAAGTATGCTGAAGTCTGCACTTACAGTCTTCCCTCTATATTAGACGTGTGAGAGCTTTTTAGCTTGCGTCTACTTATCTGCACTTTCAACAACTCCAGATACATGCAAATTCAACATTTACTTACTTGAAGGAAAATAGTAAATGAATTAAAGCACATTTTTTATACAAGGTCGGCCATCTAGTGGTTTATTTAGGAATCATACATAGGTTGTTTTGACACTGATAGATCTTTTTTACTCTAAATTTTGACAGGAAGTCAGTATCTAACATGCTCTAAATCTTGACAGGAAGTCAGTAATTAAAATACCTACGTGAAACGAAATGAATCGAGTAAAGTTTGAACAAAGTTGAGAAATATTGAAAACAGATTTCTAAAATAATTTTAACAATACGTTGGCCGCCTCGGAGCTGTGATTCAAGCCCTTCCAGTTTTTTTGTGGGGAACTGTGAAGGACCGATGTTATACCAACAAGCACTAAAGTATTATTCACATGAGAACGACCAACGAACGACGAATGAACGAATATTCGTTAATTTTGACAATTCATTCACATTTGTGTTTTACATTCGTCACGAATAACGAACATAATTTGCATCCAAAACAGAAACAAAAATGATTTTGAGGCTAAGCACGCGCGAAAAATTTAATCGTTATAGTGTGGATTATATGTGGAACGAGAATAGATTTACTAATCGATTGCATTTTTTCGTATTGTGAATGTCGATTTCCATAGGCATTCTTCGATTTGACAGTCGACAGGTTTCGTTCAAAATTTTCTGGTCGACTGTTCCGTTTGCAAATCGTTTTCTGGGAAAATGCAAGTATTTATTTATTTGACTCATATTTTAAGAACTTTAACTTGAGGAAACGCAACCAAAATTACAAAAAAAAATATTTTTAATTTTTTAGCAAACATCAAACAACTGTTAAAATCTTAATATTCACAATTCTAGTTTTCGATTATTCACAATAAGATGTGTTTCTGTCGATCACGTTCCACAATACCAAACATACGACTTGATCAATGCAATCGACGAAATCTCATTTCGATTTTAAAAAAAAGGTAACGGACAAAATGTGTATTGCGTGATGGTTAGCATGTCTGCCTCTTAACCAAAAGGTTTTTTGATTGAATCCCAATAGAAACAAAGTATGTTGTTTCACGGGTATATCGCCTTTCGCGAGGAATCAGCAAGTCCTCCGGATGATAATTTCATTGCCATGAAAAGCGCTTAGTCGTTCGGAATCGGCAGAAAATTGTAGGTCCATTCTCCATTCTCTTACAATACAAGGCAATAGTTTTGAGAAATGCGCTATTCCCTGGGCTCCCCTCTCTGATGCGTCACTTATTTTAAATATATTGAATCGAGTCATTTAAAATATCAAAGGCTATTTAAAACGCTGGTCTCCTTTTATGTTAAAAATTGCTGTTTAAGAACTTTAATTTAACATTGTGAAAAAATGTAATGTTCTTTTATGAGTCCTTAAAAAAATGTATTTATATATTTAAGATATTATGCTGAAAAATTCATATTTTGTCAACTTAAAACAAAGGTAAAAGATTTTTGAGACACTTAAGCTCATTCCTTTTTTTCCGCTGAGGATTCAATTATGTTCTAATTTTGTCGCTTGTCGCGTGAACGTGCACTTAGAATGAAAACTACGTAAATAAAATTTCAATTTGTGAATCATGATCAAAGTGTTTAGATAAGTAGCTATATTACGCCAGTTCATTGCGAAATCAGATATTACAGGAATTGTTAGATAGGTCCCTTACATTCCAAGGATGCGGTTTGGTTTCATAGTGCTCCGTAAAAAGTGAAAAAGAAGTAGGTATAAGATGCAGACTTTGGTTTCCATAATTTGAACCACAATCTTTTGACTAAATGTGTTACGCTCCCTTTCTTTTACCATTTATCAGTTTTGCTTTATCAATTTTAGCTCAAAACACAGATGTTTCTAGGTTGGTATCTTGTTATCATGAGCAGTTAGCCTTCAGGATTGGTTTTAATTCATGCACCTGAATACCTATTTATAATTAAAAGTTTTCTAGTCGAGTGGGGTTCTAAGAATTGTGTAACTCCTTACCACTGGTAAGGGAAAGTCAGGAGTTTGTGTTGCTTTTATTGCAGCAACTCCTTATATACTGTGGCTAGTAGCAGTCAATCAAAATGCAGTCTAAAACCAAGGTATTATGAAAGAACATTTATAAGGCTTTCAAAAAGGGTTAGGGTCAAAATACTGTATGGGTCATAATACTGTATTTAAAATACTGTACCTCAAAATACTGTATTTCAAAATACTGTGTGTACAAAATACTGTATGATCAAAGTACTGTAAGTCAAAATTCCAAAGTCAAAGTTCCAGTTACTGATGACGTTAATGCTAGGCTTTCTGTTACTGATTGTTCTCAGAAAGTTAATAAATATTCACTATATTACCAAAATGCGGGTGGCACTCGAACAAGAATTGATGATTTATTTGTGTATTTTTCGTCGTGTGAATATGATATTGTTACGTTAACGGAAACCTGGCTGACTGAGAATCATCATAGCTCTGAATTATTTGATTGCCTTCAATATACTGTGTTCAGAAAGGATCGTTGCTATCTTACTACTGGCCATGAAAGGGGTGGTGGTGTACTTACTGCTATTCGCTCAACATATTCATGTGAACTTATCAAATTGAATTCATCCAGTGATTAAAATGTAAACTTGGATGTTGATCAACTTATTATAAAGGTTAACTTGGATTCCAATATTCAAATTTTTATTATCAATAGTTATTTCCCTTCTGGATGTTCCTTTGAGCTTTATAAGATTCATTTAGATAATTGTAAATCAATATTTGAAAATCTCACTGACTCACAACATGTTATTTATGTAGGTGATTTTAATTTAGGTAATATTAAGTGGAAGCTTGATTGCGATGAATTGTGTTTAATACCCTATAATGTTATAACTGAAACTGAATCTTTAGTTGTTGATTTTTTTGCCAAGTTTAATTGTATAAGTACAAGTTAATGGTTTTTATAATGGTTTAAATCGTCTTCTTGATTTAGCCTTTGTTGGCAATGAATTTATTGTTGATGCTAGCTTGGTGGAACTCCAACCAATAAGTAATACTTTACATCATAATGCCATACTTTTAAATTTTAAATTTTATAGCTATATGAAACCTACTACAACTAATAGTAATTATGCATTTAATTATAAAAATGCTGACTTTAATGCAATGAACAATTATCTTTCTTCGATAACGTGGAACGAAGTTTTATACGGTTATAATGTTGATGAAGCATTTATTACATTTTCTAATATTTTTCAGAACGCAATTGATCGTTTTATCCCTAAAATACGGTTAAAAAAAATGCAACCCACCTTGGTTCAACAAAAGGCTCTTGTTCTTGAAAAATAAAAAAAATAAAGCTTTTAAGAGGTACAAATCAAATAAAAATGATCTTATACTACGTTCTTGTTATTATAAATACCAAAAAGAGTTCAATTTGCTTAACTTATTGTTGTACCGTCAATTTGTGCAGTCGTTTGAATATGATCTTAAACGTACCCAATAGTAAATGCTTTTGGAACTTCATTAATACAAAACGTAAATCTAATGGTTTTCCTAAATCCATGCGTTACTTGAACTCGACCTCAAGTAATGTAGAATCTATTTGTAACTTGTTCGCAAATTATTTTGAGTCAGTTTACACTTCTGATGATGCTAATGAGTTTTTTGGCACTAATGCTCCTGGCTTGGTTAATACTGAAGGATTTCTAATAACCGAATTAGATGTGATAAATACTTTGAAATCAATAGATTCAAGTAAAAGTTTAGGACCGGATGGTTTCTCAGCAATAGCTTTAAAAAATTGTATGTATTCTATATCTGGTCCATTGGCGTTTATATTTAACTCCTCTTTGCTTTCGGGAACATTTCTTAATTCATGGAAAGTTTCTTTTGTTACTCCCGTCCATAAAGCAGGTTCTAAAGAGTTAGTTATTAACTATAGACCTATATGCAAAATTGCCGTTATACCAAAAATATTTGAAAAGATTGTATATCAAAAACTTTTTTTCCAAGTTAAGGAATATACACTCATGGTCACACAATTAAGTCATTTTTATAAAATTAGGTTTACATATCCTTATATTAAGTACAAATTACAACTAAAGCAAAATTTGTTCAAATTCTAAATATTTACAATCACAATCATTAAAAAAAACCAAAGAAAATAAATTCCACTATAACAATAGTCATTTCTTTAACTTGGGGTAATTGGTTCTGGCAGTCGCCGAGAAGATTTGTGTCCAGTATGTCCCGGTAGTCAATACCCGTCATTTTACCGTTTATTTGACAAAGCCTTGTGAAGCACGCCCAAGCCATTATAGAACTGCCGCCATGCCTAAAGATCTTTTTGGTGTATCTTGGGTTCAGCTCAGCATTTCTCATCAACAAATATTGTGTGAGGTGAAGGTCAACATTATGGAAACGATGGCAAACCGTATGTTAGACGTCCCAGAAATGCTGAACTGAACCCAAGATACACCAAAAGGACCTTTAGGCAGGGCGGCAATTCTATAATGGTTTGGGCGTGCTTCACAAGCCATGGTGTGTCGGTCCGCTTTGTCAAATAAACGGTAAAATGACGGGTATTGACTACCGGGACATACTGGACACAAATCTTCTCGGCGACTGCCAGAACCAATTACCCCAATGATGGATCTTTCAGCCCAACAATGACCCCAATTACAAGTAAAGAGTTGTGAAATCTTTCCTTGAAGAGCGTAAAGTGGATGTTTTGGGGTGGCCAGCAATGTCACCGGACTTAAACCCTATTGGAAATTTGGGGACATTCTAAAAAAAAAAGTTGCGGAAAAAAAACCAACCAGCAAGACTACTCTCTGGAGTATTTTGCAGAAAGAGTGGAAAAATAGTAGCGTAGAGCAATGGAAAGGTTTGGTGGACTCCATGCCAAGGAGAATATCCGCCGTATCGAAACAGAAAGGCTATCCTACGAAATATCAACTGTGCGGTTAAAAAAACTATGTTTTTTTATCATATTTTGCTTATTTTTTTCATGTGACTTAATTATATGGCCACACTTATTTTATATATTATTGATTTTTTGTTAAAGAAATGACTATTGTTATAGTGGAATTTATTTTCTTTGGGTTTTTTTAATGATTGTGATTGTAAATATTTGGAATTTGAACAAATTTTGCTTTAGTTGTAATTTGTACTTAATATAAGGATATGTAAACCTAATTTTATAAAAATGACTTAATTGTGTGACCATGAGTGTATATCAGTTGACCAACATGGTTTCTTTTCTGGTAGGTCCACTGCTACGAATCTAATTATGCTGTGCAACGGCATTATAAAAAATTTTGAAGAAGGTTACCAAACTGATATAAATTTATACTGACTTTGCTAAAGCATTTGATAGAGTTAGCCATAAGGTTCTTGTGCGTAAATTATCTATTTTAGGTTTTCACTCCAACTTTTTGAAGTGGATTGAATCTTACTTGATTAATCGCAAGCAATTTGTGAAAATTGGTGACTGCTTATCAAACATGATTTCCGTCTCCTCCGGAGTCCCACAAGGAAGCCATTTAGGTCCTCTTCTATTTCTTCTCTTTGTCAATGACATACCTTCTTTATTTAAGCACTCCAATAGTCTTTTGTATGCTGATGACCTCAAAATTTACAAAAAAATCAAAACTGACAATGATTGTTGTATGCTACAGGAAGATCTCAATAGGCTTATGGATTGGTGTGATCGTAATTTTCTTTATTTAAATATCTCGAAATGCCAAATTTTTACGTGTAGCAGAATTTCTTCTCATATTCTGTTCAACTATAAATTATCAAACGAAAAGTTGAACAGAGTTTTCAGAATAAAGGATTTAGGGGTCATTTTTGATCCACAGCTTAAATTTAATGATCATATTGATTATATCATTAATAAGGCTAACTCCATGCTTGGTTTCTTAAAACGAAACTCTAAAGATTTCCAAGATCCATATACATTGAAAGCGTTATTTGTCTCTTTAGTAAGATCTAACTTAGAATACTGTTCAACGGTATGGAATCCATTTTATAATATTCATTCCATTAGAATTGAAAGAGTCCAAAAGCATTTTACTAGGTTTGTAATTTACAAGTTGAATTGAAATGCCTTCTTATTCAACTAGATGTTCTTTAATAGGTTTGCATAGCCTTCAATCTCGTCGAAAGTACTACTCAATTATGCTCATAAGAGACTTAATACATTTTCACATTGATTGTCCGCCTCTGCTAAGCTTGTTGGGTTTGTATTTTCCGTCTCGCCTACTTCGTGAACGACGTCCATTTTTTGAACAATTACATCGCTGTAATTATGGTCTTAATGAGCCAGTTGCTCGTTGCATTAAGGAAGCAAATTCAATATCTGTATCTGTTGACTTTTATATCAACTGCACTAGAGATGCCTTCAAAAATAATCTGTTACTTTTATTATGAGTAATTTGTTATTAATTTTATAACTTATTTTATATTTTAATAATTTATTACATTTCCTAGTCTGTTGTGAGTTCTTATTGTTCTCTGTAGATGAATAAATAAATAAATAAAAAAAATACTGTATCTCAAAATACTGTAAATCAAAATACTGTATCTCAAAATACTGTATTTGAAATTGCTGTAATTGGGCCGAAAAATAAAAATTGTTTTGAGAATGTAAAAAAGTGCGGCACTTTTTTACATTCTCAAAACAATTTTTATTTTTCAGCCTAATTACAGCAATTTCAAATACAGTATTTTGAGATACAGTATTTTGACTTACAGTTTTCAAATACAGAATTTTGAAAACAGAATACTTTTCTTAAGAAAATATCATAACAATTTTTCTTTAACCTAATAATCTTATATACTTCCTTGGAAAATAACATGTGCCTATGATAAATGCAGTAGTCTATGTATAGTAGTCTTTGAATTAATTAAAACAAAAACAAAACAAATGGTATCTTCGTCTTTTTTCTCTATTTCATTTTCTCCTTCTTGGTTGTATGTATCTCTCTCACATGTTAAAATGAATTGTTTTAATCATAATCAACAACTGAATTAGCAATTGCAAAAGACTAGTTAATCTGTCAAAAAACAAAACACGTGTTCATGCATTCAGTAGATGTTTAAATGTTTGTGCAAATTTAAGTGTTAAGAGTTATTTTGCTTTAAAATGAATATATCGATAGTGAAAACAAATAAAGGTATGGAAGTTGAAGAACGGAATTATGCAAAAAGAAAGTATTTTTACAGACAGATTTTTGAGATACAGTGTTTTGCTCATACAGCAATTTGAGATGAAGTATTTTGGTATACAGAATTTTGAACTACAGTATTTTGATCATACAGTATTTTGTACATACAGTATTTTGAAATACAGTATTTTGAAATACAGTATATTAACCATACAGTATTATGAACATACAGTATCATACAGTATAATACAGTATTTTGACCTTACAGTATTTTAAAATACAGCATTTCGACCCGCTCCCCTTCAAAAATCCCACAAATTAATGAGACGATAGTAAGACATCTATCCTTCAATTGCTAATAATCTTTTCACGATATCGCCGACAGTATTCGATTAAAAGGCAATCTTCATAAAAGTAACGCGATTTTGTGCTATGCTGATTGCTGAGCAGTATGAAAGTATATTGTATCAATTTTTTACTGAGCATCACGTCTCATCCACGTTTCAAAACTTATTCCTGCTTTATCCTAACCCAACAGAGTTGGATTAGATATATTCGAACTTTTTCAATCTTTGATTGTAGGTAAGGTACCTATAGTTTCGTTTACTGCAAGCTTAATTGAAATTATGAATAAGTAATACTGCAAGCTTTGTGCGGCTTACTCTCAAACTATATCAATATCAAAAATACTTATGAACATAATTTTTTATTGCTTTCAGATAAATAAGAATTCTGAATATGCAGGAGTAGGTATCATGAGATTCAACTTACCAATATAAGTTCATAAATGCCTTTTTGAGTACCTATCATTCCACTATCCCAACAACCCACTCATACACACTCAAGCCTCAACGCATTCAGTTCAAATTTGATATATTTGAATTTAAACTTAACAGGATAAAATTCGATATCCTTGTGAGTAGAGTTTTGTAATATTGAATATCAAACAAAATTTATTCATCAGCACTTATTATGAAAGTTTTCCAAACAATACTTGTTCAGATAAGTTGGTGTGAGTTTTCTCCTCAAAAAGCACACATTCCGATATATTTATCCATATATTTATACAGACTGTCCTTTTCCCATACTCGACACTGATGTTATGAGCAACAATGCGAAGTTTGTTCATTTTTATATGATTCATCAAATGTCACAGTTTATATGTAAAACCATAGTGTGTGCGATTTAACAAAGGTGTATTGTGCATCCTTGTGTGCATGTATGACGTGTGTTAGAGGGCCGTTGGCCGTATAATATTACAAACGAGACTTGGGTCTGTGACTCTCTTTTGGTTGGTGCTACAAAGCCGATCAAAGTGACAATGCCGATGGAATATATTTGAAAGAAACCTAATACCTTTTGACGCTATACGAGAGGGTACATAAAGGCTTATAAGAATAATTCTAGTTAGTAGTTTCAATGTGGTAGCAATAGCCTAACACCTTGGAATAGAGAAAATCGGCCATCAAATGGGTGTGTTTAGGTCCATGTCACCAACTATGAAAGAACAAAGCAAACACCAAACGAAACTTAGAAGGGGATTGTTATTTGACACTTTTGTGTAGATAAAAGAAGAAAATTGGTAATTGAGCCTATACGTTAGTGTAATAAAGTAGAAGAATCTCTTAATGAAAAAAAAATAACATAAGACCGATAGTCATTCTCTTGTTTATGCTAATTTCGTTTTTATACAAATTTAAGTAAATTTTGTGGGAAAGATTAATTCGTTTACAAATAGAATAGAACAAAAAAAAACGGACTTCAATCAGATCAAAAATCAAACTATCAGGTTCTTAGTGAAAACTCAATTTAAATTTGTCGAAGAAATTCATTGGAGATTGTTTTATTAGCATACGTGTCATCTGTCATGTCAGTTCAAAATATTGATAAGTCATTTATTAGAATCAGCTAAGGTGATAAGTGATAACGATAAGTCGTTTTTTTTAAATCACGAACAATTTCTGAGCCGGGTGATTGTCATGTTTTTGTAAAGTTTTGAGGTGACCCACGAAATATAAACGAATTTGCTACAGTAAAACTGTTTTTACGTTTTCAATACCGCAAATAATGTTATTCTGCGGTAAATTCAATGTAATAGTGCCAAGGATAACAGTCCTTCTAAAACATAACCAGAAAAAGTTGCGAAATGCCGTCCACGGGATTCCGAAAGTTAATAAAACTTTATTGCTTTTGAAAGAAAAACTTAAAATTAGCATTGTAATCTAAGCTTAACAGAAACGACCAACATCTCAGTAGAAGAATTTAAAGGGAGAGTGACTTACATATACATAGGGTGGCTCAACAGAGCGAGGATCCCGGGGCCTAGCGCATTTTTAACAACCATGCCTTGTGAGGGAATGGAGGGGACCTGAATTTACTATCGGATGACTTGCCAATTTCTCTCGAAAGGCGATACCCGTGGAAAAACATTCTTTGTTCCAATTGGTATTCGAAGCACGAACCTCCAGCGTAACAGGAGACGTGCTATTTACTTGGGAAGTTAAGTGCTCCACAAAAGCAAAGGTGTTACGCCAAATGAGATACCATATGAGTTTTGGAAATAGGTGGAAAGCATCGGGGTTAGATGGCCAATGATCCCCACAATTTGGAAATAATTTAACAGTTTTTTGGTAGATAGAGGTTTGTCGAGGGTTATTCAACAACAGATCCGCGAGATCTAAAAGGGATAGACTTCAGACAGTGTGGATTTCTAGAAGTCCTGTGTGCTGATGATCAAAAATATGTATGGAGGAGCAGTGAGGGAAATAAGCTGGAGTAACCGACCCATTCCAAACCACAGTAGATTTGCACCAAGGAAGTGTTTTGAGTTCACTGCTCTTTATTCATTATTACTGTCCTTAGCTACCTACACGAAGATAAAGTTTTTTTATAACCTATCAGTGAGAAGTTGTGTATTAGTGCTGGCTTCAGTTCGAACATTGTTTGAGTTTGATTTGGCGTTCATAGTTGACAAATGTGTAAATGGTTCTGTATTGATATTAGATTCGTTCCATGATCTATACCCAGGGTTTACTCAGGTTTTATTGAGAACGCTACGAGTTGTCAAAAAAAACTGGGGTTTCCAGTCCTAAAAAACTCTAAGCCACAAAATCACCACACATCCCTTTTTATTTTGAATAAAAATACATACAATTTGACAGCCCTCCCCAGCAAAAACCTAGGACAAGTTGAGGTCAAACCCAGGCCAACCCCAGGGCTCAAAAAACACTCAGTTTGACATTCAGGGCGACTTAAGATTTCTCAAAAAACGCTTTGTGATGACCCCAGGGCTTCAACGAACCTATTAATTTCTAATTCAGAAACAGATTTCTCTTCATTTCACAACAGTTCAGAGTTCTTACAAATAAAAATCAAACTAAAATCATTGCAAATCGAATCGGTATGAACTTTTCGACAGCGATTACAAAAACGAAAACCTCAATTCTTACTTTTTTTTACTTCTGTGGCCAACATTGTGTTCAAAGTCTCAAAAAGCTGCTTTAATAAGATCCATTCCATTATTCAGAAAGAAATTAAACATTCTCATTTTTCCCCGCCTCCTCAAACCGAGTAACGGATTACATAACAAGACAATATTTCTTGCCAAAAAGTCTAAAAGTTCCCACGCACAATATGCGTATAGCGTATCCTTGGTTTCAAGTTTAAAATGAATTGAAAAATACTGAATAGCAATGAAACAAACAATATACCAAAATACATCTGCCATACGATGGCACCCAATCCCTATGACTACTCTTCTCTAGACCACAGTAAACAACAAAATAGATTTTCAAACCCTCCATACCGTTGTGCCCGCACTTTTACAGGACAGTAGGATAAACTTTTCTTCGACTGTATGCTTGTGTATGAAATAAATACTTTTACGTGTCATATAAGAACTTAAAAGAAGGACGACATCCAATCCTTAGGTATCGATATTCGATTACATTTTCTTTCGCACAGTAGAGCCAGAGAATGGACGCGCCATCACAGAACTAGGCACTAGGACGCCTAGAGTTGTTGTACGTCTATCGTCTATAGTTATATACGTTTTTTGGCCTTCTTTACCGCGTGGCAGTTCTAGCTTGCAGCGGATGACGACTATAATGATGATGACGCTGTCATTCGATAGCCGATTGTAAGTTTAGACTCTGCTTCAAAGTTTTAAAAGCGACTGCGTGAAATCATCATCATCAGTTACTCAGCAACAACAACAGCAGCATCGCAGTCATCGGCGCGCTACTATCCTTCCCAAGAAGCACTCCACTTCAACGAAATGGGA
Source organism: Melanostoma scalare (assembly GCA_949752695.1). Classification (NCBI taxonomy): domain Eukaryota; kingdom Metazoa; phylum Arthropoda; class Insecta; order Diptera; family Syrphidae; genus Melanostoma; species Melanostoma scalare. Next base: position 219,068,578 of record OX456984.1, read on the forward strand.
TACTTTTCTAGGGGTGGTTGTTGGATTTGTTGGCTAGTGCCAATCCAGCCACCCTGCCCCACATATACATGCATGTATATACACATAAACGCCCATACACCGGCTTTTGAACAAAAATATCCTTTTACACGAGTATAAAGACAGAAATAAAATATAAAACATCTCAAGTTAACTGTTTGCTATGCTTCTCGAAACCACTCGTTCGTAATTTGTAAGTTGGTATAGGTGAGGTGTAATGGCTCTACTCAATTTAAGGTTGGGTAAGGTAGGGTTGATGCCAGTGACGCCAGATCGAGGGATATTTCCCTTTTTGTGGGAATTTCTAGTCTAAAATAAGCTAAAATGGAAAAAGGGATTTTTCGAACTTCATAGTGAAGGCAAATGGGATTTTACGATAAACTCAAATCTTTTCCTGCTTTCCTTATTCTATTCAAAAATATAATAAGTTTTATTCAGTAGTGATCAAGCAAACTATTCTAAATATCTTAACGCGCTCAATCTAATTTTTGCAGTTCCAATCAATTTAAATCTGTTCGATTGCATTGTGTAGATGAGGTGTTGGCTTTTAAAATCACAATGCCAAACACTTACTTAAGTGTGCTAAGCAATTCCCAAGTCACACATGCATACTTTCAAACTGCTGGAACAATGGGTCACCATATAAACAGCTTTTCTATTACCAGAATATCTCCATAGAGACAGCGTTGCCTGGTGTCCCGGTTTACCCGTTTACGTATCAGACTCAAATTTCAATGTCCCGCTGGGACACCGAATATCCCGGATTTTCCGTTTCAACATATCAAAGTATTAAGTGTAAGCTTTTCCTTAATGTTTGGAAAATATCTACTGCATTGTGGTTTACCCTTAACGTATCTTCATTGATTCACTGGTCTACAAAATTTAACTTTTTGATTGTTTCCAGAAGCAAACTACATATATTATTTTAAAGGTTTCTGCTTCGCTGAATCTAAATATGAGCTTAGAATCTACCTAACAGCTCGCGTTTTTGAGATATTAAGCGTTCAAGATCGAAAAATCCAGTTTTTGTTATCTTTCAGCCTTTGTTTTAACATGAAAAATTATGTTAACCCAAAAACAAATCATTGCTTTTCCGATTATTTGCTACCCGCTGAATCAATATCTGGCCTCAAAATAGCTCTATTACATCAAATTTTTGAGGTATTTGGCTTTAAAAGACTCAATACTCGGTCATGCATTAGTTTGAAGTATAGGTGCAGTTTCGAAAGGAAATTAGAGTCAGAAAACATATTTTCAAAGGTTTTGGATGTGGTGAATTCAAATTCAGTCACAGAATTGCTCTATCTCATTAGGTTCCTGAGATTATAGCCAGAATAAGTACAAGAAATTAATACCTTATTCTTTGGCAACCTGGTGCTGTAGCGCGATTCTCTGACTGGATTTGAATTCAGCACATTCAAAACCTTTGAAAATATGTTTTTTGACTCTAATTTTCTTTGGAGACTGCACCTAGGCTTCTTCATTTACCATTTACGTCAATGTTTTCATACTAAATAAAAATGTATTTATCACATCTTAGTATTCGAATATAAAATTCTGTTTAGTTTTGCTTAAATTATAAATGCTATAACTACTAACAAGCTAAAAAGACTAAATTGTTTGTGAAATGTGTGTTTTCTTATAATTTATTACTTCGAGGGATAATTTCGGGATATTTATACAAACAGTGTGGGAAAAAAGGGAATTTTCACCCAACACTGTGGGAAAAGATGCTTCCAAAGTCTGGCGTCACTGGTTGATGCCTGTTGAAATTTTAGTTTTGTCTTAATACATATACCTACGTATGTATATGAATTGAGTTTTATATTTTTGCTAGAATAATGAGTTAGTGAAATTGAATATGTTTAGGAAATTATAGATTCTGCCATGTGAGCCGTTTGCTGCGGTATAGTGTGTAATAGATACTTATGCAGTTAGTAGTATGAAGTATATGGAAGCTAGTGAACTTGGATGAAGAGATTCGGCATGAGTATATTCTTCCATCACGATATAAGATACGCTCAGTAGCATGTTAAGTCACTTGATACACGAATTAGCTGAATGCAAGAACAACAAGGGCAGCAAAATAAAATAGGTCTTGGGTTGTTCGTAATGCTCTTGACAGAAATTGAAACTAGGATATACATACATTGGGGTAGGGTAGGTTGGTTTATTTTCAACCGGAAGTAGTAGCGTGAAAATATCTTTTAAGGGGTAGCCTTGTGGAATTATTTTTGTAAATGAGGATATTTTTACGAATGTAAGTAGGTAGGTACTTACGTTTCACTACTAAAGGATGTTTTTTTTAGACGTGTGACGTGTGAATTTAATGTTGTGGCCATACTATAACGACAAGGGCTTGAAATTATTTTTTTTAAATGGTTTCAGGCAAGTAGCCTGGGGCCTGACTCGAATGAATTCCAGCGGTTAGGCCCGATTTCCGACCATTTTTTGCATCACCTGGGGCCGTAAGTCAGCAATTACACTCTTCCAAGGCGTCTTCACATAACCCAAAAAAAAAATTCCAACGGTGTTAGGTAAGTCGCTTGATCTTGGAAATAACTCACAGGTTTAGGACTTGATATTATGTAAAAATCGGTTTCAGCAAACGACTTCGTTTCCAGACAATTTAGCGAACGTACACAGTGCCCAATGGTCGTGACCCATGAAATGGCAAACCAAACTGAGCATAAACCTTTTAACAGCTATCCAAAAGATCAACTCCGAAAAAAGTATTGCCAGATCGAATACAACACGTCTAAATTTCAATCGGAAGGTCATTTAAAAAACCAAAATGCAGTGACAAAGAAGTACCTTGAAGTAATCCAGCACTATTCAAAAACTTCATATATACCTATAGCTGAAGATCACACAACCATTAGGTACAATACACATGGCATTAAATATTCTCAGGAAGAAAGAATTAGCGCTAGCTGCGCTGTAAACTCTAAGTAGATTGATATTTTGGGTGTAACACCTTTTGCTGTACATTTTATTGTGTAACAAGATAATTGTACGTAACCACGAAAATAGAAAATAGTTAGTAGCAGTAAACATTTCAATACCTCACATTCAGCTTTATCTTACAGATTTTGAACTAGCCCCCTACCAGGGGTAAGGATTTCTTTTTTTTGAAGCAGAGAATTTTTATAATATTTCTTGAGGTTAACTGGTTTTCTATCCAAGGCTAGGAAAAAAATAAAGCATTTCTACACGGCACATTCAGTTCAAGTTAATTTATTGCTTTTAACTATTCCCCACCAGCGGTAAGGAATTTGTTGGAAAGTATTTATTTTGAAGACCGGCATAGGGTTTCTGTTGACATGTGTTGAGATATACGAAAGGTTATTTACTATCAAAAACTTTGTAAAACATACGAGTAAAAGACAACCTCCTGTCGGAACCAATTTCGTTGTAACCAAAGTTATTTTGTCGTCTTACATGCGGGAGACCTGCTGACAATATCAATCCACAAATAACTGTAAAGTGGATACAATAAAGGTAAGACTCAAATCTGCGTGGAAAGCTCTACTCGATATCACGGCATAGCGTCCCACAAGTCAGTTGTTTATTTGTGGGTAGGTTGTTTTCAAGTTGGTGGAAATTGGTGAATTTGTTGTTCTGATGGAAGAGAGACTCGCTGTAACAAGGTTCCGATTCAAAAATTATACCAGCGCTACTCTAATTTTTTTTTTCCTTTGCTTCGCTAAACAAAGGTCCTTAGCCCTGTAGTTCAATTATGCACTTAAATATTACGGCAGGAAAAGAGTCAGGAAGGTTAATTATGAAAATATATTTTTGTTACCATAGATAAAAGTAAGTCAATTAAATTGGGTCGTCACCTCTTTTTTAATTTTTTGTGTCTTATAATTAGCTCTAGTTCATGATTCTCTGCCATTGACAGTTTATGAAAATCCTGTCAACAATTCAACGTTTCTGTTGAATGCGAAATGGTTTAAATCTACCACAGAAAATATTTATAGATATAGTAGAAAATATTCGGTGGCGGATCAGATTACTATTTTCATCCGATGTGGCAACGCGGGGTTAACAAGCTGATGCAAACTTGCATAGCTATATTATTTTATGCCTTGAGGATCTCCCAACGCGAAGCTGCAGAAAAACTGTTCGCAGGACTTCTGTCGTCGCATCAGCTGCAAATGTATGACCACGCTGCATCCTTCTGTCGCTTCAGTGTAGGGCAGTCTCATACTCTTATAGCAGCTCTATGAAAACATTATTTGACAGCCTTGCTTGTAAATATTTATAAGGGAGAACCTTTATGCTGGGTATTTTCTTTTTTGATTCAAGTTTTTGTGTTCAAAAACTAGAAAAGTTTTCAACACTCCTACATTATCACACATGACTTTGATTGGAAGAATGACAAAAGCTATACTCGCTGCATCACACATGTTAGACAAAAAAGTCAGTGTTTTCAAAACGAGGAAAACATTCTCGTAGAGCCATAATGACATATTCAATTACTTCCTTTGTTGTAAAAAATTGATATTCGTCTGACCAGGACCAAGTCCCTATGCAGGTATAGAGTTTAACATTACTTGATATCAAATAAATTTCCTTTCCATATGCGACCAGAAATTGAACCAGCCACAAATGGGCTGCAAAGGCGATCGCTGTGGATAAGGTTTAAACAAAAAATTACAGATAAAAAAAAATTCAGTTCTACCATCATCGCCATTATCATCATCAACAGATCCGAATTCGAATGCAAACCACTGCAATCGGATATATGGTAATTTTGCAGTATGCTGCACTCATCATAGTGGCTAATACAGTGCCGCCTTTGGCTTTTGGCCATCTGCTCTAGAGGGCTGCCTGCCCCACGGCCAGTATGACTTGGAGCCTCTCGTCTCCTGCTACCGCCCCCCCCCCGCGCCTTAGTGGCCCACAGCATTTCACTATAGTTGGTATATAAATATAGGCGGTAGCGATGCGGCGCGCAGTATACTCACCGTTACCCATGGGTACGAAAATTAATTTCGTTGTTTGGAATGGTGTAACTTAATATCGTGCCTGAAACCCAATCCAAAACGTACGAGTGCACATAAATATTTTGTTGTTTGACGTTTTTGCTGTTTGGTCGGTTGTTGTTTGACTGTGTGTTGCCATTCGATGCTTGTAGCTGAAGATACGTTTCATTTTGCTTCTTTTTTTTATTTTTATATTCGAATATATTTGAATGAGAAATTCGACTGCGGCCAAAAAAATCCAAATTAAAAATCTGCGATTCTATATTAAAATATAACCAATGCTACTAGCTATACCAACAACAGTGTATCGATATAAATTAAAATATTTTGTTTCTCATTTTGAAGATGATGGAGAGCCCATGATATACCTACGACGACGCAAAAACAAAAATACGATCGAATTAATGAAGGAATTTAAAAATATCTTATTTCCCCCTTTTGTCTATAGAGAAATAAATACCCTTTCATCAAAACGAATGTAAGAGAAAAAAATCAGTTTTTCCTTCGTTTTTTTATTACCAACATTGTTTGGTGTAACATAGTCAACAAAAATATCTAAAATCTATTTCAATTTAGTTCCCCGAACTCTGCCAATGTTTACATTTTCCATTTAATGCTCGTGATGCTGTCGGCCACAAGATTGAAGCCGATTAGGTCGATAGCCGACTTCTTGGTGACGATTTTGAAAGATAAAATAAGAAGAAAGGAAAGGCAGAAATAGGGTGAAGATGAGAGCGGAGTCGATTTGGTGTTATAAAACATTATCAAAGAGCACATTGTCATTGTGATTGTGACGTTGTGAGTCACTTGTGAATCATTTACTTTCAGTGTCTCGTGGTTTTCTTCTTACATATTTTTCATCGATAGAAAGTGGTCTTGTGACTATTTTGTTCTTGTTATTTGATGATATAGTTTTTCTTTTCTTATTCTTAATGGGGAAGTTGTATTGGATCTGCTTAGCTAATACATATCTAAATCTGCTTATGATCTTGTCAATGTAATTTATTCTTTCTCTTTCATTATAATACAAATTGTGGCGTATAATTTATTCAAACTTTAAGAATGAAAGTGTTGTAAATTGCAGATCAATTTTGGACAGCAAAACAAATTTTTTTTAAAAGTTTATTTAAATTAAGCACCATTAAGCTGGTCATGATTTTAATAACGTGCTTTAAGCACATAAATAGTGTTATTGAGATAAACAGCTTGTTACTCTTTTGCATACATAGAAGCTGGGTGGTTTCTACTTTATTTGATTGATTTGGTTAAATTGGCGCCCAACGCGAGGGTGTTAGTGATCTGCACATACATGGGCCTGAGTTGGAAGACTGAAAATACTTTTAGGTACATATAACAAATATTCTTCAAGGTCAAACCAACAAGACATCATTTGACAACAAAATTTAAATTTAAAAAAAACAAATGCTGGATTTTTATTCCAAACAGCACTTGTATTTAAATAAACTCCACAAATTTGCTCATGGTACTTAACAAAGTCCGATTTGCCTTTCGAAAGTATATTTCATTTGTGTTTATTGATGAAAATTCTACTGGCCTAAGGTAAAACTATAAAATATCTACTCATACTTTTAAAAATTGAGGAGAAGTACAATATATCGCTTTTGTTTGTAGAACATATTACCTTAGCGATTGAATATGCAAAGTTTTGTATAACCTCTTACCAGTGGAGTAGTAATAGTAGTAGAGCTAAGACACAAATTGAAAAAAAGCTCACATTGGGCGCCAGTAGTAAGGTTATTTATTTTAACTTTTCTTTATATACCTAAAGGCAATCTGACCAATTTTATTTATGCAATTATTTTGTAGAGACCTTCTTTTCATTAAAAATCAAAAACTATCTCTTGAATAGTGGTCGGCAAGTACACATATATTTTCATATATTTTCGCTGTCAAAATTTGGTGACAATTTTATGATTGAGTATAATCAATGGTGCAGTAATGACGCCACGGACTTTATTTGCTAAAAAATAATTCAAACCCAGTGATGTTTTTTCTTCAAGAAAACACAGAGACATTCAAATTTTTAAAACATGAAAAGAAATAGAAAAATTTTATGAAAACAGGTTTACTTTTTTAAATTGCTTACAAGCCAACCGTCAACAAAATGGCGACGAGGGTTCCCCGTCATGGGTTCAAGGTCTAATTTAGCTTGTGGACAAACTGATACTCCTTTGCCGCTTACCGGCGTTATGGCTTATGGACTTCTAATTCTACTCTATGAGTCAACTATAACTTCATCAAATAGTTAAATAAGGAGAATCCAATTTTGTGAAAACAGAATAAATGGAAGTAGTTCCTGTAAAGGTACCCCATGCCTCCCCAAACCATGACCTAGTGACCTAGCCGACATTTCGTATCTGAGCTCTGAGGTACTTGTTTGGGATCAGTTTTTTCTCATAACTTTTGCTCATCGCAGAACAAAACTCTTTTTCATTCATCTTTCTGAAATCTACGCGTCTTTGAGAAGCAAAGAAGCGAGTACAAGTGTATACGACAATTGTTTTCGTAGAAAAGTTTTAGTTTATCTTTATTTGGTGTACACGTCATCATACCATTACATCGATCTTAGCAGCTATTTAATATCTTAGCAGTAATTTGATATCTCAGTAATTTTTACTTGCGATTATAGGTACTATAAGGCAAGTCTTGCAATAGTGCAGAAAAAAAATGTTGAGATAACAATTAAACATGACATTACGATGATAGAGAATACGAAAAAAGTGGGTCCTGCAATTCTGTCTGTCTGTCTGTGTGTCCGTGTGTCTGTCTGTCTGTATATGGATCTACAGCCTGAACTAATAGACCGATTTTCTTCAAAACTTGCAGTTAGGGTTTGTTTGGCATCCTACAGAGGGGTTTTTGGAATTGGGTCTCTAGGTCTTCAAAGAACGGTACCTGCCATACAACCGATATGATAATACTTATTTTTCTCGAAAACGGCTCCAACGATTTCGATAAGATTTTCTGTGGAGTATCAATTTTAGATTGTTTTTCTTATGATGTAAAAAAAATTTTTAGACAAAGTCTAAAAACGGTACCTCCCATAGTACCGTTTTTTTTAAAACCGACTTTCTCGTTAATGGCTGACACGATCTTGACGAAATTTTGGATTTAAGAAAAAGTAAACCGTTTTAGAAAACCTGCATACCAATATTTAAAAATAAATTAGTTTTGGAAATTTTTATAAATTTTTTAAAAAAATTTTGATTTTTGAAAATAACTTCAAAACTATACCTTTGATTTTTTTCAAATTTATTGTCAAAATAACTCTTATTAAGATCTAAAACTCTGCATACTCGACTTTTAAAAAACAGTTTTTAAAAAAAAGTGAAAAATAAAAAACCGTTTTTTGGAAAAACTGCTCCAACGATTTTGATTGAATTTTCATCATTCACATGTATTAGCGATTGCAAAAGAATGGCGTTTTTAGATTTTTGCTTGAAACCTTTGGAATATTTAATTTAATTTTTTCATTATTTTGCGTGATTTAATTCAATTTCCATAATTAATGTGTAGTTGGCAACCCTGTACCACAAAATATATTATGAAGAGCTAATACCAAAACCTTTAACTCAGCCTTTAGATTTTGATATCGTATTTAGAACACAATCGCAAGTTCGTGCGACCCAGTCGTGCCCATTTTTTATTTGACATCTGAGGAGTTATCTGATATCTGGGCTATTATTTGAAATGTCGATCAGAGTAGTTGTTCGATACATACATAAAAATAACCAGTTACTCTAGGTATCAGTTACTCACAAGAATTTTTTGAAAGTATCAAAATAACTTCGAGTTATTCCTATTTTTAAAAAAGTTGATATAAATTGTATTAAGAATTATAGACCTATCTCGCTCTTCCCAGTATTTTCCAAAGTTTTTTGAAAAATTTCAAAAACAAGAACATTAGCCTTTTAAGAAAACCTATGGTTTCTTAGCTCAAAACAATTTGGTTTTCGAGGTAAAAAATCGACTGAAAATGCACCACTTACCATTTCTGCTCAAATACATCTAAGCTTGAACATAGAAATTTATTAAGTAAGTTAGAAAAAGTTGGTTTCAAGGTCTAATTGTAAAATGGTTCGTTTCCTTAAATATATTTATATTGAAGTTCCTCAAGGCTCTTGGAACAATATTTTTATTGATTCATATACATATAAAACCTATATTTAGTCTAGATTTAAAAGGAATAGCTATTGATGCTCCTGTTTATTCAAACTGATGCTCCTTCAATTTTAGATTTAGTTGTTGATATTAATCATGACTTAGATTCTATTCGACACTAGCTTGGAGTTCATAACCTAGTCATAAGTGAAAAAACAAAACTTATGTTTTTCAAATAAAATGTGCTTGAGTATACCTAATACTCCACATCTTATTCACCATACTCCTTAAAGTCCTTGTTTATTTTATTAAGCAACTAGCTGAGCCGCCCGGCTTTGCTCGGGTCTGTAGTTTTAAGGTTCCAGTTCTCGTTTTTCCTCTTCCGTGGGAATTTGGTGAAGAAATATAATCTGTCTTACTGTGGGACTAAGTGTTATCCTAATGCTGAAAGAATTTTTAAAATCTATCAAGCAGTTTCTAAGTTTCCGCTGCCAACCCCGTTCCTGTGGGAATCTTCCGTTCCCATGGAAATATGTGAATGAAATGTAGGTCTATGTCACTGAGGGATAATGTAACATCCCAGAGTTGAAAGAATTTTTGAAATCGGTCAAGTAACTTTAGGTTTCCGTTCTCATTCCCGTTTCTGTTCGTTCAGGAACCATCTCTGGACTAAACTATATGTCTACCCTGAAAATTTCATAAAAATCCGTTGGGTGGTTTAGGAGTCTACACCGGACATACATTTATCCTATTTTATATATATAGATAGATAGATAGATGAAATAGACTGTGGAAATACCACTTCCAATCGATTAAAAATGAAAAAAAAAAAGAAGGAATGTCTAATGGAATTCATACATTTGACGCCACGAATGGTTGCGTTCGAGAAGATCACTTGCAATCGATTGAATGGAAACGTCGTTCAAACGAAATAACAACTTAGATTTGTTTGTTAATCATCACAGAATATGTACATATAAATACTTACCAATTGTAATTTCTGCTAAATAGGTTTAAGGTTTTCCTATATTTTCAGCCTCTCTAATTTTGTTGTTAGCCTTTTCGACTAATGTCTCATATGGGTAGAGCACAATATGATTCCTTCGAAATTAATAAATAATTTTTATTTTTTCTCTCAAGACAGCAAAAAGTCTTTTAGCTATGGATTCAAATCTCTTTAAATATTGCTATTTTACTGAGGAATATAAATATTTACCAATTGTATTTTCTGTTAATTAGGTTTCTGTTAAATTTCAAGTAGCTCTAATTTTGTTGTTAGCTTAAATATAAAGTCTATGTCGAAAAAATTTTTGAAATCGGTCAAGTAACTTTAATGCTCCCGTTTTCGTTCCCGTTCCTGTTCCCGTGGGATTATAAGGATAAAATTTATCTAGTCCTAGTTACTGATGGAGGGGGATATTGAAATCTGTCCAGTAGTTTCTAAGTTTCCATTCCCAACCCCGTTCCTGTGGGAATCTTCTGTTCCCATGGAAATAAGTGAATGAAATATAAGTCTATGTCACTGGAAGATGATGTAACATCCCAGATTTTAAAGAATTTTTGAAATCGGACCAGAAGTTTTTAATTTCCCAACCCCGTTCCTGAAAGAATCTTCCGTTCCCGTGGAAATATGTGAATGAAATATAAGTCTATGTAACTGAGGGATAATGTTACATCCTAGAGTTGAAAGAATTTTTGAAATCGGTCAAGTAACTTTCAGGTTCCCGTTCTCGTTCCTATTTTTGCTCTCGTGGGATTATATAGGGATGAAAAACACAATAAGTTACTGAGGGTTGAGGGATTATGTGGCATCCCAGTGCAGAAAGAATTTTTGAAATCTGTCCAGTAGCTTCTAAGTTTCCGTTCCCAACCCCGTTCCTGTAGGAATCTTCCATTCCCATGGAAATATGTGAATGAAATGTAAGTCTATCTCACTGTACCCCTCAGTGAGATAGACTTACATTTCATTCACATGTAACATCCTCGAGTTGAAAGAATTTTTGAAATCGGTCAAGTTACTTTATGGTTCCCGTCCTCGTTCCCGTTTCTGTTCCCGTGGGATTATAGGGATGAAATACACGCCAAGTTACTGAGGGATTATGTGGCATCCCAGTGAAGAAAGAATTTTTGAAATCCGTCCAGTAGCTTCTAAGTTTCCGTTCCCAACCCCGTTCCTGTGGGAATCTTCCGTTCCCATGGAAATATGTAAATGAAGTGTAAGTCTATGTCACTGAGGGATAATGTAACATCCCAGAGTTGAAAGAATTTTTAAATTGGTCAAGTAACTTTATGGTTCCCGTTTCTGTTCCTGTGGGATTATAGGGATGAAATATAGTTTAAGTTACTGATGAAGGGAGAAAATGTAGCACCCCTAGTGCTGAAAGAATTTTTGAAATCTGTGGAGTAGTTTCTAATTTTCCGTTCCCAACCCCGTTCCTGTGGGAATATGGGGATCAAACCTTGACAGGAACCATCCCTGGACTAAACTATGTCTACCCTGAAAATTTCATAAAAATCCGTTGGGTGGTTTAGGAGTTTACCCCGGACATACATACATACATACATACATACATCCTACTTTATATATATAGATAATTTATAACTTCGACTTAAACTGTATATCTAATTGCTTTTGAATTGACATTGTACCTGAATTTAAATACTTTGGGTTTGCTATGGATTGTTAATAATTAGAAAGCTCATGTTTTGTCTTTAAAAAATTGCTTGAATTGTGCCACATTATGTCTACAATTATTATGTATCATCTTAAAAATATTTGCTGTAAGAAACTACTAGAAGCAGTATTCTTTAGAATGGTTTAATCAAAGAAACAATATCGTATACTATTTAAAAAAAGATTCGTATTGAACTTAGCTATGCTTTATTCTAGAGCTCTAAGATTTAACATTAAAAACACCTTAACTTTCACAAAGTCTAAAAAGTCTTTTACTTGTTATCTTTTGAATTGCTATTCTTTCTTACGCAGTAGTGATAATACTCAACTCTTTTTTAAAATTCTAAACATCAGTAGTGCCTGTACTAAACAGGGTGTTTTGAATAAGATCCGACAAAAGCCCTGAACGGATAAGTTGGGTTTTGACAAGAAAAAAATCATATGGAAGTGGGGTCTACTTCCCTGGGTTTATTTATTTATTTGTTTATCTTTAACAAATAATTAATAAATAAGGAAATAAACACCGGCCTTCCCCCTCTCAAATGAGGCTATCGGGCTTTTGACGCATCTTGTGCGATCTTATGCAAATAAACAGTTCGCCTACTTTCCAATTGATTTTTATACAAAATCCCTTCAATGAAAAAAAGATGTGAATGAAAAATTTCTGACCGTGATCTTAAAGCGAATGTTTTTAATGTTCTTGCCTTGGTCATGATTCATGAATTATTTTTTTCTTTTCGAATTCTTTGAAATATGTCAAACACAACAGAATGCTTCCATAACATAAAACATTTGTCTGTATTGAAACTCATACTCGATGACTTCGATTTCTTGGCACATTATTTTCATTTTCGACTGACACAGGTTTTTTTTTTTTTATTTAATATAAGAAGAAGATTAATAGATCGCAACCATCGAGCTGTATATGTGTAAAACTAGTATGTTGTATTTAAATCTTACTTTTGTAGAGATTATTAAGAATAAATAGAACGTTTGAATAGGTCATACGAAAACTAAAGAGGTGTGAGTTTATATGGAGAACTTACGAGGTGATCCACTCTTACATATCTTGTTGAACTTTAAAGTGTTAAGACAATTCACATAAATTATTCAACGATTAAATGATTGACCACCTGTACTCCGAAGATTTAAAACAAAATAGTAGAATACATATGTAGTTCTCTACATAAATACGCAACCTATAAATCTAGTGTTCTCAAATCCTCTCTTGCGGTGATATCGATATCGTATGACCTATGTAAATAGTATAATAAATTACTGTTCATCTTTTTTTACCGCTTCTTATGTGAAATGATATTGTAGAATTTAGGAAATAAGAATCACATTGTCGCATTGAACAGACGTTGTTTTTTAAATAAAAGATATATTTTTGCATGTTGTAAAGTAGTTGCTTTGCTTTTACCTATTGCTTGCTTGTTAAAGCTTATAACATTTAGTTGCTTTTCTTATAGGTACCCGTTGCTTGCCTAATTAACGCTTACAAAAGCAGACTATTTTTGTCTTAAAACTATATTTTGTGAATGAAAAATTTTGATAAAACAGGGGCTAGATTCCACAAGAGTGAGTATAAAAAACTCACACTCACGGCCCTTGAAAACTCACGCTCTGAAAGACCGTGAGTAAATTTGAAAGATAGTGTACACGTCTTCTGTCAAAAAAACTCACCTTCACCCTTGCGGAATCCAAATTAAAGTGTGTGCACAATTTTTCGTGTACACATTTAAAATTCACTCTTGCGGAATCTAGCCCCAGATTAAAAATTATGCTCAGCTTATAATGTGGTTCACACTGTACAATTAGTTGGATAGACTTGATCTGATAGATGTTGGTTGGCCGGGGGGTCGATTCTGTAACAATCTGTGAAGCTGTGAAGTGATAAAAAATATCACATTTTCACAGCGAATTTGATTCCCGTTCTGTGAAAAAATGAAAACAAACGTCAAAATTTCTTCACATGATAAATTATTTATCACAAAGAACTTGACAGTGAAGTTTAAATTTGAAAATGTAATTCTGTGAAGACTGAAATGAAATAATTTTTATAACTTCACAGCTTCACAGTTACAGACTCGACCCCCGGATGTAGTTAAAGACTTATCAAATTTGTAGTAGGCTTTCATTCTAAAACAAAATTATCAAAAATATTTGAAAACCTTTCAACAAGTTGAACAAGCGATCATTTGAGACTTCACACTTCACTTCATCCAATATTGGTTCGAATTTTTTTTTGCGCGAATATCGCATTTTGCAAAGAATTCGAAATTACATATTCGGGAGTGGGAGTGCTACCATGAATAGAACTTTCTTACTCAGCCGTTCGGAATCAGCAAAAAAGTCATAGGTCCCATTTAGCTACTCACAAGTTAGGGTTCAGAGAAATGCGAAAAGCCAAGCCCTGCTCGAGCTTGTCATTATTTGAGAAAAACTTAAACGTTTTAAAATAATGGCATGAAAGAGCACTGCCTTTGGGCATGTACCGCAAACAACACCTGGAAAGGAGTCGAACATCTATGGCTTAGCTATGTATATATACGAGTAAAAGTCAGCTCGATAGGCGACTGTCCTTTATATTTTCTTGTCGTTATATCAATGAGAACTGTTCAGGAGATGAAAAGTATATCCTTAAGGCTCAAAAATAAGAAAATGACCTGATATAATTCATTGTTGAGATTCATAGAAAACACGATTTGAGTCACCTAGTTGTCAGATATCTCAGATCGAGGGTAGTACTTAAATAGTTTTTAGTCCAGCACCGTGCCTTATTATGCAAGACATAACAATGCCAACTAAGGCCATGTCTTCCCTTTCACGATTTCCATGCAGTGTGCTTTCGATAACCCGCCGAGCGGGAGCTTTGAGATCCATGCGTTTAACATCTTCCAGTCGTCGTAGTCTCACGATGCCAAATCTACTATAGCGATGCCCATGTTGCGGTACAGCTCATACATACATTTCGTTGTTGAATAAGGTAACTCGGAATGTTTTTCTTTCAAAAAGACCAAGAGTTTCCTCAGCGGCTTTAAATAAGCTCCATGCTTCTGCGCCTTATAGCAGAACTGGGATGATCAGGGCCTAATAAAGTGTTACCTAGGTTTTTCCAAAGAGGATTTTATATCTCAATTGCCTTTTTAACCAAAAGTAGCAGTAAAAGGCAAGGGTGAATCTCCGTCTGATGTTTTCCCTGTCTGCAGCAGATCCTTTCGTCCAATTCGTCGGTGTCCTTGTTTGATAACAGCATATACTTCGTTTTGGCTTCATAAACAATAAATCCCATTCAATGCTCTCAAAAGCACCTATGACATCAGGCTCGTTTCTTTCCATTACGTCAATATGGTCTGCGCAGCCGATTAATTGTACAGACTTTTGAAAGATTACGGTTCTAGTGTTTACGTTTGTGTTTTGCACAATCTTTTCATGTATGAGGTTAAGGAAATCGAATGGCAGTTTGTCGCCTTGTCGAACGACTTTTTCGACAGGTCTCGGTGAGATCTTTACCGATCTTAAAGGAGCAGTGTGAATTCTCCAGAGTCATCCTGCGTACTTGCATAAGTTTTTCAAGGATGCCGAAACTAGACATGGCTCTATACAGTTCGTCAAATTTTGAAGAAATAGAATAATAACTGAAATGAGAGTAGAGTGAGAATACTTCGGGCGCTAAAATTACAGTCTTTTTTCTAAGTTTTGAATGAGACCTGTCTGATTTGTAGATTAATTGAGATTCATTTAATCTTCCAGTGGTTTTTAAGTGCACTTGATTAAATTCTTATTTGTAATCGGTCCCCAATCGATTGGTAGTTGTGTAAAGTAAAGTACAGACAAAACCAGAAACTAACTCGTTTATCTAGCGTTGAATGTTGGTTGAATATGCTCTTGAACGTTCGTATATGGGATAGAATTTCGATTTAATTTCTATTTGCTCGAGAGCTCTTATTGGCTTTAGAGATAAGTGACTTCTTGGCAAGGTAAAAAAAGTAAAAATTGGTTATAAAAACCTATTTTTCACTTAAGTGTTCCTTTCGGATAAAATTTCTTTGTAAATAAGGTTTTTTAATTAAAATTAAAGAAAATGATTGTCTCTGTTTATCTTTTTCTGGTTTAAATAAATAAATACGGTGGCGCAACAGAGAGAGGAGCCCCAGGGCCTAGCGCATTCCTCACAGCCATGCCTGGTGAGGGAATGGAGAGGCCATACAATTTTCTGCCGGTTCCGAACGGCTAATCGAGAAAGATCTTTTCATGGCAATGAATTTACTAACGGAGAACTTCCAATTCCTCGTGAAAGGCGATACTCGTGGAAAAACATTTTTGCATCTGTTGGGATGCGAACCGCGAAACTCTGGATAAGCTCTTTTTACTGTGGTTCCTAGAGAACTTTCGTTTTACTCTCGTTTTGGAAAAAGAACACCGGAATGAGTCGAAATAATCAATCTCACACCGAAATAATAAAGTTAACAGTCATTGTTTGGTATTTTAAGTACTCTTTGTAAATTGTCTCTTTCACTTTGTACTGACCTTAATCTCATCGCTTGGTAGTTCTTTCTTGATCTTAACACCACCAGTATTGGTGGCAGGATTTGTTGTTGCCGGTGGCGATGCTTTTGTTGTCATCTCTCTTTGTTGTTTCCTTGCAAGTTTCCCAATTAATCCAAAAAAACTCAGCACGTTCGTTTTTTGTTACTCTTTCTTTTTTTCTGTTTTTCTTTTTTGAATCACTTAGCACCGAACAGATTGATTCATCTGCAATTCGAATTTGACTATTGGGTTTCTTTATTCACTTATATTTTTATATGTGTGTATATGTTTGGTAAGAATTAATTTATTTTTTAGAAAAATCCAAATGTAATGTAATGAGATACGCACATAATCACAAGAAATCACCCTTCACACGCACATACAGAGCACACACAACGCTCGCCACGGTGTCAAATAACAAAGAATTTTATTTTTTGATTATATCTACTTCGACGTAACGATAGTTCTTCCTTTCCTATCACTTTTTTGGTATTTTTAAGTACCAAACCACTACTCCAGATGTCAGCACTATATTTAGACTTTATTCCGAATGCACTTGGTCGTATGAGTGATTTTAGGGCTTCAATTCTCCGCACTAGTCGACAAAATTACTACTTTTCGTTTTCACTTTCAATCGTGCGTGATGCGTGATCGTTTGAAAAGATCAAATTGTATCTATTTCAGTAGGCTGCAACTGCAACTTGACTATTTATTCCAAAAGCTTGAACACAAAGGTGCGATGACGAAGGAACGATTTTTTTTTTTATTTCGTATCGTGTCGTATCGTAGTCTTCGAAAATTTGAAAATGAGAACTTGGAGAGAAGGAAAGTCGAAATCAAAGAAAATCGCTTTTCAAATGAAATTTAACTTCCGAAAATAGAACACTAACATGGGAAAAGATGTTGCGCGGGAGATCGAGAGGCAAATCCGAAGCGACGACTACGATTGCGAAGACGACGACGACGCGACGATGCGATGGTGAGTTGAAAGGAGACTAGGGGATATTCCCCTTTAAAGAAAATATAAATAAACACACCGAATGTGAGATGAAAATAAAATCCTAAATCACATTATAGGGCAACACAAATTGATCATCCATACGTTACAGCTTCTCGAAATATAACCGCACTCACTAAACGGTTGACAATTAAAGATAAAATTTTTGCTAAAATGTAATTGTTTTGAATTGTTTTGTTGAACAATTATTTAACAATTTAATTTATACACTCGAGTGAAATTTACATTGGACTATATCCAAAAATAAACGCACTGTTTCGAATTTATTGAGAGACAATTATTGCACTACGAACAGCCGTTTACGTTTTATAGTAAATGTTTTGCGTATTTTTGAAGCTCTTTCTTTTGTTTCACTTGCACACAGCCGATATTTTTTTAAATTTTATTTTGTAGATGTCATAGATAAATATTTAAATTTAATCCCTCTAATTGACATGACATATGCATTTTCATCTTCGCGCCAGTTGACACAAGTTGGGGAAAACTATTTTCGATTGGACGACTAGATTTGTCTCGTGTGCGAGGAAATGAGATACCACTGAGGCACTACACGTAATTAATCTACGAAAGCAAAGACGAGTCAACGACGAGAGAACTAAATCGAAACGTCTTTGCTGCAGCGTAGCCGAAGCACAATAAACTGAAAGTTAATATTCACTCGGCGGTCGGCGCAGCAGTTGAGTCGAATTGAAAACATTTTGACTCGGAGAGATGTTGGACATGGTAAAGGTTGGTATGGTAGGTATAGGTAGAGTGTTTGTTGAAAACGGAAACTTTTGGTATGGTATCGATATGGTTGGTATTGATAATGGCTTAGAATAGGGGTTAGTCGCTTTAGTCTTATGGGTGCGGTGGATATTTTTTGAAATGTAAATTGAATATGAGTGTGAAATTATTGAATTTTGCTCTGATCAGAGGTAAGTTCTTGAGAATGGTTGACTTTATCACAGCCAGACAAAAAACATTTTTTTGAGTAAGTTTCGTTCGGTATTCCGGACGGTTTACGAACCCTGAAAGTGTTTCATTGGTCTAAAATGACAATTCCTTTCTGGCAATGAAGAGAAAGGAGCTTTTGTCTTTTGGATATGAAACTATTAGGAGCATTTATGAATTCATACCACCAAATATGAAAAAACGCTAGTAAATGTTTGGTTTGTTCGTTAAAGCCCTGGGGTCGCCACAAAGAATTTTTTTTTTAAAACCTAAACTTGCCCTAAATGTTAAACTGAGTGTATTTGACCCCTGGGTTTGCCCTAGGTTTTCCCTCAACTCGCCCTAGGTTTTTGCTGGGGCGAGTTTGAGTAAAGAACAGGGCTGTCAAAAGGCATTTTTCTTCAAATGACCGAGATGTCAGGTTTTTTTTTAGCAACTCATATATGTCGCTTTCCATTGGTTTCACTCGGTGAAGCACTTATTTTAAAAACCCGATGGAACACCCAAAATTGTTTCTATTCAGTTTAACGTAATTTCCTTTGTGTGAGGGAAACACCTATGGCTCTTAAAAAATATTCCTTGAAGAAAACTTTGCTTTTGACATTTGAGTGACATATGTTAGTGCTTCTGAGTCGATTCTCACTTTAAATCGAGAAGCGGCAGTCATTCCTCAGTATCATGAAAAGCGATCTTTTTGCACCAATGGAACGGTTTGAGAATGCTTCAGGACGCTCCTGGACGGTTCTTTTCGTCCAATGGAAAGTGACAATAGGGTTGTCAAGGAAACCTTGGCCAACCCTGAGTAACGTTCAACGAACGAACGTAATGTGGTCAGTAATTTTTTTTTCGCTCGAAAAAAAAGGATAGTCTCGTAGGTTTTTAGGACACGCATTTTTGACGAAGATCATATCACTTCCTGTACAAACGCAGCGTTGTGAATTAGTGGGTGATAATAATTCACTAGTACTCCAACGTACAAATTTAATATTTGCCGTTTATTTGGAGATAAAATTATTCATAACCGATTTATACACATGTTTTGTAACAACTCTTCAAATCTTATTGGAAAAGATCAAATTTTATGAACTCCGAATGACTATTTGAGAAAGCGCTTTTCGTGACAGTTTCAATTACTTTCGGAGGGCTAGCTGATTCCTCGCGAAAGGCGATATCCGTGGCAAAACAGTTTGATGTTTCTGTGAACTTCGAACTCTCACGTAACAGGCAGAATTGCTAACCATTACGCCACGTGAACCATTCAGACATTCTTAAGGTCTGCTTTCGATTAGTTTCTAACCTTAGAAAACTTCTACCATTTTTCTTTTATCAGTGAATGGGCTACATACAAATATGACGTCTTTGCCTAAGAAAACTTTTCCTAAAAATGTGTTGCTTTACAAATTGTAGGTACACTCAAAAATCAAGGTAGATGTCGTGATTAGAAATATAAAAATTGACGAGTTTAAAATGCGCAACTTTAAATTTCTACCAACCGTTATAGTTTAAAAAAGAAATAACTCAAACGGAAACGACAGCATTCTAAACTCACCACGACACCCATCGAGTATCGAAAGAAATTTTTTGACACAATCAGCTGTTTGCCGAAACTCTCAAAACAAACTTGATTTGTTTGCAATTGGAAAATTTTATAAAATGAATAAAATTGCAAAGCCAGCCCTAAGTTTAAAACAAGTGAGCCCAACTAGCATTGAAAAAAATAAGTAAAGTATTCAAAAGTTAAATCCTTACAGTTTATGCTGCGACAAGAAGTCCTCAAGCTATACCGTGAAATATTCCGCACCATACGACAGGTTCCCGAAAAATCAACCCAATATGAACTCCGAGATTGGGCACGTCATGACTTTCGCACAAACCAAGGCCAATCAGAGGAAATCGCGATCAAAATGCTTATCCATCATGGAAGACGCTCCTTAACAGAGTTGCAGAATAGTCTCAATTTAAGTGGAAACACAAAAGCGAACAACGAAAAATAATAATTGATTCTTTTCTTAAATAAATATTTATTTTGTCCCAACTTGAAACCCCATTAGTTAAATTATTAAAATATGTTCTTTATCAGCGACACCCAGACTACTTTGAACACAGCACATACAAATAGAAAAGTCCCCATTCCGGTGACTAGTAGGACGATAGTGTCACGCTTAGGCCGCTCCGCAATGCGATTAACTAAGAAACTATTGATGATTGTGCTAGAAATGTGGTATCCATCCATGCCAAAGCAAGGAAGTGCATTTATCAACGCCAAGCCCATGGAAAACACAATGTTGTACTTAAGGAAGAGCGTAAAAGCGTCTGCTAGCTGAGGCGGAAAAATGTTTGACTTCGGGACATACGGTGAGATTCGAATGGATTTTGATACATCACCCGGATGGCCCATGTAAATCACATCTGGCTTTGGTGGCCTTTTTATGCTGAGAATAGTCGTGCTGTTCCTCAGAAGAGGGCGAATGCAGAAACCTCGGTCACAAGCTCCCGCACAAAATCCATAAGAATCTTCGATGGTTAGACGAATATTTAGGCAAACATGTTGCGGAATCTCTATTGGACCATCGTTACTGAGGTCATCGATGTATTCGTAGCAACATTGTGCGTAATTTTTGGAGTCACAACACTGTATTATGCCATCAGTTCCATGATGGGTTATTTCAACGCTCTCGTCATTTAGTCTAATAAAGTCCGAAGACACACAGTACCCTGGTTTTGTGCGTAGAGATTGTATTAGGCAATCATACCACGAGTCTATGTCACGAACACGACAGTCGTTAATTTGCGTTATAATATCGTTATCTTGAAGTCCTCGTTCTCCCCGTAGCGGTGACTTCTGTGTAACTTCGGTCACAAACACTGCTTCGTTGGTGCTGTAAATCGGTGCTGTCAAGAATCCAAAACTCGAAAAAAGGAGATAACAGAACGCTGAAAACAAAATGTTGTGCCAAATGCCACCGCACAACACACGCAGCTTTTTCATCCAACGAAGCGAGTTAAATTGTTCATTGTTTATCTCAGTGAAGGCCAATGGTATACAGAAGTAGACTTGGAAACCAAACCCAGTCAGAGGTATATCTTCAATGACAGCTGCCAGAGCATGTCCTAGTTCATGAACCACTGTTGATATCGCCAGAGTAGCCACATAATATCCAATCTCCTCCAGTGGCAAATTGACTCCAGGCAACAGGATCTCTACTTTTACATTGGTTATCTTGCTAACATCGCCCTTATGTCCGTTGAAAATAGTCATAAATAATATTATAAAAGCCAAAGGTAGCATAGCCAGGGCAACTAGAACCCCGCAGGTAAACCATTTCGTAAGGAACTTATTGCAACCAGTACCCCATTTGAATACGGTCCGATTGAAAGCTGTTGTACACCATTTAAAGCGAAGCAGTTTAACTGATAAACCGGTATTTGTTAGAAACTGCTCCCACGGGTAATGCATGCAACTCTGTGAAATTCAAAACAATCATTGGATTTTCTGTGAAAAACAGTAAAACTCACCTTGAAGAAGCAATCCAAGAAAAATGCAAAAAAATATATGGCAAAGATGACTGAAAAGAATATCACCGGATCCATGGTGTGGTTGTCTGGAGTTTTTGTAAATCTTTGGTTTGTGGTATTTTGTGCATAAATATAAATATTAGGTCATTTTATTCAAACTTGTTTAAGGTGGTAAATAGAAGAGTAATGTCTATTTATTTATTTCAGGAATTTGCGGCGACGATGTTGACATTTTTTTATGTTCTCAACTGACTGACGTTCGAGTTTCGCAAAGCGAAGTTGGCTCTAATTGGAATTATAGTGCTAAGGGAGTAACTAGACTAGCTTACTTTCAGGCTTTCACAAACCAAAGTTTTTGCAGTTGCGGCAGCGGCATCATCTTTTCTGCCGTTGCGACAATACAAATGTATGAAAACACTGGGTTTTTTGTCGCGACGGTGTGAGTATTCTAATATAACACTAGGGCTGTTTTTTTGGGAGGAAGTCCGGTACCTTGTATTGTAAATACATGTAAAGCAAAAACAACAAAGATACAGGGGATAAAAGGATGAGTAAATCTTACAAGGGATACCGTTTTTTTGGATTTACAATACAAGGTACCGGACTCCTCCCAAAAAAACAGCCCTAGTGTGTATCTAAATTTTGACAGCTGCAATTGCCACTGTTACGACCAAAACTGAATACAGAAGCAAATCAATACTAAGCGCTTTTAGCCCAGTATGAATAGGGCTTTTCGCGAAGCTATCTCTTTCTAATTATACCTCGTATTTCTTAAACGTCAAATTGTCACTTGTATGAAAATATTGCTGGCGGCAGTACGTAGAAATATGAAATATGTAGTTTAAATTAGTTTTTCAAAGACGTAGGTTCATGAAAAAAGGAAAAAAATTGTGTTTATCAAAACTGTGACGTTTTAAAAACAAAACAATATAAAAGTGTTGTGAAGATGCCCGCGAATCGCTGTCTAAAACAATGTTCAAACCATACAATGAAGACAGAAATCCGTAGATCCTATAGTTTTCCTCGAGTATAAAACAGAATTTCTAAGTTCTCTCAGAGGAAAGGCACAGAATGTGGTAAGAGGAAACATCTGAAACATCTGAACACTAAATTGGCTCGTGTCTGTTCCAGACATTTCATTTCAGGAAGGTAAATATCTGGTTGAAGGTTGTATACAAGTAGATCATTAATAAAAACTCCAGGGAAGAATGCAAAACTTTTGGATAATCTAATTCCAGATTGGGTACCAAGCTTATACACGCAAAAATTCAGAAATCTAGATAAACAATACCCAATCTGTATTTAGATTGTTCTTACTAGGAGTTCTTACTATAATCAAGCATCTAATATACCTTATAACCATGTTTACATAGGTACCTGAAATTAAATGTGTGGAACAGAAACAAGCCAATTTAATGTTCAGATGTTTGATAGGAGCCAACAACGGCCTGCGCGTTTCCTCTTAGCGATTTTTCAATATAGGAGTTCTATTCCACAGTCGTGGAAAACTGAAGTCTACAGTTTTCTGTGTTCACTGTATGGTTTGAACCAATTTGAACACTGTTTCACACAACAACTCAAGGGTATTTTCACAACACTTTTATATTATTTTGTTCTTAAGAGTTCGCAATTTCGATATACACACAGCCTTATTTATAAACCCATAATAGGGAGTGAATAGCGCTATGTTCCTCTTATAATATCTCTGAACAGAAAAACGTATTTATAAAACTTTTTGAACGTAACATAGGCTGAACGCCGATTTAGGTAGTATAGTGACTGAATAAATTTGTGTCTTCGCTATTTTGAAATGACAGGGGACTGTTAGTACGCCGGCGGATACATAGATGGCTTTCAGAGACCGGTTTGTTTTCGATAGTGAAGAACACCTGTGTATTACCGCTCAATGCTATAAATTATATTATAGATTATAGATAGGTAAGATATACACATCATAACTATAATGGTTTATAAATAAGAATTTATTCAACGTGCTATTCACTACATAACTATTCATCCGTTCAGAGCTATTTAGGGAAATCTAATAAATACGGCTGACACTGTTTCAATTTTTTTATTTCAAATTCACTTCACTAAATAACAATTCTGAAACAATTTTATGTTTTTGCCTAGTACTGCCAAGAATGTTTTCATACAAGTGACTTTAGCTGTCAATTTTTTTTTTCTCTCTCTTTTGACAGTGACACTATCGCGAAAAGCCCTATTGCTTTGCTTTTAGCGGTGAAGTAAAATTGCTGAGTTGCTACAGTAATACACCTAGCATTTCTGCTGCCAGTGTTGTGGCACTCTTATGTATCGTTGCCCTTGGTCCCCACATACTTTAAATCTATCGCAGCTATTACAGCAGCATTTGAATATCGCAAGTGGAGACCATTATAGCAGCTTTTTCTTCATAGCCTACAATAGATAGTAGCATATTTTTATCGCAGGTTATCTATCGCTGCTATTAAAGCAGAAGAAACTGTCACCTGCATATGTTTTTACACCATATTCTTACTTCGTTGTGGTGTTTGGTATAAAAAAGTGTGCTACAAAATGCCCACAAACAAAATTTGGTAGTTGCTCTGCTTTCTTGTGTCTGTCATATTTCTGCTTTCTGCTATGAATTTAAAGCAAGTGGAGAGACAGCGTTTTGTAAACATAATTTAACTGCTGAATTTGTCAAAAAACGTGAAAAACAGACTGTTCAGAATGGAAAATTGTCCGCAACCTCGGGCGAAATAGGAAATTGCCTTAACTAAACTATCGGATATATCACAAAATAAGCACTTGTCGCACTTCTACTCAGTTTGCCAAGTGTGTGCTGAAAGAATACTTTTAAGCAAAAACATCTGAAATCATACAAGTTTCCTCTCAGAACAAACACCTCGCTAGAGAAAACAATTTTCGCTCAATTATTTTCGCATAATTATTTTTCCATTGATGTGCTTTCGACCTTAAGCCATCCATTCAATCGAGAATCGAAAAGACTTCTGAGCTCGATTGGAAAAACAAAAAAAAATATTTCGAAGATTTATGAAAATGAAACTTCCGAACTTAGAATTTATTCTTTAAAATACACTTTCCTTTAAGTATACAACGTTAAAAATAATAATTCAAATTCAGTAACCTTTTCGTCCGCGGAATCGTTGTCTGTTGTCCAACTGAAAACTAACGCGTTAATACACCAAATTTCAATGCCAGGAAATATAACAATTCAACTTACAATAGACCTCTTACATTCGAAAAACGTATTCCGGAGCACTTGGCAGTGTTCTGGGACATCATTCGACTGCAGGCACTGTCTAGGTGTTTTCTTATCCTAGGAAAATAAATGGAAAATTAAACTTGGTAAGCAGAACAAGTAGAAGGACTTTTTCAATGAACCTTCTTGCAGCAATCACTTTCGAGTAGACACATTTTTAAGTCCGCACGAACGCCAGCGCAGGCTGAATTATCAGCCAGCTTTTCTTCGCCTTCATATCGCATCATTTTGATAATTTTTATTTGAGAGCTTCCTTCCTTTTTGACAAAATATCAACCAAAATCCACACTACAGCCACAAAAATTTATTTCCTAAAACTGTCATACAACATAAGTCATAACACCGGTCATCTGGAAAACGTCAAAGTCAAAGTGACAGCTGACAGGCTTTTACGAGTGAAGTGCTTTCCTTGTTATTATCCAAATTCATAAACAAATACAAGGAAGTTGGATCGTTGAGTAGTGCGGACGCGTTCTAAAACCTCTCAAGATTGTGAAAGAAAAAATAAAAAAACTATATAAAAAAAAGAAAGCTAAAGCTCTCTTTATGGAAGGTAATATTCCGTTACCGAATAACAATATCCTTCGGGATATGTCTAAAATAAGTAATGTGAAAATTATCGAAAATCTAAAGTTGCCTTCAGCCTTATTAAATGCCGAAGACAAAAAAAAGATCGAACAACAGTTGAATTGGTACGACGACGATTTCGTCCCCGCCACACCAAACAAAAGCGAACGTTCTCTTTCTGAGACTATGGAGACAGATACTTTGGTATCTGCTGGAGGAAGGGAGATAGCAACTGAAAACAGAGGCATTCCTGTTTTAAGCAGCAGCGTTATTATTGGCACAGCCAATAATTCGAATTTGAAACGGCCACCAGGTCAAATGAGCGAAGAGACTGTAGCAGCACTGAAGCAAATGCTAGAAAAAGACCAATATACTCAAATTGTCGCTCGCAAAAGGCGGCAAGTACAATCATCTGGTAGCGCAAAAAAAATTGCGTCTGAAAAACAAGTAAATGAAAACTATTACCACGAGCTTGGTATTGATCTAGACGATGATGACGACGATACGCCAGGACCCAGCGTAAATAACAACAACGCGAAAACGCAGGACAATGCAATCCCAAACGTAAAGCAGACACCGAAGATTAGACCGTGGTGTCCAACAATTTTTGCAAAAAAAGTTTCGACCAAAATCATAACTGAAGTGATGGAAAAATCAAACGTTGACCCAAATGACTACGAAATTGACGCAAGACGTTCCGGAATTAAAATCAAGGTAAGGGACACAGAATTACATGGTTTCATTCTTAACTTATTAAAAAACTCGAATATCAATGGGCATTCGTTTACTCCTAGGGAGTATAAAAAATTCAACGTCATTCTCAAGGGCATTTCGAGTAACTTCACGCCAGACGAAATAAAGTCGGCAATTCTCGCGAAAATTCCCTCAGTAGAGGTTGAAGTTAAACGCTACGAAACAAAATGGTCGAGAGAAAGTAATATCTGCCTGGACTTATTCCTATGCGTTTTGAAGGATAGGGAATGCCTCATTAAACTGAAGGCATTAAAATCGGTTATGAGCCACAGAATTAAGTGGGAGACAATAAGAGGCTCGGGAACCATCCAATGTTACCGCTGCCAACGCTTTGGACATGTTTCCAACTATTGCTCTTACCCTAACAGATGCGTGAAGTGCCTAAAGGAACACGCGGAAAAAGAATGCGATCTAGGCCCCAAAAACGAAAATTCGGTGGCCTCCTGCGTAAACTGCGGCGCCTCTGGCCACCCTGCCAATTTCAAGAGCTGCCCTAAAAGGCTGCAATATCTTGCCAATAGAGAGACAACCCGATCCCCGGCTGTCAAAAAAATAGTGCATATTCCCCATATATCCTCCACATTAGGCGGCAGCGCCCCGCAAACAGGTATCTCATTTGCAGATATGGTCAGAGGGTCCAGGACCCCAATCCCCACCCTACAAACTACAATAAGTAACGTTAAAGTGGCCTCAGCCGTCTCAAAGCCTGTCGCGACCAGCGGTAATATGGTCACAGACTTCTTAAATGAGTCCAATAAGCTGTTTGGCCTCCCCTTTAACTTGCTGTTTGCCAAAATCAAGGACTTTTGGCCCAATTACCTAAAACTCGATGATTCCCAAAAGCCAGAAGCCTATCTGGCATTCCTTTCTACACTCTCCCCATGAATCTGAAAGTAATTACCGCCAACGTAAACTCTTTCAACTCTGGAGATAAAAAGATTGAAGTTGAGTTGCTACTTAAAGATTCTCAGCCTCTAGCTATATTAATGCAAGAAACTCTTCTTAAAAATCAAAAGAAAATCCGCTTCAACGCCGATTACGATTACATAAACAATGGTTCAGGTCGCGGCACAGGCATTCTGTTCAAAAACACTTACAAATCTTTTCCTAAAATTTTCTACAACAGCATCATCTTTACGACGATTTTAATCATTCCAATTAGCTTTCAAAACACAACAAAAACTTTGGCTCTGGTGTCAATATATATCCCATGCAATACCGGCTCCAGGATGGGAGCAGCCCTAAATGACCTTCTGGATTCCCTGAGCGACTATGATTTCATAATTATAGGCGGGGACTTTAACTCTAGACATCATCTCTGGGGAGATTCAAAAGTCAATCTAAACGGTTACCACTTCCACCAATGGTATTCTGATAACCATTTTCTTAACTTTGACTTGGTCGCAGCCGAAGGTCCTACTCGGCCCAGCTCGGGATCTCACATCGATTTCTTTTTAACCTCAACCAACCTCCGCGGCCCCTGTCACCTAAATAGTAACATTGCCTGCATCACACTTGATTCTATCTCTGATCATTTTTCTGTTTTAATGAACATCCATCTCCAAAATTTTTCCCCTTTCCCGTTTCAACATCCTAATTTTCGCTGTTTCAAAAACACAAACTGGGAGACTTTTAATCGTTCCCTGAACTCTCAACTAGACGAAATTCTCTTACCTACTGATAGAAATCTGTTAAATGAGGAATTAGACAACATAATCCTGGAAGTTACCAATGTTATCTCAAATTGTATGGAAAGGCACAGCACTTCAAAACCTTACAAAACTCATTATATTAACATCTCACAAGATACACTGAATCTATTCAAAACCAGGAAAAATTGGAAAGTAAAACTTAAAAGAATATTTCACAGGAGTGGAGATCGTTTGAGTCGAGAGTACTTGGAGCTTTCAGCCAGGGTTAACTGTCTCAGCAAAATTATAAAGGATAGAGTTAGAATCGAACGTAATGAGGAATTCCGAAGAAAGCTTAACAGTCTAAAACCATCTGCCCATGTCTTTAAATCAATCAACCAAATTACTCAGAGGAAAAATAAGTACAATGCCTCTCTTCAAGATCTCCAGTGGAACAATCGCTTGCTTTCAACCCCAAGCGCAAAAGCCGAAGCCTTCAGCCAATTTTACGCCAATCTGTATGCCTCCAAAACCCCACAACACGATAATATAAACGTGCTAACAGTAAATACATTTACTAGCTCTTTTTCATCCTGGAACCAGAATCTTTCAATAGTAAATTTTTCACCCTCGAACAAATCCAATACAATTGTCTCGGAACCTTTTGTATCCTCTAACTTTACTGAGTCTCTAATATTCTCCATGAATAACAAAAAGTCATACGGGCCCGACAAAATTCCCAACTATATTATTCGCAAAGCAAGACTCACTTTATCAAAGATTCTGACACCCATTTTCAATAATTGTATTAACAATTGTTATTTCCCGACAGCTTGGAAGCAAGCAACTCTTATTCCTCTTAAAAAAAAAGCCAACTCAAATAGAATAGAAGACTTCCGTCCCATTTCCTTACTCTCCAATTTAGGCAAAATCCTAGAAAAAATTTTGTTAACTAAAATACAAGACCTATTCGAAGACACTGTACTAGTTCAACACGAGCAGTTTGGCTTCAAACGCGGACATTCCACAGAACACGGTATTCTTTGCCTTCAAAACAATATACTAAATAATTTAAGAAGTAAAAGATGCACAGTTGCTTGTACTATTGATCTAACCAAGGCTTTCGACTCTGTATGGCACGCGGGCCTCATTTACAAATTAAACGTCTTAAATTTTCCCCCTCATTTTATAAAAATTCTGAAAAGCTTCCTGGAAAACCGTAGCCTATCTGTCCTTATCGATAATGAAACATCCAACCAAGTTCCTATATTCTCAGGCGTGCCGCAAGGATCTATCCTTGGCCCATTTTTATTTAATATTTACCTCTCAGATTTTCCCATACGATGCTATAACTCTAACTCTATCCTATATGCAGACGACACGATCGTCTTTAGTAGTCACGAAAGACCAAACGAAGCTCTGAATAATGTAAAAATTCACCTTAATACAATCTTACCCTATTACAAGAAGTGGGGCATAGACATTAATTTTAGCAAATGTGAGCTGGTCTGTTTTAGAAATTCCTCCGGCCGAGGACACCACTTGGCCGTGCGAGAGAGCAAGTTCTTAAAACTAATAATAGAAAACAACATAATACCGCTCAAAAAATCCATAAAATACCTTGGGATATCTCTCCACGAGCGTCTCAAAATGAACCCCCATGCCAGAGGTGCTCTGAATAAAGGTAAAGCAGCGGCCGCAATGCTTAAAATTTTACTTACCTCCAGAGAAGTAGAGGTAAGAACCAAACTCTTAATGTATAAGACTCTAATACGCCCAGTAATAGTCTACGGATTTTTGTCTTGGTTCCAAATTACCCCTAACGTTGCTCTGGAGCTGCAAAGATTCGAAAGGAATGTCATAAGGAAATGTCTTTCAAAATATAGAAGGCCATCCGGTAAATGGTTTCATAACAAAACTATACGAAGAGTCAGGTATTTCACCTCTCCTGGACTACATAACCACTCTCTCAAAAAAAAGGATCGCCACTCTAAGACACCATGCAAACCCTATCCTTCAAAACATCTTCGAGGAAAATATTAACTTCTCAGTCTCTGATAGATATTATATTTCTCCAATAAGCCTGGCTTGTGAGAACTCGAACCCCCTTTTTGAAATCACTTTTGACGATGGTTCATTCCTATGTCCTTTTTATAAGAAATGTACTCCCAACAGTTATAGAGGATGAGACTGCCAGTAACTCTGTGTCTTCTTACCAGCATAAAACTTTCCTACAAAATGAAAATAAATACAAATAAATCTTAAGACTGTAAAACATAGTTATAGATTCACCTTGAAACGTGCCATTTAATATTAGAAATTCATATTCATTGCAGCAATGTAAACTTCTCTTGTCATATTCATATAACTAAGTATAGAAATTAAAAAACAGACACGTTGTTCTACCTGATAATTTTAAGTATCTTATCTCAATAAGTTCTAGTATCTAGAAGAAAAATAAAACTAAATTAGTTTGAAAACATACAAATTACCCCACCTGTCATATTTATGCGGGAAAGATGCAACACTATATTCGCTTTGCGAATAATAAGAATAGATATATATGTATACATTACGCACTCAATTTTGTGAAACGCGGCTAATATAGAATATAGACTAGACCTCTTGTCGTCTCTCTTATTATTACAACTGTCATCTCTTTCTGCTTCTCTCTCTATCTTTTCCCTAGGCTAAGTTCTCACAAAAAAAAAATATATAAAAAATGTATCGTCTTTGTTGAGTAGACATATTTTTATTCAGATTCGGATAATTTTCCTTTAAACGATTTGAAGTAATTAATAAAATAAAATATAGACTTTCCAACATTGTAATTCAGTTTAGCCTGACCACTTCTAAGTCGGCGGTAACATAAATTTTAAGTTGAAATCAAATATGAATTTTCTGTAACAAACAAACCGTGTAAAAGAAAAAAAAATCAAATCTCAATAAAGTTACTACTACTACTACTACTAAACAAATACAAAAAAAGAGAGAAGGTAGTGAGGATAATGATGAATATAAGGTAAATATTGAGTAATGTCGACGATTGTTTTTAAACTTTTATGAATTTCAGAATTTCCCATCGATTCTCTTTGCCTCAGCTTTGTAAATACAACCACCAATGGCACAAACCAAACGGCTACGAAACTGGCATACAAGTGTATAGCTGTATAACACGTTCGAATGTGCCTCTAGTGCTTCGCAACGAGCACATTGCAACTTGGTACACCTGTGGCCCGACCGTTTATGACTCCTCGCATTTGGGTCATGCCAGTTGCTATGTGAAACTCGACATAGTTCAAAAGATTCTACGAAATCATTTCAATATTAATTTAGTGACAGCAATGAATATTACCGATATTGATGACAAAATCATTAAAAGAAGCCATGAGCAAGGAATACCTTGGCAGGAAATTTCCAAAACTTATGAAACAGAATTCTGGGACGACATGAGGAAACTTGGTGTTTCTGAGCCAAATTTAAAGATTCGCGTATCAGAAAATATCCCACAAATAGTTGCATTTATTGAGAAAATCATAAAAGACAAATCGGCTTATATTGGAAAAGATAAGTCGGTTTATTTTGATGTGAGCACTCATCCGGGCTATGGAAAACTTCAAAAACTCAATTTAGAACAGGTGAAGCATGAAGTCAAAGAATCGACAGTCGATTTTGCTCTTTGGAAAGCGCAAAAAGATCCAAATGAACCCTCATGGACGTCACCGTGGGGTGCAGGACGCCCCGGATGGCATGTAGAATGCAGTGTGTTGGCCAGCATGCTTTTCGGCAATGTTATTGATATCCATGCTGGAGGTCTTGATCTCAAATTTCCACACCATGAAAATGAGGAAGCTCAAAGCTGTGTGTTTCACAACACCCCACAGTGGGTGAACTATTGGCTCCATACTGGTCACCTAAGCATTCTTGGACAGACGGAGAAAATGTCGAAGTCCCTCAAGAACACAATCAGCGTTGATGACATGCTTCGATCCTATAACAAAGATGAGTTTAGAATGGCTTGTGTACTTTCAAACTATCGCAGCTCAGTCGAGTATGGAGATCAAATGATGAACACAGCTCGAAGTACCCTAAAGAGGTTTGTTGAGTTTGATTCGAATGTTCAAGCGTATTTGGAGGGCAAGAAGAGTGGTGCGCAGATTGATTCTAACCAAATTCTCGAAATGATTCACCGATCCAGTCAGCAAATAGATGAGTGTTTGAGAGATGATTTTAATACAGCCCGATGCATCGGAGTGTTAGGAGAACTCTCATCTGTTGTGAGCAAATCAATAAATGTAACAGCAGAAGGAGGACTTACTGTTCCATCCAGTTTAGCAACAGTTGCTGCAGCAGCAAATTTCGTCAACAAAAATCTGCAAACATTTGGGTTTCAAATCGGCCAGACATCACCAGCAAATGAGAGTAGTTTGGATCTGACTTCACTTTTAGACGATGTAGTGAGAACTAGAGATGAGATGCGGCGGCGAGCAGTGGCGGGAAAAAACAAAGAACTCTTTCAAGTGTGTGACGAGTTGAGAAATTGTTTGAAGAGAAATGGTGTTGAGCTCAAGGATCATAGTCAGGGCACCACATGGAGCTTAAAAAATAAAACTTAAGATAAAAGTTGAAGGCGTATTTTGTTGGATTTTTCTTTTTTTGCAGTAGCGAGCCGAATTTACTGGGCGATAGATGATTTATGTTTATAACCCGTAGGCTAACGCAGTTCATCGGGGGGTACACTTTTATGCTGATTCCGAAAGGTTTAGTAAGAAAGTGTTTTTCATGGCAGTTTCTGGGATTTCAATCACGAACCTACCACGTAACAGGCAGGCGTGTCAACCAGTTACGCAAAAAGAATTAGGACTAAAGTCTACAGAAGATATGCAGACAAATTGATTGAACTCTAAAAGCATTTCCGAGACAAATGCGACAGTTTATTATGTAACTTTCGAAAACCAAGGATGAGTATCTACAAAATTTTAGTTATAAAAAGGATTATAGGTAACCCAGTGAGCTCGGTTTTGCTCTTGTTCGCTTTTGTGGCTGGTGAATAAAGACTTGTAAACATTTGTTGCTTTAGGATCTTCGGCAACACTATAATCTTCCTTCAAACGTTTGATTTCTGGATCCTCCAAGGTTTTGCCGTTATTTTGCCTCTTGTTTGTCGACACAAAATTACCTTTCGCAGCTTGATTGGATCCACTACTTGTTGGATCTTTATGATCCCTTGCGGCCAACGATGGAACAGCTTCCGTGCTTGGTTCAATTACGGTTGACTCTGATGATTTGATTTCTTCTCCTTCAGATGAACTAGTTTCACTTCCGCTTACTGCAGTTGCAGTAGGAGCTGCCGCAGCTACCTTCGCTTTAGACTTCTTCATTGCTTTCTTTCTAGCAGCACGCATTTCGGCCTTAACTTTCATCAGTTCCACATCGTCTTCGGATCCGTTCAAAACAATAACGTCTTCAATTGAATAAGGTACTTGGCACAATGGACAAGTACTGGCTTTGATTTGTTTTAATGCTCGTTCCGAGAAAACACAACCACAACTCCACAGAGCAATGAAGCGAAAGTTACCAGACATTTCAATGCTCATCAGTTTGCATATGTAAGGCGATCCCCTTGGATCGATGCCCCCTTCGGTTTTGTTGATATCTTGGAATGCTGGATTGGGAGTTAAACACAAGTCTTTGATGTCACGCAAGCTCTTAATGTGTTTGGATGAATCGGGCATCTTGTCTTTCTCCAAAAGTTGTTCAATGACATTTTGTTTGGAATAGAGACGACCCAGAGTGCACATAACAATCGGCTCCCGAAGACGCTGTTGGGTTAGGGCGCAATGCAGCCATCGAAACTGTCGCTCTGCATCTTTATCTTTCTGTAAATAATAGTTTTACAATCATATTTATTTGAGTAAAATTAAAAATTAAAATTCTAACCTGTTCAGCTTTTTTCTTAAGACGGACTAACTCATCTCTACGAGGAATAGTACCACCATCACATCCCATTTTTATTAGTTTTAATTATGAAAGTTTTTTAAAGTTGTGAAATTGGTTGTAAGTTTTTTTTTATGAAAAATAGAAAGAAAAGCTCTGTCCTCTGTGAGCTGTGAGGTGACCAAAAATCAAAATATTTTTGTTCACGAATTATTGACAGCAAATATTCAGCGCGGCCATCATGAATTCATGAATTCAGCGAAAGTGACAAAAAGACGCGTCCAAGGAACAAAAAAGAAAATGGTTGCATCTCGTGATAATTTGAATTAAAATAAAAAATGGAAAGTAGTTCTGTTAGCACATTCTCATATAGCTCATGTAAATGTGATTTAACAGTTGAATTTGCCATTGCCACAACAACAAAGTTGCTTTGGATTGGAAGAATCTTAAACAAAACCTAATTTGATCGCGTTTTCATTTTTCTCTTTTTCTGAGCATAAAGTTATCGAGTTCCACATTTATTGACAATTACAAGTTGTCTTTTACTTGTTAGGCTCAGGTAAGGGCAAAACTATTTTTTTTTATAAAAGAAATAAATTTGAATAATAGTTTGACAGCTAGGTCAACATTTTTCACCGGTGGAAAATAACACCAACACGAATATTTTGGAATTCGCGTTTGTGAACATTTGTGGCGAACCTCCTCAAACTGCGTCGTCTATTCTTCCTCAAACTTCGGAACTATTTCCACAGAGGAGAATAGACGGCATAATAAAACCATTGGAAGAACGAATAGGTTTGCACCCTTCGCCCTCATAGCTGCAAATCTATTTTCCTGCAAAACAAATTCAACTGCGCATTAAATAATAAATTCGTTGAAATTCAAATAAGACGCTTCGCAGTTTACTTCCAACAGTCCTCACAGCAACACCTTCAACATGCAGCAGTTTTGATATCCACAATATATATACATATATTTCTACTTGCCTTAAATGTTAGTTTATCAGTTAGTTAGTTTATTTATCTATTCATTGTTAATAAGTTAGTGTTAGTGTTCAGTAAATAAACAAGTGTACATAGTGCACAGTGTGTTTACAATCAAAGTGACGTATCTTATTTTATTGTGTGTCTCGTGGTAACATCAGACCCACAAATTGGTGACCCCGACGTGATACGCTCACAAAAATCACACAAACGCACACACGCACGCACACACACGCGCTCACACGCACATACACGCGCCCGCGCACACACACGATAATTTTTTCTGAGAAAATCCAACCTGCATTCATTTTTTCGCCATGTCGGAGGACTTGAGTCTCACCAGCCTCGCCAGCAGGGCTGATCAAATCCTGCCCAGAATCAGCACTGGCGCAAAGCTCATGCCAGTCTCGTCCAGCTGCAGCCACCGCGAGAAAACTCATGCCGAAGTAACTGCCTTACTGTTTCAATCCTAAGCCATAGGCTAACAGCAAACAACAAGCAGTAAACAGCTAACAGCAACCGCTAACAGCAAACAGCAAACTGCAAAAAAGCTAACAGCAAACCGCTAACAGCAAACAGCAAACTGCAAACAGCTAACAACAAACAGCTAACAGCAAACTGCTAACAGCAAACAGCAAACTGCAAACAGCTAACAGCAAACAACAAACAGCTAACAGCAAACAACCAACAACAAGTTCTTTATTGACTCCGGCGCCATCATGTCCATTTTCCGGCCTCATCATTCCGTAACGGTCAACCAAAGTCCGAACTGTTACTATATGCTGCCCATACATCACATCGGCACATATGGTACCAGACGGATATCACCATACACACGGACCATAGGCACTCACACATGCGTTCACCAACAACGCA
The DNA here is from genome assembly GCA_949752695.1 of Melanostoma scalare. Classification (NCBI taxonomy): domain Eukaryota; kingdom Metazoa; phylum Arthropoda; class Insecta; order Diptera; family Syrphidae; genus Melanostoma; species Melanostoma scalare. The sequence goes on from OX456984.1 coordinate 219,104,395, forward strand.
TCGGACAGACAACTTTGGCAGCTCAATTATATTTCTCAGTTTGCAACGGACATAGTCCACGTGAAAGGAGAAAGCAACTCACGCATCAATGTCATATCTATGCCGGCATACATCAATAAGAACGATGATACCTGTGCTCATCAAGCTAGCACATCATCACATCACAACAAAACCTCACAGTCGAGTCCAACAACGACCATCTTCCAACCACAAACACTATCTTAGTCCAGCACTAATCCAAGAACAACATTAACTCAGCAGCAACATCTAGACAACAGATCCCATCAACAACCATCCGTACATTCAACAGAAGCACCAGAAAACAAAATTTACAAATTTACACCTCCATCCCTTCGCCCTCATAGCTGCAAATCTATTTTCCTGCAAAACAAATTCAACTGCGCATTAAATAATAAATTCGTTGAAATTCAAATAAGACGCTTCGCAGTTTACTTCCAACAGTCCTCACAGCAACACCTTCAACATGCAGCAGTTTTGATATCCACAATATATATACATATATTTCTACTTGCCTTAAATGTTAGTTTATCAGTTAGTTAGTTTATTTATCTATTCATTGTTAATAAGTTAGTGTTAGTGTTCAGTAAATAAACAAGTGTACATAGTGCACAGCATTGACATATTATATATGGACTGCTAGTTGGCTCCTTAAAAGTGAAGCCAGCGATAAGCGACAGTGCTGCATCTTGGTTCAACTGGTTGTCGAATCTAGAACTAAACTAACACTTGTGTTTTTCGAGTTGTCAAACTGGCAGATGTTGTCTTGTCTTTTTTTTTTATTCTCGTGAAAGCATAAGTGTTTTTATTGTTGTTTGCACAGCAAACTTTAAGATGGCACCTAATTCTTGGGAAAAAATTGTAATGTTGCCGTAAATGGCGGACAGGGGAACCAAGAGGGCTAGTGTCGCTTGGCTTCAATATCTTTGCCAGTCTTATATGGAGATTACACTCAACTAGCAGTCCATATATAATATGTCAATGGTGCACAGTGTGTTTACAATCAAAGTGACGTATCTTATTTTATTGTGTGTCTCGTGGTAACATCAGACCCACACATTTTTTCTCTCTGAATGCACCCATCGTACACCTGTCTAATGTAGTCGATACTCGAATTGTTATCAATCGAGTGCACTGTGCATGTGCATGTCACATTTGAGTCAGCCGAAAAAAATGCTGTTGAATTTTGTTTACAAATATTTTTCCACGACCAGTATTTTATTAAATTAACTTTGTCAAACATTTATCAAATCTGTTCAAACATGGACAACGACAGCGATGTACCTTCTGAAACAGGTCAGTCTGCACCTATGCCGAAGCATATACCATTTCCAGATATTCCCAGCAGCTCAGAGCTGCTAAATGAATTGGTAATGTTCTTGTTTGTCCTCTTTGGTGCCGGTATGCAATTTTTGCATATTTATCGAACTGTTTGGTGGGTTCCAGAATCGCACACCCACCACACCATTGTAAGTTACTAGAATTGTGAGTCTAGAGTCCGTTTAAAGACATAAAATCTTTTGTTTTCAGAACTACTATTTGATTGAACCTTATTTGGTGATATTCACCATAATCATACTTTCGCGAAGGCTACTTTTCTGCCTGATGAACAAGTGCTTGGACATTTTTTACAATGACAGACAACTCAGGTCATACAAGTTGGTGGCCAAATATATTTTCAGCGCTGTACTTCTTTTGATTTTGGGACTGTGCATTGTCAAAGTGTACACCAGGCAAAACTATCTATCGCTCTTCCTGCTCATGTATCCGTAAGTATATTTCAATGTTGACTTTGATTAAAAAAAAACATATGACTATTTTACATACTCCCTTTAGTCTGGTTGTTTATGCGCTGATCTTTGGGTTCCAAGTGGAGCCGTTCTTTCGAACTTCCTGCGAAGTTGAGGGATCTTATCTGAATGGTCTGCCAATGCACTGTTGCTCATCCAGTCCAGTCACCATTCGCGATGAAGTCGAAAGCTTAAAAAATGACTTTAACAACCGGTTCAAGCAGGTTATCTTCACTTCAGTAGTGAATGCTTACTATGGAGGCTTTGTGCCATGTTTCTATGCTCAGAATTTCATTCATTACAATGTGCTATGGGCTTCGCAGCATATAATCTTCATTTGGCTTGGTGGATTCACCATGTGCACCGTATTCTGTTTTCCGGCAAAGTATAGTGACATACTGCATCGTTCAGCCCTTCACTTGGGACTCTGGTGTCGATTGGATGGACGCTCGAGTGCCAACTCTCAGCCGTCAATATGGTCCAAGACTTCTGCTTGGAGTCATGCTAGTGTTGTGCGTTATACAGGGGACTTGTACAAATCGCTCGGACCAGTGACTACGGCTCTGCCAGGAAATACCTCACACTATAGATTTTTTGTAATGAAAACTTTTATAACCATGCAGTGGTAAATTCATTTTTGTATTCTCTTTTCTCTTAGAAACTTTTTAACAACCCATCGGCAATTTATATGGCGCTGACTTGTATGCAGATAATGCTCGTATTGTTTCAAATACTCATCCTGTGGTTTGCCATCGAATGGCATCATGTTCTATCACTAAGTTTTCTGGCGCTCACAAATCATTTCACACTTTTTAAAATTTTTCGTGACTATCTCATAACAAAAAAGGTATATGCTGCCGAATCTTCGATCTCTGAGAAAATGAATGCACACTACAATTAAAGAAAAAATATGTAATGAATTTTTTACTTTCGTTCTATTTATATTGTGATAAATTTTAAGACATTAAAGACACGTGTGCCGATTTCTAAAAAAAACTATAAATGGTTTGAATGAATTTATATTTTTTCAAGCTAATAATTTATCCTTTAATGATACATATGTCGCAAAAAAGGTCTAGAAATATTAATGTTTTAACCTAAAGTTTAATAAAAAAAAAATGGGTATGTGCCATGTTTCTACCGACAATTCAATAGAAAGAAAAAAATTGGTATCCAAACACACAAAAGCTACATATTTGGGGACGACTTCAAAAGGACTGGACAAATCAGGATCTGTTGTCAAATTGTGGTAATTTCATTTGTACCAGGGACTGATGTCGTTCAAACCATTGACTTTTTAAAAATCCAAAATATTTGAACACAAGAGATGTGTTGGGGCCCAGTTCATTTCTCTCAACCATTCATATGAGAAATATGGGTAGGGTCCATGTTTTTCTGCACTTTCCGAAAGGCTATGTAAAAAAACAAGTATTGTGGCAGATATTTTTTCTCTTCTCACTTTACTAGCGTTTGGTTAAACGTTTCCAGTACAGGTATAGATGTGAATTGTTAAAAAAAAGTAATGTGAAATATGACGCGTGGAACATCGCTGTCCGAAATCGGAGAAGGCAAAGTTTTGGCTTTACACAACGAAAGTATTAGTGAAATTTACTGAAAAATTTGCAGAATTCGAAGGCTGGTGGCCAATTTTTTGAAAGACCCGATCAACTACGGCACTCTGAAACAATCAGGAAGAAAAAGAAAGCTCAGTGCCGCCAGCAATTCATCCATCATACCAAATTATTGGCATTGGTTCCGACAAAAGTCTCGAGAACTACTGCTTGGAGAGCTCTTGGCCGGAATCAGAATTTGTGTCGGTCTAAAATCAATGGTACACTACGACTCTTAGACACGGCTCTTAGAAACAAGGTCGCAAGATTGGAGTTCGCTCAAAACAATATGGACACCGTTTGGAGGCCTGTAAGTTTCAATACGGAGTTTCTTCAACCTCTTCTTTTTAAACATGAATGTGCTTTGATTTTCATTTATTCTCATGAGCAAAAATGGAATTTGGATGGTCCTGATGGCCTTCACGGTTACTGGCGTGATTTACGGAATGAATCGCAATACTTCGAACGTCGAAACTGTGGCGGCGGCTCAGTAATGGTGTGGGAAGCTATTTCTTCAGCGGGGTGCCTCGAAATGCAATTTACTTCATCGAAAATAGACAGCAGCGATTGTGTATTTGATTTAATTCTTGCCAATGGATGTCAAATTGATTACTAATCTCTTTCAATTTTTTTACAAGTTTCACCTTTCGCGAGGAATTGGCAAGTACTCCGATAGTATATTCATTACCATTAAAAGCGCTTTCTCGATTAGCCGTTCGGAACCGGAAGAAAAATACATGCATGCCAAATACAGTTAAGGGCAAGCACAGTACCCCTGTTCTGTAACTATCGCCTCGATAAAAGCAGGCGATAAACGGTGGAAAAATGGACCGAAATCCTACTAAATTCATAGAATTTCGTTCCATTTTCCACCGTTTATCGCATGCTTTTATCGAGGCGATAGTTACAGAACAGGGGTACAGGGCTCAGAAAACACTCAGATTGACATTCACGGCTAGTTAAGGTTTGTGACCACAGGGTAACCCCAGGGCTTCAACGAACAAACCCATAATTTGAATTCTTAATTCATACATCCAAATAAGTTTGATAAATAAAATTTTAAATTCTATGTCTACATTTTTGAGCCATAAGTGAGATTATTTCTCAAGGCTTTTTCAAATAAATAAAATTGCTGCGCTGCTTGAAATACGGAATTAGTACAAGTAAACGTTAATTCAAACAAAGGTTCAAATAAAAATTAAATTAAAATAATTTATGGTATTCAAAGCTAAGTGATTTGTCAATAAAATATTTATTTTGGTTGTTTTGTAGCATATCCGTATCTTGTTAGTTAGGCTTGGATCTATCTTCATAATAATAAAACAAACACAAATTTATAATCCTTTTATCGTGATGTTTGATCAACTACTGTCTATATCATCTTAAATATATAATAAGCCAATTATTGCATTTTATCTTATCACGACAGAGATGTTTACATCTCACTTTTTAAACCATGATCAAAAAACTTTTATTAAACAAACACTTAGCTTTAATTAGTACTGAATGAATTTGGCATTAATCTTCAAATTGTTCGTGTACATGACTGGTAGTCAAAGTAAATTAAATAATAGAGCATTAAATTGATAAGATTGTAGAATCAGACGTTACATAGTAGATTCAGTTTGCTTAAAATAGTCAAAGAAGAAAATTCGTTACAATCAAACAGAATGGAAAATAGACGTGCGAAATTCAGTGAAAAATCTAAAGAAAGTGAAGTATTCATTGAGGAAAACGGACAAAGCTTACCAAAATCCGAGAAACCTAGTGAACAATGGGGAAATGAAATTGAATTTCTCTTTTCATGCATATCCCTGTCTGTAGGCCTCGGAAATATTTGGAGATTTCCTTATGTGGCTTTTCAAAACGGTGGAGGAGCCTTCGTTATTCCGTATCTGATAGTTTTACTCATAATCGGAAGGCCAGTTTATTATCTTGAAATTTTGATTGGACAGTTCTCTGGACGCGGAGCTTTAAAGTCATTTTCATTCGCTCCAGTTCTAAAAGGTGAGAAGTTATTCCTGGGTTCAATAAACACCACTCCACTGAGGTACTTAATTTCGTTACAGGTGTTGCAGCTGGACAGGTCCTTGCCACATTGGCATCTATTACTTACTACTCTAGTATCATGGCTCTAACTTTCCGTTTCTTGGTGGCATCTTTTTCAAAAGTCTTGCCATGGAGTTACTGTCGGGAAGAATGGGGTGATAAGTGCTTGGACGGAAGTGGGAACTTTTCTAACATACCAAAGTTGTCTTCAGCTGAATTGTATTTTCAGTAAATAGCATTTACTTAATTTGTGGTAACCTTTCTTTAAACCATACATTTCAAGGAATGAAATTCTTCACGAAAAAGACTCAATTATCGATGGAATAGGGTATCCAAATATGGAATTGGTTGGTTGCTTGGCAATAGCCTGGGTAATTATAGGAGCTGTTCTTATTCGAGGAGTGAAAAGCTCTGGAAAAGCTTCTTATTTCCTTGGAGTTTTTCCATATGTGGTTCTCTTAGTTCTGCTCGTTCGTGCCGCTACTCTGCCTGGTGCAATGGATGGGATAATTTACTTTTTCAAACCCCAATGGAAGGAGCTCTTGAATCCACTAGTAAGATAAAAATAGAATTTGAGGAACCTCAAATAAGACAACCCCGTTTTTTTTTTGTTAAAGGTTTGGTACGCTGCGGTGACCCAGGTTTTCTTCTCATTGGCGATTTGCTTTGGAACTTTGATCACATACGCTTCATATAACAACTTCAATAGAAATGTTTCCAGGTAAGTACGTCATAAATAACCTACCAAACTATTTCAAACGATGGCATCTTCATCAGAGATATTCTAATCATCACAACAATGGATTCATGCTCATCACTTATCGCTGGTTGCATAACATTTGGCATCCTTGGAAACCTTGCATTCCAAACAGGAACAAATGACATCGCTTCGGTGGTCAAAGGTGGAGCTGGTTTAGCTTTCATTTCCTATCCTGACGCTATTTCTAAATTTGAGTTAATGCCACAGGTAAGGGATCGATAGTAGCTTTACACAACAACTACCTATAGGCCTTTGCAGTTCTTTTCTTCATGATGTTGTTTGTCCTGGGAATTGGCAGCACCGTTGGAATGGGTTCGTGTATCATTCGTGTCGTTCGTGACGAGTTTTGTCGTCTTCCTAATTGGCCAGTTGCATTAGCCTTGGCAGTGATTGGTTTCAGTATAAGCATTGTGTATACCACACCAGGAGGTCAGTTTATATTGAATCTTGTCGACTTCTATGGAGTTTCGTTTACCGCCTTAATTTTGGCCATTGGAGAGCTCTTAGCGGTTGGTTGGGTTTATGGTGTTAAACGATTCTGTCAGGACATTCAGTTTATGGTTGGACAGAAGACTGGAATTTATTGGAGGATTTGTTGGGGAATTATCACACCAGGCCTCATGATTTCTGTTCTCATCTACACGCTGATTGTGTTCAAACCTCTAACTTATAAAGATGTTGAGTATCCTCACGTTGCTCATGGTAATTTATTTGTTCGAATTGTTGATTTATTCTAAATTGCATACCTGTTGGTGTATCTGTATTCTGTATATGAATCTTATCTCCCTTCTTAAAGTTTTTGGTTGGACACTGGCATTCTTAGGCTTAGTACAAATTCCACTATTTGCACTCATTGGGGTCTGGAAACAGTTCAAGAACGAACATTCTCTGAAAAAGGTAACGCAAAAAATATAGGTGTCCATTTGGCTTAATCCAATATACATATATCACGAGGAGAGCACTTTATTAGAAAAAAAGCTTTATATTTTCAGAGTTCCGCCAAGGTCCTCAAGCCCGAGAGTACATGGGGCCCTTTGGATAATCAAACTTTTGTAGACTACACAGCTCACCGGAAAAATATTGAATTTACCGAAAATGTACACAGTCGTAACTTACTGAGAAGAATCTTGGAAAATCTTTTCGGATAAAATAACTTGTTTGTATTGAGAAAACGACATAAACTCATACACCCTAACATAATTTTTGTATTCTTTAAATTTTTGTGATCTTTAAATTAAATTAAAACTGAGTTTCAAGTCTCTACAATTACATTGTTTGAAATTTGGGTGTCCCATTAAAAAAAAAAAACTGCAAACTTTGCGGCCAATGTTCGACGTGTTCACACGCTATGCGGGAAAATCCGAACATCAGCTAATTGCCATCATAATATGCAGGTTTGCGTTAACTCAATACATTGTTTGAAATTTGTGTTTAGCCCATGGTTTGTGATTGTTGACTCAAACCGTACAAAAATTTAAAAGTGTTGAACTTATTCAACCTTATCGGGAATTCCTTGGGAAATATTTTTCCCCAAAAATGTTTTCCTTTCCGGGAACAAGTTTCTACTATCGGGAATTCCCCACGGATCTTTTTTCCCATGGGAACAAGTTTTTGCAAGGAAAAACACAAATATTTTCCATAGTAAATGAGTTCCCGATAGGTATTTTTCCCTAGGAATTTTATTACCAATTCCGAAAAGAAGTTCTCGATACCAATTTTTCGAATTTGGGAAAAAATCCATGGGAAAAAAAAGTTCCCGATTAAAAAATGTCGAAAAGAAAGTGGGCTACTATTGCTTTTTTGGCATTGGATATGATTTCTTTAAAAAGATTTTTGTTTAATGCTTTCATTATTATTCAATAGTAAGAAATCAAAGCTTTAAAAAAAATTAAGTGAAATATTGAAGCAAAAAAGTATGTTTGGTATACAGAAAAAAAACAGCTGCTTAATGCTTTAATGCTTTCATTATTATTCAATAGTAAGAAATCAAAGCTTTAAAAAAAATTAAGTGAAATATTGAAGCAAAAAAGTATGTTTGGTATACAGAAAAAAAACAGCCTGCAGGCAGGCAACACTTCGCCCCGCTCATTTTTCAATTGAACACAGATCACAACTATACTGATTCAAAACCACTACTGATTTGAGTGAACTATGCGCATTTGTGTGGTCCAGTTTTTTGTCAGCGCACAGGATTGGGATGGTCAAATGAACGCAATACTTCACAAAAAATGTGCGACGGTGTTCAGACAACATTTAAACACAAAAGCTGCGATCCAGATCTTTTGCTGAACTCGAAATTTCGATCTACCTTCAGGGTGAAGACGACGGATATTATATGTTGCTTAAAACTTAGCTTTTTCAAAGCGAGCCCAGATTACAACTTTTCCGTCATTTTTTTCTGACAGCAGTTGTGTGTTCTATTGAACGAATGGCATTTCTTTCCAGTGATTGCCCTACTGAGACAGACAACCCTTCTACTCTTCTTCATTCTTTACCTGAAACGCCTCTACTGGTTTCGCTGAAAATCTAACCAGTTTAAGATTCAATTAAGATTCAGTCAATTCATACCATTAAACTTTGTTGTCCTTAAATCATAGTAATATACTAAAGTTAGCGTTTCACAAAATGGTAACCAAGATAATAACTTCCCACTGCGAATTGCAAAATAAATAAAAAGTGAACACTTACAATATAAAATTAATATTTTATTTTCATTTAGTGTCATTTTGATTATTTAAACAGTTCTTTTTTTTCAAAATATATATAGCACTTACAATTTCAATAATACACTGTACAAATATTGATACAATTTGAATACTATTTTTCTTGTTGTTAATTCTTATAAATTCCTATTTCATCCTTTTCTGATGACACTCTGTGTCGATGCATCGAGGTCGTCAATTCGTCAATTACATTATGTAGCTTTCGTTTTTTAATTCATATTTTTTTTTGTATTTAATTTTATTTCTGTTTCTAATCAGTCTTTAAACATTGAATTGCAATTAAGGGTAACGTTAAAAATTGCTCTCCTTTTCTTTTATTATTATTTTGTTTTTAACAATTTGACACAATAAATTCTTATTCTTCTTTGTTAAGATCTACTTTTAATAATTACTTTTTTGTTTTGTACTCAAAAGAAAGCAACAACAATTAAATTCTGTTGTTGTCGTATACGAACAAAAACGATTAGTTGTTTTTAATGAAAAAATAAATTTTGATATTTTCGCTTTAGGTTTTAACAAAAATAATTATTTATGAATTTAATATAATTTATCTAAGTGATGTTTTTTTTATTTGACTTTATAAAAATGAGGCACTTTTTGGTTAAAATTTATTAAATATTTTTTTTTGTTTAATTGATTAATGTTATTTTTTATCAACTATATTAAGAGGGATGTATGATAATAATCTATTTACACTTTATTTTACATGTGATTTAATGATAAGTAGAAACTTTCTTATTCATCATTGAACTAAGCTCTTTCGTCAAGTAAATTTAAATTATTTTAAACAAAACAATTGACAAATGAAGTCGATGGGCTTAAAAACACTTTTCATTTTCCTTTTCTGATTCTATTTTTTTTTTTTTTTTTTTAATCATACTGAGTTATATTAGGTAAAGTTAGTTACGACAGACTGCAGCTAATGTGTCTAAGACTATTCGAAGCATAGTCGCTTTATATACTGATATGCCCATCGTGATTAAAACTACTTTCCTAAAAGGGTCATTGGACGAACAAGACCCCATGTGCCAGACTTTGGGACGCACCCTTAACTGCAAGTCGAAGGAATTTACTGCTAAGATTTCATTACTTTGTATAGTAATTCTTTTAACCATCTGAAGATGTGCTGTGACATTTGCATTTCGAATGTTAAGTAGGAGCAGGAATGTTAAGCAGGGCAGGAAATCAATATCGCATCGACAGCTAACATACCTTAGGCATTTTCCATGTTATTTTTCGGTTCACGCACGAATTCGTACTTTTTTAATGAAATGAAAGTAGAAATACTTTCATTTGATGGATTTTGATTTTGTATTTTAATCTTTCATCATACCTAAAGGTGCATCGCTACTAACAAATAGAAAAAAATTTGAAAGTGGAACCCCACTAATTAAGGTCAATTAATGTTAATTTCCTTTCACCCATTTGCAGTCGACTGCAGTCGCTACTAAATTCGATTCTTTTTTGGGTATTTAGGAAATTAAAAAAGTAGTGATTTTTTTATGAATGTGTGTGTGTCTAAGTGACTGATAAAGAAGAAAACAATTACATTCATATTGTTAAGCACACAATTTTTATATTTTTTTTCACCAAATGTTTTCCAAATTCACAACGAAATACTAAACAGTCCTGCTACCTTTAATTTTTTTACATAGGCTGATGTTTTCGATTTGTCAAAACAGTTGTGTGTGTGAAAATAGCTCTGCAAATCCTACTCAAAAAAGAGATCGACTGCAGTCGATTTTTTTTTCTCCTAAATGAATTTAAATTTTTTTGTTGAAAGGAATTCGACATAAGTTTCGACCGCAGAAAGACAATTCGTATTTCAAAAACCTAACTAGTTTTCGGTTCAGGTTTTTGAGCCAACCTTACCTGAGATCTTTCTTTCATGTTATAATCTTTTCAAATAAACATCACAATTTGAGCCACGAAAAGTCCTCAAGTTGAAGAAAACGTGCGTGGACTTTTTTATCTTTCAAACAAAAAGGGTAAGAATAATCCCTATTGAATCTACACACCCGCAAAATTAGAAGGACACAGACTGCTATTTTCAAATCTCCACAGTTGCTTTAGCCTGTTCGTCTCCATTTGTCAAGTGTTTTGTATCGTATAGCAATTAATTATTTCAAAAAAATCTCGTGTATATTTGGCACATCGTTTGACAGACATTTTTTTCTTGTTAAGTAATTTCTCCTCAAACACACATCCCATACAAGTAAAAGATCTCTTGTCTTTCTTAAATCTATAACTTAACTTTTTACACTAAAAACATTTGACAAAAACAAAAAATAAAAATTCTTACATGAAAATCTCGAACTGTTACGTGAACCCTCGACTGAGCGATTGCACTGGTGAAGGTGGTGGTGGCAGAGGAGAAAAGTATGTCGAACTCCTTGAACTCGGTGAAGGCGGACAACTCTCTGGTACTATTCGTACATCGCTGTGGTAATGTGACCGAGGTGTGGGGGGAGGTGGATATGGTTCACTATCGTAATTGTATTGCGCTGAAGAGGATAATTTAGTGGCACCACTTCCACTGCCGCCACCAACACAACCACCATTACTGTTGTTACTATTGCTTTTGCTCGTGTAGTTCGAATCGCTTTCGTCGCAAATATCCGTGGAGCACGGTGTCGGTGGGGGTGGCTGGTTAATGATTTTGTAATGTCGATAAGGTCGACGACTACGGGTTGCTGGACTTGGAGGTGGATTGATAGGATAAGCAACCATACTGCTGCCATTTGTCGTCGAGCTCGAAGCCCCTGTTATGTGGTTTCGATCATAGCTGTTCATGCTGTTGCGGCTGTTAAGAGTGGACATTCGAACAGCGTCCGCAACTGAGGCTATTTTCGAAACCCTCTGGCTCTTGCTAAGTGTTGGTGAAAGGGGATCAGATGCTTGGTCGTCCTTTGGTTCGTTACGATTCTTTCCAAGACGTGCACGACAAAACTGAAGGATATAAACAATCGAGAATATGGTTATCATTGTCGCAACTATGAGAATCATAAAAGCCTTTTTATCAGAAGCTGGCACCAGTGGCGTCGTTCGAGCCTGGGTGCAGATTTCAGGGTTCTCATCAGCTCCATCCGCACAATGATCCCAGCCATCACAAAGATCGGAAGCAGCAATACACACTTTGTTGATTGGACATTGAAAGTCTTGAGGACGCTTGCAGCAGTCTGCTTCGTCATGACCATTCGCACAATTGGTTGTTCCATCACAAACAAGACTCTTATCAATACACTCTCCTGACTGACATCGAAACTGGTCCTGACGACACGAGGGGCAACCCACTTCGTCGGATTTGTCCGGACAATCGTTTTGACCGTCACACCGCCATGACGCTGGGATACAATCCTTGTTATGATCGTTATTCGGCCCACTTCCGGAAACCGGAGCTGCACACGTAAAATAATCTGGTCCACATGCTGGCAGTGCACTACAATTCTGCTTGTCTTCCAGCAACATCAAGCCCTGCGGACATGAGCAGATGTCTCTGGAACGACCTTCTGCTGAAGCGATACAAATGTGGGAGCATTTGTTCTTGGCTTGCAAACAAGTATGATTTCGAAAGAGTTTGGATTCCGGTGTCCAGATAGCTACTATATCAGTTATTTGAGAAAGACGTTGAATCTCCGGCCGACGACCTTCACCTGTGATTGTTACACGCTCCACACCAGTTTTGTCGTCAAGCCAATAGACGAAACCCTGCAGAGCTGCAATCGAAATCACTTGACTTATGTGGGTAGAGACGAGTATTTTTCTGAAACAAGAAACAAATAAGAAGACAAACATTTGGAAGACGTAAACAGAACTTACTTATTTTTTCCGTTGATGTCCATGGAATCGATTCGTTTACCATGAGCATAGAACACCATATCCGTTTGTTGGTCTACAGCCAGTGCCGTGACACCTTCAAGCTTAAAGGCCAAGATAACACGCTCAGGACCGTCTACTCGAGACCGCATAATAGCCTGTTGACTCCCAACATCAGTCCAGAACAGTAAGCGCTTCATTGTATGCACAGCTATGTTTCGCGGTTTTTCCGAGTCTCCCGTGTCAATGACTCCTATTGATTCACCTTTGAAGCTGGAGAAGAAATGGACATAATTATGAATTCCTTAAAAAAAAAATGTTTTTATCGTACTTGGTAACATTGATTGTATTTGTGTGCGAACAAGTCCAGAAAAGGAGGCGCCCAATAACATCAATAGCAATGTCAAACGGCTGCGATCCTGATCCAACCAAAGTTGTTATCCGAGTTCCGTTGACAGGAGACCACTTTATGCTGTGGCTTCGACCTTCGACCTGAGAGAAGATACGACGATAAAAAATGTTAATTGAAAACATATTTGCTTAACTCACCCAATACAAATGATTCATTATTGGATCATATTCTACTGCACGAACGTTCTTGCCACTAACTGGCAGTGGAACATCTGGGCAGTCTGAAGTATTTGGTAGCAATCGACCGAAAGAATTTCTTTGGCTGAATATTATATAGTTTCTAGGGGGCAGACAAGCAACATTATCCTTGGCCAAGGTAAAATGTGTTGGACATCCACAAGTCATGGATCGTCTTCCTGGCAATGCGAGACACAGATGAGAACATCCACCGTTATTCACGCGACATGTGTTAGTTCCAGTTTGACGGTTATTATAAAATATTAGCAGAGAACTAATATAGGTCATGTCATTGTGCACCAAGCTTCTATTTTGGCCTGTCATCTTGTGAACTCTTTCAATATCTCCGGTGTTCCAATCACTCCAGTAGACATAATCTTGATATAGCGACACGGCATATGGCTCATCAACATCAGTTCCTACAAGAACTTGTCTCTTCTTTCCGTCAGAGTCAGCCGATTCTATTTTCGTTGGCCTGCTTTGTGAAGCCCAATAGAGCCGTCTCGTTTCTGGATCCAAAGTAAGTCCAGTGGCATGGTTTGCTGCCGAAATAATTGTCATCAGTTCTGACCCATCCATTGCAGCTCTCCTTATCGAATCTGAAGGTGACTCCGTCCAATACATGTAACCTTTCTTTGGATCTAGAACTAGGCTACGTGGTTCTTCGATTCCCTTCCACAGCAGTACCTTTCTGCTGGTGCCATCTAAACGAGCAACCTCAATACGCCTCGCTTCGGAATCTGTCCAGTAAATGTTATGCGCCAACCAGTCAACAGCTATTCCCTCGGGACGAATCAAACCTGCATCAACTATGCGTTGCACGATTGATCCATTCAGAAAAGCTCTGTAAATACATTTGGACTTTTGATCTGTCCAGTAGATTCGACGTTCCGCTACATCAACATCGAGAGCATGAGCATCGCGAACATTCTTGAATGGGATAACATCATCGTTGTGGTTTCCTTCATTATAGTCAATCGAGATTCTGCCAATGTGCTCTTGACGGGAAAATAAGAGAAAAGCTTCTGGGATGACACACGTTTTCTTGTCATTAGACAATTCATATTCGATGGAGCAGCGGCAAACATAGTCGCGTGGTCTATTCAGACAAAGGTGGGAGCATCCACCATTCTTGACTGCACAAGGATTGGTCCCCTTGACTTCTCGCAGGCGAGTAACTTTCAAACCCATCAAATCTGGAAACTGGTCTACGACAGTTATACGATTGTTTCCGGTGATTTTATGAGCTCGATCAATGGACCGCCGCTGCCAATCAGTCCAGTAAAGGTAGTCATCAAGAAGACTGAGACCTGAGTTTGAAATAAAAGAAAATTAGAAAAAGGAGAAGAAAATAGAAGAGGAAGGAGAAACTCACCAAAAAGATGTTTCAGATTTTCGCTTATCACCACCCTTCTATCAGATCCATCCATGCTGGCCACTTCGATCTTATCCGTCTTGCCGTCACACCAATAAATAGTTTTCGCTTCAATATCCAATGCAATCCCGTTCGGCCAACCTAGATCCTCCGACACTAGTACAACTCTCTCCGACCCGTCCAGAGAAGATCGCTCGACTTTTGGTTTCTTTTCGTTCCAATCACTCCAGAACATCCAGCCCAAGCTTGGTGCCAGTGCTATTGCTCTTGGTTCTTCTAAATGCTCATAGATCAAAACTTTTCTTGCCGATCCGTCTAAACGACACACTTCTATTCTATCAGTCTCAGAGTCAGTCCAGTACAAGTTTCTTGCCAACCAATCAACGGCCAAACCATCTGGGTGTTTTACTTCTGATGTCAAAAAGTCTTGCATTCCGGTCCCATCTGGGTGAACCCGACGTATCGCAAAAAGTTCCACGTCAGACCAATAGATGTACTCCTCAACAGGATCATAGTCGATAGCAATTGCATATTTCACCTTACCCAAGCTAAGGGGGAATATCGTAAAGTCCGGAAGATCTAGAGAAATCTTGCTTATTTGCGTTCGTTGCACAAGGAACAACATCTCTTGAGATCCATTGGCACAGGTGAACGGTGTGAGAAGTTTCACACCTGTTGGGCATGCGCAGCTATAGCCCTGAGCATTAGTTGAAAGAAGGCAAAGATGTGAGCAATTCCCATTATTATGAGCACAAGGGTTATCTCCGAAAGGCTGTAGTGATTTATCCCAAGCCCTAACAGCGATCGGAAATTCAGGGGTGTCAATCAATTCTTTCAGTTCTTTAGTGATGAGATCGTACGTATTTATTGATCCCACTGACCAATCAGTCCAATACAATCTCTGATCAAAATATGTTAAGCTATAAGGATACTTTAGATTATTTATTACTGTTCGACGACCACTGCCATCCAAGTTCATCACGTCCAAGAAGAGTAATTTCCCATCGACCCAATAGACAAGTTCATTCTCCAAGTCCACAGTCAGCCCATTTGGCCAGAACAGATCATCTTTTACAAGAGTCATTCGCGATATTGGATCTCCATCCATGCTAGCTCGTTCGATCTTTGGATTATCGCCCCAATCTGTCCAAATCATCAAACGACTTTTTGGGACAAGCGCAATAGCCCTCGGCTGATCCAAATCCGTCCAAAAAAGAACCTTTTGAAATTTTCCATTCAAAGTGGCTACTTCAATTCGGTTTGTCTCGCCATCAGTCCAATAGATTTTGTCTGTATACCAATCGATTGCTAATCCTTCTGGCTTATCCAGCCCCGAGGAGATAATCGTCTGCTTCAAAGCTTTTGTTGTTGTCGTTGAACTCACATTGATGCACTCAATAATCTCGAGACCACAATCAGCCCAACAAACCAAGTTTTTCTCATAATAGAAATCTATTGCCATAGTTTCCATGAGATCCTTGGCGATTACATCAACGGCTGGCGTCCCAACTAGACGGGTTATGTTCGCTACCTTAATATCACGATACGTGGTGAACAGTAAAGTTGCTGGGGAATTGTGAACCATTGGAGTAGTTGATATGGCGGTTGTCGTTGACGTTGTCGTTAAGCTGGTGGTAACAGTAGAGGCGGTATGAACTGAAAAAAAAAACAATAAATTAGTTCCAAAGTATGCTCCCTATAAAACTGTTAACGATAACAATAATGACAGTCAACAGTCCATTTCGAACAGTTTAGTTTAGATCGGTCTCTAAAGGATTTTTCATTGTTAGAGGTAGTATCGGGGATAAGGCTATCAGCCAATCTGCAGACTGCTGAACGGCGATGAAGACACTAATCCCGCTGTCAGGCAGAACGCCCCATTCAACTTGGATGAAGATCAAGAATGCCATCTTCCCGACCTACAAGAAGTCAAGCTTGCCAGACGCAAGATCTGCAGGTGCAGATCCCCTTGACACCGAGCTGGAAAGGAGTAAGCATCACCTTATCTGCGTGGACATAAGTCCCCGGGACATAAGTCCCAACTTTTATTTTTGGGACCTATGTCCCACTCGCACTCATGTTTTCGGTTTGGAAGTTATGTCATACGCCATCGGGACATAAGTGCCAACTTTTTTCCGTTGGAGATGGGACATAAGTCCCAATTTTTCAGGAATAGAGCTTAGTAAATCGTTGTCCATTTCTACTAGGCAACCAAACAATTTTTGCTTGCCATAAAGTTGTTGGACCTTGACACCTTTATCTCAAATGATTTTAGGTAATGGAACCAATTACCTCTAGATAATTTCAGAACCATTATACAGGGTGTTCCGTACTTTGTGTATTATCCTTTGGGGTGTGATTCTTGGTCATATTCTAAGAAAAAAATTGTTCTACAGTAAAGCTCGTTTCTCAACTTTGACATCACTTTTTGACAATTTAAAAAAAGGATAACTTTGGTGTTAAATTCGATATCTCTGTCAATACTCATGATAGAGACCTAATCTTAGACTTAATTTTTTGTAGAAATAACAACCTTTAAGACTGTATTTAAGTTAAGGTTCCATAGGTTTAGGGTTGCCAGATTTTCAATTTTGAGTGGTGTTCAAATTTTCTTCCCGAAACAAAGTTTTGACTTTGAGGTAATTTTTTTTCTTCAGAAAATGCCTGATAAACAAAGAGTTTCTTTATTTTTTACAGATGAACAAAACAATAATAAAAAAAAAACTCAGTAATAAGTGCACTCAAAAACCCATACATTTTATGATACTTGAAAAAATACAAAACGGGTGAAATTTAAAAAAAAATTAAATCGCTAAAATATCAGCATAAGGATTAACAGCTTTATGAGTCGAAAAGTGTGCGTTTTGGGTGTTACACCATGGAATGACCCTTTACTGTAAATTTACAATAATTTATTGTACTTTCCTATTTCTTATGTTATTGCCTTCTGACTCATATAAGGTGAATTCACATGAGTACGACCAACGAACGACGAATAAATCAAGAAATGTGATTTTAAGTACTTTACAAGCATAAATTTCTCACGAATTTTTTAGGAAACGATGGAAATATAGTTCATACTTATTTTTAGATGGATAAACTCTTCTTTTTGTGCCTAAAATTAAAGCAATAGAGAAAAGAAATTTATTCGTTACGAATAAATTTTATTCGTAACGAATAAATTTATTTTTTCTATTCCCAAAAGCTTAGGCACAAAAATAAGAGTTTGTTCGCCAAAAAATAAGTATGACTATATTGCCATCGTTTCCTAAAAAATTCGTGAGGAATTTATGCTTGTAAGGTACTTAAAATCACATTTCTTGATTTATTCGTCGTTCGTTGGTCGCGCTCATGTGAATTGCCCTATACTGTTTATATTAGGTCCGTTCGTTGAACTTTCCCCAGGGTTGACCCAGGTTTTCTTGACAGCCCTATGAGTTGTCAAAAAAACCTGGGTTTTCCAGTCCTGAAAAAACGCTAAACCACAAATCACCATACATCCCTGTCATTAAAAAAAAATACATGCCATTTGACAGCCCTCAAATCGCCACAGCAAAAAGCTAGGGCGAGTTGGGGGAAAACCTATGGCAAACCTATGGCTCAAAAAACACTCAACACGAATTTAGGTTTCTCAAAAAACGCTTTGTGGCGACCCTAGGGCAACCCCAGGGCTTCAACGAACAAACCTCTTGTTACTAGAAAAAAAAAAAAAACTGCCAGACACTTGAAAGCAGAGTTAGCGTAGCAAACTCATTTTTGGAGGACACCGTGAATTAGTCTTTTAAAATATGAACGAAACATGACCCAACATCATGAGGTACCCATCTTAAGTAATTCAAAAATATATACCTTAACAGTACATACATATGTATACTGTACAATCCACTACAACCGCAACCATTATTAATATTCTCCACCATGCACTGTTCTCAAGAACCCTGCACATTTCGAAATTAAATCGAAAAAAGTTTATCCTACGCCAAAACACTTGAGTTTTCACTGCCTCCCTTCCTCCCACCTAATTCCTTCTTCAACTTTTTTTTTTTTTTTTTGCTGCTTGTTCGGATTACCTGTGCATACGTGTCCGCTGTCCAAATAAAACATAAGTCCTCCTTAAGAACTTTATCTGTCATTACTCTTGTGCACCAGGGCTGCTGCAGGCAGCAGGGGGATGATGCTGATGCATAAGAAGTTCATGAATAAAAAATTCCCTCATTATGAACCTCGCTCGTTAGAATTGAATAAAACCTTGAACAACTATTATGTTAAGTCGTACTCTCGAAACCAACGGAACCAGCAACCATCATGCTCCTGGCACACGCTGTTTTATCTTCATCATCATCATCGTTCGACAAAAAATGTGTATAGAAAAAAAAAGAGAGAAAAAAAACACAGTAAGCCACACACTTCCTCCGTGGCAACGGCAGCAACAGCAGAAGCATCAGGAAAGCTAGCTAGCAGCAAGATTCCGGAGCTTTAGTATGAAAACGGTGTTGGGTAGGCATCATAATGCAACAATGCCGAGGCAAAATCAAATAGGTTTGGGGCTGAGGGTGGTTTTGGGTTATACTGTGCTATACTGGGCACAGCATGCCAACTGAGGGCCACAAGGTGTGTGCATAATTAATTCCATGCATGTGGCAAATTACGGGAAATCATTACTTTTCCTATGGGAGTCCGTGCACGTTTGGTGCAGGGGATTTTGGATACAAATACTGGATACAGCTTCTCAACTGCCAGCTATCACATGAACTGAAAAAGGGGTTCCTAGTAAATAGTTACCATCAACCTTCCCAATGCAATGCAGCTAAAAAAAAATGAAATGTTTCTCTATTTTTCTGTTTATTTTTTCTCGAATACGACTGAGGAAGGAACTGATGCCATGCCTGCGCTCTGGTGAATGAATCGCGAGCAATGGTGATTACGGTTAGGGGAGGAGGTTGTTGTGGCAGTGAGTCAGTTAGCCGGAAACTTCAACATTCCCTCATTTAGGCTCTGCCATCCATCCGAATACGCCATCCTTCGCCTCTCATCTCCACGAACACCTCCCCCCCGCCCATCATCCCCATCATCGCCATCGTCGTCATAGTTGTTACCCACTTACGCTGGGGGTAAATATTGCATTTCAACATTTTATTATTTCAGCGAATAAACTTGCATCCACTACATCCGTGGCATCTGGGGGAAGATCGAGGGTAGTTGATGGAGATGGGCTGGGCGGCCAGGCCGAACTACCACTGCACCGAACCGCACCCCACCGCACACGGCCAGCAGCAGCAATGGGTGCATTCTTCAATTTTTCATTTTTTTAATTAAAATTTTGTTTCATCAGAATAAAAATTAATTATGTTGAATTTAAATTAATGCCAACCAAACCAACCAACGAACCAAGGAGTTACCTGCTGCCTGGTTGCGTGGGTATATCCTGTGGAAGGATGCTTTAGTGCAGATTGGGGGTTAAGTTGAACGCTGATGAAGTTGGAGGAAGTATAGAGAAGCAGCACACTAAGTGGGCGATGGATGGTTGGTTGGTTTGGTTGGATGGATGCATAAAATGGAAGCCATATTGTTGCTATTCACCGCATGGATGCCGTTGTGGCTCAATTTCGCCTATTAAGCCTTGAAGTGTAGTTGTTGGTTGGTTCGTTGGTTGGTTGGCTTGACTTATGGTAGGCTGTTATGACCTCTTCCATGCGTACATTAATAAATAATATTATGTGGAACTTAATATTGTTGTGATTGCTGCAGTAGCTCCCGCTCCTATACCTACTGCTACTGCTTTTCATGCCTGATGCAATTGCATCTATATGCACGGTTTTTTTTTCAGCTGCAGTGATGCATAAGTCTTGTCCTCTGCTTCGCTCTAGTCCTGTTTTTCCACTTGTGCCGTTGTTGATGGTTGGATGAGTCCTTAATTTCATTTTAACTATGCAATGGTTTACCTGTTCTTGTTGTTTTTTTTTCTTTTCTACTTTTTCTCTGTTTAAGGTAGAACGAATGTGGAAATTAATGACAAATTGTTAGGTTGAATCAGTGGTCAAGTGGTGGTGGCGGTGGCCGGTGGGGTTGACTGTTGAGACCCAGCATTTGCTGACTAAACATGAGCAATTCTCTCTGATGGAAAACAGCATTGCAGACATTCAATAGCTGTAAATTTCAAATGAAAATTAAAGCCGCAACCATCAGCAACTTAATGCACCAACTTTTTTAAGTTTGTTTTGTATACCGCAACATATAATATTTCCAATTGTTTTACACGAAAGATCCCTATCAAAATAAGTAAAATTATTTTTCAGTAATTTTTATTTTTGCCAAAATAACATTAATTAGCAAACGAAGACCCAGAAAATGGTTCAAATCTGCTCAGGTAAGGCTAGGTTAGGTTTAAATGACTGTCAGGAAAACAAGTGACTAAGTGTGTCATATTAAGTCCGCTGTGATATAACATAAAAAATGTGAGGAAGAGCCTCACTTAATTAAACCGTTTAGGGCTTCTAATAAAGCAATGGAGGTATAGGATACCTGTGTTCTTCAGGTCGCTTAGATAATCGAAGAAAAAATCTCCTAAATGTAGTTTGTTTTTGAAGAAGAGGGCAGGACACGAACAGAAGAGATGTGGGATTGGCTCTTAATCCTCGTCCTAACAGCTTCAGCAGTGTCATTGTGTGATAGAACGCACAATGTTGAATTACATACCTACACTCCGTAGCGAGCCCCTCTTCGACCCTTGAAAGATTTGTATCGAAGTTAGTTGAATCAACTCTTAGGCCACGCACTGAAAGTTGAGCTGCATAACGAAGTCGCTTAGTTTTAAATTTTGTACGAATTTTGCCACTTTACCGCTCAGTATTTTGCCGTGCCGTAAGTGCTCGTAATCCTAAAGGAATCATGATGGAATTGCGACTTGAAAGTTGTTTTCAGAAACCAGTGTAGTTGGAGTGACTTGGTATTGATCCGAACAAGTTCAAGATGACTGAGTGCATAATAGTGTTATTGGTCCATTGAGAGACGGCTCTGGGACTTATGACTGCGCTTGTGGCCAACTGTCTAGCTCCGCTCACGCATACATACAGTAGTATCGCTGGAATTTGCTTAGTTAGTTACTTTATATAAATCTGTCCACCATAATACTACTGTTAGAGGAGACAGTACTCCGCCCTGCGGTGTTCCTCTACTGACAGATCTTTTTGTAGAGAGCCCCTTTAGCTTTGTTAATTTTCCTTCTTTTTAACATAGGATTTATCAGCTCTACTACGGAGCTATCCACTTTAAAATTCATCAGCGGCGTTGTAATCAAGAAACTAAAACTGCGCAGCTGCAGTTGTCCTTGATGCCCAGCTTTTCAAGGTAGCTGGAGATCAGTTGGAAAGGGGCATGCACCAGCTGATCTGCATGATCAGTCAAAAGAAAGCATACCTAAATATCGTATGTCTATCCTAAAAAAATGAGACTCTCACAATTGAGGCAATTAAAGAGAAATAAACCTCTTTGACGTCAGAAATAAAATCCTGGCTGCTGTAATATGTGAACGTCTGAAACCCCCCACCTTAACAACTCAATAATTATACAGTTTTAGAACTCAAAATTTCATAATCAACCCTACTGTGATACGATTTATTTAACATCATTCTTGAAAAGATTGTACAAAACTCAAACGTCAACACCAGAGGCATAATCTCTCAAAAGTCTAACAATTACTCGCTCACGCAGACGATATTCAAGAAATGGGAAGAAGCAAGCAAAATGTAATAGAAGCTTTTGTGAGTGAATGGACACCAACGCTACGGCTCGACGGGTTTTCAAAAACACATTGCAGTTAAATCGTGGAGGTAGAAACCTCGTCCTAAATGGCGCAATCAAGTGAAAGAACACAAAACCGACTTAGAGCTGAGGTTACTCGCCTGAAATCGAAATTGTTATCGAAAGAGAAGCCCAGATTTACCATGAAATGTAATGCCTACCTATCAGTAAGTAAGTAAGCGCCTTTGTATTTGCAAGGTTACTCACATTATTGAAGACCCTCTATGCTAAAGAATGCTGTTAGACTGTACTCCTTATTGTGATGGAGGTAATATTCAATAATACGTACCAGGGTGTGTAGGGCCGTGTCTACCAATATTCCTTTGCAATATGCGTGTTTAGCTGTAGAGATAGGATTTGGATCTATATCACTACGTAGATGGCAATCAATCAATCGTTCTAGCGTCTTAATAAGTAATTTCAAATTATAATATTTTTGATTCGTTTTTGTCCTATTTTTGGTCAAGAAACGCTGACTACCTTACTTTTTGCAGTAGCATTCCACATTTTCACATCATGTTAATAAAAACCTATACAATGTAATATAAAGATAATATTTCAGTAGAAAGATCATACGAATCAAATCTCTGTATTATATTATGTGCGGTGGCAAACCTTTTATGTAAAATTTATACGAAATAAAGAAATATCTATCTATCTATCTCATAAAAATAATATTTTTGAAAACAAACCTGTACTACTGTCAACTTTATTTCAAAAACGTTTAAACTGCGGTAGGTTAGGTTGCGTCTGTGCATATATTTATTCAATATCCCCTTTGACCTAAAAGCAGTAGAATACATTTGAATTGAATGATAACGTTTCTATGCTTTGTAACTGATGTAAACATGCAGATTAAAAATGACGAGACAGCCATCGTGGTGGCATGAACAAAGTAGGTTAATTCTGAGTGTAATCATATGCACAGAAGGAAAATTGTAAACATAGACTAGACAAGACATAGGCCCCTATTGCGAGTGTCGTTTGGCTGTCGATACACGACGGTTGTCGACAGTCGAACATCGAAAATGAAATTTGGTATTGCGTATTCTTATTGTTCGATATTTTAAAATTGAATTCGGTAGTTATCGTCTGTATTTTTGCGTTCGACTATCACTGAAACTAACTCAAATATCAAATTATAGAATTTATTCACAATGACTACTTTCATTATTCACAGCGAACAGAAATCCTTGTCGATAGAGATACGCAATACCAAAAGGAAAATTTATCGAAGCTTTCGATCCTTGTCGCATCGAATGTTAGACGACACTCGCAATAAGGGCCATAGACAATAACCAAGCAAGATTCAAACAAAATTTTTTAGGGAACAGTCAAAATTAAAGTTTCAGTTTAATTTATAAATAAGTTTTTCAGAATAGTTATCAATTTGGTATCCTTTCCAATGCAAAACATAGGACTATTAACATTTTTTTCAGGTGATAACATTTCTAGAAATGCTTTTTGAATTACTGTATAAGCAAAACCCGACAGCTTACCTTGGCCACAAATTTCTTCGATATCAAACTACATTTTCCTTAAGGGGTTACATGGGCTTCACGACTTCGAAAAATCGATTTTTTTATTGTCTTCTTAAATAAAATATCTCTAGAATACTGTCTTAAATTTGAAAAACGATCAGTTTTTGAGATATAGTCTTGAGAAGTCACACATTTCAAGGGCAGCAAGCGTTAGCGCACAAAATTTTAAACAGTTTTTTGTCGAAATTCAACCGATCTAGATGAAATTTAACACACGTCTCTAGTCGAAATACAATTTACAAGTACTTGAACGAAGGAATATCGTTTTTACTTGCTTTACATATATAAGTAAGCCAAGTGACAACTATCGTTCGATCAAGTTGATGTCCCACACTATGAAGATCGTTGAGCGGGTTTTGGATAGCCGACTGCGGAAAATAATAAGGCTGTCTGATAACCAATGCGGATTTGTCGCGGGTAAGTCAACTACAGACGCAATCCAAAGTATAAGGATCATTATGGAAAAACACCGAGATGCCTTAGAGGATTTGCATATTGTGTTGGTTGACTTCGAAAAAGCATTCGATCGACAACCACGAGATCTGATATGGGTGGCCCTCAGACACCGAGGAGTTCCTGAAGCCTATGTGCGAATAATTATGGACATGTACGATGGAGCAGTTACAAAAGTGAGATGCCCAGATGGAGTCACCGAAGAATTCCAAATAACAGTAGATGTACATCAGGGAAGTTTCTTGAGTCCACTGCTCTTTATTGCTGTTCTGCTAAAAAGACTGAATACCTGTATTGTTGTTGCTGCCATTTTTCTGATCCAGACAAGCCTATTCCAGACATTTATTTGAATGGAAATGTGCTTCCCAAGTGTGAAAAGTTTAAATATCTGGGATCTATGATCAATAGTGAAGCAACTTGTGATGACGACATCAATCATCGAGTAAGCGTAGGGTGGATGAAGTGGCGAGAAAACTCCGCTATCTTCTGTGATCGAAAAATGCCCCCTAAGCTGAAGGGAAGACTTTACACAGCAGTTGTCCGTCCAGCTCTGACATACGGTTCACAATGTTGGACAATGTACAAAAAGTATGAGAGCAAATTGACGGCAGCCGAAATGAAGATGCTTCGGATGACAGCAGGAGTAACAAAGCTTGATCGAATTAGAAGTACTAAGATCCGTGGAAGCCTTCATGTCAAAAGTACCATCTTGGACAAAATTCAGCACGACCGGCTCAGTTGGTATTGTCATGTTCAAAGGAGAGATCCGCAGAACCCCGTCCAAAAGGCAATATCGTACAACGTTTCAACAAATTCGCGACGAAAAAGAAAAGGCAGGCCAAAACACTCCTGGTACAAGCAAATGCAAAAACAGCAGCATTTGGTTGGCCTCAGACATGGAACAATCCAAAACCGGGAGGCTTGCCAACGCTTTCTGAGGTCAACGCGGTGTACCCCACAGGCGGATCACTAGTGTGAAGCAGAAAAGTGGGAGAGTTGTGATCGCCGGAAATGGAAAGAAGAAGAAGTACTATAAGCCAAGTGCAGAAAAAAAGATTTGAGATAACAATTAAATATGACATTGCGATGATAGAGAATACGAAAAAAGTGGGTCCTGCAATTCTTTCTGCCTGTCTGTCTGTCCATGGAAGCCTGACCCGCTTGACCGATATTCTTCAAATTTTGCAGTTGGTGTCTGTGAGGCAGCCTACAGAGTGGTTTTTGGAATTAAGTCTTTAGGTCGTGAAATAACGGTACCTGCTATACAAACTATATGATAATATTTGTTTTTCTCGAAAACGGCTCGAACGATTTCGATTAAATTTTGTTTGAGAAACTATTTTTAATTGTCTCTTTTGTGATGCAAAAATTTTTTTCGGAAAAAGTCTAAGAACAGTACTATAAACTATATAATACTTGCTTATTAATTACTTACATGATTCTGACGAAATGTTATGTTAAAGAAGTCCTAGGTGGCTTAAAAAGAAATTTTTTTTTGATATTTTTTAAACAGTGACTATGATTTTTTTCAGATTTTTTGTAGAAGTTAGATCTTTAAACTTGCATACTTGATTTTTAAAACTCATTTTTTAAAAACATAAGGTTTCTTCAAAAAACTGTTCTAACGATTTTGATTAAATTTTCAGTGTTTATATGTATTAGAAACTGCTAAAAAGTGGCGTTTTTAGATTTCGCTACAAATCTCTGGAGTATTTAATTTAGTTTTTTTTTCGATATTTTTTGCGATTCTATTCAATTTACATAATTGATGTAGTTGGCAACCCCAAAGTTCCAACTTTATTTTTGTTTTTTGTTCACTTCAAATGATAGAGTAAAAAGTTCAGCTGTACACGCACCTTTTTTCACTTGGTGTTGCCGTGATTGAAGTCGCAAAGGCAAAGGAGTTTTGAATATTTTTTCAAGAAAGTTTCAGAAACTATTTAAGTTACAGTCTAAACGTTCAAATAAATACTGAAAATGATCTTATTCGAGATGCAAGCTATGTACTAGCTCTTATAGTATTTCAATGGACTAGTGAAGTTTGATCAAATTGCACCCCTAAAAAATCTGATATTCAAAAAATATTTCTATTTTATAAGTACACGTGTATTTTTATACACCCGCCTCAAAAGAAAAGTGGTTTATCTCAAAATATGCAGTTTTTCAGAAAATAGAAATAAAAAATTTTAATTCTTAAAAAACGAATTTTCGTTTTGAGGTAAAACTCGTAGAACAGAAAAAAAAACATCAATTATCTAATCAATTAATTAAAAACTAAATTTATTTTGATTTTTCCGGCATAACTAATTCAAAATCACAAGGTTTTGAAATAAACCACTTTGTTTCTGAGAGGAATGTATTTAAAAACTACAATCTAACGCTTTTAATAGTTTATTCACGTAGTAAGAATATACGTGCAATTGAATACGAGCATTCAATCGAAAGCTATTTAGCGCACAGCACACCTACATTTGCTATAAACGTGTAAGACTATCCTCCAACCTGAAGTGTCACCTTTCGATTGTTGACAGCCCAGAAAGTCTTGAAACCTTTAGCATTTACTTGGATTTTAGTACAGCTTAGTTTGCGTATAGCTTTAAACTGAACCTCTCCATATTCATTCCCTCTGTAGAACTCTGAAAGAACACAAAACCTTCTTCTTCCCTAGAAAGCGAAAACTCAATTATGAGATCACCCCCCTCCACAAACTAAAGTTCACCCACCCACAGAACATTACTAATTTCTGATTCAATTCAAGAACAGAAGAACTGCTCTGAAACTTTCTATGGGTTGGCACAAAAATTTTCATTGCCCAGAGCTCCATAAGCTCACACCTCTTTATATTCTATCTAATAAATAAAATGCAGGCATATCGAATTCATCTGGTTAATTTCCCTTTCCCACTATTGGTCGATTGTTAGAGTTCCTTAATATGCTTTTCACCAAGTTTTTAGCTCTTTCTGGAAATAGTACTTGAAGCTGACAGTTCGAATGATTTGAATGATGTCAAACGAATGTTAAACCCATAACAGACATCATGAGGCTTTTCACAGGCATGCTGTGGAACCAAGAATAAAATTTATTAAAAACCAGGTTCTATGAGACGACTATTTGAGGACATGAGTATTCACTAAAGAAAGTTTGAAATACAACTGTACAGGCACAATGTAATAGCATTTTTGAATAATACTTCTCTTTCTGTAAAATCACAATATCCACTCTTGCTCAAAAGACCAATTTTTGCATTTTTGCTGTATTTGCATTTACTTGTCTTCTTACCATTACGGTTTGGAAGAATTCCTTGCTCTTTTTTTCCTATTTGCTTCAATAATGCAACATCAGCCTGACAGAGCTGCATCCGAGTCAATTCATTGATCTTTCCTCCTTCTCCTTGCAAAACCAATTTGAATGTTCTCCCACACTCTACGGCAATTGCTTGCATGGGTATCTTGAGACGAAGCACACAAAACATTTGCTCTCTTTTTGTTTGCGTGTGCGACTTTTACATATATCGGCCAAACTGATCAACCAACATATCGAGATATCCAGCGACGAAAGACAGACTCATTGAACTCATTGTGCTCCCAGCTCCCCCACATAATCATTATACCAAGCCTTTTGCGGACACAGATACCATGCAATACACTCCTATATATCGACTAGCCAGCCAGACCATCACCAATCAATCTTTTGCATCTGCAACGCGTCAAGTTTTATTTGGTTTTACCTGGGCTTCAGAGCTACGTAAATATGCTTTCGCATTCATTAAAGTCCACTTCAGATGGTCTGCCTGTATTCCTTTCCACATCATTTTCGATGCAATAAAGCCTGGCGCACTCTGCTCTTGTTGTTGCTACTTTGCTTACCCCCGTAAGAACTCTAAGTCCCCCCAATAAGGGCGGACGTATCTCTTTCTCGAAATCAGAACTCTAAAACAACACCATAGTCATACATTCAGACTCTCGCATCATGTTACTACTTCTGCAGAATATATTTCATTTTTGTTGTTATGTTGTTACAGGCATAGGCATCAGTTCCTTCTTCCATTTAGGCACTTGAACATGTTTGTACATACTTTTCGTCGAGAGTGGCTGACATATTTCGAACTCCCTAGCCCGCAGCAACAGAGGCAACAGAGCCCAGTTAAGGCTCACACACAACACACATTATAAGTGGAATCATTATTCCTGTGCAACTGCGTGGTAGTAATTTAAATAATGCTACACACACAAGATTGGTATCAGGATTTAGATTTCAATTTTCAGATTTGCAACAGAAAATGGGGAGCTATGTAAGACAAAACAAAAAAGTCGTGACAAGAGATTCATGGAGCCATCCATGATCCATGTCGTTGTCCGTTCGTCATGGATGCGGAGTGCCAAACAATAATGTTATTCACTTTGAATGGGATGTCTCGTGGGAAGGAGGTCATCACTTTGAGTGGTGACACAATCAACATTGATGTTCCAGAGTTTCTCCGGACTCTAATTGCGTTCTTAGCCATCGCCCATCCTATTTAATCAAAATGCACTGCAACTGCGAGTAACTAAACTGAAGGCTCACACTACTTTTAGCAAAAATAGGTTCAGGGTAGCAACTGATACAAAAATTAAATTTGTAAGGCATGTTCTGTCGACGTTAAGAAGAAAAAACCGGTAACAAAATCAAGAGCTGCAGCCAAATATTATGTGAACAGTTTTTACGACGAGGCGCTTAAAATTAAGAACAGAAATAAAAGTGAAGAACAAATACGAACACTTTTCGAGTAAAAAACGTAGAAATCACTAAGAGCATTGATATGAAGTAAAAACTTTCAATGAAAAAGTTTTAAAAGTTCAAACTTTCAATACCATCTTACCACTGGTGGGGGAAAACAGTAGCACAGGGCAACTTTTTTCAAAAATCCAGTAAAACTCACATTCAACAATGCAGGACAATCCTTTACAAAAATATGCTGACACTTCGTCTAGGCTATTGTCGCTGAAGGTTCGAGAAAACAAAACACGTCAGGTCAGGGATGGGTTGATGTATGGAAGGCATCCTTGAGCTGGTTTGTAACTATTGTTGGGATTTGAAAATATGATGATTTCTTCAAATGGTGTGCAGTTAAAACAGATCTATCTAAGTCAGTCTTACACTTGAAAGTGCTTTTAAGAATCTCTGTTTTTGTTTCAATTGTCACTTAAAGTGAATCTATTTCAGTGGCCACTACTATAACGTGCAATTATCCATCAAGTCACACATCACGTGTCCATCAACCGCTTGCGAGCCACTACATCCTTCCCATACTTAACAAGAAACAGGGTAATAATTGCTTCACCACGGGAGAAAAACCAACAAAATATTCGACAACACCCATCATCATCGTCCTCCTTGCAGGTTGCACCAACAACCACCAGACATAGGCACTCCATATATTGCATCCTCCGCCTTCTTCCATCATTTTCTCATACCTCCTCGATGGATGGAGATGGAGATGGATGTGTGCCGTCCTCTCGTCAACATTGCATTTGCAAGTAACCAAAGTATTTAATCATCGTATTTAAATTATAATCACCCAGTGAAGGGAAAGAATTACGGACGGATGTGGATACGCTTACACACTCCTCCTTATTGCAGCCGCAGTATACGACACCAATTGGGAAAAGGGGAGAGAAGGGGTCGCGAGCGAGTATAAACATTCACTTGGGATTCCGGCCGGGACGGGACTGGGCCTGGGACTGTTTTATGAAATGACGAAAACTGAGATGTTTTCTCGCATCGTAATTTTTTGATCGACTTGAGTTCTTGGGCAAGATGGAACAGATGCAAGGAGGGCCATTGCAACTTCTGCTGATGCCATTGGATGCTTAAGCAAATATTCATATCCCTCTGGCAAAAGGATTCTGAACAAGCGCCACAGCAGCAGAAGTAGGATAAGCCAGTGGCAGGGACTTCAAGTTAAATACAATTTCTCTGGCATTTTACTCTGAGGGTTTGCAGAAGGAGGCGCACTAAAAAAAACTCTATGTGGATAAACTTAACCCTGCTCTCAATTCGCGCACAGCAATTCCGATTTCTATTCAAATGTTAAGAGTGGTTCTGGTACTCCATCAACCGCGCGATTGGGTATAAGGGAAAAAGAATGAAGGGAAAATGTAGTATAGGTAGTAGGTATATAGTTGTTGTGGTCTTCAATATTATTCCAAGCGAAATCTTCCTCCCACCTTCTTAACCTCTTTCACAGGATTTTTTCATTTCCATTTTAAGTCGAAGGCCAATGAAGATTTGTTTCCACTCTTTTGAAGAGCAAGTAGTAGTTCATGACGTGATGTAGATGATGGGCTCTGGAGAAGTTCACAATTCAAAAATAAGCCTACACGGATGTGAAAACTTTTTTTTTCGCAAGGAACAGAAACAGAAAAAACAAAAACAAGGAGAACGAAATAATATTTTTTTTTCAACTCAAACTTAAATGAATGCGCATAATAAAATAGGAAAGCTGGATTGAAACAAAAGAGGAGAGAATCGGGCAAAAATTTCTTTGCCTCATGATGGTTGGTTCCTGGGAAATGTAAATTTTGGTAGGAGCTGCAAACGGAGCGGTCATTTTTTGAATCCTCTTGAAATCCTTGTCTTTATAGTTTTCCCTCCATTTTTTTTTTTGTATCCTTCAGTGGAATTTGAAAAGTTTTTTTTTTGTGGTTTAGGCATTCGAGTATATTTGCATTTTGGGTCATCCAAAGAATAGCTTTGCATCTTAATACAACAGTAAAAAAGAAAAAAGAAGAATATATATGTATGCACAATATGGGCTCCTTTCGAAAGAAATGTTCAAAAGTAAAAGAGGGGCGAGATCAGATGCGCAGTCATGTGGATATTTATTTCTTTGCATTTTTAATTGCATTTCCTTTTCGAATGACCAAACGCTTCTCGCAAATGAATGTGCAAAAAAAAAGAGATATGAATAATTAAAAATGTTTAACAGGCAACTTCTTTGAGAAGCATCAATTTCAAATAAGAAACGCATAACCCGTATGGTTGTACAACTTTTTCATTATCTTCCTTATTTATTGAAGAGATTTCATTGAAAACGAAATAAAAAACTGTAGGGAATTTCGCTTTAAATTTATACTTCAACTTCCGCAAATGTTTAGAAAGGAAAATGGGATCGTGCAAGGTGATAAAAGTTATTTAAACAACCGTTACGGAGTGCCGCAGGCAAGGAAGAAGTTGATCATGCTCATTTTAAATATTCGATTTCGAAAACAAATTAGTCTTACTCGAAAAAATTGCGAGGACGAGGACTCGAAAACACTTCTAAGGACAGGGGGAACATATCAGAAAACGAGCTAAAGTTTTTTGAAGGATGGTCGCTATGTTACGTTTGCTTACGTTTTCTTACGTTGAACTTTTGATATCTGTCAAAAGCGAGGTCGACGCGCGGCTGAAGCGTGATTGTGTTTTCACTTTAAATCGTTCAAGGTTTTCCACAAAATTTTAGAAAGTAGCAAAAATCGTTGATGGTCGTTGGCATTGGATCGGTTGCTCTGTGCAAAAAGCATAGTCACGACATTTTTTTTTACCAAGCTTCTTTACACCCCACTGGTCTCGCCGCCCGCCGAGACTTCTTTCTATGCAATCGATAAAAACGCAGTTTTGAACAATCCAGAGAACTAAACTACCCAAATATTTCATTCTTGAACACCTCAGTTAATTTATTCAATGCCCTTGGGTCTGTAACACAAAGCTACAAGTCTACAAAAAAAAGAGCCACTTGTAGGATTGTGTCCATTACAGTTGTATAAGAGCAAGTAAACATGTAGTTTTTTGTATTACACAAATTTTATACACTTGTCATAGTTGACATACAAGTACTTGTAGGTTTGTGTTACAGGCCCCTGATGTTCAATAGGTTGACGAAGTAATCTTCTGGTGAATTATTTTCGTTGATTAACATTGCGGAAAGTTTAAAAAGAAAAAACAAGAACTTATACTTAACTTAGTAGATTTTCGTGCTGCCTTTGATTGATCGCACGTTTAGCAATCTTTTACAAGTTGTATTAGAGGGGAATTTCAAGCAAAATTGTGAATGTATTAAAAACGATCTATGATGAAAGCAACACTTCAACAGATGGCATTAAATTCTACGCTGAGAATTATAAGACCGGCAATTTTTGTTGCTGATTTGAAAAACTCCTCATTTTAGTCCTTACATAGTATAACAAGGCTCCTATGGTTCAAATAGAGAAATAAATTTGTTTCCCACTATTCTGATTCTGACTCATTCTTTGTTTTAGCAGTGGTCATGCATAGAGAGCCAAATTGCACGATATAATACAATGCTAAGAATACCAAATGCGGTGCTCGTAGCGTTATGGTAAGCATGTCAGTCTTTTACGGAACATTCAACAGATTTTCCACAGCTATCGTCCTATGCGAGAAATTGGGTCCACGAAAGTACGTACGTACATTGCCATCAAACTAACTTACTCATTTTTTTTCCTTCCCGTCGATCAGTCACCTTGTCGCGGTGGGGGGGCTTAAGTAGTTTATTTGAACCGAGCTCGATGCCGAAAGGTGGTCGAAGGATGGGGAAAATGAATGAAAACCAAGAATTGGTCAAAAAACAGTATGGAAGATAACCCAAAGGAATTTTATTCTCCAGGTGGCAGTCGTAAAAGCGAAAATTCACCCGTAGTCTTCACTACGGCAGGGGCACGGATTCTGGAGGCCCCATCTGACATACAAACGCACACCTTTACTGGTGGATACACGCGAGTCGAAGGTACCGTAACCGATGACTCCTGCAGTTCTCTCCATGAAGCTCTTCGTGGTTTGAGCTGGAAAGATGAAGAAGGCAGCTCGGAGGTCTTACCTCCAAAGCTAAATTCTCATCAGGGCTTAGCTGTTGGTCAGAGCGGTGCTATCACCGGACTAAGTGAAGCTGAACAAGTGGATCCCACTCCAACGATGGCATCCTCTGGAGAACAGCTTTCCAAGCGCCAACAGAAGCTGGAGAGAAGGCGAGCGGCAAAGGCTCAGTGCAAAGAGGACACCAGGGTGGCCGAAGGCACTGAATTAAGTTGCAAACCTTTGGTGACGGCGGCGAAAAGGGACAGGTCGGAAGAGGTCTCACCCACCAATTCAGGACGGTCTCCTGTAACCGAAGTCACCCCAACTTCTGCAAACGCGAACAGGGTCATAAGGAAGAAGGTTTCTGGAAGCTCTGCAAATCTTCCTGTTGGTCTAACTGGAAAGTCGGTGAATGAAACTGAAGGAACAGGTCGCAAGGCTTGCGAATTCGGTCCACGGACACTGGCTGGAAGGGACGAAGCCGGCATGGTTAAAACTCCTGGAGGTCCAACCGAAACGTTGGTGAATGAAACCGTGACTGCTAGTCAGTCTGGTCCACGGACACTGACCGGACGGGATAAAGCCTCGAAAGGAGCAATGATAATAAATCAAATCAACCTTCAACATTCTAAGGCAGCTACTGCACTCCTATGTAGCAGGCTTTCCGTGTTGAATACAAAAACTCATCTCGTAGCAATCCAAGAGCCATGGGCCTGGAAGGGCCGAGTTCTTGGTCTTGGAGGGCTACGAGGGTTCAATATTCTCTATGACGAACGGTCTGACTTACCCCGGACCTGTCTCATCATACCGAGCTCTTTTGCAGCAACTAAACTTGATCACTTCTGTGGTCAAGACCTGGTTGCGGCTATGATAAACTACGAAACGAACGGTGAGTGGAAAACTTTCGTCGTTGCGTCAGTTTACTTTCCCTGGAACTCCATTCTACCCCCTCCCTCAAGACAGGTTGTGGATTTGGTGGAGTTTTGTGAAAACCGGAAGTTGGGGCTTATCATGTGCTGTGATGCTAACGCTCAAAACATAGTTTGGGGCAGCGTCAAGTGCAACATGAGAGGCAACCATCTTCTTAGTTACATTCTGTCTTCTGACTTAGACATTAACAATGTTGGTAATACGCCAACTTTTGTTACGGCTATACGACAGGACGTAATTGACTTGACACTATCTAACAGATATGCCAAGGAGATTACCAACTGGAAAGTGTTGCTGGACGTGTCACTCTCAGACCACAGATACATTCAATTCCATGTAGCAAATGTGGTTCCCACTCCTTTAGTTACAAGAAATCCCAGAAAAACTAACTGGACACTTTTCAACGATGAGCTCGGTAATTTCGTCAAAACTCTACCTAAGCTCTCAACGTCACAAAAAGTGGAAGATGCAGTTCTAGAAGTGAATTGTGCCCTTACAAGTAGCTTCGAGCTGGCATGTCCAGCTAGACAATTACCTAGTAGATCTATGGTTCCGTGGTGGAACAGTGAACTACAGAAACTTCGCAGGGAAACCAGAAGTATTCTGAATAGGTCCCTCAAGACCAAATCAGATGTCGACTGGAACCTGTATCGATCTAAACAGAAGGACTTTAAAAGGTTAATTCGAAGATCAAAGAATGCCTCTTACAAAGAATTCTGTGAAAGTATAGAAACACTCAGTGAAACTAGTCGACTTACTAAAGCCCTTAAAAGGAGCAAGGTAAACAAACTAGAAACGCTCAGGAAATCAGACGGTTCCTATACCGAGTCCAAAGCAGAGACACTCAGTCTTATGCTGGAAACTCATTTTCCAGGAAACCAGATATCAATCGGACCACAGCAATCTATTTCCCTTAGATCAGGTGAATCCGATAAATCCACTCGACTTAGCTGGTACACGTCATCGTTAGTTGTTACCGACGAAGCCATCAAATATGCCGTGGCATCTTTTGACAGTTTCAAGTCACCTGGCACTGACGGTGTTTACCCAGCTATGTTGCAGGAAAGTATAAACCTTTTGCTTCCTACTTTGAAAAATATTTTCACTGGTAGTTTAGCCCTAGCGTATATACCAACTCCATGGCAGAGTGTTAGAGTCGCCTTCATACCAAAAATTGGTAAACAAGACTACTCACTCGCCAAGAGCTTTAGACCCATTAGTCTTACCTCCTTCCTGCTAAAGACGCTGGAAAGAATGGTTGAGATTTACATTCGTAAAACCTCACTCCAATTACACCCTCTGTCTCAGATGCAACATGCTTACCAAAGAGGAAAATCTTGCGAGACCGCACTTCAAAATCTTGTTAGCAGGATTGAATGCGCGCTTGACAGGAAAGAATTTGCGGTAGGCATTTTCATCGACATTCAAGGTGCTTTTGACAATGCTAGCTTCGATGGTATGTGCAATGCTGCCAGAGAACACGGTGTGGACGAGTCATTAGTGTTGTGGATTAAAGCAATGCTAATGAAGAGAACCGTAATCGCTGAGGTGGACTGTGGACAATATGTTGCAACGGGAGTAAATAAGGGCTGTCCACAAGGTGGCGTTTTATCTCCTCTTCTGTGGTGCATGTTGATCGACTCTCTACTTGTAATGCTCAATGGTTCTAACGTTCATGCCCAAGCATATGCAGACGACGTCGCCGTGCTCTCGGTTGGTTCCAGCCTCCAAGCTGTCTGTTCCCGAGCACAGGCTGCGCTTTGTATGATTGACACCTGGTGTGTTAGAAACGGTCTCTCCGTCAATCCTCTTAAAACCGAGGTTGTCCTCTTCACGAGACGTAGAAAATTGACTGGTCTGACCCAACTTACGCTTAAAGGCGTCAACATCCCCTTTTCAAAAGAAGTCAAGCATCTTGGAGTAATCCTGGATAACAAACTTCTTTGGTCGAAACATGTCGAGTCTAAAACTACTAAAGCACTGTCAGTTTTCTGGCAATGTAAAGGAGCCTTTGGCAAGACATGGGTCTTTCACCGAAAAAGGTCCTTTGGATCTATACGGCTATGATAAGACCAATCATCTCCTATGCGTCAGTTGTTTGGTGGAATAAGCTCTCGCGTAAATACGTTATTGCCTCGTTTGCCAAACTTCAAAGAACAATTTGTCTGGGTGTTACGGGGGCCTTCCCTAGCACACCGGGAGCTGCTCTCGACGCACTGTTGAATCTTCCTCCCCTTGATACCTACATCATGGGGTGTACTCTCAAGACCATTTCTCGTTTAAAGCGATGTGGTCTCTGGCACAATTCGCACTGGAGCTTTGAGGAACTCGAAAGCAGCATATCTTTTGACTCACATCTAATGGATATGCCGTCTGACACGATGATCCCAAGGCTCAAACTGCGTCAAAATTACTCAGTCAACTTTCCTTCGGTTCAGGACTGGTTCGCTCCAGAATCTGAGCCTGGAAAGAACTGTTATCGTATCTTCACAGATGGCTCCAGAACCGACGAGGGTTCTGGTGCTGGTGCCTTTGTTGAGAACGACGACATACGACTGCACTCATCTTTGGGATCATACGCTTCCGTTTTCCAAGCGGAGGCTTATGCTATCCTATTGGCCTTGAGCCACGTAACGAACAATGGATGGACGGGGAGAAGTATCTTTGTTTGCAGCGACAGCCAAGCTGTGCTTAAGGCCCTTCTCAACCCTCTAACCACTTCGAAAGTGATCCAGGAATGCAAGAGTTCTCTGAATGCGATCGGAAGATTAAATTCCTTGAGTCTCATTTGGGTTCCAGGCCATCACGGCATAACAGGAAATGAGATCGCCGATGAACTCGCTAGGCAGGGATCTCAGACAGCTTTCTCAGGACCTGAACCGTCGCTAGGTCTGCCAGCGTCCTCAGTGAGGGCTTCAATCAACGATTGGATCTGTGAAGAGCACAACCGTAGATGGCATGCTTCCATTGGATGCAGACAGACCAAGCGTATGCTCCCCAACGTTAGTAAGAAGACTGCAACATTTTTGCTAGCTCGTAGCAGAAAAGACTGTAGAAAGCTTATTGGCGTTGCCAGCGGGCACTTCTCTTTTGCAAAGCATTTAAACGTGTTAGGCTTAAGTGATACCACACTCTGTGAATCTTGTGGAGAAGATGAGGACACCGCAGAGCACTTCCTCTGTGAATGTCCTGCTTTTTCTCGCATGAGGTTACAGATACTCGGCGCAGACATGGTGAGAGCTGGTAACTTAGGCTCCTTACCATGGCAGCGTCTTTTGGCTTTTCTCCGAACATCTGGAAAGCTATAACAAATAGAAGGTTGCTATCTGGTAGTACAATGGACCGGTATTTAGGTCTGAGTGCTCCAGCTGGTATTTTAAAAACCTCCAACAAAAAAAAAAAAAAACTTACTCATTTAGCCGGCAAAAATTTATGTTACCAAAAACATGCCTTAGGTCTCGGAAAGCCTGTTGCGAAGGCCTACCTAATTAGTTTTTGAGAATACCAAAACAAAGTCCAGAGCAAAAATTCAGTTTAAAGAATATCATTTCGAGGGTGAGTGAATCCTAATTTGACTTGCCTACAAGAGGATAATAGACGTACTTCACAATTACTGTTGTAATAGTTTGAAGGTCTTTGGTACTTACTTGCTACAAGGTTAAAAGAAGTATTTTATAGTCGCACTTACCTGTAAAGAAAAGAAAGAAAAAAGATTAGATAAAGTCTTTATAAACATCTGAAAAAATTATATTTTTTTAATCTAATTGTAAAATACTTTGAAAACTTCTGCAGAAACGAAACAATATGATATAAAGACTTAAAGCTCTTATTGGAGAACTGAACAAAAAAAAAATAGGCTGCACAACAGAGCTCGTGCAGCCCACTGGCTATCGTATTTCTCTCAACCATATTTAGCTTGTGAGAAAAAGGAGGGGACATATAGTTTTTTGCCCGATTTCGAACAAAAAAGAGAAAGAAGCTTTTTCAAAGGCAGTGAAATAACTATCGGAGGATTTCGCAATTTTTCAGGAAAAAGCGGTAGATATGGAAAACATTTAGATTTTACTGAAATTCGAACCCCGAACTCCACGAAAAAGTCAGACATGTTAACTATTATGAAACATGTACCATCGAGTAATAAGCAACTAAATAATGTGATTTTGGAATTAACGCTTGGCATCTTCTCATGAGTAATTAGACGAAATTTAATTCAGCAGATGAGTGCTCATTTATGGATAACTAAATGGAATTAAATTTGTCTTTTCAGCCTGACAAATTAAATGAACTCGCAGTCTATACTAAGTCAAATGCAACACATCAAAAGCATGAAAGACTCAAACTTCCAGAAGAGCTTTTTATCGATTTGAATTTCAATTTAAAAAAAAGGAAACTCACAAAAACCTATTCTAAAGCTTTGCCTTTGGGTAGTGTCAACAATTAATTCTTAGTGCTGCTGAAAGAAGAGTAGGGGGGAAATAAATTTTGCAAAAAATCTTCAACACAAATGTGGATTTGCGACGAGATAACTCAGTACCCAATCGAAGTTGATTTGAGCACCATGCATATGTAGAACTAAACTCTATCGAAAACCATAATGCCACTCAGCGAGATGAAAAAAATTGTGTCGATAACCTATTAGCGGTTTAAAAACAACTACACTAAAGTTCAGAGCAAACAAAGTTATATTCAACTTATAGAGTCTAAGCGGATGGTTGGTACTTTTCTACTTTGCACCACACTTTTCAGCACCTTACTGAAAGGTGCTAGCAGAGTTTTCGCCGAGATATGACATTTTAGTTGATCAGCGCCTATTTTATATCCAACATTTCTTGTTAGGTGACTTGCTTAAAATTGACTTGCTTAAACAAAAATAGTGCTTAAGGCTTTGGAACAAGATTTGGGAAGATTTTTATTAAAACTTAGGATGCCGAGATAATGATGGCTTTTTTCAAACAAGTACTTATTTCGAATGTTGATTACATTGTCATCTTCATGTGTAAGTGCATAAATTAAGAAATAATAAACACAATTTAAGTATATAATATATATTTCATTGCAGTTAAAATAAATAAGTAAGTAAGAAGTATCAAAAAACAAGAAGTAAAATAATTGTAATAAAAACAAACAAGAAACTAGAAATTCACTAGAGCAAAATACATTAACACAAAAACTTATGGAAATTAACAAAAACTAGACAACTATTATACACTAATGCATTTGAAAAGAAGTAATAATAAGTTACAAGTAACAAGGAACAATTTACAAGTAAAGTCGTCGCACTGCACCACTGAGGTGTTATTATGTCTATGATTCCACTGAACTGATCAGGACGAAGGTCGAGGTAGTCCTGATCTTTAGAACGACGGAAGTTAGGAGGGTTAACGAAAGAACGGGGCGCTAAAGTAATCTGTATTACTTTGGCGTATAAATGAAAAAATGTATGCACCTGTGAGGTGCACGCGACTAACGGAAGGTTAAGAAAAGAATGAATATTTGATAAAAAAAACTAAATTAATCAATCAAAAATAAAACCCCGATGAAAATCAGTGAACTCGGCGCAGCTAGGAGAATATAGCTCACACAATTTTGAACAGTTATACGATGCGTTAGGTAACGAATGTTATAATCCCTAAGTATAAAATTACTCGTGATATCCGTGGCGCGATGGTTAGCATGTCCGCCTGTTAACCCAGAAGTTCGTGGTTCAAGTCGCAATAGAGGTAAAAATATTTTTCCACGGGTATTGGCAAGTCCTCCATTAGTAAATTCATTGCCATGAAAAGCGCTTTCCCGATTTGCCTTTCGGAATCGGCAGATAATTGAAGGTCCCCTCCATTCCCTCACAAGACAAGGTTGTTAGAAATGCGCTAGGCCTGGAGCTCTTCGCTCTGTTGCACTCTCCCTATTTACTTTTTTTTATTTGAACCACACGACAATTCTGCCGTGACAAAATGCATAGTTGAAGCTAAAGAATTTCGAAAGAAGTGTAAAAATCAGTTATCAAAGAAATAAAAATTTGAATATGCGGTAAATTAAAGATTCTTTACAATTGTGCAACTATACCCGTTTGAGCAGTGGCGGATTAGATTATCACTGCAGCTCCTCCCCGCTTGTCGTAAAGGGCGACTAAAGGACAAAGAAGTAATCTTATCTAGACAATTAACATCAAAGTGTTTCCCACAAGTTTGAAAGCAAATTCCAGAGCTTATACAACTGGAGATCACCGATATGTGCAATAAAAAAGAGATCAAATTTAATTTAATTAACATAAAAAAAATTTACTATTGGACTTTCCAAACTCACGAAATCGTCTAGAAAAGTGAGTTTGGAGACACGCTTTGGGAAATTTCGGAAAATATGGAAATACTTGCAAATAGTAATGGCCACTACCCCACCAGGAGCTACGCATGGTAATGATCTTAGACCCATGCAGAAGTCAAAGTTACACGGATTTCGGATAATGCTACGGATTGGAAGAGGTTCAAGAGCGGCTAATCGATACTGGTCGAACTTCCGAACTGAAAGGGATGATGAGAAGGAGAAGGAGGCGAGGAGACATCTTGCGTGTCCAAGAAACGGACTACAGGAAACAGAACCGGTTTTTTTGACGTAAGGACAAAAGCCAACAAAATCTTGTACAATTGAACTGATCGGGGTAGAAACGGAATTGATACCATCATGGTGTTTTGAGTGTCCATCATTTCGAAACCTAGTGACCGTTTGATTTCTCTTAAATTGGTGATTCAAGGTAAGGTACGGAATATTGTCAGTGTATATTCTCCCCAAATTGGATGTAAGCAGGAGGAAAAAGATGCACTTTGGCTGGTTTTTTTACAATTTACTTATGGATATCCAAAGTGGGAGTACCATCCTTAAAAGAGAAATGCTGAAGACATAGGTTCATAAGCTTATTGTGGATGAATACAAAATTATGCACTGGGGGTTATTGAAAGAACAGTTTCTTTAGAGAGCACTTTGCAGAAGCTGAACCTATTCTTTGCTCACGATAAAAATATAAACGAACATCCTAATTGCAACAAGCATTTGACGTAATGGTAAAAGTTTTAAAAGGTAGTGGGTACCGTTTTAGTTCAAAAAAGGCTGAATTCTTGTGTTGGCCGTTTTTGATCAAGACATGACAACTCCAGACATATATTTGAATGAAAATGTACGTTTGGTTCGCCTCAGAAATGGAACAAGACGTGTTGATGCTTTCTAACATCAAAACCGATGTCGTACCTCATGAAGGATCACTAGTGTGGTACAAATAAGTGGCTCAATCATAATGCTCGTGCAAAGGATTGGTGGAAACTTGCCAAAGAGATACGCGGTAATCCTTAGAATAACGGTATACAAATCACGGCTATTGAGTTTATGTCACACTTCGAAAACTCCCTTAATTCTGATCGGTTAATCAACGTGGAATATTTACTTGAAACACCTTTAGTTCAAATACCGGAACTTGATGACCCAATCGATTTGAATGAAGTAAGAATTGCGATAGCATCTTCAAAAGAAAATAAAGCACCGGGTATAGATGGAATACCATATGAATTTTATAAAAACGCGAGTGATTCCTTTATTGGTGAGGTCCACATTTTACTTAAAAGAATTTACGAAACAGCAACGATACCATCATCCTTCAACAAAGCAATTATCTTTCCCCTCTTTAAAAAAGGTGATCCTAGCCTTGTATCTAATTATAGAGGTCTTTCGTTTTTAGACACCCTCTACAAATTATTCACCACGGTCCTCTTAAATCGTCTTACAACTTGGATTGAAAGTAAGAACATACTCAATGAATACCAAGCTGCTTATCGAAACAATTATAGCACTGTCGATCAGATCTTCAACCTCTCATGAATAATTCAACTGCAATTAAGTCAGAAAAAAAAACTTTATGCTTGGTTCGTAGATTTAAAGGCCGCATTTGACAACATCAATAGAGAAGCTCTTTTTCACAAACTTGTCACATTGGGAATTTCAACGAAAATGGTTCAAATCATCAAACTACTATATCAAGATTCAAGATACAGTTGAAGCAGTCTGAGATGGAAACAGCGCATCTGATTTTTTTCTAACGAACAAAGGTGTTAAGCAAGGTTGTGCACTGAGTGCTCTACTTTTTGTCTTGTTTTTAAATGATCTCCACTCTGAACTCCCCATTGGAATATATGTAGAAGGAATTGGCATAAATGTCCTCTTATACGCTGATGACATAGTAATTTTAGCTGAGAGTCCTGTTATACTTCAAGCTATTATAAACAAGTTCAGCAACTATTGCGATAAATGGAACCTTGAAGTCAATCTTGAGAAGTCGGAAATTGTTATCTTTAGGAATGGAGGACGAAGAGCGGTCTGTGAACAATGGTATTTTAACGGCACAGAAATAAAAATTACAAATCAGTATAAATATCTTGGTGTAGTCTTTACGTATAACATGTCCTGGTCCGAACATCTCACAAAGAGGCTGGCAACATCAAAAAATGCTGTAAACGCAACCTGGTCCAATTTCGTAAAAAATAAATCCGTACCTCATTCAGCTAAGTTTAAAGTTCATGATGCAGCCGTTAGATCCATAATGTACTACTGTGCACAAGTATGGGGGTACAAAGAGTACATACAATGTGAGAGACTTCAAAGACTTTTTGTAAAAAGATGCTTTAATCTACCTGATAATACACCAAACTACGTTGTACATATCGAAACTGGTCTGCCAAAATCGTTTCTTACTACTCTTGAAATACATTTTACATATATGCGTAAAGTTTTGAGTCTACCCAGCTTTAGATTACCACGAATTACTTTCAACAGAAGTACTCCGCAAAAATATTTATTGGGCCCAGGAATGGTCAGGCCTTTTCCGCGAGACTGGCATCCTTGTTGACTGTGAAACCAGCAATTTCGAATGGAAACAGACTCACAACTTGATATTAACTAAACTTAAGGAACAA
The DNA here is from genome assembly GCA_949752695.1 of Melanostoma scalare. NCBI lineage: Eukaryota > Metazoa > Arthropoda > Insecta > Diptera > Syrphidae > Melanostoma > Melanostoma scalare. Next base: position 219,147,637 of record OX456984.1, read on the forward strand.
TAGTGGAATGCTTCTACCGAACGGGCTTTACAATCACAATTTCATGACGAATACTGCAATCTATCCTTCACACAGAGATAAGTCTGCTCTTAAGAACACGGTGTGGGCTACTTAATTTGAATGCAAGGGCATTTCAGCTTGACACTGTTGGCTTATGCACGTTATGCAATCTTGATGCAACTGAGAACACCTACCACTTCGTCAGCGTTTGTCCTATTTTCACATCCTACCTTTCTTCAAATATTGAATGGCAAATGTTATTTAAACCTTTATAAATTCTAAAAATATGCTCTTATTTATCGCAACTTAATTGTAAATGAATATAATTAATTTAAATTCAAGCTAAGCCAAAATGTAAATAGTAAAATTATGACTTGACAGACAAATTTAACAAGTTATTGTCTCAACTAATTTTGTAAACCAGCATAATCTTGTTTTTATAACTACTTTTTAAAGAAAATAAAATTAATTTATCTATCTATATAATGCTCGTAAGCCCGAAAAAAGAAAAAGTGACAATTGTCTCCATATGTTTGCCAAGAAGTCAAATGAGTACCGTGAATTATTCAGATTCAGATGATCGCATGCAAAACTCTGCCCAATTTGGATGAGTATCGAATTATTTCAACGAACCAAACACTTTGTCGTCAATCAAACGCCAAATTTTAAGCGGAAAGCTTCTATCCCTGTAGCTCAAAGTTTGGTTCACTCCAACTTACTGTCTTCTTCTATTGTTTCACTCAGACTTATTGCAAATTTCACCTGAAGTACATTCCATTCAATACAAAACATCATTGTGTTCAAAAAATCATTCTTATAACCATTCAACATTCAATCTTCATCTCCATAGATACTGACTTCATCTAACGCAACAATTGGTAATGAACATGAACTAACCTGGTATACTCATATAATTTTTAATTACTTTTCCCTAACAAGAAAACTCCCTCATAGACACATATGGAACAAGTATAATAAATGGAAATTCAACAAAGTGTACACGTATTTTTTGTGTAGCCAGAACAGTACAGCTCAGAAGACACTTGACATGAAGCTCTAACCATTTTCCAATTTAAATTCACTACAAACTGTAATGTAACTTTATTCCCACATCAAGTTGTTAACCAGCTACATCATCAGCAAAAGTAGCAGCAAATGCATATATATGTAATGTACATATATATAAAAATGTACGCCCATTACGCTTCTCGTACTCCACCACATAAAAAAAGTACTGCACAACCATACCGCATGTTCGTTCACTTTTCATGGCGAAAACGTGATTGAATCAAATCGCCACAACACCAGACAACGGACCATATATAGTCGAGCCATTGCTGGTTGCTGCTGTTGCTGTTTCTGCCACCTTCATAGTTAATGCATTTCCACATTGGTCACGACTAATGGACTCCCCCGCGAGAGCATCACACGGACTCCTGTCGAGTACTGGCCCCTCGCGTGTCCAACGCCACAAGCCAAATGGTTCATCCACAAGCCTGGCACATGGCTCGTTATATTGAAAGCAGCAAAAACAAAACAACAAACTGAATAAAGCAAAACTAAGGAGAAAAAGGAGGAGGAGGAGGAGGAGTGGGCAGGGGAAAAAAGATGTGAAAAGAAAAACAAAGAATAAGAGATGTGTCCATTACTTTGGTGGCAATGTACATGATGGTATGGTAGCCTGGCCGTATCCCCCAATGTAGTATAAACGAAGTCACCAACCTAACAAGCGAACGTTTGAATCCTGCCACTACTGCTAAGGAGCATTACTCGCAATAAAACGTGCGAAATTCTACAAATAACTCCAATGTTGTCGTCATCATCATAGTTGTCGTCGACTTCGTTCGTTGTCTTAGTTCGTCCTCGTCCTCGTCGTAGTCTACGTTCCTCTTAATATATATATGACTAAATTAACAAGAGCTTCTTCAAATCGACGTCGACAACGATGTTTTGTGCTCCTTCTTGTAGTGGTCCTTCTTCCTCGATCCTCTTTAAATGCAATGCATATGGTACACGCACAGGGCTGGACTTAGAACAGTATCTGGCTAGGGAGAGGATTTAATCTTCTTAAGTCGGTGGTGACGATGCATGTGAACAAAAAGTAAATCTGGTTTTTACAGAGTTAGTCCCAGTTGCCAGCAAAAGAAAACGGGGGAGAACGAAACTTCAGCTAGTAGGCACACGTCCTCACTCTTTGATTGTTGGCCAGTAAGTGAATACATATTTTCTTAACTATTAGGTGGAACAACAGAGCGGTGCCCCTCGGGCTTTGCGTATCTCTCCCAACCGTATACCTAGCGAGGGAATAGAAGGTTAGCCAATTCTGAACGGCTAATCGACAATGGAAAGGCGACAACCGTGGAAAAATATATATTTTTTTCCTTTGATGTTTCAGAGATCCGATCCGAACCTAAGCCCTCCTACATAAGAGGCACACACGCTGCCCAATACGCCACGGACACCACATGAAGTATTTGAAAGCGTTAAATAAAAATCAAACTTGGGCCCAGATCGCCCATTACACACACGGCCCTGTTCAAACGACATGTAGATGGGTATTAACCAGGGCAAGACTCGGCACTGCTCCCCATATAAACTTGTCGTCATCATCGCCGTTCGCAAAATTCCCTTACTTGTCAAGTGTACTTGAGAATTTTGCTTCTGCTTTAGAATATGGGTTTTGTTTAAATTTTTTTTTTTTTCATTTTCACAATTTTTTTTATATAAATTACTGCGTCGTTTTTTAGTTGATTTTATTGTTTCAGAAATATACGCGAGAAACATCCCTGCGTTGATGATGTATACATTTATTTTTATATTTTTGTAGAACATGGTTGTTGTTTTATATAATTTTTTTTTCTCCATTTCTGTATGCACTCGAGAAAAGAGCCTTAAATGCTATGTTTTCAAGGAGTGTTACAGCGTACCAAGAAGGATTTAATGAAAGAGCGAAATAGAGGGCAGGGCATGTGGTATGCAGTAGCTGATAGCGGAAGACTTTATTTATTTCGTTATTTTTCTCTTTTTAAAGGAGTTCAAAAGGGTGTCATGGAGACTTTATTTAGAGGCACATTTCTTTTTTTATCCTGGAACATTGTGGTGATTTGTTCATCAGAAAATGTTTTCAATGAAGTTAAATAAACTGGACTACTCTTATTTTGCAGTTCTCTGTTTTTTTTCGAAGTTCACTTTGGCTACTGGTATTGTTTCACATAAAATTCATGAGAAATTGTTTCCGAAATAGTCTTCCAAAGACATCCTATGAATCATGTTGTTCAATAATTCAGTTTGCGAAAAGTGTATGTCACATAAAACAGGTGATGTTTTTTAGTGTGTCACTCTCTACATCAGCGTGTTTGATTCCTGGGAAAATCAATTATGCGTATATAACTTTTAGTGGGATTCTCTAAAATAGTATTGAACCGAAAGATGCGTGAGCTCTTCTACACCGCCAGTAATTTCTCTTTCATGAAAGTAACCCGCAGTCAAGTTGGATTTCCCGGAAAAAACGTATTAGCAGGGGCTTGGTTTTTGCCTTAGATAAGTTGGTGTTCCATGTTTGCTGTCAAATAATAAAACAACAACTCTTGTCAAGCCTTAACTACAGTTTACAGTTAAGAATAAAATGAAAGATTCTCTTCCTTTTGTCCTCTTAAATTTGTATATTTTTGAGCTTGAATGTTTTCTCAAATACCAAAGCAAAATACAAAAATCACAGGTGATCTGTTCGAAGAGCAGGCCAAAGTCAGTTCTCGTGTTTTTCTTGAAATTCATTTGCATGTGTAGATTTTGTAACTTGGGTTTTACAAGTGGACATGATGAAATAATTGGTAAATTAATTAATTATTCATACTATTCCGCAAAATTCACTAACGATGGTAAAAAAAAATGCAAAAGAATTGTTGCGTTCTCTTCACTTTTTTGTTTATCCACAGATAATAATCACTAGTAACAGAATTTCCGAATGTATGGAAAAAGCCTTCGAGGTTCAAAGACATAAAAGACATTAGCTTCAATATTCGAAAAACCCATCCGCAGCAGGATTTGACATTGAGCTTCTGTCCTCAGCCGGATCATGTACAGGGTAATTCCATTTTGTGATTTAGAGTTGGTAGCGCTGGCATTTGACACTTGTCAAATTCATTTCAAGTGTCATAATATTAGCTTTATGTTCGCATACTGTAAGTTATCACGAAGTGCGGTCAAATCCTGTTCCAGCACAGCGATTTTTCGCACAGAAGAGAGTGGTGATGAGAGAGTAAAAAATGTCCCCACCCTGTGAATTTTTACCACCAATATTTTTTGGAACAGAAATCGTTTCAAGCGTTGCTGTAAATTTTTTGCAAAGTAATTTTTACTTGCGATCCTAGGTACTATAAGGCTAGTTTTGCAATCCTGCAGAAAAAAAAAATGATGATAGAGAATAAGAAAAAATGGGCACGACTGGGTCGCACGAACTTGCGATTGTGTGCACAGTACCAATACCAAAAAATTAAGGCTGAGTAAAAGGTTTTAGTATTCGCTGTAAATATTTTTGGTGGGCTCAGGGTTGCCAACTACATTTTAATAATGAAAATTGAATTAAATCACGCAAAATATTGAAAAAAATTAAAATTAAATATTCCAAAAGTTTCAATCGAAAATCCAAAAACGCCATTCTTTTGCAATTGCTAGTACTTATAAACGTTGAATATTTAACCAAAATCGTTAGAGCAGTTTTTTAAAAAATCGGTTTTTTATTTTTCATTTTTTAATAAAAAAAGTTTTTTAAGATCTAGGTATGCAAGTCTTAAGATCTTGCCAGAAGATGTTTTGACAAGAAAATTGAAATAAATCAGCAATACCGTTTTGAAAATATTCAAAAAAACAAAATTATTTTAAAAAAATTAATAAAAATTTCAAAATTTAGAATTTTCCAAATGTTAATATGCAATATTTTTAATGTCATCTACGACTTCTTAAATATGAAATTTCATCAAAATCGTGTGAGCCATTAACGAGGAAGTCGGTTTTGAAAAAAACGGTACTATGGGGGGTACCGTTTTTAGACTTTTCCCAAAAAAAATTTTTGCATCATAAGAAAGACAATTGAAAAATAATCCTTCAAATAAAATTTTATCAAAATCGTTAGAGCCGTTTTCGAGAAAACTAAGTATTATCATATAGGTTGTATGGCAGGTACCGTTATTTCAAGACCTAGAGACCCAATTCCAAAAACCCCTCTGTAGGATGCCAAATAGACCCTGACTGCAAATTTTGAAGAAAATAGGTCAAGCGGTTCAGGCTGTAGATCCATATACGGACATACAGACAGACAGACAGACAGACACACAGACAGACAGACAGACAGACAGACAGACAGAATTGTAGGACCCACTTTTTTCGTATTCTCTACCATCGTAATGTCAGATTTTATTGTTATCTCAAAATTTTTTTTCTGCACGATTGCAAGACTTGCCTTATAGTACCTATAATCGCAAGTAAAAAGTGATTCCTGCAATTATGTATGTACATATTAGTGCTCTTAATACCCACATACCCAGGTACCCACCCGGGTACACGGGTACCCGCAATATCGGGTATTACCCGGGTACCGAAGAACCGGGTATTACCCGGGTACCGAAGAACCGGGTATTACCCGGGTACCGAAGAACCGGGTATTACCCGGGTACCAAAGTACCGGGTACCCGCTTATAGCGTAAAAATAATATGGATGAGGAGTAAAGACACATAAAAACAAGGGAACCTGATGATATGATTGGCAACCGTGAAATAGCTTAAAGTGTTTGCGTTGATGTAAATCGTAGATAATAAATAAATAAACTCTGGGTATAACAACAATCTGCGTTGCATGTTGTGTTGTTGTGATTAGCTCGAAAAACTGAAATAAAATTTAACAATTGAATCTTAATATAAAAATAAAAATATCGTCTGCGGTGCTCATGTATCAAAACGCCTTTTATTAATTTCCTAGATTAATGTTTTTAAAGAACTCATACCTGATAATATTTAAATCATTTGATGTCGATACCCGATAGATATTTCAAAGTGCATTAGATAATTTTCACTCTCCGCTACCCATAACATAACAATGTCAGGTATAGCTTATTTTGTCGGGTAACCGGGTACCCGACGCGTTACCCGGGTACCCGTCAACTTGGGTAATACCCGCGCTACACAGGTATCCGGGTAATTGTTATAATGGGTAATACCCGGGTAAAATTAAGAGCACTAGTACATATGTCTGTCTGTCTGGCTGTCCGTATATGGATAAATCTACAAATAAACCGCTTGACCGATTGGAATTGGTCTCTTGATATTAAAATAACGGTACCTGCCATACAACCTATATGATGATACATATTTTTGTCGAAATCGGCTGCAACGTTTTCGATAAAATTTCAATTCAATCATTTCATTTCAATCACTTCAATTTGTTTATTCAGTAGCAGTATACAACGCATTTTTTTTTTTTTTTTGCTTAAGACTATTCACTTTTTATAAAATCGATTTTTTTACAAATGACACGGAAAAATGGGTTGCTAGACACCTTAAAAAAATTCTCACCAAGCATTAGCTCTTAATTTTAATAGGAATAGGAAGATCCTCCGCAACGCAGTTTTGTTTCTCAGTCCAATAGAAAAAAATTCATACCTCATCATTTATCGATTGAACAGAAAAATGTTCCAAGAGAATTTTTTAGGAAATTTAAAATCTTATACTTTTTCCGTAAACCTCACCATATTAAAGATATTAAGGATTTAATTTTGATTATTTTAAGACAAATTCCATTTTTGCTTATGAATTTTATAACTCGACAGTAAATGACTTTTATAAAACGCGCAATCCAAATTTTTGTTGGAAAATAACTGGTCTATAAAAATGGTTTCTTATGTTTTGGCAATTTAATTAACCGTTCAAAAGATATTCATCATCAAACTTTCATGTAGAATTCAGTAAGTAAAGTGTAAGCTATATCCGAATTCATCGATTTACCAGCGTTCGCGACAATTGAACATGTCGTACCCCTGACTAGTGGCCGGCGACTGAAGATCATGACTTTGACGTGAGGGCAACAATCCACAAAACACGACCAATAATAGATTTATTGCGTGAAAAGCTTTTTGGTCGCGTAAATTCAAGTTTATGCGAAGTCAATTGGCCACCAAGAAGATCATGCGGTTTGACACTGTTACATTTTTTACTGTGGGGTTAAGCAAAAGAAGGTGCTTACGCGAATAATGCCCGAACTCTAAGTACACTAAAAACCAAAAATATTCAAATTATGGCCGAAATACTGCCCGAGATTTGCGAGAAAGAGGCTTCAAAAGAATTACATGATGCGAATATTCATTGGGCGGCCATTAGAATGATATTGTTTTTGACCCTCAATCCCAAAGCCTAAATTTTATAATGAAATATTTTTATCAGAAGAGTATCGCTGTGTTTTTTATTTAGATTTGCTTTGGGAACCGAAAAATGAACAACACTAGATTCATAATACGAATAAAACCGGTTATGACAGCGGATAGTCGGCAAAAAAACAAGGCAAGTCGTTCAAAATTTACAGGTTCAAGAATAGAAGTTTTCGTGGACAATTTGTTAATTTTTTTAAATATTTTTTTTTATGAAATATGTGTGTAAGGATGTTACTGATGAGTTTCTCGGCTGATAAATCCTTTCGGTTAATTGGACGCCTTTGAAAAAATGTGGGGAAAACGGACTAGGACTAGGAATATGCAGTCGTTTTGCAAAAATAAAATCCTGAGTGAATTGGAGAGTTGAATTGACGGATTTTGACAATTTTCCAAAAATCGATCTGGAGTGGAGTTTTTTCGTCACATCCGGGTCTATTCCGGGGCAAAGGAGTGAACACCAATACATAAACAAACTTTTATTTGGCGGCAGATTCTATTTAATTTTTGTCAGCTCCAAAACTCCGATGATAGTTAATAAATTGTCTTAAGAAGACCACAAAATAATTTTTAAAATTCGAAGGAACGATTTTTAGTCTTGTTTTTATTAAAAGAAGCAATCTAGCAATTTTACCACTACAAACGCAATCACTCCAAATCTGTCACTTTCACTGAAATTAATTCCAAAAGTCGACGAAAAAGGAGTGAAAATAATTTTGGAAAAAGACATGTGTGGGAGTAAGTCTATGTTAATATGAGCTTTTGCTTCGGTTTCGTTGCCAGGCGATTCAACTTGTGACAGCGGATCAGCTACCTACATCTGGCGATGGATTTTCGTCTACTACAATCAAGGAAATTTATAGGATGTCTTTGGCAGGCAACACATTTGATGCGCCTTGTCCAAAACCATCCACACCTAAAAAGGACACTCCTAAAGTATACGCCAGTTCCAACATTGGGCCTGTAACTTCAAATCTTATTTTATGATGGTTGAGGCGTTGAGAGTACGTGGCCTGCCTCCTTATGATATTATATTATGACCTTTCTGCATTATCCTTTCACAAATACCTCAGAATGAATTTAAAGCAGTAACCCTTAAATGCCCTTTAATAAATAAATAAATAGGGTGGCGCATGAGAGCGAGGAGCCCTTGGGCCTAGCGCATTTCTCACAACCATTACTTGTAAGGGAATGGAGGGGACCTACAATTTTCTGCCGGTTCCGAACGGCTTATTGAGAAAGCGCTTTTCATGGCAATGAATACTAACGGAGGACTTGCCAATTCCTCGCGAAAGGCGATACCCGTGGTAAAAACATTTTTGCCTCTGTTGGGATTCGAACTCGAACCTCTGGATTAACAGGCGAACATGCTATCCATCACACCACGGGTACCACTAATGCCCTTTAATAGTCACTTTGTTTATCTCTTTGGGCAAAATACCACTTTCACGATAAGCTAACTAAGCGACACTAAGGTCTCCATTGCTGGATTGCCGCTTAGGTCCATTTTTCACCTACATTCCTTTACCCGAATTGTCTTATATATTTTGAAACTAGTTAATATTTTAAAATTTAGTTTTACCTTAAGCTAGTTTCATTTCAAGTTATACGAATTTTCAACAATATGGTTGTAAGTCAGAGCTAAGAATGACTTCTTCTAAGAACAACGAATTACTATGATAACTTAAAGCTCGCAATTTTTTGCAAATAAGAACAATAAGAGAAAGTCAACGTATGTGAACATACATTTTACAATAAATCACATAAAGTTCAATAATATGTGATTTTATCTTGCACCCACTCATCCCGAATTCGTTTGACAAAAGAGACTTCCTACTTCTCCCTGACTAGTATTTCTAAAGACAAGAGTCCCAAAAGCCAGAAATGAAAATGAATAAGTAACAAAAAAAAAGTCCGATGATAATAAGATCCTTAGTGGGCACCTTGAAAAAATTAAAAGAGTCTGCTACTCACTAACTATACGACCATACTTATACCTGCCTTATACCATATAGGCACTGAATAAGACCATCACATATCAAATTGAATGAATCATTTTCCTCGTTGCTAACGTTGTCTTGTCGTCATCGTCTCGTAGTCTTTCTTCATGCCACCATATCTTTATCATCATGCTACAGCTTTGTTTTTGCCTTAAGCCTTCCCTCATCCTGCCATTGCCACTACCACCAACGAGGAGCATACACGATACTGTGTAATAATCATTGATGTAAAAATTAATGTTGATGCACATTCACTCGTTCGTATAGTTGCAAACTTGAATACAATGCGATAACAAGGTGGGATGGACACAAGCCATGACTCTGGCTATGAATGGCGAACAAGAAGATACACATATCTTCTTTAAAGCTGAACAGAACAAAAACTCGTACATTGAAGTATCTTGCTAACCATGTCATTTGAGATTGCCCCTCACATAGCAATTAACGTAAATTTTTGACTTGGTAAAAAAGTCATGATGATGACTTTAATCGGGACGAGTGAGCTTTAGGGAGCTCGCAGGTCGCAGGGTGCGCTCGCGAAGTCGAAGAGTTCCAATCATCAGAGTCTGGCGTGGGCAACAAACAACAACACAAACTAACTACATAAATACTTATGTATATCTACCTTGGTATGGATGTTTAGAATTTTGTATGCCGAACGTCGGAGTACACACAACACTCAAATCATGTCCTGAATGCTAAATGTGTGCCTTCAATCGAATATATTTTGCCAACCTTGAGCAAATAGAATTCGAATTGACATTCAATTAGGTGCTGAGTTGATTTTAAACAAAAGCCATGTCATAATGAAGCAAAGCAAATATACTCCGTAGCAATGTAAATGTGCTCTTCCTGGGAATCGGTTTGAAGTTTTTTATTGATTGGAATTGGAATTTCGACAATCACAATCGTTCGTAGATATTCTTGCATTGGCAATTTTAGTCGATTTGCTGTTGTGTGTGAACAACATGTTCGCGTCGATTGATGTTGTTGTTTCTTCATCCAATCCAATGGGTGCGTTTTAAAGAGTGAAAATTTGAAATGTTTAATTCATTTGATTGATATGGAATTCGATACAAAAGCTTACATGTGAAATTGAACTTTCGTAAAGGCTATGCATAGAACACTTTCAGCTTAAATTGTTTTGATTGTTCAATTAACATGCGCATGAAAGGAATGAGGAATGAAAATTGAGAGTAAGGCATAGACCGAAGTTTTAGCATTCAATTTCAGATTTTTAGACGTTTTTCAAGAAGCAAATTTATCGATCGTGGTTTATTTTTCGATAAATCTGCTTTTTTTTAAAGAGTCATCCATGAGTCATCTAGTGCCATTGAAAGAGACTGCTTGAGATGGTGAATTTTCAGTTTGTGTACTTGAGATGCTTTGTATTGGTTTGGCTTCGTTTTGAAGAATGCACTTTTTGAAGATTTTAAATGAAGCTATTGTAGTTTTAAGGGATCATCTCAGTGTGAAATCTTTAAAAAAATCGTTTACTTTTTACTGTTACAAACATGCTGGTATTCGAACTATTTTCGTCACTACAGCATTTTTTAGAGATAAGGAACGGAGCACCACATCTGCCGCGTCCGTCCGGTCGTTCAACAGTTATTCCATTTGTTGTGCTCTCACCTGCGTGTGACCTTCTATTGGTATTCAGTTTTTTAAATTCGTTGAAGGTATAGAACCGGTTTGTTGGGATGCCGAGCATATCAGTTTATTTTCGGCATTCGCTATGGATGGACCTCAAAGTTTAAGCGCGTTTTCTCGGAATGGTGTTTTTCATAACGGTATCCGCTGCCGAGGGAAAAGTTTTGAAGCTTTCGATTTCAAATTTTAACAGAGCATTCTTCTTGTCAAATCCTCTATCGTCCTATGGAAGCTTTTGTTTTTAAAAAAAAAAAAATATACAATATATAATAAAAAATATCCTACATATTATAAAAAATATCCTACATATTTTCTATTCTTGAAAAACTGTCGAAAAAGGCCAAATTCACTACTTTTTTCAAATCGTCGCCATTTTGTCAAAAAAATTTAAAAAAATCTTCTGTAGGACGATAGCGGCTTTCCTACAGATTAATAATCTTTTTGAAGTTTTTGTCAAAATTGTGCCCGGAAAAGTGGACACCGATTAGGATTCTTTTTTTTAACAACATTTTTGAATTAATAACAATAACAAAAAACTAAAAAATCACCGCCACAAAATTTGTTTTGTATTCTTCATCATCAAAAAAAAAACCCCCAGACCGATTAGGATATCCGAACCATGAAAAAAAAACGCGAAAATCAGTGATTTTTCGGGCGGTCACACTGAGATGATCCCAAGAAGCTAATTCGATTTTATCCAAATTAACTATTTGCAGCAGAAAAATCCGTCAACATGAGCAATGCGAGTTACTTACTTAGGGAAGCCCTTTTCATAACTATTTTACTTCTTCTCCTTCTTTTTCTTGTTCCTTGTTTTTGCTTTGTTCTCGACTTAGTTACTGTTCTAGTTTTCTTGTTCTTGTTCCTGTTCTTGTTCTTGTTCTTGTTCTTGTTCGTGTTCTTGTTGTTGTTCTTGTGGTTGTTCTTGATCTTGTTCTTATTCTTTCTTGTTCTTGTTCTTGTTCTTGTTCTTGTTCTTGTTCTTGTTCTTGTTCTTGTTCTTGTTCTTGTTCTTGTTCTTGTTCTTGTTCTTGTTCTTGTTCTTGTTCTTGTTCTTGTTCCCCTTCTTGTTCTTTTTCTTCATATTCTTCTTCTTCTTCCTTTTCTTCATATTCTTCATATTCTTCCTTTTCTTCATATTCTTCCTTTGCTTCCTTTTCTTCATATTCTTCCTTTTCTTCATATTCTTCCTTTTCTTCATATTCTTTCTTTTCTTCATATTCTTCCTTTTCTTCATATTCTTCCTTTTCTTCATATTCTTCTTTTTCTTCCTTTTCTTCCTTTTTATTCATATTCTTTTTCGGCGTTACGAGCATAGTGGTCTCGATTCAGACAGCTCTGAACAAAGTACAAAGCTGGTACTCAGATGAAGGTCTCTCTGTCAATCCCCGTAAGACAGTTATTGTCCCATTTACAAAAAGAAGAAAACTAAATCTTCTAATACCCCCCAATCTCTATGCGGGAAACAATACCATTTTCCAAGGAATCAAAATAGCTTGGGATCATCCTAGACAGCAAAATGTCATGGAACCCTCAACTAGAACGCATTTCCAGCAGAGCAACCAAGTCGCTATGGACTTGTCGAAGCGTATGCGGGAAAAACCTATATACGCTGGTAGTCAGACCAACAATAACGCACGCAGCCGTTGTATGGTGGACAAAAACAAAAGAAATAACGGCAATCCAAAAACATGAAAAGATTATAAGATTGGTAATAACATGCATTACTGGAGGCATGCGTACAACACCAACATACGCTCTAAACGTCATTGTAGACCTACCTCCAATTCACCTCTTCATAAACTTTTTCACTTTCGACACACCGTCTTATCCATCAAGGACACATAAAATCACATCCATACCCGAAAGGACATCTGTCGATAATGGAAAGTCTAGAAAAACTTAATACCTTAAGTATGTGCTTGGATGCTATTATTCCCATGTACAACTTTAAACTCAACTTCTCCATTGTCATCCTTCAAGGCAAGATATGGTCTGGTATACGGACGGCTCAAAAATGAAAACTGGTTCAGGTTCCGACATTTTCAGCGACTGTCCCAGAACGAATTTCATAGTAAGTTTGGGCAGTCACTCATCCATTTTCCAAGCTGAAGTCTTTGCCATTAACGAATGTTCGAGAATAATATGTTCATCGAACACGAAAAACAAAACAATATTAATTTTTTCAGACAGCCAAGCTGCACTAAAGGTGTTAAGCTCACCTGTCATAAGATCCAAACTAGTCCATGGCAGTCATGTCACTCTCTGAACTAGCAAGGAAAAACACTGTAATCCTCCACTGGATCCCAGCACATAAAGGCTATGATGGTAACGAGAAGGCAGACATCTTAGCTAAAGACGGCGCATCTAAACCATTCGTCGGTCCTGAACCCTTCTGCGGTGTAAATAAAAGCACCTTCAAACATACTGCCAAGAACATCCTACTGGAGGAATCAAATAAAGCTTGGAGTAACTCATCTGGTCAAATCTGTTCAAAACTCTTTATGCCAGAATATACTGAAAAAACATCAAAATTCCTACTGAACCTCAATATAGGAAAACCCTAAAAATTTGCACAGGACTACTAACCGGTAACTGTTTTTTAAAGAAACATCTTCACCAAATGAGGCTGGTAGCGGACCCCATCTGTAGACTATGCCTCGAAAATGAAGAAACATCTCTGCACATTATTACAGAATGTCCAGCACTTTTCCGCCTTAGAAAGCAAATACTTGACTATGAGATTATCCCCCCAGATAAACTCAAACTCATTCACCCACAGAAGATTGCTAACTTCTGGTTCAATTCAGGAGCAGGAGAACTGTCCTGAAACCTCACATGGGTTGGCACAATAGGTTTCATTCAGACACCGCAGTGCCCGGAGCTGAGCAAGCTCTACCCGTCCCCTAAATCTATCTAATCTAATCTATCTATCGTGGTCTCGAAGGGATCAGAACTCTCTCACTTTCCAGCTTCACACTAGTGATACACTCTTGAAGAACGCCACGTTGACTTCAGAATTCATAGACAAACCTTTCGGTTTTTGATTGTACCATGTCTGAGGTACCAGGAATGTTTTGGTCGGCCTTCATTTTTTCTTCTATCGCGATCATGTCTGAACATTGTATGATATTACCTCTTGTCAGTACTTGGTTCTCTGAATCTCTTCTACCAACTGAGCCGGTCGTGCTAAATTTTTTCCTAGATGGTATTTTTGACGTGTAGACGAATCTTCGTACTTCTAAAACGATCAAGCTTTGTTTGTGGTATTTTTTTAAGTTTTCGACAAAAACTTCAATACTTTTACTACTTTTGATTTTCACTATGGCCCCAACCCTACTCACACAAGTACCATAGCTACTCTATTTGCCTGTTGGGATTTCGAATTTCGAATTCCAGAGCCATACAAATATAATTTCATGGCATGAAAAGTAGTTTTTTGCTTAAAAAATGCTCTAGTCACCAGGGATCCGGCTCTGCAAGGATGTGTTTTTAGATTGGAAATAGTTTTATTCATTCTTATTCTTAAAAAAGTCATTTTGAACGCAATTTCCAAATCAATTTATGTCTGTATACGCTAGAAGACTTTCCTAAGCTTTCCTGAAACTAGGAACTTGGGAAGTTTAAGAATATCTACTAAGTTCCCAATATGTAGCATGTAATGTATCATGTGATCCATTATGCGACTAAAGACTCAAACCATAGCCTACACTTTATTGAACAAAAAATGTCCAGACAAAAACAAAACTTTTCCAATTTTTATAACTTGAGAAGCTTGTCTCGACAGCAAAAAGAAAAACAAAAAACTTAAACAACTGATTAATAAGAACACAAAACCAATTTACGAAAGAAGGCAATGTCCAAATAAGAAGCAACCAAACAAAATGAAAAAAAGGCAAAAACCAACAACTATGTACACTCAATAAATCTACCAAAAAGGGCACAATAGCAAACGCGAACCCAAAAGCCATGAAACTTGGCCAAAACACCAAACCAAGAAGAGATTCCTCCATATCCAAGAGCGACCATTCGTAACCAACAAACCGACCTATAGTACACCACTCCTCGATCGACTTGTACAAAACTCTTGAAACTGAAGTAGGTATGCCGGTGGGTAATCAAAGAAGAAGAAAAAGAAGAGATGAAACCATAAAAAAATCTCGAAAATACAAATACTATCTGTGGCTGTGGGGCTTGCCGCTTGCCTCATAAAGCAACATGTTGTGTGTACGGAAAATTTACAAGAAAACCTTCTACTTCGTGTCCCAAGCGCATCCATAATTCGGTTGCTCTGTAATCTGTTTTCGAGGCGCGAATTTGTGTTCGAATTCCACTTATAAATTTAATGTTCATTGCTTGGCGTAAAGATACTCTTTGGACACTCGTCGAGGCAAAATAAAATATAAATCAGTTCTCATGATGAGGACAAAACACAAAAGGCGCGTTGTGAAACCATCAGATGTGGAAGAGTGGTGCAAAACAGACCACTGATTAAAGCTTGAAGAAAAACTGCAACAACACGGGCAACAAACCAACGACGGCGGGCACCTCGCGGCAAGGGACAACCGCAAGCATACAAGGGAAGGAGAGCATCCATCCATTCGCACCTAATATATTTAGTCGCGGGCCAGTTTCATGTCGATAAAGTGGACGGATACTTCCGTCGGCGAGTGTAGTGTTGCGCGCCATGCAAATGGCATGCAGTGAAGATATCTGCAAATTGATATTTTATTGCGGATTGCCGCTTGCCAGCCAAATGAAAATGAATCAATTTCGCGTGTCAATGATCTGATTTTGTTTTAACGCACACAGAAAAGGGGGCACCATGCGATGGGCAGAGCAGTTGATTTTCACTGAATGCAATTTGTGTTGTATGATTTATCACAAAGCAACGTTGAAATGACGTCAGATGAAAGCGCACCATGTGTTGATTTGGAAATTTCTTTGTTTTTTGTGTGTTACATTTATTTCATCTGTGAGAATTGATGAAATTTTATGATGTGCGCTACATAACCTATTTTTAAAATGGATCCAACATGTGGACATGACACATCAAAGAAATAAAGAGCACAACGTATATAGCCACAAAGTGAGAAGAGAGCGTGTACAGAATAACTTTCTTGAACTGGACAGATGCGAGGCGGCAGGCCCTTTGAGCTCTCTAGCTGGCCTGGTTCTGAACTGAAGAGCTGACTGACAACGAGCGGCGATGACGACGACGAACGATGAATTGTTTTCTTGAATTTTTCAAATATTTTCCCTGCTTGTTTATTTATTCAGAGTGCGCGCGTTTGATTTGAATTTGAGGGAAATTGTATGATGTTTTTGGATGCGAGAGGGAACAGTTAACGATATCAAATAGAAAATTGTAAATGCGGGAAAAATGTTGTGTGAGTTTTGATCAAATTAATAAATATCAAAATAAAAACGTCAATATTTTTTTTTGCTATTGATATCGATTTCCGGGTAGGGTTGTAGGGTAGCTTCTACAAAATAATGTTTTAGAGTCGTTAGAGGTAAAAGCGCATAAGTAAAATGGAAAATTTAAAAAAAAAATCACGACGGACGTGCGGTTTTCTTAATACTTAACTTGCACTTAAGGATGTAATGAAGCTCAAAAATGAGTGAGAATGGAAGGTGGCTAAAAGAGCGTTAAGGGAACTCATGTTATATTTATTCTGTTGACAGACCCTCACCGAATTCTTAAGTTTGGATGATATTCGGAATGAGAAAGATTATTAAATATTCATATTTTTATAAAACTTCATATAGAAAAATATTACAAGTGCAAAGAAGAAAATTCTGCCTGTAAGGTAGTACCTACCTACTTTGCGAGCAAGTTCGCAATATATGGAGTGTTAAACGATGACGGTTCAGCAATTTATGTTCAACAATGGTTTTCATGAAACATAATATATTTTTCCACAGAAGTAAGAAGAAAAAATTCATGGTTCAATGTCAACCAAGCTACTCGTGGCGTGATGGCTAGCCTGTTAACTCAGAGGCTAGTGCTTCGAAACCCAATATGTAAATAGATTTTTTACGGGTATCGCCTTTGGCGAGGAATTGGCAAGTCCTCCGTTAGTAAATTCAAATGCCATGAAAAGCTATCTCTCAATTAAGCGTTCGGAACTGGCAAATTGAAGGTGCCCTCCATTCCCTCACAACACATGGTTGTGAGAAATGCGCTAGGCCCTGAGGCTCCTCGCTTTGTTGTGCCACCATATTTATTTACTTATTTACTATGTCACCGGTGGGACAGCTGAGGAACACGAAATTTTTAAATTTTGAAGTTTTCGTAGATTCCGAGTTGTTCTCTTTAAATTTTGGCTAAGGCTTGGACTTCTAGCAATTTTTTTTAAATGTTGGCCAGCTTATGCCAACTCAACGAACTGTGCGGCAATACGAGAAGAACATTTCGGATGGGACTTCATAATTTCATATGAACTGATATGATTTCTAACGCAATTTTTATAACAAACAAAACAGAACTAAAAGCATTATTCCAAAATTCGTAGTTTGATTCAAGCTTTAAAGAAGTGATCAGGGATAGAGAAGCCTGTTATCGTAATATTACACCACCTTTCGTGAGGAATTGGCAAGTTCTCAGAGAGTGATAACACACTGCAATTGAAAATGCTCTCTTACTTTGCCGTTCGGAATCGGCATATATTTGTAGATATCGGAAATGCTTTATGCCCCGAGGTCTCCATAACTTTGTTGCCATACTATTCTTCTTCCTCCTCTTCTGGCGTAACGAGCATCTTGATCTTGAAGGTATCACAGCTCTCCTAATTAACTACTTCCCACTAGTGATCCGCTCGTGAAGTACGCCGTCTTGACATCAGAATGTGTGGGTAAACATTCCAGTTTTGGATTGTTCCATGTCTGAGGTCAACCAAATGCAGATTTCGTTGCATTTGTCTGTACCAGGAGTGTTCACTGAAGATTGTGAAGTTTTCCAGGCAGTACATCTACCTTAATACGCTTACTCGATAATTGATGTCGTCTTTACAACTTGTTTCACTATTTAATTTGTTGCTCCAACTTATTTATTTTATTCACATAAATAATTTTTTCATGGTAAGAAAGTAAGTCGAAAAAAACTGTTTTGTCCAAAAGGATGAAAGAATGTTAGGTCCTTTGTACAGAACATTAAAAACGCAACTTCGTCATCGGTCCCAACGCTTGCCTTCAATGACTCCTTGTATGTCAGTTCTATCAACAAAGCTTATTTACTGGCAGCCTGGTTTGCTACTAACTCGCAACTTCCTGATTGTATATTGGCACCACCTGAGCTGGAGCCTGTAAATTATGTTAAGAAGCAGACGTTTTTTCGTACTCCCTCAGTTGCGAGAGTCCTCAAAGATCTCAATATACATAAATCCGCTGGCCCAGATCGTACCCCCAGCATTATTCTTAAGAAGTTTTTTTCTACGCTGGAAAAAACACTACGTATAGGCTTTTTTATCAATCCTATTGATGTATCCATACCTCGTCGAAAAGTGTAACCAATACTAACACTATTTCAGAGAAATTTCTAAAGCACATTTGCTAAGTTTGGCATGTCTCTCTTACGAAAATTTAGTGTTTTTTGTATCGATTTGTCGTCTGTCCTTCTTTGGAGATAAACTACCCTTTCGGCCGTTCAATACCAGTTGCATTGGTACTCGCTTTATAAATGCTGGATTGACCCAGGGCTCTGTTTTATCTCCGACTTTCTTCCTTATTTTCATTAAATCTTTTGTCTGAAACTTTTTTTCTATGAATTTTATTTTCTAATACAATATAAATATCGGTAAAAATTTTTTTTGCTATACATAAATTAAGTTTTCAAAAAAAAATTTTTATTTTTTTATTTCAAAATGGCGGCTTCAGAAGTGGCGTTCAAAATAGTCATCTCTTTTGGTTGCCTGCAGGTTTATTTCGAAATGAGCGAAAAAAAAGTTTAATAATCTGTATAGATTTGGGCATCGGCGTGAAGCTGTCACTAAGATTTTTACGAAGAATTAAAAAATTAATAGACATTTAAATTTTTAAGCCTCAAGGTTTAAGGCTTAATTGTTTTTAACTATTGTAAGTATCAATAAATAATTCTAAATCGAGGTTAACGCGATAGCCAGATTATAAAGGAATACAATGATGTGTGAATTGAGTCAATCGGTTGAGTAGTTTTTAAGAAAAGTCGCAGAAAAGTTGAAAAGGTACAGTTATGAGAAAAACGCGTTTAAAGCTGTGATTTCTTTTGTTTGATTTGTAAGAGCGCTCTAACTGATCCGCTTGTATCAAGCTGTTCGCAGTCTCGTAGACCCTTGAAACGAGTTTCACAGCATTACTAGAAGTATTTCCTGATTGATTCATACTTTACTTGCACAGTCCAAATGTGTATAGCTCTACTCGACTCTGTTTAACATCCGCTAAACAATTTCTAAAAATTTCAAGTTAATCTGCATCGGTGTCTCTTTCTTGGCGCTTTTCATGTCAATGTGATATTCGTGGATCGTGGAAAAACATTTTTTATATTTCTGTCATTCAAACTTTGAATACCCACATATGTAGCAAATCACGGGCACCACTATTTACATATATTCCCACCTATTTTTCGTCTCATAGTCAGTGCTCAGGAAACTCCCTTTAATTATTTCAAAAATAAAATTGGCGGGATACTTTGCCGCAAATAAAGAACTCTACGCCCCGACTGACTTAAGGTTACCATCCTAATACTTTATCTTGTTTTCGATATCAATTAAACAACACACCCATTTAACTACCTTGGATGCCACTGAAACAATTCAAACAAACAAAAAAAGAACCCATCAACACATCCATTCCCCGGTCGAGGGACTGTCAAAAAACATGATTCAGTTCGCATGCGATAATCACTTTTGTTTTATCTCATCGTTCTTCACTCAAAAACACAGTTCAACCAGAGATAACTACGCGATGATGAAACAAAGTACATGCAATTTACATATTACTTCTTAATCGCATTCAAAATCTTACAACACTGGCTACCTATAAGGCCTAACAAGCCCCACAAAACAGCTAAAAAGGCTTAAGAAAGAAAAAAAAAACAACCAAACCAAATCCAAAACGAAGATCAAAAGCAAAACAAACGAAGAACGAAGTACAAAGAAAAAAAAAACAAAAAGGGGAACCAAAAAAAACTCTCAAAATTTAAAGTTGGTTGGAACTGGTCTTGACCGTCCGTCCCAAATGGTTTCTGTTTAGCCAAGTCATTTTATACACTGCACTGCACTCCTCCCTTTCTCTCCTTCTTTGCTGCCTTTCTACACTCCATCCAGATGATGGTTGGAGTCGGGTCTCTGGTGTGATTATGGTGGAGATGCTAGTGGAGTTCCGTTCGGTTCGTTTAACTTGAAACATTAATTTTCCGTATAACGAGATTGTAGTTTACGGCCCCATGCCATTGTTGTTGTTGGGCATGTCTTTGAGTTTTATAATCCCTCGAGGTAGTTTTTAGTTTTTAGTATTTTTGTTTTGTTTTTTTTTTTTCCTTTTTTTTTTAA
Source organism: Melanostoma scalare (assembly GCA_949752695.1). NCBI lineage: Eukaryota > Metazoa > Arthropoda > Insecta > Diptera > Syrphidae > Melanostoma > Melanostoma scalare. The sequence continues at coordinate 219,168,232 of OX456984.1, forward strand.
TTTATTCTCCCCTCTTTATTTTCCTTGTGTTGTTTTCTTTTTTTCTACCCTTTTCAACTCTTCACTTTTTATTATTTTATTTTTCTATAGAACCCAGGAGGCACGATACCTGTAACCTGTACTTGAACCAGGAGAATGAGGTTTAGTGTACAGGTAGGAAAAAAAACAAGAAATTGCACGAGGAAATGCGCCTCTGCTGCATGTGATAGAAATGCAAATCCACTGATTAGTAAGTAACCTATAACCACTAGAAGAGCTACAGGCTCACTCTAGTGAAATACCACTCAATCTGAATTCCCCCATTGAAAATGCAATTCAATAGATTTTCCATTCGAGTTGAATGACGTGCGGATGGATGCTGCAAGGCTTCACTGTAAAAAAAACTCGTAGAAAATAAAAATAGAAATAACCAAACCCACCATTAGAAACAAAAGCTGTACAACTTTCTAGCACCTCTATTGAGAGTTTAGGTACCCAGGTATGGGCTTTTCTATTGAGGTGCATTCGACTGGATTGAAAAGGTGGTAATATGCTCGAATTGATCCAAACTAAACATAAATTACTCGACGAAGAAAACCGAAATGAAATTGCAACCTCCTTGTGGGGTTTGAAAACCGGGCGCAGCAAGGAGAAAAAGAAACAATGAAATATTGAAAAGAGTATCATCATCATCATCGTCATCTGCATATATACTCGTACTTATATGCTCTTCATCGATTCTGCACAATACATTGGTGGAGCTCTGGGTTTTGGCACTGTAGCTGGCTGGCTGGGTCTGGTAGAACGTCACAAACAGGAGCCACACACACAATATTATTGAACTACATCAAAACCGCAAAGTAATTTATCACAAAAGTTCATATTTCAATGATTTCCAAGTGCGATGCCAGAGAGCATTGAAGAAAATGTTGGACGAAAGGCAAAGGAGTGATATTACTGCAGAGTTCTTCATTGCATTTCCATTTGCATCGTGACTGATCCCTTAACCTTCCCCCACCATCACCACCATCACCATCGTCATCATCCTGGTTGAGTAATTTGATTTTTTGGAGTGCAAAAACTATACTATTGCGGAGCACATCCAATCATGTATGTGTTCATGATTTGAAAACCAATGGTAGGAGGCTAAAACTGATGGGTTGAGATGCTGTTGGTGTCATGTGACAAAACACTGAGCCTACTGAGTGCTCATGAGTTTTGAGGTTTGGCTGATGCGAATGTGTTACAGTTGCAGATTCTTTCCCAGAGGCACATTGGCTTGCTTCATATACATGTACATGTGATTACAGTGCTGTGGCGTGTTAAGTAGTTATGGTTTGACATTCTTGGGACAGTTAATGATATTGGTGGCTTTAGGGTGTGTATAAGCTTAGTAATGAGTCGATATTCAATGAATCGTACTTGAGGTTTGACAGATTGACAGCTCTTTGTAATATTGGATTGGAATTTCATTTAAACACAAATGGTGTCAATGTCATTTTCGAAATGTCAAAGGTTTCTGCTTTGGATGTTAGGGGCTATAAAAACAGTTATGGAAAAAAAATTCTTTACAAAAAAGATGATTTGTATTTTTTGTAGCAGTGTTTGTTTTTTACACGGCCAAGTTAGATTAGAACTCCGAAAAATAATCAATCGGCAGTCACTTTTCTAAGTTTTATCTATTAAAATTGTTTTCTTCCATTTCCAAAACAAAAAGAATTTAATTGTTTTACTCTTTTCATTCTCCAAATACAAAATCAAAGCACAAAGGCTAAATTCGCGGAGTAAGACAAAGTCAAACCTCGTTTACATGTGGAGATTTTTTTTACTGAAATGATCAAAATTTCGATAAATTTAAAAAAAAAGACACTTCTTGTAAAGAACGTTAGAATCCTCGACCTAAAAAAGAAGGCTCCAGTCAGCCCTGAACACAGTGGAAAACTGGTGCTCAGACGAAAACCTCTCTGTCGACTATTTATTGTCTTTGTTGTTGTTATTGTTATTCACAAAAGAAGAAAATTAGATCGCCTCATACCCTCTTCTCTCTATGGCGAAACAAAACACCTTGGGATCATCCTAGACAGCAAGCTTCTGTGGAAGCCACAACAAGAACTCATCTCGAATAGAGCGACGAGATCTCTATAGTTTCAAAAATGACAATTTTTCCAAAAACTACGAAAAACACGTCTTTTTTCATCGTTTTTAGCCAATATGCGCTATATCTGTAGTCCTAAATTACATGCGCTTAATTTTTGGTTTGGCAACAAGCCGTCGAAAAACGTCACTCCGAGAAAAACGAGTTTAAAGCTTTCTTAAACGACAAATCGTCATATTTGGGAGGCTCTGCGTCACCCAAAACTATAGTTAGACTGCTCGGATCTTTATAAAATTTTAGTATAAGGACGAATTCCTAAACACAAGCTTTGCTAAGTATGTCTCATGCTTGAAGGCGGCTGTGGTGCAGTGGTAGAGTGTTCAGTAGATAGGCCGGACGCTTGGGTTCGAATCCCGCTCTGGGCATCTACTTTTCTTTCAGCCTCCCAGTTTCATCTGGACGCCGGCCGCCCTTGTGGTTATATGTGACATTTTTAACACCTTATTTCCATCCACTGCACCACAAAAAATGGAAGACTGCTCCTCTGGGTAGTACAATGGACCGGAAATTAGGTCTGAGTGCTCCAGAATAGCATAAGCCTCCTCTTTAAAAAAAAAAAAAAATTTCTCATGCTAAACAAAAATAATCCAAAACAACATTTGCAATGCAATTAAAAGCTCGCAAGTATTTTTCTTGGTGTTTGTGCAATAGACACAAAATTGAAAGATTGAGGATTATTCTGGGTCTAAAATATAGCCCATGCTACTTGGGGAAATGGGAATAGAATACAGAAGCACTATAACGATAAAAGAATTTTTGAAATCGAACAAGTATTTTCTATGTTCCTGGTTAATTTCACCTGTGTGAACTTGGCATAAAAATTTTTTTTTTGTTTTTGGTAGATCTTGGATTGTAGTAGATTGAAATAAAAATTTTTTGATTGTAATCAAGTAAAAGATAGAAAAAATTTCGGCTGAAAAAAAATTCAGTCTGAAAATTGTAAGATAAGGAACTGAAATCTCATACAAAAATGACAGGACGGAATTGTAAACGAAAAATTTCGCTCTCCTTCTCGTTGTGCAGTACGCTGCTGCTCTGCGAAAAGGGTTTCATAAGTAGAAAATTGTAGTAGATCTTTTACTACAATTCTCTTTCCAGCTCTCAACACTTCTTCGCCCATCATTTTTCTCCCGGGACTATAAATGCTTGAGAAATTTTGACAGTTCTATGAAATATAGCCCATATCTTTTCTCAGACTCTAGACCATATTTGATTCAAATATTATTCAATTCGGCACAGTAGTTTTGGAGCCCATTCAATATGAACCCGAAGAATATGGGAATGAAATATGGCCTATGTTACTCTCTATGCTCTGACCCACCCATCTTTCGAATTTCAAATTTCAAATTTCATTCTAATCGGCTCAGTAGTTTGGAGCCTATTGATCACAAACAAACAAATCTGTCCTCTTTATAATAATGTAATTTTTTTTTGATTTGTTGTATTCAATTCAACATACTTTTGAATTTCGTTTTGAATATAAGGTAAAAGTCAAGTAAGTGATAACCTTGGAAGGGTTGAAATCACTGCACAAGATGCCCGTTGTGCCCAAAAATGTGTCTAATTGCAACTATATTTTGCAATTACTTAGTACAAAACATAAAAAACAACGAAACTTATTCACTATTCATCGCAAAAAAAGCACTTAGAGTAAAACTGTTGAAAAAGTTAAGACCATGTAGAGAAAAAAAAAACACTTGTCTCAAACACAGAACACAGCAATGATAATACCTAGACGAAGTTATGACGTCCCTTTGGCCAAAGAAGATGCATAATTTTAAATAGAGGCTATTGGACAAGACACTTATAAGAACTCCACGATAAAGAAGATCAAATGATCAAAGTCTCCTTACAACGAATATCCTTCGAATCAAAGAACTCAACCTGTCAATAGCACTTTTCTTTAAAAAAAAAAATATATGATAAAAGACCTGAACAGTGTAAACAGGACATCCTTTGACTATGGATGCAAACAACTTAAGAAACATCTCCAACTAGAAACGCTTTGAAGCGACATGAACTAGAAAAGGACAGACACAAATGTTTTGTGTTCATCGAAGAGTAACAGAGTAATGTTTACTAATGATCAAAGTATCCTTCAAAAAATCTGTCATCAACTTAGGACATGTTGTTGGTGCAAAAAAAATACCACTACCCACTCATACCCACACACAGACGGTCTTTTTGAAACGGCACTGTACTGAATCGAAATAAAAATCAAAACCACTTTCTGTCTTTCTTCAAGTTCAACTTGAATGAGTGCCACACCACAACAAAACACAGAGGAGAGGAGCGCACAGACCAGGGCACCATAGCGAGAGAGAACTTTGCCAACATTAACGCCCACCACAAGGAGAAAAACCGCTTAAAAGAGATTAAAGAACACACAAGTCAAAAGGGCCAAATAACCGACATTAAAAAAGAGGACGACTCCGCTGTGATAAAATATGCGGCAGTGGTAGCAACACGCCAACGTTTTGTGTGTTTTAGGTGAGTGTGATTGTGTGATAAACTCTTCTGCACTCACTTTAAGAGCACACGCTTCAATGAAGGATTTAAATTGCTAAAGGATACCTTCCACTACTCCCGCCATCGTTTCTTTGGCGCTCCTCAAAAAACAAAATAAAAAAACCCATCCCATCAACTGGTAAACATTCAGCCAACCATCCATCCTTCCGACCAGTGGCGCAAGAACCATCATCACACCGACACCCACCGCACTTCTTCTTTGTGACTCTGAGTAGGCTCCGTTTGTGTGCCAGGATGCCGCAATAATCCACCAGGACGAGGCGGAAGAATACTACTACTGCTCTGCTGAGCTCTCTCAACCAAGAGCTTAATATTCCTACTATAAATTTATTTCTTTACTACTACTCTACTAAAACAACAACACCCACTGTCGCTTTGACTGATGCTGCTGCTGATGCTACTGCTCCTGGGCTGATGCACTTCTGCGACATTATGAAAAATGAGTGCTCCAGCTCCCGGTATAGTACGAGAGACTTCAAAGGACTCGTTCACTTTTCTTTTTCTAGTTCTTTTTTTTTCTGTTCTATTCTCTTTTTTATGCTTTTTTTGGTAAAGTAATTTCTCAGTAAACATCGATTTTTATGTCCTTGCAGAGGAGTTGCAATTCGTTGCATACCGCTCTGCGTCTCCGTTTAGACAGTAAATGACTTGGCATTGCTTTGTAGCATCAGTGGGACATGCATGTCGTTAATGGTGGCTGAATTTTATGTCAAAGCCATGAACAAGGGTTAAAGGAATGCTTCGTTTCACGTCGCGTCGCATAAGCGGCGGCATTTGGTGTGTGTTCTACAAATAGTCCTCGACATCCTTTCTGCCGAGTTTTAATATTGCGGGTATTGATTTTCTATCGACTCTGATGATGAACCAACGCGAACCCATCACGACTGACTAAAAAGCAACCATATGGTGTGGGTTAGAGACTTCTAAAGTTCCTCTTCTTCTTCTTCTTCTCTTGCACTTGTTATTATTGTTGTTCGGTTGTTAAAAGCCAGAGCATGCGGAAGGACACTGAAGGATATTATTACTTCGAAGAACCCTTTAATTAAAAGTTTCAATAATGGAATGGGCTGATGGAAATCGGAAAGGGGCTGACTTAAGGATGTTGTTCAAGGATACCTTTGAGGGATTCTTTTCTCTTTTTTTTTTTTAATTTTTTTAGTCATTGCTGTAGTTTAACATGACCTTTGAAAAATGTCCTTTGATGTCGAGTATAGTTATATAATCATGTAGGTACCTTGGATGATGTTAACATGAACATAAACGGAACATTAGCATAAGTACGTGAACATATTGATGAGTGTATTGAACTGAAATGGCTGATTTTTCGTTTCAGTGTGCAAGCTTTGGACTTAAGTTTTTGGGGCAAGAGATATCGACTTGAAACCGGTTAGAATTCTTGGGTTAGGTGATAAAAAAAAGGGATTTTGTCTGCTTTTCAAAAATCTGCTTTTATGAAAAATAAAAGCTGGGTATTAAGTGAATTCTCTTTCAGATTCATTGACTGCCAGGGTTAACATACTTCCTTTGCATACAAACTGCAATGGTAGGCATAGAAATAAAGATTCTGGCAATAGGGAGCTTAATTAACGACAGAGTGTTCTGCAACGCATCTTAATTTCAGTTTCTTATGAGACAAGTAAATTTCCTCATTGAAATTTTCTTTCCTCATTTTGTAAAAAGCAGATGCATAAGTTAACTTTAGAATTTGTACTTCCAGAAAGCAGCTTGAAGAGACGCAATATGGGCAACCTTCACACAGTTATTAGTTCCAGATCCAGAGGCTAATTTGCGGATCATTGAGGATATGTATGAAAGAACGGTGACAAAGATAACATACCCAGCTCGAGTCATCGAAGCATTCCAAGTCACAGAAGTTGTACACCAGGGAGCTGCAGTGAATGTCTCGTTTTGTGAATGCATTCACTTATTAATTGCCTTACACACCATTCAGACACCATTCATTTTAATCCAAAGCAATACACACACTGCACTCTCTTTTAGTCAACAAGAAAGGTTCTCACTCTCATTCACTTAACTGAAACAAATGACAGGCAAAGACAATATGTGTATGCGTATGAACGTGCGAATAGTGTCTAAGGCAAAGAAATAATCTACAGTGCAACGAATACTTCATAAGGCAGCGAATACTTCACAGTGCAATACTGTGATGAAGAACACATCACACAACAAAAAAAAAAAACAAAAAATATAAATAACGCCCAAGTCATGTCACAAAATTTGTATTCAAACCTATCTATGAACATGAAAACATATTCGTTGTCATCCCTCATCATTCGTGAGCATTCGCTTTTTTTCGAATACCAGCGAATGGTGTACCTGTTTGAGTTTGAATGGTCCATTCATTCATCATTCATGGGCACAAGCAATGCGAAGGCTCGTATTCAAGTATTTGTGTACTTTTTCTACAAGCATCACACTTGTTTCATCATTGTGAGTGTGAGACTGTGTACGGCTTGTTTTTCGGGGGATGATTCGAAAGCGCAAGTGATTGCACTTATGCAGTTCTCTGGTGTAAACTAAGTGCCTGTCCAGACGGGTTATGCTGTTAACGTTATGCTGATAACACCTAGTGTCCAGACGTTGTTATGATTCCTCGCACAAATTCTCCATTTTGTGTTGGAAATTGTATTGAAAAAAGCATAACGTTATGAGCATAACCCGTCTGGACACGCAAAGTGTACTGCTTAGGCAGATAAATCAGATTTCATTTTGCGCATCGAGTCCCTTTCTTCCTCACCCCTTTTGCCCAGAAACGACCGATATAACGTTATGGGCATAACACGTATGGACAGGGACTTAGAAAGCGTATTGAGTCATCTGCTTTTCAGCGGGTAGACAAAAACTGTATTTTGCCTACCCGCTGAAAGATAGAGTAAATCAATTATTCTTTGCTGAAGATGGAGCCATCATCGTAACATTTGATGTGTTTCTCGTTTTCTAAAATAACCGTCACACAACGCTTCTTAACGCCTGGAATTGGTAGTAGCAAACGTCGGCTGCTGGCCTGATCACACTATCGGCGACTACTCGCCAACTCCTATCAGCTAACAGCAACAGAAAATTGTAAAAAATGGCTTTTGAACTTAATTTTTAAGAAAAATATTACCAACAAATTTTGAAACAAAAGTTTACTAAATACTACATGTTGCAGTATTTTTTTGATTTAACGGCAGGTCCTTGCAGGCAAAAGTTGAACATGTTCAGCTTTACCAGCCGTTGCTAAATATTTGACGGCTAACAGCGAGTGTGGTGCATTTCGTGGTCACACAATGCTGTTCAGCGACTGGCAGTAGGAACTACTCAACTCGCCTGTCTCCAAACTGTCTGATTTTCACAGAACACAAAGAACTTTCTTTCACACTCAAGCAATGCAAAATACTTGTGTATGCAGACGATGTACAAATCCACCTGAGTTATCGATTTTTTATGGTCGAAGTTGCAACAGCTACAATAAATGAAAACCTGATGGGTATTGGACTCTGTAGTCTAGAGAGAATCATTGAAAACTTAACTTGAATATGTCTGGGAATTGTTGTTCCCACCTTATGCATATCTAGTCTTCAGTTTTAACAAAAATTAGTATAGCCAAAACTCTTGTTCTGGGAGCCCCGGGGCCTAAGGCATTTCTCTTAATTATACCTTGAAAGGAATGGAGGGTCCCAACAATTTTTTTGACGATTCCGAACGGCTATTCGAGAAAGCGTTTTTTATGGCAGTGAAATTGCAATCAGAAGACTTGCCGATTCCTCGCTTTGGCTATGCCGATGAAATTACGCTGAATGACCGACATTTAGCGTAATTCACCCCATCTTCTGGGGTTATTTGGCACTTCAGAGAGGATATAATAGGTTTGTTTGTTGAAGCCCTAGGGTCGCCTTGGGGTCGCCGCAAAACTTTTTTTGAGAAACCTAAAGTCGCCCTGAATGTCAAACTTAGTTTTTCAAGCTCTAGGGTTGACCTAGGCTTTCCCTCAACTCGCCATAGGTTTTTGCTGTGGCGAGTTGAGGGCTGTCAAATGGCATATGGTGATTTGTGGTTTAGCGTTTTTTGATGACTGTTTTTTTTTTGACAACTCATAGGGTTGTCAAGAAAACCTGGGTGAACCCTAGAGAAAGTTTAACGAATGAACCTGATATATTTTGCTTTAAAATTCCTTTGAATTGGTTAAACAAACCGCCATGAATTCAAAAAGCCTGTCGAAAATTTGAAGAAACCATTGCCCCTGTTCGGTAACTATCGCCTCGATAAAAGCCGGCGATAAGCTGTACAAATGAAACAAAATTCTATGAATTTAGTAGGATCTCGTTCCGGTTCTCACTATTTTTCGATCGATGTTATCGATGCTATAGTTACAGAACAGGGGCACATATGCGATATAATACCGAGGGGTTTGGTAGCACTGAACATCAATTACAATTATTGTGCCATTTACCAAAAGAAGACCTCAACCTCTACCACTTATGAAATCCATAGCACTGGGCGGAGTTATAATCGAACCAACAAAAAAATTAAATACCTAGGCTTAATAAATACCAAACTCTCTGGACAAAAACATGTTGAAAATGCAAATGTAAAAGCGGTAAAAAACGTAATAATATGCAAAAGAATTGAAAGCAAAACATTGGGTTGCAAGCCGAGCATTATTCGTTGGATGTACGTTATGACCGATCCTCGCCTTTTTGAGCGGTTATCTGGCATAAAAAACCATACTAAATGCACTACAATTGCAGGCTTGCGTGCATTATGCTTATTAGGAGCAATGAAAAGCTGTCAAATCGCAGCATAAAAGTATTCTTAAGCCTGACACATCTGCGATTAGTTATGAGAAGTATAATATTTCCAAGAAAAACACTTTCTTGATTATCCATTTGGAATAGGGAAGCGATCGGTAGGTCCCATCAATTCCCATGGTATGGTTGCGAGGAATGCGCAATTCCCCAAGACTCTCTGCTCTGTTGCGCCACCTTTTGATTATTATTTTATGATAAAAGTAAATTAAAATGCAGACATTGTTATAAAACCGATCGAAAAGCATAAAATGTCAAAGGAACTACCACCAATTGACATTCCTCGGGAAAGTATGACCAAAGAAATCTTCAATATTGAACTCGAAAAAAGGGCGTGAGAAAAACACTTACTCAATAAAGACCCATGCAATTAAATGATACACAGTTGGCCCTAAAACAGCGGAAAGCACAGAAGGAGCAGGAATTTTTGGAGCCAAGATCAAATATGTCAGTCTCGGTACCCACCTGCGGGACAACTGTCAAGCAAAAGTCTATGTAATATGCAAAGGCACGGAAGTAAACATTAACAGAGATTAAAAAATTAAAAACATTGCAAAAATGACGGACAGTCATGCTGCAAATAAAGGCATAACGTCCTACATAATCACATCAAAAGCTAAATAAAGAATCTAATCTAATCTAAAATTTGGCAACGAATGCATAGACAAATTGAACAAACTGGGTAGAAACAATAAGTTAACAAACTATTGGGTACCAGGGCGTGTGGGAAATGAAAACCCTGACAAACTGATAAAGACAGGAGCAGGACCCTGTTTTGGAGTTACAGCGAACCACATCAAGAAAGTCGGAAAAACATAGCCGAGAAAAACTTTGCAATAAACTTCTGAAACTTCGTCAAGCCAAGCTACTACTTTTCACGTTCAACATGAACCGAGACAAAGACGTTATATTCCTAAATCCTAAGTAGGAACAATGTAAGAGTACTATATGGACATAGTAGGCTAAAGAAACAGCTTAAAATACTGGTCGTAGAGAGCGATGATCAATGCAGATATTCTAACGAAGAGGAAGAATCTCCGGACCATCTTCTCAGAGACTGCGATACTCTTATGTACCAAAGGCATAACTGGCTTGGATCATACTACATAAATGACAGGGAATTAAAATATACGAAGGTAACCCAGTTCCTTGGTTTCATCAAAGAGACTAATCCGGATGAAGTACTATGATTTAAGGATTACCAGTTAAGTTAAACAGACGCACAACAGATCTACATAATCGAAGTGCAATACAAGAACCCAAACTCATCAATTCACTCAATTATATCATAGATACAAAAATTCTATTGAGGACGGATTTGGTGGTTTTGTTTGCCCAAAACTGGCGGTGATTTACAGCTCATTTAAGAAGATAAAAGTAAATGTCGTTCGCAATCCTCCACTTATTTGTTATAATCGATAAACACAGATAGGAATTGAATATACAGAAAGTACTTAGAAAAGAAATGAACTTACCACATTGTTGTCGCAAAAGGGCTCCCAGAGCTAATATCACAATATTTTGGCATATCCATTCTATGGCCGATTTCTTTTGTGCCATTCTTGTTCCCATTCGGAGTTTTTAGTGAAATTCACTCAATTCGTCCGTTTTTCTCATTCGGCGATATAAAAAATATAACAAACTTAATTTTAAGTTAACAAATTCAATTAAATCTTCACACGCGCGAAAGCCAGTCCGTCGGCAAAAAAAGATGCAACAGCAAGCGGTGATAACAGATGACTGTGCAGTGTGAAATTTTGCAATTGCAGTGGCAAGAAAGCGCAAGGACACTTGATGGCAGAATGACAGTTGGTGTGTTGTTGAAAAGTGCTCCTGTGCGCAACCTAGAACTCACTCATTTCGTTGTCATTTGAAACTTTATTCCAAACAAATGCAAAAAATAAAAATAATCATTTTCCCTACAAACAAATTTTAATCTGCTTCTTTTTAACAGCACAAGATTTGCAGTTTTCTATTTATCCAACAAATCCTTTGTCCCGTTTCAGTGTAAGCAACTTTTATCTGTCTCCGAAAACAGGGAAATTTTCTTAACTCCCACACTTTTTATGTTTTCGCTGTCCGGCTACGGGAATTTCAATTTTATCAAAAGATTGCTTCAAAACAAAACGCACAAACAACACACTTCGGATTCGGATAGTCACGGAGCAGAGCAAGAAAGTAATGCAATGGAGAGACGGGCACAAGAAAAAACAATAAACAAACACAATTGTAGTAAAAAAAATTTCCACACACAGAAGAAGCAAGAAAACGAAACACAATTGTTTTTTTTTTTTATTTTATTTTAAGAGAGAGAAAAAACTAAAGGAATGAACGGATAAGAGCGAATACAGCAAGCGAGTGATGATGAACAAAAATTTATTTTCGGCACTTTTGATCTTTTCTACACAAAAGGATTTCTTAAATTTCGCTGCTAGAAATTCACATTTTAAGCGATTTAAAGGTGGAATCGAATTAATTAACTATTGCTCTTTGAGGTAATCCATATGGATGCGGAGTTTATGATTTTATTTTAGTAGAATTTATGTTGGTTTGTACGCGAAGATTTGTTGAAATACGCGATGCGAGATTTTAGCTCTTGCGTCTACTCGCTGTCAAATCTGGGAACACTTTGAAACTTTAGTGCAGGGAAAATTATTGTGGGACATTTTTTTCTCGTTTGTTTCTTTAGTGGACGCATTCAGAAATGAAATGTTGGTGAACATTTATTGGAAGTGGAACACTGATAGTGGGTGATATCAGCGAAAGAAAACATTTTTTAAAGACATTGCGCAAATGATTGGGCAGTTTCCTTTAAATTAAAAAAAGTGTATTCCATTCACAGAGTGAAAATAAAGAGATTGTATTTTGGGGTTGTATTTTGATTTCACCACTGAAATAATGTAAGGATTTTTCAGGCAAAAGATATACGAGTTAACACTCTTTAGGTGCGTATTTTTTTCAAGCCAGCAGCTAGTACAGCATTCGAGTTAAGAAAAAGCTTTCTATCCACAGTATTTTCAGTTATGTTTCTAACCACCAGGTAGTGCTCAATAACAAAGCTTGCTGTCACTTTTCAAAGCTCTCTGTGAAATTCTAGAAGAAACAAAATCAAATTCATACTTGTTTTGTTTCGCAATTTGTTTTATCAAATGAATAACAATACAAACCCAGGTACGAATATGTATTTTTTTATTATTTTCCATGCATTAGATTCTTTTTTACTGCTCTATCTTACAATTTTTGGAGTCATCGTCCAGCAGTGAAGAAAGCTCTATGTGAAAAAACTATCGTTCGGGGAGTATCTAAAAAGATATCAAAAACTAATTTCCATTGGCAAACAGAATCAACTTATTTTTTATACAAATTTGTGGTAAAGCAATTTTTGCACATACATACCAGATACAACCCAAATTAAGTTAAGTAGAAATACATACTCCTAGTTCCAAATATCAATTTTTATGGGAGAATGTTTGATTTTCATACATATATCAGGTGCGTTTTTTTTTATGCTAGTACATAGTACAGTAAAAATTTCCCTTGGGGAACAACAACAAATCATTTTACTAGGCGTGTTTTTTTTTATGCTAGTATATAGTACAGTAAAAATTTCCCTTGGGGAACAACAACAAATCATTTTACTGTCGTAATTTTCCACAGTGAAAACAGGGATGGCATTGCTGTGGATTGATAGTTTCCAGCTTTGAAAATAAGATGGCACCACCATTGATTTCAGTTCAACAAAGCTTTTTCGAAAGGACGTGTTCAAAAAAAATGTGGTATTTGCACAGAAATTTTTTCTCTCGATTAAAAATTAAAGAAATGAAAACTATATTCATATTGAATTTTCGCCCTGTTTTTCACCTGGTGGTGTATATAATACAGGATTTTGCACTAGTTCTTTTTTGCTGAAGCTAATAGCTTTCTTTGGGGAATTATTTGACTAAAAAATATAGCTAAATGCAAGAAAAAAACAAATCAAACAAACAAACAAAGCAGCAAAAAATGATCAAAAGGGAAAGATATATGAATGAAAATTATACATTCTTCAATAGAAATTCAAGTTTGGGACTAGCAGTACGTGTTTCAACTTAATTTAATTTGGGTTGTGTTTATTTGTGCGGTAGTATTATAGTTCAATTTCACGGTTTTGTAAATAAAAACAACTTATTTTCCTTCTTAACCTATCGAAAGACTGGTCAATAGCGTAGAACTGCTTTCCCAAAGATTTGGATAAAAAATAAATTGATTCTGTTTGCCAATGGAAAATCTCATCAAAGATTAGTTTTTAATATCTTTTTACATACTCCCCGAACATACCCAAAAGTTTTTTTTCAACAAAACAGCTGACTTTGACATAGAGCTTTCTTCACTGCTGGACGATGCCTCCAAAAATAGTAAAAAAGAGCTGTAAGAGAGAATCTGATGTATGGAAAATAAGAAAAAAAATACAAATTCATACCTGGCTTTGTATCGTTATTCATTTGATAGAACAAATAAGGAAACAAACCTGGTATGAATTTGATTTTGTTTCATCTTGAATTTCACAGAGAGCTTTGAAAAGTAACAGCAAGCTTTGACGTTGAGCTCCATCTTGTTGCTGAAAATAGAACTGAAAATACTGTGGACAGATCGTTTTTTTTTAACTCGAATGCTGTACTATATACTAGCATAAAAAAAAACACGCCTACTGTCGTAATTTTCCACAGTAAAAACAGGGATGGCATTGCTGTGGATTGATAGTTTCCAGCTTTGAAAATAAGATGGCACCACCATTGATTTCAGTTCATCAAAGCTTTTCGTAAGGACGTGTTCAAAAAAAATGTAGTATTTGCAAAGAAATTTTTTCTCTCGATTAAAAATTAAAGAAATAAAAACTATATTTATAGGTATTGAATTTTCGCCCAGTTTTTTACCTGGTGGTGTATATAACACAGGATTTTGCACTAGTTCTAATAGCTTTCCTCGTGGAATTATTTGACTAAAAAATATAGCCCAATGCAAGCAAAATAAAAATCAAACAAAGCAGTAGAAAATGATCAAAAGGGAAAGATATATGTATGAAAATCAAACATTCTCCAATAGAAATTCATGTTTGGGACTAGCAGTACGTGTTTCAACTTAATTTTATTAGGGTTGTGTTTATTTACGCGGTAATATTATGGTTCAATTTCATGGTTTTGTAAATAGAATCAACTTATTTTCTTTCTTAATCTATCGACTGGTCAATAGTGTAAAATTGCTTTACCACAGATTTGGATAAAAAATAAATTGATTCTGTTTGCCAATGGAAAATCTCATCAAAGATTAGTTTCTAAAATCTTTGTACATACTCCCCGAACAAACCCGAAAATTTTTTCAACAGAACAGCTGACTTTGACATAGAGCTTTCTTCACTGCTGGACGATGTCCCGAAAAATAGTAAAATAGAGCTGTAACAGAGAATCTGATGTATGGAAAATAAGAAAAAAATTACAAACTCATACCCGGCCTTAAATCGGTATTCATTTGATACAACAAATAACGAAACAAACCTGGTATGAGTTTGTTTTTGTTTCATCTAAAATTTCACAGAGAGCTTTGAAAAGTAACAGCAAGCTATCACGTTGAGCACCATCTTGATGCTGAATATATAACTGAAAATACTTTGGATACATCGTTTTTTTTTTAACTGGAATGCTGTACTATATACTAGCATAAAAAAAACGCACCTATCATTCAATTTTGATCACTTTCACGATAAGTAGAAAAAAAGTATTTTGAATTTAAGAGAGGGTGGAGTGAGCTTTCAAGACTAATAAATCACGGTACCATATTTTTAGTGAAAGCGTCATTTCGAAAAGTTTTGACGAAATTCACAGTAAACAAAATTTAATGTTGGCGCCATCTGCGATTTAGAACTAGAAACTATTAATCCACAGCGATGCGATCCCTGTTTTTGTTGTAGTAAGTTATCACAGTAAAATGCTTTGTTGTTGTTCCCCGAGGGAAATTTTTACTGTACTATATACTGGCTTAAAAAAACGCTCCTTTATTACCTATTCTGTGATCTTCATACAGGAACTTGTTTGTAGCCGGAAGTAGTCGTTAATTCAAATAATAAGATGCTATATTTGATTTCACCACGAAAATAATTTGAGGGTTTTTCAAGCAAATAGAGTACGAATTGAATCTCTGTAATATCTTCTTTGTGGGTACAAGTTCACTCTCTGTATTATCTACGCCGTGCTACAAGCTTAACATTCTTGCCCTTTCATTGTAAAGTTGATTTTAAATCAATTTAACAAAGAGAACGTTTTTTTGATATTTTCGGCTTTGTTATGGTAGAGGATGTAAAAAACTTGTTTCAAAACTGCCGCAATATACATTATCTACCTACCATCAAAGTAAAAACTATTCCAAAAAGCGGAGTAAGGAAGCTCAATTATAGCCCTAAAAATTTTAGACGCTGCCTCTGATTTCACACCAGGAACAGTTTTAGGGTGTGGTACCCGTGGCATAATGGTTATTATGTCTGGTTATTATGCCTGTTACGAGGTTGGAGTTTCGAATTCCAACAGAAAACGAAAAACTTTTTTTTTAGGGGTATCGCCTTTTGCGAGGAATTGGCAATTACTCCGATAGTCAATTCATTGCCATGAAAAGCGCTTTCTAGATCAGTTGTTCGGAATCGGCAGGTCTCCTCCATGCCTCGTAAGGGCGTGGTAGTGAGGAATGCGCTACGCCCCGTGTCTGCCCGCACTGTTGCGCCACCCAGTTTGTTTTATTTTTATCGACCAAAGTTGTACTTTCAGCACGCTTTGTAGACAAACTTTTAACATTATGTAAGAGCAAATCTATAGCCGGCCCTCTAATCGTCTACCCACCTTCCATTTCTCACTTATTTTACGCTATGCTACCTATTTATCCATCTGCATTCCTTTTGTAAGCACTCAATCAATCAAAAACAGCATGTTTCTATTTTCGAATCGAATTCTCTTTAATGCATAAAAATTTTCAATCTCTTGTCTTTGCATAAATGTCTTAAAATTTTTCGTTTAACATTAAATCTATACAATTTATGTCAACAATTCTTAGCACATTTCCACTGTTTTTTATTTATTTAATTTCTTTTTTCTTATGCCAACTCACAACAACTCAAGTAAGTTTAAATTTATTGATGTTAAAAAAAAGTTTTGCAATATAAATAAATGAAAAAAAAAAAAAATTAAATTCACAATTTATATTTCTGAAACAATAAGGAACAATATTGTTATTTTTAGACGCAATGATAGAAACGTATGTATTTATAATATGCCTATGTTTGTTGAAAAAAAAAAATTATTTTACTACAAGGTATTTGAAAGAAAAAAAATAAAATTCTAACGGATCATGATGTTTACACTAATTCGCTCAACTTTAGTTCTTTTTCTTAAGCTTCTTCATAAGCAAACCTCTTGGCTTTTTAAATTCAATTGTACACACATTAATTTATTTATTACGTTACTTCTTCTATTCTCTATATTTTGTTTCTTTTTTTTACTAAACACACATACAAACCATCTTAAAAACAAAATAACACTCTGGTTTGATGATTTACAAGGAAGGTAATGATAGTAGGTGGTGGTTGATGCCTAACAGCTAAGCAGCAGAGGTGTAAAGGTAGATAT
This sequence comes from Melanostoma scalare, assembly GCA_949752695.1. Classification (NCBI taxonomy): domain Eukaryota; kingdom Metazoa; phylum Arthropoda; class Insecta; order Diptera; family Syrphidae; genus Melanostoma; species Melanostoma scalare. Next base: position 219,185,349 of record OX456984.1, read on the forward strand.
AGTTTTTAGTTGTTAGTTAAAGGTGAAGTTATAGAAATTTACATGACACTTTGGTAAAGTGAAATGGGGGATGGGAGAGGAAAGAGGTTAACAACAGACATGTGTTAAAGAGGAAGAAAGTATAGACACAATATCCTACCATTATTAAATTTCTTTTTAAATAATAATAAAATACAGGTAAAAGACTCTAGTGAGCACTGCTAGTGTGTTGTAGCTGCTTTTTACTTGACTGCTTTGCGTGCTTTCGATGGTGACTGCCACCGTTTTTGTCATGAGCTGCTCCTGAAGCCATGCTTAGGCTTGTGGTAGGTGCGTTTGTACCTTGGCTTACTGTTGCTGGTCCTTTTGGTGGGTAGGGAATTTTAAACAGTTGAATGTGAAGATGATCACATATTTCTAAGCACACCTGCAAGCAAAAGAATTTCATTTTATTCAAAAACTTCAAAAAAAAAAAAGATTAATCATTAGATTAATTAGATTAATCCTATCTTGTAAGAAAGCTAATTTGCTTATACTTATCAACGCTTTTCATTCCGAGATTTGGCAAATAGCTTTGAGATGTAAGATTCCTGCTCTTAATGCCCCCTATGGCAAAAGAATAAAAGGTGATATAGAAAGCAAAACGGTTTTTGATTGAGATGAAACTCTTGGCATTTAGAAAAAGTTGCTCAACCATACTACCCTAAAGCAAACCACGAAGCAACTCGTTAAGTGTGAGTAAGAGCGATCTTAGTCGCTTTAGAATAATTCTTGAAAAAAGCAAACAAATGGCTAAGGAATGAAAATTACATAGGACGAAGCACTTGTATGTGTGAATGAAAGGAAAAGAATATTCAACAAGGAAGTGTTTGAGCTTTACCGCAAGACTACGATGGTTAGGACTTCTAGAGCGGGTTAGATTCGCTCCGAAATGCAATGGCCACCCTAGTAAAGCATGATAATTTTTGAAGAATTAAAAAACATTTCGTTCTTGTATGGAACTAAGCAATGTTTGACGATATACGTCATATATTGATCATAAGACTAACCTGGTAACATTTTGATAAGCTTTCAATATACTAGATTACAATTCAGATACGAACCGCAGTCATTTTCTTTTTTGATTGCTAAAGGTAGACTATTGTCAAAGATAAAGATACATAACTCTTCATGCAGCTATTTGAACCTATTTCATTATATTGAGGCAGGAATAAGCGGCACTATTTTTATTTTTTGAATAATTAACGCGTCAAGGGGTTATGACTTCCCTTATAATGTTAAAGAACACAATGCGAGCATTTATGAAAATAGGAGAGGATTTGAAAGGAGACACCGATGCACGTTGCTTTTGAATTTTTGTGAATCGTAATGTAGGGGAAAAACAGGGTCAGGTAGAGCATTTCAAATTCGGGTGGTGCGACTAAAATAAGAATCTCTATACTTGACTGTACGCCCGAAGTTGGGCTCAAGGTAAAACTGATGAGCATTCCTAGCGATGTGGGTGTTGCGGCTAAATTGTTTTAGGGGAGGGATGCAGCTGGTTATTTCACTAGAGGACTGTTTGTGAAAAAAGCGATAAAGGAGACGATAAAACTTCCATAAATAAAAGGCATCTAGAATTGTTTGTCTATTCCGAACGGTTAATCAAGAAAGCGCTTTTGATGGTATAGAAATACTATCGGAGGAATTACCAGTTGGAAAGCATTTTCTTTTCTTGATGTTTCTGGGATTCCAACCTCGAACACTAGAGAACAGTGTAGACGAAGTTTCTTTCTTTTTATATTTGTTTGAGTTCAAGTTCGGATAAGCGAAAATGTTACGAAATTTGAATTTAGCCCTTGTCCAAGTAGGTAACGTAAGGCTGGTGTTTCTGAGATTTGTTATTAAAAGATAAGTACACTGTCAGTCTACAGCATTAGCCTCCTAACTACTTAGAAATTGATCGAGGAATGTCAGACTATCCTGAAAGCGGTTGGAAGGATTAATTCATTAAATCTTATTTGCATTAGAAACCACCATGGTACCACAGAAAAATAACAAGTATTATAGTAATTGTCTCAGGGTCTGAATTAGGGTCTCATAAAGTTGACCTGTTAAGAACAAAATCTTAAGAAATAGTCAGACCCAAAGTATATTGCTTTCTGAATGTACAAATGCTTTTGGCCACAATTCGTCTTTGTCAAGTATTTAAGGGAAAAGATCATAGCTGTACCACTTTTATGCTTCACACTGCTGATCCACCTGTGGGGTACCCAACGTTGACCTTAGAAAGGGGGGAAAGCCTCCATGTTTTGGATTGTTTTATGTATAAGGTCATCAAGTATTTAAATATGCGAGGTTTTTGTAGAGTAAGTCTCTACAAATGCTGTGAAGACAATGATGATACTTCGAAGTACTTCTCCTGAAACAGTCCTGCAATTACCATGCCAGGGCCAGAGCCTACTGACTTTTGTATGTAGATCTGAAAAGCTATGCCAAAAGAAGTACATATATAAACGGGTAAACAAAAGGACCTGACCGGAATTTAAATCATCTAAAACCACTAAACTGTAAAGCGAATTGAGGGGAAACATACATAACTTTAAGTATTAAAAATCAAGTAGGTATGAAATTTTGCTAAAAGTTGATACTATGTGAGATTGAGTTTATAGCTATCCAGATGGTAGTGATAAATCAAGAAAACAAGGTTCAAGTCTTGGTAAAGTTTAACGAATGAAGCTTGTATAAACTCCTGTGACGGTGTACTCATGAAGGGTACAGAGTACTGTTATTGATCAGTGTGAGCACAAATGCTTTCTAAGAACGGGGTTAATCAAAACGATAAACAAATAACGAAATTACTTCTTACCTGCGAACAGTACCGCATCAAATCCTGTGTGCCCCAAATCAGAGTAAACCATAGCAACCAAATTTCCGGCACCACACAGTTAAAGTATTGATTTAGGAATAATAGCGCTGGTCCAAGCTGTGACCAGTCTAGGTACTCCATTTCGCTCTTTGTCATATGAGCTATCTGAAATTCAAGACCAATCAATATCAATCCAACATAAGCTGCAACTCATTTTTTCCACTTACCACAAGTTTATTGGTCACCTTTGCTGCAACCATACCAAACGCAAGAATATAAACTGCCGAGTGTTGTTCGAAGATGGCTTCCGGTGATTTTTGAGCAATTATGAAAGCCGGCAAGACTACCAACGATAGCGGAATACTCGGCGATAGCACACTGGTGCCCTTGGTTTTGCAAAAAAAAGAACATGAATTAGTAAACTTTCTCTTTGAAATACAACAGATAAAAAGCATAACAAAGAAAATTCAGGACAATGGTTTTAAACAATCGCATCAATCCATTGTCCCAAATTTGTCATTTGCAATAAATACTTCTTTTGGCTTTTATTTTACAAAATTTTGTTTATGAATAAAACTAAAATTACAACGATACTTGACATTAAACCCAAAAAGAGCATGCGCATGCAAAAAAACCCATATAAGCCTTTAGCACTAATACTAATAACATGCATGTAATAAAAATAAATTAAACGAACCAAAATGATGTAATATTTTTAAAGTTTTAATTAAAAGCAGTTTGGTTTAGAGTTTTGTTTTGTGTGGGCTCATACACTACTTCTAAATCACGTTCACTGGAGCTGTTTCAAATGTGTTCTACTATTTGTTTGGTGAATATTTTAGCACACACTTCTCAAAACGAAAAAAATAAAGTATAAAAAAAAGAAACTTATGGTAGCTCTAAATGGTTTTTTTTTTCTGATCATTCAAAAACTAAACAAAAGTAAAATTGAATCAATAAACCTTTGCTAGCACTGGAAAATAGGTAAATTTGTCAAATTATTTTTCTACTCCTCAAACTCAGGATGTGTGGCACAAATGATTTATATGAAATTTAACAAATTTACAACATATTTTCGCAGCGCTGTTTTTTTTGGAAATTTTCTTAAAAAATTTTAAATTTTGATTCTCTTTTTTGCTTACAGCAACTGATGATCCATTTTTTCCACAACCTCCAGTCATAACGACTTTTGCGTAGCGAAGTGCTAGTAAAGTATCAATGCCGGAGGCAAAACAAAGGGGCATGATTCTTACATCGTGTCCTGTGTATGGGAGCTAGGTAAATCAATGATATAAAATTTTGTTTGTTTTTTTTTCTTTTTGGTTGATGTTTTTTTGGACAAATTATTATGAAATTTTTTTTTAAATCCAGTTTTATATGGTTGCTTGTGGGAAAAATTTTGGAAAACAAAATTAAACAAAATAATAACGACTCTTGTTTGTGCGACTAATTTCCAGAAGATATTTACTGCCTTTAAAAATAAGTGCAAAATATTTATGTGAAATATTGTGTAAATTGAGGAAGCTTGAAAAAGAGTTTCTAGTTGTGTACACGCAATTATGACGCATAAAAACCGTGCTGATAGAAGGTTCAAAAAGATAATATTCAAACCCATAACAATTTTTAAAAGAAAGAAAAACAAAAAAACCAAAAACAAAATTTAAATAAAAGGTTCGTGTTCACTAATTTGTTTTTTCTCTTCTTCTCCTCGGCACCTTTGACCAAAAAAATAAGTGCTAGAGAGTAACTTCAGACGTGCTCTCCTAAGTAGTGTTACGCATTTCCTTAATGTCGAGTTTTATTGGTATTCAAGGAACTTTTTGAAAAAGCTCTTTTATCATAAACCGTTCCACAGGGCAAGAAGATCACTTTTTTTATTCTAAAAAAGCACTTTTGTGAATCTCAACTCGAAGGCAAGAGTTACACACACTTCCACGTACACCAACGCAAAACATTTGACGTACACCAGTTGGGATTTGAAAAGTGTAGGACCCACTTTTTTAGTATTCTCTATCATCGTAATGTCATGTTTAGTTGTTATCTCAAAAAAAAAAAAAAAAAAATCTGCACGATCGCAAAACTTGTTTTATAGTACCTTTAATCGCAAGTAAAAAGATAGACGTCGCAATCAGGTTTGTCCAACATCTGTTTACACTTGTCGGATGGTATGACAAACCAGCAAGTTTTTAAAATTTTTTAAAAACTATCCAAAATGTATATAAATGTATATACATATATATGTTTTAGTGTTTAGATGATCCAACATTGCTGTTGTCATACCATGTTGGTTGTTGGACCATGTAAGCCCCACTAATCAGTATCAAAACAGCGAATAAGGGGGTAGGGAAGAAGAAAGAGGGTGTGGGTGATTGCTGGTTACTGGATTATTGGGCTTGAAGAGTTTTAGTGAACCAAGGGCACTCACAGAGGATGTGCAATGGCAGAGTAGGTACTCTGTCTCCTCGTGCGTCGTGGCAACGTCTACATAAATCGGATGAGCTAATGAACATTCTCATCAGGTTAGTACCCAATGAGTTGTAAATCTTGAGAATCCCAATTCACGGAAAGCGCCCAGGACTGCTGAGATAGAGAAAATATCTTGTTTTCTTTTTGGAAACTTTCTAAAGATGTCCAGACCAAAAATGGTTGTCTGTTTTTAGAAGGTTCTGGTAAAACCTGATCTTTTCTTGCTGTAGTATTTTGAGCAAATACGCATATTCTTTGCAATTTTTATAAAAATCCAACATTTCGTTTGATGCCATTTCTAATATTAAAATATTGAATAACCAATGCAAATAATTTCATATTCTATCTGTTACTGCATCAGTTAGCAGTTAGAAATGTACATAAGTCTGCGTAACTCAAGTCAACGGGCTCTGGCATATGCATTCAAAACGAAGGAGGGCACTTTAAGCACTTGTTATAATTGTATTTGTATAAAATGCATAAAAAACTATTAAAAGTGCCCATATTATTGTTTTATTTAAACAAACATCAAAGCTAAAAAAATTTTTATTTTTTTTTTAAATTGTACCCGTTTTGTATTTTTTCAAGTATCATAAAATGTATGGGTTTTTGAGTGCACTTATTACCGAGTTTTTTTTATTATTGTTTTGTTCATCTGTAAAAAAAATAAAGAAACTCTATGTTTATCAGGCATTTTCTGAAAAAAAAAAATGACTTCAAAGTCAAAACTTTAAAAATCTGGCAACCCTATAGCCTTTTTTTTAATTGTTAAAAAGTGATGTCAAAGTTGAGAAACGAGCTTTACTGTAGAAAAATTTTTTTCTTAGAATATGACCAAGAATCACACCCCAAAGGATAATACACGAAGTACGGAACACCCTTTATATCATAGTACGGTACCCTATTTGTAACTATGAATATTCATAAAAATTATTTTGTTAATTGAATTACTGGTAAGTAAACGGACAGATATTGGATTGCATTACTTTTGGAAATATGTACAATTACAAATCATGAATCACACATCAATATTTTCATTGAGACACACAAAATATTTACAAGACGTGTCAACCGTTTTATACTCACACATACACATCTTAAAGAAAAAATCGTATTTTGTTTAAATGAGCACATAATCCTCCAGAACCGAATTATTATCGTAAAATTTAAAAATCAACAAACTTCTAACAACAATCCTGAGATGAATTACTTTAATTATGTATGCCGTAAACCTTCATAGTCTTTTGTGTTCTTGAACAAGATCACACAAAAACTTACTGCAGCTCAGCATTTTTTTATTCTTCTAATCTTGACAACAAAATGATTCTAACTCGAAAACAACAATAATGTCTTGTAATAATTTAGAAATTTGGAAACCAGCTGAAGAAAGTGGTTGCCAAATGTATAATTTTCGTAGTAGTTTGGTGTTGAACAGAAACAAAACATCAGAAATTAAACAGCTCCGATGAGAAAATATTTTTTTTAAGAAAACAAATGAAATGGAAAAATTTGGAAAAGTACAAAAAAAAAAAGGAGTAGTATCAGAGCCGATTCAGTGTGTTAGTTGACAAAGAGCAAGTAAAATTCTTGAAGTAAGTCGAAGAATAAGATTTGATGATTTTCATTTCCAACTAAGCTAATTTTAAGTACAGCAATATGCAAATTTTTAACTCCATTCATGATTTTTTTCTAAGATTCCTTTGTTATAAAATGTATTTTGAAAATTAGTCAACCAACCTCGATGGAATAAATACTATTTGTGAGTGATTGTAACCGAATTGTGTTTCAATTGGTTTGGGTTATATAACCCTTTTTTTTTATAGTACAAAAGTTTGTCAGATAAATGGTAGTAGGAGAGATTAGTTTTAATTAACAAAAAATTCTTACAGCAACAGATGAACCATTTTTTCCGCTTCCGCCTTCAATAAACATTTTCGAAAATGCAAACACATTCAAAATGTAACAAAACGTTATTCCCATTAGCATAACATAATTTAAATTACAGCCCACAATTGGTATCTGTTAAAAATCAAGGGAAGTTATATGAATCCTTTTTTTGCTCCATGTTTATTTGAGTTTTATATAATAATTATCATAATATATTTAATTCTTTTCTATTATACCTGAAAAATAATAAAAAGAAAAAAAAAACAGATTCACGAGGAACCGAGGAGGAGAACACTTACATTGCTTAACGAAACGAACCAAAACAACAAAATCAAAATAATAATAATAATAAAAGTAAAACAAAACATCAATATAAAATAATAATACAGCAGGCCTTGTAACATTCCTTACATAAAAATGTTGAAAGTTATTTTAGTAAAAAAAAATATATGTATAAAGATTAATATTCATATGTACTATATCATGCCATTATGGACACAGAGCTCTTAGACAGGAAAAATTAAGTTTAAAATAAAAGAGAAGTAAGACGTTAGATTCTAAAATAAAATCATTTCTTTCGTTTTTATAAATTATTTTCCTTCTTTTTAAGTAATAAAAAGATAATAAGTATTGAGTCAAAGCTTAACTGTAGCCAAAAGATTGTATTTGATAAAAAAAACATCTGTTGTTTTTTGTGAGTCTCTGAGACTAAGACTTACTGCAACTGTGGAGCCGTTCTTTCCAACACCGCCTGCCAAAATTACCGAGAATATGTAAAATAACGACCATACCCCACAAACGATGGTCATAAGGGAAAGTGTTGTCCATAACTCAATGTTAAAAATCTATGAATTTGAATGGGGAATTTGATTTGATTGTTTTTCTAAATTTAGCTTTAATGTAAACTGGCTTTTGTCTTTCTATGCTCAAAAAAATCGGTTGAATCGAAGTGATATGTTATGAAAATGTTAATCGATAATCTTTTAAGTTTTTCCTTATTAAATTCGATCTGGTTTATGCACTTGCCATGCTTGAACTTTAATAACTTTTTATTTTAACTCTACATACTCGTGTTGGTAAGGTGAAATTTGAAATTCAGAAGTGGTAAATGGTTCAAAATGCAGACGAATACTTGAGAGCCAAATTGTTCTATATAAGAATTGAAAAGGCGTAAAAAACATCGAAATTTATTTCCTATTTCTTTACTATATTTTTACTGTTGAGAATGCATTAGCACCTTCCTTCCAGTGAAAAAGAAAATTCAGCAAAAATTTCTAAAAATCGACAATTTTCAAAATAGCGTAAAAAGAGTACTAGGTGGCATCACTTTAATCTTTCTGATATCGTTTTCGCTTGGTAAAAGCAAAAAACTATTTTGATACAGTGGGGTTGAAGATCAATTTGGGAAAAATAAAAGGAATTGAACATTTTTGGACAACCAGTAAAATTCGTAGAAACTTTCAAATTTCATTTTAAGAGTAAAACTCTATTGAGCATGGAGCCGAACTTATCGGATCGGGGAAGCAAGGACTGGTTTCCAAAGTAGTCTCGCGATGCGTACTCTAAAAAGCTATGCTAATGTCGCGGTACATATCATATAGTTCGTTGTTTAATATTCTTCTACACACACTATCTGTTAAAGGTGAACTACTACCGACTGTAACAACGAAGCTACAAATAATAAAAAGTTGCCAGCCGAACATCTGAAGAATTTTGAACAATCTCCAATGATGAAGTTCTGTCTAGAATGACGAATCTCAAGCGATGCCATAACAAAACAAAATCAGATATTCAAACAGAAGAATTAAGCGGTTAATCAGCACATAGAGCAGCCGAGTATTTCGTGAATAGCTAGGGAAAAGCTGAAAAACATTAATTGATACCACCCACAACTACTACTGGTAGTAAAGGAATCTCTTGCTTCCTAGTGTGAGGATGGAGGAGGGTTTAACTAAATAAATCAGCACTATCACAGATTCCATCGTAATCGAAAAAAGTCTAAGTTTCACGATCACATAATCCATTCGGAGTGGAACGAATTTCGAAATTCGTAGATTCGGTATCACCAAATCCAAGTGGAATGTAAAATCGTCGTCTTTTTATACGAAAGAAGTTGTGTTTTGCAGAAAAATGTGAATGATCTTGCACATTTGTCGTAAAACAGCTGATTTTGATAACCAGCATGGCGGTATTTAGTGTGGCAACTGGAAATGCTTTCTCTTCGATTCCATTCGGATTGTTTTCTACGATGGAATCTGTTGTGGAAGTTTTCTACGATGGAATCTGTGATAGGGCTGAATAGTACATGACATCTTGGGTACATAATAAAAATATGAAGCTCATGCAAACAACTTCGCCAAGTTCTAGTTTGAATGCGAAGAGAATAAAGGGTACTATTGGAGAAATATTTCAAATTTTTCTTCTTTTCTTTCGGCGTTACGAGCATCGAGATCTCGAAGGCGTCACATATCTTCCCACTTATCTGGCGCAACAAATATGATAACAAACAAATCAAATTAGAGTGATGGTGCTAACTCTAATGACTCTCTGAAAGCGCAAGTCGGAGCTTGTTCACGAAGAAATAGAAAAGGAAGTAGTTTTAGCAAACTAAGTAAACAAAACAAAGTGTTTTTAGAAGTATTTTAAGGTCTATTTGCCTTCTGTTTTATCTTAGAAAGTACGCTGTACGTCCTAACGGCGAAATTCTTCAAAAAATTATAATCTGAATATGACCCCTGTTCTGATTTTCGTTCGGATACCATATCCACCCGTTTAAGAAAGCTGGCAGGGAGGCTATAAAGCAAAATGATTGACAAAATAACCTGTCCTATAACCTGTCATATAATTTTATTATTTATTATTATTTGTTATAAAATAATTTTATATATATATATATTTATAATTTTTAGTAGTCTGTAAGAGCTGCACTCTGTTTGATGAATAAACTTAACTAAACTAAATAAAATATGCTCATTGCCATAAATGTGTGTGAGCAAAACCGGAGTGAAGGTATTTTAGATTTAATACACACTGATATACATATGTGGCCCCATGAGAAAAACGTTCAATGGAGGAGCAAAATATTTCTACTTTTCGTTGATGATTATTCCAGGAAACTTTTTATTCATTTTTTAAAGACAAGAAGTGAAGCACTCAATACGTTCAAAAAATTTAAGGCCATGGTTGAGACGCATACCTCGAACCGAATCAAGACGCTTAGGAGCGATAATGGAACTGAATTTGTGAACCGCCCATTTACAGAATTCTTGGAATGCAGTGGCATTCGTCACCAGCTAACAGCTCTCTATACCCCGCAACAAAATGGAATTGTGGTTTGCGAAACGAGCTAACAGGACAGTTGTGGAGATAGTCCGGTGTATGTTGATTGAGTCAGATAACTGATGTCAAGCGATGAAAGACCAGTTCAAGGTATTCAACATTAAAAGCAGTAAGGAAGGGTATATTGAACGCTATAAAGCTAGACTTTTTTCCAAAGGCTGTAAGCAAAAGTATGGCCTTGATTTTTACCAAACATTTTCACCCGTAGCACGATATTCGAACATACGATTAGTTATTGCATTAGCAGTTGAATTTGACCTGTTGTTACACCAAATTGACGTCACAGCTGCGTATTTGAACGGAAAGAGCTAAATTCCTAAGACAACGTTTCTGTGACATAAAATCAGTAGTGAATCCGTTCGTAAATAAGAACATATTTTTTTTTTAAATTCGAACGGATTCAATTTCGATTTCCGTTTTGAATCCGGTCGAAAATCAGAACAGGCATGTATATCTAACCTGAGATTAGAAAAAAGTTGCTATCTGTGAACAAGCACAGCGAAGTAGACACTTACGGAAAGACAAAAAAAAATTTTGAAAACCTTCTTTATCAAACATCTAACAAACATTATGGAAATAGATATCCGCGATGGTTTAATGTTTCCAATGATAAAGGGTTTGTCTCGGACTATACAAAGAAAATTGATTTCAGAGTGTGAATTTTTGAATAGTGAGTAAATTCATTCTAAATTAAAATTCTACAAATCGAAAAATTAATGACAATCTTATGAGCAACGACAATATTTGTTTCATCTCAGGGAACATATGGATGTTTTTTACGCCTTTCTTCCTTAAAATGATATGGTCACGGCATTTATTATGGAAAAAATTACATTTGATTTGATTTAAGCCGGGCTTAAAATTTTAGAAATTGCAATTTTAAACAATTTATGAGCATGTAGATCCATGTTAAAATGCGTAAAGTAATAATAATAATAAAAAAAAAACATTAAGTATAGAAAAGTGAAGTTATATGCACAGTCCGAAAATATACACAAGTATATAAAATTTCAATGAACAAAAGCTTACAGAATCATATAAATATGTAATAATAAAAATTAAGTTAAACAAAATAGAAATTAAAAACAAAATAGAAAGAAGAGAAACACATCGAGTTAGTAGTTGTTACTCATCACTTTGATGGACAAGATAAAATCACACAATGTGAACAAAGTGATTTAAAATAATTGTGTGTGCTTTTTTAAAAAAATCTCGAACTCTGTGTTTATCAAGAAGTGTAGTTTCGTTTCAAGGAACACTACAATAGTTGAAACAAAAATAAAAAAGAAAAACAAAAAAATCACTCGTTTCGTTTTCGAAGCCTAAATCTCCTGGAAAATGTTCTTTAAAAAATAATTGTTTAAAGATTAAGAAACAAAAAGTAGGAAAAATATGAAGAAAAGAATTTCAATAAAACGAAACTTACCCTAGCGACCCAGATTTCTGGGCCAAAAACAGCCGAAATCACATGAATACCCATGATGGTGATTTGAGCCTCCGTCACATCAATTTTTCCAAATCGCAGCGTTCCTGAAACGTACGTTTGCCAGTGAGCGCAGTAAAATAAAGTTATGGCACTAAAACACTGAAATAAAAATGAAATTTTTAGAAATTTTCTGAGAAAAATGAAACAAACATCAAATTACCTGGAAGAACAGCCAGTTTGGAAAGTGACCTAATTGACATGATATACACGCTGAAAGGGCTACAAATATCGTTGATATTGAGTCGCACCCATGGTCGAAGAGTTCACCCAGTGGCGATGATGTGTTTGTGCGGCGGGCTTGTTTACCATCTATTGAATCCAAACTTTGGTATACAAACAAACCAAAGGCACAAAGTAAACACGTCCATCTGGGCGGAGGCGATGTGCCATCGGGACTATATCTATAAAATAAACAGTTGGCTATTAGCAATTGGAATCTTATGAGAGAAAATAAAATTTAGCATCAGAGTCAAGCTTCCATGGGTTGCCTAAAATAAATAAAGACATTGCTACGTACAAATTACAAATACAGAAAAAAGGGTAATGGCTGCTTAACGCCCTGAATGTGCCGGTTACTGATTGGATACAAAAAAATTTATCAGCAAACATTCGTTTACTAAAATCATATTCAGAGTGAATATACAAAAGCTCAGGACTTTGAGAATTGATTACTCTAAAACTGTTAACTAAATCAACTTGAACTAAAATATTAGTCAAAGCACAAAGTACTAGCATTCAAAAATACTATAATGTGGTGTTGGTTTAGTTTAGTTGGTTTTCATATTTTTTTTGTTTAAATCAAGTAATTTTTTTTTTTATAAAATTGCCCCTCCCGCTTAAACGGAGGGAGATGGACCCCCCCTTGATTTTTTTCTTGCCCTGACCCAATCTAACCATTCTGACTTTATTCGCACTGTATGTAAAACACCCTGTTTATTTAATTTTCGACTTTAATCATTAAGAAAGCGTGTAAGGAATCCCATCCCAAAAATAGTTTTCCAGTAACTGGTAAGATTAAAAAACCAATTGATCTGCAATATTAATCCACCCTTGCTAAGACCGTTTATTGCTCCAAAGATTCAGTGTCATGTCGAGATTGTGCATTATTGATAGAGGGTAACCATGTTCTTTCATTTTACAGCTAAGAGTCACGGATAAATTTTCTTCTTCGCTTGACCTTATACTTCATTATATATTTGTTGAGTATTGTTTGTATTTGTTCTGCAAGTTAAATGCACTCTAAAATCTATTAGGAAAAATGTTCTAAATATATTCCAATTCCTGTTCTCTTGTTTATATTGTTCCTTTTTTAAATCGCATAACACAACAACAGATGATGTTAATTAAAATTATAAAAAATAAAAAAAAATAAACACTCGCCGCCTAGTTGAGAGTTATCAACTATACCCAACACAAAGCAGTCTATTTTTAATACGCCCGACCACCTTCTAAAATAATTGAATTATTCACTAAAAGGCAAACATTTATTGATTTATTCGCGCTCGACCCTCTTATCGTTTGACGTTTAATTGAATTCCAAACGCAACAGAGTATATTTTCCCATGGGACAAAAATGTACAGATACCATCAAAGACAGATATACATAGATAATGGGTCTTTTCATCAATAGTATAATTGACTTATGCAAGTTTTATCCCCTCTGCGGGTCAAGAATATTCAATTTTCAATTCTTTGTCCCACAAAGTTTAAATAACAATATTAAAACAAATGGCTCTTGTGCTCTACTTTCTGTGTTTTAAAAAAATAGCCCAATGGCAAAACGCAATTGCATATCCACAGTATGTACCGTACCTGTACACCAGATTTGAAATTGTTGAAGCAGAAAAAACGATTGTAGGAAATGCACAAGTGTGTAAACTACACATGATGATTTGTACAATTTTACTTTGTAATCTATTTTTAATTATGTGTTTTTGATTGCCGGCTGTCTGGGTTAGTAGTTGACAGAGAAGATTACGTTTATGTTGTTGCCTTATTTCCTCTTTTTGTTTATTGCAGTGATTAGTGTTTGTGAATGGACAGATATAGATTCTTTAGAGTCAACGTCTAATGAATTGAAGAAAGGGCTTTTGTACCCTAGACGTAGACGTGTTTCTCCTGAATTGAGTAGTAATAATTAGTGAAGAGAATGAGAAAAATACAAGCTATTAAAGTTCACTCTTTAAATCCTTTCAAAATTTTCATTTGGTAAAAAAAACTGAACAAATTAATTTTTGGTAGACAGACTTTTAAAATGTACTTATAAAGTAAGTTTTAGCAATCTAACTAAAATGGCACATCTCATGAAAAAATTGAGATATCTAGACTCTATAAATAAATAAATAGGGTGGCGCAACAAAGCGAGGAGCAGCTGGTTCTAGCACATTTCTCACAACCATGCCTTGTGAGGGAATAGAGGGGACCCTACAATTTTCCGCCGGTTTTCTGAATGGCTAATCGAAAAAGCGCTTTTCGTGCCAATGAATTTAATAACGGAGGAATTGCCGATTCCTCCCGAAATTTCTTTATTTTTACAAAAAGGAGGTTCATAGCAGGATCTTATAGTCTCAAGTACTTTACTTGCTCCTGAATATTTCTGTAATTATTATTAATACTATACGGTGTTTTTTAAGATCTTGAGAACTATAAATAGTAATAGCGAAGGTCACACTGTACAATCGTTGGACAGACTTCGTTTGATGGTCGGATGTTGTTTGCGTTCAGACTTATCAGACTTGTCGGTTGTCGTCCAACATTATGACATATGCTCCTCCGCTCCATCTAAAATATTTGAAAACCATCCAACAAGTTGGACAAGGGTTCACATTATCCAACATTGGTCGTTCAAATTAAAGCCTGTCCAACTAATTGTATAGTGTGAACTCCACTTATACAATTCAGAAATATTTTTGAAAAGAATAAATTTTTTTTATAATCAGGTTGATAATTTCATGGCATTTATTTTTTAAATATGATTTTTAAGATATTATGTCCACCAAGGGTAAGAGTTACATAGTCCATTCGATCAGTTAAATTTTTCACTACTTTTTCCAATAAATCTGGCCATAAGGTTGCAATGGCACTGGCTTCTCGGCATAAACTAATGACTTAGCACAACCCTATAAAAATAATTTATAGAGAGTCGCATAAACGAAGGGTCCAGTAACAGGATCACCAAAATTGATTTTGCAATAAATTTATGGTT
This sequence comes from Melanostoma scalare, assembly GCA_949752695.1. Taxonomy (NCBI): domain Eukaryota; kingdom Metazoa; phylum Arthropoda; class Insecta; order Diptera; family Syrphidae; genus Melanostoma; species Melanostoma scalare. Next base: position 219,200,559 of record OX456984.1, read on the forward strand.
AAGTACGCTGTATGGCATATTGGTCTTGTTTGCACCATTTTGTTTAGCTGATTGATTTTTGGAAACAAAAAATAGTTACTACTTAGAAGTGGGGCTCCAGACCAAACTAACTCCAAAAAACTTCTAGACGGCGGCGCGCGGCGGCGAAACAGAATAAGAAAGCTTCGATTAAGCACTAGCTTTTTATGTTTCCTAAAAACTGTATAAATTTCATTCAAAACTATCGAGTGGTTTTTTAGTTACAGTTGGCACCAGTTCAAAAAACATAGTTTGGAGAAAAACGCATTTAAAGTTTTACAGTCGCTTTACGTAGGTACACTGTACAGTAGTTAAACCTGAAAATAAAGCTGAATAACTCGAAAGATATTTGTCGGATTCACTTCAAACTTTCAGAGAATATTTTTAAGATACTATGCTTTAAGAAAATACAAAAAAAAACAAAAATTGATTTTTTAAAATTCTAACTACCCCTAACCCCTTAAAACATGACAGATTGTAAATTTCTGTGCACAAAGTAAAGAGACAGACTTACAGTAATTTTGGAGATTGCACTAATCAAAAATCAAAAAAAAAAAAATCAAAAAAGAGGAGGCTTATATGCTAATCTGGAGAACTCAGACCTAATATCCGGTCCATTGTACTACCAGAGTAGCAGCCTTCCCTTTTTTTTGTGTTGCAGTAGTTGGAAATAAGTTGTTAGTAATTTCACATATATAACCTCAAGGGCGGCGTCCATATGAAATTGGGAGGCTGAAAGAAAAGTAGATGCCCAGAGCGGGATACGAACCCACGCGTCCGGCCTATCTACTAAACACTCTACCACTGCACCACGGCCGCCCCTAATCAAAAATCAAGCAGTGAGGTGAGATTGTAACTGTGAGTACATGATCATAAGGCGAGAAGGAAACGGAGATTAAAACACTCGCAAATATTTTAAATAGCTCCTCGCGCATGCGAGTTTTAAACTTTTATAGTATGTGTAATTGAACAGAGCCACAAGGCGAGAAGAGGATTTTGTCATTTATTGTCAATAAAGTTTTTCTTCCATGCAATTCGATCGAACAAGTGTAAAAAATTAGTCTATCTCTCAATCCAATAAATGCATCTATGACCTGACCTAACACTTTCTAACGTGTTATAGTCAAAGCCTACCCAATCTGTTACCTAACAAGTTTGAAGCTGCATCAAAAATTGGTTGATAGCTTGTATAACACATAGATGACACATATCATCAGCTTCTCCACTCTCTTTGAGATAATTGCTTCTACAGCTTTCACATTCATTTCAATGCTTGCTTACCAAACCTACTTTTCCCCAAATACATCACAGTCTTTGAAGTCAACGACATCGAGTCATTTAATAAACTGGAAATCTATAATATTGTTATTTGTTACTTCATAGTCATAGTTTCCAACTCGCACTTTATTCATTTGGGCTTTGTGTGTGTTGAATTTTTTTTTACACTCGAATTTTCAATCGCCTAATAAAACAGATTGCTTGGTTGTTGGTTCTTATTCAATCATTAAATGAGCACTTGCTTGTGTGCTACTAATTTAAAGTCACGCTTTGTAAGTTGTTGCGAGTAGTTCGTCCGGTATTGTATTTTAGTAACCCGATGAACTTTTATGCAGAATTCACAATGAAAATCTATTTTACAAAGTGAAATGCATATATAAGTTTGATCAAGTTTTAAAGTGAAATTAATAAACATTTGAACTGAATAATAGGTTATGGTTCCAAAGACTTCTTATTTAAAAAAAACACTTCTGTCTTTTCATCCTCAACAATTGATATGTATTTTGATTGAAGGGTTATAGCGTATAATATCTTGCTGCTTGGAAAAAAATAGGCGTACTGTTAAACATTTCTTGTAAATGCGGAAAATGCGTTATTCCTAGAGGTTTCCATAGCTTTGTTGCTCCAAGTTATATATTAATTTATTTATTTATTTAAATGAAAAATTTCAATCTTTGCATACTAGTTTTTAAATAAACAATTTTGAAAAAGAAAAAAAGCTTGGAGATTTAACCCGCTTTTCTTCGCTGATGGTATACACGATCTAGCAATCTTGTTAAAATTTACAATCCACATTCTTTATGGCCTATCTTTCAGCTGATTTTTAATAGTTTAAATGGGTGGTTTTTTTAATATTAAAAGTATGTAGAGATTTAGTTTGGTTGAGTAGATCTCGATATATCTTGAACAAAAAAGCTTTCTATTTGATGGTTTTTGTTTCTCTACGCAAGGCGACCATATGAGTGACATCACTAAGAAATTTCAACCCAAATGCGGTATTTAAACGTTTCTGAGATAAATGTGGCATGAAGAGAGGCATGAGGAGAGCAAACAAGGATCGAATGCTTTGGAAAGACCAAAGTCTAGGGGCAATTAAACTTGCGAGTTTAACACGCTGTTGTGAATTAGATACCAAAAATTTATTCACAATTCTAGTGTATATCTTTGTTTGATGTTATCAACGTTCTTTTTGTGTTCATTGTCCTGTTGTATGCGAAAGCTCTCCAATAAGCCCAGTGTTGAGCACACTCTCACTATTTAGTGTTTTTAACTCTTTAAAATCAAATAAGTGAAAACATTTCCTAAAACTATGAAATTATGACCGGAAAAAGTTCTCCACTCCTAACCGAGAACATTTGTTTTCATTACAAGACAGATCAAAACTCTTATAAAATTATAAATTTCTTCTAACAAATCACTGGAAGTATAGATTCCTAAACGAAACTTTTTTCAATTTACTAACTCGTCATTCAATATCAGACCAAAGTGCAAATTGTGTAAAGAATGGATATGCCGTCTGACATGATGATCCCATCTCAAACTGCGTCAAAATTACTCAGTCAGCTTTCCTTCGGTTCAGGACTGGTTCGCTCCAGAATCTGAGCCTGGAAAGAACTGTTATCGTATCTTCACAGATGGCTCCAAAACCGACGAGGGTTCTGGTGCTGGTGCCTTTGTTGAGAACGACGACATACGACTGCACTCATCTTCGGGATCATACGCATCCGTTTTCCAAGCGGAGGCTTATGCTATCCTAATGGCCTTGAGCCACGTAACGAACAATGGATGGACGGGGAGAAGTATCTTTGTTTGCAGCGATAGCCAAGCTGTGCTTAAGGCCCTTCTCAACCCTCTAACCACTTCGAAAGTGATCCAGGAATGCAAGAGCTCTCTGAATGCGATCGGAAGATTAAATTCCTTGAGTCTCATTTGGGTTCCAGGCCATCACGGCATAACTGGAAATGAGATCGCCGATGAACTCGCTAGGCAGGGATCTCAGACAGCTTTCTCAGGACCTGAACCGTCGCTAGGTCTGCCAGCGTCCTCAGTGAGGGCTTCAATCAACGATTGGATCTGTGAAGAGCACAACCGTAGATGGCATGCTTCCATTGGATGCAGACAGACCAAGCGTATGCTCCCCAACGTTAGTAAGAAGACTGCAACATTTTTGCTAGATCGTAGCAGAAAAGACTGTAGGAAGCTTATTGGCGTTGCCAGCGGGCACTTCTCTTTTGCCAAGCATTTAAACGTGTTAGGCTTAAGTGATACCACACTCTGTGAATCTTGTGGAGAGGATGAGGACACCGCAGAGCACTTCCTCTGTGAATGTCCTGCTTTTTCTCGTATGAGGTTACAGATACTCGGCGCAGACATGGTGAGAGCTGGTAACTTAGGCTCCTTATCATGGCAGCGTCTTTTGGCTTTTCTCCGAACATCTGGAAAGCTATAACAAATAGAAGGTTGCTATCTGGTAGTACAATGGACCGGTATTTAGGTCTGAGTGCTCCAGCTGGTATTTTAAAAACCTCCAACAAAAAAAAAAAAAAAAAAAAGTGCAAATTGATGAAAGTTCCTTTCTTTTGCTTTACATAGGTATACAGTCACCACACTACATGGTAGGTATACTAAAACATGTAGTCGCAATCCGTCGGTTGTTGGTCAGTTTGTTTAGTTCACTTATTACTCAATTACACAAGCACGTGATTTAAGCAAAGCAGATCTATAAAATAACTGTGAATGTTCTTTCAATTCATCAAGTTTGCGACGACCTTATAAATGAGCCAAATAAAAACCAAATTTAGACACCCTGACCAAGCAGAAAATGTGCAACTGATGGGTTAAAATGTAAAAATAAACAAACCTTGTTTGTAGCCACCGAGGTTTCTCATACTTTTTTTTATGATAAGCAAATAAGTGTTATCAAAGTGATACAGTTTGTCACTAGGCAAGTAAATTACTAAATAATAGAAAAATAATTTGTATACCAAGTAGTCTTGTGATGAACTGTAAGTACTGTAAGACTCTTTTTCAAACAAAAGCCTGCAATTTACATCGAAAACATGTCTTTTAACTTCAGCCTTTGTGTAAATAACGTGAATCATTTTTAAAATCATATTATTATTGAGACAATTCGGTGACATGATTCCCTTTGTTTGAGTTAATTTTTATGTACTAGGAGCATTGTCTCTCGAGATGATAAATTATCATTGTCTGGTTAGTATTTAATCAGATCCTAAAAGGATAGGTTAAAATGGGTGTCGGTAGAACGACCGACGGACTTAGACTAATAGGTCCATTGTGATACTACATGAGAATTTGTAGTCACTATTTAAACCATTTTGAGCTTTCTAAACAGCGATGAAAACTATGGACGCCTATGTTCCTAAGATCACTTTGATCGTTGAAAAGAGGCTCTCTCAAATGTGCTTTACATCTTTGAGTAAGGGCAGGGCATGTGCAGAGAAGATATGGACCGGTTTCTCTTTCTTTTGTTCATGTAGCAGGGCCATTGAGCCTTGGAGCATGCCTAGCTGTGGTCAGTAACTGGATATAATACCGAATACTGTGCTTAAAGATAATAAACTACAAATAGTACGTTTTGGACCCTGGTTGGACTTATCTTTTCGGTAGCCAGATGGTAATGTCTGTCCACCTAGTCTTTTTTATCTTCATTGAATCTTATTTCAGCATAAGTTTGCATGCAGCAAAAGGCGATTTCTTTAACATTATTTTTGAATAGATTGTGAAAAACTTAAAAGTCAACACAGAAGCATAAGCTTCCAAAGGTTTACAATTAATGTCATACTATCAAACGAGGACAGAGAACATCGACGAATTGGACAAAACTTCCCAATTGATAGACAAAACTTCGAGATAAGGAAATAGGATCCGCTAGACACGGAAAATAACATAAGTGGAGAGATCAAACGGAAAGTAACTCTTGCCAATCGCTGCTACTTTGGGGTTAAGAAGTCAGTTGACGAACAAAACTCTAGAAAAACATAAACCAAGGTAAACCTTATTATCCTATACGGTACAGAAGCAAGGCCCTTATCTAAAGCGGGAAGTAAGTAAAAATGGTCAGACGTTAGTTTTTCAGTTGACAATTCTGTTTCTACAAGTTTGCATGTAGGTATGATAATTAGAATTTTGATAGATGAACGCATTTGACTAACCTTTTTTAAGCAGCCCATTAGCAAACAAAATATTTAATCGAAACTACAATAAATACTATTTCTAGCAAAAACGCTATTTAATATTTTCTTATCCTTGTGCGACCTCATGCCAAAGAGGGGGAATCGATTTGAAACATTGGTCCTGTGGGAAAGTACTGGACCCCTAAGATGTACAAGAAAAACGCTATTGTTTAGATCTCTTCATGAACTACATATTTGAATTTCAGGCAAGGTAAAAACAGTCAACAAACAACTCATTGTATACCTACCTAGTTTACAAATAAACAAACACAACATAGCAGAGGGACAATATTGATGTGGAAAACAAAAATAAAAACACTCAAAAGACAAAAACAAGCATAACAAATTCAATGCCACACAACGAGAATAATATTGGTAATGTTCCTTCAAGACGTAATTATTGCCTTCAGTAAAACGCCTGTTAGGCAGAATGATAAACCTTAAATCTCCTGTGTTGAAATTCTAATCAATTCATTAATTCAGTTTTAGAATCATATCAATCGAAAACAGCAGATTATGCATAACTATAACCTCAATTTCAATATCAAAGCAAGGGTGGTATGATACGAGGGTGGTGTGCTTTTTTTTCAGAATTTATCGATAAGCAAAAAACAAATTGCGTGATGATTTCAATACTTACGATATAAGAACAAGCGTTGTTACTATATTGATGATTAATCCAATAATTGTAATAAGATTTGGCGCCAGCCATAGTGGAGTTTTGGAGACCAACCAATTCCACCAGGGCTGCAGTAGGGGATCCAGAAGACTTGCACTTGAACATGAATATTTGTGCTCGGACAGCTTTTTTAGCTGCTGCGAACTGAGAATACGAGAATTTGAGTTGAATTTCATGCTTGCACTACTCATTCAATCCAAGACCCGAGAACTATATTGACTGTTTATGATTACTCCAACCGCACCAAATGATTAATAGACAATTTTTTTATATAAAAACATTTAATACTTTTCCCACATTGATTTTATGCTGATTGATTTTTTTTTTTCTTCTTATGATTTTGTGAAATTCGATGAAAGAAAACGAAGAACACTTCCACTTCACCACACGGCTGTCACTTTTCTTTGCGAAATGCGATTATGCGAATGCGACAAAAGACGAAGATCTGTCAGTTGTATACTCGAGTGGGAAAAAAGTCGAATGACTTTGGGAAAATGCCATTTTCTAATTTCTTTCTAATTGGGTTACGCTGTCTCTGTTTGTTTTGTATTGAGTTTATGTCATTCAAGCGAGCAGTGTCAAAGAGTAAAAGAAACAGTTATATCAAGTTCAAAGAAAAGAGTTACCATGCAAAAAGGTGAAATTGCATGAAAATGAATGAGTTCAAGTTGACAAGTACAGTCTTGAAAAAAATTATTGTTGGATTTTAATGTCGATTTCCTAAACTAAAATCCGGAGTGAATTGAAGAGTTGGAGTGATTTTTTTGACAGATAAACTAAAAAAAAAAGAGCGAATCAATCATTACGCAGTGTCTCCACTATCTTTGAGTTCATAGCAGAAAGCAGGAACATGACACACACAAGAAAGCAGAGCAACTGCTAAATTTTGTGTTGTGAGCATTTTGTAGCATACTTTTGTGCATTGTGTTGCTTTCCATTGGTTTCACTCGGGGAAGCACTCATTTTAAAAGTCAATGGAACACCCACCATTTTTTCTACTCAGTTTAAAGTAGTTGCCCTTGTGTGAGTGAAAAATATTCCTTGAAGAAAATTTTCTTTTTGACATTTGAGTAACATGTGTTAGTGATTCTTGAGTCAATTCTCACTTCTGATCGAGAAGCGGCTGTCACTCCTCCGAATCATGAGAAGCGATTTTTTAACCCGATGGAACGGTTTAAGGATGCTCCTGGACGCTCCTAGATGGTTCTATTCTTTCAATGGAGTGACATTATTTTACAAAAATAAGTCAGTGTTCAGAAGTGAACAACAGGGATGGCTAATGAATGGAGTTTACGGAATAAAGTTGCATTAGTGAGTACAGCGTTTTATTGAGTGTATTAGTGAAAATGACTATAAAATTCCCAATAAAACACAGCTATCAAAAGCTATGTCAGCATATTTTGACAACAGAGTTTGTCAGTATCGCATCTACGAAATCACTTTTGATTGGAAGGGCTTTGGGCCTTGATTTGAGTGATAGTCGGCCCTATCGAGGTAACCGTCGGAGCGGAATTCTATTCGATTTCCTACGATTCGGAGAGATTTTGCTTCGTGGTAGTTCTCCGATCAGGTGATCCGACGTCTTCCGATAAGTTTATGCTGTGGAAATTTTTAATTTTGGGAATGCAATGTGTTGCCGCATTTGTGAAAATTTATTACGATGACAACTACATACCTCAAAGCAAAATTGATTCTGCGAAAAAGGATGCGTTGCGGAGAAAACTCTGCTCCGAGGGTGGAGTATTTTAAAAAGTTATGGAATCCCGGCCCAGAACAGTATTTAATTGTTGAAAAGACGCAATAACCTAGTATTCATTTATTTTCATCATATAGTAAATAACGCAAAGAATGAAACACCCCAAAATTTAATCAGGGAAAGCGTCATAGTTGAATTAAAGGCTATATCCAGCTGCAATTGAGTTTCATTAGGATTGTTCGTCGAAGCCCTAGGGTCGCCCAGGGGTCGCCACAAAGCGTTTTTGAGAAACCTAAAGTCGCCCTGAATGTCAAATTGAGTGTTTTTAGAGCCATAGGGTTGACCTAGGTTTTCCATCAACTCGCTCTAGCTTTTTGCTAGCTCGCCTAATATTTCGACTTTTTCACTTTGATGGCAAATAATGTATATTTCTGTAGTTTAGAGTGAAGCAAAATTCTCTGGGTATCCGTGATAGCCAGTCCGATATATGTTCTTGAAGGCGCCCAATATAAGAACTCACTCAAACAACAAGATCTGACATCACTAAAAGCACACTATACTCAAAAATTCAAATCTATTTGAAAATGTTTTTCGTCATATTTAATCTAGGAAGCACTCAGTCACTCCAGGATTCACTTCTGTCCAATTTTGCGATTTTCCTTAGGTGGATTTGTTTGCAAAGTCTTTCAATATGAGTCTAACGAATTTGTTTTACTTAAATGAGTTTTGTGGGGTTCGAAAGTTGTAAATTTGCATTACATTAGGCGTGCACTATTCGGGAAGGCTCTGATTGGTGTTAACTTGCTGGCACCTAGATGTTGCAAAACTATGCGCTCGATTTTGCCACGTTTATGTGTTCAATCAAAGGACATTGACATTCTAATAAGACTTTGCTTTCTCTTATTATACCAGTTTTGTTCGTTATACACCAAACTAATTCAATCTTTGCACCATCACTTTGCAATAAAAACTGATTCTACTTGCACCAGCAGCCTTTTGATATAGGCGAGCATGCCACATACGAGACCCTTCGAGCAGTTTCGAGCACTTTGTATACTAGCTCCTCCCAATTATTACTCGTATGTGTGTGAATCTATTGGTCTACAGTCTCCTTCTGGTATACTCCTAAATTATAGTTTTTGTGCACACACTTACTCACAACCAACGCCTGCCATTGGATGTACATTATAATTACAAGACAACGTACTGTGACTCCATATCAAAGCAAAAAGTCCGGTTCGGTTGAGCTTTTGCTGTAAGAAACAGCAACAACAAAAAATCCTATGTCGTCTATTTAAAGCGAACATAAAGCTTTCACACGTAACATTCTGAGTCAAGCATTTTTCCGACATTATAAAGCAAAGACGTTTCACATTGTCAGATCAATTACGAATGTAAGTATGTGTTACGAAGAATATTACAATGCAAATAAATAAGTCAAGTAACCAATGAGAGTTGCAAATAAAATTAAATGCCAAATATGCTTTAAATGAAACACATCTATGTACATATTTTGTAAATTAATAAATTCATATATATTTCTCCTGCTCATTTCGCTTTTTAAACTAATATAATCTTCCCAGACGCATGAAATACTTTTCACGTCTAGTGCAAATTTTGTTTTTGACTTATGCTCGTACTTCGTAAGCATTTATATTGATTTTGTTTCTTGTTTTATTTAATTCATTTATTTATTCAATGTATATTTTGTTTTGTATATAATCACTATCACTATAGTAATAATAATCATCATCTTCATCATCGTCATAAATTGGCAAATACACTTTCTCTGAATTTATTATTGTGTTAAGGGTTTGCGATTAAATATATGCTTGTTTGTATAACTTAAAAATTGAAACACACTCTATAGATCTTTTTTTTTAATTTTCTTTTCAGAAAAGAATTGTTTATTTTTTTACTTTACTTGTAATTAATTTATTATAATAATATATATATTTTTTCACGTTATGATAATTATAATAATAAAATACATTAAGTTAATATCAAAAAACTATAAATCAAAATACAATTAAAAAATATATATAGATGTACAAGTACATACTTTAATAAATTGTATTTTAGTTTTCACTTGTTTTTTCGTCAGCTCATCGTTTTTTTTGTTGATTTTTTCGTGTTTTTTTTTGTAATTTTTATTCATATTTTAGAATTAAAATAGTTTATTTTTGCTTTTAATTTAATCTTAATGTAAATAGGTTTTTTTTTTGTAATAATTTTTTAGTTAATGGCAATTAATTTAAAATTTTTTTTTTCCAATTTCTTATATTAAAAGTTTTACTTGAAACAGAAAACATTGGGAAGACACCCGAATTAACATAATAAAGGACAACGGTTGTTGTTGCAAATAATTTTATTCATTTTACTGCTGTTGTTTGAAAGTCAAAAAGAAAATAGATTGTGTTTAATAGAATTATCAAGTTTTACCTATTGAGGTAAAGTTGGATGTTTGACATGATGCCTTTAAAACATCAAGAAATTCAATAAAGCAAAGCATTTTTGTCAGCCTTTGCTTGTTCTCTCAAACTGCGAATATAAGAGTGGGATTTTGGTTTTTTCGATTATAATTGAGACTTTCTTTTGCCAAGAATTTGTTACAAATAGAAATTTCGATAATAGATTTCTTCAAAAAGTAAAGAAATTGACTGTCCCCCCTTTTCTTGTGAGTCAGCATAAGTCATTCCAAAAATAAGTAAACCAAATATTTTAGACTCTGGGATAAGAGCGGCCCACAGTTAGTTAGACAGACTTGCTCTCTGCATTTTGTTCTATATAAAATATCTTTTTTTTTTGTTCTGTTCTGAATTATTCTTTTTACTCCTTGAAGATCCGAATAGTATTTTTATGATGGGGATAAGCCATGGTCATTGATATCAATATCAGTTAGTAAAGACTTGACCCACACAAACAGCTTGTATGCTAGACTTTAGACTTCAAAACGAATAACCATTAAAATAAATTTAAAGTACATTTAACTCCATGTTCGAAATAAACAAAAAACCCTTATCTCTTTTTTATAGTTTTATAAAATCCCAATAAATCGCTCAGAAAAAACTTCGAAGGAGCTTTAACTATCTATAGGACCAAATGTATGTTGAGAAAAAAAGCAAAAATGTTATACAAAATGTTAAAAAAATCCAAAAACAATACGAATTTAAAACAGAACAATACAATAAATTGATTAATTTTTTTATACATACTTTTTTTGTATAACTAGGACATACTAGTGTATAATATCCTCTTATTTAGTGAATAGGTTCAATTAAAATTAATTATTAAGAATCTATTTATATTTACACAACTAAAACTTATGAATGTCAAATTAGAAAATTAGAATGCATTTTGTGTGTTTCAGTTTGTGAACATACATAAAAGCAAAACTTACTCAAACTGAAAAAGAGGCAAAAATAATTGTATTAAAAATACGCAAACATTCAAGTCAGTCATCAAACTATTTCTTTTATTTTCTGTTTGAAAAAAGTGTCTTGGGTTTCCTTTTTGAATGTATCTAGAAAGAAGGACAGAGTATAGAAGTACAGAGGGAAGGGAGAGAGAGCAGTTATTTTCTAATTTACACGAGAATCCTCTCATGGATTTATTATTTTAGCACCTTTTTCAAAAAATTTTAATCTTTGTTTTCTTTGCATTTTTCTTACATTTTATCTAAACTTTTTCTTAACCTTTTTCTTAAATTTAACCTGCGTAACAATACATCATCATCATCATAAAGACTTACAGCCCGGTTTTGTCCAAAATCACTGATGCCTCTTAAGTCACAACTTTCCAGCAGAATCACAACTTTCTACTCAACTCTCATATTGTGATGTGGTTCTCAGCATGTCACAACGTTGTGACTTGTAACTTTTGGGAAGAATCGGGCTGTTGACTTGATATGCGTTTTATCGTGTGCTGAGTTTTAATTCTAAGTTTGTTAGTTGTAACCCTGGGTCTGCCCTTTCATTGCTACAAAGCGTTTTTTTTATACTCAACTCGCCTTGGATGTCAACGTGCTTTTTGAATCCTGGATTTTTCCTCAACTTAGCCTAAAGTAGCTGGCACCGAGTTTTGATAGGGGAAAATAAGTTTTATTGTTTTTTTCAGCTGAAGCGTAAAAAAAAAACAGTCCCCCTATCACAAGGCCCGTCGTAACAAATTCTGACTACAAATGCCAAATGGAACGAATTAAAAACATCTTCGTAATGAATATTTCACAACAGATATTAAGAATTTGTTAGTAATTTTATCAACAGGGACAAATTTTGTAGCAAAACATTTACTACGAGAGAGTCTATGATTCTTCCATTTTGGCATTCGTGGTATGAAATCGTTACGACGGGTTTTGTGATAGAGCCCAATGCGTATAGCCCAAGATGGAACAATTGGGTAATTCAACTTTTTGGTGTGTATGCATTTCAAACTGAATTTGAACTTCTGACCCAAAGTTTTTATGCACTTGGATCAAAATTTAGCGATTCGACCACCCTTGCCCCTAGTGGCGACGTAGAGTATGTAAATTGCCAGATTTATTAGTCTACTTGATATCACTCAAAAAATAATATCGGCATTTTGTACAACCCTCTTCGGCTAAGTGTTAACTAGAGGATAAATTCTTCACAATGTAGAACTTATCCTCTAGTTTATCACATTAAAGTTATTGGGCGAATAGAAAAAGATTCCAGTGGCGTACTTTTTTCAAAAAATCAAAATATCGATAGAAAGTACCTATCGATTAATAGTAAGATGTTAGAAATTTGCAAGTTGTCGAAAGCCATTGCAATTGACATAGAAAATACTTTTACCGAAAATAGTTTTTTTTTCGAAATGGTCTCCTAACAAATCACATAAGACTGCGTTCTTTTATCCTTCGATGTTACGCGATGTAACATCGGCTGACATTATGTCGTTCCTAAATGCAAAAAAGTTACGAAATGTAACATCGATGTCGTTCCTAAATGCAAATGTTGAAGTATCAGAATGCTACTTTTCGTAACTTTTTCCAACTCATCTCTGGGACTTGAGTTTCGTTGTTGATCTGTCAAACCCCCTCTAAAATTGTTGTTTTGGTTTTTTTTTCATTAAACTTTCAAAATCTGTGAGCAGTTATTGATTTTCAATCTTGTTCATTTTAGAATTCTTTTTTCTTCATCAAAAACGATTTTCCTTTAGCTGGGTTTATATTTTAAGAAATACTTTATTCTTATTTTTGACAGACCAGCAAAGAAGAACATCGAGCCGTTCCTAAATGCAATAATGATTTTGTAACAAAGTCAAACATACACAACAACAACGATGATTTTGACACTACAGCATCGCTTAACATCGAAGGCATAAAAGAACGGACTACTGGTGTTAATAGCTTTGTGAAACTATAGGACTGTTTCAATATACTCTGCGACCTCTTTCTATTGTTTTCCAGAAGATGACGAATGGAGTGCATTCATGCCTTGAAAATCGCGAAACAGTTATTAACCATATCCTCAAGTACTTAGCAGTATATATTTCGCAATGCCCAGTTAAACTAGCTCGTTTAAACACTACAATGTTAGATTAAAGAGTAGAACAATGGAACAGCCCAACCCTTTATGTTTGCATCGAAAAAAAACCGTTAAATAACTAAGTTATTGTGCATCATCATTTTTTGTGTACATTTATGGTTGATGACTTGTAATTTGTGGTGTGATGATGAACAAAAAAGCGTAGACAAAAAAAAAAAAAACAATTATTTATGCTTCTGCTTGGTAATATTGAAAACAACTCCTATTCTTAAAAGCACACATAAAAAAAGGTTTTAAATTTTTTCATAAGCTTTAACTCATTTTAAAAATATTGGTGTTTTTATCTTATAGTGTTTTCATTTAATTTCGTAAATATATTTATAGTTTTTATTCTCGTTTGAATAAATTTTTTTTGTAATGAAATACCTATATAACTTTTGTGTGTGTGTGTTGATAACTATGACGAATGGAGTTAAAATTATGACAAAAATTATTATTATAAAAAACATATAAATGTAACTACAGTGCGATGAAGATTTGTTTTCATTTGCCTTGTTTATTCTTTAGAAAGTATTTATTTGATTTTGAATCAAACAAAAGTTGGCTTTTATTTCAATTCTAACAAAAAACAAATCAATTTGTTAGATTTATTGATTTTGTTATAGTTTTACAATTAATAATATAAAAAAGTATTTTGTTTTTATTTTTTTCATTTTTTTATTTCTAATCGTAGGGTTTCCTCTTTTGTGTTTGTTTGTTTATTATTTACGTCGAGGACAGTTTTTTTTTTATTATATTTATATATATATATGTATATTTTTATGTATATAGAAATGTAATACAAAAAAATTATTATTATTTTTTTCTTAAAATTTGTTTTTTGTAAAAGTAAAATTGAAATAATAAATAATTGTTTTAAAGTGCTAGTGTGCGATAAAAAATGCTCAAAAAGTATTATTTTCTTAAAAGAGAGACAGAGAGTAAGGGGAGAATAAATTGAAACAAAGATAAAAGATAGAAATACATTTATATTAGGCAAAAAGAAAAAAAAAAACAGGTTAACAACATTCAATTCTTTTCGATAACGTTTTCAACTTAATTCTAGTTTTCTATGTGGCTTTTTAAAATAAAATATATAAAAAAACATATGCAGTCCATAAAATAAATGTCTAAAAAGAAGAAAATAAAGATTTATCATTCGAAACCATGGACCAAATCATAGTCTTGTAGCTGTTACATCGGTTGTGGTAGATTTTTTACAAATCTCGCTTTCGTCCACCTTGTGTTTTTTTTGTTGTATTTTTCTTTTTGTTATTATTTTTGATAAATAATGTGTGTGGTGTCGGTTCTAAAAATTGGTAGTGTGAATGGTGCAGCTAACACGTGAATCCTATTATGAATGGTATGGCGTAACGTATGTTGCTGGGAAAATTCCTTTCCTGTTGCCAATTTCTCCGTTCCACCAATTATCATCGGATCGGTCGGTGACTGTGATAACGTCGCCACGTCTAAAATCTAACTCACCAGATTCTTGTGGCACAAAATCGTACAAAGCTTGGACGAGCATCTGAAGGAAAACAAATATAAAATTGGAAAATGCTTATGAACATAAAACATATGAGATTGTGGGTGTGATTTTTTCGATGTTAAAATATTTTAACGGAAGGCGGACGCCCGCCGTGGAAGTTTTGATCACAGTAGTTATAGTTGATGAAAAATTAACCAAAAAAGTGTGACCCATTGCTTATCATTTATTCAGGTGGTTGTAATATTCGGAAAAGTTCTGAATGCCATCAACTTGGCGGTGCGGCGCCCAGATGTTGCACGTTAAATGTGCTTACTACACCTCAACGAGGTAGCCACTAGTCTCCTCCAATCGGAGGTGACTTGTCAAACAAGTAAGTGAGAGTGTTGGCAAATAAACGAAGAAAAAAATTCAATGGCACTATAATTCTCTACGAGTAATGACTTACTACCCGAATCCTAGTGGTTTGACAGAGCTGATAGGAAATGTAACAGCGGATGAATTCGACTTAAAGAATCAACAGCGGACTTAAGCAGTCAAAACACAAAAGCATGGTTCCGAAACAACCAATAGTCTCGGATAAGAATAATGATTTCACAATTGACGAATTTAGCAAAGGAAACAACTCCAAAGAGCCCATATCTGCACGTGGAACGTAAGTTTCCTAAACGGACTACGTGCAGACAGAGCGGAAGCCCTAGACTGCTGCGGAAGAGACATAACCGCCATCCAAGAAGTGCTATGTGCTATGGAACTTGCCAGACATAAAGAAGATGAGAAATTGCGGTATCTACTATGGCGACTGCGACAACAGAAACAACGCTTACTTGTGTGCGGATTCGTCGTTAGAGACAGACTCAAGGATAAGGTTTACAGTCTATATCCAGTTAGTGAGAGCGTATAATGACCATCCGCATCAGGGCTGAATTGGCCAACATTAACCTAATATGCCCCCAAGACTTCCACAGAAGAAAAAGAAGAAAATTCCAAAGACTGTTTCTTACGAACTCCTCAAAGAAAATAATTATTGCATTAGACATGAAGTAAAAATCGTCCTCGGGGATTTTAACACAAAACAAGAGAGGAAGGACATCTTTATAAATACAACTGGTAAACAAAGCCTCCACGATAAGATCTCCGGAAACCGACTTAGGCAAATAGATTTTGATGCGGGGCTAAATCTTGATGTTCGTGGCACACGCTACCAGCATTTTAAAATTAATGAAAGCACTTGGCGATCCCCAGCAATGTTAATAACTCATCAGAACCGCAATCCAAGTCGTTCAGGCTGTCAAACATAATAATCACAATTGTTGATGCAAAAGAGAACAAGGGCTGCCTTTAACCAGTACAATGAAGTTTAAGAGGAGAAAAGAAAGGAAGAACGCCGAATTCTTAAAAAGAAAAAGAAGCAAAAGTTAAAACGATAATGCCACGGTGGCAAGTCCCGCACTCAAGCCTGTAAAGCGGGGAGTGATAGAATCGCAGTCGCTGCAGAGGGTCTGGAAAGACAACTTTTGCAGATTAAGTTATTCTATTATATTATAAAAACATCCCTGTGAGGAAGAATGCCTTATCCAACTAAGATGATGATCAAGAATGTCCTCCTGCCGACCTAGAAGTTAAACTTTCCATATGCGAACATAAATTAAATAAAACTGCAGGTGCAGATGGCCTTGACACCGAACTTTGAAAGCAGCTTTAGATTATTTGGAAAGGAGGATGCACCCGCTATGCAGATCAGCGGTTTGGAAGAAAGTATTTTGTATGACCGATCTTAAAAAAGGCACAACGTCGTAATTGCCTTAATTCTAGAAGAATAAGATAACTTAAATAACCATATAAGATCTTGTCTGGTGTCATATGTGATTATTTGGAGCTCCATGTAAACAATTTGATTGGTTCTTATCAATGTTTTAGACCAGAAAAGTCAGCAACAGACCAGACTTCCACACTGCGGCAGATATTGGAATATAATATAATGGATATCATTTTTTAATAGATTTCACGGTAGCGTACGACAGTATTAACAGAGACGAGCTGTACAGTCTAGTTTCGGCATCCCAGCAAAACTCGTACGACTACGCAAAATGACTTCGGAGAGTTCACGCTGCTCCGCCAAGCTCGGTAAAAACCTTAGACTTTGATGTCGAAAAAAAATTTCGACAAGGCAACAAACTATTACGCCATTTCTTTAACATCATGCTTGAGAAGATTGTATAGAACTCAAACGTCAACACCAGAGGAATAATATTTCAAAAGCCTGTGCAAATACGCTTACGCAGACGATATTTACGTAATGGGAAAAAAGCGTGATGTCATAGGTGCTTTTGCGAGTATTGAAACAGAAGCGGCAAAAATGGGTCTGATGGTTAATGAGGGCAAAACGAAGTATATGCTGTCATCAAACAAGGACACAGAACATTGACGAATTGGACAAAACGTCACAATAGACAGACATAACTTCGAGGTAGTACAGGACTTCGTCAACCTAAGATTCGCTATAATCATAGAAAACAATATCAGTGCGGAGAATAAACAGAGATTAACTGTTGCTTCTTTGGATTAAGACAGCAATTGAGAAACAAAACCATCTCTAGAAAAACCAAGGTAGTCCTTTATAAGACCTTGATCATCCCAGTCCTGCTTTATGGCGCGAAAGCATAGACCTTATCGAAAGGATGAGGAAACCCTTATATATTATAAATACTGCGAATGATCTTTGGTCCCGTATGCAAATCTTTGGTCCCGTATATGAAAACAATACGTGGAGAAGAAGATACAAAAAAGAGCTGTATGAGCTGTACCGCGACATAGGAATAGCTAAAAGAGACGCGATGCTACGATGGCTGGGACATGTAGAGCGGTTGAACATCAACGCTGCGGCTCGGCGGGTTTTCGAAAGCACATTGCAGGGAAATTGCCGAAGGGGGAAGGGGAGACCTTGTCTCAGGTGGCGCAATCAAGTAGAAGTATACCTCAACCGGCTTAGAGTGCAAAACTGGAGAGACCTCGCTTAAAGTCGAAGTCGTTATTGAAATATGTTGGTTGAGGCCAAGTATCGATCCTCTTTTGTATTCTTAATTGTGGCTGTTTCCGTAAAACATGATAGCCCTATTGACTGTCATTAAAATCAGTTTATAGATTTCTTTTACATAATGGAAGACATTTCAAATGCATTAAATCCAAATTACACCACTCACTGGAGCCTCGTCGTTTCTTCTTGCATTTGTCCTATTTTGCTTTGGCATCGAAGCCTTACATTAAATTTGACAAGGCAGATTTCTTTCGTTCCTGCTTTTTGGTGTGGAGATAGTTTTTTTTTTTTTATTAATTTTTTTACACGAAAATGTCTCCTGCAGTCACAGGTTCAAAACGAAATCAAATAAAAGGGAAGCATACGTAAAAGCTTAAGGAACTTCGTTCCTCGCATGTGATCCAGAGAACCTCATAGTCTTTTTTTCATTAGTTTTCAATTTGAGGCATAGATGGAATGTAACGTACGTAATCGAAATGTAATGAAATGTAATGTAAATTAAAAAGACACACAACCTCTCGTTTCGGTGGTTAACAATAGACTCACCATATTTCCGTTGACCTGGCTGGAACTTTTGATTGAACTCCAGAATGCATTGCTTAACTTGCATTCTGGAATTCAGCTTGACCTACTTAGCCATGTCGCAATAAGTGCGGCCGGAAACTGTTAGTATGCATAATATTGATAAAGCAATAATATGCATAATAACAGTTATGCTTACTGGCATAGTAGGTAAAGGTGAAGGAACCAAATTTAGGTGTATAACATCCCTCCGCCGTTGGATAGTTCAAGCCAGGTCTCCAGAAATAGGTTTGTCTTCTTTTATTCATTAAAATGTTAAATTTATTCTAAAATAACAGATTAAATCACAATGTCTATTCGTTATTAATTCAAATCAAATAATATTAAACTAGAAACTTAAACACACAGACAAAACATTACACATACATTTATAGTGAGTAAAGCTTAACAATATTTCACGTAGTATGATTATGTGTAAATAATATTTTTTTTTTTTTTTTAGTTTAGCTATGTATATTAACTCGAAATCTTATACAATATATATTGGCTTAAATATAACACTGAAAAATAGGCATTTGCTTATAAATCTACATAAGATGTCATATTCACATGTTTATTTTTAAAATTTTTTTTTTTTTATTCAGAACATGATTTTTGCTTGCTTTGTAGTAAGTATATGCGTTATGTGTACATACTAATCATTTCAATAATAAAAATAATTACATATTTATAGATCTATTTTTTTTTTTTTTTTTTTTTTTAAATTAAATGTTTATTGGATTGATTTATATGCGTTCATAGTTAGTGTTGCTTGTCTGATTTTAAGGAAATTATTAACTTATGGGGCTTTGTTTTTTCGGAAGTATTTACGTTAATTTACATTTAAGTTGATATAATTCTACGATTTTAAATTAAATAACAGTTTTTTGAAAAGAATATTTTTTTTTCTTACACCCGAGCATAGGTGACTCCGTAGACTGTTGAACTTTTGTTGTCGGTCTGTACTGGTGGTGGTGGTGGTCGTGTTACGGGCGCTCTTCTTTTTGGTAGATAAGCTGGCATTTCTATCACTTCGGAATTCGCTATATATTTTCGTTGGGCCGGAATGGTTGGTGGTCCTTTTCGTAGACAGCGGATCAAAAATACTACTGCGGTTACTACTGCTACTAACGAAACGAAGGACATCATGGAATATCGATGAATACTCAGTTCCCAGTCCTGGCTGTCTGCTTTACGTTCTGCCTCCAGGTTGTCCCAAGATTGAATTAGATCGTCAATACTCTTCTTCCCTTCATTTAAAATATTGGCAAAATTTTTATGATTGCCAATTTTTATCGGAAGTAACTCTGGTACAGGTGCTGATTTCGAGACGCTAACTTTTCTCAACAGTGCTTCTTTGAGTCCTGAGTGGTCTACCATGGGCTGTTTGTACTCAGTTATTGCTTCAGCACGAAATTCATAAAACAGTTTGAACCCTTTTGCAATTGCTTCGCATGGCTGCTTCATTTGCAATATTCCCGAATCGCTCAGTGTTACTGCGTAATTTTGGGTTTCACACTTCACGTTCAATGACATCGTTTCCTTAACTTTGAAAAGCCATTCGTTGGCGGACGTCATCTTAAGGAATATCGCCTCCGTTGCGGGAATCGCAGCATATTTACAAGAGTTCTTAGATGATGGCGCGTGCTGTATAAGCTCTACCAGACACTCATTAGATCCCGATGTAAGGATGGGTCTTTCATGCCGACAAATAGCCGTCCTGGTGAGGGAACCTCCTGTCAATACCATTGCACATTGTGCGTACTCTGTTTCGCTCATGATGACAAAACGATCATGGTTTTCTGCTTCGGCAATGTACTCATGCTTGGTGTCTAGCACAAGGTCCCAGTTCTCGTTAAAGGATGTTGGTAGGGGGTATATTTTCTGGACCTTGTACCGAACATATTCGGGTAAAGGTAGTATAATTTTTACCATAAAATTTCCCCCGTCAAGGTACACCGAGGTTTTGGCGACTTGGTTTATTATGAGGGGGTTGTCCAACAAAAATCTTCCTTTACTCGTTATGTTCCGCAATAGTCCGGTGATATTTCCCTCGTCTAATACCAAAGGATGTATCTTATTTTGGTACAGGTCATCCAAAATTGAAAGTTCCAAGGATTGTCGGTTTTGGACTTCTAAAACTTTTGTGGTTATGACTGAAGTCATTGCAGTCGCTTCACTTGTCGCTTTCAGCATCGCGATTTCCTTGTTCGTGACTTGACTGTACGTTCGGAAAGTGGCACTAAGGTTACCCATGCTCACAGCCATATTTTCGATTTCGTCTGTCAGTTGTGAAATGGGTTTGGATAACGTGTCGAAGTTTGATTTCATGACACTTAACTGTCGGTGCATTAATTCGAACGAGCTCGCATCCTGTTTGTGGAGAACTTCCAACTGGTGGTAAACGCTCCTAGCATCTTTGCTATCCATAGTACCGAAGGCCCATTTTGAAAATCCTCCTATGAACTCCAGTGCGCGTTTTTGACGTTTAGCATGTGTAAGTTGTTTCATACGAAAGGCAGTTCGTCGTAAGTTGTCGATGTTTGTCTCAGTCTCTTGAGCGATCAATTGACAGTAACGTTTGAAATCGTCGTCCGGAATGCTTCTGCACAGGGTTTCCAGTTTTTGTTCGCACTTTTCCACCATTTGAATAACCATTCCGGAGTCCAGTGGTGTGAACTTCGTAAATATTGTCCACGTATCACTATAAAATACAGCATTTTCCACCGCTTCGAACACCACTGGTGAGGTCAGCTTCAGTTGTTGGACGTTGAATGGCTGTTCACTATTCGTCTGCCCGGGGTAAATGCTTATAACTAATAACGCAACTGCTACTAAATTTATATTAAGATTAAACATTTTATTTTAATTTTAATGCAACTATTGAAAAGTTGTTGCAAATAAGGAAACACTCTTTTTTTTACAGTTTAAATTAGGTTAAGATATTTTTTTTTTTTTTTTTTTTTGGTTCTTTGGGCTTCTTTTAGTGAATCCTTTTCTTCAAATTCTGGAAAGACAAAAAGAATTAATAAGACTGTACGGATTGATGATAATAAATTCTCATTAAAATTAGATCATAAATGATGGAAAGCTTTTAGCTGGTTGTTGTGAACCCGCTTCGTTTTTCTACCCATTTTAATGGTTGTGTTGACGTCACCTCTAACCGAAACTACCTCATAGGGTCCTAACCAAATTTGTGAAAACTTGTTTTTTCGAACAGGATTTCTAAGCAACACTTTTTGCCCTGTTGTAAAGGACGTGGGATTAACCTTTCGGTCATACTGTTTTTTCGCTGCTATTTTGGCTTTTTCTAGATTGTTTCTAGCTATCTCATGCGACCTTTGGAGTTGAAACCTTAACTGTTGCGGATAGTCTTCGATATTATATAATGGAGTAGTTTTACCTTTTAGATTTGTAGGCATAACAAAATCGAGGCCAAACAAACTGTGAAGTGGTGTCAGTTTGGTGGATGTATGCTGAGTATTATTATGGACATGCATAGCCTGCCTAAGCCATTGGTCCCAATTTTGGCTGTCATTATCAACAAAACTCCTTAGATATTCCGCTAAGGGTCTGTGACTTCGCTCTAGTGAACCATTGGCCTGTGGATGGTAGGCTGTTATATGGATTTTCTTGACTCTCAAAAGTTTACATGTTTCAGAAAACAGTTTTGAAGTAAAGTTAGATCCATTATCCGTTATGAGCTTTTTCGGTATGAGAAAACGTGTTATGATTTCCTCATAAAAGGCTCTAGCAACAGTGGCTGCTTCAGCATCCGGAATTGCTACACAAGCCATGTACTTAGTCAAGTCGTCTTGGAACGTTAAAATATACCTGTTTCCGGAATGCGTTAGTGGAAGGGGCCCTACCATGTCCATATATAGTTTTTCGAAAGGGGAACATGGAGTATCCGTTAATTCCATTGGCATCTTCGTTAGATTTCCAGATTTATTCTTTTGGCATTTTTCACAGTTCCTTATATAGCTTGCGACGTCTTTGTGCATGTTCTTCCATCGAAACTGACAGCGAATGCGTGCTAACGTCTTTGATGTTCCCTGATGTCCGCCAAGTGGAGAGTCATGGAAATCACGGAGAACTGTTAAAATATCAGCAGGATCCGTTAAAGTGACAACCCTTTTGTTTGGGGCAGTGACTATTTTGTCATTGAGTTGGTTATTATTTTCTTTCCTGTTTTTAGAGTCTTGTGATGACTTTAGATTGAATTCTAAGTCTCCTGAATTGTTAGCGTTAAGAGCTTTAAGTCCCGATTGAAATATCTTTCGGCATTTTTCATAGTCTGGTGTCTCATTGTATTCCAGAGCAGAGACGTATTTCATGAATTCCATTATTGGATTTGGCACTCCTCTGGGGTATAGTTTTTCCAAACCAGTACTTACATCTCTCATAAAAGTTTCCTTAGACTTCTGGACTTTAATGGGAACCTTAAGGACGTTTTCTTGTTCCCAAGGCAGCCTCACGCCTGACCAATCGATTAGATTATACCCAAGGATCTCAAAGTCTCCTCGCATTGTTGCCACTCCGAGATGTGCATCTCTAGATGTGTATTCAATTGTACCATTGTGCATTTTCTTTGGATCTGGCTTGAAATCCTTTTGGGTGTAGTGACTAGCTAAACCAAAGTCTACCAAATATGCTTGGGAAGCACCGCCTTTCCCATAGCCTAATAAGATGTTGGCTCCTTTTAAATCGGCATGGACATACGTTCGGCCGTGGATGTACTCATACACATCCAACATCTGTAAGGCAAGACGATAAATTGTGTGTTCTGGAATCCTTCTTCCGTTTTCCAAGAAAAGCTTCCAAATATCGTCTCCATAACGTGGCATTACAACGAAGCGATGTTTCACATCGTTAATGTCGTGTGATCCCTTACCAACTAGATAAGGCATCCCAAAAGATTTAAGTCCGCGCTGCTGTTTGAACTGTGTAATGTCTTCAGAACGAGCATTGTGCATACAAAAATGCATTTCAACAAACAACGTCCCGTTGCCATGTGGTTCAATTTTGACGACATATTCATAGTCGGACGGATTCTTTGGTGAACTCGATGCCTTACACGCTGAATATATTTGACCATGACTTCCCATGCCTATAGACGGTCCGATTTTCCATGATGTTTTGGACAAATCAGTTATTATTTCACCTTCAGGAATTTGTTCTGATATGGCATGGTCGTTCTTCTTTTCCTCTATAGGTACCTTTGTACTCTCTATGTTCAACTTGTCCTTAGAGGTTGTTTTTTGTTTAGGAGCCACAGTTGCTTTTGCTTGAATATTATCTTCGAACTGTCTTTGTTTTTGCCCTCGTGTTACAACCAATATATTATTTTTTTGAGGTTTTTTGTTCTCACTTATTTTTGCCTTGCTCCTAGTTTGTACAGCTTGTATTGGATGTGTATCTATTGGGATCCTACTGAGTGCATCCGCATTGCAGTTTGTTTTGCCCGCCTTATACATTATCTTATAATCATAATCCGACAGCTTATGATGGAACCTAACTAGTCTTGTTGTTGGGTCCTTAACATTAAAAACACCAATCAGGGGGCGATGATCCGTATAGATAGTAAAATTACGACCAAGGAGGTATGTTCGGAAATGCTTACAGGCCCAAACTATGGCAAGCAATTCTTTTTCTATGGTTGAGTAATTTTTTTCGGCCTGATTTAAAGATCGACTAGCAAAAGCTATAGGTTTATCTTCACTAACTTTGCCCTGAGACAAAACGGCTCCCAAAGCTTCGTTACTCGCATCGGTTGTCAAGATAAACGGCAACGAAAAATCTGGATATATCAATATAGGTGGTGAGGAAATAGCTTTTTTAAGAAATCTAAATGATTTTTCGCAATCTGGGGACCATTGGAACACCTCCCCTTTTCTCAATAGCTTCGTGATTGGAGCGGCTATTTGAGAGAAATTGGGTATGAACTTTCTATAGTAGTTCGCAAGCCCCAAAAATGATTGTACCTGCTTTACTGTCTTTGGGGTGGGAAAATTGGAGACACATTGAATTTTTGATGGGTCTGGAGTAGCTCCGTTTTCAGAGCACACGTGTCCTAAATACGTTACTTCACGGCGAAGAAAATTACATTTTTCAATATTTAACTTCAGGTTGTGTTGCCTTAACTTAGCTAAAACGTTTGCAAGCTTTTCGTTGTGTTTTGTGGAGAGCGAATTTTCTGGGGCACAATTTAGTGATTCAAATTGGCCCCCAGGGCGTTTCCCGACTGGTCTTTGAGGTAATTTCTCTTAGAGAAACAATCGTCCTCCACATGACCCACCCTAGAACACCACTTGCATTTGACTCTAGGCCTTTGACTTATTGTCTGAGTAGCTCGTATTTGTGAGCGGGGACAACTGTTTTGAGCATGCCCATAGTCCTCGCAAGTGTCGCAGTATGGCGTTCTTTTACGAATATTACAATCAACATAGCTGTGATTTTTCTTGCCACAGAATCCACAGGTTTTAATGGGATTTGCAGACCTTGTTGACTGTCTATTGCTGGAGTGGGGAGGGTCTTGAAAATTCTGGATGTATTGAGGTGTTTCATTATGTGTGATGTGTGAAGGATGTTGTGCGGGTTTAGATGTGTAGTCTTGTGTCACTTGAGGTAAATTGTGAGGTAGTGTAGTATAATTGTTAAAAAGATGAGGCATGGAAGGCATAGATGGATATGCTTGAGTCAGGCTATTGTAATTTTGTTGGAAAGTACCGGGAATTTGGTACATTGAGCTAATACGATCAAAAGGTAAGTTTGGTGTTGTTCCAACTCCCATATAGCCCATCGAGTTTGGCTGTAGTAGCAAGGAAGTTTTCAAGGCTTCCTCAGAGATTTCGTTGAGATCTTTGCTTTTGCTCCCCAGCATAAACTGTCGAAGAGCTTGATCGACTAGCCCTTTTTTAAAAATTGTCAACACCGTGTTTTCAACTTCTTTTTTGAGGCCTACTGACTCAGTTGCGGAATATCTTGAGTCAATAATTTCAACAGATGTAGCTTTCAGTTTCGCTAGACGTCTAGCGAACGCTTTTACATCTTCGCCTAACAATTGATGGCATTGTTTTAATTCGTTCATCACATTGTCCAGAGTTTTTGGCACTAAATAACTGTCTTTAAACAGTTTTGCCAAACCCTCTATTGTGTTCACATTGTTTGAACGAATTAACTCAAACGCATCGCCTTGCAATCGGGTTGAGATTAGAGACACTAAGATCCCCTCTTCTTCTGGCTTTACCATTTTCAAAGCCAGATCGCATGCGTTTAAGAATTCATGAACTCTTTGTGAAAGTTCATGATTTCTCTCCCCGTTGAATATGGGGACTAACCTTGAAACTACCTTGCTTATACTCTCAAGTGGCATTTCGCAATTTTCTTCTATTTCTACCTGAGTGATTTTATTTGATTTAAATACTTCTACAACTGTGGTTTGAACTCCTGTGTTGACCAGGTTTCTTTCCAGAGACGATTTTGGTGTAGAAGTATGTTGAGGAGTGAGCAACGGAATAAGGTGTTTTGAACTGTCAGGATAAGGTGATGATTTACCTTTTTCCCTTAGCTCCCTTTGAGTTGTTAAACTTTTGTTTAACTCAATAGTGAGCTGGTCTATTTCCTGGTCAGCTTCTTCTGTTGTTTTCAGAAGTTGTTTTTCAGCTTCCTTACGCCTAAACTCGCTCTTTTTAAGCTGTTTTCTAAGGTCTTCTGCCTCTTTAGCGTGGTTTTCTACTAGAGCGTGAACGGCTTTGACGTATTCGTTAACGATTTCGTCAGTCGATTCTACTCTAGTTAATTTACCCCACTGAGACGTTAGCTGAAAACTTACCAGTTTGTAAACCTCAGGATTCAAAATATCCCTTAATTCTGTGAAAAGAAATTCATTCACCGACTTTAATTGTCGTTGATTTTCTTTCTTTTCTTTTTTAAAATACTCTAACTCCTCTATTATATCGTTAAGTTGGGCTTCAACTTGGGTGCGGGCCATTAACTAACGCCAACCAACAGATCTAATTTTTTTTTCTTTTTTAAATCAAATAAAATCAAACGACCACCTCAACTAAAGTTACTACGAAAAACAAATGAAAGAAACGAAACTTGACTAAGAACTTGACTTGAAAAACTAAACCGAGAAAAAAAAAAATAAATAAAATTTATAGGTACACAACTTTGTCACTTATGATCTAAAAAATAAAACATAGGTACATACGTTAAAGTATACTCACCTGTATTTCTCCCTTTGTATCTACTTTTAATTGTTCAGATATACAGTATCAGTAGTATGTTTCAAGTTTCTTTCCAATTCTTCTTTTGGCAAGTTGATTTTGGTGTAACTTATTTTATCCAAGTTTAAGAAAAAACCAAAGGTAGACGACAATTAAATGAATCCACAGAGCACTGCACACAAAAATACGAGTATTTTCCTTCACTTTTCCAATCACTTTTTCAATCACGACAACGTACGATAAGGTGTTTTATTCAATTTAAAAACACAAATTACTTTTTTTTTTTAAAGGTTCGCGAACCGGCTGCGCCAAATGTAACGTACGTAATCGAAATGTAATGAAATGTAATGTAAATTAAAAAGACACACAACCTCTCGTTTCGGTGGTTAACAATAGACTCACCATATTTCCGTTGACCTGGCTGGAACTTTTGATTGAACTCCAGAATGCATTGCTTAACTTGCATTCTGGAATTCAGCTTGACCTACTTAGCCATGTCGCAATAAGTGCGGCCGGAAACTGTTAGTATGCATAATATTGATAAAGCAATAATATGCATAATAACAGTTATGCTTACTGGCATAGTAGGTAAAGGTGAAGGAACCAAATTTAGGTGTATAACAGGAAGAATACATCCTCATTTCAAACCAAACCTTATTGCAAACCTGAATTTCAATGTATTTTGCTGCCGATTCAAAGAAAAATAAAATAGCCCGGACCTACTGCTTCGTCCGTAAATACTACCAAGACGATAACGCATTCTTAATTGATGTACATATATCTACAATTCATTTAAAAACAATTAATTTAGCCAATGCAATGGCAAATAAATTAATTGACATTTTGAGTCATAGGATTGCTGAAAAAAAATTCAATGAAGGCGCATGATTCATACTCGTTAGTGTCTATAGCGACAACTACTGTCATTCTTCTTTCATTTTACATACCTCTTCTGGAATCATGTCTCTCAATTTAACATCTTGTGATCGTGATACCGATGCTGATCTGTGGTATTCAACTAACTCATTCAATGAATTGAATTTAACCACCCAAAGGAAGAATTTACCTTGTGCGTCGCGTAGTACTTTAAAATGTTGCACACCATCTGGACATCTACAAAGGAAAAGTGAAATACGTTTAACAATATTCATAAACAAATTAAAAACAACAACAACAACAACAAAAGACCAATCACACTCACTTTACAGATAATGAAAAATCTCCGGGACTTGATTCACTAATTCTGATTAGAAAAGCGCCTTCGTGTTTGTTTGACAATAGTTTTTCAGCGTCTGCTCTTGTTATTCGTCCATAATACCAACTGTTCATACATAGATAGATCGTATTAATAGGAAATAAAAATCAATTAAAAATTAAAAAAAGAGAACACAGCCTTAAGCCCTTACTCGTGATTTTTCATTTCTATATAGTTGCTGGGTATAAGGCCCTCCTTGCCATCGAGCTCAGCACGATACCAGTTCGAGTCATCTTCCATGTTTAATATCTAAAAGCAGAAACAATAAAAATTAAAATCATCTTATCTAGGCAATCAAATAAAAAATTTACGTAAAAATAGATATCCGGCGTGTTTGTCTAAACAAAGATTTGTATTGGATCATCACTTAAAAACAAAATAGCACAAAATATTTCCAAAAGGTTTTCAATTTGTGATGGACAGCAATTTATGGGCCAAATATTTATTCGCCTAATTTGTTACGAAAGAGACACGTGCAGAGAAAAACAAAAAAAAAAAAAAAAAAATCAACAAAATCTTCCGAATCCACTTCAATGAATTATTTTTTCTTTCTTCTCTTGTCTTATTCCAAAAGTTTGTCGACAGTGAACAATCAATAACCCAGCGTGTTTTTGTTTTAATTTTGCAGTTAAATTCACTCTCTACAATTATTATGATTATATTCAATGTATTTTTCGGAAGAGTAGGAGAAAGCAAGTGGGTGGAAATTTCATAACACAAATCGCAATAAAAACGATTAAGAGAGCAAGCTGTACCTATAGCTGCGTGACCGATCAATTGGAAAATATTTATTGTTTTTCTGTTTATCAAAATTAGAATTGCAAAAGCAAATGTTTCCCCTCGTGTAGAACTTTGGAATTTGTGGGAATAAAGAAGAATGGCATTTCTATGAGGTGGTTTTGAAAAATAGGTCAGAGAAACAATCAACCAAAAGAAAATCATTAATTATTGCGAGTGAACACAACAAACACGTTTATTTTCAAGTTCTTCATTTTAAGAATTATTTTAAGTTGATGAGTATTTTTCAAGCTTCAGTACATGAAGAAAGTTTTAAGCAATTGCATCCGGTCAATCAGTCAAATGTTGTTAATCCTCAAATGTGTGGAGATGGTCATTGACATACACATTCGAGAGATAAGTCGATAGTTTCATATCCACTGTCTACAGCACAATATGCATATCAACCAAGAAAATTAGCAGCAATTGCATTGAATGATCTGGTTACCAAAATCGAATATGCTGTCGATGAAGAGGAAATATGCGCAGTCGATTTTCTCTATATTGAAGCAGCCTTCAATACAACACTTCCTAAGAATCCACAGACCATGCTCTAAAATACCAAAATGTACCACAATCACGTGTAGTTCGCAATTGGATAAACAGCAGAATTAATTATCCACAGCTAAGTTGATAAAGTGGAAGTTTCAATAATAACAACCAGAGGCTGACCAAAAGATGGTGTTCCGGCATTTAAAGCGACTCACCTAGAACGAACTTTTCAGTTAGTCTTAGTGGCCATTCGTCTTTATTCCAGGTTGAAATCTTTGAACTAGCAAAGAAAAGCTTTTATCCTCTTCTAGATTCCAGCACCCAAAGGCTATGATAGTAACGAAAAAGTGTACATCTTAACAAAAGATTGGGCCTCTAAACCTTTTGGCAGCCCTGAGATATTCTGTGGTGTAAACAAAAGCCAATCCAACACAGCCAAGAACATCAGACTGGAAGAATTCAACAAAGCTTAACCTAACTTCTCCGGTCAAACCTGTTCAAAACTTTTTGTGCCAGAAAACAGTTAAAAGACATCGAAAAACATTAAACTTTAACCGGGCACTGGTCTCAAAAAAAAAGAAGAAAATCATGCATATCATAACAAAACGCCCAGTTCTCATTCCGCCGCCATTAGGTTTGTTCACGGGCCAAAATAGGCCCAGGTTTTTCCTAGGGTTTAGGTAACGAACATGGCTGTGAAACGGCCAAAATTATTTTAAGCTTTCACATTTCTTTCAACCATATTGAAAATATTGTTTAAGATAGCTAAAAAAAAATTCCAAAAAGGTTGAGCTAAAAAAAAGTACGAGTATTTTGAGGTCTATCAATCGTGTTTTATATTTCTTAGACTTAACCTTACTTGAGCGTCAAAACTGTTCAATTATTTTGAGCCCAACGAATTTAACGACAAATATTTTTGTAGAAAATCAGATTTCCTTTAAAAAAGGACTTTCGAGTTAAATCCATTCTAAATTTTTTAATGACCACAACTGAAAGAAATTTAAAATAAAAAACAAAAACGAATTTTTTTTTGATTTTTACCTATATATTCATATTTCAAATTGACATGCAACTCATCATCAGCGAAGTTAACAAAACGGATAATTAAAAATTCTGCGCTTTTACCAAAACTTAGAAAGGCGTATGATGATACAAATGATACAATACAGATGATCGACTGGTGAAATCAAGGGTTAAAATCATAAAGTAAGGACAGATAAAAGTTTCAGACGCTTACATAGTCGCTACTCTTCATAGGGTTTATATGAGATGGCGAGTAGAATAATGCCACAAGTGGTGCCACACGAATAATAGATTCACATTTGTAACTTTTTCAACTTCTTGTCAGCCGCAAGTTCAAGTCAAATGAAGTCTCTTCTTTCAACTTTCATTATGCGAACAAAGTGAAAAAATTCGTTTAATTGTTTCATCTATACACAACCCTATAAGACTCAACGTCCATTCAAGTAACTTTCCTTTTCACGATGGATTTTGCTTGGGGAACATGGTTGATCTCAAAGTGTTTGAGACACAAATGATTTATTGCTGTTCGGATGTAGGGAGTTTTACATTTTTTCGTTGGGTTTTGTGGTTATCACAAAAAAAAAAAAAAAAAAAGTTAATCAACAGTAAATCTTCAAGAGACTTTTGCTGGTAGAATTTTAAAATTACTTTTTCTACGTTCGCTGCAAGGATTCACCGGATAACAAGACAAAGAAAAGGCGTTGATTTTACACTCGGGAATAAACTAAACTCAAAAATGCCCAGGCGACAGTTACTGCCATAACGATTGCTTTTCCAGGTTGATTCTGACCTTGACTGCCAAGTTATCACTTATAGAATTAATCAAATGAACAAAATTTGGCACTGCTTAAAGGCAATAACTTAAGACCTCGTTCGAACGAAGGCGAAACATAAAGGGTATTTGTTAGACGTGTGGTTTTCAAGAAGGAATAAAGGACACATATTTTATAATGCTTTAAAAATGATTTAAGGTAAGTATGGCGGTCGCGACTGGCTCGAATAAATTCCAACCGAGAGGGACAATTTTCGACCTATTTTTGCAGCATTTAGACAGAGCCGTATGTCAACAATCTACAAATATTCTCTTCCAAGTCGTCGATCGCCTCACATAGCCCCACAAAAAATAGTCGGTGTTAAATCGCTCGATCTTGGAGGTACCTTACAGGTTTATGTAAAAATCGGTGTCAAGTACGCAGTTCGGGTTTCAACTGAACTCTACCAAGCCAATCAAACATAGCGGTGCGGATTGACCAAGCTTAAGCACTGATAAGTAAGAAGAACGCTGATTTAAAAAGTGCCTTTAAAAGAGATGACATCCTGGAAATGGAATATAGAATCTGCCAGAAAGAAGCGAAGAAGAACTAAAACAAATACCACAAGTGCTCTCAACATTAAACAAAGTGCAGGAGGGCATGTATATTGAGCTGGAAGGCATACACCAAGGAAGTGCTCGTTATTACACTCCTTGGCATAAAGATAAAGTATAGAACAACAAAGTACGTAAACTATTCTAGAGTACAAAGCGGCGTAAACCACGGGCGAATCACTAGTGTGAAGTAGATAAGTGAGAGATCTGTGATGCCATAGAGCGATCTCGAGCTCGTAACGCTGAAACATGAAGAAGAAGTGAATATTACAGGGTTTGGTTGTTCCTTGCATCGATCCTGGCTTTTTCCGGCTAGGTCTTGTATTCAACGCATATGGAAAGACGACCGGGTTTAGCAAAAGAGTTCGACCATCATGTCCTTTGTGCTCAGTGCAACTAGATGTATCAGAATTGTCAGGCAGTTTCATATTAGCTTAGACTTCTATCCTAGCCACATGGGACCATCAGGGCTTTTAAGTTTCCTCAACTGTTGAAGTAAATTGGTATAAGGTTTCTTCTAAAGAATAAATATCATGCGGCTCACTTCATTTTCTTGTTAGAAGAGCTGATCTTTGGAGTTTACCATGTTTCTTAAACGTCTGAAGTCGAGCATACCACTGGACAGATCTTTTCAAGAAATGATATAATAGCTATATCAATCATCATTTTCGTTTGACTTAAACGGTAGTAAACCGAATCAGTTCAGGAAGCTACAATCAGCACTTAAGAATCAGAGGGGTTTCTCCCCTCTTCAAACTCAATTGCACAGTGGAAATAGTCCTCAAGTAGATGAAAATTAAATCGATATCGATAAAAGCAAACCAAATACAAGTACTTCTCAAGCTTCGACTTTCTGTCAAGACCCAGATAAATTTATTAGCTAAGTGGCAAGTATTGGTTTTTGGTATATGCGCCAAAACTCAATCTAGATGTCCATAAAAATATATTGGCCTCACAAATTTCATTGATAACTGTTTTAATTTATGCTGAATTTTTGGTTCCACCCTTCTTTTCGATAAGAGAAAAATATAATGTCCCGACATTGATAAGCTTTTAGCTGATTAAATTCCTTATGCAAAAAAAAAAAGAAAACAAAAACTCATTTACATTCCACATGCAATCAATATGGCGTTTGGGCCAACCCAAACTTGGAAATCAGAACAACTCTACAAAATATCAAATTTCCAAAAATTAATCTATAAAACCACAAAGTTTACGAACGTCTAAATAGAAGGAGTATACAAATTTTAAAAAAGAAAAAAAATGCCAACAACTTTTCACAACAAAACCCTGAATATTGATTGCCCAACACCGACTAAACCTCAATCGATGGCTACCTGACGAGACCGAAAGAATTCACCGTCGCTCGCCCCGCCGCGACGGTCTCATTAATAATAAATAAACCACAAGACTAGAAAATATTTAAGAAAAATTAAAGCAATTTGAAGAAAAACTCGTTTCATTGAGAAAAATGAAAAATCAACGAAAACGATTATTACAGTTCTCGCCGCAGAAATTTTTTTTAAATTTCTTTTGACGATGACGACGAGTGTCCATACCACTTGTCGAACGAGATAATTTTGCTTGGAAACATTTTTTTTTTTTTTTTATTATTTTTCTTTCTGTCTCGACTTGTTTGTGTGAAGTTTCTGTGCCTCTATTTATATTTATTGTTGCAATTAAAAATAAACAACACCAGATAGGCACAGCGATAGAGACGAGGAGAGAATGAACAGTAAGTACATATGTTCGTATAGTTTTTATGTATGGCAAGCTTCTGACCCAGTTATCTCATTAATGGATCTCCATTTGGTTCAACGACCCTTTTTTTCCTCCCCATGGTCTGCCACATCGCAACAGCGCCAGTGGTTGCTGCTGGTCTACAGATTCATACAATAAAACGTATTTCCAATCTTGTTGGTTCAATGAAACTCAATCAAACGATTTCAATATTTAATTATGATTGCGGTGTAATTGAGAACATGACTTGCCTAGCGATGGAAAAAATACAAATAGGGTACTTAGATAATATTTTGGAATTCATTTGTTGAAATCATTTAGGGACTATTGAGGAATTTGTTGTCTTCTCTAATGATGTCGTTAAGAAATATTTATTTTGATTATCTAATCAAATCTGGGGGTTGGTGGCTGATGATTGTTTTGTCGCCTAAGGGCGCCGCGCCGCGATGCGCTGGAAGTGTGCATCGTGATCGAGGGAAATGTGATTAAAATAAACAACTTTTCTTTAAACTAACAAATGAGTAGTTGTTGGGGTACAGTTAATTAGGATTGTGTTGATTACAAAATAACTTGACTGACGACATTACGTCTTAGCAATAAATTTTTTTAACGACACAGTGTTTTGATTACATACTCGCATGACGTTGAAGGAGAAAAAACTTTACTGTGTGGACTGCAATTTGCTGGGAACTTGCTTTCTTGTAAAAATTTATTTACTTTCTATGCATATTCATTTCAATTACGAGCGGAGAAATATATCAGCTGGGTTCGATCATCGTGTACTACATCGTGTATGATCATACAAGCCTTGAAAACAACCAATCAACAAACTTTAAACACGCTTAAGCTAAACGAAACGCCGAATTTAGCTTTGAAAGCGAGTTAATTTATGTCCCTATTAACCGACTAGGTACCAAATCCACTACGCAGTCTACTTATTTCAACGAATGAAATGTAAGGTTTTTCAATTTTTTTTCTCAATTTAGCAGGCTAATGAGTTTATACTAAGTTCAACTATACTTGTGTAAAAGATCAACACATTTTAGGTGACAGTTTCTTTTTTAAGAAATAACGAGTTGAGTTTTTTTGCGAGCACTCAGAGCCATTGATTGATTGATTGATTTATATTTTCTAATTTTTAGTTGCAATATTTTTCTAAGTGATGGCAGTGACATAGGAAATGGGAAGCGTCCTATTGTACTTCTTTATCATAACAAACTCTGCCCAAGATGGCCCAGAACGATGTAGTGCTGCTAACGAGAAAGGCTTATAAGTTTGATTTGATACGAAGCATGGAGAATTTTTGGAGGATTGGAAGTTGAGGAATGAAATAATCGGAAGTGTCAAATGAAAAACAACAAACAAAAATCGGAAACGGCAATAAAGTAGAAGAAACGCTAAAAGAAAAAATTTTATAAAATAACAACAGGAGGATATTCAAACAGTGGGCTTGTACGTAAAGGCATCAATAAGAAGCTGTCAGGTTTCTGTTTGAGAATCGTGGTTCGTGACTATAGTTCAATGGCTATGAAATACGAATTTCATCTCTCGTTTCTTACTCTCAGTGTTTTTATTATGTTGTTGAAGAAAGAAGGAGAGATTTTACCGTCGAATTTTCCAGGTTACGATACCGTCTTTCCTAATTCATCAGCTTTTTCGTTGCCCCGCACTCCAATATGGCCCAACAAAATTAAATTTTTTGTTGGGCGTCAAAAATAATCAGCTCTTCGCCCTAACTAGTTATACGCTTCGTTTAAACTTAAATGTAGAGATTAGTAGATTACTGTTGCTTGGTTATCAATCAAAACCATGAATATTTGAAGTCAGAGTGCGAAATTGCCAGCAACTCAACTGACTATTTCGAGAGTCTCCGCGTATCCACAACCAACACCGAAATTGATTTTGGAATGGTGTGGGAAGATTTCCATGACTAGGGAAGAGCGGAAGAGTCGTACGTTTTGTCGAAGTCAAGACGTGGTGTTGTGTAATCTATGCCAGACATTATCGTCCGAACGCAACTATTTGCTGTTAATACCTGTAACAACGAGGTCTAGAGTTTTAATGGTTGAGTAGAGCTTCCAGTCTCTCTGAGAGGAAGGTTCTCATTGCCTTAGTATAGAGCGAAAGCATTCCATTTTTGTACTTTGATCATAGTGTTACATTAGAAGCTTTGTTCGTCAATTGACACCAAAATAAATTTCCGGTATTTAGGTCTAAATTTGGGCCTAGAGATGGTTCATTCATTGTATTTATATATTCGTATATTATTCAATGCTTCTTCTATAAGGCAGCAAGTGCGCATTCTTTATCTTGTATCCTTTTTTTTCTTCTGTACTGACAGTACTGTGCAGTCCTATTCGTTTTCATTTGTTATAAGTGCTGAGAAGGAGATGTTTACATATAATTTCTGAGCCCATATTATTTTACGAATTAGTTGCTCTTTAATCTTTGAAATGTTTCTAGCCTCAGTATGGCTAAGGAGCCTAGCCATGGCAGCTTCTTATGGCATTTGTATTAATGTCTGGAAAGCTTTGACAAAAGAAGGTTGCTATCTCGTAGTACAACTGACCGGTATTTAGGTCTAAGCCCTTCAGTTAGTATGTAAAAGACCTCCGAAAAAAATATGGCTTAGTTTATCAGGTTTAAGTATAAACACAACGCGTTTCTCCATTTCAAACTATGTATTGGGTAGGATTTTTTTCCTGAATCTATTCCTGGTGACTAATAAGAAGCTTATATCCCATATGTATATTCAGATCTGCTGGTATATGAGTTGTGTTGACTGAGAAATAGAAAAAATTGAAAACCACACAATGCTTCCCCTGTCGACTGTTTGTAGGGATAAACTGAATAAAATGAGTCTGAACTAAGAAAAATAAATTGCGCTTTTTTTACTGTAGTGAAACATTTCAATGGATCTCTACAAAAAAATGTCATATAAAATGAATCAAAGTCTCCGATTTGCACCCTATAATATAATAGCACTCAGCGGTTTTTTCTTAAAAATAAGCTCAATGACCGATTTCTGCAATAAAAATTCACACTTTTTGAGTTCTTTGATAAAGAAACTAGATAATCATTTTACAGAGGAAATCTATGAAAATAACTAATAATAATAGTACAGGTATGTAACCCTTTTCCAAACATTATTCGACAAGCTAAGTCATAACAGTTGCCTTTCCCATGGAATCAAAATAATTTTACTTTTGTAAAATTTTGATATGATTCACAAGCGGAAATGCCATTTTTGTATGCAGCTGTTTGAACAATGTGCTTACCAATGCAGTAAACATCGCAGATTCTTGATGTTTGTTCCAAAACTACAAAGCAGGTCAAAATTTTCATAGCTTCTCACCTAAAAAGCCTGAAGCCTGAACGACAATAGATTCTCATTGAGGTCTTAGTCTCAGTTTCTAAAAGTAAATTTTAAAGTAAAAAAGTT
This sequence comes from Melanostoma scalare, assembly GCA_949752695.1. Classification (NCBI taxonomy): domain Eukaryota; kingdom Metazoa; phylum Arthropoda; class Insecta; order Diptera; family Syrphidae; genus Melanostoma; species Melanostoma scalare. Next base: position 219,237,385 of record OX456984.1, read on the forward strand.
TTTTTTTAAAGCTTCATTAGCCAAAGATTATAAGCTGTTCATAAATGATTGTCATAACAGAGAAGAATACCGTATTCGTTGCTCACTCAGACTAAAATGACTGTCGAAAAGGTTGTTTAATGCAAAGTTTTTTTTAGAAGGCGCAAGCTTTCATATGCGAGTTAGTGCTGTAAACATAAGGGCGAATTCCTAAACGCAAGCCTTGCTAAGCAAGTCTCATGCTAAGCAAGAAAAAATCCAAAACAACATTTGCAATGCAATCAAAAGTTCGCAAGTGTTTTCTGACAGTTCACTTACAATTATTGCGGAAAAAAGCAATCTACTACGTTTTGGGACTTTCTGCTTTGAAGGGACTTTTTGTCGGCATTTAGGAACTGTTTGCTTTGCTTTTAAGGAATTTGCCCTAAAATTTGTTTCAGCATGTTCCAAAAGTATACCGAACCTATTCAGCCTTATTGCGAACATTAACTATCAATTGACTGAAGATTGATAAAATTTATCAATTGAAATCGTAATTAGTATTGTGAAATCTGATTGAAAAAATTTTGTGCTATTGTGAATGCCTACAAAATATTCGCAGGCTTGTGAGTTAGATATAAACATAATTGACATATTTTTTTTGTTTTCTGTCAAATTGCAGCAAGGAAATTGTGTATTTCAAAAAATTAAAAACTGATACTGCACTTTTATATTGAGTTTTTTTTTATTTAAAATTTTACATACAAAGGGCGATCAAAACTCTTGTTTCGTTGAATTTTACAAGTTACATTGAAAATTCTTTTTCTCCTCTTTGTTATGCCTTCAAAGTGCTGGTAAAGTACAAAGTAACCCGCAGTCCATCAGCTAGTGGTTTTATTCCAAAGCATCTTGAAAAAGGTATTTCTCCATTGAGCCAGTGGTAATAACAAATAGTCCAGCACTAGGGCCAAGAGATAGTTAAAGTAGTGGATTTGAAAATTATTTGTTCGCGGTAAAAAGTGTAATACTCTTTTCCACTTTCCTGGAGTCCGTTCTGGTGGTGAGTCCTGAACTATTCAGTTCAATACCAATGTTCTCACTAAGTTTGTATTCCAGACTTATTACAAAATTCTATAGTAATTTAAATGTTTTGCTCCTTAACTTTGCACAACTGTTTTTTGGCCGCTATTTATTTTTCGAGCTCTTTACATAAAATATATCAAGTAAAATTCAATAAAGGTGCTGCAACTCCGCTAAGTTCGCATATTTATCTGCGGAGTAGGTTAACTGAAATGTAAATAAATAAATAAAAAGATATGACGAATTCGAAGCTGCATGGCTTGTCTCTTACCAATTCTAATAAGCTATAGATAATACATCAAAATAGATTCACAAACACAAATCACCCAAATGGACACAAAAATTAATTCCAATTTGAATCTCAATAAAAGTTCACCTTCAAGAAAAAAAATTACTTTACCTAAATTCACGTATGCGAAACAAAACTAGTTTTAAAACAATTTTTTCAAACATCAAAAAAGAGAGTTATGTGTGTAGATATGTAATTGACTATCCGGTATTTGCGTGTGATACTCTATCTGATCGGTGTATGTCGACCTAAACGAACCCAATTGACCATACCGATTGTCAATTGCATAAGGTGACACGTTCGTTCGTTCACTTGACCAGGTATACTATGTAAATATGTGTTCATTATTGTTTGTCAAATGGAAAATTCCACATTTCCCACGAATCGAAGCCACAAATTGCACAGCAAAAAGTACATCAAAATTGTTCAAATCAAATCAGCAACCAGCCATAGTCCCAGAGTAAAACTAACGTTTGGTTCTTTCAACAAATATCTCTGCTATATTGTTTACTAGTTGGGGTTTGTTTTTTATTGCACACAAATATTTATGGAAAACATTTCATTTGAATTATGTGTGTGCACAAACAATATGTGTATAAAGTTATTTTTGGCTTGAGTTTTGTTGTTGTTGTTCTCTATTCTAGCATTTGGGACAAGTTTCGTCATCGACAGCTTCGTAGAGAAGTTCCAATTTAAAGTGTGAGTATGCGTGGATGAGTATTGTCAATATTTTATTATCACTGTGGCCTTAGCCTTAGTTTATTTGGCATTCAATTGAAATAGGGAAAGGTTGCCCCAGAGATAACAATAAATATAGATATGATGAGCATCTGGTTAGTTTTGAGAGTCATAATATTAATATTTGATTACACGAATATACATAAATGTATTGGGAGCTATTCAAATTCTATTATAGCAATTTATGTGGGAGGAACGAGGTGAGATTGGAATGAGACACTCTCTGTAGTTTTGTTTTGAATATCTAAACAGAACGATTTATTTCCAGTACATTAATCACTGTGTGTGTGTTTTGTTGATGGGGTTAAGTAAGGAATTGTTGGAACTGGCAAACGATGGACATGGGAATGAGTTCAAAAGAATTAATGCTCAGTCAGGTATAGATATACAAACTTAGTCCATTGTTGTCCTATTGATTTATAATTAATTTGATGAAAGATACTGTGAAAATTAATTAAATTAACAAAACACAAATTATATGAAGCGAGTAAGCCTTTTTGAGAATATTCTCCAAAATTACTTGGCTTTGATCTTTGACCACAACAACCCTATGGCTAGTTATAATGAAAAATAAATAGGGTGGTAATATGGTAATAGGAGCCCCAGGGCCTTGCGTATTTGTCTCAACCATGCCTTGTTAGGGAATGGAAAAGATCTACAATTTTATGCTGGTTCCGAACGGCTAATCGAGAAAGCGCTTTTCATGGCAACGAATTTAGTAACTTGCCAATCCCTCGCGAAAGGCGAGATTGGAGTTCGAACACCGAAACTCCCTGTTAACAGGCAGACAAGCTTACCATTACGCCACTAGTACCGCACTAGTTAATATAGATGCTCAATAACTTCACACTGTTGACAACGACGATTTAAAAACTAAAGATATAACAAAAACCTCTTTTGACAACACGTAATGTTAAAAAAGAGTTGGGAGTAGTTTATGTAGAAGCTCCACTTTATTTCTTGTTTAGATCAAGTTAAGAGTTGGTGTAAACCCCCTGATAACATTTTGACAAGAATACAGAGAAGAGTTCTGAAACTTGTGTTCGGATGATCGATGATACGTATGAGAGACCAGTGCCAAAGGTAAGATTCTTTCAGAGAAAGCCACCGATAAGTTATAACTTACAATTCATAGTCGGCGTACATTAAGGAATTAGAAGCCTTTACGTCAAAAATACCATATTGCAGAAAATAGAGCACGACCGTTGGTATTGTCACGTTCAAACGAGAAACACATCCGCCAAAAATTGGCTTCAGACATTCAACAGTCTACAACCGGTAGGTTAATTAAGTTATTATATAAGCTAGTTTTATACATTTTTGGTACCACTTAAGCAGATTTAAGGAAAACTGCATAAAAATGAAATAAAAAAAAAAACAGAACCTGTAGGCTGGTCGATGGGTTCTGAGGTGAATGCAGCGTTCCAACAGGCGGATCACTAGTGTGAAACAAACAATTGGGAAAACTGTGATTGCTTCGACAACACAAATGCTCATAGCGCTGTTAAAGACAAAGAAGAAAGAGTTTTTTGACTAATGAAGTTGCACAGACCACAGACCACTTAGGCACTTTTGCTATTCCTGCTTCTTAAACAAAAAGTCATATTCGTAGTAATATTTTTATCGAAAAAAAAAAGAAGCCAAGTCACTCCTGCTTAATGTAGAAGAAGTCAATAACCTACCACAATGGGTCACTGTCTATTACGTTGATTAGAGAGGAAGATTGATCACTTAATGTTTGGTTCGGTGTGTGATGAAGTAGGGAGAACGATGCCTGGTCAAAAAGGAGTCTTCGATTCCACCTCACAAAATCTACAACGCAGGAAAAGCAGAAAACACCTTGGGTGAGATTGGCACACCACTTGGTGTGCCAAGGTGTAATCTGCGGGTTAAGGACCTAGGGCTTAAAGGCTATAACTCTAAACCAAGAACTTTAACCGCTTTCTAAGAGGACTTTAAACAACCCACAATGAAATCAAATTGTATGTAGATACATATATAAAGTACTCAAACTTCATTATTTTATACCGCATATCTAATGCATTCATGTCAAAAATTTCACCAGCTGTCATAGTATAAGCCCAATAAATTATGTACTTCACAAAGCAGTTGAACTTATCACGTTACGTTCACATATTACAGTCGACATGATCCTACGTTAAATAGGTTTATGCCTCTACAATGGGCGCAGTAGTGAAGGTTTCTCGTTTTTAGAATCTGACAATCGATACTGAAGTTTTATTCATCGGTTCCTTTCCAACTTAAGCTCGGGTCACACAAGGTTGCTTGGCAGCTGCTTCTTACCAGCGGCTGGCAGCCCACACAACAAACAACTACAGAAAACCATACAAAACTTACTTTTGAACTTTTTTTCTAATTTTTAAACCTATTTCGGATATTTGACACATATTTTGAATGAAAAATTAACTAAACAGAACGTGTAGCAATTTTTTTTTTAGTTAGCAGCCGCTGCCAGCAGCCAAAAGTTGAACATGTTCAATTTTGCCAGCCGCTGCTTATTACACGCCGGCTGGTGAATTTCGTGGTCACACAAAGCTGATCAGTGGCTGGCAATAGCGGCTACTCGATTCGCCGCTGGCAGCAGCCGTGTATGACCCGTCCTTTATATCCAGCTGCTTTCAAAACAATCGGCGTCAAGGCCATTTGCCCTGTGCAGTTTTCTTTCATGCTTATTTTGACATTCTATTTGATAGAAAGTTAGTCGAATTCGAAAGAAGTGCATTTTGAGACTCGAATGATTCGAATGTTAAACATGTAAAATTTCGAATCGTTCGAGTTTCAAAATGCACTTCTTTCGAATTCGACTAACTTTCTATCGAATGGAATGTCAAAATAAGCATGTTTGATTTAAGTTTGCATGCTTCTAGGTAGAGAGGACGACATTCTTGATCATTGTCCAAGTTAAATATGCCTTCAGCTTGCCTTTAAGCAGTCTGAAGAAGTTATCTTTTCAGATCGTCAGAAGCGATTGCGATTCTATCTCTACGTTCCGCTGCTGCTGGGCTTCTGGCACGATCCTTTTACTTTTGGGTACATACATATACATACACATAGTTTAGCGCAACAGAGCGTTGAGGGAATGGAAATTTCTTTCAAATTTCTGACGATACCAAACGGTTAATCGAGAAAGCGCTTTTCATGGCAATGAATTTACTATCGGAGGACTTGCCAATTTCTCACGAAAGGTAATACCCGTGGAAAAACATTTTTTTTGGTTTTTGTTGTTGGGATTCGAACCAGACATGCGAACCATTACGCAACGGGTACGGGGGTTTTAGGTAGGACTTTCGAATCTCATTCCTATCATGGCATATCTCAACAGAGCGCTTCTCATGTTGCTTCTTTTTCTTTTTGAAAATTCGATGTTCTTCCCTTCTTTTCTCCTTTTAAATTTCGTTGTACTTGTTCTCTTTTATGTCAACATGTCTGCAGATGTCCGCCTGCATTCGTCATCGAACCATGGATTTCGTATAGAAAGCCAAGTGAAACCCAAAATATCACAGGACGATGGCTTGAAGGAATTGCTGCCACTGGTCTTCAATGCTTAATGATGGTAGCATAGGATTCAATGATAGTTGGAGCGACACTCGATTGGAAAAGATACTTCTACACTCGATTGGAAAAGATACTTCTATGTCTTGCAGTTTGTTTCACAGCGTTAATTCGTGAGTGTCGTAAAAGGCATTATCGTCATTCGTATCTTAACTACAACAAGATAGTCTTCCGAGTCAAAGTTGGCCGCTTGGAAAATGAAATAATTATTGTTATCCGAGGCTGTTGGTTGTCTGTCAACCAGGTATTTTCACTTAGTGTTGTAGTTAACTCTAAGCACCACCCATAACCTGCAGGTCCAGGTCCTTTTGGAATCTCCTTGGACATAAAGGACCGGATAGTCCAGTGTCAGTATTGTGCCGCTTGAGAGCGGTTGATAGCTCGATAGGAGCTCGTCCGCCACCACCTCTATTTCAATACCCTGTTGAAAGACCCCCAAAATATCGGAGTAGGTCATTCAGGGGTTTCTGCTTTTTGGGTGTTGAAGTCAGCCGTTGGTTGGTTGTGAAATTCGTCATAAGTTTATGCAAACCGCTAAGATTCGGGCAGGCATAAGTTCATGCAAGCCGCTGAGATTCGGGCAGGCAGTCATTATCCTCAGAGTGTTGTTCTATTTTTTTTCGGCCCTTTGTAAATACTTGCACCTACTAGCTTCGCATGTCACTTCCGGTTTGACGAGACCAGTATAGTAAGCACTGTTGACGTGCAACATAACATCAGCCTTTCCGAAAAGTAAAAGCCCAACCAACAATTAGTTGAACTAAAATACCCGCTTAAGGTCAGTAAGTTAGTTAAGTTCTTATATAAGCAAGTCTAAAACATTTTTGTTAGCATGTGATTGAACTGTGACAAACATACGAAGTTCAAGTCGTAGGTACCTAAATATGCACCAAGTTTGTTGTTGACTCTCAAAGGCTTGCATGACATCAGCTTGACTTTAAGCAAAATACGGCAAATGTTGTTGAGTTTACGATTTTTATTTTTTTTATCTAAGATATCTTGTTTTGGGCGTTTCAACCGATTTGTGTCGTTCTCCCCAAACTTTTGCGTACTTCCCTCGAACCTTTTTTACTGCAAGATACCTATGACTCAATTTTAGGAGCGGCTATTTATTAAACATTCTTTCTCAGTTCCGAAGCCATCTTCCGAGAATTCTGTCAGTTTGTTAATATCTATTACCTAATCGGTGGGTTGGTAGGTACAGCCAGTCTTTAAGAGGAATTTTTTGGAACCAAATTTCATACCTACATATGCATACCTATATCTATCCTATCTCATTTGAATCATTTCCTGATTAGGTAAGTGCGGTTGCATACCTGTTTCTAACAATTATATAATGATTATCGCAGTCGCAGTATACCTATACCTGCAAAACAAATCGATTTGTTATTTGAAAAACAAACATGGTATAGGTAATCAAATTCCCCTCATCAAAAATTGATTGAGCATCAAAAAGATTGTCGATTATAAAAGCCCAAAGGTTTGAATAACTCTAGAAATGTATTTCCTAAAAAGGTTTAAAAAAAAAAAAAAAATTGAGGTAAACACTTTTTCCATGGAATTCGGAGTAAAGAAGCAAATTCAAGGAGACATTTTTCAAATATTCCCCAACTTAGCTAAAAGAACACCCAACTTAATTGATCACACATTTGCTTTAAAATAATAAATCTAAGAACGAACGAACGAGGGTAGAGGGCAAACGGCTTCTTAAGGTGTGCCTCACAAACTCCGAACCACTTTGCATTTAACAAATAATTAACATGATACTAGACAACTACTTAGGAGAACAATTCCATTGCCGTGCCGGATACCAAACGAATTCCCTGAAAGTGCTCAAATTACACCTGGGAATATGTTCAACCATCAATTCATTTCTCCCCCATTAACATACGACAAAACGAAAAAAAGCTCAAACTTCAGAACCTTTTCCAAGAAATTCTACTTTGCCAAATGCCAACAACAAACAAACGAGTAGATAGATGAACAAATACGGCAATACCCAATGTTATGACTGTTATTAGCCGGCAGTCGAGAAAGTCCTTATCCACCCTCGTTCGCCGCAATTGTTATTGACCCCGGCGGCGCGGCTTGACAAGGCGAAGGCACTGGTTTGCTTTTGCATTGGGCTCACTCCGAGTTTGAGTGGTATGGTGGTGATGCACCACTCGTGCCACTGCCAGTACCAGCACCAACAAGCAACAACCAAGGAGAATAGACAAAGGAGCAATAGACCTAGGAGTCAGCAGAGCCGCCACCTATAAAATTGTTTTTTTTTTTCTCCCACCTCGCCTCACTTGATCATTCTTTTGATGGATGTTCGTGTATCGTTCTCGTTTCATTTCACATTTTGCAAAAATAAAAGTTCTTCTCGTTTTAAAAATAAATCCCATTGAAATATGCAAATAGCTATAGTATAATCCACAATATAATAACAAATTCCATGAGTCATACCTTCAGAGTTTGGCTTTTGCGAAAGCTAAGCTCGTCGTCGGCTGTCGCTGAAAAATCGTGCTTCGCAACTGCTTCCATTTTTTAGATTTTTTTTTGCACACACAATTTCTTTATTAGTTTCGCCGGAAAAAATCAAACAATTTAGCAATTAGCAACCGAAAATACTTTATCTCATACAATTCGCAATAAAATATAGTTTTCGAAGAAAAGTTCTCGGTTTTTTTTTTAATTTTAAATTCAACTTAATACACCGCGGCGACGACGACAACGATGTCGACGAGTTTATAGCGGCGGGTGACGGTTGACGGTATGTTTGTGTGTTGAAAAAAGCAAAAGTGCTTCTTTTCTTCTCTTTCCCTCCTTCACACGAGATGTTCTTTTTGGAAATTCTTTTCGGAATTTTCTTGTTTTGTCTATGGTCTCTTCCTCCCCCTTTGATTTAAACGAATATCGTTCTTCTTTTTCGTTTTTCTTTCTAGTGTCGTCGATTTCGGGTTGGAAATATCAAAACGTAAAGCAAAGCAAAAAAAAATAAAAGAAAAAGAAAAAAATACGAGATTTTGTGCGTTTTTTAGTTCTTGAAGATTATTAAGAGCTCCTTGTCTATCCAACGATGATCCGTGATGAGTTGAAAAGGGAGCGACCGAATACGAACAGCGAATATAAATTTTCCGTCAAAAATTTGGGAGAACACTTTTTTTATTAATATTTTTTTTTCTACTAGTCGAAAGGAATTTTTCACAATCGATTTGGGCACTTTAAATTGTAATTTTTGAGGAATTCATATGATTGGCGGGACGAGAATATATTCACGTTGTTGTTAAATGCTTTTAGTTGAATTGATTGGCGGTATTTGAAAGTGTAAAATTAGAAATTATAAAAAATTTATATTAAATCACAAGCAGACACTCCACGTAACAAACGCCATACTATGGCGTTTGTTACGCCATAGTAGTGTTCCTTAAACATCGATAGTCTATCGATAGTTATCGATAGTTTCTGACTATCGAAAACATCGATGTTTTAAAAACAATCGCAAGTATCGACAATCAAAATTTGCTTTGTCTATGTGCCTGTCCAGACGGGTTATTTCAATAACGTTATGCTGTTAACGCTAGGTGTCTACACGTTGTTATAATTCCTCGCACAAGTTCTCCATTTTGTGTTGGAAAGTGTATTAAAAAAAGCATAACGTTATGAGTATAACCCGTCTGGACACGCCAAGTGTACTGCTTAGGCAGATAAATCTGATTTCGTTTTGCGCATCCAACCTCTTTCTTCCTCACCCCTTTTGCCCAGAAACGACCGATATAACGTTATTGGAATAACACGTGTGGACAGGGACTATTTGAGTAATGGCAACAGGTCGAGTTATAAATAAATAAAGTCTTTATGCATTCTGTATCACTGTATTCGATTGAAGATATGAAATTTTATGAAGAGTATTGTCAAGAACTGTAACGCTGCCAGAACCATCTATATTTTGGCTCGCAGCATTAGATTAAAGCAGTAGATTAAAACCAAAAGTTTTGAACGAACTATTATTCTTAAAACAAAATTTGAAAATTTTGAATTAGTACACCTGTGTATCAACTCACTTTTTGAATATACTTAATAAAAAAGTAACCCCATTATTTGAGAACAGTGTTGACATCACAGAGTATAACCTACTCTGTGGTTGACATTAAACAATTATTCATTGGTATTTGTCTTGTTTCATATTAAAAACTATCGATAGACTATCGATACTATCGGGTGTTTTTCGAAAACTATCGCCAACTATCGCAAGTGCTGACTATCGATGTTTAAGGAACACTACGCCATAGTAACTAGGATGGATATGAGAAATTTGTGAAGGCAACGGCTGATGGCTCTCGCCCGTACAGGTTGATTATGTTCACGCACTAATGCTGTTGTCTTCTTTTTCGTAATGGGTCTTGCAAATGCAGATGAGACAGGAGGATGATTTTGGAAATATATTCGTGTGGGAGTGAATGAGAGAAGGTGTTTTGGGTTTTTTATGATAGTGTCTACATGAAAATATGGTGAATTGTGCGGCGCTAGTCTCGTTATATAGTTGTCAGCTGTTTGTCACTATTATGGTCACAAACCATTCATTGTTATGTACACGAACCTCTATATGGTTGTGTTCAAAGAGTACCTTATTTTCAATGGTGGCATGATACAAATTTCGTTGATTTTATAAGAGTTGTAACTTGTAAGTTATAAGCGACATTTTGCTTGCAATTGTTTTGGCCAGCCAGTTTATCATTCTGCAGCTTATACAAAAAAAAATTTCTTTTTGAAGTGGGTATTCACATTTATATTTAAATATTTGCATTTTATTATTTATTATTCCGATTCTGATCTTTGTACTACTAGCATCCAAGCTTTTAAGTCTTAATAGGTTCCTTGGATGAAGTCCATTTGAGAGCAGAAGCTTTTTTGCACACTTGTTATGTTTAATTGAGTGTAGAATGAAAAACGTGGTCAAAACTAAGCGTATACCAAGATCAAAAAGTAGATAATAAAGAGAGCCTACTCGTACAAGGGACTAGATATTTTGTTGTTGCAAAGGGTGCTATATTCTGTTAAAAAAAATAGAATTTTGAAAGGTGAAACAAAAATTCTTCCTTTGCAAATTTTGTTTAACCAACTACAAATCTGAAAAGTGCAAGGTTTCGCCAATTTGCATAGAATTCTTTTATTTCGTTTCACAAAAGAAAAAAACTTTAAAATTGTAAAATTAAGAATTCATTTTGAAATTGGAAATAATTTTCAAACAGTGGAAAGTTTTCGGTTGACAAAAAAAAAAAAAAAAAAATTGGTTTTGTCAAAATTTGGACATAAACTTCAATATAGCAGTGAAAGTAATATGTGTTTTAGTTCCTTGCAACATGCACGGAATCAACAAAGCAACCGTTTGCAGAGTAGTACACCGAGTTTCAAATGCAATAATTGATGAACTTCTTTCGAGGCCAGAGAAGTCTTCGGAAATAGCTTCAAGGTTTTTTTTTTCTCAAGGAGGGTTTCCACATTTAGCTGGATGCATCCAAAGAAAGTGGTACCGTGGCGTAGTGGTTAGCATGTCTGGCTGTTAACCCAGAGGTTTGTGGCAAAAATGTTTTTCTACGGGTATCGCCTTTCGCAAGGAATTGGCAAGTTTCCGTTAGTAAATTCATTGCCATGAAAAGCGCTTTCTCCATTAGCCTTTCGGAACCGGTTGAAAATTGTACGCCCCTTCCATTCCCTCACAATTCATATTTGTGAGAAATGCCCTAAGCCCAGGGGTTCCTCGCTCTGTTGCACCAACCAATTTATTTATTTTTTAGAGAAAATGAAGAAAACTTCCTCAAAAGACATGGAAAGCATGATTAAAGTGCAATGATTGTTTTTAGTCCAGATCGTTTCTTTTATGCTGTTACCGTAAGTTGGCCAGGAAGTGAAATTCCTGTTCGGCAGTAAAATTTAACGTATGCTACTGTCCATTTCCAAACGCAGTTCTTTTAGAAGCAAGTGCTTATTCTTCAAGTGAATGGTTAACAACACCATATAAAAAAACCCAAACAATCCAGTAGAATGCAGACTTAACCGGGCACATAAAAGAACTAGATGAATCGTAAAAAATAGTTTTGGTTAGTAATTTCTAGCACCAATTTTTTACTAAAAGAAAAGTTTCCTTGTTTATGCAACCCACAGTTGCTGATGAAGAAAACGACAGTATTGCAGATATTGAAATAGAAGATATTGAAAAATTCAAATTACGACTGAAAATTTCTTTTATGACTAACCTTATCCTGTTATAAACACAATGCGAGCGTTTGCTTTTAAAATTTTGTGAGCCGTAATGTAGGGGAAAAATAGAGTCAGGTAAAGCATTCCACATACGGATAGTGCGACTACAAATGAATCTCTATACTTGACTGTACGATCGATGTTGGGCTCAAGGTACAGCTGATGAGCATTCCGAGGTAGGTGTTGCGGTTGCGGCTAAACTGTTTCAGAGGGGAGGAGTGCTGCTAGCTATATAAAAGGTGAGAAAATATGATGATTCAGGTAACGTTTCGACGATGTTCAAGAGAGTCGATCGTTGCTACAATTGAACTGTCACTTTTCAGTCTTAACACTCTGTTTTGTACCCTACCAAGTAGGCGCAAAGATATTAGGTTCGTTCGTTGAACTTTCCCCACGGTTGACCCAGGTTTTCTTGAAAACCCTTTGAGTTGTCAAAAAATCCTGGGTTTTCTAGTCCTCAAAAAACGCTAAACTACAAATCACCACACATCCCTGTCATTAAAAAAAAATACATGCCATTTGACAGTTCTCAACTCGCCACAGCAAAAACCTATGGCGAGTTGAGGGAAACCTAGGTCAACCCTAGGGCTCAAAAAACACTAAGTTGAACATTTAGGGCGACTTTAGGTTTCTCAAAAAACGCTTTGTGGCGACCCCAGGGCGACCCTAGGGCTTCAACGAACAAACCTATTTTCAGTTGGTGAAACACCCACAACTTTTCAAAAGAATATCAAAAATTGCGAAGTGCAAAGTCGGGGACTTTTTATTTTTGGTGAAACACTCTACAGTTTTACTTTGCAGGAAATTATTATTTTGAAAAGTTGCAAAGTGTGAAGTGAATACAATAGGGCCCGGTCTTATGGGAGAGCTTTTAAAAAAAATCATGAAAGCCACTGCATTCTCATAAAATTTCATTACACAACCGACGATTCCCTACTACCTGCCATGCACACAGTTGACAGTGCGTGTGCACTGATTGGCTCTTTTGCTTGAAACCTTATTGAATTTACCTCACTTAAGACAACGTCTTAACCTTCCATGTTTTCTTTGAAATATGCTTTAGTAAGCAACAAAATCATACCTAGTGTAAAAGCCGTTAGTCGATTCCTTTTCATTGTTACTTTACGAACAAAGCTTTACAGGTAAGAATATGCAAATCATCAATCGCACAAACAGCTAAGGAGAGCTATAGCTATGTATGGATGATGATAAAGTAAACTACTGATCATAAAATCTTGTGTCGAAAGCTTTCGTTAAATTTCAATTTCGCTCCGAAAGCAGTTAAATTCGTTACTGATATTTAACCGGAAGGAAACAGGCCGTTGTTTAGGGTACTGAAGTTTCCAACTTCCTTTCATCAATACGTGGTGTCCCCCAAGAGTCCATTTTGGGACCTCTTACGTTTTCAATTTATGTGAACGAAGTTCCTTATAAAGTATGGGGATGAGAATGTGTTTGCCGATGATGTCCAGTATTTCCAAAGCTCACCGTAAGGTCTTATAGAAAACTGTGTAAGCAGCATCAACGAATATTTGAATGCGATATTGAAATGATCGAACGAATGTAGACTTGTTTTAAATCCACTCTTTTTTGCAATATACACTCCGTTTGTCTTAGGAAAATCAACGTCGTCTTTTTATAATGTTAACTTTATTAACCTTTTAAATTTAAAAAAATTGACAATGTTATTCAAAATTTTTCAAATTAAACAGTCACCTTACCTCTACAATTGTATCAAGTTTTGTCATCGAATGAACCAACCAAATCTCAATTCCCATTTCCCAGTTCTACCTGTCTTACAACCGAACGACAGTTTTTCTTTTGTTAACGCTACTCGCCTTTGAAATTCTCTCATGTAAAGTTTTTTCTGGGGATGTCGTTTTTATAAATTAAATTGCTTTTCTCTTTAATTGTACTGTATACTAATTTTTATTATATGCACAAATATGTAAATTCTCTTCTTTTCTAAATCTTACCTTAAAAATTTAAATTTTAATCAATAAATTTTTTGAAATTTTAGATTTCATTTTATTTATATAGAACTTAGATTTAAATTCACATCAGTTTGTTATTAAATACATCCACATCAAGGCTTAGTTATCTAAAATATGTACGTCTTAATATTAGGTTCTATATATGTACGTTTTAATATTAGGTTCTATATAAATAAATTTAACAATACAACTTCAAATCAATAAACTGTACTATTATTGTAATCTATGAGATCTCCAAATAAATAGTTCAAAATCGAAGATTATGGTTTTTAGAACCCATAACCGCGGTGCCCGAAATGACCGTTCTTGGAACCTTAATGGAGCAACCTTAGAAGTTGTAAAAGAATTTAAGTACCTGGGTTTTACAATATCGAGTAATTTAAACCTACCAGCACATATAAAAGACAAATCATCCACTGCGAAATCAGCTGTTAATTGTATGTGGTCAAGGTTTTTTAAAAACAAAAATGTAGATCCGACGGTCAAATTCAAAGTGTTTGATGCTACCGTTAAAAACTCACTTTGTTATGCTAATGAAGTGTATGGTTATACAATATACGACGATTTTGAAGTTGTCCAACGATACTTCTTTAAACGTGTCTTTAGACTACCTTCAAACACCCCTAACTACGCGTTATATGTTGAATCTGGATTACCTCCGATTTTCCTAAAAAACCTAAAGGCAAACGCAGACCATATTGTTAAAGTCTTAAGTAGGGCTAGTAACAATCTGCAAAAAAAGATACTCATAACTGCATTTCACCGTATTTACACGCCGTTCAAAGATTGGCGAGATCTAGCGGCTAAATATAATTGCACGTTGAACTTATACCTGAACAACATTGGATCTTGGAAGGATAGTTTGTACGATTGTATTTCTGTCATAGATGATAAAATGTTTCAAGATTCACATAATCGTGTGAAAGCATCCATGTCTAGAACGGTATACAGTAAATTGAATCTCTGTTTGGGGGAGTCTAATTATTTTCGTAATACGTTCTCAGTCAATGAGATGAGCTTGATATTTAAGGTCCGTACAGAGATGTTCGAGCTAAATTATAGACCTCACAAAGGTGATATCAATCATAATTGTACTAATTGTACTCTGTGTAACCTTAACCTGATCGAAAACGTTTATCATTTCCTAGCCCGCTGTCCAATGCTTCAAGAAATTCGGCGTTTATGTTTTAACAAGAGCTTTCTTTCGACAGAGGAGTGTTATTCAATTTTAAATGGAGAGAGTGGATGGAAACTTCTTATCCGGTTTGTCTCTGAAGCTACCACTTACAGAAATTTGTACGTGAATATGTAGACTCAATCTATTGTTGTTTTGTTTTAGCTAAACTAAAAGCCCACTTTTCAACGGATATTGAAACTCTAAAATTACCATTAATTTTACTTTTTTTGATTTTCTTTTTTTATTTCATAATCTTATTTTTTTGTTCACTTAACGTTTTTGAATATCGTTATTTTATTGATTCTCTTTTTCGATTTTTTGTTTTGTAAAATTTATCTTTCATTAGAACATCCTATGTACTTTTCAATTGTTTTAATTTTTATTTGTTAGCACTCATAATGTAATAAATTTTTTGATTAAATCGGCAGACGGCTTTTAAGCCATGCTTGTAATTCTTTGAATATCAAATATTTGTAATCTGATATATGAAAAAATAAAGAAGATAATAATAATAAAATAATAATAATAATAAATAAAATACAAATACAAATACAAATTGTAAATTACATGATTTTGCACAAAAAAAAAACACGACTATATGCGATTACCCACAATAAAGAAAATCCAGTTGATTGATATCTAGATGGCTGTGATTGTCATCCGGTCCATATGTCCATGAATAGCAAAAGTGATCGGTTTGAACGAATAGATATTTCTTTTTCGATCGGTTGGATAAGTATGTACTTTCTTATAGCAATCTACCTCCGTAATGAATACAGAAAAAACACAAAATTTCTCATATTTTTCTACATATGTGTCGAATGAAATTCCGTTCGATTACTAATGAATGAATGTCAAATTATTGTACTAGGTTACTCGGAGTATACCTCGTGAGCGATACCAAACTCACATTCGTCACGAGTTACTCAATAACGTGTTCTGAAATTCGACCCAAGACTTTGGATATAAGTCATAACGTGTAGACACTTGTGTTCATTAAACACGGATGTCCTCTATTGCTAATCAATGTCCATTACAGGTTCTTAAATATTATAACTCAATCATTATCATTATTCCTACATATACAGACCAAGTTACAACACCTTTAACATATAATGAGCAACTTTCCCCAATAACTGAACTCTTTATTAAAATCGAAATTCAATTAAGAAACACCGTTCTTTTCAACCAGCCGCCCTTTCATTAGCTTGGAATTTATGTTCGCTTTTTTGCTTTCACTGCTTATTACTTCATAAAACATGCAAATTATCTTCTGCACTCACCACATGACGCAAAGAGGCCACCACATGCCTGTCGCATCAATCAATCCACATAAGCAAAGAGCACGTGTAAAATCCCATTCTGATCGCGACAACATACACACACCATAGTTAATTATACAGGAACAAGAATAAAATTCTTTTATCCTAGCGCGTGCTGGTAAGATCCTTATTGTATATGTGTACGCCCGCATAAGACCTGGCGCATTATGTATATGCACCACTTTTTGCCTTTCGGAACCCTCCTTATTGTTGTGGCAATGGCAATGCCTATGGCACGCATCCTTATGCCCAAAACAAAACAAATGCATCCGCCCATCTGTTATCGCAATAAATTCCATAAGTCCTTCGTTCATTCCATTATCCCCCATTAACTTGAAAATAGCATGAGGCCGTTCTATTTGATCGCGGAACAGAAATTCTAGAGCAGAGAGCACAACAGCAGGATAGTTAGTGGGTGAGCGATTGTCCTTGTTTTCCTTTATCTCTGTTTGTGCGTTGTTCATAACATGTCAGGACAAGGACATTCCAACATGCCACACAAAGTATCCTCACATAGTGATCCCTTATCCGTTGCCTTGATCGTGTTAGGTAGTAGGAGTTCTGTTTTGCTGGTTAGGTTATACTCGAAACGTAGACATATTATACATCTGCCACTGATAGACATTTTCACCACCACCAGGAGCAAACCCCCGGTGTGTTGCTATTTAAGGATTCTATTTTAAAATCTAAAACATCTTGGTTTAGGTGCTGCTTTTGAAAATCATTGAAAAGAAAACACACTTTGAGTTTTGTGGCCTTACATTGCTTAGAACATAAATTGATCCATCAATGCGCATGCGGAAATGCATTTTATTACTGATTTTTAGGAGTCCACGTGACTTCCGTGTTCAGCGGGAGTAATGGTCGGTGACGTGCTGTTGTTTTGTTTGGTTTATACGCCTGGCTGCCGAGAAATAAAATTTGTTTTCATTTTGAGTTTAATTGTGTAATTGGTGAGTGCTGAGATATTTGTTGGTTTCAAGGAAATTCGTTGGCTTTTGCAAAGAGCTATTGTTTGGCAGCGTTAACAAAAGGATGAATGGTATAGTTTATTGCTTACGAAGATCACTATAATAAAATATTATAGTCATGTAAGGAAGTATGAATAAGAAGGTATACATTACAGGTCCTACCAGAACTGGAAAAGAAAAGGCTTTGAATGTACCGATGAGTTTTGAACTGCTTCATTATGTTTTTGAGCTCTTTATGCCAAAAATTATCAGACAAAATAACAAAATTTTTCAGGGATGGGAAGTGAGCACAAGTATTGGATAAATTTTTTTGACTATTTCTTCCGATTACCACCACCCCACCCCATAGCATTAAAAAGGCGTTTGGAAACATTTAGAGCGGTTTAGGGTCGTATAAATTTCATAGCAATAAAGTCGATGTGTAAGGATATCGAAACAATCAAAAGATTGATAGAATTCCTGAAACGTCATGAAACCTCTTTGAGATAAGAGCTTAAGTATATTTTTATCACTGAAGATAGCTTAGTTTTTCCGGCACTTCATTCAACTTTATCTTAGCTGGTGATTTATGTCGGCTTAACAACTTGACTTGTTTTTGGTCTTAATCTTAGATATTTAGATTTTTATACTTGAAAAGCACTCAAATAAAGCACATTCGTGTAAATGTCTGGAACAGGCGTATATTGATCAGGATGTACATATATGTAGATAGATATAGATTATAGATATTTATATATAATAATAGAGAACAATCGCCGGAATGCACGACCAAGAAGCCTTTTCCCAAGTTTTTTTTTCCACAATTTTTATGATTGTTGTTATTTTGTTGACAAGAGCGGGCAACCTCGGGGACTAGCGCATTTCTTACAACCGTACCTTGTAAGTAAAAGAGGAAACCTACAATTTTTTGCCGATTCCGAAAGGTTAATTGAAAAGCTCATTTCTTTTCCTCGCGAAAGGCTAAAATATTTTTTGTTTTCTACTGGGATTTGAACCACGAACCTCCCTTGTCACAGGCAGAGTTGCTAACAATTACGCCACGGGCGTCACCATTGTGATCTGAGTAGTTCAACTTAAATATAAGATTTACTAAATTTGCATAAATCACAAAAATAATAGTTCTGGGGCTCTACTGGGCTATACTTCTACTAATAGATATTAGCTTCTCCTCCAAATGTTTATAATAAGTGGCCAAATGTTTTAATAAATTGAGTGCCAAAAGTCAGCAGCTGCTTTTGATAGTTTTCATCAATCTTGATCTTGCTCATAAGGAGGTGCAGAAAGGACTGTGCTAAATTGATCTAGAACACCTCATTCTCATTGAAGATTGAACACAAAAAAAGGTCAGAAAAGAACAAGAAAGTTCTAATAGAACACTAATGCCTGGAATAGCCTCGTTGAACACTGCTTTAGTGGAATTGAAAACATAACCGTTAGAAATCCAAAAAATGGGCTGTTCAATTATAATCGTATATTTACAGCTTTTTGTTATTGTTTGCGCGTTAAACATTTAGCAGATGCGCAAACCAACTTTTACCCAAAAGCTATTTAATGATATTCAAGAAGTTCTGTTTAATTTTGGTAGCAACAATATTTTGTTGTTCTTCTTTTAAAAGTTTAATATTTTATATTTCACAGCTTGAAGAAATATTTGCATCGTTCAAAAAGGTATTTGAGCTAAAGGTATCCGAGATAGTCTATCCAATAGGTTTCCAGAAGTGGAGTTTGTCAGCTTCAGAAAATAAGCCGTTGCATGTGAGTAAAGTTTTGTCTCTTGTTTTGTTTCTCCAAAAATTTAGTATTTTGGGGGATGAGAAAAATATTGACACTTAGGGTACTAAGAACGATCTCTAGGTCCATCCTCTCAAAAACAAGGTTGTTTTTTTTCACGAGCGAAGAAATTTGACTGGCACCTAAAGGCGTCAACATTCAGTTTTCAAACGAAGTCAAATATCTTGGAGTAATCCTAGACACCAACGCTTTTTTGTCTAAACATGTCGAGTCAAAAACTACTAAGGCACTGTCAGTATTCTGACAAGCTAAGGGAACCTTTGACAAGACATGGAGTCTGTCACCAAAAAGGGTCCTTTGGATCCATACGGCTATGATAAGACCAATCATATCCTGTGCGTCAGTTGTTTGGTGGAACAAACTCTCACATAAATACGTTATTGCCTCGTTCGTCAAATTTCAAAGAACAATATGTCTTAGCTGTACTAGAGCCAAGCACTCTGGGTGCTGATCTTGACGACACTGCTGAATCGTCCTTTCCTTGATACCTACATCAAGTGATGTACATAATCTCAAGACTATTTCCCGTTCAATGAAATGTGTCATAATTCGCATTGAGGAACTCGCAAACAGTATATCTTCCGACTCACTTCTAATAGATATGCCGTCTATGAGACGATGATTCCAAGGTTCAAGCTGCGTCGAAAATACACGGTCAATTTTCCGTCTGTTGAGGACTGGTTCACTCTAGAATCTGAGCTAGAAACGGATTGTTAGTGAATCTTCACAGATGGCTCCAAACCTCAAAATGGATGTAGCGCTGGTGCCCTTGTGGAGAACGATGACATACGACTGCACGCCTCATCAAACACCTACGCATGCATCTTCCAAGCGCAAGCGTATGCTATCCACACTTTGTGAATCCTGTGGAGAGTATGACGACACCGCAGAGCATTTCCTTTGTGAATTTTCCTGAATTTTCTTGCATCAGATTGCATGGCGCAGACATGGCGAGAGCTGCGTGGCAGCGTCTTTTGGTTTTTCTCCAAACATCTGGAAAGCTATAACAAAAGAAAATTGCTATCTGGTAGTACAATGGAATAGTATTTAGGTCTGAGTGCTCCAGTTAGTATTTTCAAAACCTCCGACAGAAAAAAATATGAAAAATATATGCAAAAACATAAGGTTCGTTCGTTGAAGCCGAGGGGTCGCCCTGTGGTAGCCACATCGACCCGCTTGTCAAACTGAGTGTTTTTCGAGCCGTGGGCTTACCTTGGGTTTTCTTGCAACTCGCCAGAGGTTTTTGCTGGGACGAGTTTAGGTTATGAACAGGGCTGTCAAGGGGCATGTATTTTTTTCAAGTGACAGGGATGTGTGGTGATTTTGTGGCTTAGCGTTTTTTGAGGACTGGAAAACCCGGAAAACTCAGGTTTTTGTTAACTCATAGGGTTGTCAAGGTTCAACGAACGAACCTAAAAAGGAAATTGATTTTAATCAGTGGTTGTTTTCAAGGAAAAATTTATTTATTTCCTGTTTGGACTAGGCAAAAATTTTATTTGTTGTCATTTTATTTGACAGTTAATAAAAAGTTGACACCTAACAACTTTAATAGAAAAAAAAATCAGCAAATCAAAGAACAGGAGTGCTCACTGCATTAGGAACTCTTTTAATTGGTGTAATAACTGTCAGCAAAAGGAATTAATAGATCGATTCGCTAGGTTTTTTCGTTTCTTTGCACACCTATAAAACCTGTACTGCTGATGGAAGCATCTACCATTAGGTAGGTATCACTAGGAAGTTTTTCACCTTATTTACTTCATAACTGCATTCAAATTGGGGCTACCAAGTGCTAATCAATGTAGGCTTTTCAGTATCTGCAAATATTAAATTGTAACATACAAAATTGAAAAGGGAAAGTCGGAATTTTAAACCATTAAAGCGTCACTCCTTTGACTGAAATAGGAACGACATCAGCATCTGCACTAGAAAATAAAGTCTCACACTATCTCGCGTTACAAAGCCCGATTAAGATCTCATTAATCTTCAATGTGTACCTATGCAACCTAAAAAAAAAGATGCTGACGCTTCAACAAAAGATTTCCCAGTACATTTGCATTTTAATGCTGAAATATTTATCAACACCGAATGACAAATGTGTGAGTTGTCACACATTCGAAATCATTCAAATTTTTAAATATTTCCGGGAATAAAACGAGATGAACGGAAAAGGATAACGTAAAACAAGGACTGCAGTAAGATTCATTAATAACTCACGCAATATTTACAAAACAAACGCATCCCGTTTTCTTTTACTTATTGTGCATGTGAACAACCAGGGACAGTTTACATATCCTCTTGAGTAGAGACAAAGAAAGAACTTCGTTTGGTGTTCTGTAGGCTGTAAAGGTAAGTAATATGTATACGAGTATGTTTGAAAGCAAATCCTTTGCATGAATGCATTCAAATGCACGCATAGCTCCCGCTGCTCACGTATTAACATAAGTGGGACAATTACAAATATTACAACTCTATTCTTTGACTTCAAGAGGACAATGGCAGTAACTAATTTTCATTTTTCGGACATTAATCATCCGCACTACTCGAAAAAGAAAAAAGATATCACAAAGGAAATACAAAAAGGACCCAATGCTCAACCCCTTCGTTTTGTGTATAAATTAATATGTTTAGCACCTCTGCAACATTCAGGTATTAATGCTGATTGCTCCTTTCACACTCCTTCGAAGGTTCTTATAAAGATTTACATTCGGATTTATACAATCCCAATGGAGAAAGTCCTGAGACTTAAGAACAGCAGTCAGCAGTCACCCTTCTTAAAGGAACTCCCAGCCAAAGAAGATGAAATAAATCAGTAGAAATACTTTCGAGGGAAGAAAGTCATTCGAGAAGAGGATTACAAGATGTCCTTTCTCAAGAGGGCAAACACAGCGTTTACCCTTTTTCTGTTTTTAAATACAAGGATGAACTGCAAACAGGACTGACCGCAATTTGAGATCGCAACACCAACGGTAGCCTTCTTGAGAATGACCAGCTGCTATTCGTTTAATGTTTAAGGTCATAAAGAATCTTTCAAGTGAAAGTTATTACTCAAAACACTGCCACATTGTTTTTACCGTAAATGATTCAATTACAGGAAACAAAGGACATTCACGTTTCACGGCCAAAGAGAAAACGAAACTGGTTGAAATTAAATTTGCATAAATAAGTAATTGGAAACTTTTGGTGAATTTTTTCTTCTTAAGGACATAGAAAAAAAAACTTTCAAGAAAAGGACATTCGATATTTTATAAAGTCACTGGACCATGGAATTTCTTCCTTTTCGTTATTCTGTGTGGTAGTGGCAACTATGAGAATTTTGTTCTTGAAGTCACTTTCAACTAAGGAGGTTGGTAGTATACAGTGTTTGCAAATGCAAACCTGAATGACAGATTAGGTTAGGAAATGGAATCAAGATTATCGAAGATTAGAGGTAGCTTACTAACCTCTTCTTAGCCATTTTTGCTTGATGAGATGTGCTCAATTTTTTTTCTCTTGGGCTTCAAACTTTCAGAAATCTGCAAAATCGTAACAACCATTCTTGGACGAAACCTTAGGATCGCGTCCTTTTTGGCAAACAACACCATAAATCAATGCACCTTCGTGCTTACTTTTTCGACTCGATACTTCGCAAGCTAATACCTACTCCTTTCTCGGCTACAATCTTGGCATAAGCAGCTCTATTAATTCTTCCCAAAACCAGAACATTTTTTTTAGAGTGACTACCTACTTTATTCTCACAAAAGACATAATTTGTAAACTTCTCACCACAACATTTTCCACTGTAGCATAAAATCTTATCTAAATGACGCTTTGTCTGATGAAAACAATGGCACAACATCAGCAAACAATAAAGAAGGGGTTTTCATCAAAATCCTTACCACTGCATTCATTCATTTATATTCCACGATTAACTCAATTTGAAAATGAGGTCAAATTACAGTGAGTAACCAAATGCGCAGAAAAGGATGCGATGTATACATGCATATATACGTACTCGTACAGTAAACGCAATGTAAAACAATGTAAGGCACTAAATGTCAAATCAAATTACAAGGTCTTGTGCATTTATGTAACAGCGGCAGTCTTTTCAAACAAAACTGTTATCTTTGGAACCTTAGTGGAGAGGATTAAAAGAGCTAAAGGGTTTTCCGCTTCCTCGGAAAACTGATGATCAAATGAATCGAGCTCTCTAGTCGTCAGTCGGATATGATTGGCATCAAGGACAAACATCTGGTGTTTCCATTGAACGAAGAAGCAACCACTCATGCAACTCACGGTAACTGGATATTCTTATTGAGAAAGAAACAACTAATCCTCCTGCCAAAAGATGAAATTCTTCTCCTCTTGATCGTAAAAAGTTTGGCAGTAAAAAAAAGTTTATACCGTTAGTCATAAAAACAAGGAAATTAACTATAGGTCTTGGCACGAAGAAAAAAAAATTCGATACACTGCAGAAAAGCAATAAAATCGATGTTCGACAAAAAATACTTTTGTATCACATTCATCTATTATGCAAAAAGGACGCTACCTCTACTTTGGCAGTGGTAAGTCCATTAAAGCGATACGATTGGATTTATCAGATTCCTTAGATAGGACTGTGAGAGAATTGTTGTAAGTGACGTCGCACTGTTAACAAATTTCCTAAATAAGGACATTTTGGGATTGCATAACAGGATTAGGTATGGGCAATAAAAGGTGTCATGATGGAAAATCCTGGCGCTTGACGAATAGGGATTAGATCATTAGATAGTTGTGTTGTTATGCATGCACAACGCACTACAATGAAGTGAATGCAGGAAATGCAAATCTTTTGCAATTCGCTAACAAGGGTTGAAAGTTGGCACACTAGACACAACGTTCTCACCTTTGTATGCAATTGAAGGGGTTATTTTTGACAATGAAATGTAATATATCTTTGGCTTCTTTAAGATGCATGCCAAATGCTGAGACGCATTTAAACTGTCAATGCAATTGTTGGTCATGATTTGAATACTTTATAGGTATTCTGAAATTGTTACTTGGAATATGAAATAGGCTCGTAGTTTTTCCAATATAAATGATTCTGGGAGGGTGATCTATCTCATTTTATATTAGGTATGAAAAACATTTTAAAAACAATACTTTTAACAGTTCCTACCTATTACTATTATACAGAGCTATAGAACTTTACTTCAATTTACATACATATGTAATTACTTTTTTGCAAACTTTTCAAAATCTACTTCCTAGTTCCCACTTTTGACAGTCTTTGAAACAATTGCGATAGTCAAAAGCGTGTTCACAATACTTAAAAAAAACTAAGCCAACCCATCGCCCCATTTGGAATTTCTTAAAGTTTTTGTTCTTTTAGAAATTTTTTTTGAAATAATGTTCGAATTTTTAGTAAGATTGGACAAAGCGCTACGAAATGGTAATATGTCATTAGTGTTTTATCCTCTGTTACATAAATTGAATTGTTGTGCTGAGTTAAGACGATGTGAAATAAAATTTAGATTTAAGATTTCAACACGTGTTCCGAAAGCAACTGCTTATTTCCGACGCAGATTCATTTCGAAACAGATCATTTCAAAAATAGTTTTCCTGCGAAAGCAGTTGATGGTTTAGATTTTTGAAATATAATCTTGACACTGATGAAGACGCTGCTTTGTTGATATTACTTTCAAATATTTTTGGTGAATCAGAGCAATTACTATGCATCGAAATGAGATAGATGGTCAGACGTCAACGGGTTGGGTTCGATATCCCGTTTTTTATAATCCTGCTTTTTATTTTCCCGCATTTAAAATCCCGTTTTTTTAAGCCCGTTTTGTTATTATCCCGCTTTTTTAAAACCCCGTTTTTAAAATCCCGTTTGTTGAAATCCCGTTTATTAAAATCCCGTTTTTATAAGCCCGCTTTTGTAATCAACACCAGGTGTTTTATTTTAAAAATCGCGCGATTTTTAAAATAAAACACCTGGTGTTGATTACAAAAGCGGGATTAAGTATAAAAAAGAAGAAGAATATTTGGTCTAGATAATTTTATTGCCAACATTATTATTGTTTCAAAAGAAAAGAACATAATACATAACAAAAATATAATTCCAAAAAAGATTACAACAAAAAATAACAAAAAATGAATACAGTTGAATATTGTGAGCTATACGACAAAAATATTAAAAGATCTGTCCCAGTTTCTCTGTATAATGGTATTAATAAAAAAAATGTTCAGACAACAAAACTTTCAACATTTGAGAACTGATATGTAGTGTTTAAATGAACAATATTGAAATATAAAATATAAATATAAAACGGGCTAAGCGGGATTAAACGGGATTTTAAAGGGCGGGCTTTTGATAGACGGGATTTTGATTAAACAGGATTGTCACGAACGGGATTTTAACAAAACGGTATTTAAGAAGACGGGATTATAAACTTTTTTTTGTCGGGATTTTAAAAAACGGGATTTTAAAAAGCGGGATTCCGATACGCTCCCGACGTCAACATCACTGTCATTTAAGTTTAGGAGTGATCCGTAATCACGAACGAGTTGTTTCCAATCGTTAAATTTTCTTTAAATAGTTAGCATTTGTTTTTAGGTTTTGTATGAAAGTTTGGCAAACGAAATAGTCTGTGGAAGAAATACCTAGGTATACGCACATTCAAATGCTGTTAGTGCCCAAATACTTGCATGACAAAGGTCAAACAAGAATTAAAAGTCGCATTGAAGACTTTGTACTTAGGCTTTAGGTCAATGTTTTGCCCACATTAAACCTTAGGCTAATTTAGCTTCTTTACTTTTTTCTTTAAAATGCGCTTATGATAAGATGCCCAGGAGCCCAAGTATTTAAATTCCTATTCGACTTCTATCCTAGCATTGTAGAGAAACCAATTTTCTTCTGGACGTCTTATAGTGTGTTTGCTTTCAAATACCACAATCTATATTTTTGGCAATTTATTTGCAAACATTACGTCTCACAAAAGTCGGTTTATTTGGAGTTGCAACGAAAAAGGTTTGTCGGACAAAATGAAAAGATCGGTGTCGTGGAGTAAGGCCAAGTGAAATAAGGCCAAATTTTAGCGTTTGGCTTTGTCAAAGTGAAATAAGGCCAAATTGGCAATATTTCGCTTTTGATTGGCCTCAAAAGTGGAAGTACTATAAACAACTGAACAGTCTTTTGGCTTCCTTGTCTCTGTTCAAGGATCCCAGAAAAGCTGATATTTTAGAAGCTCTTCCTTTAAGAGCTTGACAGTAGTAGAACTAACACGTAGTGCATTCCGTCTTAAGGTAAACATTTTGTAGACTGTTCCTTAAAGTTTTTTTCAAAATCTGAAACGAATGAATTTGGTCTCACTTTGAACAAATTTCCTTCAACGTATTTATTTAAACGCTTTTATTAGTATAATGAGAATGTAAATGAATGGATAAACCTGGAATAAATGATAGAGCTACTTACTTTAACATTTCGTTGCTATTATTATTTTTGCAGTAAGAAAAACTAGATACATTAAATATTAAATGTATACTCGCATATTTAGTTTTCCTTGCTGCGAAAAAAATAATAGCAAAAAATTCACTCGAATTTTCATACTGAACAATAAAAAAATTACAGTTAGACTTTTTCTCCGGTTTCAAGTTGATTTGGCCTTATTTCCCTTTCACCAAGTTAATCTGTTTGGCACTATTTCACTTCATCAAAGTGTAATAATGCCCAACGTTAAAATTAAGTTTTATTTCACTTTTAGAAAACGAAATAAGGCCAAATCTATATCTCTATTTCTCTCATATTTCACGATAAGATCGTCTGTGTATAAAAGTACCATGACTGTAATGCTTGATATTCACGCTTCCAGGAAGGTGTTCGGTAATATAATCAGTGATTTTTCCTTTATAAGACTGAAAAAATAACGAGTTGACATAAACAAAGTATTGGGCCCAAATCTGATCATTGAAGAACGCTCACACTCAAAAAACTTTTAGAGCTTTGATAAATAGGAAGAAAACCATTTATTGAACCTTAGGCCGCGCTTCCATTTGCAAGAAAACTTCTGCAAGAAATGTCTGACAACAGTAAATTGTAAGTGGAAACAGTGAAGCAAGTTCGATCGCGACAGTCCTTGCATAACTTCTTGCGAGTATTTGCGATTGCAATAAATTGCAAATTAAAACAGGTTTCCATTGACACGCGACAGCTTTTGCAGCTTACCGAAATAGTTTCGTATAAGTATATCGCGCTCGCGGCTGGTTGGTCAAAAGAGAGTACCTGAATTGTCTCGAGAAGAAATAATGCGGTCAATTGAACGTTACGAGTGTAATCCGTATTTATTGATATTGAATCACGGAATCGAGTGTCCTGCTTTTTTAAAATAGGGCCCATTTTTAATAACAAAACTTCCAAATAAACTGGGGCCATCCTAGTGAGATTGAAATATTGTTGAGCGTCTTCTATGTTTAGTTCGTTTAGTAAATTATAGAAGGCACCAGCTTCAGTCTTCTTAAAATCCAATGTAGCACCCAAGTTGATCGCTTTTTCTTTTTTATCCATAAAATTGTAATTGCAGCTCCTGAACGTTGACGTATTCTCCGCCATGACTTCACAATTTTAAATAAATAACCATTGCGGCATAAATGACTCTCCAGTGTTCTCTGCAATAAATTGCGCCAGTATGATGCGCGAGCTTCTTGCAAGACATTTATTGCAGAAGAAATTACAAGAATTCATATAGCAGTGTAAACGCTATTGCAAGAAACTTCTGCAAGACTTCCGCGTTAAAAAAAAAAATTTAATCTCCTTCATTTTATTTAAATAAAAA
This sequence comes from Melanostoma scalare, assembly GCA_949752695.1. Classification (NCBI taxonomy): domain Eukaryota; kingdom Metazoa; phylum Arthropoda; class Insecta; order Diptera; family Syrphidae; genus Melanostoma; species Melanostoma scalare. The sequence goes on from OX456984.1 coordinate 219,265,313, forward strand.
GGGTATACCTTGAAAAACATTGTTTAACGTTTTTTTTAAACATGAAAAATTGAAGCAAAGTACGAGTATGCTGTCTGATTAAGTATCCTCAGAATTATGCTGGCACAATCTGCACATATTTTTACGACAGGAACTTTATGTAGTGTAAATGGCATGTCAACATGGTCTTTAATATTGAAATATAATGTCAACATAAGTACATAAGGATGGACATTCATAGCCAGGACTACTTATAAACGAAGCTTCTGGCTTGTGCACTCTAGTGAAGCCAATTGGGTGATCGGATTGTGAAGGTGCAAATCAAACTAATTTTCAATTTTTTTTCTGACAAGTTATTAATTAGACCTACAGACACTAAACTTACATATTACTTTCCATCTAAGTATGAAGGCTTATTTAAAGAAAGTTTTGTAAGTATTACTTACACCACAACAATCGGGCTAAAATTGTGAGTACCAGCTGCATAGTTCGTGTTTAAGTTAAATCAAACCGAATTTGAAATATTGGCAATCATAAAAAAGTATGACCTACCTCACACGCAACCAATTAGTGTTGCATTGCCATAATCTTGCACAGACATTCAAGGACTCTTTTGTAAGTGAGTCAACACACTGCCAGCCAATTTTAATCACATATAATCAAAAAATAACCATATTGATAGCATGGAACCCTTTGGCACTCTTTCCTTCAACAACTATATCAATCAGGCGCTGCTATAAATAATTGACAAAATGCCACCATCTGTCACAACTCACAAATAGCTTTTCAGACGCCACAAAACCGCAAGACACGACAAGTTAATTAAAAACAGTAACACCTCTTTGAGAGCAAATGAACTCTGTATGCTTTTTGCACTCTTTACAACACCTGTAGTAACAAGGGTCAGTTTCATGCTACCACAGGCTATACCAAAAAAAAAAAACAATTTTACCTGTTGTAACCCACAGGTCAGGTGTGTGCTCTGGCTCACAATTCCTATACGGCGATATCTCAATTGCAAGTCGGCATCGTCATCGAGTCGGTTTCCATCGTAGGTGGCATGAACACACAAAAATGAGAAAACCACCTTTTCGCACATTATCCAGAAGCAGCAAGGGGATAACTATCCAACCTTGAAAGGAAATTTATGGGTTTTCCTAGATGCGATAGGAATCTGTAGGATTTGTTTCCAGAATCCTGTGCTATCCTTTATCTTCAGCCAGAAGCAAGTGGATGGTAATTAATTTTTCGGTAAATTCGCTTGGTAAACAATTTACCGAGAAACGTTTAGAAAATTCTTATCAGATCGGTGTGATAAGTGGAAGAAAAATCACATAAAATTCTGGTCCAGTGTGGTCATTTCAAGAACTTTTCAAGAATAAATATAAATACACATCTATCCCTTTTAACGTTGTTTAATGTACATGGTGTAGCTGCTACTGTTTGTTCGTCTTTGATTTAACGACGACAATTTTATGAAATGGGAAAAGTCATTACGTTTTTCATTATCTTTGAGATGAATATGCAATGTTTGACATTACCGCGGTAGGTAATAAGAAGAAAATAAATTCAAAAGTGAATGGTAGAGGTCCGCTAAGGAGGTGGTTTAATGAAAAGGACTCTCGTTCATAATTTTCTTTTGCTTTATTGCTTTTTTGGGAAAAATGAGAATTTCAATGAAAAGACAAGAATACTTTATCATTTAATTGGGTTTAAAATTTAAAGCAGGTGGTGATTTACAGTAGGACAGCTCAGGTTCTATATAGGTTTTCCAGAATCACGTTATTTTAAGGACAAAAGAAGCCGAAAGCAACAAACAACCAACTTTGATTAAAACAGAAGGTTGGAAAGTTTGGTCTCAAGAGTTTTGCCATCGGAAGTAAACATACAACATATTGATAAGGTAGCCCTATCGTGTGTCAGTGGGACCATTTGTGGACCTTCTCAACAGCTTTGCACCACTTTTTCCGTTTGAGCTATTCATGTAGTTTTTGTTCTACTTTACTTTGAGCTATATGTGCCAATAGCGGAGTTCACACTGTACAATTAGTTGCACTGACTATGTGGTTTGAACTACCAATGTTGGATAAATGTGAAACCTCAGACGACAGCGTGTCCAACTTGTTGTATCGTTTTCAAATGTTTCTGAAAGTTGGACGGAGCGGAGAAATATATGTCATAATGTTGACATGTCTGATAAGTCTGAACGCAAACTACGTATCCGAAGACCCAACATCCATGAAACGAAGCCTGTCCAACTAATTGTACATTGTGAACTCTGCTAATTGCGATATCCACGGAGTTCAAGAAAAGCCATGCATTACGCTTACCAATAACTTTATAAAATTATGGACAATCAATGTAGTACCACTGTTGTATATAGACTAGAGTGCCGGTGAGATGTTGGGGTGTGATTCTCAGTAATATCCAAGTTGCCCCTCGTGTGGATCACTATAGTGTGAAACAGATAAGTGGGAGATTTGTATTTTGTAATCTCTTACAAATCACGGTAGTCGATCATTTTTCGTAGGGAAGAGGCTAGTACTTCGAAAGTAATATTGACATGGAAAGTGATTTCTCAAAGATCAAAGTCTAAGATCTTCTTCTTTGCTCATAGAAATCATTGAAAGGAATGCAATAGATTGTAGCCCATCCCGAGCTATAAAAGAGGAAGCTTCCATGAGCCTCTCTACTTAAAGACGAAAAAAATACATTTTTCAATACCAAACTCTTCTTCTATCAAAAGAAAGCTATCACCGCAGAGAGGAAAAACTTTTGTCACACGAACTCTTGGTTGTACCTTTCCCCGCATCCAGAACTGCTGCCACAAAATGTCATCCTTCGACAATGAAATTTCTGATTGATTGAGGTCAATATTTGAGAAAATCAATTAGAGTGGGTTTCTTATTCTTCACTCTCAATATTTCTCATTTCTCCCTGCATGATATTTAATATCCTTTCTATCTTGTACAAAAGAAAGTGAAAAACTCTCACTTGAACCGATCTTAAGAAAATTGCAACCCCGATCCCTAAGCATTGTCACTGATGTACAAACGAAGACTAAAGGTACTGAAACATCTCACATAAAAAATCTCAATGTAGCAATTTTTCTGTGCGTACATTTATTGACATATTGATGACAGCCGGGAGCATTGTCTGAGGAGGTAATAAAAACGTAACTTTATTGATTATCCTTACGATTTTGACGTTGGGATGTTGGCTCATTTCTCAAGGAGTTAAAAGCAATGTAAGCCTGATGATAATTATTAAAAAAAGGAGTGTCATTTTTATTTTATCATTTTATCGAGATCGTAAAGTTTTATATTTTATTGCTTTGATCGTAAATATTGTGACATAGATTTCGAAAAAATTAGTTTGATATGGTGACACTTTGCCTGCAAAGATATCTCATCTGACAGTATTGTGAATTCTTTTCAAGGACTTTTGTTCTATATTGGAACAATGCCAAAGCTAGAAAATGTCACCACCTCCTGTGGTGTTTTCAGTTTCACTTTAAGTCTTCCCCCTTGAAAACCTCATATTCTATTCGCCATTGTGTCTGATGTTTGATTGATTTAATTTCCTCAACGGAATTATGAAAATATCATTTGAAGATCTGGGCGAGATCGAAAATTGACAATCATTTTCGATAATGGATGTCGTGTGAATTTTTTTTTTTAAATTTTTGAATGACTTGTGGTTGGAATACAATATACAGTGAGTATATGGCGTTTGGCGGTTTGAAAGAAACTAAGACTAAGAGGCTTAATAGTGATAAATAGTGGTGGTAATGGAAATATAATTCAAAAGCGGATGTCGAGACCAATAAATGATTGAGTTAGATGATTGAATTTGATACTTCTGGTTTAAGGAACGGTTTACAGACGTTCTTTGTAGCATCTACAAAAAGTTGTGGTTTTGGAAATTAGGTTTTCATTTGGGATTTTATCTTCTCACAAATTTAGAAAGAAATGTTGAATTCAAGGATCAAGGTATATTGAGCCTTAGTCGTGATGTGCATCCATCCACACGTACGAGGAAAAGCTTAGATAAATGCGTGCGTTGATAAGCTTACAAAAAAAAAAACATCAAAACATTTATTAATAGATTTGTGCAGTAGGCTTACGTATTTGTATTATTTTTACAAATTTTTGCAGTTATCTTCCTTTTGAATTACAGCTCGCGTTATCGAAATTGTTCGATAATCGAAATTGTTCGATAAATGTAGAGATTGTGCGGTAGATGTAGAGATGCAGAGATGTAGAGGAACCCACTGTCTAGAAATCTATTGAAAGTCATCCACAAAAGGCTTCAACTGGCTTCCAAAAAGCTCTTAAATTAATAGGCAAGGAATTCCATGACTTCCAACTTAGACTCTGATTAAGCTCATTTTACTTAAGAGCTGATAAAACTTATATTCACATACCTACTAGAATGCTGGAGAGTTATGCGTAGAACTGGGACAAATAACAGAGCTTTTCAAGTATATAGCTTATAACGTCAATATTGTTATACACATTTCCAAAAAACTTTTTTGATCAGTAAGATTTGGCACTTTGGCAGTCATTCAGCCATTCGTATTAGAGCTATCTCCCAATGGACCAATAATAACATCGGTCACGTTACAATCCTGAATCTGTTCTGATCAATCCCTTGTCACTTCGACTACCCCGCGCCATCCCCCATTGGTTTTTGAAAACAAGTTCCAAATTCCAATTCTCAATCCCACCGAGAACTATCTGGGAAGATGAAGAATTCTTGAGAGGTGATTCAATTCATTTCTATACAGATGGCTCAAAAACCGAAGAAGGGGTCGGCTGCGGGGTATACTCACAGACTGGACAGACTCAATGTAAGTCTCTCATTCCGCCTTCCAAACCACTATAGCGTGTTCCACTCGAAAATTCTGGCAATCAAAGAGGTCCTATCGTGGCTATGAGAAAACGTGATATTCTCAGTGAATGTCCGGATCTTCTCAGACAGTCAAGCAGCCCTCAAATCACTCGGCGCTGTTTCTACGAACTCAGTTACCGCCCTCAACTGTCGCCTATCTCTTAAGGAGATGGTTGAACAGTTCAATATTCACCTTATTTGGATGCCGGAGCACAGAGATATCCTGCAAAACCAATGAGCTCGCCAGAAATGGAACCGTTCTACCGATCTCAACCATCAGGTTGAATGTTGGTAAACCAGCTGCTACATACAAACTTATGCTAAAGCAAGAGGCAATGGATACAACAAATAATAATATGACTACGTGTGTGGCAACAAAACAGATATGGCCAGAGCTAGATCTAAAACGCACAAGACATTTGTTATCCATATAACCAGATTGCACATTAGCTCCGTAATCAATGTCATTACTGAACATTCTCTGATAGGTAGACACGCCATAAGACTCGGCGTTTCCTTTAACGACTTCTGCAGAAGCTGCTTGTTAAATGTTATCATAATCGTCCTAGTAAACAAGCAATTCGTGCAGTTATTGATCATTTTCGCACTAATTTTACTCTCTTCGATTTAAAATTATCTGCAAGACAAAAAATGTGAGTTTACACGCTGGGGGCTTTATAGGTCCATATTTCTTACCAAATGAGGAAGGAGCTGCCGTTGCTGACTGATTTTTGTTTCCAAAAATTAATCAGCTGAGCATCGATGACATTTGGTTGCAACAAGACCGCCAATTTGGTTACAACTTTTTTTCCATAAGTGGTCCTTTTATCTGGCTCCCTCGTTCATATGAATTAACGCCTCTCGATAACTTATTATGGTACTATGTAATGGTACCCGTGGCGAGATGGTTAGCATGTCTTCCTGTTTATCCAGAGATTTGTGGTTCGAAATTCGAACAACGGCGAAAAAGTTTTTTCCACCGGTATCACCTTTTGCGAGGAATTGGCAAGTCTTTCGGTACTAAATTCATTGCCTTGAAAAGCGCTTTTTATGATTAGCCGTTCGGAACCGACAGAAAATTGTAGGTCCCCTCCATTCCCTGAAACGGTCAGATTTATTGAAAAAAGTAGTTAAAATTTTTTGTCAAAGGCTGAGATTGGCTCAGCGGATCCAGGGTCTTCTAAAGAAGCAGCAAAAACTTTAGATTACTGAAGCTAGTTTTATTTCCGAATTTTAAAGTTGTTGTTGTTTTCTATACCATGATTTCAACAGTTCAATTCAGGTGCATAATTCCATAGGACTTGATACGGTATAGTGAGGCTTCTTCTGATAAGGTTCGGCTGGTATGTCGAATAGTCCGGGATTCACGACTTAATTCTCGGATGATGATCAGTTGGGACTTCAAGTCTTGGTCCTGGTTCTGTGTCTTCGGTTCTTGGACTCGGACTTGTGGCAATGCTGGGATCGGTAGTTCTCTCCTGGTATGATAATTCCTGATGTTGTTACTGTGTGTTGTCGTTACTGGACCTGGACTGATTACCACTATCATCGGTGTCTAGATCATTGCCTGTGTTGATATATGGAAAATTTCACTGTCATCGTGTTGTTGGTGGTTTATTTTACTGTTGACGTAGCGTTGTAGGGGCGAAATGTAATGTTTCATTACAGTTTAGTTAGTTGCCGCAACTTACATTTCCCTTAAATCAATTTTGAATAATAAATGAAATGGATTTACCCACCAAGTTATAATAATAATAAATTCTTTTCAATAATATTTTCTGTCTTGTATTAATATTTTAAGGGCGACAGCTACTGTGTAGACTGTTTTTAGAAAATTCAAAGCATTATCTGTATCTTTCTATCGAAGTTATAACCTATCACTATACTTTTCATTTGAAAAATAACAAAAAACAAAATGGCGGCTCAGCAGCACTTCAAAGTTGATGCCTCGAGTATGCACCGTTGAATGCTAATGTTCAGAAAATAGCCTGTAAACAACGGGTAAATTTTTTTCCTTTAAAATATGTTGTTGTGCTTTGGGATTAATTACAAATTTTAGAGCAATGGGAAATAGTTTCAGAAATATTTGTGGAAAAACAATTACCTATAAGATTGTCGCTTCAGTAGTTTTTGAATAATTCTGTTGCCCGGCGCGCAAAAATAGATGTCGGAAGCATACAGTAAACCTTCATTTTTTTAAAATGAAATGTTCGTTTTCAACATTCTTACTCTTTTTTGGCAGACTTAAAGTACGAGGCCTTAAAACGAGTGCACAAATTTCTAATACGCTAGATTGGAAGCCTATTTGTTTAAGGAATAGGAATATTAGGCTTCCATTAAGGCTAAAACTACTTGCATAGTTATTTTGGATCATAAATGAATTGAAAATAAAAATATGTGCATTATAAAAAGCGCAAAAACAAGTTCCAGACATTTGTCCTCCCTTAAAGTTGTCAAGCTTTTAAAAGAACAATCGTTAAAGGAATTGTTTAACGTACCAAATTTTTCTACAAAAACTCAAAAAACCAACGAAATCACATTCAAACTATAACTGGAGACATATAACTCTTTTATTTGGTTCAAATTGCTAATTACCTTTTCTTTGATTAAAATAAGAAAAACCACTTTTGCAGTACATATATATGGATTTATTAATCTGATTACAATACAACTCTTAAATGTTTCTACTGAGCTGTACGTTTCGTAATTATCCATCTTCAGATTGTAGAGTGTAGGCTCAAGTTAAGTTTTCTTTCTAAAATTGAAATGATGTACTTCTCAGTTGGTTTTGTCCAAAATAGATCGACCTCACAAATATCCTATGCTTCCTCCATAAAAGTTCTTAGGTTATTGAAAATGGTAAAAATGTCGATTCGGTAGGTACTTAAAAATCTTATTAATTTTGTCTTCTATTGGGTATTATTACTGTAAGAAATCTCTATTGCAAGAGAGAAAAAGACCGTTACAAATTCTGTCACTTAAACTCTTAAACTTCTTTGTCTTGACATACGGGCACGAATTTCTTATATCAACTCAGCGCAGGTGAGTATACACTTCGAATCCAATTATAAGAAATCGCTGAGGCGCACCCGCGGAATTTAACATTTCATCCTCCCCAAGCATTCACTCATCGTGAGAAATAAACAAGAAAAACGATTAATTTTCCTTCTTAAACAGACCACTGCACCGAGCGAACACATGAGGGTCATCAATTCCCAGCCCATTTGCTGTCCAAATAAACTAGCCACTGCGCGTTATTCTTAAGAAAGGCCAACAAAAAGAGCTCATTGCCATCCATTGCTAATTGGTGAATGTCGAATTTGAGTGTATTCACTGTGCATCTTGCCTTTGGCGAGTTCCGCAAACAAATCCTTGCAAAAAGGGATCTCCTTGAAAGATGCATTGTCTGTTTGTTTGCTATGGACATCGAATTAAGGATATTTATGTACCGAGTAATGCATTGTTATCCTCCTAACGACTGGACTTAACGTCATAAAGTGTCCTATTGAAAGGACACGATGACACTAAATACCAACTGGTGGCTTTTTAAAAATCGTATAGACATCAGAGCGAGCTATGAATTGCTTCATCATCAACCGATTTCACAGGACATTTTGTGTGATTTTTGAATGCTGGTGGCGTGCAGCAGCATTTTTGATATTTAACTGACTGACAGATGCAAGAAGATCTGACTTTTTGTGGTCATAAAATTAATGTTCTATTCAATAAATATTAGGTTTTGGATTGGCATTTCAGTTGTGTCTTCAACTTTATTGCCGACGTTTAAATGAAAATGTGTCATTGGAGGACGATAGAGTGCGATTTTTCACGCTTTTTATGCTGACGATTGTGTTGTTTTATGACGCAATGTGCGAAAATCTACTTATAGGGGCCTACTACATCTCTTTGCAATATTAAATATTATTTTTAAACTAAGCAGTTTTATTACGGATTTCAAAAATTCTCGTTAAACGTAAATGGCAGATTTATTATTTTTTTATTTTAATTTATGATGGTCTGGTGATGAACATGTCATAGTAGCAATAAAATAGAAAAAAAGGAGCTGTTGTCGCACCATTAAATGGGAAGTAAAAAAAGAATATTTCTATAAATAAATGGCTGCAGCAGAGCGATAAGCGTTTCGTTTCAAAAAAGGGCTTTTTGTAACTTGGCAGTGAATTTTGAAAATTGTAAGACAGAAGGTATGGTGTGGCGTGATGGGGCGCCTGTTAACCGGGAGTTTCGTTGTTCGAATCCCAACAGAAGCAAAAATATTTTTCCACGGCTATCGCCTTTTGCAAGGAATTGGCAAGTCCTCCTTTAAATTCATTGCCATGAAAAGTGCTTCCTCAATTAGCCGTTCGGAACCGGCAGAAAACTGTAGATCCCATCTATTCCCTCACAAAGGCAATGACTGAGAAATGCGCTGGGTCCCGGACCTCCTCGCTCTGTGACGTAACGGTTAACGTGTCTGCCTGTTACGTAGGAGTTCGAGTTTTGAATCCCAGAAACATCCAATTGTTTTCAACGCGTATCTTCTTTTGCAAGGAATTGGCCGTCCCAAGAGTAAAACACTGCTATAAGAGGCGCTTTCTGACATTTTTCGTTCAGGATCGGCATTAAATCGGTTCTAGAAACGCGTTAGACCCCGAGGTTTTCCTAGCTTTAAATATTTCAACTCAAACCGAAATAAATGGATCCATGTACTCAGAATTCCGTTCCAAAGAGATTGCTTAAATAACTCCCTGCGTATGAATTCAAAACACCATTTTCCACTCTTAGTCGAATTAACATGACCCACATCTAATTTTTAGCACTACAAAGTGAACCCATGCATAACTCTACGATTAAATTCAAAGTTTTTCTCACAATTAAAATGAAAACGAAATGTTTACCCATCGCTCGAGTGCCATCATCGCTACATGGCCGGTCGCCCCCTATTTCATAATTCAAATGTATGCAACAGTCAGTTATTGTGCACTCACCTGTGGCATGGAAGAACAAATCAAATCGCCACTTGACTGAAATGTCCACCACCTTCGTGTTGCAATTCACACGATGTGCACTAAGCATAAAAATGAGACGAGAAAATTATTCGTAACCGTTGTGTCTCAAAGATTCCTTAACGATGAATTTTTCTTTAAAATTCTGATAAAAATCTTTTCTCAAGTAATTTTGTGATGTCCTTGTTTTAAATGGGGTGCTCATTATGTCGTCTTTCGAATAATTTTGAAATGAAAAAGTTCGTTACAAAAATCCGCGTTTTCCAACACAACGACAACGATTTTCAGACGCATTCTCTCATTAGAGAGAGGGAACCCTGAGTTCTTACTTTAATGATATCAAATTATAATTAGCCATAAAAAGGAGTAAAGAAAGTGAGTCGCATTCAAAAACTGTGATCATATTCCCAACGTAGTCCAGAACGAATTCCATATAGAAGAAGATCCTGTCAGGATATACCTGACATAATTAAATCACTTTCATCATTGTTATGCAACGCGATAGTGCCTACTGTAATATGACCGATGAGACATAAACTATCCACCGGTGAATGATTGATGGAATTATGCCACTAGGCCATTCCTATTCCTTCTTGAGAGACACCTTTACATGTATGTTGGTATACCTTATTCAAGAACAAGACTTCAGATTATGTACGTTGAACGTACTGACATGGCGCTTTGCTGTAATCTGAATTTGTGACACAATTTCTGGCAAGCGTGACTGATTTTGATTGATATCCAAGTTCAGTGTTATATGAGCGACAGGCGGAACGGTAAATGCACTGACGGGTTGAATATATCCTGAAGATGCCAGAAACAAGAGATTGATCATTGGTTAATGTAAAATATGCACAAAAGAGAAGGATGCGTTATCCTTTTGTGTAATTTTACTTAATAATATTCAATTATGGGCTCTTTGAGGGCAGTACTAATGTTGAAACTTGTTTTGCATTCTGAAACTGTTTCAATATATTCTGGGAACCGAATTTTGAGGATTTTCAATTTTGTAAGTGACAAAAGACTGTCTGATGTATTTTTTAACAATCAAATGGGTTCGTCTTAAAATTTTGAGCGATATGATGGAGAGAATATTATTTCATTGTTGTAAAAGATGAACAGTTGACTTGGGAATGTCTTTCAGTGATTTCATTACAAGACATTGAAATCATGCAGTTGCATTTTTTTCATCCATATGTATACATTCTTATGCTTTAATTTTTTCATATTTTGACCGTTACACATAGCTACCATTTCAGTTTGTCACTTTGCAAGCTCTTTCTGACACTCTAATTAGTTTTTCAGCCTGCAAATTAAGCTGATAATAAGTAAATGAACAAATAGGATGGCGCAACAGTGTGGGGAGTCCCGCGGCCTTTGTGCATTTCTCTCAACCATACCTTGTGACGGAATGGAAGAACCTGCAATTGTTTGCCGACAGCAAACGGCTAACGAGAAAGAGCTTTTCATAGCATGAAATTGCTATCGGAAAAAAGGGTGATTCGTTGCGAGTGGTGATACCTGTGGAAAAGTATTTTCTTTATTTTGATGTATCTATGGAATTTGAACAGCCAACCTCCCACATAATAGACAGACACGTTTACCATCACGTCACGGGCACCACCAACGGAACGATAATTCATTTTTACAAATTTTTATTCACCTTTTAGAGCTTTCTATTTTCTGGATGGATTTTTACAAATGCACTTCTGCCCCTCTCCGGAGAACTATTTATCAATCCGCAAGAATGTTTGTGCGAATAAGAAACCTCAAAAATTTATAACGTGATAAAACCTTTACTATCGACAATCTATTACCTCCTGACGTAACCTGTACTCTTCCTTTCTTCGATTTTACGAGCATCGTGATGCCGAAGGGATCAGAGCTCCTCCATTCAACTGCTAGACACTAGTGATCCGCCGGCGGTGTACGCCGCGTTGACCTCAGAAAGGATCGGCAAGTCTCCTATTTCTTTTCATTGTTTTACCAACCAAATTCATTTTCATTCATCATTTCATATGCATTTTTCTTTCATATGCCGGTGTTTTATCGCCACTTCATCCACCCTCCACGATTCCTCGATAATTGATTTCATCAAAAGCTGCTTCTATATTGATCAATGATCATTGTTCCCAGATATTTAAACTTTTCACATTTGGGATGCACATTTACATTCAACTAAATATTTTGGAAAGGAAAGTCTGGTGTCTGGATCAGAAAACGTGCAACATTAGTACTCGATCTTATGTTGATCATATTCTGCTTCTACTTGCTCCTATTTCTATTCAGTAGATTGAAGATCTTGAGATCGGAAGAGACGTTACCCTCAAAAGTTCAATTTGGGGTTTATTGTACTACCACCAAGAATAATAAATGATATTTTATCCTAACCGTTATTTCTTCCTTTATAAGTAGAAAATGAAAAAAAAAAATTTCCAGCCGGAACTTTTCTAAAAGAGAAATGGCGTAACCCACTTACATGTATTTTTTTCTTCAAATGACAAGGTACCAGAGATTTTTGGTGATTTCGTATCGTTTAACAATTTTTGAAAACAGAAAACCCAGGGCTCAGATTCCGTAACATTTCAGAAGAATTTATCGTTCAATCGTCTATCGTAGATTGTATCGTCAAAAGATTTTTTTTTTCATAAAATCTTGCTTTCAGTGGTTGGTGGAAAGCTATTTTACAAGCGTCCTACAAGTTTTGATAATTTTTTCAGGGTCATAAACATGTTTTTTAAGTGCCTAAAATTCAGACGATAGTCGTCTAAGACGTTACAGAATCCGGGCACAGATTTTTGTTTCTATTTTCTGGATGGATTTTTACAAATGCACTTCTGCCCCTCTCCGGAGAACTATTTATCAACCCGCAAAAATGTTTGTGCGATTAAGAAACCTCAAAAATTTATAACGTGATAAAACCTTTATTATCGACAATCTATTACCTCCTGACGTAACCTGGACTCTTCCTTTCTTCGATTTTACGAGCATCGTGATGCCGAAGGGATCAGAGCTCCTCCGCATTCAACTGCTAGACACTAGTGATCCGCCCGCGGTGTACGCCGCGTTGACCTCAGAAAGGATCGGCAAGTCTCCTAACTGACAATATTCCTTTCAAAATTCGAAAACAAAGGAAGTATAAGAGGAGCAACCCACAAAAAAATCCTTAATTCATCGCTAATTTAATACTTAAACATAAAAAAAATGTGGCGCTGTTTTTGACGTACAGAAGAATTTATTATTGTTTTTTTTAGGAAACAAATAGAATGCTTTTCTTAAGACCTCATTTGTATTATTTCTTCTAATTTCAAAGTTTTCTTCCTGAGAAGAGTTGTAAACTAAATCTTTCGATTTGCAAGGTAGATATAAAAATGAGCATTCGAAACTTGAAGCAAAATTGTTTTGAGAGAGATTCATAGGATCATCAAAGTCACCAATGAGCTTTATATACGATGAGGGCAATTTAAGAAGCTTGTTGCACAAGACGCAAAAATTGGAATGTCAGTAATTTAAGTAGATGATCGATCTTTAAAATGTTGTCTCTCATATATCAAAGAACAAAACCAGTTTGACTGGTAGTAAAAGTAAAATTTGTCTTGCCTTGAAAATTGGCATACTGGGGCAAGCAACTGTTTAAATTTATTGCGTCAGTCTATTATTTTTTATTTTTTAATTTTTTTAGAGTAGATCTCATAGGACAAGCTAACAAGACTTAAACCCTTTCAATAGCTATTAACAGGCATATTTTAGATTTATTAATACCAAATTAAAAACACACCTGCAGTCCTCTGGATTGAGGAGTTTGTTTGATCGTGTTCCTCTTGATAAACACTAAAATGCGGCCCTCATACGAATCAAAAGATATTTATAACTGTAGTTTAGTAGAACAATGAACACTTTACTATCAAAAACCTTTGGATTTCCTTATTATATTCAAAACTATTGAGAATTTTTAAATATCTGGAATTCAGTATTGTTTATGATTTGCCCATTAATTTAATGAATGTCTTTTGTCCACCAAAATAGTTAAATTCTCCTTTACGACCTCTCTTTTATGAAGGTGTCCATTCGCTTCAAGTAAACATAATGGGTAAACTCTCACAGACAAGAGATGCAATCTTGGTTTGGTCAGAAGTGAAGGCAATCAATCTTTTCTCTATCCCAGTTTCCAATCGAGAAATCGAGAAAAGGATCTTTGGACAAGTTAAAGTGTCAATCTGGAACGAAATGATCAATCCAAAACAATTCCAAACAAGAAAAAAAGTCATATCAGATTGAGATAGTCTGTTTGGCTTGATTGTTGATGTCCATCAAATTAATGTTTTGTCACTGTTGTGGGTCGTTGCAGGAAAGGATGGAAATTCGTATCGAAAAAAGAAAAAGGCGATTGGTAAACATATTTCACATAAAGTGTGAAAAATTATACTTCTTAGCTCAGAAAAAGAAAGAAACGAATTCCAAATGTTTTAGGAAAAAGCTTATACAGGGCGTTTTACATAAGATGCGAATATTAACAATAAATAAAAAATGTACGTGCATAATAAGCTTATTAATTATATCATTTCTTCAAAGTCATCGATTCCAATGTAATAAAATTTAAATTTAATTCGCAAGCTATTAACTTAAATAGGAAATAGAAATTGAAGAATGTTTACCTAAGGGCTAAAAGTTTTACTTATCTCTATCGAACGTCCGTAGTTGGGACAATGAAAATCAAAATGAATGTTTACCTAAAATATAAATATTACACCCGTGAGCCGTGACACGAATACAAACTATTCAATACTAACCACACTTCTTTATATAAGCAAAAGATACCCAAACATAATGCTCATATTACCCTTCTTTTTCTAAAAAAAAAAAAACAAATAATCAAAACAAAAAAAAAACCGAAACATCACTTCGATTGCTACCCAATCGAAAAATGATTGGAAATTCTCTATGAATAAAAACCAGAAGCAATGGGTCCTTTGTTTCTGTAATGGTGTAATGGTAATTCAAATAGCGTACCGCTTTCTGTTTTCGTCGTTCGATTTTTCTACCCTTTTTTCAAAAAAAAAAATAGAAGAAATCAAAAAAATGTACCTACAAAACAAATAAAACCAGAAAATTTTCAAAACAATCTTAAACGAGAGTGAATAAAAAAGGAAATCACCTCACCTCAGCGATCAGTCACACAGAGAGTGCCTAAAAGTCGTGATATTTAATATCTCATTGAACCACAAAAAGACAATGGAACTTCAAAGTAGAGTGAGTGAAATAAAGAACATCGTTATTTTTTTCTCCAATCCTCGACTTAGTGCGTTGAAAAAAACTTAAAATGCATTCAACCCTCAAGAAAAAGGATGGAAAACCTTTTATTTAACACCTGAATCGTGTCTGGATTTGAATATTTTTACTTGATTTGGGTCCTAAAAACCGTTTTCGTTTGCATGGAACATGATGCGGGTTGTAAAGCGATTACTAAGCGAAAAGCATTTACTTTTCATATTGACAGGGTTTGAATGGAAAAAAAAGAAGACATTAGCATTTATTTTATTTATTTCATAGAAAACAGGAAAAGGGAGCAACTTGTGCAATAGATTATGATTTATGTTTTTCATCCGTTGTGTAGTGAAATTTTCAAAAATACTCTAATAAGTTGACTCTAGATGTCTCCTATGTATTTTTAAATTTATTTGATGAAATGCCCTGGGGCCTGAAACACAAAGTTACAAAAAGTTAAGAGTAATTTGTTGAATTATGTCAAATACACTTGTCCCTGGTCCCTGGTTGAAGAAAAACATATTCTATTTCAGTTTCTTTTACTTTTAGAACTGAAAATCAGCTATTAAAAATGTTTAAAAATTAGACTACGAACGACTAATTTCGATTGAGTAAACTGCAATTTCCTTTACTTTTTTTCTTCATTCAAGTACAGCAACTACCGCACAGTGGGGCCATTTGAAAGAGATGGTGGAAAAAAGTCCACAAAAACCAGAGCCAACAACCGATTTGGATGAAATTTTAATGATAGTGATTTGGGATATAAATCACCACAATTAATTTCCCCTCACTTCCATGTTCACTGAAAACAAAAAAATTCTCACAGCGATCTTTCAATACCAACAGTTCGAGATGAAATCAACAATTTCTAGGCTTAGTAATAAAAGCATGACAACTTGCTCATAGAAGCTTAATAAACATTATCAAATGGGCTCTTTGGTATTAAGAGAAATCAGCTCTTCTGAACCTCGATCGGAGAATTACCTTCAGCACGAAAACACCTTCAATAAAAACAAATCCTTGGATAAGTTATCTATCAAGACGAAGGTGATTAAAAATATATTCAGTCTCATTAGAACCGGTTCTCTTAATTGAAAACCAATAATTGATCAACTACTGAAAAATGTTTAAAATTAAAAAAAAAAAAAAAAAAAAATAGAAGAAAGCAAATGCGCTAGTGCATTTTTATTGCTATGTTATTTGCAAACAGCTCTTTAGTGAAACAGCCAGATGTATTCCTCCTCTGAAACAATTCAGCCGCAAGACCCCTCTCGCAAGGTAGCTGTCAGAGATTCATATTTCAGCCGTTCAACCCGGATGTGGAATGCTTTACCCAGCAACAATCCACAGAAATTCAAAAATAATTCGCATCGACATCTCATTTCTTACATCCTTATTTTCCAACACCCGCACCTTGTTTTTTCAACATTATAACGGTGGTGACAAGACCTTGAAATACGCGTGATTTAAAAAAAAATGAACTGATCTTACTATCGAGGAATTGCCAATTTATCGAGAAAACTGAAACCCATGGAAAATATTTGGATATTTCTGGAACCTCGAATTCCCAGGGAACAGGCAGATGTGCTAATTAATATGAGACTGTATGGTGTCTTCGACTCAAAAATCAAATTTGAAATCTTGTAAACATTCAGTTTTTTTCATACAACTTCCTGACACAATCCACACGCTGGCGCTGGTACTTGTGGCGTAATGGTTAACATGTAGGCAAACATTACGCGGGAGGTTCCTGGTTCGAATTCCAACAGAAAACAAAAAACGTTTTTCCACGGGTATCGCCTGTCGCGAAGAATTGGTAAGTCTGCCAATAGTAAACTCATTGTCGTGAAAAGCGCTTTCTCGATCAGCCGTTTGGCAACGGTAGAAAATTATAATCCCCTCTATTTCCTCACAAGGCATGATTGTGAGAAATGCTCTAGGCCACGTGGCTTCGCACTCTATTTATGTTTTCTGACACAATCATCAAAAAAGAAAATCTTCTCCTGATATAAACAAATGCAATTCAATTAACTTCAAATCACATTAGGTTTGCTTCAAAAACAGTTCAAATTATTAGCAAGCTGTCAGGCACTCGAACTAAGGTTGTGCTTACAGTTTTGTCGTTTCGCTCATGCTCCTGTCAGCTTGATGGGTAGTTTGACTTCTTGTTAGAACTTTGAACAAACATATTACTGAAGTAGTTCGCCTATTTTAGTTCAATTTAGTTCAAAGAAAAAAATTAAAAAAAAAAAAAAACTAAAAAGAGAGAAATAAATATTTAAACGCTGAATGAGTGCAATGCAGTAGGTATCCCCCAGAACGTTTCGCTAAAACTTGCTTTGTTCAACAGGAGCCGTTGTCTTTACTACATCTTCAACTTTGTTCAAAAATCAGCAAGTTTAAATCAACTGACAGGTTTTTGACTGCCCTTTTAGACGATCATTTCAGTTTCAGTTTCAGTTGAGGTATCAGTTAAGCTTTCAGTTAAGCTGATATCTAAACGCTTGAAAATGAACTGATAACTGAACTGAAAACTGAACTAACAACTGATGAAATTTTCATCAGTATTCTGTTTAATTCTCAGCTTTCTTTCTGATTTTAATTTTTCTCAAATAAAAAAAAAACTCAACTGAACATTGAACTCACGTCTATTTCCACACTGAACTGAAAACTGAACTAATAACTGAACTGAGAACTGACCGTCTAAAATGGCCTTCAAAAGTAAAACAGAAATAGTTCAAATCGACAAGTTGAATAAATAGAGCCCAAGCTGACAGTCAAAATCAATTCAATAAAACAGTGGCCTCCGGGACCATATGGAAAACCCCATAGATTCTGAAGGGTTGTCTGTTAGGCAAATGCGGCTCGTCAAAAACTGTCAAGTTTCGGAAAATTAAAAATATTATTTTTATCACTGAACGTATTTCAATAACACTTTTACTTAAGGTGTAAAAGCTTAATTTTAGCATGTGTACAAAATATCATCACTGTACGTTTCATGCTTCCGGTTTTACTTCTAATTTAAACAGTAAAAAAAAACCCGTGAAATCCGAAAAATATTTTTTACTTTTTTTAAAGAATGATTTTTCACAAAGTTTTCTCCAAAAATGTTTCAATCTGTTTTTAAATTTTGTGCAAAACAGAAATTCGAAATTTATTTTGAATGTTTAGCTAAGAGTTTTCTTTGAAGTCACCTTGGCGTTATACACGGACAGCCCCCACAGACAAACCCTGATGCCTGGTGCTTGGTAAAACTCAGCTAAACTGAACTGTATACATAGTTAACGTGAAACCCTCTAAAATCCATATTCACTGCTATAAGACATGCATAATTGAACACAATTATTTCTGAAATCTGAGCTGTCCACTCAAGGTTGCGACATGAAACCTTTTAAAATTTCACTCCAACTTGAGAATTTTAATTTCGAATTTGAGGAATAAAAAAATATTTTAAATTTTAAAAGTACAAGGCTTACTCATCCGGATGTAATGCGTAAAATTTGGATACATTATCCCCTTTATGCCTAACGAATTTACATTCTCCATTTAAGAACCTCCATCAATCACCTTGAAAGGGTGCAACATTATCACTCATATATTCATGCTACACAATTACTTGGGTCAGACAAATACATACATATAAAAAAAAATAACAATCCTGGTTGTTTATGTCAAACCAATCCAACGGCCTAAAAACCCACGACAAGTAAACATGTTTTTTTTTACACAAATTTATTCAATCAAGACACTATGATTATGGCTTGGCTCTTTGCATGCAGCTTGTTGTTTTTATCCTTAGATCGTTTTATGAACCATCTTCTCAGGTAAGCAAGTATAATAAAAAGAAAACGAGTTTCTGGTGCGTCATAAGTCCCACGCGACTGTCAGTTGAAAGATACACACTATCTGTCTACTTACCACTCACTCACCCGCAACGAACCTTCACCACCACTCGTAAATCCTGTTCGATAAATAATCGATATGCATTTTCATGATGACGTACGAGCAGAATGCATACATACAAAAAAAGGGAGTGGAAGGAAAAGAAGTAATAAAATTGATAAAAATTTAAATAAGAACCTCCTTAAAGCCTTGCGTCATCTAGGAATCTAATATAAGACGATTTATTGTGGTTAAACACACGTGTGCTGCACAAGGGGGCAATGTGGAGCCGAATGAGGAGCTCAAAGGAGAAAAAGAAGGTCCCATTATGATACGAAACCTGTTATTTTTGAATGTTCCCTTTTTTTTTTTTTAATATATATGTACGTACATTCATATAATATTCCTTATACGTTCGTTAATCCAATTTAACAGTCAGACATTGGACTTAGAATGATGCACTTAATTCGTATGCGCAGGTACTCTACCTGTCTGCTGAGGTTTGTGTGTTTGCTCAGGGGCGTAGAATAAAGCAAACAACTTGAATTTACACTGAATTTGTGTTTAAATGATTTGAGATAAGAATTGAGGATGAAATTCGGAAGCAGTGATATTGTTTGTTCAACAAATTTTATAAAAGAATGAGTTTCCATTGTTCAGGTGAAATGTGAATATTTGTGCATTGTATTATGGGTCATGGCCGCAAGTAAGAGCAGGTGCAACGTAGCGTGCAAGGATGCTATATGTCTATACCTACCCATGAAAAACAAACAATTTGTTTGTTTTCTATGGTAAACAGATTTTATTTTGTGAAGTTTGGATGCTAATTTGAATTTAGCTCACGTGTTCAGTTTGGAGAGCCCGTTTGAAGGAACTTGACAGGATGACTAGCATCTTCACGGAAATCTTTCTCTGTTTTTCTATTTTGATTGAAGATTCACTTGATAGGTTAAATTTGAAAGTGTATAGCAACGACAGCACTCGAGCTGATTCTACGAAACGTGCCTGAAATTTGTAAGTTCGGCAAGAATAGTTTTTGGCAGGGAAAGCATCACTACATAGTATAAAGCAAAGTCGCTTCCCACTATCTGTTTGTCTGAAGATACCAAGATTAGCGCCCTCCCGATCAAGAAGAAGCAAGGCTTGTCATATGCGAAATATAATTACATCAAACTTTGACGTCGGGCTTTTCAAGGCAGCTGAAGATCTGTTGCAACAGCACTAGCTGATCAGCATGATATGGTCGGAAGAAATAATGCCCGTGCCCGGTGAATTGAACTTTAGTATCGTTTCTCGTGTGCCGTGTGGAATCAGCCACCTTAACTTCTCATATAAGATCTTGTCTGCTGTTATATGTGAACGTTTGGAGCACAACATCAACAATTTGATAGGTCCTTATCAATGTGGTTTTGGATCAGAAAATTCAACAATAGACCAAGTTTTCACTTCACTGCAGATCTTGGAAAAAACCAGGAAATATAAAATCGATATGCACCGTCTTTCAGATTTACAGAGCCATGTCTAGTTCGACTTTGGAGAATTCACACTGCTACGTCAAGGTCGGTAAAGAGCTCACCGAGACTTTTATGTCGAAAAAAGCTTTCGACATTTCTTCAGGGCGATAAACTGTCATCCATCTTCTTTAACATCATACTTGAAAAGATTCTACAAAACTCAAACGTCAGCACCAGAGGAATAATCTTTTAAAAGTCTGTGCAATTATTCGCTTAGGCAGACCATGTTGTCGTAATGGAGAAAAGGAAGCATAATGTCATAGGTGCTTTTGCGAGCATTGATACAGAAGTGGTTAAAATGGGTTTGATGGTTAATAAAGGTAAAACGAAGTAAATGTTGTCAGTAAATAAGAACACCGAACGTCAACGAATTGGACCAAACGACACAATAGACAGACATAACTTCGAAATAGTACAGGGTTTCGTCTACCTATAGGACTCGCTAAAGACACGGAAAATAACATCGATGCGGAGATCAAACGAAGAATGGCTATTGCCAACCATTGCTACTTTGCGTTACAAAGGCAATTGAGAAACAAAACCCTGTCTAGAAAAACCAAGTTAACCTTTTATAAGACCTTGGTCATCTCAGTCCTACTTTACGACGCGGAATCATGAACCTTATCTATCTCAACCCTCTAAACACTTCGAAAGTGATCCAGGAATGCAAGAGCTCTCTGAATGCGATCGGAAGATTAAATTCCTTGAGTCTCATTTGGGTTCCGGGTCATCACGGCATAACTGGAAATGAGATCGCCGATGAACTTGCTAGGTAAGGATCTGAGACAGCTTTCTCAGGACCTGAACCGTGCGTCACTTGGTCTGCCAGCGTCCTCAGTGAGGGCTTCAATCATCGATTGGATGTGTCATGTGTGAAGAGCACAACCGTAGATGGCATGCCTCCATTGGATGCAGACAGACCATACGTATGCTCCCCAACTATAGTAAGAAGACTGCATCATTTTTGCTAGCTCGTAGCAGAAAAGACTGTAGAAAGCTTATTGGCGTTGCCAGCGGGCACTTCTCTTTTGCCAAGCATTTAAACGTGTTAGGCTTAAGTGATACCACATTCTGTGAATCTGGTGGAGAAGATGAGGACACCGCAGAGCACTTCCTCTGTGAATCTCCTGCTTATTCTTGCATGAGGTTACAGATATTCGGCGCAGACATGGAGAGAGCTGGTAACTTAAGCTCCTTATCGTGACAGCGTCTTTTAGATTTTCTCCGAACATTTGGAAAGCTATAACAAATAGAAGGTTGCTATCTGGTAGTACAACGGACCGGTATTTAGGTCTGAGTGCTCCAGCTGGTATTTTAAAAACCTCAAAAAAAAAAAAACAAAAAAAATTGACCTTATTTTATCTTAAGCGAATGAGGAAACCCTTTGGCATTTCGAAAGAAAAATAATCCGAATCATCTTCGGCCTCGTATGCGAAGACAATGTGTGGAGAAGAAGATACAACAACGAGCTGTATTAGCTATACTGCAAAATGGCCATTCTTAGAAGAGTATACGCATGGTGAGGCTACGATGGCTGCCCATGTAAGGAGGATTGACATCAACGCTTCGTTTAGACGGTTTTTGGAAGGCATATTGCAGGGAAATCGCAGGAAGGGAAGGCTTCGTATGAGGTGGCGCAATCAAGTGGAAGAAGACTTCAACCGACTAAGAGTGCAAAACTGGAGAGAGTTGGTTGAAACTCAGGTTCTCACCGAAGTGTAAGTGGTACCCGTGGGGTGATGGTAAGCATGTCTGCCTGTTAACCGATAGGTTTGTGGTTCGAATCCCAACAGAAGCATAAATATATTTCACATGTCTCGCCTTTCGCGAGGAATTGGCAAGTCCTCCGATAATAAACTCATTGCCATGGAAAGCGCTTTCTCGATTAGCCGTTCGTAATCGAGTGAAAATTGTAGGTCCCTCCATTCCCTAACAAAGGCAATGGTTGTGAGAAATGTCTTCAATCTCTTCAAATAACTCATTTTGATGCAGTTGCTCGAGTCTACGGGGCGTGCTAGCTGATTTTCCTTTTCGATGTAGCGCGTGCCTACCTACTTGACAACCCACTGCGTTTAGTTCTGCATCTTTGAAAAGGTTGTGATTTAGCCTCTATAATTTTGGATACATATTTCATGATATTTAAAAAAGCTTTTTGTGACCCTTTTAAAGCCGGGTCCCCCTTAGGAGCACAGCGGCGTTGAATGTCGGCTTGATTTTACAAGCTTTTGTTTTTTTTACTCCGCAACAATAACACGATTTTTAATCATAAAAACATACATTTATATATATGATTGTTAAGATACCTATAAACTCCTTCTACTCAACGTAAGAGATTGTTTCATTTTGGGAAATACTTTGCTTAGTGCTCATTATCCTTATTTCATCCTACGTTTTTGGATTGATAAAAATTCAACTATGAAAACCGAAACAGTTTACATCGAACTTATTGTTCATCTAAAAACTACTATTATAGCTAACTCGATTTAATAGTATGAATTCCATTTCATCTATCCGTTTAATTGGAGCTAAGCCAATTCGATTTACTTATATGTAACAACCCATAGTTAAAAAAAATATCTAGCCAAAGAAATATTGGAGGGTAATGTTTGAAAGAGACTCACTCATGAATTCTTCCACAAAAAAAAAAAATACCCAAGTCTATTTCACTTGGTCATGTAAAAACACACACAAGCATTTGTCATCGATCGGTTCCTAATTGTTGCGGTCTGAGACTGAGCATTACTTTTCAAGTGCCACTTAGAAAATAATCGTTAGAGTAAATTATGAGGGCTGGCTTTTGAATAAACACCAGCGACGCCACAATCTCAACTAATCGTTTGCTTAGTAAAATCTTTCTTTTTAAAAAGGCGACTTATTAAATTTCTTTTTATGTTTACGGCCGGATACCAAATTTATTTCTGTGAAATCAATTTGTGGTGTTTATGTCCTCTCAAGAGCTGAGAAATTTGAAACGTCGTGAATAAGATGAATTCAATTAATTTGATATTCGTTTTGTGAAACAATTCGAGTGCGCCTTATTCTTTTTATGTTTTTTTTCGAATAATCACGCCTTTGAACCTCAGATCGACTCCAGCTTTTAATAAGCTGCACTTCAATATACAAAAACTCTTACGACAACGACTAACTTAGTGTTGATGCTATTACCTACTTTACACAGTTCTACAACAATTTTGACACTAATATGGGAATTCCATAAGTTTAAGTTAAACACTTCAGTTTTGGGCATTTAGACATAAGTTTAGCTGAAAGCTTAACTGATAAGTGATAACCCAACTGAAACTGAAACTAAAATGATCGTCTAAAAAGGCCTTTGTGACTGATGAGCCCAGTGCTTTTGGGGCAGCTGTCTGAGAAAATGAAAATTGTTTTGTTTTTCTTGTTCGATGAACTTATTACTATTGCACCTTAATTGATTGACTGCCAAGATTTATTGAAATAAATGCAATACCTTTCAGATGAGATGCTCTTTCAGATGACTCTTGTTGTAAGAGACGGTGGCTTGCCAATCTTGCATAGATTATTATAAAAAGGTGGATTGAGTCATCTCAGAACGACTATTAGAGCGAATTGAAATAAATTGAATTGCTTTTTTTTTTGGGAGAGTTGTGATCCCTTCGAGATCGCGATGTTCGTATAGCAGAAAAGAAGGAATAAAAATACGTAAAGTTTGGTCCTTTTCAATTTACAGATTTTGACAGCGGTTCGATTAACTCTTTTAACAGTCATACTTTTTGTTATCTATCTATCCATTATCATTGTACTTTTGCTTTGAGATTAGTTTCGCAGTAAAATTTGTTAATCTAATGCCCAAAACTATGATATAGCTCAACAGTTCGTTTTTCAAGCGTAAAACGCCTATGTTTGAGCAACATAAACGTCTGTCAAATTTTTCCGACAAATTCTTAAATCAAACTCCAGCTGTTATATGAAAATGAAGTTGCTTACCATTTTATAGTCGTTTAAATACTGAAGTGAGTTCGTTTGATTCTATCCGATCCGTTACACATTAGTTTAAATTAAAATTTATTCCACGGTTACGCTACTGCCCTCAATTCCTAAATGCAATTAATATCCATTTTAAATGCAGCAAATGCCAGAAAATAGGTCTTGACGGTATGCTCGTATTTCCATAAGGGCACGAGTTGGTTTCATTTTTTCCATTAAAAAACTAACAAATTTAAGAAAAAAAAAAAAAAAAACAAAACAAAAAATATCAGTAACGCAATCAAATTACGTAAATTTATTCCAATTTCTTTGAGTTTTCTTTCCTTTTTTTATTGTATTCCTTTTTTAATGCTCACCCCGTGAACTTAACTAAATGTGAAGGAACCATAACCGCGATAAGGATACCCAATGCAGTTTCTTAGTTACTTACCTTTGCCAACACCAGGAACACTTATACAACATGCCCCTATACTTAAGTATCATATCACACAAAGGTAGGGGTTGCTTTCTTACGTCATTGAACAGGAACAAAGGCAGGATACCTTTACTTCTTTTTTTCAAAGGATAATGCTGGCTGACTGCATCATCATATCCGCAGAAATATTAAGAAAGAAAATTCGGAATTTATGAACCTTTTACGGCACGGCACGGGGGAACTTAAGGAGTTTTAAAATTTTTCTTTTTTTCTTCTTTATTTTCTCCTCAAATATTGATTGATTGAATTACACACGGAAGGACATTGAATTCGATTACCGACAGAATGCTTGCGGAACAGAGTTTTTTCCGTGGTTGTCTGTCTTCTGCTCTTATCGGGCATTATCTTAATTTTTATTGTTTCGGGTTGAATACACGTGTATTGTGTGTCCTTTGGTAAATGTTCCTAAAAGTTCAATAAGACGTTCGTTTTTCTAGTTTCTTGAGCAATGAAAATAGAAAAGGTGGCCCCGAATTTTTGTCTTTTGGTTTTTTATTGATTTCTGTTTGATTGAATGTTAGATTTTGGATATTTTTTTTTATGTATTTGCACATAATCGGTGAAAAGACTTTATGGGCTGTTATCTTACGGTAATTACAATTTATTTGTTTTATTGGTCTTTTTTCTTTTGTGTTTTTTATAGGAAAAATAGTTTTTTTGCGCATGAAAGGGTGTGAAAGAAAGGATGTTTGTTATGAAAGTTTTATGTCCTGCTGAAATTTGATTGAAGAAAAGATAACGAATTGTCGAATACGGGCAGAAGGTAACGCTATTGTACTTTTACAGCAAACCGCTAGCTTAAATTGGTTTCTGCAGAAGAAACAGATGTTAACCCTTTAGGGACGTGATTTAGGTGATAAGGTAACAGAGTTTTTGCATTTTTCAAAGTATTGAAGGGCTGTTTCTATGCCCCACGAATAACTCAATGGGTTAGATCAGCATATCACTGCGGGATTTGTTCTTCTGTAGCTGACGAAGTAAGTTCCTTTGTAAAGTTAAACATTAAGAAATTTAAGTTGAACCTTCTTAAATCAGAATAAGTTGACAGTTCAGTAATCAATTAAACTAACTTTCGGCTGCTCACAAGCAAAAAGAAAGCTCAACTGAGCACCGGACTGACGTTTAAATAAACTGCCCTTTTTTAATGAGATGACAATGAACCGAACGTAAAACTTTTAATCCTTATGCTGATATTTTAGCGATTTGAATTTTTTTATTTTCTACGTTTTTAGTTGTTTTATGTTAATTTTAAGATTTGTAGATTTAAGCATATGTTACACCTTGGAATGACCCAATAGCATATTCAAAGATAGGCTCGAAAAATGTGAAATAGAGACTTAGTAACATGGGTTTGAAAACTCTTTAGACCACAGCGTTTGATAAATCCGAGGTGGCGCAACAGAGCGAAGAGCACAGGGGCCTAGCGCATTTCTCACAACCATGCCCTCAGAAGGGAACGGAGGGGACTTTCAGTTTTCTGCCAGTTTCGGAAGGCTTATCTTGAAAGCGCTTTTCATTGAAATGAATTTACTAACGGAGGACTTGCCAATTCCTCGCGAAAGGCGATACCCATCACACCATCACGAGTATCATAGTTAATGTGAGAGTGGAAATTTGGCTCTTTGTCACAAATTATTCCAAGATCGCGAATAGACAAGACTATACAAGTATATAGGGGCAGGTATACTCCGGAAGTCATAAATTCGACGAATGGAAGGTAAGCGCTCACCAAGAAAGGCATAGATTGGCATTTGTTAACATTACACCAAATAAGGAAAGTGTTAAGGTCTTGTTGAAGGAGCGAAGAATCCTGAGCAGATGAGATAACTTTTATTAATTTAATATCGTTTGCATATAAACAGACAGATCAGATCCCGTCAACGTCATTAATAGCATGCACAACCAGGTGTCGGCCGAGATTACTACCCTGGGGAACCCCGGAAAGGCAAATATTAGATCGGATACAGCTTTTCTAAAGTCGACCTTAAATACTCGGTTCTCGAAATATGATTTGATCCACTCGATAGCTAGTGGTGGGAAACCAAAGGCTTTGAGTTTGAGGTACATCATTGAATGAATAATTTTCTCAAATATTTTACTGAAATCGGTTGTAATAAAATCAACCTCTTTGCCTCTTCCAGGCCCAACAGAGTCATTGATACGAATTGGGTAAGGTCAGTGGTAGCAGATTTTCCCCTTAAGAAACCATATTAAAGTGGAGATCAACAATTGGTTTAAAGTGAAAAAATGCTGAGATTCGTACACAATGCTTCCGGAAAGCTTGGGGATAGCGGAAAGCTTAGCTATCAGTTGATAATCTGAGATTAATGGGAAAATGAAAGAGTCCTTCAAAAAGAGAAGGGAAACTGCTATCAAAAACTTACCAGCACACAAGGGCTATGATGATAATGAGAAAGAAAACATAATAGCAGAATACCGTCTTTGAACCAATTTGTCGGCTCTGTACCATTCTGTGGTGTTAACAAATCGAACTACAAAGCCAGAAACATCCTACTGGAGGAATCCAATAAAGCATGCCTAACTCATCTGATGGCCAATCTTGTGTTATGTGAGAATATACTAAAAAAATGTATTACTTCTTATTAAACCTCTGCAGAAGAACCTTAAAAACTTTAACAGGGCACCTTTCTCTAAAAATATTACACAAAATAAGGTTGGCAGCGAACTCTATCTGCAGACTATGCCTCGAAAGTAAAGATATAAGCCTGCACATCATGACAGCACTGCTCCATTTAAGAAAGCAAATATATTTGACTAATAGATATCGTCCTTCTGGATACATTTAAGCTCATCTCAACCCACAGAGGATCACCAATGGTCCAATTCAAGAGCAAAAGAACTCCTCTGAAACTGCCCATAATTTTTTACAGAAGGTTTCAACTGTACACAACAACTTTAAATTTAAAGTGATAGCGAATCTGATAAGTTATACTATGCAAATGAATAGCCGTTTTTATAAAGGAATTTAGAGAATTCTAAAGAATAAATAGATTGACAAAAAAGTCATGCAAAATATGTACTCAGAGGTGTTTTAGCCTATTCATTCTCTAAAAATCTCTTTATAAGAACGATAGGAGGTAGGTAGCTAAGAGGGCTTTCGAAGCTAGATCAAATAGTTTTTGTCTGTTTTTTACACATTAGTTAGACGTTAGTTAAGAAGCTTTAGATATCAAATATGTTTGCTTTCAACGAACAACTTTAAACAAATGTTTTAATTTGAACAGAAACCGTGGCCGTCCTAAAATTGCATATCCGCCAACGAAACTTTAAATTGTAATAGAATATCCGCATCCGCATAAAACCACACAGAGCACAGAAATCGCCCAAACGAAAATCAACGTTTAAAAGCAATGTCAAAAACTCCACCAACAACGAAAAACATAAACCTAAAGTAAAAACGAGAAAACAGTACAGTGCCTCTGCCTATCCCTCCTCAGCTTGACGAAGAAGATTATATACGTCTACAAAATGCACAAACAAAGCGAAAGAGGACATAAAACAGACAGCACAACTAAAAACCACACCAAAAATAAGACTCTACCCTTTTCGTTTCTTGCTTAAAAAGTGTGTTGTAAACAAATGCACACGAATGAGATAGCCGACAGCAGGCAACACAACACAACAGAAGAAATGGTTTCGCTTCAAAACTGAATCGAGAAAACAACACAAAAAAAAAAGAACAGGCAACATCAGTGAAAGGAAGAGGGATGGTGAGAAGAAGAAGTGAGCAAAAACGAAATAAAATAAACGAACCAACGCGATCAAAATAATTTTTATCCAATTTCAGTTCAAAAAATACTTTGAATATGAAAGGTTGTGCTTAGAGAGTGTGTATTAAGTTTTTTTCTTGAAGAAATTGACATTTCTTTTCTAACAATCGTGTGTTATTCGAAAGCGAATAACTCTGATTGAATTTGTAACGAGAGTTATAGAGTAGCGGGCTTAACAAATAAATTTTGAGAAATTAATTTCCATTTGAAATTGACTACGACAACTCGGTGGATGCTGTGTTTATCTCCCTTACCCAAAGGCTTTGTGAACATCTCGTGTCCCTTTCAATCTGACATTTATCCGACATTTTGAAGAAAATCAAGTGGATTTTTCTATCGACTTTTTGGTGTACAGTGAAGTTTGTTTCTTTTAGTTGGTTGGAAACCAATTGGATTTTCTAATTGAAAACAAAAATATTTGTTAGTTTCTTAACAAAAACAATAGAAAAGTGTGGAAAATATATCTGAAAAGTGTAAAATTCTAACCTTAAAACAGATAAATTGTACATCAATCAAGAGTGTTAAGCAAAAAGCTCTTGTAAAGCTTTACATCACCAACAAAAAAAAAAAAAAAGAAGAACATCGAAGAAGCAATAAAAATTAAATAAGAAAAGAAAAGAAAAACTTCAACCGTGAACTTGTGTAATTTTTGAGCTGAGCTCATATTATTAAACAATCAAAATTATATTTGTCAAATCGACAATAATTATTTTTCATTACCACCTCATTGTGGTATTACTAAATTGAAACAAATTCGTGGTCACCAAGAAAACAGTAGAAGACAAAAATATGACTGCACGTGTATTAAATCCAGTGGCTCTTACAGAGTTCTGCAAATTGCGTTCACCAGCGACGCTTTCGATGGGCAGGAATCTACCTTGCGGACGGCAGGTAAACCGAATCAAAAGGGATCTATTTGGAGTAGCAAATCCGGCAGAGACTTCCAAGTGAGTATATTATGAATGTGTGAAAACAAAGGGAAGAGAAGGGGAATAGTCTTGAAATAGTGACTGGCAGACCTTGAAGTGTCTTCATTTCTTGTGTTGTTTATTTCAATTT
The DNA here is from genome assembly GCA_949752695.1 of Melanostoma scalare. Classification (NCBI taxonomy): domain Eukaryota; kingdom Metazoa; phylum Arthropoda; class Insecta; order Diptera; family Syrphidae; genus Melanostoma; species Melanostoma scalare. The sequence goes on from OX456984.1 coordinate 219,295,140, forward strand.
GGGTTCTTTTTGGACTTAGCAAGAAGGAAAAGAAAAAAAAACTGCGAGACAAATGTCGGTGTGGCGTCTTTGATTTGAAAAAACAAACAAGGAAATCACAGAGGTAGCCAGATACATATACGCAGTTTTGGGGAAAACATTTTTGTTGAGCTCGTTCCTTGTGTCGCGGCTCTGAAACTTTTTTACAGGCAGTCACAATTTGCGTGACAAAACATGTTAATTTGGTATTCAGTTTTGCCTTTTGTGATGAAATAGGTTCTCATATTCAACAAGATGAGGAAGAGAAACTCCTTAAGAAAAATGAATCACAGTTTTGATTTGAGTGAGCGTCAGTGTTCCTCCGATTACGACTTCTTTTTTTTCTTAAACGGTGCTTTGAGTATTGTGCTCTCAAAGGGATCAGCTCTCTTGCGCTTGTCTGCTTCAAACTAGGGATTCGTCTTTGTGGTTTTGTTATGGCCGTTCGTTGAACTTTACCCAAAGCTGACCCAGGTTCCCTTGACAAACCGATGAGCCATCAAAAACCTGGGTTTTTCTTTTATCTCAAAAACGATAAACCAAAATCTTACCACAGATTCCTGTCATTTGAGAACAAAATACATGCTCTTTGACCTGTTCGTCACATAAGCTCGTCCCAACAGAAAGCTAGTGCAAACGCAGTGCTAAAATACACTCAAGTTTATCGAAATCAAAAAGAGGATCAAGGGATCCAGTGACCTTACCCCACAAAAATTGGCGTTTCGCCCAGGTACGACAGTGGGCTCATCAGTTAGAAGTTAGATGCTCGTACGCTTCTAAGACGCAAATTTGTTTAGGTTTACACCAAAACATTTATAAAATTCACAGCACTTAATTTTGTATACTCAAGTTTGTCATTCAGGGCGAGTTGAGGTTTTAAAAAAATGTTTTGTAACGACCACAGGACAAACCCAAGACTTTAACGAACAAACCTATTTTCCCATGTGCATATATAAACTGGTAAGCTGTCTGTTATTTAACCATACCAACAACCAACTTAACATATGCCTCCGAAGGACATTCCTTATGAAACTATATGTGAATGACGACTTGAAATTGCCTAGGTATTGACTATTAGCCGACGTGAGTACTAATCAATAGGTAGCCAGTGCCCCGTTTTTATGCAGTTTCCGCATCTTCATTCTAAAACTGACATTAAACGGCATGACTGCATTGCAGTTCGTGGTCAATCTGGGCCTCAACCAACATCCTTCGCCAACCATTTTGATTTCAGGCGAGTTCTCTCCAGTTTTGGACTCTAAGTCGGTTGAGGTCTTCTTCCACTCAATTGTGCCATCTATGACGAAGTCTTCACCATCTGTTTTTGCAATGTGTTTTTGAGAATCCTTCGACCAGGAACGTTGATGCCCATCCCCTCTAAATGTCACAACCATATGAGGGACGTCGTACTCTTCTAGCTATGGTCTGCTCATGTCGCATTACAGCTCATACAGTTCGTTGTTGAAATGTTCTTCTCTAAACATTGTCTTCACAGTCTTCAAAACGAACATATCAATCACAAAATATTTTCCCGTTTTACAACAGAGCATTGTATATAAATTCCAAAAGGTGTCCAGTAAAATTACTATAGTTTAGATATACAATGAACAGAGTCAAAATTTCCTTGTCACAGGCCAAAGGCTTTCTCAAACCAAAGCTAATTCGTAGTTGATAATTCAAACACTAAAGCGACAGGAACGATTTTGTGTTTCCATCTGTCGCTGTCGCAACTACGTAATGGCTTTGTTTTGGGATTGCTTCAATACCAAAGGTTTTTCTGATCGACTTTACTCCTTCATTGTCAACCGAAAAACGATGTCTTTAATACTTTCAGTGCGTAATACTTTCAGTGAGACACTAGTGAAAGCAGCAGTTACCCAATGATCGAGTGTAAAAAAATCAAAGAGTTTCATTACCAGTTCATCGACTCTCATTTTCATTTTCTATCCAAGGACTGACTACATACCTACCAAAATCACTTCAAAAACAATTATTCATATAAACCTGACAAACTTCACTAATAGCAAACTAATTGTTTCTTCTGGTGCAATTTCAGTATAAAAATACTTCCCTTTGTAAACTTAAAAAAAAAAAAAAAACCAATTAACAATCGCTTTTACTTTTATTCGAATTAAATTGGTCTGTACCTATCTTGATAAAAACACTAATTAGTATGATAACTGCAGACGAATTATTAGACTGTATCCATTTACTTCCTCTGGTATGCGCCAAACTAATTACAAATGTAGCGCTTTTCAATTGGAATGATAGACGATCCATTCCACGTTGGTGGTCATTAAGTTGGATTTATTGAGTCTTGTGGGCATACGATTTCCATTGAAGGCAATAGTAACGAAATGACCTTCGAAGTCAAAACAAAAAGAAGGGAAAACCAAAGAAACAAATGCTTCTTAGCCAATGAATAAATGTCAAGAGATTACTCGATTTTTGGGGGTTTGTGTCGATGTAAGCGAAAGTAATTTTGAACTAAAAACATTTCGAAGTGGCAAGGAACTGTCGTGAGTAGGTATGCTATTTAATTTGAAAAATTACATCCCTACCGACCATTGAGATGGGAAGTCCACTGGAAGAGTAAAAATGTACTTCGAAAAGCAGTAGCTTGGTTTCTAGACGTAGTTGATACTCGGCTTCTGTGATTTTCTGTTAAATTTTAGCATTAGCATTTTTGTCGCAACTCAGCAAACTAATAATCAGCTCAGCAATGCTTTCCAAAGGAATAGGATTGTTACAACTGTCGTAGAGTATAGACGTGTATGCTGAGTGATTCGGCTTTAAATTAAAAAAAAAAACCTATATATTGTTATATCCCTGTCCTGAGCTGGTCATAAGATTAAAAACCACAAACGTACCTTCTAAAGTAAACTAGCACAGAAGCAGAGCATCAATTGCGTAGTTTATGTCACCAAAAAGTGATGTAACAGAAGACATTTACATTACATAAGTTGGTGTTTCCGAAACTCCTCTTCTTTTTCTTGTTTATAACCTCTGCCCTCTCATATGTAACTGCTTTCTATTGTTGACAAGATCATAAAGATCACAACCTCTCACCACACACAAATTTCTTACCAAAAATCTGTTTTTCATTTTAGAATTTTCACTGATGAAATCGAGCGACACCAAGAGAAGGCCACCAAAAAATGGGGCTTTGACTTCCGCAGTGGCAATCCTCTGGTAGCTGGCAACACACAATTCATCTGGGAACGTGTTCCATTTTCTGATTTTATACCAGAAATGTACACACTCAGCCGGGCAGCACATTTACGCGAAGCAACCAGCGTGACCTCTTATGATCTGCTATTGGATGAACGTCATGACCGCGAGAATCTCTCATCGTCGACTATTGAAACAGATTCGTGTGATGATTCGCAGGACGAATCAATGGTTGTGTTTAAAGCTCCAAATGCATCAGCTGCGCCATCAACAGTCGCTGCTGCGTGTAGGACACTACGCAAGCGTCAACCCAAGATCACAGGTGAGTTCTTACGAAAATTTGTTGTATACTTGTATTTTTTCTCACGATTTTGTTTTTGATGAGAAATCAAGCGTAAAATTAAAAGAAATGAACCAATACTGTACCACCACCCTCGACAAAATTACTCAATTGCAACGACTTGGACGTTGCGTCGCCGATTGAGACACCAATCGGTTGATTGAACGTTATGGTGATATGGTTTCAACGGTTTTTTCATTTTAGTTCCCATGATTGTGTAATATGTAGTTTTTGATGGGAATGGGAAATAAAGACCGGGATAGGCTCCCATTCAAGTGGAGTCTCAATCAACTTTTCAAAATTAGTTTTTTGAATTGAGAACGGAAATGCATCGTCGTTTGAATTCTAATTGCGGGTTACTATTTCCCCCTTTTTTATCGTTTTAAATTCAGTTTTCTTTTTCAGAGGATTTTTTTCTTGTCTTGTTGTATACCTCCGTGCTCCGTTTCGTCTCTTTCATGGTCTAGTGTTTTCTGATTTTTTAAATCCGATTGTGGAGGAGGGTATGTTATTATTTTCCTGTATTGTTAGGACGACAGTAAAGAGGGCGTGAATTGAAGTCACATTGACGGCTAAACAAAAGAAAACACAATATTTATGGGCAAACGGTTCACCGGGAAGGCTATTAGTAGTAAATTTTGTGAGCAGATGTTTATTTTTTTCTGTCAATAATTATGACGTGACCGCTGTGGTGATATACCAATCGGAGAACGGTATTAAAACCGCAAATGGAATTTAACCGTATAGAAAAATTAAATTGAAGTGAGACTTGTTTTTGGGCTTGGCGAAAGGATTTTTCGAGACTGTGGTTTCCTACGTTCTGCACGGATGGACTTTCTCTATGTAATGTCTCTAACCTTAGCCTTCTTTCGTGATCAGTTTGCTATGGAATCACAAACGAAAGGGAGTCTTTCACATTTCTGTTGTTATTTGTGAACCAAGATCCATTAGTACAAAAACAGGATTGCTCTCTTAAGTGCACCCTAATCTTGAACTAAGCTGCATCTGTTACTTTTCATCTGTTACTGCATCTCCCTTCTTCCAAAAATAACACGATCGATATTCATCCCGAAGTGCTAGTGATCTACCCTAAATGCATCTCCATCCCTAAATCTCAATAGCAAAACTCTAGTTTTATTTTATTAAAGGAAAAGCCTCCCTCTGGTAAAAGAGAATATTTGTAGAATAGAAAGCATTTCACCCTTCTTTCCTGATAAAAGAACCAAACAGCACGATCCTCAGTGTATAGTTAATGTTGCGTGCCAACATTCGACAGCTGTTTTCTACATATACACGAGCGTGTGTTACCACTTCAAAAAAATTAACAGATTTATCATATATACTACTATATGCGCTAGAATTGCATGCAATGACCCCTAGAACTAAAACAAGGGATGATGACTATTTGTAGTCGTGCCGCATAGCATCTGTGCATCGAAAATGTAATATTCATCATCATCATCTCTCAATGAAGCTAATTACAACACACAGCTCGTGACACGATGAATGAAAAGTGATAAAAGTCCTCGAAAACGAAAACTCCACATCTGACCGTTACAAGAGTCTACCACAGTGGCAATCAACCATCATGATCTACAACACAATCGACAAAAAACCCGCATACAAACCACTAAATATAAGGCTCTTCACATATTGAACCTCGTGATTAATTCAGGAATTCGATTTTTATCAGGACTCATTTGAATAAAACGGAAAAGTGCTTTATTAGCCTGTCCACGAGCTCTTTATGTTTGTTCATATAACAGAGAACTTGGAAAAGTGCCATATGTCCTGTGTGAACTTAACCGAGAAATTTATTCCACTAAAAACCTTTAGAATACTAATCGAGTTAGGAGAGCGGAAAGAGGGGGCGTTTTTTCACCTTTAAACTCTTTTTGAAAAGTGAACAAGATCACTTACAAAGAAGAAATGGACAGCCACACAAAAAAAAGTGAAAGGAAATCCGGTTGTGGTTTTTTTCTTCTTCTTTTTCTGTGTTCTTTTAATTTCCTTCAAGTAGGTAATCCAATGCCAAAGAATAATGACACATTTATGCTCGCCCTTCTTCTTCTTTAAAGTACCGAGTCACTGACTCGATCAACCAAAGAAATTGAACTCCTTTTAAGCAGACTGATTTACCCTGTAAACTGAAAAAAAAAGGTTCAAGGACATCCACTTCTTGAAAGGTTTTGTTTGAGTTGAGTTAGAAAAATAAACAGGCAGACAAATTCAATAGCAAATTTATGGCACGCGCCTGACAAAGGAATGGTAACAATAAACATCTTATCCCACTGCGTGATCCTGTGAGATGAGATTTTCTAAGAATAATGTGGTTCGCAGTTGAGTCTGAGTCATTGTTTTTGTTTTTCTTGGGCAATTTGTTTGTTGTTTTGAGGTGTTGTTGCTGATAATTACTACAAAGGCAAACGGCCAGGTAACTTTCGTAGAAAGGGAAGTGTTTTTTATTTGTTTTTGGATTTTAAGGTAATTGTGTTCAGAGAGAAAGATAAGCCAATTGATGACTAGGTCATGAGAGAATGTCGCGAAATATCCGGAAGTGACGAAGATTATTGTTCTTGAAGTTTGAGTGTTTAGAGATCAATTGCTAGGGAAATTTAAGTCAAAAAAGAGTAGGAGACTCTCGTTTATGAATTCATAGTAAACATAAACATAAAAAAAACTCAGATGTAGGAAACATTTATAAAGCTGTCACTGCTCTCGGTCTTGACCAAAAACTTACGTATTCTCCGACAGTAATCCCTCAATCGTTTCAGTAACAGCCCCCTCCTCCAGAACCCAATTCGTGACTTAAAATTCAAATCGAATGGTTTTCCGAAAACGAATAAAAAAAAAAAAATTACCATAAAAACATTTTTACTACCAAGCGTTGCGATGTTGTGTTCATATCTTAAATTCCCCTTTTTCCAAAGCATTCATTACAAATTCCAAAATGAAATTAAAATTAATGAATGTTTTCCCTTATGTTTTTTTTTTACAGAATACATGAAAGAACGCAAGCGTCTGGCACAGACACCAAAAAAACTATCACCAGCAAAACGTGCCCGCACAACAAGCAACAGCAGCAGCACTAGTTCGCTGTTGAATTCGTTAAGGAGTCTACAGAGAAATCATTAAATCATTTACAATTACACAACAACAAAATTTACAAATTAATATATATATTATATAAAATACGTTTCCTTAATTTACAATTCATTCACACATCCTCGACCCTCTAAAATTTTAATCTTCATTTTTTTCTCTATAACCTTATGGCCATATACTAAGTGATTAGTAGTTAACATAAAATTATTATTATTATTTTTGAATATTATTATTATATATTCTCACCTTATTAACATGAACACAAACAAAATTATTATAAACAAAAACTGATTGTAATTGAAACAAATTTATACTTTAAGCGATTTCTGTATTTTAATTTATATCTCTTGAAATTGTACAAGTTGATTGATATGCATGCATTGCTCGCTGGGATGTTGTTGACAAGAATTCGTTTTTTTTAAATTACGAAGCTCCTCTCAATGTTTAGACAAAGCTTTGACAACTACAAAGCTCTCCGCTGAACATGTAAAACAAAACAAAAATGAAACAAGAAACTAAATTGATTTCTCTACAGAAATTGACAAAGCCTGATTGAATTTGAATATGAAATTCTCACTGTCTATAGTTTTATTGTTAAATTTTGCAGCAATATTGGGAGAGAGAGAGAGAGAGCAACACCCCAATGACCAATTCCATACATTCACCCCTTTCATTTGGCTGTCAAGAAGTTGTAAATAAAAATAAATTTCAAATCAACTAAGAAGAAAATGACACTAAATTTATTACATTTATTATGAATTCTTACCACGCAAAAATTGTAAATTTTCCATTCAAAATACAAGAGCAATGAGTTTTTTTTGTTTAAAAAGTGTTTCTTTGTTTTTATGTTTTTTTACGTCATAATTTATTATTTTGTAGAAAGCAAAAAGCCAACACTTTTAAATGTATAAAATCATTGAAAGGAAAAAATTGAATTAAGTACAAAAGAGTCCAAAATTCATCTTGATTCACTTAAGAAAAACGATAGAAAAATTAAATATGACAAGCAATACAAAATAAGTGAAACGGTGCAATTTATCAGATAAATTTTGAATCATAAAATTTTCTTAAGAGAATTGATTTGAATTAAATGGACTGCGAAAAATTAAAAATTCCTCGTTTGTTATGGATGGTAAAACATCTATGAATCGATTGAATTTGAAGAATAATTCGAATAATGGCAGAGCCTTAAATGTTTAAGTTTTTATTTGTAAGAAATCTTATAAGTTTTCATTTACAATAAATCACAAAATATACTTTTTTATAAAAAAGAACCGTGTAAACTAACTATTCGTTTCCTTGTTTCTATTTAGATTTAGGGTTTGACCCAGTGTACTAGATTGCAAAAAAAGGCGAAAAGATCTATGGAATAAGTTTACGTTATATTAAAGTAAGAAAAACTAGATATAAAAAAGTAATTTTACATACTGTGTACAGATAATTATAGTTTTTGCAAAAAACAGATTATAAGTTTTATAATAAAAAATATATTTAGTTGATAGACATTAAAAGAAGAGTTTTTTTTAAGTTGTACTTCCTTTGAAGCGTTTGGGAAAATCTATGAGAGTGACATTTGTAGGATGCGTTCTCGTGTACCGCCAGGTAAAAAGCGATACGATGAAATTAGCTTTCTCCATTTAAATGCTACATTATCTCTGAGTAACATAGACTATTGACCTTATTGCGAATATCAACTATCAATTGAAGGGCTTATTTCAATAGTACGATAAACCATATTTTTTCAAAAGTGGTTTTTATTGGTTCAATCTATTGGCTAATAGAATATCTACATACACTTTTAAGCATATATATATTTTCCAATAGGTGTCGCTAGTATGGATTAAAGAGACTTTTTCCATTGATATTTTGCATTGAATTTTACTGTAGTAACGTGACAAGCCCCTTGATAAAAGACATCAATTTAAAAAAGTTTTTTTTTTTATAAAATCATAAAAGTATGGAAAACTCTGATTTTTGGTAACATATTTGATGGAGATTTATACCATCAGACGATGTAATATCATTTGAAATAGCTAAGGTATGTGCGAAATATATATTTTTGTGGCTTATCATCTTATTGTTTCTGCAAACGTCTGTCAATTAATAAATTTGCTGACCCAGTTTGAAGAACATTTGTTGCAAATTTATTCATTGGCTTTTATTCCATATCTTTTTTCATAGCTTTTTGCTATGGCGAGTTGAGCGCTGTCAAGTGTCATGACATGTATTTTTGTTTAATGACATGGATGTGTGGTGATTTGTGGTTTAACGTTTTTTGAGGACTGGAAACCCCAGGTTTTTTTGACAATTCATAGGGTTGTCAAGAAAACCTGGGTCAACCCTGAGGAAAGTTCAACACGGACCTAATGAGCTGAAAATGAATTTGCAGATCCAAAAATGAATTTGTGTGTACACGGTTTGCAAGAATCTATAAATGTCTGCAAATCTATTGCCAGCTATTTGCCCAAATTAGTTTGTCGACATTGTCAGCCAAATATTTGGCAATAGACTTGCAGACATTTGTAGATTTCTGAAAACCATGTACACACAAATTCAATTTTCACCCTCATTGTTAGCTCATTTTCACACATTGTCAGACGTTTGCAGATCTGACAATGATTGTCAGACCTACCAATCGTCTACACGTAGCTTAAGAGTCCAATCAAAGCGATAGGGAAAACTATCAGGAAAAGTTGAGACAAATCTTAAAACATTACATCAGTATTTATTTTTATCGGGTTTAAATTTAGAGTGAATAATAATAGGTTCGTTCGTCACCCTGTGGTCGCCACAAAGTGATTTTTGAAAAACCTCAACTCGATCTGAATGTCAGATTGATTGTTTTTTGAGCCCTGGGTTTGTCCTGGGTTTGCCCTCAACTAAAATAAATAAATAAATAAATAGGGTGGCGCAACAGAGCGAGGAGCCTCTGAGCCCCTGGGCCGCATTTCTCACAACTATGACTTGGGAGGGAATGGAGGGGACCTACAATTTTCTGCCGGTTCCGAGCGGCTAATTGAGAAAGCGCTTTTCATGGCAATGAATTTACTAACGGAGGACTTGCCAATACCTCGTGAAAGGCGATACCCGTGGAAAAACATTTTTGCCTCTGCTGGGTTCGCAGGTGGACATGCCCTCAACTCCCCCTAGGTTTTTGTTGGGGCGAGTTTATGTAATGAACAGGGCTATCAAAAGGCATATATTAGGTCTGTTCGTTGAACTTTCCCCAAGGTTGACCCAGGTTTTCTTGACAACCCTATGAGTTATCAAAAAAACCTGGGTTTTCCAGTCCTCAAAAAACGCTAAACCACAAATCACCACACATCCCTGTCATTAGAAAAAAAATATATGCCATTTGACAGCTCTCAACTCGCCATAGCAAAAGGCTAGGGCGAGTTTCTGGAAAACCTAGGTCAACCCTAGGGGGCTCAAAAAACACTCAATTTGACATTCAGGGCGACTTTAGTTTTCTCAAAAAACGCTTTATGGCGACCCTAGGGCTTCAACGAACAAACCTATTTTTGTTCAAATGACAGGTATGCGTGCTGATTTTGTTGTTAAGCGTTTTTTTGAAGATTGGAAAACCCATAGGTTTTTCGACAACTCATATGGTTGTCAAGGAAACCTGGGTTAACTCGGGGTAAAGTTTCATGAACGAACCTAACATAGCCGTTATAGATTATAGTACACGCCAAATGTGCTAACTATACCACCTCGTATTACTCTTGCCAATCGCTGCTACTTTGGGTGAAGGAGGCAATCGGGAAGTAAAAAATCTCTAGAGAAACCAAGATTACCTTTATAAGACCTTGATAGTCCCAGTCCTGTTATACGATGCGGAAATATGAACCACATGCAAAACGGATGAGGAAACCCTTGATCGTTTTGAAAAAAATAAAAATACCCCGAGTAATCTTAGGCAATATTGGAGAAGAAGAATCAATAACGAACTGTATGAACTGTACAGCGACATGATCATCATAGCTAGAATGATACGCATCGTGAGACTTCATTGGGCATTGCGATACCATGAATAGCGGACGGATGTTAACACTCCTGCTCAAAGAAAATTTAGAAATTTTATTGTCTTCAGAGAAGTGAAATGTTATATTTTTTTATGCTAGCAAGTTTTAAAAAAGTTCTGTTCATATCCACGCCAAGTAAAAAGATATGAACTAGTTTCTAAGTTTCTTCATAAAGTCATCAATACATTTATAAGCTTGATATCCGCACTCGCAGCGTTCCTTTCCATTGATTTTGTCCTTACATGTGCCCAGAGCATTCGTCAAGTTCATGTCTCTCTCTTTAATAGCTCGTTGCTTCGCTTCTTCGTATTTCATAGTACAACCATCCATAAAATTATTTGTTTCCATGACGCAAGCCACATAACATTTAACTTTGAGGTTGTTCTCGAGAAATTTTGGACCCTCTTTATCGAATGCTGCAATTTCTTCTTTGCTTATCCCTTCCTTGGCCATACAAACGTCTTGCGAATTCACTGTTAAAAGCTGTTACAACATTACTTTGAGATCTTTATAAAATAAAGGTAAACATTTTTTGTGTGAAAATAAAAACTTACTTGCAACAACTGTAAAATTAGAAAAATTGATGTTAGCTGAGCAGGAACACTTTGAACTGACATGATTTTGAATTGAATATGAATCTCTACTGAAGTTGGAAATGTTTATAAACGAATTGAGGTCATGAAGTGAGGTCATGATAATTTCAATTTGTTTTCGTAGACTGAATTGTATTTGTGCTGAATATTTTTGTTCGGTTTGTAATTGGTTGGTTGGTAACAATAGCGTCAGAAAAAGCAATTCAATGATTATACAGTAATTATTTTTCTTTTCAAAGCTTAGAGACCAGCATAATTAAACCTACTGCTTTGTTTAAGTTTCAGTTGAAATGAAAACATCAATTGGATAGCAGCAAAAAACGTGCTGTTCTTTGTACTAAAAGCGTTTTCCTTTGTATCCAAATCTGCCAAAATAATAATTTTGATTATTGAGTTATTAAAGGGCCATTCATTTTGTTGGTTTAGCAAGCAAAAATAAACAAAACACACAACGCGATACATTTTTCATGAGAATTTGGCTGGCATTCGACATTTCAGCCAAACTCAATCAAACAGAACGTTAGCACGCGAGCAATACGTTAAAATTTAAAAAAAAATTAACTGCCATATTTATATAGAAATTTTAGAGAACGAGTAAGCTAACCTACGTGTAAGTAACAGATTATTATATGGCTTTTTTAGCTCTGTTAGCCCACTCATCCGCTTAAATTTAAACTTTAAGGTATTGCCTGAAATTTGCGAAAAAGTGGTTAAAAATTACCTCAAACGAACCGCAGTATTCCGTTCTTAGTTTTTAATTCATTTTTATTTAAATTTTCTCAAATCTACTTGCGTGCTAAGAAAAATGTATAAAACAAGCTTATATGTATATTCGGAAATATCGTGATAGTTTTCCGACCGGCCCGGCCGATCGGACATTCTTTTCGACAAAATACAACGTTTGCCGTTCATATATGCGATGGTTTGTGATTAAGTACTTTTGTTGACCTTATTTTTGACAGATAAAAACAAATAAGTTCTGCTGGCGGAAAGTGTTTAGTTTTGGGAATGCAATTCGCTGTCACATTTTTGACAAATTTCTGACGATGACAACTACTACGAAGCAAAATTGGAAACTCCACTCCGACGGTTACCTCGATAGGGCCGATTAGCTTAACTAACTTACTGACCCTAAGTGGGTGCTCTAAATTACTCAATATCTTAGTTCTAATGCCTTTCGGTTTAGATATACCTTTTGAATTAACAACTAGACAATTTAAAAAAAACTTAGTTTTGAAGAAGTAGTCCATTTGTTCTTATTTCGATGTTACGCTTATGTAACATCTGTTGACATTCGTCGTTCGTAATTGCAAAAAAAGTTACGTTAAAGTAACAGTTAAGTTAAAGTAACATCGATGTCGTTCCTGAATGCAATGTTGAACTGTCAGAATCTCAGAATGTTACGTTCTGTAATTTTTTTCAAATCAACTTTGGGACCTGGGTTTCGATGTTAACCTGTCAAAAACATCTAAAATTGTTTTTGGTCACATTTATTTTTGTTATAATTTCATTAGTCTTTAAAAATTCTCTGAACAGCTATTGATTTTCAATCTTATTCATTACAGAACTTTTTTTTTCATCAAAAACAAGTTTCCTTTAGCTGGGTTTATATTTAAAAAAATATTGTATTCCTATTTTTGACAGACCAACAAAGTGTAAGAATCAGTCGGTCCTTCCTAAATGAAATCATTATTTTGTAACAAGCCCTAGGGTCGCCACAAAGCATTTTTTGAGAAACCTAAAGTCACCCTAAATGTCAAACTTAGCGTTTTTTGAGCCCTATAGGGTTGACCTAGGTTTTCCCTCAACTCGCCCTAGGTTTTTGTTGTGGCGATTTGAGGGCTGTCAAATGGCATATGTTTTTATTCGAATGACAGGGATATGTGGTGATTTTGTGGCTAAGCGAGGACTAAAAACCCAGTTTTTTTTTTGATAACTCATAGGGTTGTCAAGAAAACCTGGGTCAACCTTGGGGAAAGTTCAACGAACAAACTTAATAACAACTGTGACACTACAGGATCGCGTAACAACGAAATCAGAAAAAGAACGGACTACAGCTACGAATTTTCACTCTCATTTGAAGAAAAATACATGCCACTTTACAGCCCCGATGGTTACCTGTGCCCCTGTTCTGTAACTATCGCCTTGGCGATAAACGGTGGAAAATGGAACGAAATTCTATGAATTTAGTAGGATTTCGTTCCATTTTCCACCGTTTATCGCCTGCTTTTATCGAGGCGATACTTACAGAACAGGGGCACTGAACTCGCCCCAGTAAAAGCCTGCGACTACTTTGGTGCGAGTTGAGCGCAAACCCAGGGCTCAAAAAACACTTGTCGTTTTCCATTGGTTTCGCTGCGGGAAGCACTCATTTGAAAAAAATCAATGGAACATTAAAATTGGTTTTTTGTATGAGTGAAACACTTATGGTTCTTAAAAACCTTCTTGGAGAAAATTTTCTTTTTAACAAATGAGTAACATTTGTGTTGGTGCTTCTTGAGTGGATTTTCAGTTCGAATTGAGAAGTGGCGGTCACTTCTCAGAATCATTTTTTGAATCATACATTGGTCGAAAAGAAGGGAAGAGATATGTTCACGAACTTTTAAAAACCTTTCAACTCGCGAAAAAGACAGATTTTTATGATTCTGAGAACTTACAGCCATTTCTGGATTTTAAGTAAGAATCAAAAAGCGCAAATACATGCATTCAAAGTTAATAGGAAAATTCTCCTCAAAACATTTTTGAACGAGCCGTAGGTATTCCACTTACATAAATACCGCATTCCATTGGTTTCACTCGAAGAAGCACTAATTTTTTTCACCCAATGAATTCCAGTTTTGGTACAAATGAAGCACACAACGGGCGCGGCACGTAAGTTCATGCAAAAAGCTCGAAAGGGTGGCACGATATTGGACAACACCCATGATCCCCGTTATCTTACGATGCACACCGTCGATCTTGTGGCTAATGTAGCACACAGTGTGAGAACCACGCACTACACTGAAGAGAATTCGGCACAAAGTTCTGGATTATGATTGGAAATCCTCGGAGCATTCGGGATGGCGTGTCATGCCACACAACCCATTTTAACACCCAATCTTTTGAATACTCAATTCCCAAATCGTTTAATCAGCCTTCTTGGCGATGTCTATTGGCAGATCTGTAAAATAATGCATTCTTTTTTGTATTGCAGTCAAATGATGAAAAAAACTTATCTTTTGAATATTTTGAAAAAAAGGGGGAGAGTACGATGACTTTGGCGACAAGAAATAATAACGGTTTTTGGTGGAGGGGTTCAATACAAGCATTTTTTACTATGGGAGGGGGGGTCTATCTCCCCCCGTTTAGGCGGTAGAGGCAATTTTATAAAAATTGACTTAAAATCTAAAAAAAAATATTGTAGATCAACGGGAAAATTTACAGATACAATTTATACTTTTTATGAAAGCCAGAAATTTGCACTTTATAACTAGTTTTAAATGAAGTGGTTTCAATTTATAGTTTTTGAAATAACTGACTTCAAAGTCAAAATTTAGGAAAAAAAATTTGAAAAAATCACTTTGATTATTATGTTTCTCGTGATTACAAATGCGAATAAAAAAAAATTTGATGATGTTAGTTGCTTCAATCAATTTTTTATCAAACGATATAAATTACTTTTTTCTATGTCTTATAGTTTTTGAGATAATTGAAAAATAGTAAAACTATTGAAGTATGCAATATTTTCAAAAAATTATGGAAATACGTACGAATTTACAATAATGTTAGCAAATAGACTATTGAAATTTGAAAGTATAAAAATTCATCAGACAGGTGATTATGTGCAAATAATTTCCGTATGCAACAACTTTCCGTATGGCCCACTTCGCGGGGGCTCATTATTTTAACCCTTTTTCCGCAGGGTTAAGCTGCTCATGCTAAATATGAAAATAGCAACAAAACTTTTTTCAGTTCAATCAAATAACTTGCAGCTAGAAAAACAATTGCTATTTTCATATTTAGCATGAGCAGCTTAACCCTGCGGAAAAAGGGTTAAAATAATGAGCCCCGCGAAGCGGGCCATGCGGAAAGCTGTTGCATACGGAAATTAATTGCTATTTTCATATTTAGCATGAGCAGCTTAACCCTGCGGACAAAGGGTTAAAATAATGAGCCCCGCGAAGCGGGCCATGCGGAAAGTTGTTGCATACGAAAATTAATTGCACATAAGCACCTGTCTGATGAATTTTTATACTTTCAATAGTCTATTTGCTAACATTATTGTAAATTCGTACGTATTTCCATAATTTTTTGAAAATATTGCATGCTTCAATAGTTTTACTATTTTTCAATTATCTCAAAAACTATAAGACATAGAAAAAAGTAATTTATATCGTTTGATAAAAAATTGATTGAAGCAACTAACTACATCAAATTTTTTTTATAGGCATTTGTAATCACGAGAAACATAATACTCAAAGTGATTTTTTCAAATTTTTTTCTTAAATTTTGACTTTGAAGTCAGTTATTTCAAAAACTATAAATTGAAATTATTTCATTTAAAATTTATTATAAAGTGCGAATTTCTGGCTTTCAAAAAAAGTATAAACTGTATCTGTTATAGTTTTCCCGTTGTTCTACAATATTTTTTTTTAGATTTTAAGTCAATTTTTATAAAATTGCCCCTACCGCCTAAACGGGGGGAGATAGACCCCCCCCTTCCATAGTAAAAAATGCTTGTATTAAACCCCTCCACCAAAACCCGTTATTATTTCTTGTCGCCAAAGTTATCGTACTCGTGCCAAAAAAAGACTTCAAGCAGTAAAAAGAATTCAAGAATACTGCAAGTAGTCAAAAGATTCCAAAGCAGCCGAATGACTGCATTACTATCAATGCATTCAAAAGACTTTATGACTGCAAAGATAGTAAAAGACTTTTAAAAGACTTCAAAGATTGCAACCATTTAAAAAGTAGGTATTGCATTCTTTTGACTTCAAGTCTTTCGACTGCTCTAGACGACCGGTTTACTAAAGACTTCAAAATTACTTGGACTTATTTTTGTAAGTTGAAATACTGCAATAAGAAATGTGAATGCATTCCGAATAATCCGACTTTTTGCAATGCATTACCAAACGAATCCATTCTTTTACAGCTCTGTCTATTGGCCTATTGGCAACCTCAGAGCTGCCACTTAGTCCCTTTGAACTTCTTTTTGTGTTAAGGACCAACGTTGTGCAAACAACGATTCAAGCACTTGAGGCCTTTTTATCTTATCATCCAAGCAGTTTGTGAAATACCAAACTATCAACAAGGTCTAAAACTATCAACAGGGAGTGACAGAATGCGTTACTACGAATCCAGTCCAGGCATCAGCCACTTGAACAACTTTATGTTCCATAAATAATAGAAATGTTTGCTCTTAATAATAAACTCATACGTCTAATTTCAAATCATTTTGTTCATTTTATTTAAATTTTAAAACGAATTTTGTGTTTGACCCACACTTTACTAGTACAAGCCGTTTCCCAGTTCTACTTCTGAAATCCTGAAGTACCTAAAATTTTAACTGCCAAACTACCATCACAGAAATTAAGTAATTTTTTTTAATGCTACCAAATTATAGAAAATTCGTTTTAATGTCAAGTTAAGATGTTTTGAACTAGTTTTTCAATTTCTTCATAAAGTCATCAATACATTTGTAAGCTTGAAATCCACACTCGCAGCGTTCCTTTCCATTGATTTTGTCCTTACATGTATCCAGTGCCTTCGTCAAGTTCATGTTTCCCTCTTTAATGGCTTTTTGCTTCGCTTCATCATACTTCATAGTACAACCATCCATAAAGTTATATGTTTCCAAGTAGCAGGCCAAATAACACTTGACTTTGGGATTGCTCTCGAGAACTTTCCAATCCTCCACTTTTCTAAATGCCAACTTTTCCTCTTCGGTTATCCCTTCTTTAGCAAAGCAAGATGAATGATCTTGTGAATTCACTGTAAGCTACAACACAATGATTAAGATATCTTTATAAAATACAAATAAAACGTGTTTTTTTTATTAAAAAAAAAATTACTTGCAATAACTGCAAAATTAGAAAAATTGCTGTTAGCTGAGCAGGAATACTTTGAACTGCCATGATTTAGAAATGAATATGAATCTGAACTGAAGTCGGACATGCTTATAAGCTTATTTCAGCAATTAAGATTATTTAGATTGACTGAATTTTATTTTTGTTCGGTTGGTAATTGGTAAATGGAACAATAGTGTCAATGGAAGCAATTTATATATACTACACAGTAATTATTCTTTTTTTTTTATCTGTTCTGTGATAATGATTGCTGTTACTTTATTTAATTTTCAGTCGAAATGTAAACATATCAACTAGCTATGAGGAAAAAAGCGACACTTTAAACCATTGCCATACTAGATATTCTAGCATTTCAATGCCTTTAACGTATTATTCTCGTATATTCGTATAATGTATTGCTACAGTAGAGACAGTACTGCCAGGTGAAATTCAAAGAAATTCTACTGAATCATACAAAAACTGTCCCTGGATTCAGACGACTATCGTCGAAATCTTAGGTACTAAAAAAGTGATTAGAGCCTTGAAAAAGTAAAAAAAAAAAATAAAAAAAAAAGAAGCACTCCGGGAGTGCCGACAGAAGTGAAAACAGAATTGAATTTTCAGTAAATATTTTAATGTACAGGAAAATCTTTTCATTGAAATGTTTCTTCTTAGTGCTTATAATAAAAATAGATAAATAGTGGCAAAATTTTATTCAATGTTTTATAATATATGTACATGTACATATGGAAGAACATCAATGAAACTTATGAGTTTTCATTCACATTTTCAGCTTTTTCATTATCATCTCATGCAATCATCGTATTCTAATAATGAAGTAATAGGCCTATGGTAACTAAAATAGGAAACGAAAAATTTTGACTCGAATCTATTTAAATATATCGCAAAGACTGCACCAACTGTCGATTTATATTTCGTTGTATTAAGGCTGCGGTCATTCGTCATTGTTAAATTATATTCTTCTTTTAAAAATTAAAGGCGGAGTTGATGTTTAAAGTCACCATTCAAAATCATTGGCAAATCATCAAATCTCTCCCCAATTTTGCCGTGAAGGTGTGCAGAAGCGTATTCAGAATAAATAAATAAATTTTTATATATAAACTGTCGTATTACACTTAAAAACGTATTCGGTGAAATATAAACGCCAACTATTATAACTTGCTGTTCATTTTCACAGTTGCAACGACAAACAGATAGATCGCCGATATCAAAATAGTACTAGACATACTAGTGTACCTCGTATGCAAATTCATATGATTTGCACAAAAAATGGCAGTTGTATCTGACAACCATTTATAGATAGCTACTCCTGCTGCTGGACGATCGGGCCTTCTGAAACTTGCAACTAAATTGAAATCAGGAATATCATATATTTCTTCTTCACCCATGTGATTCTCTGTTAAAATTAATACGTTAATTTTCTTAGCGATAGTGTCTATTGAGTAATGGTTTTCAAGCTATTTTCATGCAACCGTTTCAATTCCATCGATAAATCATCGCGATGAGTTGTTGATCTCTTCTAATTTGTTGTAAAAAGCGTCTCCTACTCTGTCATGATGAAATTTCCAGCTTCACTTATCCAGCCACTCTTCATTGTAATGGCAGTAAAATATTTGGTGCTTTTTATTTTTTCTGCGTTGCATAAATTTTTCTGTTTCTTCAATTGATTTCTTTCTTCTCTGTATTTCTCCGAGTCGGTAAGTACAATACTATGTAATAATGCTATTGCATTGTTTTAAGTCATTTAGCAACATAAAAATTTAGGTGTCTCTTGGCTCAATGGTAGAGTCGTTGGCTATTAAACTGAGGGTCTCATGTTCGAATCCCAGCCGTGGCGATCAATTTTTATTTATGTTTTTACTTTAAATAAACAAAAAAATGCAAGTCATGGCTGGGAAACGAACTTGAGACGCTGGGCTGTGACGACTTTACATACAAATTACGATGAGCCAATCAAAAAATGGTGTCGGTCGCGAATTCATTGATTTACCCCCATAGCAAAAGTGCCAAACGCGCCTAAAGAAGTTTTCACTTCAAAAAATAACTTCTTTTCTAGAGAACGGAGAACTACCACGAAGCAAAATGTCTCCGAATCGTAGGAGAGAATTCCACTCCGACCGACGGTTACCTCTATAGGGCCGATTGAGTCAACAAACCACAAAATGTATTAAAAAAGAGTAATAAAAATAATTTTCTTCTATTATCTTCAGAAGGACGAAGTAATTTGCATTGAGTTTACATGCCTCTGGGACCAGCTCTCCCGTTTCCCCTACTATTTTTTGGGAACGAGTATTTTTCATAATACAAATATTGAAATGATTTAAATGAATGAGTTCGTTGAGTGAAATGACCAACCGGATTGAAATTTCGATCCATATTTTTTTTACAATAAGGACTTGACGATCTAGAAATTACCCTTTCACTAATCATCGAACTTTGATGGTCAATTTATTCAGTATTATAAAATTTTCCACCGGAATTCGGAGTCGACCGCTACTTTAAGAATTTTAACTTCCGATTTAAGCCCTTCAAGTAAACAGGCAACAACAAGTAAAGAGCAAAAATTTGAGTCTATATTTATTCGTTGTGTGATGTTGCTCTGTAAGTGAGACAACTCGTTGGTCGAGGTGTTGAAAATATCCTTCAGACGTCGGTAAACGATCCAAATCAGTCACTTCCACGGCGTTCTCCAGGAGTTGGGCATCCCTCAGACCACATTATGGCGTATTTTGTGTAAAGATCTTGGTTTACACCCATACAAGCTGACTCAAGAATTGAAACCAATGAGCCATTTAGAGCGACGTACGTTCTCCAATTGGGCTTTGGTGAAGATGTCCCATGATGTGACGAAGCCTCATTTTTATCTCAATGGGTTCCTCAATAAGCAAAACATGCGCTTTAGGTCCGGTGAAAATCCACAAGTGCTTCATGAATCACCACTTCATCCTCAAAAAGTAACTTGTTTGTTGCGGCGTTATTGGGCTATGTTTTTTCGTCGACTATAGGTTTGTTCGTTGAAGCCCTAGGGTCGCCATAGGGTCGCCACAAAGCGTTTTTTGAGAAACCTAAATTCACTCGAATGTCAAATTGAGTGTTTTTTGAGCCATAGGTTTGCCATAGGTTTTCCCCAAACTCGCAATAGCTTTTTGCTGTGGCAATTTGAGGGCTGTCAAATAGCATGTATTTTTTTTTTAATGACAGGGATGTGTGGTGATTTGTGGTGTAGTGTTTTTTGAGGACTGGAAAACCCAGGTTTTTTTGACAACTCACAGGGTTGTCAAGAAAACCTGGGTCAACCCTGGGGAAAGTTCAACGAACAGACCTTATAACGATCGTCGTGTCACTGTGTATGTCCAATGTTATCGCGCCATGGTTACCGATTATTTTTGGCTCCAAATTGGAAGATATAAACTTGGACGACATGTGGTTTCAACAGGAAGTTTCTACAAGCCACACAGCATACTTTACTATCGATTTATTAAAGAGTGGGTTTGATAAGCGCGTTATCTTATGCGAAATAGCTGTTGCGCAACACCCTACCCTCGCAATATGAATGAAGTCGAGTTCCATTCATAAATGTGTTGATTTTACTTCAAGCAAAGATAGCAAGGCTTTTGAAATATCTCCAATGATTTGCATTTCAATAAAAAAAATAAAAGTTTCCAAGCTAAAGCTATTATCCCTTACTACAAGATCCGGCTGCGGATAAAAGATAAAGTGAAATTCTGCTACGGATGTTTTGTACGAGTATGGAATTCAGTATTGATTATTATTGGAAACATACATAGTTGTAGGCGCAATAGAGTGGAGATCCCCAGGACCTAGTGCATTCTCATAACCATGCCTCGTGAGGGAATAGAAGTTGAAGTATTAATAAATTTTGGTACGATTGATGAATTTCATTTACATAATATATCAAACAAAAATCAATGAATTTTGAAGGAAGGAAGGAAGGAAGGAAGAATTTTTAATCGTCTCAGTCCTTTTACATAGAGAGATTTACGAAGGTGATGAGATGGACAAAAAGTGGAAAAGAGGTGAACGCGTACTTTCAATGAAACAAAAATTTCAAGTAAACAACTGAAGAAATCTATGTCCATTCTGATTTTGGTATTGTTTTTCCGTTACTCAAAGTCTATTTACTAATTAATTTATCCTGCAACTCACAACTACTTGTGAGACGAGTCTTTCTTTGAACACACTTTGCTTAAGGTCCTAAGGCAGCATACATATATTTTTTTTTTTGGTTTTTACCAAATTAAACTTTTTAAGTTGTGTGTTTTTTTCTAGTTTCTGGGTAGGTATTGTTATAGTGAATCGTCAGGCAAATGTCTGTAGGCGCAAGATATCTGCAAGACATTGTTTTTTCTGTCACTACAAAATAACAAAATATTTCATTTTCACTTGCCTATCTACAGAACAAAAGTATGTTGGTAAAATACCTATACGTGGTTATTGTTACGGAAAATTGAACCTCTTGTTTTATTTTTGAAAATAATATTTTGATATTTTATAAACCGTTAAAATTTGCGAATAGCAAGTTTAGAGATGAATCAGCCAGAAATTCATTCCATACTCATAAACGTTAAAAATTTATGACCGTTTTTATGACATAAATCAGTAGTGAATCCATTGGAAAATAAGACCATACTTTTTCAATCCGTAGAGGTTCAATTTCGGTTTTCATTTTTAATCTCTGACAAGAATCTGTTCCTCTTTTAACCGCCGACTTGAGTTTTCGGCGATGTTGTTTTAGTTCTGCATGTCCTGTAATCGGCCCTATCGTGGTAACCGTCGGAGCGGAATTCTCTCCGATCGGAGACATTTTGCTTCGTGGTAGTTCTCCGATCGGACGATCCAAAGTTCTCCGATAATTTTTTGTTGCGGAGATTTTAGTTTAGGGAATGCAATGCATTGCCGCATTTGTGAAAAATTTCTTACGACGACAACTACTTCGAAGCAAAATTCAATCTCCGAAAAAAGATGCGTTGCGGAGAAAACTCCGCTCCGACCGACGGTTACCACGATAGGGCCGAATGGCAGCCGGATATAGCCGTTAGTTTAAAAAGAACCCAACCTTGATTCCATCACTGAAAAAATTTTGAGGGTGTTTCAGGTACGAGTTTACTCTCTGTATTACCTTGTGGCCTCTTTAAGGTATCACGTAGGAAAGGCTGGTCGGAGCGTGAAATGTGTGTAAACGACGATCTTCGTTGAAACGACTACGTTCAAATACGTCAAAAAGATTCAAAAAGAGCTCTAGAGAAAAAGTTAGTTGCGTTCTTCTCCTCGACCGGATCGCATGTGTGGGATGGAGCCAGTGGCGGATCCAGGATTTGAGCATGGGGGGGGGGGGGGGGGGGTCTATTACTCAAAATTTAATTTATATATACGAGGTTTAGCAGATTCAATCAGAAATTATTTACATGATGTTGGATCGATTCTACTCTTTCAGTTCTTTTTGTGTCAACCTACGGTGTGCCCCAAGGCAGCCATCTTAGACTCTTCTTTTTCATCCTTGCCATTAATGATGTCGAAAAGATCATCCAATATTCTTCTATCTAACTTTACATTTCCAAAGTCATCTCCTCCGGATTCTCTCCAGCTTCAAAATGACCTCGATTCATCCGTCACTTGGTGTTCCAAAACGTCCTTCAGTTAAACATTGAAAAATGTGAGGCAATCGGCCCTATCACAGATTCCATAATAGAAAACTTCCACACGGAAAGCTAAGTTACGAACTACGAAAATGTGTGTTCACAATCCGAATGGAATCGAAGCATTGCATTGTTTTCGAAATCAGCTGTTTTACGCCAAATGTGCAAGATGATTCACATTTTTCTGCAAACACAACTTCTTTCGTATATTAAAACGACGAATTTTAGTGAAACGAAACGACGGATTTAGTGATACCAAATCTACGAATTTCGTCCTCCGACAAGTTTTTGCTGCGGAAGGTTTTAGTTTTGGGAATGCAATGCGTTGCCACATTTGTAAAAAATTTCTTACGATGACAACTACTACTACTTTCCTATGTTCACCCTCTCCTTGAGTATGCATCGCTCCATATCAAGCGGTTCACATCTTACACCCCTATTATGGAAGACAACTACAACCATAGTGTAGTTGTGTCTCACAAATCGGTCCACCGACTTTACCCTTTGATGAGAAGAAAAACAGGACTAAAGCCTTGCCCAAACCAATGCGGTGGGTGCGTGCGATGCGGTTGCGTTAAGTCAAGTACATATGCATTAAGTCAAACGTCCATAAGATTACATAGGGATTTGACTTAATGCATATGTACTTGACTTAACGCAACCGCATCGCACGCACTCACCGCATTGGTTTGGGCAAGGCTTAAGTCAGTCAACGAAACTTCTGATGTACAAGCAACTGCTGAGACCCGTCATCAACTACGGCAGCCCAGTCTGGTTTGCCATCTCCAAGACAGCGATGAAGGAGCTCCTACTTTTCGAAAGGAAAATTCTGAGACTCTGCACCGGCCTCACTTTCAACCACCAGCGCCAAAGACACTACAGCAACCAGCTTGTGTACGAGAAAGCCAAAGTGATGCCCTTAGATCAATACGTGTTATTGACAGTAAGGAAAACGGCTGCAGATATCAACAACCACTCGAATCATTTGGTGAGAAGGATGACCAGTGAGGACCAACACCCCGAGCCAAGATACCTAAACGTGATGAACACTTTGAACGAAGAAATAATACCAGCCAACGACCAAGCCACCAATTTCTACGCTGACCCTGGGTCAGCATATTTTCGTGGCTAATGCAACCCCCTACCACCTCCCCATGCAGAGGAACGCCAGCGACAACCGGGACGGAACATCCCGAGATCACCCAAGTCAACCGACTTATAATTAAGATTTTTCTTTTCTTTTCAGCTATGTATATAATATTAAGTTATTATTTCAATTCAAGACAATGTATTTGGTTAGGCCCCCTATGTTCCAACATTCTTACATTAGGTGTATTTCTTTTCTCAAGCCTATATAGCATAGAAAAATTCACGTGCAAAATACAACAAAAAATTAGCTATCTGGGCTTCCATTAGCCTCATAATTTATTCGGTCTTATTTCCTTAGCCCGATAACAAAAAATGTGCTACCAAACTATTATTTGGAAATGTTATCGAAAATGGCAGAGGCTGTCGTTGGGTCTGTTTCGTGTAGCTACAAACTCATATACATGCTAACAATTGTGAATAATTCTATGATTTTTAGTTAACAAAAATGTACAATTTGTTAACTCACCGAACGCACCCAATGTACAAAATGACATTTCTAATTTCTCAATTCAAAAAATGACAAATTTAAGGCGTGTTTAATGAAAAAAAGAGCAGAGCAGCGTAGCTCAGAGCAGAGCAAGAAATGAGATAAATGTCAGGCAATTTAGAGCAGAACAGCTGGTGTCAAAAGTCAGCTGATAAGAAAGCAGCAAACATTTTGTGACCTTAGCTAGTTTGCAAAATTATGTTTGGTATCCTATTATAATAAAAATCTATATTCGGAAACATTGGAATCAAAACTAAACTAACATGCGATGTTAATTCAATTGATTTTAAGTTAAATTCGATTTCAAATAGATTGCAAAACGCAAAATATAAACAAAAATATTTGAATCAAATGTCAACAGCTGATTTTGACACTTTTGCTCCACTCTACTCTTACTCAAAAGCAAGTGCAGAAAATGCTGCTCTAAAAGCTCTAGAGCAGGGTCATTAAACACAAAAAGTTCTTGCTCGGAGTAGAAAAATTGTCATTAAACACCAAAAAGCTGCTTTTTTCTGCTCTAGATCGATCTAGAGCAGGTCATTAAACACACTTTTAGTTATTCCTGTGCTTTTTTCTTCTTGCAATCACATTTTCTTCCGCGAATCATTGCATTTAATCCGAGAATCGTGTAAAATCTTTAGAACATAAATTAATTATCTTCAATGGACATCAGCACTTCTAAATTTGCGATAAATGCTACCCCTGCTACAACTCAAAACAAAGCTGATGACGACGCGACGATGGTGTTGAAGACGATGCAGTGGCTGCGAAGATTCGTAGGACATGCTCTGCTCCTGATGAATTTTATTATGAAAACATAAATAAATTGCGTTCAGGTAAGATGAGGCAATGGTAATTGGTGATGTAATGAGAAAACATTCAAATGCTTGTATACATCTCATTAAATTAAAAATCTCCGTTGCAGGATCAAATTGACGATTGCAAGGGCTCGCTTGCTGTAGGAATGAAAAGTATCCAACTGTAACAGCCCCAATAACAACAACAGCAACAACATCCTCAACAAGGTTCACAAATGAACCCAATGGCTGCAATGTACAATGACCCAACAACATACATAACAACAGACGCAGCATTACAACAGTAACAACAGCAGGTAATGCCATAATAATAGGTTTGTTCGTTGAAGCCCTGGGGTTGCCCTATGTTCGCCACAAAGCGTTTTTTGAGAAACCTAAATTCGCCCTGAATGTCAAATTGAGTGTTTTTTGAGCCATAGGTTTGCCATAGGTTTTCCCCAAACTCGCCCTAGCTTTTTGCTGTGGCGATTTGAGGGCTGTCAATTGCATGTATTTTTTTTTTTTAATGACAGGGATGTGTGGTGATTTGTGGTGTAGTGTTTTTTGAGGACTGGAAAACCCAGGTTTTTTTGACAACTCATAGGGTTGTCAAGAAAACCTGGGTCAACCCTGGGGAAAGTTCAACGAACAGACCTAATAATAGCAACAACTGCAACAGTCCCAACAAGCGCAACAACAACACAGACGATTACATAGCTACCAAATTGATTCTAGCTGTGCAACTATACACAATTTTTGGCGAAGAGGTTAACTGCATTCGACTATCAAACTGTAGGTGTGGGACATTTAAGTAAATTTGAGATTTAATTAATTATCCTTTTCCTCAGCACCTAAGTAAGTCGGTGGAGATCCTAAACGAAGCATATGAGATAGTACAGCTGAACCTACATAAATTACAAAGTTTTCGTTGAATAAATCAAGCGTAAGAGTGTGAAGGCTGTGCTCAAGTGGTCCAAACGATTGGATTGGGGCTGGTGGATCCGTACACGAAGTTAGTTACTCGAGAAAATGGTTACTAGGTTTTGAAGAAGACCAAAACATTACATCGGTGACCCCTACGCACTTTATCACCAAGGAGAGGAATGTTGGGCCACTAGAAAGAAACCCATTGGGACCTAAAATCTTGGGACAGTTAATACACGTAAAATAATTGTAAATTTCATTTTTTTTTAAAGAAGACTTATTTCAAAAAACTGCCAATTGAGTTTACTCGTAGTGTATGGATGTAATTCATTGGTGCAAATAAAGAAACGAGTTTCTAAAACTAATCTCTTGCAAGCGGAATTTCTGTAAAGTGGCACTTTTTGGAAGAACATCTCTTTGAGGTCCGTGAGTCTCGTTAGCTCATCAGGTATAGGTGTAATCATACACCTTTCGCATATATTTCACATATCCATGAATTTTTATGACTATAATGCATGCTGCTCTTGTAAGGACATATAGACACAGCTGCTCCTTCATTGGCAAGGCGTTTTGAATAAGAGTGGGGTAAAAGACGTATCGGGACAGTGTTAGTGATTGTAAAGTGGCTTAGTGTAATAAGAAAAATAACAAAAGCATTTGCAAAGAGCGAGTAAATTATGATCTGTTTGTTAATCCTTACTTATATTTAAATGTGAAGGTTTAAACTACTAAATTAGATTGAAATCAAATTTTGCACAGTCTTGAATAAGCTACAGGCTATATTCCATATTCCTACGGGAACGAGAATGTGAACGGGAAGTTGCAGACTTAAAAAATTCTCTCAGCATTAAGATGCTACATCCATATCTCTGCTGGAGCTGGGCTGTGGAGTTTTCACCAATAACAGCAGCATCTGGAAAAAAACACCGTTAGCAAAATTTTATTGTGTATAATTTATACTTAATTTGTTCTCCCTCTGCATCTGCATCCATAAGAAGATAGAATTTCTATTTATTGAACTATTATTTGGCCGTCTCAATTTTTTTTTTTTTTTTTTATTTATTTTGAAAAAACGTCATACGTCAAATGTCATATGCCAAATACGTAGTGCTACCAAATTGCAAAATCGTGTTTTTTTTCTCTATTTGATCAAGCCTTTTTTATAGGCTTGAGAAAAAAAACGCACCTATTATCATTTTTAAATTCTAAAATTATCTAGTATAAGTATCAATTGTATATATGTATATAACGTTCAATAAAATAATTATTATTACTCACAAATCGGTATTATAGATTACAAGTTGTGCGTGAAACACAACCATTCTGTCATTCTTCAGACAACTAAAAAAATGGTTGCCTTTCCAGTTGTGTATGTGTATTATGGAAGAAAGTTTGGTTGTGTGTATTTTTTCATAGTTCTCAAAACCAAACATTTGATCCTCAGTAGTTGTGTAGTGGTTGTATGTTGTGTTAGGAGCTAAATTCTTAGTAAAAATGGACAAAAAATCGTACGTAAGTGATTAGAATGGATGTATGTATATGTATATACAATTAAATGTGTTTTTTTGTTTAGAATTAATAAGAATTATGAAGGAAAATCCAGATCTTGCACGGGGCAAAGGACAATTCGGGTCTTCCAAAAAACAACAGGAAAGGAAATGAGTGGGAGCAGATTTCGAAAGAACTGAATAGCATTGTTTGGTGTTTGGCTGGAGCTATTATTCGGACATGTGTTCCATTGACGCATCCTATTACTCCTGGAAATCCTGTTTTCTGAAAAAATGCTGAAACTCTTCATTTTCTTCTTCATCCGTCAACTGCGCCACTATCTACTTTGAACAAATACGTTGCTCTATAATATCCACTACTTCTTTTAACACAACTGAAACGGTTGGCTGAGCCAGTCCTAAGTTGAAGTCGTTGCCACTACATTTTTGATAGCTACCTTCTGCCATGAAACGGAGAGCAGTGGCAAGTTTGAGGATTGGTGGAATCGCCGAGGACCGTTGTGGTTGTTTAAGAAAATCCTTTATTTCATTCAGAACATACGTGAATGCTTCCTTGTTTAGCCTAAAGTAACTCAAAAACCTGAAATCAAAATAATATTAAAGACAAACAGTTCCACCAGTTTGTTTTTTTTTCATGTTTCAATACATACTTTCTGTTTGGAAGTTCCAGTGGATTCGAGTGGTCTCGGATACTTTTCCTTATTTTGGCTACATTTGAGGAAGTTTCGGGCTCCATATCATCAAAATACAAATCGTATGAGCTGCCTTTTTTATTTTTCACAACACTTGAACATAAACGAAACTTGACAGCTGATTTGACAGAAAATACTCCTTATGGAAGGCAAAATATTTTTTTTAACTCAACTGAAAATAGTGTCGTAAATAATACGGAAAATTAGTTCGGTTGTCTCAAAGTTCGGTTGCCTTATACACAACTCAACTGAGTTTGGTTGTTATCCATAATAGGGGTGTTAAGGATCGAAAGTGTTCGACGTCGTTTTCTGCTCTTTGCCCTTTGGGATTTCTACGACGCGACGTTAAAAACTTTCTCACCATGCCTCCATACCGCGAACGTCTCTCAATCATTAATATCCACTCCTTAGAAATCCGAAGGAATGTTTTCGGCATAATATTCATTCACCGACTTCTTACTTGTAACACTGACTGCTTCCCCCTTTTAGATACTGTCTCCTTCAACACCAATCCTTGAATTGCAAGATCATCGCACCTTTTTTTCCATCCTGTTCATCGTACATCCTATGGTCTCAACGAACCCTTAACCCGCATGATGAGTAAGATTTATTTTGTTCCTTTTCCTTTTGACCTCAATCTTCCAAGTCACTGTCTAAAAGTGCTCTTTTTAAACCGTTTCTCATCCCTATAGTTTAATTTAGTTTCAAATAAGTTTTAGTTAGTTCTTTTAAGCTTGTCAAAAATTTCAAAATTTTAAGAAGAAGAAGCAGAAGAACGAAATCTTAATGAACTTCCCGAGAAATCCGAAGGTTATCTAAATGTATTGAATGAATTTTTCCTCTCTTCATTTGCCCTCCCAAAAGAAGTAAGGAATTGCAGCTTTCCACCAGTGATCCCCTTAGTAGTGCAAAATTTTGCCTCGGCAAGCCTCCCAGAATGGAGTACATAGTTCCATATTGTAACCAGGCGTCTGAACGTTTTGTACGGGGTTATCATAATGACAATGCCAACGTGTTCCTAGCCTACTTGTTATTACACGAACTTACAATCGAATAGGATTACAATTACACGTATATATTTTTTATCGCGCGTTGTGAAAGGGGGCTAGACGGAAAAAATTCTTACGAAAAGTTGTCACGACACTTTTTGCTATAGTAAGCTATTATAAGCTGTGCGGCGTCGCATGTTTCTCTGTCTGTCTGTCTGTCTCTCTCTCTCTTATAGAAAGCAAGCCAGATATTTTCATTTCTAAATTAATCGAAAGGAACTTCGTTCCATCCGGGTGTCCCTTGACACCTCTCAAGTTTTAATTTCAAAATCACACCATTACCTCGGATAACATCTTTTTTTACGAAGAAAAACAATGCTAGTAATCAACAAAATATTTAAACGTTTTTATTATTTTTTTTTCGCTATGAATAAATAATTACAAATATTTTAACTTTATTTGCAACACATCTTACAAAATATGTTTAATTAAATTATATTTCTTTTTCTTCTTCTTTACTTTTACAAATCAGTTAACAAATTTTGTTTTCTCTTTTTGGTTTCTTCTAATAAATATGTTTTATTTTTGTTTAGTTATTATTTTTATTACAATTAGGATTAGTAGATAGGTAGGTAGTAATAGTTTTCTTTTGACAAATAAAGAGGAACTCATATTTAAAAAAAAACCTTAAGTACTAATTTAAAGAAAGGATCCTCTTTTGTTTTTAAGTGATTTTAGAAATTATAGGCACAAAGCTTAGTCATTATTTGTCTTGCCCTCTAACTGAGCCTGCAGCTGTTTAACATTTCGCCCGCTGTTTTTCTGCTTTTGAAAGAACGCATTTATCGAACTCATTGAGCGGTATTCAAGGTTATCGGTGAAATTCCTGTCAATGCTGATACTTTGATGGCGTCCTAATGGATTCCTCATCTTGGTCTCGTTGTATTTCTCCAGCAAATGCAGCAGGCAGTCTTTGGTTGTATTTGCTGCTTCTTCCAAGTTGACAGTTTGATGTTTGTCAGGTGATCCAATCGGAACGTCACGACTCATTTGATTGACACGGAACTTAGCACGTCTCATACTTGCTTCTGACGCGCTAGATGCAGATGACGAAAGACTACTGATAGCATTTTGAATAGATTGAGCTTTGAAGCCATTCTGTTGAATTTTCGAAAATGTTCCCGTAGGTGGAAGCGTTTTCAAACTTCCATTAGCTAAGATTGTAGGAGTTTCTTCGATAGACTTCTGAAGGCGGACGGAAAGCGAGCTGATCTTAGTTGAGTTTGTCGTGCGGCTTGAGCTAGAGCTGAAGTTCGATGTGAAACTAGAGCTACTTGTAAAGCTTGACACTTGGTCTGAGGAATCCTTTATCACAGATGAAGAACTACTACTATTGGTTGAGCTGCTGTTTGTTGCGTTTACACTATTTTTATCTTCATTCGTTGGTGTGGGGTCTCCAGTTTCCTTTTCATTTTCATTACCCAGTTTTGTATTGATTTCGGCTAACATTAGCAAATGGTCGGAAAGTTTTCGGATCTCATCGGCTAAATTTATTCTCTCACCACTAGATCGACTGCCCAGGAGGAAATTCGTATCCGAGTTCCTTCGATCGAACGAATGAAGGTATCCTCTTAAGTTCTTGTGCGTTGGGCTGCCTGCTCGAATTTCAATGGCTTCTGTGGGAGTTGGTGTTTCTGGTGGAGTTCTATTGAAGATATCTTGACGTTCATTGACGGGTGTTAAATCGTTGGAACTGCCGATGATGCTTTCTTCTTCGTTATTGTTGGTGTTGTCATCATCGTCATCGGCGAGCGTGTCAATAGATTCGCAAGGTGATGGCGAGCAAACTGAAATAAAAATAATTAACCTTGTTATTTTTATTGCCATGGCTTCAAAAAATTACCCAAAAAATAAGCTGCCGCTATAAAATTTAAAATTAGCATACAAAAACTTAATGATACTGGGAACCTGCTTCCGTAATCAAACAACCACCACAAGTCGTTAAATTACATCAAAAAAGAGACATCCCATATTATAATGAAAGCTTGAGGACATAATAAAAAAAAAGAACCAAAATTTAATTAATAATGTTTACCGCCATTAAGGGTGTTCCTATATTCAATTTGACACTTCCTTGGAGATAAAATAAAGGCTGTGTATGCAACATGTCTACCTGGTGTCATAAGCCATCTAAAGGGCCATACATTAGGAGCCCTCTTATTGAACGACGCAATAAAAAATTATTTTTTATGGAAAAAGTTTAGCCATTTCGTTTACAGGGAAGTGGTAGGAAAATTTGTAAAACGATGGCAGTTAGAAGTCAGACAGAGTAATGGCAGGAAGAATAAATCACCGTGTGGGTTCAAGGATATCGGTAAAGGTTACTTTTGCCTGGGATTTCTGTGTGGTAAAAGTAGTTATGAGTCTGGATAATCGAAAAAATTGACAAACTTTGAGATGAAGATGAAGGAAGTTTGGGAATGCTGTTGCTCATAACTTGTAAATGTGTTGCTTTATGACACCGAAACATGAGATATTGGATGACGCAATATTTAAAGCCAAATTTTGTACCGGAAATAGAATGAAGCTAAGGATTCAATACTTTTCGTTTCCATTGAAAAAACATTGCCGTACTCAATAAAACTGGTATTGTAGATGGAATGGTATCTCTTTTTACCTTTGTCCATATTGACGCTAACATTGAGAAGAGTGTTAAGTTCAAGTATTTTCTAATATGAAATAGGTTACGTAATAGCAGCTTTGGTCTTGCAACAAATTTTTCTTTATCTATTATTGTCTTATTTAATAATTAATTTTATGAATGTAGCTATCTAATTTATTTTTGAATATGTTTGTCAATAATTTTGTAATATTTTTGTTCTGTTGTTTAGAGTGTGATAGACTTATTTTGTGTTCACTAACAACTAACACCTCGCTATGTGATGACAGTGAGCACATATTTCTCTTTACTTAAGGGTGAAAAAAATCTTGAAGAAAGATACATTGTTTCACAAGCTTGAAGTTCTGATAGCGTAAAAAAAGGTGTAATTGAACATAAAACATAAACATCCATATATATACTGTACTATACGTTTTGTATTCTATCAAAGTAAGGCGGCCTTAA
Source organism: Melanostoma scalare (assembly GCA_949752695.1). Taxonomy (NCBI): domain Eukaryota; kingdom Metazoa; phylum Arthropoda; class Insecta; order Diptera; family Syrphidae; genus Melanostoma; species Melanostoma scalare. The sequence goes on from OX456984.1 coordinate 219,327,784, forward strand.
ATTCATTCAAAAAGGTTTTCCAAGCTATGCCGAAAATACACAAACGACGCGAAGTATTAAGTATAGGAAAAATTAACAAACATTGAACATGTATTGCTCGTCCTTTTTATAGAGACATTTGCCAGAAACATTTTTTCATCCTACAAAATATTGTCCTTCTTCTTCTTGTTCTTTTCATTTCCGGCGTTACGAGTAGTGATCTTGAAGCGATCACAACTCTTCCACTTTTCTGCTTCACACTAGTGATCCGCCTGTGGGGTACGCCGCCCCTACAAAATATTGTCCAACATTTAAAATGAGAAAAATTTTTGCAAGCTACAAGACGCTTAAAAAAGGCACCAAACAGGGCATATTCACTGCTATCACAAAGCCCATCGTAAGACTTTCGGACTACAAATAATGCCAAACAGAAAGGACACATTCGTAATGAATGATTTGCAACAAATATTTCAAACTTGTGAATGATTTTTATCAGCAGTGACTAACTTCACAATGAGGGCATCTATGATGGTTCCTTTCTAACATTTGTAGTCCGAAATTTTTACGACGACGGCGACGGTCGACTAACAGAAAACTTCTAAATCTCTCGAGAGGGTTGATACTTTTGAAAAGCATCCAAAAGCAAGGGTTTGATGAGCGAACCCTAGTACCTACAACCTGGTTTGGCACTGTAACCATTACGCTGAAGGTATACCACATACCTACATAATTTCATTATGTTTCAGGAATTCAGAAGCTGCACGGATCGAGTTATGTCCACGTTAGGTATTAAATACGAAAATCGTTAATATTTCTTTATCAAAAGAGATACCATGAGAATTTGACTTGTAAGGCAACCGTAACTTTCTAAAGCTTTTTGAAACAAATATGATTGGAGATAAGGCTAAATAAACCTAAAAATAAACACGAAAACTTTCGGAACTGTATTTAAAATTTTTGCAATATAGAAAGCTTGCATGAAGGAATTCTCATAGACCCACCACACGTTCGCAGACCACATCAAAGCTACTTGGGCAAATGTGCACGTTTTAATTTCAAGCATTTTAAAGTGAATATTTTAATATTGAATATACTCATTTAAGCTTTGATTATTTACTTAGTTATGTTTCAAGAGCCGCCGCCGGTCCACACTTGAGTAATTTTAACCTGGAGCGACGCCACGCCGCGCCGCTGTGTCGCCACAATAGTTCAATGCATATAAATATGCGGATTTTATATACAACGTGTTTCGTATAAGAAGCGACAAAAGCTCAGTTCGGAAAGGTTAACTAAGATGAGAAAAAAAGTCGTATACGAGGGGGTCTATTTCCCTCCGTTTAGGTGGGAGAAGCATTTGTATAAAAAAAATTAATTTATTTTTCTAAAAAAAACCATTACAAATCAACAAAGGCCCTTACTACCAAAAATGTTCAGTTTTCTGTATTTGACTCAAAACTAATAAGAGGATTGATTTATTTTGTAAAAAAAATAAAACCCTTTCTGAGGCAAAATTTTGTAAAAATATTATTATGAGACCTTATTACTCTAAAACCATTCACTAAATAATAAAATGTGAGTTAAAGAACAAAGTATTTATTTGCAAAAACACAATAGTTTGTGGCTGTAATACGTTTTTTTGTTGTTTTGACCCAAACTTTTCGTACTGAGCTTTTGTTGCACCTTAACCAACGAACCCTGTATAAATATGTATTTATATATTTTTAAATTTAACTATCGGCAAAATACCGCATGGGTGCACTGCTCAATAACAAACAATGTACTGAAAGATGCAACCGCATGTGCGAAGTGCGATGACGCTTCGTAAACGAAGGTATTATGTGACCCCGCTTTCGACGAGAGCATGCTGAACTGATGGAATCGTAATCCGTGCTATTGATCCATGTTCTGTGGCAATTGCATCGCATTGAATTTCTGTTACTCGGACAGTCAATAACTTTCTCAAACAAATGTGAAAGCTAGTGTAATTGGCAGTTTGTTAATACTTGTACTCTGCTCTTATTTAATTTATTTATTTATTTATTTTCTTCTTAAACTTCTTTGTTCTATATCTAAGTAATTAACTTTATCGTTTTCTGGAATGTATCTTTAAAATAAGCACCCCACAAGCTCTGTTATAATGGATATATAAAACTTTGTATTTAAATCGGCATTTAAAAAAAATAAAAAATAAATAGGGTGGCGCTACAGAGCGAAGAGCCCCTGGGCCTAGCGCATTTCTCACAACCATCCCTTGTGAGGGAATGGAGGGGACCTACAATTTTATGCCGGATCCGAATCGGCATTTACCACTATTTAAATTTATAAATACAAAATGTCGCTAATTATATATAGATATTAATAAAATAAAATAAAAAAAAAACTTGTGCTACAGAATTTTTTACTAGAAAGCGCTTATTATTTTTAATAATGACGACTATCTCTGATATTGAAATCGATATATTTTAGTTACATCTCACAGCTTTAGACTTATTTAAAATCAGCTGTATAAAGTATAAAATAATCAGGAAGACAGTATGGCACTTTGAGGATTTTTCATCAGGTCTACGTGAGGTCAAAGCGACGCGGCGACCGATTGTGTTTTCACTTTTAAGTCGCGAATACGGTGCGGCAACGTCTCTGTGCGTCAAAATAAACGCATCTGTGTTTTGGCGCTAAGGATACACGGAACAAGTTTATAATACCAGTTGGGTAGTAGTTAGCAAGTCTCGGAACCGGCAAAAAAATTTTCCCTGAAATACGTTAGGCACCGACAGGTAGTATAGGCTTTGCTATACTATATCCTAAACTACAAAAAAAAAAAAAACTGTCAGGAGCACCGCTAAGCTGAAGATAGTCTAAACATTTTTTGGTTTTCTGATCAAAAGATGGAGAAGTAAGTAAGTTAATTGTTGACTTTGAATGCACATTAATATTCAGCCTTATCACAGATTCCATCGTAATCGAAACGATCCAATTGACACAAAGCTACACATGTTTAAACGTCAAATGTGAACGAACTCACTGCTAAATGGACCAAAATTTTTTGCTTGTCTTGTCTTTAAAGTCTACAAATATTCACTGTCCACAGCATATTTATAATAACCTTTTGAAGTGTTGTAATATGTGGATAAATGTGCGGTTAAAATCATTTCTGGTTTTCTATTTAATTCGCACCGTAATATTATTTTTGAGTATTTTAAATAAGTATTTAATATTTGGCATAAAACCAAGGTCTTGAAGCGAAATTTACTTCACAAAGGCCATCACAAATGTTTAAACCTTACAATTAATTTTAAAACTAAACATATACAAGGTTAGAGATGTTAATTATTTCAGATAATAAAATAATAACGTGTAAGTGTATTATCTACAATAAGCTCAAGTGTTTTCAAAGCCAATTGAACAAAAAATCTAATTGAACACCAATTACAAAATGTGCAAATCGATACTAAAATTCCTAGAAATTAAAAAGTATGGCAAAATTTTGTGTGGTAATTTCATCAAAACTATACTGTGAAGTGTGCAATAAAAAATTTTGCGAAGCGTTAAAAACTTCCAGTGTTTGATTAATTTTTTTTCTTTTTTATTTGAAATCCAAAACCAATCATATTGAAATTAGGTTCAAAAGCAATAAAATTCGTTTCAAAAACCAACAAAAATTCAAATATTTTGGTTTTGTGACATACATGTTGTGTAAAAAGCCATAAACGGCAGCATCCTTCTTTTATTTAAACTATTTCCTGTAGTTATTATGTTTTTATTTGTTAAAAGCTTGAGTCTGAAAATATATAGGTTGAAATAAGTAAGATAATTAATAAAACTTAGCAACAAAATTAAAAGGGTTGGAAAAAATATAGAAACTTTAGCGATGGCTATTTGCCAAAAAAGTAGAAAAAATACTGTACGTAGTCTACAGGACGCGCCAGCAAAAAGTTCTTTGGCTAAATGATTCTAAAAAGAGGTTGAGGAAAACTCTATTATTAATGTATTGAAGGAGCAATGGGAGGGGCTATAGGTTGAGATATGGGAAGAGGTCCACGGTTTCCCGTAAGTACGGAAGTGACAACAAATTGGTTCAAATCAAAAGAAAAAGTCACTGAAAATTTAAGTCTTTACGTGCATAAATTAAATTACTATAGCACTTTGTAAAACTAAAAGGTTCTTCTTTTATTGGATTTTAGTATTTCAATTGCAAAAGTTAATTTGAAGACACTTTTGTAATAGAGGTTCCCCAAAATTTCAATTTACTAAGTGTTATTTTAGAAGTAAAAATTTGATAGATAAGATTTTACAGACGATATGAGATTGCACTTCCCGAAACTTAAAGTCCTTAATTATGTGTATTTTTGATTTTCATTTCTTAATTGCGACTGATGGTTGAGTTAGAGCCATCTAGATTCACGATTGAAGGACTCAAATTCGGTTGTCAGCTTAGATTTTGCGGATGGTATTCTGATAAATGTTCTGCGCACGAGGCGGCTGCTATCTCCCTCCATATAGGTAGGAGAGGCAGTTTTATAAAAAAATTAATAAATTTAAAAAAAAATTATTGAAAATCAACAAAGTTGCTTACTACCACATTCTATAGTGGTTTTGAAAGCCAATCCTTTGATATTTAATAAACATTTTAGTTTGAATTAATTATGTGAATATTTTTTGAGTAATAAACCCTCAAAAACAAAGTTTTAAGAAAAAGATAAATTTTTTGCTTTAAGCACAGAAAACCGAACGAGAAAATGTTGCTAAGTTTTTTAGAAATTAAAATAAAATGAAAGCAACTTTTGCTCAGAAAATCGAACTTGATGGGTTTTCCGCCGATTGGCCTTTTTAATTTTTTTAAAAAGTAAGAATGACTTTTAAATTAGGCTTTCTGTGTGTGGCTCAAAATTAAAAAATGCGTTGATTTATTTAAAGAAAAAGTGACCATTAAAAAATTAAAAAAAATTGATTTTTTCTTCAAAATTTTGACTATAAATTTTGATAGCTCAAAAACTATTCAATAAATCAACTTGAATTAAAAAGTTAGTTAGTTAGCAAGCTAGATAGTTGATTTTGAATAATCGGACAAGCAGACAGACATACCGAGAAACCTACAAAACTTTTCTGGATTCGACTGTCTTTTAAGAGACTTTGTTATTATTAGTCTGCATTAATCAAATAAAAACAAAAAGAAGATCATAATTTCCACTCGGTTTATTTATAATTTGTATTAAAAACATTTAAATCTACTCAAAAGTAATATGTACAACTTGTATGATTGGTAACCATTCTTTTTCACTTTTCCAGCAAATAGTCTTTTCGCCTGCTGTGAAGGCTACCAAATAATGGTACTGGGAACTATATAACTTTTGAAACAATTATTTTTTTTTGTACATCGCTTTATAAATCCTAGCACTGACTTTGCTTTGTAAATAATGAAGTTGATGAATTTATTAAATTCAAGGTTGGTACTTAAAAGACACCGAAGTCACGGAATTTTGAGACTCCTGAATTTTTGGGGGAAAAGGTCAGACTCTGGCACTTGGAAGTTTCAAACCAAGTCCATTTTTAGAACACCATACAACCAATGAAGTCGCGATCTAAAGTGCTTTACACTATTACATTTATTATTGCAAAAATGAAAAGCTTAGGGACCAAGATGACTTCCTTATGGCACGCCAGTCATTGAAAAACGTTGGCAAAACGTTATGAAACTTGATCGCTCAATCGTCGACAATATCAAAACTTTCCTATGCCAAATTTCCCTATCGCCTCGTTTAATCGTTTCGTCTATCGTGCAAAGCGAGATGAAAAATCAAATAATTCAGCCAGCGTTAGTAAATGGAAGTGTCAACATGAACCACGGTGGGGGTCGTGTCGGTTCGTTTAACACCGCATTTTGAGTAATTTGAGAGAAAAAAAAGGTCGTGTAGGCTGGTGAATTTCTCAGTCATTTCTATTGGCCAATCTAAAATGAGCTCATTGCAGTCGTTTAATTTGAAAATCTCCTGGCGTTGCAGTTGTCTTTCGCAAGGAATTGGCATGTCCTCCGAAACTAAATTGATTGCCATGAAAAGCACTTTCTTGGTTAGCTGTTCGGAACCAGCAGAAAACTATTGGTACCCTCCATTCCCTCACAAAGAATGGTTACGAGAAATGCGCTAGGTATCAGGGCTCACCGCTCCGTTGCGCCTCACTATGTAATGTGTGTTGCCAGAATGAAGATGTTATTAGTTTTATCATTGAAATGCAAAGTTAAAATAATTTTATTTTATAATAAATTTAGTTTATTCGGGCGCGAGTTTCAAGCCATAAATTTTCTAACTGCGAGTTCTGTGATTAAAAAGAAAACTATTTTAACCTTCCATTTCAATCACAAAACTTGCAGTTTAGAAAAATACAGGCTTATCCGCAGCCCTGTTTTCATTATTGTTTTTTTTTTTGGAAAAAAAAAATATAAAGTAAAAATCTAAAAAAGAAATAAGTTTGAAGACTTGTTGAAGATTGTGCAGATTACCTCAACTCCTAATTTGCGTTTCGCCCAAGTGCAATGGGCTCATCAGCAAGATCTTCAACATGTCTTCAAAGAAATTTATTTCATTTTTTAGATTTTTACTTTTCAATCAAGTTTACAACTCCAGGACAAAAAACAATAACAATATTTTTTTGTGATTGTTCAATTAATAAAAAATATACATAGCTGCTAAGTTTGAATGCTAAACAATCACATTAATTTTTGTCTGATTCTCAGTCGAAATTGCCTCTTCGCTGTCAATAGGTTACCCGATATATTACGGTCAAAATAACAAAATACAAAAATTGGTTTTGTTGATTGCAGTTTCAATTACTTATTAATAAAACAAAGAATATATAACTAGTTGAAAAAAGTATATACATGAGAGTGAATGCGTTAAGAGTAAGAAAGCTTAACAAATAATAAATCAGTAAAATGTGTGTTATTAGTACGGGCTTTTGGTATACAAATACATACATGTAAACTAAATACTTAGATTTTTAAACTTGCAGAATAATCAAAGCAGTCAAATCGATTTGCTTAGTTGAATATAATTCTCATTATCACAACAATTAATTGAATTGGCGAAACTATAACCAGTTTTTACTGGCCATCTGGTATTGAAAATTCGTTAGTGGTAATTTGCCGAATTTAAAATCATTTACTTTAAAAAACTGAGTGGAACAGCTAAAAAAGAAGGTTCCAGAGTTGCGAGACTAATAATAAACTATGGTCACTGTAGGACTGTAGCCACTTTGATGAAGCCTTGAGTTTTGAAATGTTCTAAGAAAAGCATGGAAGAAATGAAGATCTATAGATTATCGACAAGTTAGAATAAACATCTCTTGAGCTCAGAGTAGACGATTTTGGATGCAACAAAATCAAAGCTCCAGAAAAATGTTAATTTTTTGTTAAGATTCAAGCTCTAAGAACACGTAAATCAAAAAGTATATGGCGAATTATTTCAAATTCCACCGGTTACAGATGAATTCGAAAAGGTAAACTGTTTCACTTTTGGGGTTGATATCTTATTACTCATTTGATAACAGAAGAAAGTGCAATTATTACGGCACATAAAGAACACGACTTATCCAACCGAACCATTGCTAGGAAAATTTGTCGATTTTTAAATATGGGCCAAATTTATGGCAATAAAAGAAGATGTGATTGCCCCAACTTCTTGAATTCACAGAACAAAACACAATTTGCGTAACAAGCTAAATGTTGATCAGATAAAGCGGAAGTTATATATTTAAGTAGTAAAAAGTGTTCAGCAAATATTCATGGCAAATCTTAACCTTCGTTACGATGATAAAACTAGCATCTAAGAGAAGCGAGGTGAAGATTTGAAAACAACAAGTTTTATTGGGTTTTTTAACAGGGACGCTACAAAAGTAGAACGACAAGGACAGCAAACGACACCATATTTCTTGCCGCTCTTCCCGTGCCAATGAGACAAAGAAAAGCCCGTAGTGTCGAGAATATTGCTGCCGCTGAGGCTTTAGATGCAGAAAGCCCAAATGTGTCTCTCACACGTCGTTCTCAAGCGTTGGGTATCTCCGTGACTTACAAGATTAAATTGACGCAAGAACTGAAGCCGCTTGACCACCAGAATCTTCGTATGTTGTGAATTGGGCTGAGCAACAACTTGAAATTGATTTGGATTTTCATCGAAAAATCATATTCAGCGATGAGGCTCATTTCTGGCTGAATGGCTTCGCCAATAAACAAAATATTGCGGCAGCAATCCACACGTAATCCATGAGTCTTCATTGCATCCCGAAAAAAATTACGGTTTGGTGTGGTTTATGGGCCGGCGATGAACTTCGTACGAATATCGAACGTGAAATTGGATCAGTATCGGCCGATTTATGCTTGAAAACCGTCGAAAATTGGGTTCAGCGTCTGGACTTCTGCAAGCGTGCTCGTGGAGGCCATGCAAAAGAAATCGAGTTCCATACATAATGGTATCGGACGTACTTTCACAGGAATAAAGAAGATATCCAAAACCGTTTTTGTTTTATAAAAAACTTTTGTAGTTTTATGAAAGGATTTAAGCCTATAATTTTTTAAAAAAACTCCAAAGGTTTGGTAGTTTTTTGTATTAGTACTTTGAATATGTAGTATTGTTGCAATTTAAAAATAACTTCTTGACAAAGTGACGAAAGCAAATCAAATTTAGACAAAACTTAAAAAAAAGCTTAAATATGCATTTAGCCTACCCTCAATTTAAGAAGCAACTCCAACGATAAATTCAGTGCAAGAAAAAAATGTCAATGTATAAGTACTTGATTAATTTTATAAAACCACGTACCTCTTGACGAGGATACACTTCCTCCCCTAGAGTCTCTGAGCGGTGCAATTACATTCTCCTCAGCATCAAAAACATAAGGACTGTTGGGATGTTCCTCCCATCTTTCAATGAAATTCTTTAAATTATCCTTTGTGTGTTCCAGTTCTTTTGTCTGCAATAATAAAGAAAATAACCTCTCTGTAAAATGAAGTCATTTTCAAGTGTCAAAACTTGCTATAGAAAACCTCACCTCTTTAACCCCTCTTACATCCTCTATAACATCGGCTGGTACAGGTGACGGTGTTGATGCTTTCAATTTCGCTGGGGGTACATTTGTCGGTTTTGGTGAAACAATTGGCGGTGGCTTTGGTCTCCGCTTCAACCATTTATGCTCCAAGCACTCTGTGGCAGTCATTCTGGTACTATATATGGGTGGATGGAAAATTTTAATTAGCAACCAAGAGAACAACATTATAACACTTCAGTCAGGCTACTTAGTTGGTTATTTTGTAGTAACGTGAGCTGTGTGTCGAGTGGAGTGGGGTATAATGCTCCACCAATTAGAACTTACCTGCAATCTTTGACTAGTAACTTTGATATAAAATCCAAAGCCTCGGGGGACACATTACTAAAGGCTTCATCTTCAAAGTCATACTTGGCTATCGTTACGTTTGCCATTGTTTCGATATCAGTCTCGCCCATAAAGGGTGACAACCCTGAAAGGCTATAAAAGACGGGGTAGCATTAGAACATTCTCCAATTAGTTCAAAATGGTTCCCATATACTTACAGAACATAGCATATCACACCGACACTCCACATATCTGTACCGTACGTTATACAGTCGAAATTAACCACTTCGGGAGCTACGAATTCGGGCGTTCCAAAAAGGATCTGCAATAAAAAAAAAACGAGAGGGTTAAGTCCCAATTTGTTTTCGGCAGTGAAACAGAAAGAGAGCAGGCAGAAGGAGGCTTTATGCTGATAAAATAAAAGACATTCAAAACTGTGAACCACATTTCGTTCCTCATTGTAGGTCGTGATTGTGGCATAGTAGTATGAACTCCTACAACCGTCATGCCGATGCGATGCCACCGCGTCGCAATTAATTTGCCACATGAAGGAACTGCGAATAATGTGTGAACGCAAGAGTCAAATCTCATTTTGGCAAGCAATACGGGTACTTGTGTGGTGTTTTTGAATTCATTTCAAGGCTTATTTTAATTACCTGCAATCGCTTGTCGGGATCAAATTTTCTGGCCAAACCGAAATCGATAATTTTAATGCGGTTTCCTTCCTTTGTTAGGCAGAGGATGTTTTCCGGCTTCAGGTCCAGATGCAGTATATTGTTACGATGAATGAATTGCATTGCTTCGCAGACTTGTCGAATAAAAACTGTACAGGTGCGTTCTGTGAGGACAAACTCATCATCAATTACACGATCGAACAATTCACCACCTTCAACTCTGTGAAAAAATTGTAAACAAAAGTTAACAATTTGCGGGTTAGTAAAATGGCGTAGCGAAAAGGTAGCTGTTTTTTTTTGTGTGTGTTTGAATGATGGTTACTTTGCGCTATGGAATGCTCATTCCAGGAGAAAATTTGTTGTATTTTACAGTTTGTAATTGATATACAATTAAATATTTTACAGGGATTTCTTGGAAGTGGACAATTGCGAAGTGCAGTGATTGAAAATGAATTAAGTTGATGCATTATAATTGGGTGTTCGTAGGTAAAAACGTCAAAAATTTGTCTTTAAAAGAAATAATTCTGTTTCAAATGAAACATGGAGGGCTGTTTGTAAATGGTTCATATTCATTTTTAAATTTTCAGAGGCAAAAAACATAACTAGTTTTCCTAATCTAAATACAGTAGTTATAAGAGAAATCCAAGTCACTGAATTAATCGTTCAATGAGTCATTTAACTTGCCAATCAATGATTCAGTGAATGAAATAAAAGTTAATAAAAATTAATCTAGGTGCAGTATTTATGCTTCGGAATGTAAATTCAAAAACAAATTTCTTTGAAAGCACTTCAAATATACGAATTGAGGGACACGAGTACACGAGTACCCGAGGCGCTAGTAATTGAATACGACATTTTGTAAATCGAAATGAAGAATATACCTTTAATTGTTATGTTATACGAAATGCGAGGAAACGCGAATATACCACCAATAAATTGGTTTCAGCCATATAATGATGCATAACCGGTTACGTTTTATATGGTCAAGGTGGAGGTCAGCGTCCGCAAGTGGATCATTAGAGTGGGGCAATGAAGTAGTATACTGGGCGAGCTGTGATCCTTGCAAAAACTTATAAAAACATCATCCCGGTCTTGAGTGAAACCTCCATTTTTCGAATGGAAGAGCTACTTTTTAAAGAAAAGGTATGGGAGAGTTTGGGACTACCAATGTAAATCGTACCCGTGGCGTGATGGTTAGCATGTCCACCTGCTAACCCAGAGGTTCGAGGTTCAAATCCCAGCAGAGGCAAAAATGTTTTTTCACGGGTATCGCCTTTCGCGAGGAATTGGCAAGTCCTCCGTTAGTAAATTCACTGCCATGAAAAGCGCTTTCTCAATCAGCCGTTGGGAACCGGCAGAAAAATGTAGGACCCCTTTATTCCCTCATAAGGCAATAGGCCCAGGGGCTCCTCGCTTTGTTGCGCCACCCTATTTATTTTTATTTTAATGTAAATCGTATATTTAAAGTATACAGTTGAAAGCCCGAGGTTCCAACGTTTGGTCGTTTTTATGTGGGATTAAACATTTTTAACGTTCAAAGACAGGTTAATATAATTTCACTGTACTTTTTAAATAGTTTCGCACTACAAACCAAAACATAAATAAAATAAACCAAAAATAAAAAAGGTGGTACAACAAAGCTATGGAAACTTCAGGGGTTAACGAATTTTTCTAGGGCCTACAACTTTATGCCCATTCTGAACGTCTAAGTTAGAAAGCGCTTTTTGTAGCAATTTAACTACTCGCAGAGGATTTGCCAATTAGTCACAAAAGGTATGTTCTGGGATTCGAAACTCGAACTCCCACGTAACAGGCAGACATGCCAACGATTTGTAATAGGATCGTTCGTTGAAGTCCTGGGGTCGCCCTGTGATCGCAACAAAGCGGTTTTTGAAGATTGAGTGTTTTTTGAGCCCTGGGGTTGACCTGGCTTTGCTCTCAACTAGCTCTAGGTTTTTCCTGGGGTGAGTTTAATGAACAGGTTTGTTCAAATGACAGGGTTGTGTATGTGTATGGTGATTTTGTGGTTTTGCGATTTTTAGAACTGGAAGACCCCGGTTTTTTGACAACTCATAGGGTTGTCAAGTAAACCTGGGTCAACCCTGGGTAAAGTTCAACGACCGAACCTATTATTTCAATGAACTAAAGACATTCGATTGTGTTACCCGAGGCGTGATGGTTCCTTTTTCGATTCCAAACAGAAGCAAACATTTTGTTCACCGATATCACCGATTGCGATGAAAAGCGATTTCTCAATTAGCCGTTTGGAATCGGCAGAAAGTTGTAGGTCCCCTGCATTTCCTAACAAAGGCAATGGTTGTGAGAAATGCGCTAATCCCCGTGGCTCATCGCTCTGTTGCGGGACTCTATTTATTTATTTGAAGATTTTCGATCTAAGACCAAATCACAACGCGGTCAGATACTTGTTATATTGTATGTTTACCCTAAGATTGCTTTCTATATTACTGTACCAACTATGTATCGAGTACTTTTCCTAGTAAATGATACCGTATGATCTTATCTTTATATTATGTATTCATTTGAGTAAGAACATATGTAAAAGAAATGAACGGATTTTCCCTCCGTCAAAAGACAGCTATCTGACAAACGTCTATTATTCTGACACTTAATATAAATAGGGTGGCATTTCTCACAACCATCCCTTGTGAGGGAATGGAGGGGACCTACAATTTTCTGCCGGTTCCGAACGGCTAATCGAGATAGCGCTTTTCATGGCAATGAAATTTACTATCGGAGGACTTGCCAATTCCTCGCAAAAGGCGATACCCGTAGAAAAAACATTTTTGCCACTGTTGGGATTCGAACTCGAACCTCTGGATTAACAGGCGGACATGCTATCCGTCACACCACGGGTACCACGACATTCTGACACTTGCATTATCTTATTAATAAAGTAATTATATTGTTAAAATATACAAGTGTGTTTTAGTCGACAAACACAACAACACTCAAAGAAATCATTTTTGGAATTGCACGTCTATTAGAAACTACACGTCTACACGTGTCCAGAATACACGTGCAATTAAATACACGAGCTTAATCGACAGCTCTAAACGATGCTTTTTAGGCGGACAAAATGTAAACAATCATCACTTCAGTCAATTTTTTGTAATTTTTCAAGAAATCGTAAAACCTCTGCGTCAGTACCTCGACATCTAAATTATCAATATAAGATCGATAACTGCAGTGGCATACAAAATTTTTTTAATCACAATTAAATTGAGTTTTACATCTATGAAAAAGATGACGTTGACATTTTATATGAATTTTTGATGAAAAATTAAACTTCAATCTTATTTTCATACTCTCGAAACATTGAAACCTCAAACTTTTTCTTCATAACAATGAAAAAACTCAAAAGTTAACTTTTCTCGATTTCATTGCTGCAAATTCACGTATTATATCCTCGTTATCTAACATTGCAGCAGTTTCACTTTCGATTGAAAGAATTGCAAGGTTTGATAATCTACTTTGACTCATGGTTGATCTCAAGTAAGATTTGATCAATTTAAGTTTGCTGAATGATCTTTCACAAGAAGCAACTGAAACAGGTATGGTTAGTAAAATTTGCAAAGCTGTCGCTAATGTCTTGTAAGCTTCTCGTCCCATTGATGAAATGTATAACAGAAGTTGTTCAGGCGAAAATCTAATTTCCTCTTCGTTTTTCTTCGCTCTTTTTAATAAAAGTAGGATGTCTTGAATATCATTGAACAAGTCTTCGTTGTCCAAGTCATCTGAATAAAACTCGGCAAGTTTCTTGCATTTTCCTTCTATTTTGAGAAGCTTATCTTTGTAAGAATCTCTGGGAAGTTGTATTGTTTTTTCAAAGTTACAAAGGAAACCAAAACGTTCATCGAGCTTCTTCAAATTTGTGAAACGTGTAGATATTTCCATTGAAAGTTTATCCAAAATTTCAATCAGAGATCGTCGCATTTCTTCTTCCGAATTCAATTCAGAATCTTCAGATGTTTCTCCTGGCATGTTTCGCTTTTTTCGAATTCTTTTGGCGGTGCTCACACCCAACTCGTTACATTTTTCTGTAGCTTTACAAATGGCACGGTCGTACAAATCACAAGTTTTCTGTGATCGTATCTCTCAAGTGTTCCAGCGCTGAAGTGACTACGTCCAATTGTGTTAATACTGGTCTCACAGCTTCAGCTTCTGAGCTCCACCTAGTTTCACAATGCCTTTTGATCGTTATACTCACGTATTTTTTGAGAACGTCCCATCTGTGGGTAGAGGAGGAGAAATAAGTGAAGAGACGCTGTATTGTTCCAAAAAATGTTACCGCTCGGACATTGACGTGGGCTGCGTGTACTCCTGCGAAATTGAGAGAATGATTATCACAAGGAACGAAAACAGCTTGTTCATACAGGTCGATGATTCTCTGCTGGACTGTATGGATACCGGTCATTGTTGGTGCATTGTCGTTTCAGAGGTATGAAATCAATGAAGACTTCTCTGATTTTTACTGAATTTGGTTTTACTTCGACGATATGTGATCTGATAATTTGAGACATCTGTTCCTCATGTGCGGAATCCGGAGTTGAATCGAACATTAGACTGTAATATTTCGCATCTTTGCACTGAGAAATGAGAAACTTACGCACTTTGTTCCCCATCATAGTGATGAGTTCGTTTTGAATTCTGGGAGAAAGATACGATAAGCATCCTGGTTGTGAAGAAATGTGTTCGAAGTGAGATTTCATGACAGGATCAAATTTGGCCAAATATCTCAGCAGACCCAAAAAATTCCTAGGATTTAGATTATCGACTGACACGCGATGTCCTCTCAGAGGCAAATTTTGCTGTGCAAGCGTTTGAATAGTTGCGATAATTCTTTCGAGTATATTCCTCCAATATTTTTCCTCTTCAGCAACTTGGCGTTGTAAATCATCATCGATACCTCCACCTTGATTCAGAGTTCGTTCTAATTCCTTCCATTCTAAGAAAGCTAAGCGGTGAGCAGGACTATTTTCATGATCTTGGACACGTGGATTTAATTTACGCCACTATGAAAACCCCAAAGCATTGGTAAAGTGACTCTGACTACTGAAACAAAGCATTTTTGATCAGGGAAAAACACATCCACGTGCGAGCGATCCGTTCGCCATTTTTCAAAGTTTTCTCAAACCAAGTTTTGGTTAAAGATCGTCCAGTATCATCCTGTGGGATTTCCGCATTAATATTTTGAAGTTTGGTCGTGCCTTGCCCAACCATAAAATCGCGAAAAGATGAATCGATCTTAACAGGCCAAGTTCCCACATCTTGTGTAAAAGTAGCATTCACACCACTTGCGTTAAATTTTCTAGGTACGCCACTGGATAACTGCTTTCAATTTCAATTTATTGTATAAAGTAAAAGTTTGGTACATTAAGATTATTATCTTTTATAGTACTTAGAGCTAACTGAGTTTACAAATTAAAAATTAATAAAAAGTTTATTAAACGAAGAATTTTTATGATAGTAGAGTAAAGAAGAGGATAGTGAAAGTAGAAAAAGTATTAGAAAATTAAAGAGAGAAGGGAGAAAGAATAGCTTTTTTAAAACGGTTAGTGTTCAAAATTATTCTAATATTAATTGGCAGCGAATTCCACAGCTTGATTGCATAGACAAAAAAGAGGCGCGATGAATTCAAAAACCGGTATTTAGCTGTATTTAGCGTAAAAGTTCTTGACGAACGCGGAAAATTAAGTTTGTTGTATATATACACGGGGTTTTTATTCATTATAATGTTATGTAGAAAAATGCAGTTTCTTGCATCGATATAATTCTTCAGAGAGGTTCCAAGAAGACCATCAGCAAAATTGGAATTGCTTTACTTGAAGGATGTATAATTTGCTTCTATAGTTAAAACATTTTTAGAAGTGGAATTCGCACAAGGTTTACAATCCCTTTTAAAACTTAGCATTGAAGTTCATCTGCTCAACATGTGACAGCCACCATAGTCTCGCAATCACTTCTAGCTACTCTCATGTCGCTGTTCGGCTCATTCAGTTCGTTGTTGAATCTTCCTCTAGACAAATTGTATTTTCAAAACGAGGGTTTATCTTATCCGTTTCATTTTCACAATGATGTTATTTTCCGTGTCTATAGCGGATCCTGGTAGACGAAGTCCTGTACTACCTGGAAGCTATATTAGTCTATTGTGACGTTTTGTGCAATTCGTCGATATTATATGTCCTTGTTTGATGACAACATATACTTCGTTTTGTACTCATAAGCCATTGAGCCGGTTTTTGACGTCAATATCGTCTGCGTAAACGAGTAATTGTACAGACTTCTGAAATATTATGCCTCTGATTTTGATGTTTAAGTTTTGCAAAATCCTTACAAGTTTGATATTAAAAAAGTCTCGCAAAACAGGGTGTCGCTTTGTCGTAGTATCTATAGACACTGTCATAGGCGGCCTTGAAATCGATAAAAAAGAAGATGTACATCCATCGTTAATATATTCCCGCCCATTTTCCAAGATCTGCCGTAATATCGTAATGTGCAAATTTGGTCTATTGTGGATTTTTCTGGTCTAAGAAAGCATTGATAAGGCCCTATCAAATTGTTAACCTGGGGCTTAAGACGTTCACATTTCACAGCAGATAGGATCTTATAAGCGACGTTACTCTTTAGTTGACGCAATTGCCAGGCTGTCCGCTTTTTAGAATCGCACATACAGTATTGAGGTTCGTCTCATCGGACACACTTTCTGTTAACCACACCATACAGATCAGCTGGTGAATGTTGACGTGTTACTTGATTCAAGCTTAATAATCATGCAAGTTACATAGGTCATTTTGCCTCATTTTGTGTCTTGAATCTTGATCGCCATCAAGCAGTGTGCAGAAGTGGTCTTTCCAGATACTTAGTAGCGACTACGATTTTAACACTTCGTTTTGCTGCTTAACTAAGTTAGTACCATAGTTCCTTAAATTTTTTTTTCGTAAAACGGATGCTACGATTTGCATGCTCCATGATCCTCATCAAAATTTGAGTAAATTAAGCAAAGCAAACTTGGTAATATCGAGATTGATTGACTCTTCACTTTGTTTAAATTGTCTAGCATTTGTTTTTTTTTTTGTATATTTTTGCCTTTTTTGTTTTGGTAGGACTCTTTGATCTTTTTTTTTTTTCCAAAAATATACTTCCATTTCGCTACAAAAAATTCAATAATAATAAAACTGACAAGTTTCACAAGCATTGATTGTACCGGGAGATAAATAATGGACGGAAAAGCGTGGAAAATTGTAAAAATTGTATTAAAAACTCTACTACATCTATCCACCTATAGGACGCATTTTTCAGAGCAGCAGAGTACTGCACAACCTTGTCTTGTCATTTTTGTTTGGGAATTCTCTTTTCGTTTCAGCAGCTTACTAGGCTTAAAGAGTTTGAATATGAATTGAGAGCTAAAGTTCTCACTGGGAAACTTGGAACACGTGAATGAGAGATGCTAGTATTTTAAAAGAAATCAACTTACCGTGGTCATTGCTTAATTTATATTACCGTAAATAGTTTTGATCATAAAGGTTAACACTCGACACAGGGATGCCATCCATTAGTGATCAACTTCAGTCTTATCTGCTATCTCTGCAGTCAATTATTGTACTCAAGATACTAGTGCCATGTTTGTCACGGTCACATAATACGAACTATACATGTTCATATGTATGTACAAGGAGATATAACAACTTGGCTGTTAACACGAGTTTGTTATTTTTGTTTAATGACATTTAAATAGTTTTAAAAATAAGCTGGTCAACTGCCAAATTCTCTACAACACTACCACTCTTTCAACATCATCTAATTAGCAACACTACTTGGCGATTAAAAACACAAAAAGTTATAAGCCAAACAAGCAATTAAGTTTTTTTTTTTAATTTTCTATTGTCATCTACAGAGCATCTCAGTACTACAAGCTTTAAAACGCCTTACCTGGACCCTCAACTATTCAATTGTATGACAAATATTGCACGAAAACCAGATAAAAACAAGTGTCCTCCCTAAACTATACTTGGATGTGGGATCCCTAATTTACTTATTTCACTTTGGTAATCGCATCAGTTTAAAAATACCCACAAAACACAGATATGCACTTTGAGTAATCTAAACTTTGCACTTCATTGAAATCCTCCAGTTCAACCCCACACTGACTGACAAACTAAAACTTCTAACCCCATTTACACTCCCTTGGGACTTAATTTGTACCTACATGCGGAAAACAGACAAAGAGCCGAGCGGGAGAGAAAGTATATAAAACTTTTGTAAATGTCCAACAAAACCGTGTGCTAGAAAAACTTTTGAAAAAAAAGGGTTCTAAAAAGGTTTCCAACTTGGTTATACTCCCGTTTTAAACTTGCAAAAGAGTGAACAAACTTTCTCCTAGTACGTTTTTTCTGTATTTTTTTTTGTACACATGCAACATGTACGTATACGTACATATGGCAGTGCCATGGAAAAGTTTTCTAAATACTTTTTCCTTTGGAATGTTATTATTTTTTTTTTTTGAAAACTTTTTCTTTTATCCTTACAATTCCAGGACGACACACATCATTTTCTGATATTCGTACGCAGCATACAACTGTATGATGAGATGATGTTGCAGCGAGTTCATTATTTCCACTTCACGTTCCACATTTCGGCGGTCTTCACGTTTAGGTATTGGTACGAATTTAGCAGCCAATTTTAAGCCGGTGTCCTTCTCACAACAACGATAGACAGTGCCAAATTTTCCCCTATGTCAAATGAAAATTTTTGAATTACTTTCTTTTTGTGGACTTTTTTTGGGGAAGCTTTTTCAGTGGCTTTTTTTTATAGTTTGGGTATTTTGAGCAGTTAGTACAGATGAACTTACCTGCCAACTTCACTGAGCATTTCATAGATTCCATTGGCATCGACACCTCGCTTAATTGTGACATCACGTGGCGGAAAAGCCGGTTCAAGGACTGTAATAGAAAGCGAGAGGAAAATAAATTGATTAGTTCACTTTTTTTTTTAAATTTAAGAATAAGTGGGTTTTCGAAAGATTGTAGAAACTGGGAAGTTGTTGATCATTATCAATTAGGAGGTTCAAACTGTCGCAACAGGTAATACGAGTACACGTGCTTGATTTACATAATATTTGCAACCACAAGATAATGGTCGCCTTCAGCATGGTTCGCCAAAATGACTAGCTATCAGTTTCAAGCACTATAGAATAGTCCATCAGAAATATGACATGAAGCTTATTAATTCATTGGATTGAGTCAACAATGTTGACAAGAGTCTGGATTTCCAAGGCCTAAATGGGATCTAGTTCAAAATAATGAAAATTGCCAGCCCTGCACCTAGCCAGAGTAATGGACAAGAGATAATGTGCAGGTCCTTCGGGTTGAATGTTTTGAATCGGAAAGAAAGTAATGTGTAGAACCCTACATTGTAAATATAATAACCAAGTGTACCACCAAAATAAATTTGAACAGAACCTCAAAGTACTTTAATCGAGCAAGTAGATGGCTATAGCATCTGGAGTATTCATAGTGTTACTATACGTTTTATATACAATGGTCTTGAGATTCAATTCATCGAAACGAGAGAGTATATGGCTAGAAAATGAAACAAATAACATCAAAGTGAGTTTAGCGACACCCGTAACACCTTACAACTTTTCCACAAATGTGCATGTAAAAGAAAAATCAAACTCAAAAATGAAACATGTATGAACGTGTCGTAGAATTTGAAAGTACGCTTCGCGAAATTTCGTAAAGTTTTGCGGATAGTAATGGCATTACCCCGTCAGTCGCTACCATTGTTACGCGTGGTTTTGATCGTGAACCCAGCAGAAAAGCTCGGGTCAGAACTACACGGATTCAAGGCGCTAGCAAAATAATGCTACGGTTTGGACGAAGTTTAAGAGTCACGGACTTCAGACTACCCCACCATGAATAGATCAATAAAGCTTCCCGACTTCTGCAGTGTCTTTCAGGCAGAAGTACTCGCAGTGTGCGAAGCCGCGAAGCACCTAGCTGAGCAAAACCTGATCAACAAAAATATTGACTTCTTTATAGACAGTCAAGCGGCCATTAAAGCTATCTCATCCATTATCACAAAATCCAGACTAGTAGACAGCTGTCGCAGTAACCTAAGACTGCTCAGCGAAACAAACACAGTTAGTTTAACCTGGGTTCCAGGACATCGTGACATAATTGGTAATGAAATGGCGGATAAGCTGGCTAAAATCGGGTCAGCACTTGAATCCAGCGAAACGAACACCTCAGTTCTAAGGCCACTTGAGCAAGAAAAAAACTGATCCAAACACAATTTTCTAAAAACCGCCAATGACAGGTGGTCATCTTTAGAAACATGCCGAGTCTCTAGAAACCTTTGACCAGATATTTCCAAGAAAAAAACAGAATTTCTACTCCAGCTAAGCAGACCTCGGCTCTCTCTGTTGATTGGCATTCTCACGGGACACAACTCGTTGGGTACCCACATGATGAGAATGGGCATTAGCACATCCCACTTATGTAGAAGATGCCAAGATGAGGAGGCAGAGAAGGGATCATTCCACTTCCTCTGTGAGTGTCCTAGCTTGGCCCACACTCGGAGAATACTTTTTCGACGAACTGGACGACATCTCAAATCTCCCACTGAGCAACGTCCTGAAATTTACTCAGGGCTCCAAATGGTTCAGTGGGAGTTCCCTACCACAATAACCATCTACCTCTTCAATCCTCCCATTTCCTCATCCTCTGATTTCTCGGGGAGCACAATGGATCTTTGAGATCCGAGTGAGGTGTTGCCACTTGTTGCTGCACCCCCCATTCAACCTAACCTAACCTAAGAGTCACGGGTTGAAAAGTTCAAGTATGAACTGCCGAAGTTTCGAACTAGAAGAAATAAGAAGAAGACGAGTAGACAGTGTCCAAGAAACGAAATGGTGGAATAATGGAAATAGAGCTTTGTTTTTCGAAAATTACATGTGAGTTCACCGGACACTATTCCGTCAGTAATTTGTCGGAAAGCTGGCAACCCTTCATTATTTTGTAGATATTCTTCAGTAATAAAGATACTTTTTCATTGTGTAAACACTTCATTTTTACTAACTCTATCTATCCTTTGTCAGCTGCTAAATTGTGTTTTTGTTCGGGATTGCAAACACTTAACTGCTCAAACGGCGGCAAATTTAAATCTTGCATCTAATTTGGGAAAAACTGTTTTTTCAACACAGAAAGGTAATTTGGGTTCCAGTTTCTATTTATGGCTTCCATAAACGTTAGATTTGAATATGTTCTTTAACTGCAGTCTGCAGCGCATGCGTTAATACCAATGAAGCCTCAGCTAACATCAATATGGTAAATTCACGTAAACAAAGAAAAGACTTGAACACTTTGAATCTTGAAAAATGCGTAACTCTATAAGGATCCACATATGTATGGCGAAAGTCATGAACTTTTAATAAAATCTGTTTAAACAATTTTTTTTTGTTCATTTTCTTAATTGAACTAAACGAAAAACAAAAACGACGACAATTAATTTTTTTTCTCATTGGATCATAGTGCGTGCAGTAGAGGGTTTAATTTTCTGAAACCATTCACTATAATAACTTCAACTAAAATATTAATTAAAGAACAAAGTACTAGCTTTCAAAAACACTATAATATGTGGTTATAAGTGGCTTAGTTGATTTCTAGTAATTTTTTATTAGAAAATTTATAAAATTTTTTAGAAAATTGCATCTCCCGCCTAAATGGAGAAAGAAAGACTCTCTTCCGAACAACTTTTTTTCTTGACCCAGCCTACCCCTTATGAGGCTTTGTTGTACCTTATGCAAAACACCCTGTTTAATGCCTGACAATGTGATTTATAGACACAATAGAAGCTTCCGAAAGTCTAATACATGGCTTGTGCTGGTTTTATTTTGACTAAGCAAATAACTTCGCACACATTGAGACTGTACTAGGGGACATCACAAAAGATCTGCAACGTCGAAGTTTATTGTCATTAAATTTAAATATTCACTGGTTTAAGCCCAAACAAATGCAAATACTCAAAAAAATAGCTTAAATTGTTCAAAGAACTACACAACTAAGGTGAGACTTTCTTCTAAAAAGCTACTATATTCAGTCACGTGCGACTAATTCTGAACACTTTTCGATTTTGATGTTTTTGTTTGCTATCAAAACTTAAATACAGTCATTTGTTCAAGTAGATAATCACAGCAGAGTGTTAGAAAAGTAATAAACTAATCCATTTGCTTCCGTTGATATTTACTGTACTTAAACAAACTGAAGTCGTAAATGCTGGCAAATCTTTTATTTTAACAAAAATTGGAATTGTTATTCAACAATTTATAATCAAACCCAAATTATGACTTCAGCATTCAGAGATTGGCTGCTCAGCTAACAACAATTTTTCTTATTTTGCAACTGCTGCAAGCACATTAGGTATTTTTAACTAAGAACATATTTAAGTTCTTGTTGTACTAAACGATTTTATAATTCAAAATTATTTAAATCATGTTGCAGTTTATAAGAGAGTATTCACAGAAGCAATTTGACTGTTTTACCAAAAAAGAGATAGCCGTAGAAGAATTTTCGTTAAATATCGTCGAATATTCGTTAAAAACTAACCTTGAACGTTAAGAATGGATATGAAAATTGTATTTTGAGCTACCATGGATTCAGTGCGGTGGCTTGGAAGGTTTAAATAAGCCTTGAAAGTATATCAAAAGAAAACCTCAATTCAAATTCATGCGCAAAAAAAGCTTCTTAATCGGAAAAAAATTGAAAGACTTCTTTTTTTCTTTCAATTTTGACACATATGTATGTATACGTATACCAGTTTTTGGTTTTTATTAACTACAAAACAGACTAAAAATGTATTAAATAAAGAGCAACAAAGCTATGGGAACCTCGGGGCTTAATGGATTTAACGGACCTTCTGTTTTATGCCGATTCCGAACGGCTAACAGAAAACACTTTTCATGGAAGCGTTTAGTTCTCAGAGGAATCGCCGTTTTCATAAGAGAATACTGTTTGAAAAACAATTCATATTTCTAATGGGATTCGAACCTCGAACCTACCACGTAACAGGCAGACATACCAGGCACAATATTACGATACGTGCACTAAAAACGTACACAAAAAAACCCACACTTTGATTAACAGAGAAACAGAAATGGAGACTTGAAGACGCTAGTATTGTAAATTTAAAGAGTAACTGCTATCCGTCACTTCAGAAAGTTCAGTCACCTCTTCATAAGCGTCCCTTTCCTCCAGATTTTTTGCTCCACTTTAGAACCAAGTGGTGTAAGTTACATTCGATCTCCCGAAATTATATGAAATTATCAATTTTGGGGTCTTGCACACAGACTAATAAGTTTAGGCTTTACTGTCGAAAAATGATGTTCATTTACTGGTGACGCGTGACACTTAAACAACTATACTTTACTTTCATACCAAAATAAAATAATTTTCAAGTTGGTACTGAAGCCAACAACAAAAAGCGAAATTAGCTTATTAAATTGTTTTTTTTTTTTTTTTGAGACTATTACCTACATTTTTGCTTTTTTTGAGACTATTGGGCCATTATAAGCAGTTGGCGACCCAACAAAATTTGGCCAAGACACAGTAATTCAAATTATAAAAACAAATCGTCGACTCAAATCATCACTCCATATCCGACAATTTCTATATAAACGTTTGCAACTGTCCATTCATAATCAATTTTAAAGCATGGCAGGTCGAAGTTTGGCTACTCAGCTGATAGTCATTTTTCTAATTTGGTATCAACAGGTTAGTTAACAAATTAATAAAAAAAAGCATATTTCATAAATAAAAACCTTTGTGTCTGCAGCCTCTAAGAGTGAATTCACAAGTGCAACTGAATTGTTTGGCCAGGGAAGGGTTAACACCAGAGGAACGTTTAGTATTCCAATCAGCGAACCAGAATCTAATCCAGAATAACCCAAGGCTTAAGTGCGTGTACGCTTGCTGGTTGGAAAACCTTAATCACATTAATGGTTGTACTGTGAAATATGAGCAAGTTAACAGAGATGCAGCCATGACAGGAGACATGAAAGTGGTATTTGCTTTGAAGCAATGTGAGACATTAATAAGAGGAAAAGACCGCTGCGAGTGCGGATTTCAACTTTACAAATGTATGCAGGAGTTCTTCCCACCTCCGAGATACTAGCAAAGAAATTTTTCTTAATAAGCTAGCATCGCAAGGAAAAGAAAAAGCAAAAATATATATGTTACTGCTGTCATAGAATAAAATAGTTTCGAAAAAAAAAAAAAACATAATATAGAACATTGAACACACAAATGAGGCGTTCCTGTCGCAACTCAGCAATCCTATTATAATCAGCTCAGGAATGGATTTAACCACTGAACACATAACAAATCAATACTAAGCACATTTTGCTCCGCTGATTAAAGGATTGCTGAGTTGCGAATAGAAAGCACCAAAAATTTGGTCACATATCCCTGATTTCGTTTCTGTAATCTTATCAATTTAAAGTGACGAAACAAAAGTTTCACAGTTGTGATGTGAATTCTAACCTAGTTTATTCGTTAAAAAGTAGCCTGAAATGTTATGAATGTAAACATGAAAGTTATAGTGTGAGCTGCCAATAGCTTTTTGACATGCATAGACATTAAATTTAAACCAAGTTCCACTTTTAAGGGTTGCAAAGGTCGAGTTTTATGTTTTTCATCCATCTACGACGCGGAGGGATCTATTTTTCTGATTGAAAATAATCAAAGATAAACCATCGTACACCTCATGTGGTAGTTTTCTTGGAAAGACCATCAATATACCTTCAAAGAGTTGAAAAATCCTTCCAATGAAAATCCTTATTCAAATTTGTGAACAAAAAATGCTTCTTAAACATTCCTAATAAACATGAACGCACATAATCTGTATTCCAAGTAATTTTCACAAAAAACTCTTTGCTTTTATTACAAAATCTGGCACTTAATTTAACGATGAATAACAAATTTGTCTTATAAACAGCAATTGCAGTAAATAAATAAATTGGTTAGAGCAAAGAACGGGGAGCCGCAAGGCCCTTGCACATTTCTCTCAACCATACCTTGTTGGGGAATTGAGGGACCAAGAATTTTTTCCAATTCCGATCGGCTAATCAAGAAAGCGTATTTCATAGCATGTAATGTAATGTACCATTGGAGAGATACATTTTTTTCTATTCATGTTTGGGATTTGAACATCGAACTTCCCACTTAACTGGCAGACACGCTATCTATTACGACACGGGCATTACAGCAGTAACATTGCATTAACATTCACAAATAACTGTAAGTTTCATATAACAATTGCGCTACTCTCTGCACCTAAAATGTAAAAATCACTTCCAGTTTTCGCTCCAAAACGACAACGCGCTAGCTAATTTTGCACCAATCTGTTGAATTTATAATCAACTAGCGACCCGCCCCGGCTTCGCACGGGCACAATGCTGATACTAAATACACTACAGAAAAACTGTGAACGTTGTGTATAAAAACACAGCGGCCCGGGTATAAAATATATAGCCTATGTCACTCACTGAAAAAATGATCAAGATCGATAAAGTAGTTTTGATTTATTCATTACTGCCCGTGGCTTGCACGCGTTAAATTTGGAGTAAAACAATTCCGCGGCCTCCGACGCGCTATTTATAGGCTCGCTTCCGCCGCCCCGGCCGGCTGGTATCGCCGCAAACGCTACGTCTCGCAATTTTTAAATCTGTAATATCTTCGAAAATATTCATTTAAATCACATGCTGTAAAGGGCAATTTTTGATTTACATGAAATGTAGAACGTATCTAATGTATTTAATTGGATAAGGAATGATACTGTATCGATTAAAATAGCTTGGTAAACAACCCATATTTTTTGTAATATGTAAAAGATAAAAATGGTTACTGTGGGTTATCCTTAGGAGATAAACATATGCTGTCGCGGCCTTTTTTATTCATCTCTTTAAGATATACAATTCCGTAGTACATAAATTTGATCTATCTCGTAAGGTTAAGCCAGCGTTTGCAATGTAAGCGCAGAAAAATATGTTTGTTACGACTACACATTACAAATCTTTAAATTTCTCGACTTTTCTCTACTATATTATGCATGTATTATACATATAAACCTTCCTCTTAAATCACTCTATTCGTTAAAAAAAAACTGCATCAAAATCCGTTGCGTAGTTATAAAAATCTATGCATACATAGGGACATAGGGACAGAGAAAGCGACTTTGTTTTATACTATGTAGTGATAGTGATGATAGAGTAACTACGGTAGAGATGGCGCACTTTTTCAAAAATCAATATAGTCTTTTGGGGATATGTATAATTGTATTAAATTTAAAACAGAAACTAAATAAATTTAGGAGATATTCTGCTCTAGAGCCAAGAATCTAAAACAAAAATTTAAGTGCCGCTGTTTACGGCAAAAATTTAAGTGCCGCTGTTAGAGCAACAAAGATTTTTAGTTTCATTTTTTAATTGGATATTTATTAACATTTCAAAAGTACAGTATATAGTAAAAAAATCAAATATTTTAAATTTCAAGAAAAGAATACCCCTTTGGAACAAAACAACAAAGCTACGGTATTTCTCCCGTTAATATCGCACCACATTCCGAAACTTGAGAAAAAAGGGAAAAAAAGGAATATTGAATAAAATCACATGAAGTATTGAAAAATATTTAATTAAATTAATTTTAGCGCAAATATAAAAACACGACTTTTCGTTCGACAATTTATTTTAAAAACTTTTTTTTCGCCTTTTTATAAAAAACTAGTTTTTTTTTAAAACCAAATGTGCAAATCATAAAATATTGCTAAAAAAAAAAATGATTTGACACAAAAACTTAAAAAAAACAAAGCTACCGTTTGAGCCTATTCAAAAAAATTTATAAAAAAAAATTAAAAATTTAAAAACAAAAGTTTTTCAAAAGTTTATACATCACAAGCTTTTTGAACAACCAAACACTTCTCGAAGTGGTACCCGTGGTGTGATGGATAGCATGTCCGCCTGTTAATCCAGAGGTTCGAGTTCGAATCCCAACAGAGGCAAAAATGTTTTTTCCACGGGTATCGCCTTTCGCGAGGAATTGGCAAGTCCTCCGTTTGTATTCAATGCCATGCCATGAAAAGCGCTTTCTCGATTAGCCGTTCGGAACCGGCAGAAAATTGTTGGTCCCCTCCATTTCCACACAAGGCATGGTTGTGAGAAATGCGCTAGGCCAAAGGGCTCCTCGCTCTGTTGCGCCACCCTATTTATTTTAAACACTTCTCGAAAATATTAATTTTCGTCTAAATCGTGCCATTAACCAGAAAGTAAGTTTTGAAAGAAGATACAAAAAAAGTGTGTCCTGCAATTCTGTTTGGATTTTTTGAAATAACTTTAAAACCGTATCATTGATTTGTTTTTAAATATTTTTGTCAAATAACTTCTGGCAAGATCTTAAAAATTGCACACTTGATTTCAAAAAAACTCGTTTTAAGGAAAGGTGAAAAATAAAAAACCGTTTTTTTTTAAATCTGGTCTGATTTGGATTAAATTTTCAGCGTTTCTGTGCAAAAAATGGAGTTTTTATTTTTTCGCTGAAAACCTATAAGATATTTAATTTAAATTTTTTAAATATTTTATCAGATTTTATTCAGTTTTCCTAATTAATT